>SRSE01000562.1:0-1324426 GCA_005024645.1 Planiliza haematocheilus | reverse complement strand
CGATCAACAACGGTGAGATAAAATGCCACCTCCACGTCGAACGCGCATTTCAAACACGTCTAAAGAAAGCTCCTAAAAACCGCAGCTGGTGCTTCTTCTCTCTATCCGCGCACGGGCGCTGCTCCTCCTCCTCCTCTGACGCGCTTGGTTCGGCGTTAGAGAGTTGCTTAGCTCGGGTCTGTGCGGGGCTCCCAGCCTGCTTGTCTCGCTTCTGTTGTAGCTGCAGGCTGCTGCTTACCCTTCAGCACGGCGTGAGGCAGAGCTGCTGTCATCGGTCAAACGGCAGTCCTGCTACTGAGACAGCTGCCATCACTTTAACTCTCTGCACCAAAACACAGGCCCACTCCACCCCCCACCAAGGCATGCTAGTTAGTGGCACTGTGCAAACTGTAAAATAATCCACCACTAATAGATCAAGCGCTTGTTTTCCAACTGGAGTCAGTTTTATACAACTTGCAACTTTTATACAACCTTAAGGCAACTGACCTCGTAGATGTACATTAGAGTAGGTTTTAAAGGTATTGTCGCCTGTTTGTAATAATAACACTTATAGACAGTGTGAAAATGAACTATTTCTATTTCAAGAGAGTCAAAAATCAGAAATACTGAACCAGGCCATCTGTGTCAAAGATGGGTTTTCAGCTCACTGTGTTCACTGTGAGACCTTGGTGTGTTTCAAAATATGTTAAACTGTTTCACTTCTATAATAAATGTATGTCTTCTGTGTCTGTCGTCAGGTTTTTCCATTGCCTGCCCTTCCACAACACCACGAAAGCGTCAGGTGCGTTTTTCAGCACGCCATGACATCATCCTTCTGCGAGAGGTTATCGCCCAAAATCCCTTTGCCTCAAAAGAGCCAGGTTTGACTTTTGTTTTTGTTTTTGTTTTTTAAAAATAACTAATCCACTTGACACCCTCACATTGTCCAGCTGTAGAGACCCGCAGCATCAGTGTGACAAATGAGGACAATGTGCGCTGTTGTATTTATCATATATGTAAAGATGTGTGTGAACTAATTGCTTAGGGCGGATCTGGGCCCGCGTGGGTGAGATTATCACTGCAGCCCTACAAGAGGAAAACTTTGAGGTGGATGCCAGGAGGTGTAGAGAGAGGACCATGCTGCTGCTAGACTACTACAAGAAACAAGACTTCCCCAGTCTGCGCAGGTTAGTTCCATCAGCAGTAGTTTATGTATTTCAGCAGAAAGCTCCACCAAGAAGCACATGACTCGTTGTAGATACAGATCATGTGTGTGTGCTTTTTTAATTCTTCTTTTGTGCATGCTCAGGTTTGGAACAGAGAGGCTGTATGCCCAAAAGGAGGATCTGCTCCACGAGGTTTTGGAGCTGGAAGCTGAGAAGGGGCTCCTGGTCAGTGGTGAGGGCACAAAATACCAGGTGAGTGTCAGTGGAATCGCTTCAGCAGAGAGGAGTAGGTAAACTTTAGTCTAGAGTAATGGTCTAGACTAGATGTGTATTTTTACTGAATGTGTTTTTACTGATGGTGGTGTTGTTTCTGCTTTAGAGAGATAATATCCTTTATTGATCCCACGGTGGAGAAATGTGCAGCGTTTAAACCAGCACACAGTTTAAAGACAGCAGCACAAGATAAAAAATAATAATATTAAAACATTTGAGAATATAATATAAATCTTATGTATGAGGGAAGAGTAGATTAATCTGCCTCATAGAGGCACACAGTATGTTATTGCACAAGGTGTTTTATTTTGTAGTTGTCATAGATCAACCACAGATGTTAACGTTTCAACTCACCTTCTTCTTTTTGCTATTTAACCTATTTATTGGAACTGGACATCAGCTACAGCAGACAGTCTAGCCTTCTCTGTAAAAACATAGCTATTTCCCTGTTCCTCCTCATGGTGGCATTCACTTATAAATAAACTTTCAGCATGACTGCCAACTCGCAGGACATATTTCCAGAAAAATTACACGAAAGAAAATTGCCCAAAACTCAGGTATGTGTGTTAACGACACAGACTACACACATTGAGGAGGTTTAACAAAGCCCACCAGGACAAGCTCAGACCATTAAGGACATCTTTTCAGATCTGAAAATGTAATTACTGTACATGATATTAAGATATGTGTCACAATAAACAGTATTAGACTTACTATCAGATAAGAAAGGAGAAACATGATTAATAAAGTATAGGTTCTGTGTATAAACAGATATTATTTTAAAATGTCTAAGAATATAGTTAAGTGGACGGCACAGTGGCGTGGTGGTTAGCACGGATCTCTCACAGCAAGAAGGTCCAGGGTTTGAGTCACATGTTCTCCCTGTGTCTGTGTGGGTTCTCTCCAGGTTCTCCAGCTTCCTCCCACTGTCCAAAGACATGCTGGTTAGGTTCATTGGTGATTCTAAATTGGCCGAAGGTGTGAGTGTGAGTGTGAATGGTTGTCTGTCTCTCTGCGTTAGCCCTCTGATAGACTGTGTACCCTGCCTCTCGCCTGATGACAGCTGGGATAGGCTCCAGCAGACCACTTCATACACTTCATAGGAACAAGCGGTTTCGGAAGATGAATGAATGAATATAGTTAAGCAACATATTTATGAAAAATCTTTCACTGAAAATATTTACCTAGATTTTGTCAGATATGCAAAAGTTACCCTTTCTCATCACAAGAGAACTGCTGTATCTTGCTCGCACGGCACCATCGCAGCTATTGCCTTTGCTACGACTATTACTCTGCTCACAGTTTCCATTGGTGTTCTTATTATAGAACTGACCGTGTCTTTATCTTCTCAAGGATGACGAGCGGAGAAATCGAGCCATAGACGAACTGACTCTACTAGAACAGGACAAACCCAACGTCACTCTCACACAAACACCCGCAGGTAAAACAGACATCAGTGATGCCGTGTAGTCTGCACTGACTCACAGCACAGTTAAGAGGTGTTCATTATAGCATCCGAGGTCATTCCTTCTCAACCACTACTATCTTATGACAGGCAAAATACTCACTATTTACTAACTCACTAAATTCTGTGGAAAGGGTAAAACACACTGCCAGGATAATAGTTGCGCAGTGGTGTCACATCTTTGAGCTCCTGGTATCGTAACACACTAGCAGTGGATATTGACTATGGTTAACATTGTGGAGGTCTGCTTATCTTACATCACATTCACATAACATCATTTAAATACACCAGTCAGGCATAACATCATGACCTTCCTAATATTCTGTAGGTCTCCCTTGTGCCTCCAAAACTGTTGTGACTCATCAGAGAATGGACATGGACCTTCTGAGGGTGTCCTGTGGTGTCTGGTAACAGAATGTTGTTAGTGGGGGCCTTGTTCTGTTCTTCATGGTTTTTTTAGTTGTTCCTAAAGCGTTTGTGTGCCTGTGTCAGGCTGCATCCTTCTGGGGATGGCTGCTGCCATCAAGGAGTGTCATTGCTATGGGGTGGGGGTGCCTGGTCTGGTCTAGGTGGGTGCTACATGTCTAAGTAACATCCACATGAATGCCTGGCCCAAAAGTTTCCCAAGAGAACACTGGATCGTCACAAGATGGTCAATGTTATTTACTTCTCCTTTTGGTTTTAATATTGTGGCTAATGAGTGTGAGTGAATGTTTTAATAAGAAATAGCAGGTGTTTTCAGGCCAGTCTAACAGCAGTTATCAGCTCTTCCATTGTTTTTCAGCCTTACATTATGTACCTGTTGCCTTTCGGTGGATGAGCCATGCCAACTCCAGGGTTTTTGACTGATACCTGAGTGTACTCTTCACAAATTAGTACATTTTGACATTGTTACAGAACCAGAAGAAGGCCACGAAGAAATGGCAGAGATTTCGGCAGCTCCCACAGCCAAGCGGCCATGCCAGTGTTGCTGTCAAACCTACTCTGAGATTCTCAGCTTTCTGGAGAAGCGCTCGGAGGCAGAGCAGCGGCTTCGAGAGGAGGAGCTAGCCCTGCGCAGAGAGGAACTGGAAATACAGAGGAGTGAGATTTTCACACAGCAGTATCATATGATTTTAAATCCAAGCAGCACCATGTTATAAACTGGCTATAAAAATATTTGTCCTGCTGTTGTGTAGGTTTTCTTTTCTGTAGACTCTAGGACTTTTCTTTTTTTATAACCTAAATTAATGCTGAAGTTTGGCGTTCAAATTTAATAATCATTCTGAATTTTCATTTCATTTTAAGAATCTGATATTTAAATTAAACTAAAGAAATGAAACACAAAGCATTATTCTTAAAAATAAATACACCACATTCAGTTAAGTTAATAATTAAAATACAGGACTTGATGTGCACAAATAAAGACAGTCTCTCAGAATTGATCTCAAAATTAAGAAGGAAATGATTATCTACAGACTTTTTGTTTTGTCTTCATTTGTGCATTTTATTCATATTCATTGTCTTTTAATCCTTAGGTAAGATCGCTCTGGAGAGAGAACGCCTGGGAGCTGAGAGAAAAGAGAGGGAGCGGAGATTTGAGCTTGAGAGCCAAGAGAGGCAGGTCATCTTGGATCTGTTAAAAGAAAGGGTACTGAAAGGCTGACAAAAAAACACCTGCATCGAACTGCTCTTTGACAAAGAGTGTGTGCGTGTGTGTAGGCATAGCTGACTGCTAAAAAGAGGAAGGAAAACAACAGAACTGGAAGTGAACAGATCAAAGAGCAGAACCGTGAATTGAAATTAAAAATGGAGGGCAATTGTCTTCGTCTGTTTGAACAAACATGTTGTGTTGTGTCAGACACAATGGGTATACAGCTGCTTCAGAAAGTATTCAGACCCTCTCAGTTATGTACTTTATTGTGTTGTAGATTTAAACTGATTCAGCTAACATGAGTCTGTACTCAGTAATCCATATTGACATTATGAAAACATATTTTCCATTTTATTTTGGCAAATGTATTCAAACTCAAAAACTGAAAAGTTACTTTTAGTGTTCAGACCATTAACTCAATGTAGTGTTGAAGCCCCTGTTTTTGGACTTTCTCTGGTTAAGTCTAGAGAGTCTAACTGATATCTTTAGGTCTCTCCTCAGATGTGTGGGGTTTCCGGGCTTTGAGACAAAATAAGGCAGGTTGAATACTTTCTGAAGTAGTCATAGAACTATAGAAATTAGCAACAACACCAATGTTTGTTGAAACCAGCTGCTCAAATCTGATGCTTGTAAGCACTTCACTTCCAATGGCACAGTCTGCTTCAGGACTTGAAATCACTGCAGTTGATTGAGTGTCACCTAAGACTTTAGGTGATGTATTGGATGTGGTGTATTAGGTGTAATGCCCTCAGCTATAACTGGCACCAAGTGCAAAGAGGTTTAGTTTCACAAATAAAAGCTTTCCCTCATGTATAAATACTGTTCGCAAACAGTACCAGAGTGGCAAAGATATCAAATAACAACTAAGAAAGCCTGTACATTTAAGCGTTACGTTATGGAGCACAAGCTTTTGCGAACCCTGTAGCATTCACCATATTAATGGCTTTATACATCAGCCACTTTCTATTTGGAGCATTTAAAACGGTAGCAAATAAAACTATATTTTACTGAGCACTTTTGTATTGCAAAACTATATTATACAGAGATTACACAGATACTGTTGATCATTTTCTGATCTGAAATAACATTTTGATTAAGTGATAATATCACTACATTTCTATTTTTTTCTACAAGTTATAAGTCAAATGTATGTCACTATCTACAATATAAGTTGCTAAACTGAGGTGCATAGATGTGGAATCCATGGCAGAAGCACTTCTTATTACATGATCTGCTGATTTACTGGTTGTTTCTGATACTAACAAGTTGTTAAATTATTTGACTTTATTATGTGGTAGTTGCTACTGTAACCATATGTATGTTGTTAATAAGAAATTTAATTAAAATGTGATTTTTGCCTTACAATGAGTCCCCACAACATAGCACACAAAATATGTGTTAATGTGAAAAGCTGATATTTGTTTTCGAAACAAATGGTGTGCAGAGTTTGTAACCAAGTACGTTTATCTCCTGGCACTCTAGCACCATGTGAAATCAGACTATTCTGTAAAAATTATCCAAATGTTTTATAAAAGTCAGTGTTAATGTTTAAGCTATGCTGGTGGTGAAACTTAGCAAAGTTACACCAGCTGCAGAGCCTTTGGAGAAGCAAGCCACCACAAATATGTGGTATGTAGCTTATGTAAATGGTGGATCTCACAAATTAAGCATTTGCTGTATTGCTGATAATCAGCTATCCTAAATACATGATGTACTGTATTTCACACAGTTACACTGCCCTTATTTTAGGAGCCAGAGTAATCATTTTTCCACTACTGACACAATAACTGTCCCTAAGCCAGGGCAGACTGATCAATCCCTAAATAATCTAAAGCCTCTTTTGCTTTGGAGTTGTGATATTAATTTAATTGGAAAATCACAAAAACATTTTACATACTGGGAACTTGTGTAATACTGAGTATTCACGTAATGAGCATAACTATTAAAATTATTTCTTTTTAAAAACTTACATTTATTCAAATACATTCAAATGTTGGTTGGCTTTAAGATGTATTAACAGGAGAAACAAGAAGCAACATGTCACATCTGTTGTTTTTAACAGTAAATTTCAACTCTCTATTGCTGAATAGTATAACTTGGTATTATTTGAGTATATGCAAAAAGAAAAAGGAAAAAACCGAATGACCCGAATTTTTACAACACATTTTCGGCCGTTGCGCTTTAATTCAACGTCATATAAATCGCACGCCCTTATTCGTCAAAAGTATGTAAACACGCCCACTGCTTCTTCAATCTTCTCTATGATTGGTTCTCTTGAACGTCATTCCATCTTTTCATCCATCCAATGAACTTGGGCTCGTGGCGTTTTTTCCCCCTGCTGCGACACTGCTACAAAGTTTGCAGGAGCTGCGTTTGAATTCTGCCTGACGACTTTAGGTTTTTAGCTGCCTGTTTTTGCGGCAGGGAGACGGTTTTCGGTTCCTGTCAGTTCCCTGCATGTTAACAAAAGACGAGGCGTGTGCTGGATGCGATACAGACTCAGTGACCGCATGGAAACACAGCGCTCAGCTTTCCATCTGTTTGTGGTTGTGCTAGATTTGAGGGTGGTCGTTGAGTGGCTAGTGTAGCTTCCACGTTTCATGTGGAGCATGTGCTCACGGGTCTTTTAGTTTATATACAGTGTTAGGCAATATCAGTGACCTTGTATTTTGTTCTTTTATGATGTGCCTGCATGGCGGAGGCCTTAACAACCAAGTGCTTGAATTAAAATATTAGGTGCCGTTCTTCTTCAAGATTTCGATAGCTTAGGGGAGACGTGACTACCACATTGATTATCAAAACAATATGCCCATTAGGCGTTTTGGGGGTCACAGGTCTCTGGTCTCTCACACTCAGCCCCCCAAACTGTCGTACGGTTACACGAAGATGAATATTTCAAGAAGTGGCTACCGTGTTTTCTCTGCTAACTCCTCCACCGCCTGCACCGAGCTGGCCAAGAAGATCACAGAGTAAGTGACATATTTCTATTCATAGTGAAAACACATGCACTCTAATATAACAACCACGCTCTAAATCTTGGCTTCATGAATGTTATGGTATGCAACATTAGTTTGAAATAACAAAGAGCTGCCGATTCAACCGTTTTCATGTTGTAGCCTGTGGTTTATATTGTAATGGACTGACAGGTGTTTCCATTATTTTGACATCCCCGTTTTAATCGGTGGGCTAGGCTAAACAACAGAAACAGTTTGACAGCGCCACAAACTGGCTCCTCTAAAATGATCATCCAGTTGAATTGCCAACTTTGGGTTAGATGTTTTGCACTTGAGTGTACACAATAATGTTGATTTTATTTCTTATCTGTTGTGTTGAGAATCGACATCCTTGTTGCACTACACTTGGAGTCATAGCAGCAGGTGACCTGAGTCTATTGTGTTGTTTTGATCGCATTTAAAACTGTACAAAATGTGGGAATCACATGGTCGCTCACATGCTATCAACAAGATGAGAGAGCACACATGCTGTGATGCAATGTATTCTACATTATTAGTGTAAAAGAAACATGGCAAAAAAATAAAATAACAGAACCTACTGTAAGCTGCATTTTTTTAGAACGTTTAAATGATAATCTTATGAAACGCTAAGCTATAATAACCAGAGTGCATGTACACTAAGGAAACAAAGAAAGCTATTGATGCTTGGATTGCAAAACAGTTTGGTTTTGTTGTTCATCTTATTGTTTTTAAGTAGCCATCACTTCTAATAACTATAGTCCATCTCTTTACATGAGGCTTAGCATCAGCTGGTTGTAAGCACATAAATGTTGTCTGTTAAACATACGGTCTTGTAGTTTGTTTTTTGGAACGTTTTCATGTCTAAAAACAAGATGTAAGCAGAGTTATGACCTAAATAGCTGTGGAGATATTTATTATGTGTAAATGTGGATTTATGTTTATCAGTTATTAATTAATCCTTAATTCAATTTTAGTATTTTGGAAGGCAGTGTATCTCCTACTGCTGAACTGCGTAGTTAGCGTCGCCTACTTCAGTGGCTTTTATCAACTGAATGTTGACTAAGATTTAGTTAAAACCCAGCCGTCATCCTACTTTCTACAGCAAGGATGAAAGATTATTTTATTAGGTTATGTCTAATCTAGGTGTTTGTCTTCTGGCGTGGGAGGTTCAAATAACCTGTCAGTGGTAATCATTGTGATGAAAGGAGTGTGCTCTGCAGATGCATTTCTGTCTAGAGAGTAAGCACGTCACTGGCATTGTGCGCTTGGTGTTTATGTGGCGCGCACACATCTTTTAATAGGCCATGATTCATTGGGCATTTTAATGTGCTTCAACTGATTAAAAATACACCAGTATCTTTTCTGACAGAGTTCAGGGAGTAGCCGTGTTTTCCCTGGCGTTGAAGACTCGTCAAGACAGCCAACAAAAGTTGTGCCTACCCCATAGAGAGCTCAGCTTTCTCAGTTTTCATTGTTTGGCAACATTATTAGGGGGATTATGTTGCCTTTTGCTGCTGAGTAGAGTTTTCCGTTGGACCAAAGGTTAAATAACATTGTGAGCACACAGAAAATGTTAATGAATACTGCTGAGTATTTACTCAGAGGTGCATGTGGTGACTGGGCTTTACCCCCGGGACCAAAGTCATCCTTCGTTTTATTACCATGTAATCGTTGACTGACTAATAAGTCAAAAACGGTAAGGTTTTATTGTGGTTATTAAGCTTTTATAAGTCCTTTTAGCCCCTTCATCAAGTGCCTCCAAATCAGCAGTAGCTAAGTCACCATAATGTAACACATAAAGGTGTGTGTTTGTGTATATAACACTTGTTTCTCTCCACTTTTATCCCTAGACGCTTGGGCGTGGAGTTGGGCAAATCAGTGGTTTATCAAGGGTCAAATACAGGTAAGTATGCAAAATATGCCCAGCTCTCTCATTTATTGTTGTTCCACTTAACATGACACCTGAACCCACAATGTTTGTGTTTTTCTTTCAGAGACTAGAGTAGACGTGAAAGAGTCTGTCCGTGGACAAGATATCTTCATAATTCAGACCATTCCCAGGTGAGATGGGAAGATATGCTTAATGTCTTAAGAATCCAGTAACAGAGCATACAGAGTGCCATTTGCTTCCAGATAGATATGTTTTTTCCTGTAGAAACGTGAAGCTAGTGAAGCTGCCCCACTGCTCCCAGCTGAGTTTTCTGTAATTTGTCAACAATTGGGAATACATAACTTTGTCACGCTTTTCTTGCAAGTTAGTGGAAGCTGAATTGGTTAAAATGACAGTGAGGAGTACACTTAGATCATTAGATGTGCTTCTTTTGGTTTTGGAAATGCACAGTTGTTGTGATGAAAGTACACATTTGTCTGCAGCCCTACTGGGAAAAAAATGACCAGAATGTCTCTATAAAGCATGACCTATGAGCAATGTTCTTCTTTTCATATTTTCTTTGGTAGTCCAAATAAAAGCTTGTCTTTGATCTTGTTTATTAGTTATTTGCCATGCTGGAGAGACCATGAATAGAGGCTCTTTAAAACAACCACAGGTTACAGGAGGGCATGTCACCTTTTTGAGCCTCTGTATTGACTGTGTGCAGATCTGTTTCCACAAGCTGGCTGGGCTGTAATGGCTGCATGCAGTATCCTGTTCTACCACTAGTATATTCCCAGAGCGTCATGGCAGTTATTCAAAACTGCCATGATGCTACAATGAGCATTTTCTATAATGCTCATATTAGAAAAGTGTTTTATTGTAGTTGGGGAATTTAAAATCTCCTGTGGGAAATCGTTTCTAACCTGCCGGTGTTTTTTTGTTTTTGTTTTTTTAACAGTATTTACGTTTGTAGAGTTCTGAGATCAGTTGTGCCTCAGGGTAACTAGAGGAGAAGCCTGTTAAGGTGCAGTCTAATTACAGGCCATGTCTAAACAATGACACTAATAATAGCATTAGTATAAAAAAACAGCCTAGTCTTGTGCTCATTGCGATGATGATCTCGTAAACAGGAACTTGTCAGTTATTTAGAAAGCTATATATTTAAACCATGAGTCCTTTCAGAGTCGATGGCACTAATACAGTCTCTGTTTTGATGTACTTTGTTGCTCAGAGATGTCAACACAGCCATCATGGAGCTGCTGGTCATGGCATATGCCCTCAAGACATCCTGCGCCAAGAACATCATCGGGGTCATTCCATACTTTCCTTACAGCAAGCAGTGCAAGATGAGGAAGAGAGGATCTGTTGTCTGCAAGCTGCTAGCATCCATGTTGGCTAAAGCTGGTATATATTGTGTTGTGATTTTCTTCCCATTATCAGTTGGACTAAATAAAAGCACAGATTTAAGTCAGGAAAATACACTAAGCAGTTGTGGTTGTTGGCAAGCTGAAAAATCATACAGTGTGCAATATGTATAGATGCTCGCTCAGAGAATCCAGCCACTACCTTGTAATGTTTTGTGGTTTATGCTCCTCCCTGACTTTCTATGGCAAGATGCACATTGGTGGAAACAATATTTATTTTGGTTTATCCAGTATTTGTTGGTTTCAGTCAGTGTACAAACCCAATATATGTGTCTTATTCCTGTCTAAATTCTGCAACTTGTTATGTAAAACTTGTTTTTTTGTTTCAACCCTAAATGCCAAATGCACAGTGCATATGTATTGTTGAAGAATTTCCAAACCCTTTGTTTTGGCTTCTGTTCTCAGAATCTGTTAACCTTTTATTGAGGTCATACATCCATGTTTTTGGTTTTTTTTTTGTTTTTTTTTTTTTCTACAGTATAATGTCTAGAAGCTCTGACATATTTGCTTCATATCATGCTGCAATTAGTTCTGAAGCGATCATAAGTAATGTCCATGCGTCATGTATTTGTTGTTGCAGGACTAACTCACATCATTACTATGGACCTTCACCAGAAGGAAATCCAAGGCTTCTTCAGTTTCCCTGTTGATAACCTGAGAGCTTCACCTTTCCTCATCCAGTACATCCAAGAGGAGGTCAGGCTATATTGTACCCTCAATACTGTTCTACTTTGTCAAATAGACACAGTGTCACAAAAAGGACTCTTTACGTCATATAGTTTTATGTAGACTCAAGTGTCCTTTTAGTATTCATGTACTGAATGGACTATCTCTCTTTCCTCAGATTCCAGACTACAGGAATGCTATCATTGTTGCCAAGTCCCCTTCAGCAGCCAAAAGGTAACGAGCAATACACAGAAATCTCAAAACGTGATTTGGTGCTGACCCTTTATTCAAAGTTTGATACAAGAAGGATGTACAAGGTTCGCACAGTCTGGTACTGGAAATTGAATATTTACACATATATTGATTTATGTTTTATTGAATAAAATACACATTTTTGGAATATTATGGTACAGTAAAGGTATAATGGTGGTTGAGGAAGCAGAGGAGGACTGTAAATATACTCTTCCAGTTAATTAACAGGAGCTGAGAGTCTAGTTGTCAGTGTTGGTTGGGTTTGGTTAGTCGTGTTGGTGCATGCTTTTATTTCATGGTGTCACACCAAAGTTAGTAAGTGGCAAAACTTTTCCATGGAATTTATCTCAGTCATGGCTCTTTTCTAAAATAAAACGCCATCAAACTGACAAGGGTACTTCCTATTTTTGACATCATACAACCAGTAGCCAGTCCAATGGGCAACTTACTCAAGTGTCATGTGGAAACATTCATTGCACATTGCCCATGAGAGTGGGAAATACTTGTATCCAGGAAAGCAATTCTGAAATCAAGAATCTTTGTTCAGAATTTTTCCTTCAGGGAGGAGCGATAGTTGTAATTTTAAGATTTTCTAACCAGGAAACTGAAACTTTGTTATGGTTAAATCATATTAGACAGAAATTATTATTCAAAGCTGACTATTGCTGTTTCAGTTGACTGTTTCTTTTGCTGTCTTTCACTTTTGTGTATTCACCATACAGCATTGTCTATGTATGTATGTTCATTCCCCTGTGCAGACATCTTACTGCCCTCTTTCGCCCATGTATTCTTTGTATGAGTCGTGTCTGATGGTTTCTTTCACTCCCGTGTGTCTGCGTGTTTTTATTTCTCAGAGCTCAGTCCTACGCTGAGAGGCTGAGGCTTGGACTGGCAGTGATGCACGGGGAGGCCCATCATTCAGAGTTGGACATGGCTGATGGTCGCCATTCTCCTCCGTGTTCCCGTACCACCACAGGACACACTGGCCTGGAGCTGCCATGTAAGACACAAGACAGCTATACATGCATGTTCACCTTTCAGGTGCTTTACTTTGAGTCTTTGCAAACTTGTACATTTTGCTTTTCTCGGTCTGGTGACTCTTCAGGACACCTTGTGAGATTTTAGTTTCTGCCTTTCACATGTCATGTCATTAATGTGCTTGAAAGCCAAGAAAGCTCACCTATAAAGCAACAGTAACTAATAGCCTCACAGAGAAACTCTACCATAGCTATATTTGTTTCTACCACAAGTATATTGCTGACAATCTAAAAGATTGTCTACCTTGTTACAGTTGGCTGATGGTTGAAACCATAGACTGTATATAAATAGGGACTATGCATTTCCACCTCCTTACAATGACAAACTGACTCCATTTTCTCAGGGATACGATTGGCATTTATTTATTATTTGGTACTGTCATGGTCATACAGGTGGCTTCACAGAATGGCATGGCAACTTGTAGTCATATTGCATTACCATTATATTAACTACCTAAAATGACCGAATCTGTCCGTTAAAAAAAAAAATGATTTGATGCATATTTTAGTGTTTTAGTTTGCCGTAAGTCCCATCCACCAACATGGGCGGGGGGTGGCGCTTATGACCTATACTGCAACCAGACACCAGGGGGAGCTTTTCTTGCTTTGGCTTCACTTTTGATGTACTGCTCCACCGTCCATCTTTATTTACAGTCTATGGTTTAATGTGTATTCACCATCAATTCTAAGTTAAGTATATATATATATCCAATGGCACTATATTATTTATGAGCTGTTAACGGATTTACAGACATGAGTAATGACCATGCTGACCTTCCTGTAGCACACGCAAAACACTCTGGATGTGTTTCAGCTCAGCCCTGCCTGAGGTGTTGTTGTAGTCAGCTGTGAAATACCAGCAGTATTGACAGTAACTGGCAGTAACTGACATTACTCCCTTCTTCTCCTCAGCCAGATTTATTTCCCTCCTCGTTTCCTCCCGTCTCATCTGCCCTGTTTTCTGTTGAATCTAGCATCTTTCTCGCTCTTTGGTCTCGGGAAAAGTGTCAGCTCTGTCTTTTTCAGCTCCAGCAGATGCCTAGTCGCACTCCCTCCAACCTCTCTCTTCACAGATGCATTCAAATTTCAGAAATGCTTTCTTCTGAGCCCAGCTCTTCTGGGAGGTTTAGAAGCCAGAGAAAAATATGAGAGAAATGCGTTTGGCAAGAAGGATGCCGTATAATGTCCAGTCTGTACTTCGTGTACATCTAATTGTATCTAAATATGTTTTACCGTACTGTCTTTGTCCACCGCAAGCAGCAGACATGTCCTATTTCCTGGGACAGAGCTCCCAAGTATGATATTGCTTGAAGCCCTTCATACTGGGTTTTTATACCTCCCTGCATGGCATGCCAGTGAGTGACTGAGGGCTTCCATTTGATATCTGGACGTACAAATGACAGTGGCTCCATCAGAGGTGTTAATTATATGTCATGTTCTGTTTTAGCAGAGGAAAATGAAGCATAACCCAACTTCCTGCTTCACCTTTGCCTCCTTTTTTCCACTACTGAGCCAAAGGTGAAGCAGGAAGAAATAATGATTTAATAGAACTATGTTGTTGTTTTTGTTGTTGTTGTTCTAGAATTAACTTGTTTTTTTCTCATGTTATGTTGTTTAACAGAAAATGGATACAGCACTTCACACTAGCCTCATCATTGCATTTAAAATAACTGTTTATGAAACCAGCTAGTGCTGCAAAAGAAGTGCTATTTCCCTAAACTACCCGAAACTAAATACTGTGAACCAGTACTTCAGTTTTACAGTCTGTACAATCTGTACATTTTTGTTTTTAACTTTTAACTCCTCGTGTGGGTTGCTTTTAGGGGTGAACATGGTTATTTTTTCTAAATTTGCTAAAAATTAAAGCTGGCAAGGAAATGAAACGTGTGGACCATCTGTTTCAGGTTTCTCTGCCCTACATTGTGTGGCCACAGCAAGCTTCAGCGGTATATTCAACCTTGAGGCACGGTCGGATGACTGTGTCTGTTGAATGTTCACAGTGGTCGCTGCTTCAGTCTCACAGCTGAATGTCAACTGAATAATTTTTCCTTAAGAAATAAACAATTATTGGTATAGCGAGAAACTATGACTGTCAAATCTTCAGGCTACTAAATACGAGACTTTTTCCACCTCCTATATTTTGTTCGCTGACATGAGTAGCATTAGTCACACTCTTGAGTATGAACTAGAATTATTGAAGTGCTTAACATGAGCAAAATTATGCTAAACTATAATATCATCTATTTGTGTTCATAGTGTCATGGCATGGTTTTGCTTGTTGACATATTTTTATTTTAACCTACCTTCCCTCTCAACCCTAATACCTATAACCATTCAAAATATGCACAGAGGCATGGATGGTTCTCGACCTGGATCAATTATTACTTGAACTCCCCTCAACCAAAGTTGTTACATGCCTGATGAGATGAAGAGACTTCACTTTAAATGCTGTAGATAGGCTTACTCTTTTGGAAGTGTTATTTTGTAATCGTTAAAATAAGGGTTTAATCAAATTACAAATAATGTTTGAGCCTGGTCTGTGATTGTTGAGGGAGGCCCAATTCTACACTCACTTGTCTGTCTGCCACTACCAAAAACAGTCATATGTAATTCCGCCACGTAATCCCGTCAGTGTTTTGATTTAGCAGAAGCATAAATGCGTCCCATTAATAACTCGCAGCCGTTGTTGATGCTTTGGTAGCTGGACACTAGTCGGGTTAGAGCCGTCTTGCATGGTGTTTTCAGGTTTCAACCAAATCCCTTCTCACTAAATGTCCTGTAACTTTACCTCATTCCAATAATCTGCTCCTGATTGAGGTTACAGGACTCACCCCATCCCTTTTCCTGAAACAAATGTCCCTTAATCTGTGTCTTTCAGTGATGATGGCAAAGGAAAAGCCACCTATCACCGTTGTTGGAGATGTTGGAGGCAGGATCGCCATTATTGTTGTAAGAACTCCAGCTTTCATCTGATTTTTTTCTAAATAATTTACAGAATAATAGGATATCACTAAATAATTGTACTGGTAGGATTAACGTGGAATTGTTTGAACATTTGTGTGAAGCTAGAGTTGCAGTGATGCTTTCATGTATTGAAACTTTGAAACTAGTTGAGGTTTTGCTTACGTTTTTGCAGAGGCATATTATCACTTAGAGCACAATGCTACTATTTCTCATAGGATGTATTTCTGGTTATTTTGTCCACACTACTTCTGAAATCCTATATTTTTTTTAAATGGTTTTCTTTTTTTGTCTATACCATAATGTGACCTAGAACTAAAACCAGAATGCTAAATAAATTTCTTTATTTTCCCTTTCCTGTTTGCTTTAACTTTGCGTTCTCAGGATGACATCATAGATGATGTGGAGGACTTTCTTGCAGCGGCAGAGATCCTGAAGGAGAGGGGAGCTTACAAGATCTACATCATGGCTACTCATGGCTTACTGTCTGCAGAGGCACCAAGACTAATAGAGGAGTCTGCTATTGATGAGGTAAAATCATGTGTGGATGTCTGATTAGAAAATTTAACCTAAACTACTTTTTATAAAGACATATTCTAGGAAAGTGAATACATCTGAAGTGGGTGTAAACGAGAAAAGAATCTCATCACCTTAGCACATATCTGAAGAGCATTAACCCCCACTGCCTCTACCCCCAAAAATCAAAACAGAAGTAAATGAAGAGAGTTATTGATGCACCGTTTGTATGTAGGTTTTTATTAGACTTTTAATGCATCTTGTTCATGACGTTTATTTTACTTTAATAATGACTCAAATGAAGCTGAAATGAGAAGTAGATATCATTTATTTTAACAACAGACATAACAAATTAAACATTGTGTTACATTAATCAGCTTATTAATGTGTACAGAGGACTTTAATAGGGTTTTAAGTTTCCTCTTTTAGCAACTGTGCTAGTGTGAAAAATATTTGTGAATTATGAGAGTGAAATGTCACAGTAAACAATTAATGGCCACGGTCTGCGTGTATTCAGTTTCAATGTGGTATCCGTCCTGTTTATTTTCCAAGCAACACCAAATTATTAATCAAGTATTTGTTTTTTCACATTTATCAATATGTGAAAAATGTAGTTCAGAATAAGCTCCATGTTTGACGTTGTCACAGTTGTAGAAATCTCATTCATTCTTCCTGTAACAAAGACATACACTAAAGTTGTTGTGCCGTGCCTCCAGGTCGTGGTGACTAACACCGTCCCTCACGAGGTGCAGAAGCTGCAGTGTCCAAAAATCAAAACCGTGGACGTCAGTATGATTCTAGCTGAGGCCATCCGGCGGACCCACAATGGAGAGTCCATGGCTTATCTGTTCCGCAACATCGCTGTGGACGACTGAGGCAACACACAATACATTCCAGCACACACAGGGCAGCATTACCAAGCACGTAGTCTGAGGACCAACTATCCACTTGAAGCAGTTGTTCCTACATGTTTTGATAATCTGTTGACAGTGATTGCTCATATTTGGCGTACATTACAAGTGAAGCAATGCTGTTTCTCTTTTCTGTGATAGAAAAAGACTTTACACACAATGGTTTCACTTTACTATGTGGTTCCTACCATCGGACAACATACATTCCACAAATAATGTATCATGTGCACTCTCACAGTATGCTGTAGATTATGGCAAATAAAGCTATTCCTCTTTTGAGAGCATCTTTTGTAGGTCTGTCATTTTTTTTGTGCCATTAAAAACAATAAATGGTGAGCTACACACAAATAATTGGATACAAGTATACCACAATACTGCAGATGGCAATACCCAAGTCCAAATATAACGGTGGCTTCACACCTGACCCTAAACTTTCAGTAGCAGTTTCATTCTCGGCTCAGGCGCCTTGCTCTGTGATGCATGGAGGAGCACAAAGTGTCACACTGAGGTGTCCAGCTGCACTTACATAAAAACACTCATGAGCAAGAAACTGGATGCTGTGCCAAAGAGCACGGTAATCATGCGGTGCACATGTGTGATATTCTACAGGCCAGCATTTTTCAGGAAATGAAATGAGAAGTGCAGGTTAAGAAAACAACTTGGTGTTGGACAGACAGACCGCTGGGATTTTCCTTTACAAAAATGTGTGAAATATCTACCTATACACAAAAATCTAAATGAAATGATATGATTTGACCTTGAGGTTATAAAAAATTTGAAATATTGTCAAAATGCGACAGTGCAGCGTGGTGATACTTTTTATATGTTCATTCTGGTAAAGGTTCAATTCCCCTTTCTCTATATTTCCAAGGGTGTTTTACACCACTACACATGACCCAGTATGACTATGCCAATAAATATAGACTTGTGACAAACCCTACTGTTATTTTAAATCCTACAGAGGCAGAAGAACTTACATTATGTCCGGCCCTGAATACTACTTTCTTACATATGGAGGCAACACACGTCATTACACTTTATTAAATAATCTTGCTGTGTCTGTCTAAGACCCTGAACTTGTTCTAAACGCCTCAGAGTTATTTATATCTGCTGAGGAGCTTTGACCAAGTCCAGGAGCAGAGACATCTAAGAAAATCACTCTATCCTCCATAAAATATATGAATGGCCTCCTTCGCCGATTAAAAAAATAAACACAAGAATTAAATGTCAATAAAAGTTTTCCTGTAGTGAAGGAAGTCCATGTTAAAAGACTATTCTGGCACCGGCCAACACTGATCTCAGACTGAAATTAAATGAACTCACAAGACAATAAATCCACACACCTGCGTGACTATGAAGCTGCTCGGCCTCCCTGCCTTCAAAAATGAGCAAGAGCACAGTGCGGAAGAACGTTTTAAATGTGGACTGAAAGAGGAACTGCCCGCAAACGTTTACCCGGCCACTTCCTCAAATTAAAACAGGAAACTTTGTTCAGTCTAATCTGATGGACTGGTTTGGGGGGGGCTGGACCTGAGCTACAACTGTCTCTGCTCTCCAGGTTGCTTTAGGGGAACCGTGCACAGTTATTTCAGGAACTGCATAATGATGCATTTTGTTAACCGGCAAAACCAGAGCACTGCTCAACTGTTAAGTATTCAAATGTTGTGATGCTCTGGGGCATTTTGCTTTGTCTTGCTTGACTTTGACATCGCCTCGGGCCTGCACCTAGTTGGCTTTATTAACTGATGTCACCTATGCTTTCTGCCTTATCTTTCTATAATGTCACTACTAGAGATGTAAAAATATGTTATTATCCACTTTGTTATATTTGTTTACTTGAATAATTTTTAGGTTTAAAAAAGACAGCTGTGTTATTAAAAAATAGGCCTTATAATCTGTTGGTCTGTCAGTATATTAAACCACGTTATACACTGAACGGGCATAACGTTATGACAATATTATCCTAATATTGTGTAGGTCTCCCTAATACCACTAATTATTATTATTATTATTATTATTGTGCCTCCACAACAGGTGTGGGATCTAGTGAATTTGGAGGCCAAGTCAACACCTTGTGCTGTTCTTCATGTTTTTAGTTGTTCCTACAGCATTTCTGTGTGTGTGTCAGGCTGCATCCTGCTGGGGATGGCTGCTGCCATCAAAGAGTGTCATTGCTATGGGTGGGGGTGCCTGGTCTGGTCTAGGTGGATGCTACACGTGTAAGTAACATCCACATGAATGCCAGGTCCACACGTATCCCAGCAGAACACTGAATTGTCACAAAATGGTCATTGTTATTGACCTCTCCTGTCAGTGGTTTTAATGTTGTGGCATTCATTTATATTTCTTTGTTAGACCAATTATCCACCTTCGGAGCACTGAAACACTGTGTAATGACAGCTGCCTCCGCTCAGTGAAATATACAAGTAGTTCACACAAAGCATTTTCTTCAGTACTTTCCTTGTGCCCTTTTTAACTTGAGTTAAACACACTGGACATCATTTTGTGTTATTTCATGAGTTCAGCTTGACGCCTCCTTCATGGCCCAGTACCAATTCCCCCTCTTGACGCAATCACTTTCCCTCCTCTGAATAGAGTGTCCCATTTCTTAGTAGGAGAACAGAATACCTGAGGCAGTGATACGTGCAACATGGCGAATGGTGAAATATGAGCCCAGGAATTTAAATAGCTTTGGAAATAATCATGTAAATATTTCAGAATAATATTTTTAGCTGCATATAGATTCAAATGAACATATTTTTGATTACTCCCATATATTAAAGTTGTAAAGCTATGTCCTGCTTCGCTCCTGTACTGGAAAATTTTAACACTATAATATTTGATAATGGTAACAAGCAGCAGGCTTTTATATGAGCTGTATCATACTAAAATCTTATCTGGTGTTAATGTGAGCAAAGCAGACAACTAGGGTTCACTTAATGAAAAAACATGCAGGAGGTCGGGGAGTCGCCTGACTGTTGTTTGCCAATGTATGAATATCTGATAATCCTCTTAAACGTGACAAAACATGACCAGTGTTTCATGTCTTAGGTAAATATTTGAATCCCTGCCGTTTGTAGCTCCACTCTGAAGAGGACACTCCATAGCTGAGGGGAAGGTCAAGTGTTTGTACTAATTGAAGTAACTGTAATGTGTGCTTTTCTCCAACAGATGGCGACAGAGATCTTAAAATACTGGAGCCTGTGGTCACTTTAGAAAGGCAGCGCTCAAAACGGTTTCAGCGGTTTCAGTTCAGAACACACATTGACTGCCTAGTTTGAGTTTCACCACGATCATGAAGAACAACACAGGATATTTGATTTAGTCCTTTTTTGTTTCTGGCTTTGTGAAATGGAGTCAGAGTTGGTGCAGTGGTTGACTGTGCTGTGACCCCACCCAAAACAATCAGAGTTCAGGCGTCTGTAAGGATTCTTCACTGCTCCGTATAGTTCTTGGTTCTGCTTTTTGAGGTCATGATTTTTTACCCCCAAAGACATTAAAATCTGCTCGTAAACGTCCCATTTGCACTTTATATATTATCTAGTTATATTAACAATTACAAACAACAAACTTAGTTCCTCTTGTGCTTTTAATCGTTTTATTATACATGTAGGTCCACATTTCACTTGCAAGTAAACAACAAAATAATCTCTGTGATAGTATGTGATGATAAAAAAAATCATACTTATAAAAACAAGTAGTCATTTCAAAATGAAAAGTGCATTTACAGTTTATATTTGCAATTCACTTTTTCTGTTTTTACATTAGACAACAAAATGTCATGCTCAGTGGCAATTAACTTCAAAAAGTGTAAACATGATGTGCTACAGGTGAATTTCTAAATGAATAAAAAAATTACATGAGAAATACATTTTTTTTTCTCCACAAAACACAATGTACAGTATACACATTTAGCCTCAGTAAACAATCTGGTATCAACAGTCAAAATATCTTGATGTAAGTGAACATATCACTTAAAATCTAAAAGCTACACATTGATCTGAACACCGGCAGCATGTTACCAGAAAAGCAGCAACAACATTACATCAAGTAAACAACGGTAATTAATGTGACTTCTTTCTGTGCATTTATTTCGGCTTCATAAATATTTCGTCAGTTTAAGTCCCATCTGTAATTTCGTACTGTTCATCTCAGTAATGAGTGTCTCTCTTAGTCCACTATCAGGCAGCTCTTCACTGTTATACCTGCAATGACTGAAGTTCAGGCTTCTCTCTCTCCAGGCTACCATCTATATGAAATCCAGGCTTCATATAGATGGTACGTTCCACAACGTGCTCCCTTTATGAAACAAACCCCCACTTCCCCTTCTACCATTACGACAGAATGCAGCTGTTGGTCTTGTTCATGGGTGGCCTGAAGTCAGTGTCTTTTGGAAATGTCTCCCTGCGTCTGCGTAGTGCGGGGCTGAGGCGGCTGGGAAGGTTCGCCTGCTGCAGGAGCTCCTTGAACACCTCCACCACGTTGGCGTTCTCCTTTGCTGAAGTTTCCAGGTAACTGTTGTTCCAGTCCATCTCCACAGTTGACAGCACGTCCTCACTGGACACTTGACGCTCCTCCTCCCGGTCTACCTTGTTCCCCACCACCACAATTGGTGTGTACTTGTCCTCCTTGATCTCCAGAATCTCATCTCGGAGACTCTTCACAGCCTCCAGTGACTCTGGGTCATCCACAGCATACACCAGTGCAAAGGCATCACTGTTTTGGATGGAGAGCTTGCGCATGGCTGGGAAGGAGTAGCTGCCGCTGGTGTCTAGGATCTCCACAGTGACCTTGACCCCACCGATGTCATACTCCTTGCTGTGCAGCTCTTCCACGGTGCGCCGGTGTTTGGGTTCAAAGGTGTCCTGGAGGAAGCGTCTAATCAGGGCTGTCTTTCCTACTCCTGCTGCCCCTAGAAACACTAGACGCACCTGGGTCTTTTCCTTCACCTCCAGAGACATGTTGTTGTTTTTTCTCTACAAAATCAATTAAGGAAATGTCCTAGTTTTACTCACTTCCTTTTAGCAGCTGCAACACCTGTCACTGAATTTGTGAATTAATTCCCATCAGAATCCATTGGCAATTTCTTTTTAAGCGTCTTTCCTTGCTTTTCCTTCAACTGCTGCTTTTTAGGCTTTAGGCTGTTTAAAGTTGTGTATTGAGCACTCCTCTGTGATTGTGATCCCACACACTGCCTTTTATGCCAGTTTTGGTGAGAGAGCTTTCCACCCGTGCGGTTGCAACCAATCAGCTGAAGGCAGCCTATTCGAGTACAACGTCTATGCGACCAATGATGGGAAAGCATGCAAATCAGTGTACAGGCCCACTTCAGAAAGAGAAAGGTGGTGATATCTGAGAGTGAATACAGAGCAGATCATTGCACAGAAAATACTGTTTGAGCGTAATACTGATTGTAATTTCAGACAGTCAGAGTAAAGACATTAATATTGTACCTCTGGTTTGACACTATAAGCTTCTTCTTTCATTTATTGATGTGTGTTTTTCATTGTGTCTGTTTGATGGTTGATTGATTGGCTGTATAGTGCCATCTTGATTATACGCTAAAGGATCATCTCGTGAATAAACATCCACATGTGCCATACATTTTGATTACTCTAGCTCGGTATAGCCCACCTTTTACAAGCAGTAACTGATTAAAGAAAACTATGAAAGCTATCAGAGTAATAAATAATTTACTGGCTGAACACATTTAAATCACATACGAGGATTTCCATAACGTTTGTATTTTTGATCTTTTATGAAATGAACAAAGGTTGGTTTATCTTAATCATGCTCAGACTATTCTAAAGGTCAGTTTCCCATTTCAGCAATTACCTAGATTTCTGTAATCCTGTTAATGTCTTTACATTCACTGCACCTTACCCTTGCCTATCGGTGAGGCGTCAGATTGCAGCCCACTGGATAAATCAAATGATACAGACTAAAAGCAAATTACAATTTGCGGTCAACTGCAGGGATGAGGGGTTCTCACATTTGATTTAATAAAATACAATGGAAAGCTCAAGCTTTAAATCTCAGTTTAAAAGAACTAATCAAGATTTCTTTGAGTGTGTTCCAGATATTTGGTGCATACAAACTGAGCGTGGCTTCTGTGATCAACATAGCTATTACAGCTTCAACTCTTCTGGGAAGACTGTCCACAAGGTTGAGGAGAGTGTTTATAGGAATTTTTGACCATTCTTCCAAAAGCGCATTGGTGAGGTCACACACTGATGTTGGTCGAGAAGGCCTGGCTCTCAGTCTCCGCTCTAATTCATCCCAAAGGTGTTCTATCGGGTCCAGGTCAGGACTCTGTGCAGGCCAGTCAAGTTCATCCACACCAGACTCTGTCATCCACGTCTTTATGGACCTTGCTTTGTGCACTGGTGCACAGTCATGTTGGAAGAGGAAGGGGCCCGCTCCAAACTGTTCCCACAAGGTTGGGAGCATGGAATTGTCCAAAATGTTTTGGTATCCTGAAGCATTCAATGTTCCTTTCACTGGAACTAAGGGGCCAAGCCCAGCTCCTGAAAAACAAACCCATACCATAATTCCTCCTCCACCAAATTTCACAGTTGGCACAATGCAATCTGAAATGTACCGTTCTCCTGGCAACCTCCAAACCCAGACTCGTCCATCAGATTGCCAGATGGAAAAGCGTGATTCATCACTCCAGAGAACGCGTCTCCACTGCTCTAGAGGCCAGTGGCGGAGTGCTTTACACCATTGCATTCGACGCCTTGCATTGCACTTGGTGATGTGTGGCTTGGCTGCAGCTGCTCGGCCATGGAAACCCATTCCATGAAGCTCTCTGCGTACTGTACTTGGGCTAATCTGAAGGTCACATGAAGTTTGTAGCTCTGTAGCAATTGACTGTGCAGAAAGTCGGCGACCTCTTTGCAATATGCGCTTCAGGATCCGCTGACCCCTCTCCGTCACTTTACGTGGCCTACCACTTCGTGGCTGAGTTGCTGTTGTTCCCAAACGCTTCCATTTTGTTATAATAGAGCTGACAGTTGACTGTGGAATATTTAGGAGCGAGGAAATTTCACGACTGGATTTGTTGCACAAGTGGCATCCTATGACAGTTCCACGCTGGAATTCACTGAGCTCCTGAGAGCGGCCCATTCTTTCACAAATGTCTTGTTTCACAGTCTGCATGCCTGAGTGCTTGAATTTATACACCTGGGGCCAGGCCAAGTGATTAGAACACCTGATTCTGATCATTTGAATGGGTGAGCGAATACTTTTGGTAATATAGTGTAGCTGCAGACAGAAGTATTTCAGCCCCAAACCATTTAATATTATAGAAGCCAATAATAGTAATTTAAAAAAACAAATAAATCTATCTACGAACTAAAGTGATTTTACAAGTTTTGATGAATGAAACCCTTCAGTGCATACAATATCTTAGATAATGATGCAAAAAATTGTTTCCCTCCTCAGCAGCAACTGGCTTTGTCTGCTGGAGGCAGGGCATCATGTCACAATCGCGGTTTCTTTTTTCAGTTTCGTGTTTCCAGAAAGTCGCAAATAATCAAAAGGCTGTGCTAAAAGTTTATTAGCCTTGTGTGGTGTCAAGAAACTCATCATCTTTCTTAAGCTGATGACATTTCACTTAAACAGATTCCAAGAAGAGCTCTTACAGGTCGGTCACATATGGCAACACACAACTCTGAATGAATCACCTTCAGCTGTCCTTAGTGTCCAGTTAGATGTGATTTCATGCAATGCCTCTATCTATCTGAGAATGAATCCTGCCTGCCTCCAGTTTGTCAGAGTTTGTTCCAGAGGAGCGAGCCTGACTCGTGAGCCTCCTAAATTTCCCTTGAGATGGGTGTCATGTCACAGACGGTGACTCTCCCTGCCTTGTTAGTCTATGCAGCAGTCTGGAACCATGAAGAGCCCTAGGAGGCACTGTAACCCCCACCCAGTCCTTCTAACTGACACTTTTAATATACACTCATGCATTGTTTCCCCTGGGGGCTGATGTACCTGTGCTGGGCAGCAGAGCAGAGCTAAGCAGCGCTGGAATATTAGCTGTGCGCTTTCTCATGACTAACACCACATGAGGACCATTGATGGCTGCAGACAAACTTAAATGATAGTTTCTGAAATGTGGATAGTTTAATCAGCTTCCTAACTCTGGTGGTCACTGGTAAATACACACAATATCCTCTCTTGAGGCCTAAAAATTGCATACTTTAGGAAAAATACATATCCGTTAAGTCACAGAACTGTGTAGGGATGGGCCATATGGACTAAATAAATTATCCCGATAATTTCTGGTTTTTGGATAACGATAAAAATGACGATTAATAGAGTTTATCGTCATTTTTATGGTTACCAATAATCTTTGTTTGTTGCTCCACGTCAGACTTTTTAACCCCTTCATGCCTAGACTCGCGAATTCGCGACACACTGTTTCAGTTCAGACTGCAGCCGAAATAACTCGTGTAATACTCCAACGCTGGTTTGTACACATTCAGAAAATTCCTAGGAAAAATACAAAAATATTTAATTTCTTTATATAATTGAAAAATCAATTCAGGCGTTAAGGAGTTAAAACCGAACCAGTTCCACATAATGGAGGTGGAGCCTCATTTAGGATAATTCTTATCGTGGGGAATGTTTTTGACAGTATATCGTAAATGATGAAATATCACACATCCCTACGGTAGTGACTTATCAGGCAGAATTTCATGTAGTAATATTTCCATCTACATATGTAGCTCATCTTAGTAGATGCTTATAGTACTGGCCTGTAGTTAAAGTGGCTCCACTTAGACCAGGTGCTATATTTAAATGCAGTTCACACATGGCATTGGTCAAAATAAAGCATTCATATATAGTAAAATGGTGTGAAAAGGGTCAGCTGCATAATTAACTACTAGCCCCTGGTCAGAAACATATTCCAGTGCTGTTAATTAATTACTAGTAAGGTGCTATTAATTAGGAAATATAACACTCAATACTCTGAAGCTAGTCTGCCCCATATATATACTGTATATATTCACACACCTCAGACACAGACAAAATAAACTATTTTGATCAAATGTCTTCAAAAGAAATCTGCATCCTCACTAGCATTTTGGTGGCAGTGCAGGTTTCTTATGGAGGGTGCAATGGCCCGGAATGACCTAATCACTGACATATGAGGCTGTGTGGTTAAAGGGGAAGGCTGAAATGGCAGAGGAACACACCATGGCTCATTGCTTCTCATTTGTTGCCTCTTAGATGTAATTTATTTCATTAAAATTGTTTTGTACTCCTGATGTCTTTTCTCTACACTTTATGTTGTGGCCTTTGAGTCAGGTTCTAACAATTCTTTGTTCATCTATGTTAGATCTTATTGCTACGATTAAACGATTTTAAAAACGGGTTTTCAGGCTGTGCTTATACTGATAATGGATACCTTTTGTAGGCTTTTGTACTTTACATCTTTTTGTTTTTGTATTGCAGAGTGATTTCCACAAACCTCTTAATTTTCTTTGTTGTCCTGCACAAAACGTGCATTACACAACATTTACATATGAATAAAATGCTAATGGCCTTGTCCTCTGTCAGCCAAACACATCCTCTATACTGCCTTCAAATGGAACTCGTGAGCGCCTGGTTGACTGGTGAACGCGGTCACTATGTACGAGGCTGTAAATACCACTAAAGGGGGCTGTTCTTATGAACTTTTCTCGTGAGCATGATAAACAGCACGCCAGGTGAAGCAGCATTTAGCTCTTTTCATCTAATCCAAAGTGACAAACTGCATACACACCTTGATTTCCAACATATGCATGGACCATGCTACAATAATATGTAAATTAAGGACAGAACTCATATAACCTAATAAATAAATAAATGGTGCAGTATTAAACTAAAGAATGGTCCTCCCATCTGTAGCCTCAGGATCGTCCTTATGTCTCATTATATTCCAGGCATTTTTCTATTTGCGGTCATGTTGCCCCGTGGAGATGATAATGGCCAGATGGCATTGCCTGTTGCACTGAATGTTCAGCTCTGGTGTGTGTTAGCAAAGAAAACAGTTGTATATCGTTACGCTTCATCATTATTCAATGGACCTCTCGTTTAAATGCATTTTGTGATTCACAGAGCTTCTGTAAATGGTGCTCGCTCTGTATATTTTATGCTCCTGTCACTGATCTGCTTTGTGTGTAGTTTACCCTTAGTTTTCAATGGCTGCACAACAGGTTGCTCGGTTTACATGACCTGTGTCGTGACGCTATTGTGCTGAATGTGCCATTGTACTTCAGTGTGCATGTGGCCTTTTGTGTGCACATGCAACCAGGTTGTGTATGTTTAGCTTAGCGTTAGCGCCCCTGTTCAGTATTTTCTGTTAAGCTCTCCATCATTTTTCCATTTATTTAAAGTTAAAAAAAAGAAATTCTAAAGAAGTGATATTTTACCACACAGAATTCCCAGATCTGTCATCCCAGTGAAATAGAGCAAGTCAACTATTATTAGTCTTGAATGTCTTTATTTGAAACTGATTTCCTAGAGCCTCCTTCTATGCTGTCTAGTAGGAAAGGCCCCCGGCTGTGTGTGTCGATAGAACGTGACCTGCGTCTTGGGACCCCTGGTCTGATCATCTGCATCGACACTGGCACTGCCATCCTGTCAAAATGATGACAGATGATGATGCCGAAGTCTGACACATGCCAAAAATAAACGCTGCCCTATGTGGCAGCTGACCTTCAGTGCTACACAGGCATTCTTACTCTTATATTGTCTTATAAGAAGATGTGGAGGAGGACTTTAGAGGTTTTGATGCACAAAGGGTAGGCTTTACTGAACCAGACATTACTAAAACCAAACAAGTTTCATATACAGGGGTGTCAAACATATGGCACGCAGCCAGAATCCACCTACCCGGTCCAATCTGGCTCGCGGGATGAATTTGCCAAATGCAAAAATTCATAGAGGACATTAACTGCAATTTATTTTATTTTTTTAAATAAAATTGGCACCTCTTTCTAATTTGACATGCTGTTTTAATAAGAGTTGTTGACATGACACAACGATGACACCCAGAACTAAACAGCAGCTGGCTGAAATATGGGAAAATTCCCATCTAACAGTTTATTTTCATTGTTGTTGTTGTTCATAATGTTCTGTAGAAGAATAGTCCATTAAATGTAAACCATCTCTTAATGTACTTCATAATGTACTTCTTTGCACTAAAACAAAGGAAGGTTATTTATAGGTTAATATGCTATTATGTTACTGGTTTGGCCTGCTTAAGATCAAATTGGGCTATATGTGGCCCCTGAACTAAAATGAGTTTGATACCCCAACTTTAAATAATCATTTTCCATCAAATGTTTGGAATTATTGTAGATGAAACCAAATCTACAACCAAATGTTGTAGTGGTCGGCTGCAAATCCACTGTCTGAAGACATTTCATGACTGCCTGAGTGCTTTCCTGTGTAGCTTCCTCAGGTGCTTTTAATAGTTTTCAAACAATAGTGGCAGTCTGTAGCCTTTGGACTACTACTACTTCTACTACCTGGGAAACTCATGTATATTTCAATAATTACAGAGTTCATCTGATCTTAGTATGATCTTGAAAAGTCCAAATAACACAGCTGTTTACCTACCAAATTTCTCCAAACCAAGATGTCCTGTAATACTAGTCTGGTGTGAATCGTGTCGTAATCTTTTTCATGTGTGCTTGAGGCTCAGAACCGTTAGAGGAGCAAAATCTTGAAGAATGATGAGATGGATGAGAAGCATGGCAGTGTTCAGGAGGGAACATTTTGATTCATATGACTGGATATTATTTACTGATGCATTCATGTTTGTCACTTCGGTCCAGGTGGACATCAAATGGAGCATTCTTATCATAAACAGGGATAATGTGAGTAGCTGTGCCGTTCTAATGTGCTCTGTGCATCACAGACATAGAGGTTCCTTGCTGACACTAATCCTGTGTGCATAGGACATAAATACGCTGTATCCCTTTTATAAGACAATAACAATAAAATGCAAAATACTGTGCCTTATCTATTCACATTCATAATGACCTAAGTGGATGTTAAAGTGTCAGTGACATCCAATCTGAAATAAGACAGCATCTCAAATCATAAACATAGCCTATTCCCATCCAATATAAGTTAGACTTACACGTAGACTTAGACAAACTTTATTCATCCACAACAGAAATTTCTTGGTCACAGTGGGTCAGTTGCACATAAAAAACACTCTCGGGAACCACAAGTAAAAATAAATGAAGTGAAGATTGAGAATGGTATGAATGAAGTCAAATATGAAGTCAAAAACCTGTGAAATGTAAAGATGTATAATCAAACTCTCTAATGTTATTGTATAACTCATTCATAACAACAATTTCCTCTTCTTTAAATGGTGTCTTCCAGTCTTGGTGTGTTGATGTGGTGCTTGGGCCTACTGTAAAATGCCTTCCTGTCTGCCAGTATTGGTTCAGTGTCTCCCTCCACGAAAGCAAATTGAGCTTTGCATGTATAGTAGTAAGTGAGTAACTAGGGAGTAGTAAATGTTAATGGGGAAGATGATTCCAGCTTTATGGTTGTGCTGTTACATCATGCACATGAAACACAGCATACCCAAATTAACACAGTCACACTATCACAGTTAATCCCAACACTGTTAAAGTGTCTATATGGGTCCACACCACAGAGTGTTAATTTTACACTAATGAATCAAAATTTACCTGTGGGATATAATGTACAATTATAATGTAGAAACCTTCAGCAAACTTGCAGTGAAATACGACTCAACCAGAAAACCATGTATGTAAACCAGTATTTATAAAAACCTTGCTTTGACGCAATCTTGTTTTCCTGATTTTCCTGGCTGTTATGTGAAGGTACTGCAGTGAGGGACTCATGCTCACATAAGCCTGCAGTGAACTCCACATTACCCCCATGAACAATGTGATGGGAATGATCAACTGAAGAAGATTTTGCCAGATGTAAAATTCAAAACACATTGAATTAGGCTATAAATGTTGCATGCAAAATGCTTAACGTGCAAGTGTGAGTCAGAGTGCTGCTGCTAGGCAACAGCTGGCATCTAGAATCTACAGAGGTTAACAGCTTAGCAAGCTAATGACCAGGTAACATGATGTACGAAATGCAAATTCATTAGGAAACTATGTATATTACATAATTCATACATAATTCAAGAGGAAAACTATATAACTAAATTACAATATTCGTACTGGCGTTGAGAGTTTAGAAGTCAGGCACTGTCAGTTGGTTCAAAAAAATTTACAGCACAATACAACATAAATTACACAGTTTTATTCTGAGAATGTTTTAAGCAAGGTTATTTATGCTCAGCAGAAATGAGCTTCCTGCTACTCTTCTGTCCTAACCGTCGTTCGTTGCAGGGGATGACATGTTCAACCATCCTCCAGGGATTAGCCCTCCTCTTGTCTCCCCTCCTCCTGTGTTCTAGTTTTCTCTTTTCTAACCAGTGTGTAACACTTTCCTGAGTTTTGAGGGTCTGTGTAGTTTGTCTTCTTTCCAGGTCCTAATCCTGGTTAACACTCATTGAAGCAGTAATGTTTTTCAATGTCTCTCAGCACTGCCATATTTCTAACTATCTAGTCTGACAGCACCCATGTTGGCTGCTTCTGCTTTTGAGGTTGAAATGTGCATACTGAGACAGAGAGAGAAAGAGAGAAAAAAAAACTAGTCTCTTTTTATTCATCCTAAGAATAGGAGAGAATGCATTTTTTCCTTTGTAATTTTGGGTCTCCCATTTTCCTGTTTCTTAACTGCTATCTTATTCTGGTCAGCACAGCTCAATATCACCTCTGGAGTAAATCTCGATGCACTCTGACATTTACTGCCCTCTTTTCTCTTGCTTGAACAGATTTGGGTTGCTTCCTGAAGCTCTGCACAGTCCTTCAGCCTCAGTTATTCTGTTTTTTTGTGGATGTTCAAATTCTGTGTTAAAATAATTTTCTCTCCCACGTTCATCTACTGTTCCGCACTACTTAATCTCAGCCGCTCTTCAGGAAAATAACATGCGTGCATGTGTGTGCGTACACTATGCATTTTGTGTGTTAAATGATTGCCACTGATGCAATAGCTAACGTTACCAAAATAATATGTACCAGTTTAGACCATCTCTGGCTTCAGCTTCATCCTCTTGACCCATTATCAGACAACTTCAATAATCTGCACAGAGACAGTCACAGCACCACAATTAATAGACCCTTCCTGATAAGCAAGCACCTCTGCAGAAGGTTCGAGGTAGCTGGTTAAAAAAAACACAAAAAAAAACACCAGGGCGTAGGCCTTGTAACATCGATCTGAATGTAGGATGGGTGCCAAGAAAAATGGAAATGCAAGAATTAATTAACTTATTCAAACCATCTTCTCTAACTAAAAAGGCAACATGCAGATCCCTTAATGCACATAATATTTTCTGTTATTGCTAGCAAACAAAATTATATATCAGTTGGAATAAATATACTTCTTTTAACCACCTCAGTCTAAAACGACTGATGGGGATGGGCTGTGTAACCTGCTGATAATCCTTTGAATATTAGCACCTAATGACTATGGACACACTTCATTATTTCTCTCAGGGTGAACGCATGCATTTTTGTCCACGTGTGTCTGGCACCACTTCAGGGGACATGACCAGTGACTACAAAAGACAAACGTGGAGGTAGCACGTGTTTCAAAGGCTGAAGAAAGCCAGAACCAATGTGAGCAGTGCTGTCGCAAAAAAAAACAAAACATTTAGTTCAATACAAAAAAACAAAACACAAGATACAAAAGACACTTAAAAAAGCATGTAGCATATGAAAAAAAAAATCTTTCCATCATATACACACAAAGTCACACACATTTTCTGGTAATAATTTGCTTTTCCTGCAACTGATGAAACTCCAAACATACATTTTTCTGAGAAGCCTAGATGTTCAATTTTCATTTTCCAAAAATATATGTTACGACCCCTTTCAACAGGCTGTTGACAAAGAGGTCTAACACAGACAGAGAAGAAGTATTGACCATGTTAACATAGACAGCAAAGGTGTTTTATGGCTTTACTGTTAAATGTGTGCAGGTTCTGTGCTAAGAGCGTTCCTGACTCAAGTGGAATCATATACACATACACATGGAATAACAATAGTCTTGATATTATAGTGAACTGCTGCAGCATTCTGTCCTCAAACTATCTCTTACTATCATATGCATGTCACTGATATGATCCATATGTAAAAACCAGTGGGGGCGCATGTGAGCAAGTTACACTTCACATAAAGTATTGAGATGAAATAGTATAATTGATGGGGTTACTTACATCGCCACATGCACATAACTATCTGTTGCACCTGCCCCCAGGTCATGTTAACTATGCTAAGAGCTTCCTGTCCAATGACACTTTATTGAATTTCAGTAGAACAACACAGTCATTATCGGGCAAACCACACCATATCTCAGTTTGAAACAGTAAGCTGGAGCTCTGATGGTAGTGGGTAATCAAATATTTAAGTATGTTATCGTCTTCATAAATGTAGACACGCTGAATGGAGAGTCAACAGGAAATAAGCGAAGCCACTCGAGCAGGCGGCTCAACCTTATGACCCACCTCCAAAAGTGTGGATTAATATATCCTGTTTTATAATCAGTCTGTTGATATAGCAGTGAGTCAGTGCCAAGATGTTTCTGGAAATGAGACGAGCTCAAACTGTGGCTCGACAGACGTCTCCTTGAATGTGCATGTGTGTGTAAATGTCAAAGAAGAGAAGGTAAATAAAACAAAGTGTGCTGTTTAGCAGCAGCCTGGAATGGCAATGAAAGGTATAAGTGCTTCTTAAAATGTACATTGGCAAGTGGGTATTATAGTGAGTGTGTGCAGACCTCAATTTTACTTCAAACCAGGAACAACCCAAGTGGTGACAGGTTAACATCCCGAGTCTGATGTTTGGAGCCTTACATGGCATCTGGGCCATGTTGATGTTGATGGTTTGATAAGAAACTTCTTAGGGTGCTGCAGTGTAAGAGGCACAACAAGTGCAAACAGATTTCTGCCTCCAGTGATGTTTATTTCCAGTGTCACAATTTTGGCAATTGTTTTTTAATGCTGTTAAAAAGCATTTACTTGAATCGGTTAGTTTCCAATTCAGATGTGCCTCTTTGTGCCATAGCAAACTCAAACTCAAAACAGCTACATTCTCACTATCAACATGCAAACTACCACTTTAATAATTAAAGGCACTGATTCAAAGTGTGCAATTGTTCTTGATCTCATTGCAAATTAGGGGAATATCAGTGATGTTCAAGGCTTATTCTGCATAAACGGTTTGATTTAAATTTAACAGACTGATTAGATTCATCCATCACAGTCCTTGAGGGGCCAACTGTGGTTGAGTGTCTCAACCCAAACTCATTTTAGTTAGCTGCAGTTGTAGCAGTAAACTGGCATTCTTGAGAGCCTTTGCAATCTGATTTTGTTGTCTGCTTCTCTGCAACTTATCTTTTCACTTACTGGTGAAGCGGAGGTGCTCATAAACTATGTCTGGTAAACAGTCCGAGTGGACACCATGGTATGGACAGCATTATGAAACTAACAGCATCTAATATGTCTGTCTTACTGCACACACAGAAGTTCATATTGACTGAGTTAATCTTGTGTTATTATCAGAGGTAAACAGCTGTTTAAATATATCTATATCTATATGTATATAAATATAAATATATATATTTGTCCGTTTCAGTTTGAGTGTCTACATGCATGTGTGCATGCGTGAGTCACCTGCAGACAGATGGCTTGCCAGTTTGCACTGGGCTCAACAGTGTGACAGCTGGGTGATCAGTCATGGCACATCTTGTTGGACTCATCACAGCAATGATTGAAAGCATCCAAGGTTTCATGTAATGACAATATACTGTATACATACATATATATATTCTCATTGCATAGAGAAACTGTACGCATGTACTTGTTTGTGCCCGTAGGTATTTTCATATTTCGTATAAACTGTCTTAGCTCTTTATAGCAATGATGAGTCTTAAATCTGTCTCTTAATCTGAAAGTCTGTCATGCTTTCTTGGCGTGACAGAGGACCAGCAACCGACGCCAAATCCACCCGTCAGGCTCATATAACACAGAGGAGGACAGTTAAGTCGTATAGAGCTGAAATCTGGGCACAGAGGAGGTCTGTTTTTAATTGTAAGTGATACAGATTTATTGAGTTCATTTTTACAGCCCACTCCAAATTGGCATTGGCTCTTCGGTCAAATTAAAATGAAATATCTTACTTAATGATACTCTGAAAAGGGCCACGTCAGTACATTAACTTAGCCACTGTCACTGTGGATGGATGAGCTAATTAAAGGACACGCTGATTACTTAGTCAATGCTACATGAGAAGATTTTCTTCATTTGATGGAGAAAGTAAGTGGCTAATTCTCTTTTAAATTTTCAGACTGATATCAGAGGAAAGCAGAAACAACAGGAAGTAATTAAACCCATCCTGCAATCATCCAGAAATTAAAGAGGAATAAGGTAATTTGCCTTTGTTCTCATAATTCTAACATCTTTTCTTGTATTCAAAACATGTCATATAGGTCATAATTAAAAAATTAGACCTCCAATGTATTACTTTAATATAATCTTTAAAAAATTGTTATATTAAATCTTCAACCAAGAACCAAGAAACCAAGAGGATTTATTGTAGGGCTATGCTGTACTGTACATGACCCAAACAGACTGTGTCAAGTAATTATGTTCTCTCTGACGCCAATAAAATGAGCAGGTTACATTGACAAAGCTTGATATGATCCATCTTCTGAAAAAGGCCTCAAATCCTTTCTCTTAATAAATGTTCCTAGACCCACCAAATCCTTCTAGTCACCTCTGTGATTTGAGTTTTCTCAATCCCCTGTAGTGGCCTTATCAGCTGCTCAGAATCTTTGTATGTTAATGTGGTACAAAACAGAGAGCCAACAGAGTTGCTGTAGGTGATTTTTAAAAACGTATTTGGAAGTAGGACCACACTTTGTTTTGAGTGAGTGTTTTCTTGATTTAATTTTCAGACTAGGCAGATGACTGTGGCTTTGAACTGTCGAGCTCACCTTGCAGTGACCCATATATTTTCTCCCTCAAGTAGATGATGAAGTTAACATAATGAATATAATATCATGCACGTTCATGCACTTCTGACGCCCTGACCTAGATATTTAAATCTGGAAGTAAACCCTTAGTAGGCTGCATTTCTCATATACAAACCACATAAACATTATAAACCTCATGCTATTATGGAGGCATAAGGGGATGAATCACCAGAATTCCTTGTTTTATTGTGTTAATTTTGACTGGTTAATTGTGTCAGTCTGAAGAGCCACTAATAGAGACATATGTAAGGCACAATAGTGCTGCGTCATTGCAGTGGATATATTTTATAAATTTACAGCCTGGTCATCAGCTGTATAAGCTGGTTAAAATAAACTTAACTCTCATCAGTGTAGCCATAATCTTTTCACTGCATACCACCTGTTGAGTCTGTTGTGCTCTGGGTGTGTGATGTGTGAGTATTTTCAGTTTTGGTCTGACGACAGAGCATGAACCACAAGTTTGACCTAGTTTTCTTACTCAAAATCTTCACACAAGCAGCTCATCAGGCCAGACTACAAGTTTAGATGTTCAGCAGTTTAACTCAAACATGTATCATTAATCTATCCATCCATTCACTGCTGCATCAATCTAAAGAGGGCATTGTGACCTTTAATCCATGAAGTACCTGTCAGATTACAAGTCTTTCAGTGACCCATATCAAAAATGGAAAATCGACAACTAATGTGGGCTCTGGCATTTTATTGTTTAAGGAACAAACTGCACCCCTCAACCACAGCAACACAGCTACTCACATCAAGTCAGTGGATGTAGTCACTGATAGGTAAATGGAGATTCTCTACTCTGTAGATCCTCCCAGTTTTAGAACAGTGAGCTACATGTGAAAGCATCCTTTAATGGCATCAAAGGAGGGCAACTGTGAAAAACTGTTCAGTGTTTTATATAATGTGCTGGCATTTAAGAAACTATGGCTGAACTGGATGTGTTTGAACAGACAGTAGGATGGATCATTTTGTTCATACTGAAAAGTGTTAGATTTTAAGAAGCGTTTTTCCTGTTTTTTGTTTGTCTTTTTATGTATGAGGCGTCAGCTCTGCTTGTGCATTTCAGTGGAAGAAAGAATATAGGAGATGACAACCTCCTCCAAAATTATAATGTCTTGTGGCTCGCAGGCTTGTATTCCATGCTCATTGTATGATTCAGAGGGTTTGCTTTACCCCCCGTCTGTCTCACTGTTTCGTTAAACCCTTAACCCTTACTGTGCATGAGACCAAGTTTGGAATCTGAACTCAGCAGCGCTCTCACATACGCAGAGCTGCGTCTGCATGGCTGTCAAATGTATCAGACCATACTCATTATGAGCCAAAAATAACCACAATTAACAGTGACAATCTGCAAATAGCTAATTTAAATCAGCATGACCGAGGAGCTCTGCTACCTTCTCTTGTTATGCTTCCTCTCATCTTATCACTGTGTGACTAACACTGTATAACAGCTGTACCTGAGGTCACACGTGAGTGTGTCAGTCTGCGGGAAAGTTGTGCCAGACCAGAGCAGTAAACTATTAATCTGCTGAGCTCTAATGGCCATGTGGAGTAACAAGATGAGTAATCACTAACCAGGAACACAGCGTTTTCCCTGAAATATGTTACACAAATTGGAATTCCCTTCATCCCCAAACTGCATTCTGTCTAATTAAAATACCTCTGTTGGACAGCAACATCAGTCATGGCACACTGGACTGATGTTAGTCTGAATGTAGTCAGGACAAATAGGACTCACAATAGACAAATAATTAGCCAGAACAACTGAAATGAGTACAGATGGTGTAGCTACTGAAGTGAACAAGATGAACTGGCTGGGTGTATGTGACAGTGCAGACTAAGTCCAGGTTTATAGGCAATAAGAATACCCTTCTGACCAGTCTACAGATCTTTTTATTTTAAATTTTAGTCAAGGTAGTTGTTTTCACTATGGAAGGAAAACACATTTAATAAATTTTGTTTCCTACCATCGCTGATATTTACATGAACCAAATCACAATCTAGCCTTTTGCTTTGTTTGCTGCTTTGTTTTGTATGTGTTCTGTCCTTTCCCTCCTTTGCTCCGTTGTTCGCAGCAAAGGATTCAACTGACGTGCGAGCAGTGATCAGAGTCCGTACCCTCTGTAAGAGCCATGCACTGTCCTGTTAACTCTGATAATCCAACATTGCACATATGAAAGCTACTCAGTTAAGACAAATATACTTCAAATAGAGTTTTATTTATGTCAAATTAAGCATTAAAGATTGAGCTGCACCTGTGTACACACACTGTATGTATGTGTATGAAATGATTGGTGTTTTCATCTTGTATATGCCGACCTCATATGGCACAGTGATGCTGACAGGTAAGCTGTCAGAGGTGGCAGAGGGTAACAGCCTGTTGGGTATTCATGTGCCAACAAGTCACATTTGGTTGGGTAACTGTCAGCTATCAAAAGTCTAAACTGAGGTCTCTCTCAGCTGCATTCTGCCTGAAGGAAGGAAAAGGAAGGAAAAGGAAGGCAGCCAGCATGAACCCATGTTAGGTGGCATGCAGGGGAAATGGATTTCTCTCTCTCTCTCTCTCTCTCTCTCTCTCTCTCTCTGAGCGGAAGGAGCGAGGTCGCTGAGTGGAGAGCGCGTTGTGCGAATATCTGAAAATTTCAGGGTATTGTTGTAAATATAGATAGTGTTTTTTTTTTGTGTCACAGTGGTGTGTACATATAGGTTTTTTTAGGGGTTTGTGTGTGTTGTTGGTGGCTGGCCAGCGTGTTGCTGGTCAGCATGGATCTAGGCTACCTGACAAGGAAGCACGGCATCAAGGTAGCGCCGTCATTCCTTTGTTCGGTAGAGGAGTGCAGCCTGGCAGTGGGGAAGCTGGTCGGATATGACAGCGTGAAGTCCGCTGCTAGGATGAATAGTGCTGTGGTGATGTTTGTAGACACCGTGGAGAAAGCCAATATGGTAGTGGAAAACGGGATCGTTGTAAAGGATACGTTCGTTCCTGTCTCGCCTCTGGCATCACCAGCGAGAAAAGTTACGTTGTCAAATGTCCCCCCATTCATTAGTGACGAGACATTAATCAGAGAACTTTCACGTCACGGAAAAATAGCATCTAAAATGAAAAAGGTTCACTCTGGCTGTAAATCTCCTTTATTGAAACACGTGGTGTCTCACAGGAGGCAGATCTTTATGATCCTCAATAAGAAGGAAGATTTAAATGTAGCCTTCAGATTGAGAGTGGATGACTTTGATTATGTTGTTTTTGTGTCATCGGATAACATGAAGTGTTTTAACTGTGGCAAAGAGGGACACTTAATTAGAGCTTGCCCAGGAGAAGCTTCCACACAGAGACAAACTGGAGACACAGAGACAACAGATAAGGATACTGAGAAAAGTCAGGACAATATGGAAGGAGAGGAGACAGGTGAAGAACAACAGGACAGCCAGGTGAGTGAGGGGGGACAAGTAGAGACTGGGGAGGGACAACAACTTAGCCAGGTGAGTGAGGGGAGACAAGTAGAGACTGGGGAGGGACAACAACTCAGCCAGGTGAGTGAGGGGAGACAAGTAGAGACTGGGGAGGGACAACAACTCAGCCAGGTGAGTGAGGGGGGACAAGTAGAGACTGGGGAGGGACAACAACTCAGCCAGGTGAGTTGGGGGGGACAGGAGGAGACAGGGGAGCTAGAGCAAAACAGTCAGGTGAGTGAGGAAGGACAGGTATTTATAAGTGGAACTCAACAGGACAATAAAGTAAGTGAAGGACAAGAAGAGACAGGGGGAAAAGAACAGTACAGCCAAGAAAGTGAGGGAGGACAATCTAGAACAGATAAAACAAAAGATGTGACTAAGGAGGAAACAATTAAGGGACAGAACATGATAAAACTAAAAGACACCGGAGAAGATGACATGAGCATTGTACTGGGGGAGAGTGAGGTAGACATGGGTGGAGGCGAAGAAGACATGAAGGTGCCTCAGCTTAAAAGAAAAACAAGAAGCAGTAGTGGAAGCTCTCAGGCTAAAAAAGGAGCAGTAAACAGAGAGGTGACCGTAGAGGACTGTGACATGGACACTGATAGCATCTCTGAGGAGACAGTGGTCGGTAGTTGTGGAAGAAAAAGAGCTTATAGCGCTGGGAACATCAAAAGCTTTTTACAAAGAACAAAAAATATGAAAGGTGTTAAAATCGAAGAATATTTCTCAGATAAAGAGCTGCTTTGTAACTCGTTTAGACTGCACCTGAGCAGTAAAGGTAGAGGAGGACTGACTGACCAGGAAATATTTAGAATGAAAAAAATAGTTCAGAAGCTTAAACAGGAACTAAACTCTGACGTCAACTATGATGAACATGAATAGGTTTTCTTTTAACATCAGTAGATTAGAATTCTTCTGTCTACTTTTATTTGTTTGCACTATGAGCCACTTTAAACTGAGCACTTTAAATATAAATGGAGCAAGAGACTCAGAGAAAAGATGTCTTCTATATGAGCTGATGAAAGCTAAAGGCTCAGATGTGATGTTTGTTCAGGAGACTCACAGTGATTTTTCCAATGAATCTGACTGGAAAAGAGAATGGGAGGGGGATGTAGTGCTGAGCCATAAGACCTCCACTAGTGGGGGGGTGGCTATATTATTTTCTAAAAGTATTTCAGGTGTGTCTATGGAGGTGGAACAGGTGGTGGAGGGCAGACTACTGGTGGTCAGAAGAAAAGTAAACCTTTTAAATGTAGTTTTTATAAATATTTATGCTCCTACTGCAGGACCTGACAGAGTTTTGTTTTTAAAAGTTTTAAGTTCAGTTTTAGACAAAGTCAATGTTGAAGATTTTTTATTTATGGGGGGAGATTTTAACTGCACAGAGGACCATTTATTAGACAGAAACCATTTAGAACCACATGCAGCATCACAGGTTGTTTTAAAACATACTTTGAAAACACACGAAATGGTGGATGTGTGGAGAAGGAAGAACGGAGACAGAAGACAATACACATGGGCCCACACTAGAGATAATGTAATTTCTCTAGCTAGACTGGATCGTTTTTATTGTTTTAAACATCATTTTAATGTTTTTAAAGACTGCCGAATGGTGCCTGTTGGTTTTACGGATCATTTTCTAGTTATTAGTAATGTTTTATTTTCAAATTTAAAGTCCAAGAGTGCTTACTGGCATTTTAACACTGCTCTGTTGGATGATTTCCATTTTAAGGATGTTTTTAGGTTCTTTTGGAGTTGTTTTAAGAACAGAAAGTCTGATTTTAAATCTTTGAGGCAGTGGTGGGATTGTGGAAAGGTTGAAATAAAGCAGTTCTGTCAACAGTACACATTCAATGTCACACGGGACATCACCAGATCTATGAATGACCTGGAGACTGAAGTTGTGGAATTACAAAGTTTAATAGATTCCACTGGAAATCGAGGTCATATTGAAGACCTCAAGTCTAAAAAGATAGCTCTTAGAGACCTACTGGGCACTAAAGCCCAAGGAGCACTGGTTCGCTCACGTTTCCAGAGTAGTACATTGATGGATGCTCCGACCAAATATTTCTTTGGTTTAGAAAAGAAAAATGGACAGAGTCGCCTCATCCATGCTCTGCTTTCTCCCTCAGGGCAAGAGCTAAAAGACTCCAACGACATTAGGAAATGGGCAACAGTTTTTTATTCAGAACTTTTTAAATCAGAGTACAAAGAGGATGAAGATCTGTTGGAATCTTACAGCAAAGGGCTTTCTCAAGTTCCTGAAGACTTCAGCACTGAGATGGAGAAACCGATGGCCCTGGAAGAACTGTTCAAGGCCCTACAGAGCATGAAGGGAGGAAAGGCACCTGGTATCGACGGGATACCTGCAGAATTTTATAAAGTCTTCTGGAAGGAGATAGGTGAAGATCTTCTGATGGTTTTTAATGAAAGTTTTAAGGATATGCTGCTGCCACTGAGCTGTAGGAGGGCAGTGATCACCCTCTTACCGAAGAAAGGAGATCTTCAGGAGATAAAGAACTGGCGTCCCGTCTCTCTCCTCTGCTCAGATTACAAGATCTTGTCCAAAGCTTTGGCCAACAGACTGAAAGAGGTGATGGATCTCATCATCCACAGGGATCAGACGTACTGTGTGCCTGGTAGGTCTATTATTGATAATGTTTCTTTGATTCGGGACTTTTTGGACATCTCTGGGTCTTTGGGCATCAAGACTGGTCTTATTTCTTTGGACCAGGAAAAGGCTTTTGACCGGGTTGAGCACCATTACCTCTGGAAGATCCTAGAGAGGTTTGGCCTCAGCCCTGGTCTCATAGCTATGATCAAGGTGTTGTACCAAGACATTGAAAGTGTACTGAAGGTTAATGGAGGTCTAAGTGCCCCCTTTAGAGTGGGTAGGGGGGTGAGACAGGGCTGCTCTCTCTCAGGTATGTTGTACACATTGTCTTTGGAACCTTTGCTATGTAAAATAAGAGCCACCATGGAGGGAGTGTTTTTAAAAGGTTTTAATGAGAGACATGTTTTATCTGCTTATGCTGACGATCTGATTGTTTTTATTCAGAACCAAGAAGACATTACTAAACTAGAAAATATTGTAAAAGATTTTGGTGTTCTGTCTGCTGCAAAGGTGAACTGGGAGAAAAGTGAAGCTCTGGCAACTGGAAACTGGAAGGGAGGACTACCAAGTCTACCAGGAAAACTAAAATGGAGAAAAGATGGTTTCAAATATCTTGGTGCACATCTAGGGGATAAGAACATGGTACAGAATAATAGTGAAGGAGGAACTGAAAAGACAAAATCTAAACTGAATAAATGGAATTGGTTAAAGCCAAAAGTATCTTATCGAGGTAGAGTGTTAATCATTAATAATCTGGTTGCATCGACCCTCTGGCACCGACTCGCTGTTTTAGAACCACCTAAAGGTCTAAGAGCAAAACTCCAAGCTATTCTTGTTGATTTTTTCTGGGACAAGTTACACTGGGTGCCTCAGAGCGTCTTGTTTTTATCAAAATATGAGGGAGGACATGGGTTAGTGCATATACAGAGCAGGTTGACAACATTCAGACTACAGTTTTTACAAAAATACCTTTTAGGCCCAAAAGATCTGGTCTGGAGAGACATGGCCAGTTGTGTTTTAAAAAGGACAGAAGGACTGGGACTTGATAGACCACTGTTTTTAATGGACCCAAAGGTTTTAAATGTGTCCTTTTTACCTCCCTTTTATCAAGCACTTTTTAAAACATGGAGTTCTTTTTACTGGAAAAAACTTGAGCCAACGAGCTCCCTTTATTGGCTCTTAGAAGAGCCTCTTATTAAAGGAGCCAGGCTGGACATAGAGGACTCCACAACACCAGGTCTGTCCAGGATACTGTGCTCCAGTGGAGTCCTCACATTACGTGATTTAGTGGATCTAGCTGGACCTGGCCTGGGGGACGCATCGGCGGTGGCTCTACAGCTTGGACAGAAGTCTGTTCGTCAGACAAAAAACTTCTTGAAGCTATGGATAAAGAGGCTGACTAAGGAGGAGATGGTGATGCTACAGGAGTATTACGATGGGCTAGAAGATCCGGATGACGACGACCCCTTTCCTGAGCTGGGTTTTGTGGCTGGTGTGGACGACTCTTCAACCGCAAGTGTGGTGGACTTGTACGCTGCCAAAGGAAAGGTGGTGTACAACTGCGTTGTGAAACTTTTAAACAGAAGCAAATTGGTCGGTCGAGAGGACACGGTGTGGAGGACTAAGCTGGACATGGACAGAAGAGTCAGGCCGGAGTGGAAGGTTTTTTACAAACCTCCTCTGAATAAAAGATCTGCAGATCTACAGTGGAGGATTTTACACGGAGCTGTTGCAGTCAACGCTTTTATTTCCCGGATAAACCCGACAGTTTCCAGTGACTGTCCTTTCTGTGGACAAACAGAAACAGTGATTCACTGTTTTTATGACTGCAACAGACTCAAAGACATTTTTAACACTCTAGCAATGGTTTTTAGTTGTTTTAAAGTTGTATGGTCAAAAACTGCTTTCATTTTAGGAGCTGGTTTTAAAAAGTCTGATGCCTCTAAGTGGGAACTTTTAAACTTTTTAATCGGAGTGGCTAAAATGTCTATTTATTGTAGCAGAAGAAACAAAGTGGAGAACAGAGCAGGACAGGAGGCAGTTCCTATTTTTATTTCATTAGTAAAAACTAGAGTGTGGATTGATTTTAGGTTTTTTAAAGCGATGAGTGATATGACTGACTTCATCCAGAGGTGGTGCTATAATGATGTGATCTGCTCTGTGTCTGGAGACTTTCTAACATTTAATACTGTGTTCAAGTAGATTCTGTTGATGAAACGATGAATGAGTTCAGTTAATGTTGTATGATGTTTGTCTGTAAATAAGATTATTTTTAAAATAAAAGTGTTTTAAAAAATCAAAAAAATCTCTCTCTCTCTCTCTCTCTCTTTCTTTCTTTCTTTCTCTGTCTCTGTCTTTCCCTCTCTCTCCTCCTCCCCCATTTGTTTCTAGGTGTTTATTGACTGATTGATTTCCACCTGTGAAGTCTGGTCGTACCTTCTGATTGGTTGATTCAACCCCAGACTGACTAACCACTGTCCAGCTCCCTCATGAAAAGGGGCCCAGCCAAGGGATCCAGTCTCTGCTGCTTGCTGTTATGCTGCCTGTGTAGACCTTGAGATGTGTGGCCTTGTGTGCTTTATGTTAGTCTGAACAGAGATGTGGTAGAGGCTGTAGACCATGGGTTTGGGCTACCCTCTGCTACTTTCACATGTAGGTAACTTCAGTTATAAACACTATTGGTTGGTGCTGCTTATGTTTTTCTGTTTCTTTTTGTTGATATGGCAGTTAGGCCTTTTGTTTACTTTTTAAATTAAGGAAGTCCATTAGTCAGGCCTTGTGGTGTTATATTATTTCATCCTTCCCCACAGCATATGTGTAAAGCATTTTCAGTTACTTTCTGACTATGGGAACCTGTTTAAATCTTCCTATACCTTTTGATGTTTTGTGTTTGTCCATGAATTCCCCTAGTGCCACCAATGGACGAAACAGACCAGAACATTAAAAAACAAAATCTTTTTTTCTGTAGTTATTCTGCAAAGGTGCACAGAAAAACGTATTTCACTGGATAACTGTGTGTATTATAATTATTTATGTTGGTATGTAGTATTCCGATTTTAATGTCATGGCCAACAAATCTGAGATAAAAAAAAAAAAAAAAAAAAAAATGTAGTTGCTTAAATGACAAGTTGAGGCCTGCTCAAAATCTTAATCAATTCCCATCAAGTCCATGTTAAAAGGTGAGACTTTATACTGCAAAGGAATAATGTATACTAATAACGATCATGACCTGGAATACATAAAAAAATAAAAAAATAATAAAAAAAAAAATCTCTCTACTTCCACCAATTAGGACAACTTCACAAGGGATACGTTTTTATGTTTTGTGACCTTGTCTCATCACTTAGAATGTAATAAAATTAAAATAATTAATTAAAAGTTATTTGGTGAAAGGCCAGAGAAGATAAAATAACTATTCACGGCTCAAGAAAAGGGAGTGCTCTACTCATTCTGTTTATTCTGTCATTAGTTAAATGTGAGGATGAGAGTGTGGACCATCAAGTCTATGAAATTATTTGTGCTTCTCTGCATGGCTTTGGATCAAGACAGTTTCACCTGTTGGGGGGCAGACCAACTTTAAACAGTAAGAGTAAATGTATTTATCGTTCCTCTTGGCCTACTATAGAACACACTACACTTCATGGACTGAGCTGTAAATGACATCTACCTGTGGGAAAGGAGGTATTTTAAAAAGGCAAAGTGCATTAGTATGTTCTTGTTTTTGTTGATTCTGATGGATAGTCGATTGTTATGCTTTTTATGCCTCTGTGGCCACTGAAATTATCGATTCTCCCCAATACAAAACATGGGGAGACTTGCTTGGAATATAATAAATTAAACAAAAAGGAGAAAAAAAAGTTTATTCAGAAGTTGTATTTTGAACGGACTCAGCACAAACTAATCAGATTGTTTTCAGTTTCATGTCTACATAGTGAAAAGATAAGCTGGTTTTCACTTAGCAGCAGAGAGTGACTGCAGCCTTATCAGTTCATGCATGAGCAACTGACGAACAAAAGATTTGGGAAGATGCACAGTAGACCAGATGGGACCTTTTGAAAATATATAGGCTAAGAAGCTCTGGACTAATCAAAGTAATGAATGCTAATAAGAACGCTGAATTTTGTGCTACATACTGATGTTGCTCTGTGAGTGAATACTGGCAGAAGAAAAAGATAAGAGGCTTTATTTGCAGTGAAGTAGAGTTTGATCTGTTCCCCCAAATGCAATTTTATTCATTTTATAGTTTCACTTCTATTCTTCAGTTTTCGTTAACTGTCACGTATCTTTAACGTGGATTTTAGTATGGGACACAAAGGCAATTCTGGCTCCACGGTCTGGTCTGGTTCTGGTCTTAAAATACTGTAGCTTTGCTAAATCATCTGGAAACAAATTGCAATGTCTCTGTCAATGAGTTTACAAAGGGATGGAAAGGAAAAAGATTGATATTGGCACCGTACACAACACACAAGAAACAAATAACACTCTGGAAGAGGACAGTCCACCAATAATTTATAATCTCTCTTATTTAAAAGGGGATATCTGTCAGAGATGAACATTTTAAACGCAGCACATACTGACGAGTGAGCAATCTACAGGGCATTTGTGTAAAATGTGTGCATTTACTATCTTTCCTGTCCATTCCATTTCAACTGAAGCTGTAATTCATGAATTTATCCTCAAACCTGTGTTTGCAAAATAAATAAATCATACCCATAATCCAGCTTTGAAGTTTCATGTGCAGAAAAAAAGATGAAGATGTAAATGAAGGCTAAATGTTCAAACAGCTTTGCCTGTTTAAAATGTTTTTGTACATTAAGCATCCTGTCAGCTTTGATGACAGAATATGGCGTTGTCCCTGACAACAAGACGCCCGTGGTGCTCTTAACATCTTGTTGACTTAAAGATTAAGGACCCCTGCTGATATCCTGAAAATCCTCAACCTCTGCACAGGATAGAGGATGCTAGATATCTCCCTGTGTCCAGCTCACACCTTATCCACCTAACCTCTGATGGTCTCCCACGTCCTTCTCTCATTTCTCCCTTTGCCTTTTTTCATTGTGTAATCCTGTCTTCTTCTCTCTTCTCATGCACATTGGGTCTAAACCGTTTCATACATTTTAACCTGAACTTTCCCCGAAAACAGGGAGGAAGGAAGCAGATAATGAGTTGACATGTCTATCTGCCTCACGTGCTCCATCTGAAAGGTTACTGGGGAGTTTGCAGAGACGTGTTGACCAAAATATAGTTTCGAACACATCTCATTGCAGAATAGAGGAGCCAGCACTAAGCGCTGAAATACACCACACTACCTCGGTTCTATCATTGGAATCCAGTGTGTCATGTTCAGCTTCTTTATTGTACCGCCCTCATATGCTATCTCCAGCAGCCTCGGCAACCCAAAAGGCTAAAAATAAGCATGAGACAATGCATGAGACAATTTACAGACCATGAGCGGCCCTTGCTCATTTTTTTCCACATCAGGTGGCTTCTCCACCTGATGTGGACCTGGCTGTGGAATTGCTTTTTTTTTCTCTTTCACTTTGTGGAATAGAAATGGAGAATGGAGGTCCTCTGGATATTGAGGTCATTCTTATGACTAGAAAGAAAGTGGCATAACCTGCATTAATTAAACCTTTATGACTTTCCTCTGGTCTCTGTTGAAAATGAGAAATGTAATTCCAAGGGTAAATAATAGTGAATGTAATTTATGCACGACAGGAGTCATACTGTGGGAAAATGAAGAATTAAATTGATGCCGCTTGCAAAAGAGAAACCGGTCCAGCTTGTTCCATGCTCTCCCCGATGATTTCACTCATATAGGAATATAACAAATAAACAGCACTGCTTTCTGCTTGTTCTACAGTCTTTTTCATAGATTTTAAAGCCTGCATTACCCACAACACAAATCATCATCTGTCTGACAGTTTGCTCTGAGAGTCAGGTGAGATGAGGATTTGTTTACAAAGGTTGGGAAATATTTTCTCAGCTTGAGATTTCTTAAATCTTCCAACTAATATAGTTAAGATCATTTTTGTTTGTCTACAGGCCTCATGCAACTTTTTATATAATGTTTTTAGGAAGGTTTTTGACCACTGTGACGCAGAAGTACTGACAGATTCACACCCTTGACATAACCTTAAACGATGGGTTAGGACTACAGGAGTTTTCAAATCCTATCCATGACACACGTAAGGAGAGACCTCCCAGGTATTGCACATGTTAGATGATTTGTATATATTAGTGCAACACGTGCTACAGGATATTATTTAGATTGGAGAGCACTGGATGTGCCACCTAAACAAACCAGGACTGCAAACTTTAGTCCAGCAGGTGGCTGGAATGGTTTGCCAAACATAACCAAACAAAAGAAGGAGGGGGGGAAACTCATTTAAGACACGCTGGTTAGGTTCATTGGTGATTCTAAATTGGTCGTAGGTGTGAGTGTGACTGTGAATGGTTGTCTGTCTCTCTGTGTTAGCCCTGAGATAGACTGGAGACCTGTCCAGGGTCTCCAGTCTTCACAAGACAGGCGGTTACAGAAGATGAATGAAATTAATGGATGAATATAATTCAGCTTATTTCAATTCCATTTTGTCATTTTACAAAAGACTTTTTTTTCAGATGTGCCGATGTAAATCTAATTTTTAATTTAATGCCCAGTCTGCAGCCACTCTACATAACCAGATGTTTCTGTGTGAGCAATCCTTGTAAAAGGAAACACCTGTGCAAAGCGTTACAGCTGGCAACAGAGAAAGCAACACGACACAGTCTTTTCTGTGAAACCGTAAAATGTGAGATTGAAGACCATTAAAAGGAAGTTGTCAGTTGCTTCATTTTTGTCACCAGTTAATAGCAGAGACATCATGTTGCAGGCTTTCCAAAGAGCTGTGGACTGCATGTCATATCACATGTCTGATGAAGCACTTAAAACACTAGGAAAAGCAAATCAAGTGAAGCTGAATTATTGTCACATGGCGCTGTTTGTTACATCCACAGCTCGGAGAACGTGGCACTGTAGACGCACCAAATCAATATTTCTACAGCAGTGCTATCAATTACTCTCTTTCTCCAAATGAAGAGGCTATCTGCTCCACCACAGCTCCTTTGACTGTCCATAGTAGACGTGTGAGTGCAGTATGAAAAATATCCCCCTTCAAACATGAATACATCCACATTTCCACAGAGCGTAGCATCTTATCGAGTTATGCAGAGGGAATATTGATCACATACGATTCCTCCCACCCCCTCTTCTCTTAACTTTATCCCTTCAGGCTTTTCTTTCATCTGCTCTCCTCTCATTTCAAACCAATCCCCCCATTTTCTCCTCTTCACCAAGGCAACTAATGAGCCCCGCTGAACAGGGAACTGTTTCCATGACATTTTCAGGGGTTTTCTACTCATTTACATGCAGAAGTTCATTGCGTGCCACTGTGTTTGTTTCTTCAGGGCTGATCTATGAGGAGGTCTGACCATCAGATGTTTATTCCCTGAGCAGTCCCTGAGGAAAATCTGTTTTAACACTATCCTTCAATTTGGAATAGATTTCTGGTGTTTGAATAAATTATTATTTTAGGCCACATTAACTCCAACTTTTGACATGATGGGAGTGAGTCAAGTTAAACTCAAACCTTTGCTTGCTTTTCAGGAGAAATGGTACCAATTCAAGTGATCTATTATTCTTATCTCTGTGGTGTATTAACAGAGAACTAGAATAACTGACTTTGAAGTCTATAATATTATCATAGCTGAAGCCATAGTGGAGTGCCATGCTGATGCATTGGTTAACAGTGTTTTGACCTCAAGTGGTCGCTGGCTTTGTGCCAGATTTATGAGATCATAAGACAATCCCCCTTTGCATTCTTCCCATACACACATGTATTATAAACCAGCTCATGTGCCAGATTAGATTAGATGACTGAAGATGTATAATTTATAGATTTTTACGAACCAAATTTTTTAGGAAGTAACTGTAAAATGCAAGAAGACATTTAAATGATCACAGTGCCTTTTACTTCTAAAACTTACATTTGAATGTACTTATATACTTTAATAACATTTTCAATGTAAAATGTGTTATGGGGTGTTTTCACACTGCAGCATTAGTATTTAGCAAAGACTTACAACATTACACCATTGCTGGTGTCATAGCTAAAGTTGCAGCTGGTGTTATTATCAGACAAAAATATCATCCCCTAGGGCAGTCGTGACACTTTCTATGAGAAAAGAATGAGTCATTTTGTAAATGGCAAGTGGATCTGAGAGAGAGAGACAGTGGAGTAACACAGTCTCCTTTGTGAGGTTCTCACGACTACAACAAGAGATTCTTGTACTGAAATACAACCAGCTTGCTCTGAGGTATACTAATAAATAATAACTTTATTGGTATAGCACCTTCCATAACAACATGCTACATAATAATAAACAGATAAAATAAGACATTTAATATAGTTACAGCAAATTCCGCCAGTAAATATCTGGCATAAAGTTATTATAATTACAACAACTTGTGTTTGAAATAATTTAGCAGCAGGAAATTATTCAGCTTTTAATTTCAACCTGCAGGACATAATACAAGAAGCATCAGGGGTGTAAGGTCGTGTAAACTACTCACATATTACCATGAACATACCTACACATCAAAATCAGGAAGCACGTAGATGTTCTCTGAGGCAGTGTAACATATGTCAGTCAGTTGTCAGTGCGATGATATGCTAATGTAAGGAAAAATGGTTGATGTATAACAGGGATCCTCATCCCTCACAGCAGTGTAGCACACTTGAAGTACACTCTTCAGAGTTAGCTGCACTGACAGCATGGCTGTATGTTCTTCAGCTCACAAAGGAATAATGTATGTTATAATACTTTTAAAATAATGTTGAAGCACATGGAGGCTGCTTCCGAACTCACTCACTGAACTCAAGATGCAAATGCACGTATAGGTGCTCATATGTTCCTCATAGCTGTGTCCATAGTATGCATCCCTACTCTTATGTGAGCATACTTGTCTTGTGTGCTTGATCACTCACTGTCCCTCAGGGTGTGGCATGTTAACACATACTGGGCAGCAAGGTGTGCCCACTCTCCTTCTCCGAGGAGTATTTTTAGTTTGGATAGGTCGTCCAGCTCTTTGAAACCTGGAACCAAAGAGCTGAACTTGTTCCAATAAATTTCTCTTGTGTCATTTAATTTTGTACATTGTAGGAGAAAGTGCATCTCCGTCTCAACCTCACCTGTCCAACAGTGACCACATGTTCTGTTTTCTTTTGGTTGCCATGATTTTTTGTGTCTTCCTGTTTGGATTGCCAATTTGTGGTCACTGAGCCTGTACTTGGTTAGGATCTGTCTCTGCTTTCTATCTCTGACAGTAGAGAGATATTCTGCTAATTCATAATCTCTTTGAAGGGCAAGATAACATTCCAATCTACTTTGGCTTTTAGTTGTTTCTTCCCAATGGTCCAGATAGCTTTCTTTATATTGTGCTATAATTTGCTTTACCCTGATTTCTGTTTGTAGAGCAGTGTTGTTATGAGGCTGGTCAGAGTTTGTCTGAGAGGGGGCAGTTAGCCTCAGTACCAACTGACATAGGGGACTCTTTTCTGGGCTCAGCTCTTGGGTTTGGAGGGCTTTGGAGTGGAGGGTGTCTCTGGGACTGGATTTCAGGTGGTTAAAAAAGTTGAGCGTTCTCTTCTGAACGTTGGTTATCAGTGGGTATCTGCCTAATTCTGCCCTACATGCATTTGTTGGTGTGTTTCTGTGTACGTGTAAAATGTATCTGCAGAATTCTGCATGTAGAGATTCTGTTGGATGTTTGTCCTAACGGGTAAAGCTCTGATGACTGAGTGGACCCCATACTTCACTATCGTACAGCGCAATGGGCTGGATGACACTATCAAATATTTTCAGCCAAATTTTTATTGGAATATGGAAATGATAAAATTTTCTCTTAATTGCGTAAAGAGCTCTTCAAGCTTTTTCTTTTAGTGCATTCACTGCCATGTTGAAACTCCCTGATGCTGTTATGGTTATACCAAGGTAGGTATAACTCATGCTGTGTTCAATGACATGATTATTGATGGTAAACTGGTGTTTGTTCTCATGACACCTGGGGCGTTTTTGAAAAATCATGACATTGGTTTTCTTCATGTTTACTGCCAGGGCCCAGTTCCGACAGTACTTCTCTACTACGTCCAGCTGTAGCTGTAGTCCCTGTTCAGTAGGAGACAGTAGAACAAGGTCATCAGCATAGAACAGAGACTTCACCTCTCTATCCAGGAGGGAGAGGCCCGGAGTAGCACATTTATCCAACTCAACAGCCAGTTCATTTATATACACATTAAATAAAGTTGGACTTAGATTGCAACCCTGCCGAACACCTCTTCTCTGGGGGAAGAAATCAGTTAATTTATCTCCAATTTTAACAGCACACATGTTTTCCGAATACATTGATTTAACCAGATCATACATTTTGCCACCTATGCCACATTTTAAAAGTCTGTAATAGAGCCCTTCATGCCAAATAGAGTCGAAAGCTTTCTTGAAATCGATAAAGCAGGCGAATATTTTTCCATTCTTAGTTTGTTGTACATGTTTGTTGATTAAAGTATGGAGGGTATATATATGATCGGTGGTGCGGTGTTTTGGGAGGAAGCCTATCTCTGCAACAGTGCATTATCGTGTTTCGCTTCACCATGCTGACCACCCTCTGAACTTCCTTGTACTTTACATCTTTTGAATTTTTAATTCAATTTTAACAATCACTAAAAATATAAAATTTAAAGTTGCCTGTAAATTCTGAAGAACTCTGCTTGCAAAAGAGCCATTTAGAGAGAGGCAGGGGTCCAGGAAAATGACATCTGCTCAGACAAGGAACACCACACTACCACATTTTGATACTAATGTCTAGCTTTACCATACGTATCACCCACTCTTGCCAAGAAGAAGGGAGACGCTGATTTGACACAAAAGTCGAGATTCACAGACAAACATAATCATCAGACACATACATACATTCAGTATGTGCTGGCTGTACCCCAGAAACCACCACCGCTTCAGTGTGAAAGTTTACAGCTTCATACAACAGCTGTGACTTGACTTGAATGTTTATATGATGCTGCCTAACAGTATCCTGTAATAAAATGTGAATGCCCAAGTGAATACACCCCTCCCCATCCATGTTTGCTGGCTCAAACAGAGGCTATTCTAATTACTGTAGTAATTAGAATAGCCATAGTCTCACTTCTATCTCCCATGCTATCTGTAATTTATTTGTATGTAACTATATGTTCCATGTTTGCTTGTGTGTACTTTCATTGTGTTATTTTGTGTATATGAACTGTGTTTTTAACAATTTTGTACGGTGACCTTGAGTGTCATGAAAGGCGCCTATAAATAGAATTTATTATTATTATTATTATTATTATTATTATAACTGAGTGTTCCCAATGCTGTGAGCACGATATAACTGTCTGTAAGCACTGGCATCTGGAAATTAGCTGCTGTAAAATAGAGCTGAATCCACAAGGCATACTGGGCATACTATATATAGGACAAACAACAGTCACACACGTTAACCAAGGAGCATTTTGTCAATGTAACACAGCAAGTTCCAGAAAGACAAAGACTAAACTACAGATTTTTCAGCAGCAGTTCCATGTATAAAAGAGAATGTCTCTGATATTCTTCAAACTAATGAGTTTCAACATCCTGTTTTGTGTGTTTGTGGAATGGTCAGTATTTGTCCTGTACCTATGGAGATTTTATTATTTTTCATAACCAACAAATACGACTTACTCATCACAAGGCAAAAAAAAAAAAAAGCAAAGGTCTAACCTCCCTCCATTTTGTCTGTTCCGCATGTTTAACCTGTGTTTTTGCACTCATTCACCTCCTGCACTCTCTGTCAGCCTCGGACACTTTCCACAGGTTGATACCTGTTACAGTAATCAGTCGCCATGGAAACCCTGCACCAGCCTGCATAACTGACAAATTAGAAAATGAAGGGAAACAGAGCCCACCTGGCCAGAGTCTGAAAACAGCCTGTTCTGGCTGTCATGGTAATAGTATCAGATAGCAACTATGGCACAGTTAATATACCATGCAGAATGCAAAAAGAAACGCCTTTCTGTTGGGTTCAGCCAAATTGCCTTCCTCAGCTCCTTGGCCTTTCTCCTAGACTGTCATGGTTCTGTTTTTTTGATTGATGTTTCATGTTTTCCAGTTTCCTGTTTTATTTTGTTAAGTTCTTGGTTTCCTGTCTTGCGTCCCTTCCTGCCTTTGTGATTGTCTTCCCCGTCTTGATTGCTTTCACCTGTTTCTCATCACCTTCCTGTCCTGTGATTCCCCACCTTTGTAATTGTCTGCCCTGGCCTGATTGTTTTCACCTGTGTCTCCTCTCCCCTCTGCCCTTGTGTGTGTGTGTGTGTCTATATATATAGTCCTGCTTTCCCCTTTGTCCTCTGTCGTGTCATATTGTTTTCTACCATTTCTCCGTGATCCCAGTGTTTTCTGTCTCTAGTCCTGTGATTTTCATCTTTTTAAAAGTTTTGATTTTTGTTTTTGCTTCTCCTGCCATCTCAGCAGTGCTTTGTGTTTCCTTTTTGTTTAATTACATTCAGTTTTTGCCTACTCCTACCTTATCATTTAGTGGCCAGCATTTGGGTCCCAACCCTCTCTGAAAATCCACGACATAGACCCCACCTATAGTTTGTGTAGCACCAATATGGTGCCCATGTGACTCATAATCCAAGAAAAGCCGTTTGATTTGTGTGTGGATGGAACAAATTTTTGGAAAGTTTTTATTTTATTTGATGATTTTGATTTCATTTTGTCGCCTATAATTTGATGGTCCAGTGACTTGACTTAGCGCTACCATTACTCACATAATATTTACATGCTCTTACACTAAGACGATAGCATGTTATGGCGTTGTCTTTGTTATGATTTGGTATGATAGCTGGTGTTAGCATTTCATCTACCTTAGTGCAGCATCACAGTCTGGCTGCCAGCACAAATCCATTTACCTGGACAGGGAATTATATCCAGATTGATTTTACTGAATCTGGACAGCAAAAACAACGCAGGAAATCTGATTGTTGGAAACCGGATCTGCACCACCATTTGCAGGTGGTTTGTAATGTGATTGCTTTCCCATTTCTACACAGGTGTTTTAGTCCAGTCTCTCCGGATGCTCAGTGTTCTGTGTCACTGTGTCTCCATAAGCTTCAACTGGTTCAAAACTCTGCTGCACGTGTCATCACCAAAACCCCTTCTTCCCACCATATCACTCCCATCCTACAGCAACTTCACTGGCTCCCGGTCACACTACGAATCCAATTCAAAATCCTTCTGTATACTTTCAAAGCTATCCACAACCTCGCCCCTCCATACTTGTCTGATCTTCTCCACATTGCCACTCCAGCACGCTCCCTCAGATCTTCCTCCTCTCTCCATCTCACCGTCCCCCCTGCTCTCCTCAGCACCATGGGGAGCAGAGCTTACAGTCGCTCTGCTCCCCGACTCTGGAACTCTTTACCATCTCACATCCGTAACATTGACTCTCTCCCTCTCTTCAAAACAAAAATCAAAACCCACCTGTTTCAAATTGCCTATCCACCCCACCACCCCTCACCCTAACACTTCCCTTTTATTCTGCACAGTTTTATTTATTTGTTCTTTTCATTATTCATTGTGTTTATTGTTGTTTATTTTGTGCTTTAATGTTGTTTACTCTGTGCTGTGTGTTTTATTTTAACTGCTGTAAAGTGTCCTTGAGTGGCATGAAAGGCGCTTTCTAAATAAAATGTATTATTATTATTATTATTACTTGCAGTGCAGCAACAATACATGCTGTGACAGAGCTTTTCTGCATGAAAAGCTGGAAGACACACACCAGGAAAAAAAATAAATAAATAAAACACACAGATCTAATCTAATCTCAATCAGTTTAGAAGTTCATCTAGGTTCACACATCACAAAATCAACTTACAGGCCTCAGTGTTTGTTGTGACCTGCCATCCAGCCTGTTCAGAGAGCTCCGAAATCAGGGAAGAGAAAGCGTCAAAGTAAATTTTAAATCTGTATGACAGCCAAGCATGACTGATTTGTCTCCCGGTTGTTTTATGTGATGCACATGCCAAGAGCACATGAAGGAAAAATCAGAGCATGAAAATCTGCAATAGGAGAAGTTTGACATCAGTCTTCAACCCTTGCTTTTTTGGGTAATTTCCTGAAGCTGTGCTGGCATCATGTGAGACGTGATCCAGTTATTACTGCAACCAGATGTTAATGGTGGCTTTTGGAATCCTTTGCTGGAAATTCATCTCTACAAAAACTGCCTAGAGTGAGAGACTCCCAGATCTGCCAAAATGCTCTTTCCACCTCGCAGTATAAAGGTGTCAAAACAACACTAGCCAGAGGAAGTCTAGGCCTCTCAAGCCCAGGAAGACAGGCTGGGTTTTGGCGTGATATTAACAGCTAGAGATGGAACAGTTCATGACCCGTGGGCACTGGAATGCAGAGAGGACACCAGAAATCACTCTCATCGTTCACCCTTTGACAAGAGATTCGCAGGCATCCGAGGTAAACGTGGTACATTCCTGAGGATGTCAGTCCCATTCACCGTTCTTTGAATTTTACTCTGTCTTTCGGAACATCTGTCATGCATCCCTTCTCCTCCCCATCTCCATCTCATCCACACCCCTATATGATGACGTTTCTCACTCTCTTCTTGGAGTAGATGATTCTTGCAAATAAATCTGAATAAAGAGAGAAATCCCTCATCCCCCCTGAAACCAAGGATCGCACCACTGCAACAATGTGTTCATGTGTATAGTTTATCTCTACAGTTTATTGTGTCTATTGTGGCATTTGTGGGTTTTACCTAAGATACCAGCAGATTTAAAAATGTTTTGCCTATTTTATTATTTTTTCTTGCATCCATGCATTCTTTTTCCTCTCTCCCGCTGTGTGTCCTCAACCATCAATCAAGCTTAAATATCAAATGTCAGACAAACAGAAAAACCTCCTGTGACTCTGGTTATTGGCAACAGTGTCCACTTATCTGTGTGTGTGTATTTGTTACTGTGCTACTGTGCATGTGTGTGAGATGATGACCTTAGTTCTGAGGTCCTAATTCATGTGGAAAGCTCTGCAGGGCTTATTGATTGGGCCTCAGAAATCTCTTTTTGGCGAGAGGTCAGACTAACCTACATCATGCTCCTTAGACCTCTTAAGCCTCATTTACCCTACTGGTGGTGGCTTGTTTGTCAAGTTCAGAAGGGTTACACTGACATTGGGATTTTTTTTTATTTATTTTTTTTTGTCTCCGCTTGCATGCTTGTTTATGCAGCTGTGACTTTTAACTTCTCAATTCTAAAGTGTTGTTAAATTCACAAAGCAAGGAGCGTTCATCTAATTTAAAACCACATTTTTTTAGTTTTTCTACTTCATGATTTTTTTATTTTATTTTTATGAATTTGCAATATGATTACGAATGCTTGTCTGTGTTAGCTCTGTGACAGACTGGAGACCTGTCCAGGGTGTCCCCTGTCTCTTGCCCAATGACGGCTGGGATAGGCTTCAGCAGACCCCACAACCTTTCACAGGAATAAGCAGGTATAGAAGATGAATGAATGAAAATGAAATATGATAACAAATCCTGCTGCATACTGTACTTCCAGCAAACACGCATACAATAAACTAAAATGTATATATTAATACAATAATATGGAGATGGTTATATGTGGTAATATAGACGTATACAGTAGATTGTGTGTATAGTGAGATATATATATGATGGCCTGAAGGACAAACAACCTCCTCAGCCCGTCGCTGAGAGAGCTTCTCAGCCTGGTTGAGGTGTTGTGTAGAGGGTGCTAGACATTGTTCATGGTGGTACGGAGTTTGTTCAAGGTCCTCGCAAGTTGCAGTTGGTTTATCTTGAGACTGACTTAAGAAAACTGTAGTTTACTTGTTGAATCAAATTAGCAGACATTGAGCTTATTTAGAAACATCCGTATCCCCCCTCTCACTACCAAAAACCAGAAGAAAAAACAGATGCACATTTAATTTCAGTTTTATTGTGAATGGAGATGCTGCATGTATCTGGATGGTGTGACTCACTAACTGTCACAGGATGTGACTACTATCCAAATGCATCCCTCTGCTCAGTGACCTGATTTAGTAGCAAGAGGAGATTTATCAGGAAAAAAAAAAAACAGCATGGACAAGATGTATTTTGTGTCTAGTCTTGTTATTTCAGAAGAATTCAGTGGCATCAAGCTGTGCAGGGATATGGCAGATTTGGCACACAAAATATTGGATGTCCACAAATCAGTAGCTTCTAGTCCAGTAGAGCAGTTGTGCATCCAGGTGTGCATTTCCACTGTGTGGCGTGACATTTGTGCATAAATGTGAGGTCTACTGTTTGTGCAGTGTTAGTTTGTCTGTACGTGTGCATTCGTGTCCATGAAACACAGAACGTTTCAAACTTTGTCCAAAAATAGCACACAGTGTTAATGACAAAAAGGCTTTCCACATTTCCTCCTGGTAAAAATGTAAACAGAGACGTTGTGCTCACTGGTGGTGGTGGGAAGTTGTGTTTGTTTGTGTAGATGGTTTTCTGGGTGTCCCTGTATCTGTCTGCTTGTGTGCTTACCTGGAGCAAGTGCATGCACAGTGTGTGCGTGCCATGTGTATGTGTTTGCAAAGGACATCTTGTGCAGTGTGCTGTTTTTGCTCTCATCCCTGTGTCTGTCTTTTTTATCAGGTGGTTTTCTGTTGACACACCAAATGTGTGTTTTCATCTGCAGGTTACCCAAAGTAGTTTATCTTCTTTTTTGTAATTAATCAAATTAAAATACTAATCCTGAAATCAATTCTGACCCCTTTCAGCAGATTAAAAATAATTACAATAAGCAATTATGATATATATATATATATATAAAGGTCCCTCTCACCCTCCTCAGGTGGTATCTGTATCATCCTCAAGCTCGGGTCCTCTACCAGAGGCCTGGGAGTGAGTCTTCTGGACTGAGGCTTCTGATGTTGTTCCTGGGATCTGTTGGAGCCACTCCCCCAGTTTGGGCGTCACTGCCCCGAGTGCTCCTACTACCACGGGGATCACATCTGCTTCAGTTGTTCTTTCAACCCTTGGTACTTTTCAACCTTTTCGTGTTCCTTCTTTCTGATGTTGGCATCTGCTGGTATTGCCACATCTATCACCACCGCCTTCTTCTGCTCCTTGTCTACCACCACTATGTCCGGTTGGTTGGCCAGGACCTGTTTGTCAGTCTGGAAGCTGAAGTCCCACAGCAGCTTGGCCCTGTTGTTCTCAGCCACCTTCTGTGGTGCGGCCCATTGGGACTTGGGTACTTCTATTCCATACTGGGTACAGATGTTCCTGTACACTATTCCAGCCACTTGGTTGTGTCTCTCCATGTACGCTGACCCGGCTAGCATCTTACACCCTGCTATTATGTGTTGGACTGTCTCATGGGCATCTTTGCATAGTCTGCACCTTGAATCTACTCTTGTAGATGTTGGCCTCTATGGCTCTTGTACCTAGGGCCTGTTCTTGTGCTGCCATGATCAGTGCCTCTGTGCTGTCTCTGAGTCCAGCCTTTTCTAGCCATTGGTAGGTCTTCTCGATATCAGCCACTTATTCAATTTGGCGGTGGTACATGCCGTGTTGGGGCTTGTCCCTCCAGGTGATCTGCTCCCCCTCCTCTGTGCTCTTATCGGATTTCAGTTGCCTGAGACATTCACTAGCAGTTCATCCTTTGTGGCCATCTTTCTGATGTACTCTTGGATTTTTGCTCACTAGTCTCTGGCCTCCCTCTTTCTGCTTAGTGTATAGTCTCAGGGTGCTGGACTTGGGGTGAAACCCTCCGTGCATGGTGAGGAGCTTTCTTGTCTTGATGTCTGTGGCTTCCTCCTTTGGCCAGCTTAAGGTTCGAAATCCATGGGCCGGCTGGGCCTTTCTGTGTGGAGTTTGCATGTTCTCCCTGTGTTCTCTCCAGGTACTCCAGCTTCCTCCCACCATCCAGAGAAATGCTGGTTAGGTTAACTGAAGCTGAGGTGTGTGTGTGTCAGTGTGAATGGTTGTCTGTCTTTCTGAGGTCTCAAGTCTATTGTAGGTGACCTGTGCGGGAGGGAACCCCTGCCTCTGGCCCAATGACAGCTGGGATAGGCACCAGCAGACCCCGTGACCCTTGACAGGAATAAGCAGTTACAGAAAATGAATGAATGAAAGTGCTTCACAAAGCGTTGCAATTTAAAAACTGGCCCATAAAACCAAGTTAATACAAGCCAAATGGTTAAAAGAAAAACAATAAACACCAAGTAAAACCAGGAAAGGCTCTCCAGTAAAAGTATGTTTTTAAGTAGTGATTTAAAAGAGTTCACAGAGTCAGCTGACTTGATTTCCTCAGGCAGGTCCTTCTGGGACAGACGGTAGACCTCTGCCCAGGGCTCTCAAAGTATGTGCTGGCCTGCATGGTGCTAAAAGGTCAGCATTGGATACCGAGGCACTGCAATGAAGAGCTTTAAAAGTGATCAATAAGACCTTATTATCGATTCTAAAACATAATGGGAGCCAGTGGTGTGATGTAATGCCTTTTCTTGGTTCTGGTTAAGACCCTGGCCGCTGAGTCACGAGTTGTGAATTTGTTTAGTGCATGCTCAGACAGATAAAAAGGCTGTTCCAGTAATCCAGGTGTGCTGAAATAAAAGCATGTAAAATAGTCTCTGTGTCTTAAAAGATAAAATGGACCCAACCTCGGAAATGTTCTTCAGATGGTAAAAACAAGTTTGAGCTGTCTCTGTAATATGGAGCTCAAAACATAGATCACAGTCAGTCAAGACACTGAGGCGTGTAAAGTGTTCCCAGTCAAATGGTTTGATGTAAAGTTGTAGCAGTAGGTTGAGAGCAGTGATGTTTGGATGAGCAGAAATGTTTGGTTTGCATTGGGAGAGATCTCTGAACCCACTGGCTGTTGTCTGATGATGATTTACCACTTTTACATTATCTGTGGAATGTAAAAGTGCGACTGACTCACCAGTAAGGCTGCTTGCTTTTAGTGAAGGACGATTTGGCCAGAATTTATTTGATCATCTCAATGTCCTTGTGCAGCAGAATATATCTGAACAAGAAGTGATTATGTGGGACACAAAAACAGAGATGTGATGTAGAAAGTCATGCTGTCTGCTTCTGACTTCTATAAATGTATTTCACCACACTGGTATCTGAACCTGCAGACCAAGAGTGAGTCATCTACCAGCAGATGGTATGTGAAAATGGTTCCATTACAGTTATTCTCAAGCAGTGCTTCATATAACATGGTCAGATGTGTGCTATCATTTCAGAGTGGCAAATTGGCTCTGTCATCTCAGGACCCTTAGCCCAAAGAGTAAGTCATTTCCATTTAAGGTCCCTTACTGTTCAAAGTGAGCCCTCCATTTATTTTTTTATTTTTTGTCAGTGATAGGGAACCACATTAGACTCAGGCACCAAGCGATCTACTGCCTCCTACGCCCTCAGTCACTTCAAAGTAATTCATTGTGCTTGGAAACCTTTAGTAAGGAGCACTCACACAAATGATAGAAATCAAGGCAGCCTCTCCTCGATTTCAAGTGTTTCTAATAAGTAAACACATTCAGTTCTTTTTGCTCGCTCTGGCCTTAAATGGAAGTTACAAATGTAAAGTGGTAATTCAGTAAGAAAGACCTCATGGGCTTTATTCTATCAGCACCCTGAGCCATTCCAATCACCCACCGACCCTACTGCTCATAATGATGATGGATGGTGGGAGCTGAATTCTTTAGAGTGTAGGGGGATGCTGAGAATAAATACGAGAACTGATGCCTAAGGTGATATACACAGAGAACAGACAGACATGACATTTTGACACAAGATAATCAACAGCCCATTCATGGAGGGCCTACAAAGTTCCATAATCCTCCAGAGATGGTGTGTTATGTAACAAGTATTGCAAATGAAGCTTTATTGATCTATTTACGGTTCTTTATTAAATCTATGTTAAATAAATATTTATATGCAATTACAGTACACTGAATGAAGTTGAGATATTGATTCTGTAGTTCTTGGAATGGTTCAATGGCCTATGAATATTTTAGATAAGATCCTGGAAGGACCACTTTTCACTGTGTGATGTGCCACAGTGGAGCAGAGAATATACAAACAGAGTGTTGCTCTGTGACCTTGCAGTTTTGCAGGATCTGGTCGGCCATGACTGATCCATCTATATCAGTCTTCTACATCTTTTATATTTTCCTCTTCGAAGATGAACGAGGCGATTATTTTCTGGAACGCGTTCTTCTTTTTCTCTTTATCTCTGACTTTGCACTTTCAGCTGTATTATTATCCTGCTTGTTTTCTCTTTTGGACGAGCAGTGGATAGGAAATGGTGCTCAGTGCCAAACTCTGTCTTCCATGACATTCCAGATAAATACACTTTACTGACTCTGATTTTACTGTCTATTCTCTGTCTCACATAAGCACACAAACACAAGGCCTTTACAAGCAATTTTATGTTACTAGAATACATAAAAACCTTCCCTGTTTTCTCCGTGGATCAGGCTTGTTCCAGGGCATCCAACAGACACTTGATCAGTTTGCAATCTAGTGAATTTGGAGGCCAGGTCAACATGTGTTGTCCTTCGTGTTTGTTTTAGTTGTCCCCTGTCTGTGTCAGGCTGCATCCTGCTGTTTTTTTTTTTTTTTTTCACAAAAGACATTTTATAACAAGTAATAGTGACAAAATCATGGGTGGAAATACTAAAATAAATGATGGCCGAATTAGCTGCTTCTTCCTTGGTTTCCTGATATTGTACATGTGAGCTTGCTGCCATTATTTATCATTTGTATACGTACGATCTTTACTGTGTCACTTGAATGGAGCAAATCCATTTCAAACTAATGGTTTGATATGTTTTTGGTGTGAACTGTGACAAATCAAAACATCTGTTGCATATTGTGCTTAGTGGCACTGGTAGTTGCATGAGATCTGTCACTGAGATCTAGTGAAAAGTGTTATGTTAATGAGAGCTTTATCTGAGAGGTAAGGATTGTGAGCATTTGTGGTCTCCCAGGGGAACCAAGGCTTACAGTGACATGAAACTCTACACGCACGCACACACACACAGCTAAGCAAACACGACTGGATATTATCTGCGAGCTGCATGAATAAAGCATCCGATTAAAGTGTGAAATGTCTGTGTACAATCGTGGCTCACTGGCGTGCTGTTCAGAAAATCAGGTCTTCTTATTTTGGCTCCCAGTCATCATAGTCACCCCTACTGGAGGGAACATGGACATCAGCGTGCTCTCTCTAGGCCCTTGGACATCCTTACTTGTCTCTGTACCAGAGGGATCAAAATGATGCAGGCTGAGAGGGGGAAAAAAACATGATCAAGTGCGGACAAATTGCATCAACTTTTAGGCTCGGTCAAAATGTTGTTATGCTGACATCCGCTGTTTCTTTTTAGCTGCTTCACTTAGAAGTTTGAAGAGTGTGTCTTCAAACATTTAATAATACTCCTAGAAGACTTCACACCATGATTGTTGGGAGGCTTTCTCAAGGCAGTGTGTCTTCAGATAAAGAGTTTCATCTTTCATTCACTGTATTTTTGCTCTATTGCCTGTCTGTGCCTGCCGTGAACACCTGGGGCATCTGCACTAGTGCCACATTTAAGAGGGTAAATTGATGTTTATTCTTATTCATACCTTTCAGCATTTCTGACATGAAAGCAGCTCAGTTTTCCCACTGAGCTATTCATGTACTGATCTCTATAAAGCAACCACTGATTTATAGAGCCACACTGTATGGCACTGGCAGTGTCCTCTGCCAGCCCTGTGAAAGAAAGTCAGAAAAAAATCTGCGTTAAAATGAAGCCAATGTTGGCAGCAGAAGTGACATTTGAGTCATCGCTGCTCTCTGATCTGCTATCACAACATGAATGGTGCAGAGGAGGAAGGTGGTGTTCAATTACACCTCCTGTGCTGTCACCTGAGATATTTACAGAATGTATACACGCATTACTGTGCATTTGGTGTTTGAGCCATCACTGCTTTATATGTAGCTGTAGCTATGACCCATAGATGGAAAGAAGTGATGCTGTAAAAGGATGTTGCTGCTTTCAGAAAGGAGCCAAACAGATTTGCTAAAGCGCTGTACCTGCTGTTTTTTTACAGCAGCTTTCAGCTGAAATCAGAATAATGTGACAATATACAAACACAAATTGTTCAATTTCATCCAACTACATCATAGAAGTAATGATTACATGAAAACACTGATTATAATACTCTGTTAATATAATAGCAATGAAAGGGAGCATCCACTATAAAGGTGTTTATATTGCCTTAATTTACTTTAAATACTTTTCCAGCACCTCTGTATTTGTACTTGGGTAAGTTTATCTTTAAATATTTAAATATATATTTAATATAGTTAAATATTTTCACTTCTGACTCCTGATAAATGTAATGTACCAACAATCAGTCTCTTTTAGAGCTGTTTACTAACTCTGCCGACTCCCAAAGGAAAGATTTGGCACTTCAGCTGTTAAACACTATGGAGTTGTTAATCATCAGCTAGGTGCTGAGTGTGTGTGTGATTGTGGGTGTGTAGGTGTGTGTGGGTGTGTGGGTGTGATTGTGTGTGTGTGTGTGTGTGTGTGTCGAAAATAGCTTCCTGCTAGAGTCAAAAACACTGCAAAAGCTGTCATGAAAACAGACTGACACAAATCACAAACAAAACTTCATACGCTTCCTGCTTGTCACTGTGGCCGTGTCGGCCCATCTGAGCTAGCATGTAGCTGGCTTCCTGGGAAACGTTGTGTTGATAAGCAACCAGCACTTTATATAATACACTTTACACGGTGCCAGCGTGCTTTTTGTGTTTATCTGTAATCATGACAGACAAAAGTTGCTCTTAATGCATACAGCTAAAAATCTTTTTTGCTGTGTCTCGGGTCAGTTGCCAACTGGGCAACTACACACTAAAAAATGCTGGGTTATTTTGGTAACCCAATTTATGTGTTACAAGTGTTGAGTCAAACTTTTGGGTTATTTTTATAAAGAGTAACCATTCTCTGGGTTAAAGGTCTATTATTTTAACCCAATTTCTGGGTTTTCAAGGTTATGAACCATTTTTGGGTTGTTTTTGAGAGAGTAACCCATTTTGGGGTTAGAGGCTTGTTTTTTGTTTGTTTTTATTAAAAAGTTATTTTTTTCTTGAAGGGGAGTATATTACAGAGTAATCTCATTAACATTAGTTATAATCACACATCTTATGTACATGAAATGTGTCCTTTACCTTTTCTATTATGACCATACACGGCAATGTTGGTGGTAATAATAATAATAATAATAATAATAATAATAATAATAATAATAATAATAATGCTGTCTGCCAGTTACAATCAATTCTCTGGAAAGGATGGGCAATGCTTCGAAACAGTGCAGTGGGTCTGGAATAGAGGAAGGAGAAGGAGAAGTGCAGTGGGCCTACTTTGTAATGTCAACTGCAGAAATAAAGGCGTTTTGTGTAACACCAAACAATATGGGAAAAGTGTGGCCAGCAACGGCAGCAACACTTCTTCTAAGGGGAGCCAACATTGTTTAGAAAAAGCACCGCAGCATATGTTATACGTCACCATCTACATATGAACCAATCAGGACCTGGCTTTCACTGTTAGGCGGAAGAATAGTTAAAACACAGTCACTGATTGGTCCGGTCATTTCCTGATTTCTAATACTCTCTCCCTATTGGCCGAAGTCAGAGTTTTGAACTTGTGGCACAGTTCGTTGGATCACCAATGCGCGCTCCCATCCTGATTTCCTGTGACTTCCATTAAGAGGATTCGGAATTCGGAAGAGGAATACCCGTGTATTGAAGGTATGGATATGTTGTTAAACGCTTGTACAGTATTGGTATCACATACATTTTTTGTGTCCATGTGTCCCCTTCGCTAACTTAGTTTAGCACAATTCGCTAAACAAGTTTCGTATTTTTTCGCACTTCTTTTTCATCTTTTGGTCTCAACTTCTGATATAGCCGTATTAGTTCCGGCTTGTTGAAAATAACCAATCGTACCACGGTTATTAGCAAAGTCGTGAGTAGGCCGCGTTATTTATGCTTCTGCATCGCGTCGACGCCGTGCCTAGCCCACGGCGCTCCGCCGTCACTGAGCATTTATCGTTCGCGTTCGTATTGTAGTCAGTTTCCCTGTGATTTACGCGTGTTGCCAGCCATGATAAATTTTCTTTTTTGCCGACCGTGTCACCAATTCTTGTGGCTATTTTCTTGCGGAGGCGCACGTGTTTGGGGCGGAGGCCAGTGGTGGTTCCAGGGCGTTTTTAGAGGGGGGGAAATGGAATAAATTATTTTTCAATTAAGTCATTCAAACAACCGATTCCAACCAGAGAATCGCGAGAATTTAAAATGAACAATTAGTGCTCCACGTTACACTCTTTCATAGCCTGTGACAAAGTTTGAGCCTTCCGCTGTAAAAGGAAAGGGTCCCACCAACGGGCGCAAGACCAACGGGATCTCCCCGGTTGGCGCTGCTCCGCTCATCCACCTCTGCCACCGCCGCCGCTCGTGTGACCGCACTTCCTTTGGCCGGTGAAATAAGTAAAAAAGCCTAATCACCGTGGCAAACAACGAGAAAATTGATATTCAATTTGGGCAGTGAATGAGTTAAAGAGGAACTGATTGAGGCTGCTTCTGATGGGCGGGCTGGCCCATGTACAGGGAAGGGGTAGAAAGCAGGCCAGCTTAATGGGAGTACTGGTGGACAGACTTGTTGGGTTAGAGGTAGAGGGGTAGAGGTCTGGAGAAATCTGTGGAGAATACAGTTTGTTTTAGGTTGAGTCTTTAATTTATTCACATTAAATGCCACCCCCAACATATTGACGCCCTGAATATTGTGCCCTACAGATGTGAAAGGGGAACTATCCCTCCGAATCTTGCCTGATTTGGTGCCACAGACGGTGTACAGGGTTGGCAAGAAGACTCTAAGGCACACCAATGAAGAGTCCCGAGCTGCCTTTATACACCTAATGCCTGTAAGTATAATTTTGCATACTAGAAAGTAAATATGAAATGGGAAAATGTTGCCATCCCACTATTTTATTTTATGTATTTTTACTGGTATTTAAAATATTAGTGGTTCTCAACTGGTCTATCCTCAGGACCTTTTTTTTTTTTTTTTTTTGCCATGCACACATCCACGCCCCACTCAAAATGTACCCACCAGTCAAGAAATGCTCAAACTATAGGTCGTTCTCCAAAAACTAGCATTTGTGATAAAGTTCACTATTTTCTGTAATGAACTGATAAACATTAGACTCATACATTTTTGATTCGTCACACACAACTGAATTAGTTCGAGCCTTTTATTGTTTTAATATTGATGAGTTTGGCAAGAAAGTAAAGACAAAAACAAAAATCTGTATCTAAAAAAATTAGCATATTCCATCCGACCAATAAGAAAACGTGTTTTTAATACAAAAAAACTTTCAACCTTCAAATAAGTAAGTTCAGTTATGCACTCAATACTTGGTCGAGAATCCTTTAGCAGAAATGCCTGTGGCACTGCTGAGGTGTTATGGAGGCCCAGGATGCTTCGATAGCGGCCTCAAGCTCATCCAAAGTGTTGGGTCTGGTGTCTTCCAACTTCCTCTTCACAATATCACTCAGACTCTCAATGGGCTTCAGGTCAGGAGAGTTGGCAGGCCAATTGAGAAAAGTCATACCATGGTCAGTAAACCATCGAACAGGAAGTTGGGAGACACCAGACACAACACCATGGATGAGCTTCAGGCCGCTATGGAAGCATCCTGGGCCTCCATGCCACGCCGCAGTCATTTCTGCAAAAGGATTCCCGACCATGTATTGAATGCATAACTGAACATAATTATTTGAAGTTTTTTTTGTATTAAACATTTTTTTATTGGTCGCATTAAATATGCTAATTTTTTCGGATATGGATTTTTTTTCTTTATTTTCTTGCCAAAATCATCAATATTAAAATACTAAAAGGCTTGAACTAGTTCAGTTTTGATGAATGAATCAAAAATATATGAACGTCTAATGTTTATCAGTACATTACAGAAAATAATGAACTTTGAGGGCTTTTACACGGAAACGGATTGCTCTGTATCCGGATAAAAAAAGTGCCAATCCGGCTGTTTTTACACACGGAGACGCGTCTTCACCACTGACTCCGCATCTTTTTTGAAAACGGCCCTGCAAGTGGTGAAAACAGGTTTCCATGCCGGATCCGGCGTCGTGTAAACAGTACAGTCCATGTAATCCGATGACGTCATTGCAGCCCCCTCCCCTGCCGCGTAAAGCCCCTGACCACTTTTCGCGTAACACAACAACAACAACAGCAGCAGCAGCATGGACACGGAGCAGCTCGCCGCGTTGTTAGCATTATTGTTGCAGCAGCTACATGTAGCTATACAGCTTTTTAGCCAACACATTCAAGTGCTGCAGGAAAGACACAGATACATCGCCACTCTGATAGGAGAACCAACTCGGAGAACTAACTAATGTTGGGAAAGCTGCAACATGTCGTTGTGAAACCCCTTTGTTTCTGTACAAAATGTGAAAATAAAAAGAAATAATGAGACATGATCTACAAGCTCGTAATGATCAAATCAAACTTTATTTTGCACACTTATAAATCATGGGGAAATTTGCTGTTGGCCACTGGATCAACTGACTGAAAGCTCACCGTTATGTCGCTGTATTTGGACAGACAGGACTCCCAGTCGACATTCTCCTGCAGTTTTTGGTTTTGTAATCCGGAGTAACTTGCAGGAGAAGCTCTGCCTCGTCATCGCTGCCATTCTTGTTTTTGTTTGTGTGAGTAATGAGCTGTGTATACTAGCTGAGGCTAGTTAAGGGAGGCGGAAGGAGCAGGACGCTCTTTTTTTGTTGGTTTGTGGCAAACTCACAGCTACACCTATAGGCCGGCGGTATGTACTACAGCCTGACTGCGGTCTCATGCGTTTCCGTGTAAACACAGGGCAAAATGACTGAGTCCGCTGTGTAAACGCGGAGCCGTTTTGGCAACGGCCTCATTTTGGAAACAAATTCGTTTCTGTGTAAAAGCCCTCTGAATCACAATATGCTAATTTTTGGAGAAGGACCTGTATCTTTAATTTGGCTTTGTTGTATAGTTTACCACTATTGTAGCACAAACTGAACATCTGTTATCTTGCTGAGGATTCACTTTCAATGCAATTCCCTATCTATCTTTCTTTGGGTTTGTCTTAGGTTGGAACAAATATTGTGGAATATCTGCAGCAGGCCAAGCCCTACCCAACTGTCCTGGCCCTGGGAGAGCCTCAGGAATCTGCCTCTCAGGTGTTCCTCATCTTGGCAGGTCAGGCACTCCCCCAGCCAACACTCCTTGGGGCAGTTGATGTCTGTTTTAAAGCGTTCTACATTTTTGACATCAACTACCCCAAGGAGTGTTCTCCTGCCTGGGAGTTTCTGCAGCAGGTTGTCTACGGGATAGAGGGGCCAGAGTCCAGGCCTGTCAAATTTTTTAAAACTGCACTGCAGAATTGCAGAATTTAGTCTGCAGATGTTTGTTTCAACATTAAAAAAAAAAAATTGTAAAATGTTCATACGTTTTGTGAAATAAAAACATATTCTTGTAAAAATTTTAATTGTCATTTATTGCTTTTATTGATTTTAAGCATACTTTTTAATGGAATAAAAATAATTCTGATTAGTAGTTGGGAAGGAATAGGACGAACCAGCAGTAAAAATTTATTATGAAAGTAATAATTAAAATTATTAACTACTGTGTCAAGGAGCGCTAAATTGGGCAACCCAGCAGATGGGTTAGGAATAACCCAAATTTGTAGTTGGCATAACTCAACTATTGGGTTAAATAAATTCAACCCAACAGTTGGGTTATTCCTAACCCAACTTCTGTGTTAAATGAATTCAACCCAATAGTTGGGTTAGAAATAACCCAACCTTGTAGTCAGCATAACCCAACTATTGAGTTGAATTCATTCAACCCAACTGTTGGGTTAGGAGTAACCCAACATTGTAGTTAGTGTAACCCGACTATTGGGTTAAAAAAATTCAACCCAAAATTTGGGTTGAAAAAATATAACCCAACATGTTGGGTTAAAATAACCCAAAAAAGGGGTTCGTCCTTTTCTGAACCAGCAGTTGGGTTAAAATTGGGTTATTTTTTAACCCAACTGTTTTTAGAGTGTAAGCATCGTAACACTGACATTGGGTCATCAGGGAAAATGAGATTATGGACGTTTACTTACTGGTATTGCTGCTTTTATTTAAATGTCATGCAATGCTGCAGGCTGTGAGCATATAATGACGTCTGTTTTGGATTTTAAGTAAGTTTGTGTGTTTTGTAAATTGTAACTAAAGTTGTGTATGAGAGTTATGCAAAGTGTTTACGCTTTGGGGCATTTTAATCTTTTAAATGACGAAAGAAAACATTCAGGTCAACAGAAACAGTGCAACGATGGTTACCAACAACACGGAGCACTGCATACATCAGCTCTCGGGGCAATTAATCCCAAACCAGCTCCCATTTACCGTAACGTTAGGTAACAGGCTATCAGTGCTTCACATAAGTCTCGGCTGTTTGTTGACATAATCTGGCTTTTATCTCCTCTTTCCATCCCCCTGTCCCTGTCTCTGTCCCATCTGTCCATCCTGTCTTGCTGTTTGTCGGTCAGTCTGCTTCTTATCTGGTCTCATTTGGTCCCTCCACCTCGGCCCTCCCCCCGCTCTTGTATACAGTGCAACCAGCTGTGGACATTCACCTGACCATTGACCACCCAGCTGACAGGGTGTATACCTCCCTGAGATAACAGCCTACTGGGATAATTGGTAACACACACCCACAGATGCACAAACACACACGAAGCAAGGGCACACAGTGAGACATCGCTCAGTTACCATGGGAACATGACCCAAAGCCCCTGTACACACTTACACATCTCAGTGAACAGGCCGAACACCCCCTACCCCCCCACCGTGTACTTTGCCCTGATGAGGTGCTCGCAGGAGAAGCAAACTTCAAACATTAAGAGATGATGTAACAAGACAGAAAACATGTTTTCTGAGGTAACTGAGAAAATCCTGCAGGTCAGGTTCACCAACATGACTCATAAACAGATTTCAAACACAAAAGCTGAGTTTATTCAACTATTTCGGCAACATTATGTACTAATGGTGCAAACTGTCTGTAGGAAACCTGAGCCTTTTGCAGTGTGTTAACCATTACTATTAAAAGAGAGTGCAAACAAATGTCCAGAGGATGACTATTATGTGTGTAACTTGATCCACCTTGTGGTAGCAAGTGAGTAATACAAGAGACATTGATGCCATTTGTTGTCCAGAAGAAAATGTGATTTCACTTGAATATTTGGGCTATAAATGAAAGTCTCAACTCTGAGGTCATTCAGTGAGGTGATTTTGATAGTATATGAAGAATACCAAACCTTGGGACCACGCAGGATGAATCAGTAAGAGCGCTGTCGCCTTATTTTGTTTATTCAATATGCTGTTGTAATTATTGGAATCTGTGTTGTATTCATCAACACTACTACAGATCTTTCCCTATTCATCTCTTAAATGAATAAATTAGATAAATAGCCCTGATCATAGTCCATAACATGGGTTTACTTTGGCAGATCCCTTCATCAGCAGAGGTAGTTGTTAGTAATTTCAATGGAGGTTCAGTTCTTCCATGTTGGCTTTGATTCTACAGATGTTAGATGCATAAGATGAAAGCAGCATACATGAGGTACAGTCCCAGCCACAGCAGATCACATAATGACAGAAAATATGTCAAATCACCTTTTAATAAATAACAGCCCTAATTAATTACATGTGTTTTTTAATATACATGAATTAGCAATCAGCTGAAATCTCAATTATGAAAAGTAATAGTCCTCCATGTTAGCATGTGCCATGCTAATAACTAAAAAAATTAATAATAATTACAATAATTTTATTTTTTTAACTTTTTACATGATTAAGCAGAAAATAAACATATCACACACAGGAATATGCAATATGAACACTGCAGAAGTATACTCTTAGTCTGAATTGAAGAGTCGATTAAAAAAAAAGCATTATTTCGTGACCATGAGTGTAAATTATTTTGGTACATATCTACATTTGAAAATGATCAGAATTAAAAATAGGCTTTTAAGGCAACACAAATATTCATAAATCAGACATAAATCTTTTCCCCATAATGTAAATCACAGTATCTTAGTTGAAAGGAAAGATTAGGGTGAGGCAACAAGCAAATCAGGTTATAGTTTCTAGGAATTGAATGTCCTCTAAACAAACATGGCTGCATGTTTCTGGATGTCTGGATGCATCCATGCACTCTGGAAGAGTCAAGGTGACTTGAATTAGCATTGTGGGTTTGCTCGTTTTGGGGCAGGAACTCACTCCCAGCCTGGAGCCCATTGTTTTCTGGCAGAGCTTTATGGCCTCTGACTTGGAGCAGTTGACCCTCATAACAGCAGCTTCACACTTGTCTGCAAACCGTCCCAGTGTGTGCTGGAGGTCACGGTTTTTGTTAAATTTGCACAGGGAAATGACAAAAACTCAACGAAAGAGAAGGAAATCTCAGTTGGGGTGCTCAGATTAAAGAGCATCACAATTTCCTGTTATTGTCGTTATCTTAGTTTTCACTAGAACTTTTCACAGAAAGCCAAACCAAAGCTTTTTGCATGACTGCATAAAACTACAGCCTAGATTTAGGTGGATCAACTCTTTATTTACACCCATATTGACCCCTATGTGCAGCCCACTGTCTACAGATAGCCATAGGTCACTGACCACTAGTTACCACTAGTTCACTTCCGACTCCTGATAAATGTAATGTACCAACAATCAACCTCTTTTAGAGCTGTTTACTGTCTCTGCCGACTCCCAGAGGAAAGATTTGGCTCTTCAGCTGTTAAACACTACTGAGTTGTTAATCATCAGCTAGCTTAGTTCACTAACCAGCCAGCTCACCAGGGGGCAGCATCTATCCACAAATCACTGACAACTCATGTACGCTGCTGTTTGATATTTCAAACTCAAAAGCTTGTCTGTTTCTGAGAGACATTTTAGGAAGGGTACTGCAGACATATCTGCAGAAACATTTACTCTCACATTCTTAAAAACAAATACACACTGCTAAAAATAATAAGTGGTTTTAAAGGTTTGTATCAAAACTAAACCAGACGCCAGGCAGACTAGTTTAACCATTTGCAGTTACATGAATGTGTGCTTTATGAGTGTGTGCTTATGAAACCTCTGTACCAAAACAACAAAGGGAGTTTATACAGTGTAATGGTTCCTTTGTTATCCCTCAGCCTAAAATGAATAATAATAAACCTTTCAGGATGAATCAATTAACAACAGGAAGCATTGTTGAATAAAAAACAAATACATCTTCGTACCCAATTGTTCCTAATAGATGTTAATTGTTGCTTCATCTTAACTTAATTGATTCACCCTGATCACATACCATGACATAGATGTACCCTCAGCAAATCACTTATTTCAGTGTGACAATTAGTAAGATTAGCACACATAGTATTGTCTTTGTAGATTCCTGTAATCTGAATCCATAGCTGGTTGTGGATCTACCACTTTTACTTGTCATTTGCTTTTGAACCAGAGTACTTGCAATGTATCTATCAGATATGGTGGTCCTCAAGGAGCAGTTGTAGGGCTCACTTGAACCTGTTCCCTCCAGGGAACTCTGGATAGTCATCCAACCATGCTCATCAATACTTTTAGAAGTGTTGTGTCTCAGAGACCCATCCGAGAGGTTGTGGAAGCCTTGAAACCAGTGTACATCTCCGTCTGGGTAGACATGGCTGAAGGTACAGGTTGGACCACTACTGGTTAAATTGCCTTTAGATATCAAACAACACTCTGCGAAGAAGATATAAAAACAGTATTAAAATGCAGTTGGCGTTCAAAGCATTTGTGCTATCATGAAAATAATCAATTATTAGGAATTATGGGTGTCACAGAGGCATATGGACTCCTCACATGGGCATTATACTTCTTTCACTATGGTTAAGAAAAGGTCTGACCATTATTGACTATGTTTTCATGTATTTTCCAATCAAATTCTAAGGATCTAACGAAGTTCAATACTCCAGTAGAGAGAATAAACCTCAGATGAAATCTTGCAAACATAACTATGAATACTCATTCCGTTTCAAAAGACTTTATCCTTTCACACATATTTGTTTTTATTTGGAAACAAAGGCAGGAAAGTCTAAGACTAGGAGAAACTACTCCAAGGTGAAGGATTAATGCAAGGAAGGAAAGACATTGGGCACATGTTTAGAGTTCAAAGACAGACACAATGTGTTTTTTCTGACAGCAGTTTTACAAACAGATTTATCTAAAATTTGTACTGACCTTTTAGAGCTATACTGGTCTGTTCTTTTGGCGCTCCCATGTTGGAGTGTATTTCGCAGATGTAGTTTCCGATCATCAGAGGATTAACTTTTGGAATGACAAGGGACAGTTGTCCATCTTCATAATCACAAAAGTGGTTGTTTTGTGTTCTTTGAGTGATTGTTCCTGTACTGTCCACACGACATAATAATGTATTGTCTTCATTACTATTCCTGTGTTGTAGCCATTTCATTTTCATGACTGATAGTCCATCCAGAGCTGAAGATACGTTGCACTTTAGAGTAACTTCTTTGCCACACTCAGCAGTAATACTGGGGCTCACACTAAGTTTCACCAACTCTGTAGAAAAAGAAACATATAATGAAATTTAATGGTTGAAAAAGTGTCTTGATGTTTTGTATGTATAGTTTAGCATTATGGGCAGCACAATTCCACACTTACACCTTACATTGTGAGAATATTTCAATCTACTAGTTACTTCCACATAAATTAGGGAAAAATGACAAAAATGTTCAAAAATGTTGAACAAATAACTATTTTAGGATAGTTTTACATACCTTGTGTTGTAAGCTTGAATGCCAGTAGAAACCAGAGCACATGCAAAGCTGTAAAACCCATTGTCAGCTCTTGTGCATTTCACTGCAACACGCAGAACCATCAAATTAAAATGCAAAAATACACATCTGGATCTTAGCAGGCTGAGGTATTACCCACATAGCTGTTAAATCTCACATTTAGGCAGAACTGACCTCTGAAGGACTCTTGATTCCCTCTGCTCCTTATTGTTTGTAATCTCAAACGAGATTGTCCGATAAACTTCTGAGGAAAGAAAGTTAATCACTGGCTTTTTTATAAGGTGGGAAAACCAGGAAGGCTGGAGAGGGTGTGTAGTGCATAGAGCATAGGAAATGAGGAAGTGTCCTGCATATGTGTGGGTGTGTGTGTGTGTGAAAGAGAGATTACAGAGAGAGAGAGAGAGAGACAGAGACAGACAGAAGAACAGACATACTGGAAGATCTATTCATACAGTACAAGCTAAGACTTGTACAAGAACCTTGAATGGCTGCTTCAGTTTTCTGCTGCCCAGTTTTGACTTTGATTTAGGTTTTTCCCATGAGGTCATTATGACAGTTTAATACTGCTCAACACCATGGCAATAGCCACAAGGGAAAGGCTTTGATGCGACCAAAGAGCCGCCGCTTTCATTTAAGGACTTTATTGTAATGACATGACTCATTTTTATCAGAAACACTCTGACATGCATGCAACAGTGAGATCGAGTACAGTAAACATACGCACAGGTCAATGTTGGATTCTTTCACACGCTCCGACTCGTGTTTTTCGACCTTCATATTACCCAATCAGATGTATCCTACACCCCTTTTTTTCCTACTTAAGAGAAGAGACAGGTTTGTTAACTTAATGTAAACACACAAAATGTAAATAGTGGTCTAATGAGTCTAATGGTACAGCGATACCTAGTAGTACTAGTAGTAATGGCAACAAACACATTGCATAGGCTATAGCTAATTGTCAGCAGGCATGTATGTATGTTCTGCAACTATGTGAAACCATAGACCCGGGGTCCTCAATTAGCGGACCGCGGTCCACGACCGGACCGCGGCACACCTCTCTGCGGACCCAGGGCGAATGGCACTTTTTTAAACAAAAAAAAAAAAAAAAAAAAAACTTTTTTAAAAACATATATTTGTCCGTCGCCGATCTATCGCCATGCGCTACTATTGTATCGCCAAATTCTGTTCATTTTTAGTCAAATATCTCCCATGTTCCTACTTTTGTTGTATTCACTGCATGCGCGCTGCGCTCTCTGCGTACTGTGTCTGCGTGGCTGTTGCCTGGGTGACATGGTATTATGGGCTGTCATCTCTATGACAACGATGCGCTGATTGGCTGAGAGAGCGTGAACGCTGCTAGCTTGACTGGACCGACGAACACGAACACGTCTGTTTACGTGCAACAAGTGGAAGAGCTAATCTGACAAAAATGAGCAGTGTTTTACAGTTCAAGTTACTATGTTTGCACCTTAATGACAGTTTGTCATTTATGTTCTGTACATGTTAACATGTACTGCTTACTTGCACGTTTTCTTTTTGTCAGCAGTGTTTTACAGTTAAAAACAGTGTTATACAGTTTTTAATATACTGTCAATAGTTGTTTACATTTTAGATCTTGTCAATTATTTGTTGACAATAACAATGTGTAAACATTGTACCTGCACGTTTTTGTGTATTTTTATTTCAAGTCAAGAAAATGTTTTGTTAATTTATTTTTATTCAGTCAGAATGTTCATTTAATTTTGTGTTTGGACAAAAGAGAACCAACTTTACCTCTGTTGACTTGCCTTGCACTTGACCGTCATAATAAACGGACCCATGCTTGTTTGAAAAAAACAATTGTGGACCTTTAAGATTTGTATTTGAGGACCCCTGCCATAGACTGTAAATAAAGATGGATGGTGAGACACCTACTTGAAAATGAAGCCAAAGCAAGTAGAGCTCTCCCTGGTGTCTGGCTACCGTATAGGCCATAAGCTCCGCCTCCCTCGTATTAGTGGATGGGGCTAGGGGCAAACTAAAACACTAAAATACATGTCAAATACATTTTTGTCGACGATGGTTTCTCTCATTTTAGGTATAATGCCAATGTATACTCAAGTGCCCATTTTCCTCATAAGTTCTGTTTTAGTTAGTGATTTGATGCTATAGAAACAGGATGTGACCTCATGATAACTACTATTTCCCATGCCAGCCACTCTGAGAAGTTTTTGCCACACTCAGCAGTAATACTGGGACTCACACTAAGTGTTACCAACTCTGTAGATACAAATGTAACGAAATGTAATGGGGAAAAACAGTCTCTTGATGCTTGTTTAAGTTTAGCATTATCGGCAGCACAATCCCACACTTACACCTTACATGTGAGAATATGTCAATGTACTAGTTGCTTCCAGTGTTATATTACATGTAAATTAGGAAGATACACACCAGAAGTCCCATAGGTCTATGTCTGAAACAAAATAACTCTTGGAAGGACTGGATAGTAAACCTGGTGATATAGAAATACAGTTATGAATCTTTTTTGTGTGTATGTAGAAAAAGTAAGATTTTAAAGGGCCTTCCATGCTGCACTACCGTCAGCACCATAACTGTATTATTCATTTATAGATGGGTATTTAATATGCTTGTTCTACATAAAATCTTACCCACACGACTGTTTGGTTCAACACAGCAAAGCAGTATTTGTGCTGGCACCTGGTCTGCAGCTTAACTATTAACTTCATCAGCTTATCAGTTTTGTTTTCCCAAGCCAAGTGGACAAACTGTGACAGTTGTTGGTTTTTCTGTTCTGTCTTCTACCTGATGGCACAAACAGATACCCGGCAGCAAGTTTTCTACAGCCTCTCATTGAGTGCTGTAGCCACAACTTGGTGTTGCAGTCCTCCAGAGCTCAGTCTAGCTATGAGCTGTGAGTAGATCTCCTCCAGTGTTTGAGCTATTCTCTGCTGGGATAGGACTATTTTCATTTAATCACAGTTCATCCAGAAAAAAATTCACAATATTAGAATGTAAATGAGTGGAACCAGTTATTTACTGTAATGTAACCTGAACTTTATCCATGTGTAATCAAGTCATTTCCCTTTTATTGTTATAGTCTAGCCCTTTATGATAACATTGCAGGGCTGGTTGTCTCAAAGTCCATGTATTTAATCATATTCAAGATTTCTTCTTTAAGATCTCAACTGACTCAATTTCTAATTTAGACCAACTTCTAATGGTGCCACGCATTTATGCCATTACTCTTTCCTCTAGCAGGTGATACAGCCATTGTAATGCTCCCCAGTTTAATCAGATAACACTTTTTAATTTCTCCACCTGCTGACTGAGCCACACCACCTATTACTCAAATCCTGTGGTATTTTTCAAAATGTTAATCTTATCACAATGGAATTGTTATTCATTCATAATCCAGATTGCCTTTGGTTTTTCTCAAAACATCATTGCCATAGCTCCCATACAGTAATTACTGCTTTACATATTCTTTAAATTGTTTGCTGCTGTGCTGACTGTACAGTATATATCTAAATTAAACAGTTTAGCCACACATGTTCATGGCCAGAGTAACCCACAGTGGAGCCTCTGGACAACATATCTGTGCTTTCAGTGACTCTGTTATCTGTGTGTACCTGTGCATAGATACTACTGTACGCGTGCATTTATGCAAAGTCATTGTTGTGCAGGAAATGGACAAATATGCGATTCAGAGTAGAGACTAGTAGAATTAAATCATACCATAAAGTATCCAAAAATTTCCACGGATCCAAACAGAGTGAGTAAGGCAGAGAAGTAAAATTGAAAGGCAGAGGCTAATTCTGAATGACTAAAAATCCCAATCTCAGTGTGCTACTGCTTCTGAATCAACACTGGAGAGTCCAGCTTTCTTTGGCTACATTTCTTCAAAGAATGTTGTCTTACCCAGGAACCAACTCTGTGATTGTTCAGTATATAAGTATGGTATTAGGGATATCCTTTAAATGCCTCTCAGAGGAGACAGGGAGTGATCAGGATCCCAGAGGAGCAGAGTTTATTGTTTAGCAGCTGCTGGGAGACAGTGAAAGGAGCAAGAGAGTGGTTGGAAACAGTATTGCTATACTGCTGTATTGGAAAACTACCCATAGAAATAGGTATTACTGTATAGCATGTTCACTGCTGCGTCTCTCCCTCTCTCTCCCCGTCAACCTGCCCAGTCTTCATGGCCTCCTGCAGTTATCCACTCCTATCTGAATGAACAATTCTCCAACCTGCCTATGATTCCTCTTATATTTTCGGACTGTCATGTAACATCATCAGATTCTAGATCTACACTTTAGTCAGAATGTGTATCTATGACAGATGTATGTTTATCTTGTTCCTTGAATCTTCTCTCTTCTAGTAGTAAACATATGAGCTGGGTTCTGCTCAAGGTTTCCCGAAAAAAGTGAGTTTTTTTCTTGTCACTGTCGCCTTCTGGCTTGCTCTGGGGGTTTCAGGCCGAGTGTAGTCATCCAGCACAAGTCACACATACACATGTAGACCCCTAACATTTCACTTAATGTTGTGTTTCAGTCGAATATACAGTATGCCTCCAAAAACGGCAGTTAAACTAAGCTAAATGACACCACGTTAATCAGGGGCTTTTAGGCCAAGAGGGATCTGTAGCCCCGCAGCGGTGTCATGTTTGCCCCGTCTGTAATCCGGCTCTGGTGTGTCTACACACATGCAGTACACAAACTTAAATGCTATACTTGAAATAAAACGGCCTCAAATTCCAGGGGACAACATGTCAAACACTGAGGTCCTCGCTGCCCTACATGGAGGCAGCACTGCAGCTCAGTTACACGGCATGTCGGATTTTATCCTGAACTTAATTGCAGACCAGATTAGCCTTAATACAGAGTTTTAGCTGTGGCTTTAGCAGGATTTACAGAATGACTGGTAAACCACTGAATGTGTTCAGCAACCAAGTCCTGTTGCCTTTGGATCAGAGTTGAATCAGACACGTTGTCATACTGGTTTCACAGGTAAACTCACTTGCAAGTTTTTCAGTTGGTGAAGTTAGATGATTTTTTTTTCATAACATTCAATACAAAATGGTTTGAACAAGCTTAATGGATAACATGAATTATGGAGCTCACTGCTTAAATAACTTTTGTACAACAAACACCACAGAACTGAAGCAACAAGGTTTCTGAGATTACTGCATTACATGAGCTGTTGATCTTTCAGTACACCAGAGCATTAAAGATGCTGGTCCAAGCTGCACTAATAATTCTTGCGTATCTAATTCTCTATAGCTGTTGAACCACCCCACACTCCACTAGAGCTCAGCCTCAATGAGATTTCAAGAATCTAAGCTTTGCAAGCACTTATTGCCTCTACTCTAAAAGTTGCATGTTTCCATTTAAAACCTGCTATTTGTGGTTGAACCATTTTCAGTTTAGGCATACACAGGCGAAGGGGTCATCTGCCCCTGTAGTTCCAGTTATTCTGGTCATGGTATATCTAAAACATAGCTAAAACAAAGGCAAGTGGACTTATGAAGTGAAAGTGCGAGCAGAAGATTTAAGGGATTTCCAGAGAAGGCGGTGACTCGTCGTAAGAGATAAGGCATTTAAAATTACTTGCAATATCTCTGGAACTGTTTCACTTTTCATGGTAACTACAAAACAGTAGTGTGAATTGCTACTGATGTTATGTTGCTTATGTAACCTGGATGTTCTGAATGATTACTGGTCTTTGCACATACCAATATAAGATCAATAACAGGGAATATTGATGTCAGTCATTATTGTTGTTTTTTGGACTTTCATTCAAAATAAATCATGCCATAGTTGCAAAGATTCCTCCTTAGATACCTGAGCCCTCGTTTTGTGACATTCACATTCTCATGATGGACTTGCTGTGCACACCGTCTCTTGATGATCTTGTTGCCTTGTCATGAATGACATAGTGAAAACGATGCTGTTTGCTAATAGCAGAAACGTAAAAGATTTAGGTGCACTTTATGAAGCAATCACCTCTCACCATAAACTAGTCAGCTCTTCATGAATTCCCATTCATTTGACAGGAAAATGCACAGTACGGTGTTCGTGGTGAATTTATCCCAGACAGCAGGACAGTAAATCATATAGGCATGTAATTGATGTCTCTATGAAAACAGCCTTAGATCGCAGTTCAGCACTTTTCTAGGTCAGGTTTATAGCCGGCTTTGTTTGCCTTTCCTCACTCCCGTTGACACACCTTAAACGTACACACCTTTGGCTCACTCAGAATTTAACTCCTTCTTCTACTGGTTATTGTTAAAGCTTTCATTCTTTTTCTCCCCTTTTATTAGCCAAAATGAGGATGGATCTCTTGTGACAAGAGCTGTTAATGAGGAGAATGTAAGAGAATGGGTGCAAGCATCTAAATTGTAGAGAATTTGTTTTTTCACTGAAAGAAGTAAAGCCATTTGAGCAGTGGCTTTGAGCAGGTAGTAAACAAGCCACTCAAATGAATTTGAGCCAATTGTCCCTAACTGTCACAGGGCTCTCTCAAGGGATCTCTGCAGGGCAATGATTGTAGGGTTTAGCTGTGATGTGAGAAGCAGCGTGGGATGATGAATGTGTGTGGTTTTCCTGCAAAGTCTCGCAGGTTTTCAAAGCAAGCTAAAATGTTTCTTATTTCGGGACGTGATCAGAGACGCATAAATATCTGCATAGTGAAGAATGTAGTCAGGGTAAACACACCAGTACAAATTATTTCATTTTTTTTATTTTTATTTATGAATAAGCATTTGGATTAGCATGTAGTTTTACAGCACTTTTCTACGAACTATGAGATCTGTTTTGAGAGTCATACTGTTGGGTTTGTTACTTTCTGATCTATGCATTTGAGGGAGGGGATCTGGCCACCCTATATAGGGGGATGTTGTCCATCTTTGCAGCCTCTTGCTCTTTGGATCTGAGGTCTGCCCACTTCCTGTTTGCCTCACTTCCTCTGGCTCAATGTCACCTGTGCAGGTAATGTGGCAGTAGCTGCCTTGTTTAGTCTCTGTGCATGTGATTTCAGATTTTGCATGCCACTGCATTTACTGGCTCTGTACAGACATCCCATGTTGGACACTGTCCATACATGACTGACTTTAGAGCATCCTGGATCAAATGCTCATGGCCCTTAGTCAGCTGCGGTTGCTAATACAGCTAGCAAAGCACTGAAGCCCTCTGCTCCTCTCCACTATTTGATACTGGTATATAAGGTTTGAGTTGATCTGTCTCTCAGCCTCCGCATGACCACACACAATTTTAAACTGCAGGATGCTGGTTTGTGGAATTTGTCTCGAGCTGCTCAGTTTTGCAATTTCTTTTGTTTTTACTTTGCTGTGCTTTGGCCTTCCTGCTGGATTGCTCACTTTAGTGTTGGGTTAACTCTTTTGTTTTGATTATTCAATTTGATTCTTGGTTAATGAGGATCTCGTTTTGCTTTTGGATTAGTAGTTTTGCTGTTTGACCAAATTGTAATTTGGTTTCTTTTCCTTAAGTTGGAAGTGGTTTGATTTCTTCAGCTGCCTGTGGGTATGTAAATTTACTGCAGCTGCTTTCCATAATTTTATTATGTGCAATTCTTGTGTATTTGTTTCCTTTGTGAATTAACTTTCTGACTTTTTTGGCAGTCAAATTTGGTTTTGTAAATTTGATTGCTGCCATCCCTAAGTTTTGTTTTGTTTGTTTGAGGGATTTTTGGTTGATTTTAATTTTTAATCCCTCTCCTTGCAGGTGCTGGAAGTTTATGGTGGTGGCCCTGGTGTCGGTGTCCCGTTCCTGTCTCACCCTTGGGGTTTCGTTGTGTTTTTTGTTTTTTTTTGTCTCCTCTTCCTGGGATCCTTCACTCCTCATTACCCTGGCCTCCCTGGTAAACTCCAGCCCTGTTGTTGCACTCCTTTCCCTTAAGTCCGTGTTTTAAAATGGATATTGTAACATTTCTAATAAAGTGTATTTTAATTGGAACCACGTCTCTCGCTCCTTAAGCGCCTTCTGTATTGGTACTAATAACCATTTCGCTGGGTGAAATTCCCATTGCCTGGCTTGACGGGTCATTAAACATCCACCAACTGTACTCCTCAAACACATCCTGGAGCTTTCACACTTTCTTGATCCATTCCTTTCATGAGTTCTGTAAACTCTCCTTGTACCAACATAATTAGTTCCTTGGTCACATCTTAGTTGATGAGCATTTCCTCTTGAAGTAACTAATGCTCTTAACGCACTGATAAATGCATCAGTTGTCATGTCATCAGTCACCTCTATGTGTATAGCCCTTGAACATGGACAGGTGAGTAAGCGACCATATCTTTTGAGATCCTTCATTCTTTAACACAGACCGGGCCAAAGAAGTCCATGCCGGTATAAGTTAAGGGTGGTGCTGCTTCTGTTCTGTCTTAAGTCACCCATTCTTTGGTTTTCAGTATGTCTGTACTTTCTGCATTTGAAAATGTGTGATGAGACTTCACAGCTGAATCCCAGGATCCATCATCCATTTGCTCTCAGCCCATTGATCGTCATTCCATTGTTGTACTCTTTCATGAAAGTGCTTAACGAGTAAAGCTGATATGTGACTTCTTAGGGAGTATTGCTGGATGCTTCATGTGGGTGCAATGTGGCTTAGGTGTCCTCCCACCCATAGGATACCTTCTACATCCAAGAATTGACTTAATTTGTGCATCTTACTGCCCTTGGTCTTGTCAATGACTTTCTTTAATTTCAAACTCTTTATCATCTGAGAATACTTATTTGGAAGCATTCTCAGATGATAGACTTTGGATTCGGTCCTGAGTACAAAATGGCCATCAAGTGCTTTCTTAGCTTGTCCACTTACGTATCTATGGAGGTAGTATATCTTCTTGTCTTGAATGTTCTTCTGGTAAATTTGCGTTTCAAAGGAGTTTCCAGTCATATTTCAATGGATCTCCACTGAATACTGAATCTCAGGAACTGGAATCCTGCTGGCGCTTAAAGCAATGTGCCAGTACCTTAACAAGCTCTGCTGTACTTTCATTTGAGGAGGTGGTCACAGCCTGTGGTGAGGGAGACATATTTAGAGGCCGAGAACTTGTAGGAGCAGACACTTGGTTGTCTGTAAGCATCTCATGTTCTAGTATGTCTTTCCACTCATCTTCTATAGCCTTGATTTGATCATACACCAGCATTCTCACTTGTGCTGCATTCAGACCTTTCACTGACTCCAAATGCTGTGTCTTTCCATTTTTCCTCCAGAGTCTTTTGTAGAGCTGTATGCTCTTCTTCCAGTTGAGCTTAAATTTTAGCTTCCTCTTCCTCTCTTTGCATTCTTTTCACTTCTTGTGCTTCTCGTTATAAACAACATTCTATGACTGCTGCCTCGTGATCGGATGTCCTTTTTGCTTCTACTTCTAGGCGCTGTATTTCCAATTGTTCTCATTCTTGTTATTCTAACACTTTCAGAACAGCTTGGCTTGCAGCAACATCAGTAAAATAGAAAAATTTAATAGAGAATATAACTGCTATATCAACTATTGTCAATTACTCAAACGTAAATGTCACATAAATGTAAATACCTTCAAGCCTTAACAAATCCAATACCTTACTGCAGCTTTGAATATTACTTGAATGAATATAAAACACTTCAGCGCTTAAACTTCTATACCCTATCACAATTAGTCTCTTATTTACCAAAACACACTTTAAATTTGAAATATAAGAATTTCAAAAGAAAAATGTAGCTTTGACATCTTAAATATGTCTATGAATAGCAATTCAATTATATTAACGTTACACATGTGGTGACACTTCTGTTGGTCTTTTGAGGTTGCCGACTCGCGTCCATGGACAGTCCCACTCTACGAGCCTCTTAATGAGCCACTTTCAAAATAAAATACCACTGCTACAAAATAAAATGGTGCATGATAATAAATGCAACCTACACAAATTCTCAAATGACGCTGAATTGGAAACAAAAATAAATTTGAAAAGTTACATAAACAATGTGATTTCAACAAGTTACACATGATATTTTCCCCTCTGTGCGGAGCAAAATGTGTCAGGTATTGACTAGTAATCTGCAGCATATGCATTTGCTGTATGTATATCAAGCATAGCATTATAACCACCATCCTAATACTGAGCACCTAAATTATAGAGAACCTGTTTTTTCACTGAAAGAAGTAAAGCTGTTTGAGCCGTGGCTTTGAGCAGGTAGTAAACGAGCTACTCAAATTAATTTGAGCCAACTGTCCCTAACTGTCACAGGGCTGTCTCAAGGGACAATGATTAACTGACAAGTTGAGCACGAAAAAAATTATGTAAACGTACACTTGAGAATGGACATTGGCCTTCTGAGGGTGTCCTGTGGTGTCTGGAAACAAAATATTGTTAGTGGGGGTCTTTGGGCCTCTGTGGATCATCCCACAGATACTTGATTAGTTTGGATCTAGTGAATTTGGAGGCCAGGTCAACACCTTGTGCTGTTCTTCGTGTTTGATTCCTGCTGGGGATGGTTGCTGCCATCAAGGAGTGTCATGGGGGCCGACCACACTGGGAGTTGCGGCTGGTAAACCGATGGGGGTGCTGTCGTGTGGGCGGCTCTGGTCCTGGTGGCTGGAGGGCTCTGCACCTTGGTTTGGGGCCTCCTGTCTGCCTGGGTCGGGGCTGTCTATATGGCAGCGCTCCCCGCCCTCTCGGTGTGGTCGTCCCCCAAAGGTGGCTGTCTCCTTGCTCCAGGTCTCGGTGCCCGACCATGTCTCTTGTGGGTGTGAATGACGTGTGTGTGTGACATGTCTGGGTGTGTGTGTGTGTGTGTGTGTTTGGGGGGGGGTTAATGTGTGTATCTCTTATCTCGGTGTTTTTATAGGGGTGGGAGGGTTGGATTTTTATTGTTCTGTTTTTACTGTTTTTAGCCTCTGTGAGGCACTTTGCGTTGCTTTTAAAAGGCAGGAAAAGTGCCATATAAATAAAGTTTGATTTGATTTGATTTGATTGCTGTGGGGTGGGGGTGCCTGGTCTGGTCTAGGCGGGTGCTACCTGTCTAAGTAACATCAACATGAATGTCAGGTCCAAAGGTTTCCTAGCAGAACATTGAATTGTCACAAGATGGTCACAGGATGTTATTACTAGAGTGACAACTTCTGTGCAGTTCAACATGTGGTTTGTGGTTGTTGTTTGTTTCCTGTTTTATTTTGAAAACCATTGACCTTCTGTGTACATGTATATTTTATTTCCTGCCTTTGCCTTTCCAGTTTTTATTTTCACCTTTGTCTCATTTGTTGATTCTTCCTCTTTGCCTCTATTTATCACTGTATTATTCCAAAATTCCATTCCATTTCAACAGTTGTTCAATGAAATGCTCACATGACTGCAGAGGCATTTTGAGATACCTAACTTCAGGATAACGTTGTGGCTGATATATTTACACTAGCAGATAGTCTAAAGACTTTGTAGTCTCTCCATAAGCCTGAATTCACAGCTCATTGTCTGTTATCCCAGTTAACCCACAGGCTTCATCTTCAGATGGGAAACTGATGATATGCATTCTGCTAACAGTCTTGCCCAGACGATACCAACACATGACTAACCTGCTGTTCCTTCCTCTGTCTTTGCCCTCTGTTTGAGCCCTCAAGTCTTAAGGACGTCTCCATTGCATGAATCACTTTTATGAGCTTATCTGGAAGCTTTGCTGCACTCATAAACACGCCAACTGACCCCATCTGCACTCACACCGCTGGCACACAGTTACAGTAATGTCTGTTGGAGAGTTTATTGGTTTATTGGCTACACAATGAGAACACTCAGAAATTGGACGAACTGCTTTTATAGTTTTGAAGAAAGTTTTACACAATTTTGGACTGGACAGAAATTTGGTCCAGGCTGGACTAAGTCTCAGATATTGCATTTAATAAGGTCCAAGCAATCCATTAAATGACTGTCTTCAGGAATTTATAGTTTATCACATTAAATCGCCAGATCTGGTGATTTGTGAGGAAAAAAAAAATGTGGCACAGGCCCTTTGCAGAGTGCAACTTGTCCACTCAACGTTCTTTACTTTTTTTTAAATTAGCTGCTCTCCTCCTCCTACTCCTCCATCCCCAGCTACCTTACCAACCACTCTCCATGTGCGTTCTCACTATGAGGAAATCACAGATAGGGATTATTAGAAGACTTTTCCATGATGATTCTGTGTGAACATGGCTTCAATGGTACTCATTAGCCTAGTCATTGTTGCTGGAAGCACAAAAGACTGTGCACGAGCCATTAACTGCATATACAGGTGTAAGCATAGTAAACTCTGGCGACAGTAAATGACGCTCATAATCACATTCACTGGGTGCAGATCAACAAATTCTGTTCAGCATTCAGCAAAATAAGTTGTTCATTGGTCAAATATGTTCATTGAATGCAATATTTTGGCGCATCCCTGCAAAACCACTGGGTACAGTATTAGAACACACAGTGTAAAAGGATAACAGAGTTAAAGATTCCGATGTGATACAAGGTTTTGACTGGTTTGTTTTACAGTGTCCAGAGATTTATTCACTAAATAAATCACCATCTAGATCCATGTAGAAAAACACTATTTATCCCAGATTGTTGAATTTGACTGCCAGTCAGATAACCATGTTTTTCATAATTTGCAACATATTTTGAGTCCTCATCATAAACATGTGACAGAAAGACTTATATTATCATTATAGTTATTATTATAATTAAATATATCCTTGTTTTATTCCCAATAGTTATGAATGACTGATTCAATACAAGGATGCAAAATTTAAAAGTGCTGGGAAGTGTAACTGACAGAGAATGTTGAAAGGTTAATGGCTGATTGTTCAAAACCACAGTAATTCATCAGCATTACGCAACACCTCAGTGGGAAAACCAAAAAAGCCTGTTAGATCAATGAAACTAAAGCTTGATGTTTTTGAGCCATAAATGCAGATAATTGGTTCCCTCTCTGGGAACGTGTGAATTAAAGGTCATTCCATTTAAAATGCATGAATGGAGTCAACATTGTGGTTGGAAATGGCCCGCCATTAAAACGATGCACATAAAGTCGCACTATTGCAGAAATGACTCGCATGTGGTTAGAAAAAGCTGTAGCGGCTACATGAACATTGAGACATTAAGGAGCATTGTGCTTTGCCATCTGTGGCCTCATTATGCATCAAACTCACCGTAATCTACAGGCTCTTAAAGGCTTCCAAAGGATGCAACTGAATAATCTTGATTCTAGTGCAGCTGTCTGCTTCAACATGCAGGAATAGGACTAGAGGGTTCTGAGAGATGAGAAAAAAAATATCCTGGTCTGTTCCTGTAATTTTACTGTATTATTCTCAACTGCAAGAAAAGCCATGCTTGCTTTTGCTATCCCAGGTATTTTTTTAAAATCCTTTCATAATCATGCAGGGTTATCTTGGAATCTGATTTTCTGAAAATAATGAGAAAATGTTTTTGTTTTTTTTCTGAAATAACTGACTAATGAACTCCTAATCTTATAAACATCATTACAAAATCCATTGCAGATGTGTTGTTTTTGTGTTCTGGTTGGTGGTTTTACTAACTTTACTGAATAACTGCAATACTGAAAAGTCAACCCTACAGTCAAACAAGAACAGTGGAGCTCAAATGTGAAATTTCTCTGAATTTCTCTTATATTTCAGATTGCACATACCAGTAAGATTCATAAATCTGCCAAATCTGATCTTACTCACCTCAGTATGTAGGTGCATTTGATCCTAAGCTTGCTGTGCTTTCCAAGCTTTTTTCAGTTAGCAGGAGGAAACGCCCCACTGATCCGAAATAATCGCTGCAGATTTTAGTACCATGTGCAAACCACTGCAAGACAGAAAACGTTAAAAGCTGACAGAAGAAGTGAAGAAAACAAAAAGCATTGCCAAAAAAGAAAGTTTAAGCACAGTACTTATCTTCAGAATGCTGCATATGTCTCCTGCTGCAATTAAGCGGAGTACTTACCTTTGGTGGGTTGGAGAAGTCAGAAAGGATGTAGACCCAGGAAGAAGCACAGGATTGGCCTGCCAACTTGCCTGCTAGAGTGGGCCATATCCACTCCTCCTTATCCCCATTTGGTAGGAGAGGACCAGAGAGAAGAAAAACAGATAAGCCCAGCATGGCAGACATCCTGAAACCAGGTATTTTCTACCAGTATGACACGTCATCAGTTGGGTACCCTGGCTTCATTGGGTGTTTTGGTCTTTTATCGAGATAAAACACCCTCAGTCGAGGTAGACCCACCAGAGGCTGATCAGCCCTGAGTGTGTGTCATATGGTAACCAAATAGTCGTTTGGCAGCCCACAATTTATCCTTTCACCCCCAAAGCCTTACTTCATGAAGTTTAGTGGAAAAAAGTCTGCATTGTGGTGTCACTAAAGAGACTGCCTGTATCCATGCCAATAACTACTGATGCACATATGAAAAAAGTTGCATTCATTTAAACGTTTTATAGCTCCAATGTGTGGAAGAAGACTCCAGATGTGAAGATGAAAATTATACATCTGGATCTGTGGCATGACAAAAAATTAATTCCACTCCACATCTCTGCTTCATGCTGCTGGTATTATCATACCTAGGGAAATGTTTGACTGTTTAGTCAGACTTTTGTGACATCTGCAGATAAACTGAAATAATGCAGTTTAGTTGCAACAGCCGGTTCGCCATTGTTATCAGTCCCTGATGCTGGGCAGAGAGTGAAAAAGCAAGGTAACTTAAGCTGGGAATGAGTAAGTGTGTGGCTTTTAGTTGGTCGGTACCTTCAGGCAGAGGTGAAGGAGGAGGGTTAAGTTCAAGGGATAAAAGAGGAAAAAGAGAGGGGAGATGGAGGAGAATGTGCAGGTTAGCATTGGGATGAATTCTAAGCAAAGCAATAAGATTAATCACTAGCTGGACATTGTTATGTGTGTATTTCATTAGTACACAGTTTCAGTCTGACCAGTTGATGAGCTTCACGATTCATTTGTTGACCATTTGTTGTGTCCTAGGCTTTCAACAAGTAGTAGCTGTTCCAGTTTACTCTTTTGGACAATCGATATAGACAACTGCCACCAGCTGTTACAACAAAATTACGTATGTTAATCTAGGAAGGGAAGGTATGTGACAGTTCAAATGCAGGCATCAAGAGGTGATGCTACAGTTCACTTTTTACAGTTCACACTTTTGTTATGCAGCCATATAGTCACACATAAATCAAGCAGTCATCTATTTCCAGGTCATAAAAATGGAAAAGAATACTGGATGTGTGTAATAACCAGCGCCCATATCTTCCTACACCATACAGCTTTAAACATATCTTACACATTTGTATGTCATATATATCATTATGCACTGTAATCTCTAAAGGAACAACCTCTAAGGGATGCATGTTATCTTTTGTTTGGATAGAAAATGGGCAAAATATAATATTTCAATACATATATTCCATGCCTCCTGGAAGCCTATGGTGTTGTCACTAGCTTTGATGTGGGACAAATATGTATTTGAGGGAGTGTTTATCACTTTGAAAACAGCTTTGAGGAGATCTGAGGCATGTTTTTGCAGAATCAAGGAGCTAATCTGGCTCAGAGCATACAGGACAGCTGGCCTACCTTCTTAGCAAACGGTGAGCCATGCTTGATGCCATTGTTTACCAACTCAAAGGATTGGCTTCCTCTGTCTTCCTCTGCCGGCACTGTTCAGTTGCAGATGTGTTATTGCAGAATTACCAGGTCCAAACACATCTCTTATTTTGGCTTGACTCCCAGCTTCTAAAGGTGTTTCTTGATAGGATGATTAAATATAGTTCAGACTGTCTCAGTGAAAAAGATGGCCCCCGTGTGATTAATAGCAACCACATCTCTGTGAAGTGTTTATAAAAGCGTCTTTCCCAAAGATTTATAGCTGCCGTGTTTACCTTAATTATGAAAAGGAAATGATAACGGTAATTACAATGGAAGCACAGGGGAGGGGGACCTATGCCTTCCATCCCCTTATGATTAGCCGACAAGGTCTGTCAGGGGCCAGGCAGAGGAACTCTGGAGTAACAAGAATCTAACACCACACTTGGTGTTTCTGTGAGGCTATTAATTGTTTTTGATCTCAGCTACATTCACAGAGAAATTAATAGAACTGGCCAGATGCAAAGGTCTTTAAGATCAATGGTGAAGAGTGTACAGTGGCTGACATTTTTGCGCTTATTATAAATATCATCCATTTCTTTCATGAAAGTTAAGTAACTAAGTAAAAGCCTGGTTCATTTTTTGAGTTTGTAGTTTTTGTCTTTTTGAGGAATCTGATAATAAACCTTTGATAAACCTGCAAAGTGGTCTCTCTGCATTTGGGTCCACCCTGCGCTAAAGCCACAAAAGTTCACCAAACTCAGAGGCATCCATTGTCTGAGAAACTGTCTGTCAAAAATATGTGACAAATCATGCTACAGTAGTAATAGCTGACTGACTATAACTGGCAAAAAACAACAAAAACAATCTCAAACTTACTTCAGGCTAGAGGATAAGTCATGGACTCATTATAGTCATTAGGTCTTTGAGAGCGGTCTAAGGGCCATAAAATATTTCTACACCTTGAGTCTGAGGTTTCTGAACCATAAATAGCTTATTAGAGATGTGAAAATAAATAAAAACAAGTGCTAGGTACTAGGTTATTCTGAACATGTTTCTTTAAGTCCAGCTGAGCATTGGGGCATCAACAGACCCAACAGCGGCATGCACCACCCACAGATGTTTCAACTAAATACTTGAACTGAAAGAGGCACTTGGATGAGTGGTGAAAAGTCATCAATAAGAAATCAAACAGGTCCAGTTTCTTTTGTTTTGTTTTTCGTAAAGCTCTCGGATCAAAGGGAATGCATTTCCTTTAACCTTCTATTGATTCCGCTAATAGGCTTAAGTGTTTGTTATCCAGGATGGTGCAGTGCCTCTTCACACACCCTCAAACTGTCCCCTGGTGTTACATTTTCTGCCCAAACTCTGTGAACAATTACCAAAAGCTCTGCAGCCTTATAGGTGTTCTCGCCTCCCCTGCGGCTGCTCAGCTCGCCCATCCATCTCTGAATTGACTATGTTTAGACGTATTGGACTGGCCTCGCTGCTGATGGTATTCATGGGCAGTGTGTATTAGCCTTCCAGCCTCCTGTGGGCACTCACCACTGTGATTTAGCAGAGCTGAGAGCCATGAATTTCAGTCAAGCAGTTGAAGAGAAGCGTAGGTGATTTATGCTTTTGTTTACAGCCTGCTGTGGGGATCTAAATCTGGGGGGGTGTAGGAAACTCTACAGTGAACATATGTTGGTATGAAGAAGTGTTTGCACCCGGTTCATATGTTTCTGATGCCTGTTTATTAATTAAGTGCACGAGGTAAGGAATAAAACTGTTTGCGTGTGGAAAGCAGAGACCGCCTTTGTGTATAGTTTGACTTACAACACTGAGAGAACAGGGACTTCCCAGGGGAGAATATCCTCCCAGTTGAATTCAAGATGTTTGTATTTCAGAGAAGAATGTATCTTCCCAAGCCATGCTCTGTTAGTGCACAACAGAGGAAGTGCAGAGCCAAACCCCAAATGGTAACTATGGTATTTTTATTCACCTGAAGGGTACATCATCTCCATTATAAATGAATCTCTGAAAATAAAGTGCTTGACAAAATTCTACTGTCAACATAACTTTGAGAAGCCTGCAGTTCATCACTGGAAGCACCTCATAAAAGCGAGTGTAAGTGTCATCCAACAAAGCATTGCTTCTACCAGAGTACCGGTCAGATCATTAGCCTCCACTGATGTCCCCTTTGAAGGCATTACCCTTCATAAATGATACCCCTGGCTATTAGGCATAGTGCATAAAATGAACTGCTTCACTGATGAAAATGGCCTCTATCAGTGCTGCTACACCTCTGGGAATGGAAAGTCATGCTCCCGCTGGGAGAATGTGATAAAGAAGTCTCATTGTCTTTGCCTTATAGGTGACCAACACGGAGCAAAACACATATCAATAATACGTTTCTATAATACAAATCCCTGTAAGTGTTAAGGGACGTCCGTGTTAGACATGAGAGGGGTTACCATCAGACGCTGGAGGCTGGAGCAGTGGAAAGTATCAAGGACACATATAGCTAAACAGGAAAACAATAACTGAGCATAAAATAAGACACGCTGCTTTACAACCGCTCCATCTGGCACATGCATGTGTGTCAGTGACATAGAATACTTAAAATGGTCAACTTCCATTGTTCTAGGAGAGCGACTGTGGAAAGTGAGGGGTTGACGATTCACTTGTGATTTTTACATCAAAGAACCAAGCGTTACATCCTGTATTGGAAAGGAAATATTATCCAAAATTGACAAAATGCCAGAGGTGTATAGGCACATTATAGTAGCACTCATTTCAAACATCAAAGGATGTTTGGGAATTAATCCAGTGGCTACACTCCCCACTGATTATTACATTTCTATCTAACAGCCACAGTGGTGGGCAGTAGGGCTTCTGTGCTGACATCAGGGCACTGTTTGTCTTGAGCGCAGGTCTAATTTAGGTGATAGTCAAAATCAATGCAAGTTTAAAAAGACAGATCTCCAAAGGCCAGCTGGTCAGATCAGTCACTTTAAATTACTGAGGAAATACAAAGAATGGCTGCAGGAAATGCCAAAATGGGATGCATGTCATCACAGACAAAGGAAGATTAAGAGAAGTTCAGGGGGAAATACAGAGAGAAAAGATCATTACGTTATTGACCTCTGTTGTCCTCTGGAAAATAGGTACTTCACGGTGTGAAGTGTGAGTAGAAGCAACATGACAGAATTATCAGATTAACTGATTTTCAAAGATGCTCTCCTAATGTAAATTTAAAATGGTTAATTGTTCAACATTGGCTTCAAATTTCAATAAAAAATCACTAATTGGGCCAAAATAACCCAAACTTGTATTTAAGTTTACACCTAGTGGTTGCACGTTTAAAAATGGAACAGTTTGTGATCATTAACTTGCTACTGCTGAACAAAAATGCATTGTACAGTACATTTAGCAAGTTTAAAATAACTAGGAGCCCTGCGATGGACTGGCAACCTGTCCATGGCGTACCCCGCCTCTCACCTGATAATACCTGGGATAGGCTTCAGCTGATCCCGCGAACCTTAACAGGCAGGCACAGAAGATGAATGAATGAAAATAACTGAGAAGGATTATAGAATTAACACAGTGAATTCAGATGTGTTCTTTCTATTCTCTATTCTCAAGAATTCACAAGAAAGAATTCACAAGACATTATGATGCGTTTGTTCTAGGTGGAACAATTTGTTTGTGTTCTTTCCATTCACAAAGAAATGATGGCATGTTTGTTCATGCAACTATCATGCTCCCTCATCTTAAATGAAGAACAATAGAGTTTACACTGAAGCAGAGGGGGGTATGGTAATCAAATAGCAAAGTGTTGCTCGAGCGTTGCATTCCAAGTTTATAGAGCTGCTTCCTGTTTTCACATGAAGACGTTCCCGCAGTTTATTGCTACAAAACTTAACCCTTCTTGTTCAGGAATATTCTCGTGCCAGACAAATCTTCCAGCAGGAGTGAAAAACTCATGTTGATCAAATGTAAATTCTACATTAGAATTATCTTTTATTTAGCAACGGTTCCCAAACTGTTTCTCAGAATTTAATGACCGCGGACACAAACGCCTGTCATCATAGCACAGCAGTTATAGAAATAAAATTAGAATGACAGTAATTTGAATTGCAGTAACATTACACGCAACACGACCCACAACATAAATATCTTTGTTTGTCTTAAGATATCCCACCTGACAGTTTCCCTGATTTCAGCCATTTGTTTATATTTGCAAAAATGAATGACGCAAGAGTCCACCTTTTCGCATGTACAGTGCATAGCAGAACATAACCTCTTCTCCGCCATTACATTTTTCATCTTGTGCAGCCCCTACAAGCAGTTCACCACACTTTGGGAATCCCTGATATAAAGTGTGGAAGTGTACAATTCTGAGCAGAGGTGGCAAAAGTATTCACATTCTGTAATTAAGTAGAAGTACAGATACTTTTGTAAAAATTACTCTGGTAAAAGTAAAAGTATTGCTTCAACTCCTTTACTCAAGTAAAGGTAAGAAAGTACAGGCCCTGAATGTACCTAAAAGTAAAAATGATTTTGCCATTAATGAAAGAATTCATCCGTTGATAATTTTGCAAAATGAAAAAGATTCTAGCCGAATAATCTAGACTGAACTAACCAGAGGTCCTGCATGAGCATCTGGATTATTTTTCTGGTTACTGGTTTGTTGTTTTCAAACCGAGAGCTGGCTAGCGTTAGCTATATACCATCAAAACCATGTGTTCCCATATCATTGCTAACGCTGTAAACTGGCTTCCAAAAAGTCCTCAAAAAGCTGATGATTGCAACAGAAACCACACCATACCTGAATTAGTTTTGATTAGGCTAGTACTTCTCAAATAGTGGGGTTGTCTGGTGGCCGTGAGCGGCAACTTTCAGTATTAGTGTCTTTATTGACGCTTTAACGATAAACAAGCCTCCAGTCACTAGGTGGCAGCAGAGCTCATACTAATCAACAGGCTGCCTGTTCAACCCAGTGGAAGAGGTACACAGGAACACCGGTGATGGAGGGTATTTTCCTTTATAACTAGGCATGTGCATAGATCCCCTATTTTAAATATGACGCAACTGGTCTAATTCTAGGCTCAGTTTGTCAGTTCCCTGTGAATTCCGTTGATTGATAACAGTCACCTTCAGCATCACCATCAAGTCAACAGGCATCACAAACATGCCAGGCATTTTGTGAGTGAATCATCGACTTTCCTTCCTCTAGTCCGATGCTCTAGTCATGAACAGTCATGCACAGTCTTGTCATTTGTGGAGGTTAAAAAAGTAACAAGCCTGTTTTTCCAGTGTAAGGAGTGAAAAGTATAGATATTGTGTGGGGAGTAGAAGTATAAGTCATCACAGATACCTGAAAAATCTACTTAAGTACAGTAACAGTAAGTATTACTTCCCAACTCCAATGCTGAGGCAGCCAATTTACCATATTACTTTACTGTTAGGGTAGCAGCTTCATAGCCAAACTAACAGTCCACAATCCAACAATCCATCATTAATCATTTTAATCTGTGTTCTCTCACTGTCTATAAAAGTTTGCTTAAAGTATTCTTCCTGTTCTTTTTCCTTTTGTCCTCAATTTCTTCCACTTGTGGCTATATAACTACACAATTCAAAACACAACAGTGTTTGAGTTAATTATAAAAAGCATTTTGCCTCTTACCGCTTGAGTCTGACGGTTGTTGAACGGCTTCTTGTTTGCGACTCACATCTCTCTTATGGACTGTTCATCTCACACCGACTATCTCTGCTCTACCACTTCTAGCTGTCCTGTGGTATCACCGCAGTGGGCCGATGCTGAGTCATTTCCTTTTGTAAAAACTACTATCGTTAGAGCTTCATCCCATGCTTCCTTCAGGTGGAACCCGTGAGCTTGTAGAAATATCACCTCTTCCAGGCAACAGTTTTTCAGGCTAATGGCAGGGTAACTTAACAGACGTAATGCAAATACACAATTTGGAAATTCACCATTTTCTATAATACAAACAACAAAAAAGTTATTAATTATTAGTTTATAATTATGTCAATGTACATGTACTCCTGTGTTTAAGGTCTCAGACTTTGAGTAGCTACAAACAGAGACTAAGCTACTGGTATAATAAAACAGTACAGGCTGAGGGGATTTTGTGAAGGAAAGTGTTCAACAAAAGCAACAGTTTCCACGACAATGGCAAGCATTGTGGGTGTATAATTGGATATAACTGGATAACTGGAGCTCATTCTCTTCATTCAACTTTTTTTTAGTGAGGGCCAATCCTGATAGAGCCTTATGCTAAACAATGCCAACCTCAGACTACACACTAGGCTACTCACAGGATGTTACTTAAACAACAATTACGAGGTCCAGTGTTTATTATCTAGTGACATCTACTGGAGAGGTATTAGACTGCAGCCAGGTGAAGTCTCCTCTCTTACTGCTCCTTTTCTCGTCTTATGGATGAACAGTTTGGTTCATCCACCTGAGCAATAGCAGACACGTGGCAGCTTAACATGCTGACATGCTAAACACTGCGAGAGAACACTTGGTCCTTACTTAGACGCCAAGGATTCATTCTGAAGTAATGAAAAAACAATTCTTATTTTCAGAATATTATACACAAATAAGAACATAATTGTAAATGTGCATTGTAGGATATAGGTGAATAATACATCTAGAATTTGACAGTGACGTTGTTGTTGATGTTAGTGAGATTAAAAACACGAGCCTTGTTTGCACATATTTTCAGGATGAGACGCAAGAGGCTCGTTCCGAGGCGCCTTAGCCTGCATACGGGTTGAGATGTATAGATTAATAAAAAGCTACACTCGCCATCACTTTAATTTCCTCTCCGCACAGAAAGGTTTTGAGATTTTCCATTAGGCCTGCAACCACCGGAAGCAAGGTCTGCTTGGCCACAATGTGCTGCTGTTACTGTTTGGTGGGGAAGGTAATGAGGTTTTAATGGGTTTCTGTCAATAACATTTTGCCACAATGTGCTGTACCATGTGAGAGAGCTACACTAATGATCTACAATGGCTATGCTGAACTTTTAGGAGCATTAAGGACACATCAACCATCAGTAATGGCTTGTGCATTCTTTTGCCACCGTTTGAGTGTTTTGTTTTTTTGTTTTTTAAGATGGGAAAAGTGGAGGAGCTGTGAGGTATTTTCATTGACATTTCTCAGATGAGAGACACTTTTCATAATAAAGTAAAAACTAAATCAGGGAAGAAAAATAAAAACAAGAATATTCCAGTCTATCTTTTTAGGATCATTAACACGGTATACACTGCTATTTACAGATATATGAAAGACTAAGAAATTCAGGTAGTTTATTTATTTATTTATTTTAAAGAAATTTACTTATCTGTCACCACAGTTTTTAATGCATGCTGTAGTATTTGAATTGGTAGTTTAACAACGGGCTTTGTAAGCGAATTCAGGAAAGACGACAGGAGGAGGCCACTTTTTTTAGTCATCCTTGTTCAGTATTCCTCTCTCCTTTTCCCTTCTGCTCCTCTGACTTTGTTCTGCATTCCCCTGGTGCCCACAAGATATCTTGTGGCAAAAATGAAGGGATCTCTACACCAGTGGAGTTTCTTGTCAACAATCCTGTTTTCCATGCTTCAGTCCCTGCCTGTCTCTCCCTCCCTTCTTATTCCATCCAACCATTCTTCAGTGTATCCCTTAACAGGCACCGCTCCTTTCCTACAGGCTGGCAGTTGATCGCCTTGAGCTTAGAGAAAAAGGCAGCCTCTGGGGACAAACACAGAGGCACCTTCTGTTTTAATGAAAAGCTAAAGCCATGGCAATCGGGCCTGCACACACAAAGCCCTCATCCATAATGCCACACATAGAAACTGACAACACACGTACGAACACATACTGCAGCCAGCCAGCGGGCAGATCTGGGTCTATAATTACCTATGCTGCATGGAGTCCCGCTGGCATTTAACAACTGGAGCTACCACCTTGTTTGCCTGCTGAATGTAGAGGTTTTACTCAGAATGTCAAGGGATTCTGCCCTATGGTGGAAGTGAGCATTCGTGGTGAAAATGAGTTCCCCCGTGCATGTGTATAAATAAGGAAGTGTCACCTTCTGATGCCTTGCTCTGTTACGGAGAAGCTCTAATATGGGCGGGGTCAGAGGAACTGAAGATCTAAAGAGGAGCCTAATGTGTTACATGGTGGTGTCTAAGAGGGAATCAATATAAGGTATTGATTGCTGCTGAGAATTAAAGGTTATAGGCCATGTGATGTGTGTTGCATCTATTTGTACAGCGTCTGATGTGTGCAGCATGTGTATGTAGTCAATGTTATGTGTCCACAGGTGACATACTGCGTAATTTAATAGTATGATGGTAATAACAACAGACAGACAGCTTTACAATACCAGCTGGTTGTAAATACCATTACCATCACCCTTCCTAGAAAAAAACCTCAGATCTAGATAGTGCTAGCCCTTAGGTTTTCCACCATAGACTGTAAAAAAAACACTGAACACCATGACAGCTCTTCTAAAGTGAAGCCAGAGCATGTGGCACTCCTCCAGTTGGCTGGCTGCAGTATAGGTCATAAGTCCCAGACGCTCTGTGTTAGTGGATGGGATATGGGCCAAACTAAAATACTAAATACATGTCAAATAATTACTTTTCCAAACATGGTATCTGATTTTAGGCTGTTAATATAATGCTGATGTATATTCAAGTGTTTATCTTTCATCTTAGTTATTTTACGCTATAAAAACAGGATGTAACATTGTGATGATGATGACAGCTATATCTGACGGTCTCCACTGAGGAGGATGCCAGGATAAGGTTTGTGTAAAACTTACTAAGTGAGTAGTTGTGCTGTAAATTGTACTAATCAGCCTCAATGATCTGAGGGATCTTTGCAGGTTTTTAAGTTAAACATTAGGTTTCTGAGATAGTAAAAGAATTAATGTAATTAACTACAACTAAAACAACACTCTAATGTAACCTCTGTGGGGAAAAATAGTGCTTGCTTTAAAAAAAAGGGGGAGTGTATAATTAGTTTCTTTGTAACAGGTGGAGGCAGAGCACAGAGCAGTATTAACCAAGTGCAAACAGGAGTGAGTTTAGTAGGAGTGTGGATAAGTCACTGATAGCATGACTCCATTCTCTACAGTTTTACGCTTTAATTGCTGATACGGAATACTGCCACCTGCTGGTATGGAGAGTCATTTCTTTTTTTGGTCCAGGAACAGGTGACATGAAGCGACGTCAAAGTCGGCTTTTGTTGCTGGTAATTGGTGTGTTGGTGCCAATAAACATGTTGAAACGTCAGAGTCACACAGCAGTAGGTCACTGATCTGCTGACCACTGAGTCTGGTGGATTTTGAAAGTGCGATGTGATGCCTCCAAACCCTAGCATAGGTTGTCTAAACGCATGGTAAAGCTATTCGGGTAAATCTGCTTATTTAGGTAAGTCTTGTATTCTGGGGCTGAATACATTTTGCTGCTGACCCCCTCTACAGTAGTTATAGTGCTACACCTACTGTATAGGTAATACTGACAATGGGCAAGTACCTTGTACAACCCCACTTCAACATCTAAACTTAGGCTGGCCTTAGGCAGATGGGTCCCTCCATATGACCTGGGTTCTGTTCAAGGTTTCTTCCTGTTAAACGGGACTTTTTCCTTGCCACTGTTGCCTTCAGGCTTCCTCTCTGGGTTTCATCCTCAGTTTCAGACTGGATGTTGTAAAGCGTCTTAAGACAATTTGTATTGTTATTGCCACTATGTAATCATACCGGTTACTGTTTTTCAGTATGAGATAAATATAGACTAAATTCTTGTCATGTTTAAGTGTCACTGTTCACTTACACAGCTCTTCTGTCTTTTATCATTGTAAGGCTCTCTAACAATAAAATGTTTCTCTGGAGGGAAAGCTTCCAGTTTTTGCCAATAACAACTGCAGTTTGACTTTGTACTATGAGTCAGCGCTTAATTATGCGCTCTGTGCAACATGCTGCTCAGGGCAGAGCAGTAGCACAGTTATTCAAATGTCAGAACCAATGAATTCAGGTGTATCTGATGCGAGTGAACTTCTTTCTGGATTGATTTCTCTTTTTAGTTATGCTGATAGAACTGCACGTGCATCAAGCAACATTTGGCTTAGTGGCTTAGTCTAGAAATTTACCCCCCTTAGTGAGCTGTTTGGATCACTACACACTCACATGACTACAGATGATCCTCGCTGAGGGAAGTTGCTCTGCACTAGTTTGCTTGTTTGTGTGTGCACGCACCCATATAGACTCCACTTACCTGTGAGCCCCCATGCCTCAGCCTCGACTGGAAGCCAGACTGACAAGCTGTTTATTTTAGCAGTTGATTTTTCTTTCTTCTCCATTTTTGCATCCCTGCCTGACCTGTCATGCTGCTTCATCCGGCCGATCGATAATGTAATTCTTAACCAGACGCTGCTGTGCGCTGGAGTAATTACCTCTTCCATTATCTGACCACATCTCTCATTACGCTGTAAGCAGCCTTTATTAGGGCCACAGGCAGGAAAGCAAAGAGGGGACACAGAGCACACACACAAACACACACAGATAAGCATGCACAAACATCCCTTACGTGGCATTATACTTGAGTAATCAGGAAGACAAACAGACAGTCTTCTCACCTTTCTGCACTCCTCATCTCCACTTTGTCATCTCCTTTCCTCTCTTTGCCCAGTCAATCAGATAGCCATTAGTCAGTATTGGTCCCACGGGCTAGTCGCTCACATACTGCACATCTATGGGAGCATTTCCATTCAGCAAGATGGCTCACCTCCTCGCCTCTCTGTGATAGCAGTGTAGCCCAGGGGAAATAAAGACAGTCACAGCCAAATCAAATTCGCAGCACAGTGGGGGAGACGATGGCACAGATCAGCATGTTACTGGCCTCCTTAGGCTCCTTTTGTGGGGCTTCTGGAGCCAGAGTCGGTTAAATGGTTTAATATTACTAACACTGCCAGGCCTGCAGGGTTGATTTCCACTGTGGGTAAATTCCAGAGATAGTGCAGAGGGACAGTTTTTAAAATATATATATATATATTTATCAATCACAATGCATATTTATGCACTGCATTTGCAGCTTCAGAGTGGTCTGATGGCTGGAAACCACAAACACAAACAAACAATAGCTTGCACATAAGACTACTGCAAAGTACATTTTTAGCAATTGAATGCTTGTTAAGCCTTTCAGCTACGGGAACAGTCATGGTGCATTAGCATGGGCTGCTGAGATAAAGGCCAGTGCATCACAGGAACTGAATACAATGACCTTTCGAAATAAAACTGATAGAGCTTTGTTTGAAGCAGGGTGTTGGACGAGTGTAAGAGCTGCTTCACAATAACTCAGAGGTGAATTAGCTGTAAGATTAGTTAAGGCAAGGCAAGGCAAAATTTATTTATATAGCACATTTCATACCATAGCAGTACAAAGTGCTTTACATAAAAGAGAGAAGTCATATATATATCAAAATAAAATCAATTGGGTAAAACTCTAGTTAATAAGAATACATACATATCATATCCAAAAAAAGCAATATATAAAATAAAATAAAATGAAATGATAAATAAATGAATAAACGGATGGGAATAAGGAAATGAAAAATAGAAAATCAAATAGGATAAAATTATGGAAAAGCAAGAGAAAAGAAGTACGTTTTTAATTTGGTTTTAAAACAATCTGTTGAAGGTGCGGTCTTGATGTGTTCAGGAAGTTGGTTCCAGAGTTTGACTGCATATGAGCTGAAGGCAGCTTCACCACATTTAGTTCTAATAGTTGGTGGAACCAAAAGCAGTCTCTGTTGCGACCTGAGTGACCTCGGGGGTGTGTAGTGGTGAAGCAAATCTTTAAGATAGATGGGGCTACTACCATTCAAGGTTTTAAAAACAAGAAGCAGTATTTTAAAATCGATTCTGTGATTCACAGGGAGCCAATGTAAGCGTTTGAGTAGTGGTGTGATGTGATCTGTTCTTTTAGCTCTCATCAGAATCCTTGCTGCTGCATTCTGGATTAATTGTAGTTGTTTGATAGTTTTCTTGGGGAGACCTGAGAAGAGACTATTACAATAATCAAGTCTGCTTGATATGAAAGCATGAATGATCTTTCTCAAGATCTGTTTGTGTCATTAGATCCCTAAGTTTGGATATGTTTTTTAAATGATAGAAAGCTGATTTCATAACTGTTTTAATGTGATTGCTGAAGGAGAGGTCACTATCAATTTGAACGCCTAGGTTTTTTACCGTTGTCTTTACTTGAAAGCCTTTGGTGTTGAGAAAAGAGGAGATGTTAAGCCTCGCATTTTTGTTTCCAAAGACAATCCACTTCAGTTTTTTCCTTGTTCAACTGGAGAAAATTCTGACTCATCCAGTTGTTAAGATCACTAATGCAGCTGAGCAATGTTTCAAGCGGATTAATGTCATTAGGTAAGAGAGCAAAATAGAGCTGAGTGTCATCAGCGTAGCTATGGTAGGAGATCTGGTATTTTTGTATGACCTTTCCAAGGGGAAGCATATAGAGGTTGAATAACAGAGGACCCAGGATGGATCCCTGGGGGACACCACAGCTCAGGGGAATGATAGAAGAGGTCCAGCTACCTATCGAGACAGAGAAGTTTCTATCTTTAAGGTAAGAGCTGAGCCAGCTAAGTACAGTACCTGAAAGCCCAGCCCAGTGTTCTAATCTATTTAAAAGTATGGTATGATCTATCTAGTTAAGCGATTTTGAATATGTTTGTGAGTTTACATGAGAAACTCACCAGTGTATGAGCCTGTGAAAATACACTTTACAGCTCTTTCTCTTCTAGGCTGTTCAGAGAGACAAGGCCTGACCTATGAGAGAGAAATCTGTGTTGCGTTGTTCATCATCAGCTGTCTCTCTGTCCCTCTTGCTTAGCCATCAGTCTCTTGTTATACAACTGTTTATCCGCCCGATGGCAGTTCGCTAATGGTGTCAGCGGACTTCAATTAGCTCTATGCCACGCTCGATCGCTCCTACCGTTCTGCTGCTGGAGAGGGACTTTAAATTGTCTGAAATACCAGGGCCATTAAGTGTGAATGGTTAATAGGAGTTTAAGTAGAGAAGGAGAGAAGAACAGGTGGGCAGGGGTAGAGAAACATGCCGAAGAGCATTTACAGTCATTGTTTTCCACTCTGTCCTCAGCTATCAGAGATGGAACACAACTTGTTCTGGCACTTCAAAACTCCTATCAGTCACATAAAACTTCAGAACTTCATTTTATTTCAGACCGGTTTGTGTCAATATATGAGAGGTTAACTGTACATATTGAACATTAGTCACTGCAAAATACATTCCAATGGCTGTATTGAACTCCTGCAGACAGTTAACAGATAAGGTGTTTTATTTCATTGCTTCCATGCATTTAAGATCGTGTTTCCAAAGTCGGTTCTGCCACAAGTTAACATAACACACCATTAACAGAGAAACTAACACATTCAAATGACTAAAGTGTTCTTCATACTTGCTGTTTTATGGAATCTGTAATTGCAGGCATGTCTACCTCTGGAGATGTATTTAGAATGAGACAGTATTGATATATTCTCAATTATCTTCATAATGACAGCTCAATTTTGATCAATGTGTCTGCAACTGTTACGCGCAGACATTGCCTCTGGGAGTGTTTTGGATGGATTAATGTGTCAGTATGAGAGTAGATGTTTATTTTTATTAATTTTGCCAATAAAACAAGGACTATTCAGACACAAGAATAGAAAAATGTCTACCAGTTAAAGGAAAGAGGAAACTGTGGCTCATGCAGAGATATGCAGAAACTTTACAGGTGGTATTTTCCACACTTCATAAATGTATGTGTGAGTATTTCTATATGGGAACTAGAAGAAGAAGAAGAAATAACGTTGCATGATGACACCACCCCAGACAGAGTGGACAGATGTGACGTGTATAAGAGCAGATAAGAGAATTACTTTTCATCTCCCCAAATAATTTCAGACGGACTAAACAGCCACTCATGTTCTCAAGTACAATCTTTCTTTGCCACTGGAGCTCTTTAGCCTTAAAGGCCACCAGTGACAGTGTTCCAGATCAAGTATTGGCATATCTAGGTTGTCTAGACACAGCAGGTGTCTCAAAATAGAATCAATTTATTTCTGTCTCGCAGCCCCTCATATGTTACAGCTTCACAGCCACCCAACTCTGACTGCCAAACAATACTGAGAGCAGTCTCCTGCAACCAAGTCTACCTTTTAAAAATAGACATGTAGATCGACATTTACAGTCTGTCAGCCATAACAATTATACATTTGATGCCCGTAAGCAATCTAATTAAAATGTCAACAAAACAACTTTTACTACTAAAATGTAGAATTCTGAATAGCCTGTGACTGTCTGTGGAGATTACAGCTGATTGTCAGTAAACCAATAAATCTCAGAGAAAACACAAAACGCTGTCTCAACTTGTCAATGTCACCTTCTGATGGGTGGCCCCCAGTGATCGATCACTCTTGACAGGGGTCCTCCCTCTGAGGTGAGCTATAGAGCTTGTGACTCAACTGTAAAGTAGTGACTGAATACATTACACTGTACTGGTCAGCCACAATATTAAAACCACTGACAGCAAATAGCATCTTGTGACAATACAATGCTGGGAAACTTTTGGACCTGACATTCATGTGGATGTTACTTAAACATGTAGCACCCACCTAGACCAGACCAGGCACCCCCACCCCATAGCAATGACACTCCTTGATGGCAGCAGCCATCCCCAGCAGGATGCACACACACACACACACACACACACACACACACACAAAAACACGTTAGGAACAACTCAAAAAACATAAAGAACAGCACAAGGTGATGACCTGGCCTCCAAATTCACTAGATCCCAAACTGATCAAGTATCTGTGGGATGATCCACAGAGGACCCTCCCCTCAAACAATTCTATCTATTGCCAGACACCAGAGGACACCCTCAGAAGGCCCATGTCCATTCTCTGATGAGTCACAACTGTTGACTTGGAGGGACAAGGGAGTCCTACACAATATTAGGAAGGTGGTCATAGTGTCTGTAAAATGAAAAACTAAAGGGGCATGACAGTCAAGACAAGGGATGAGTGAATGACTTCAGATTCAAACAAAATAGGAAACTAATGAGGAATTTTCATATAAAGGTCATACTAGACATAAACTCACTGCTCAGTGATTGAAGAGATTTTATTATATTGTTATTCAGTGTCCTTAAGGAAATAAAAAGTCAGTCAGTCATTTTCTAAACCCGTTTAGTCCTGTTGGGGGTCACGGGGGTCTGCTGGAGCCTAACCCAGCTGTCATCGGGCGAGAGGCGGGGTACACCCTGGACAGGTCGCCAGTCCATCACAGGGCTGGCAACACTCACATGCACACCTACAGGCAATTTAGAATCACCAATTAACCTAATGAGCATGGTTGGATGGTGGGAGGAAGCCGGAGTACCCAGAGAGAACCCACGCAGACACAGGGAGAACATGCAAACTCCACACAGAAAGGCCAGCCGGCCCATGGATTCGAACCGGTGACCTTCTTGCTGTGAGGCATCAGTGCTAACCACCTTTCCACTGTGCCGCCCGGAAATAAAAAGTGTTTATACAATTATCATCTTTGGTGCTAAACCTAGAAGCTTCCGCCTGCGTGTTTGTGTATTCCCTGAACAATTCCATCCATTGAAAAAGCCTAAAATATAGTATTATGTATCTCTGGGGGTGTTTCTTTTCTCAGTATCATTGTGACTTTTGTTAGAATTACTTTGCACACACTGAATAATTACATACGGTAGTTCTTCAATCAATTCTGAAGTGTATGTAATATAACATACACTTCTAGAATTGCCCTATAATGTGTTAAGAAACGGGTTTTGTCAAACAACCAGTTACTTCACCAGTGACTCCAAGATTTCAAGTGGCACATATGGTGGTGTGATAATGTTAACCTGCATGCATGCTAAACAAGGAACGAATATTACAAAGGAACTCGTACTGCTACCCAATTTTAAAACTGCCTCGTCATCTTTATTCTATATATGTAAAATATTTTTTTTCAGATTTTTTTTTTTTCATTTTCCCAGTCAGGTTTCCATATAAACAGCAATACATGTTTTGTTTGCTTTAAATTTTCAAACAGACCATCATTTGATTCTGAAAATTTTTTAAATTGGCAAATAGCTCCTTGAAATGCGTTACTAAATTGAAGACTTCTATTTTACTGTCAACTGTATATTATTAAGCCACTTCACAGAGATGTTGGTCTCTGACTTTGAGCATCATAAATACTAAGATGTGCTGCTAAAACAAAATGGACTTGGCTTCAGCTCACTGCATCTCTGCTCTCTGATCCTCTTTCTTTCTGGACTCATTATCAGAATCAGCCTAAGTCCTGCCAAGTGACTGATGCCCGCAACTACTCTTTGAAGTCAGAACATGATATTTGATTGTTTCATCATCATAGATTTGGGACCATGAGCTTACTGATACAACCCCTTTCATGCCCAAGGCTTGGGTGCCTTGAATAAGAACCTAACCCCCCAAAATTGCTCCTTGGGGGGCCTTGCATGGCTGTTCCCCACTCAAGGAGTGATTGCTTGGATGGGTTACATGCAGAGAATACCTTCATTGTATGTGTACATATATGCTTGTCAAATGGAGTTTATTTGATTTAATCCCCCTCTGCATGAGCCAGTTTAAAGGCAAATGGTGAAATGCCATGAAACACAAACAATGGAGGTTTTAATTACCGCCTTGGCTTCATTTTAATAACACTGATTGAAGGCTATATCAAAAGATGAATAAGGTTAATTAAAGTTTTATTATTAAGGTTAATAATGATAACGAGTCTGAAATCACCTGCTGTAATCAAAAAGTCTTTGTCCATCTTCAAGATCAGTCCACTGGGTCCACTTGGCTTTGGATAAATGATCAGCATGTGCACAGGTAAATAATTAAATTTTTTTCCATTTTGTTCAGTCTCATAATGTGCAGCCACTTTGTTCTAATGGCTTTGGCTTAAAGTAATTTTAAAAAGTAAGAAATTAGAAATCTTGACAAACTGAAAAGCTTTAAAGTAGAATGCACATGGCAAAATGTCCTAAATTTTGGGAACAATACAAATGACTTCTCATTATACAGCTGTCTTGTGAGGATACACACTTTTGGTACTGTTTGTGGTTCAAACTAGAGTTCGTGTCACTTTTCCTTTGTCAGAGAACAGCTGCTGGATGCTGTTAACTGCACTGTCAATGAAAGTAGACATAAGTATACTCTTGTTGGGGAGAGGAAAGCTACTGTGGCAGACCGTGGGTGTCATCGCCAATCACATTTTATATTGCTAAAACTGCCGTGGACGCCTCACTCGAACAGGATAAATGATGCAAACGGAGCCGTGAAATTGAAGGCAAGGATGAGTCTCAGCCAACAAGGCCACATACAATACAGTTACTCTCCCTTTGCTTCTACCTTATATTTAAGGTACCTTATCGACCTCTGTCCGACGTTATGGTGTGGGATATTTCTAGCTAGGTCACAGACACATGTTTAATTTTGAGTGTGTTTTTGTATTAGTCACATAGCGTTCTTCCATTTCCCGGGCTTGCAATGCCGTTCAGTATGTAACCACTGGCAGTCACTATTGCGCCAGTGAAATATAATGTAATGTGCATTTGGACAGCTTTGGACTTTCAGGCTGTGTCTACTTAAAACACCTGTATTACATATCTGGCAAAAGTAAAAATGATCTAATTTCATCAATAAGCTGTCTCAACTAGCTACATCATGGCTTTTTGTGTTACACATCAGTAAACCATAGACAGCACAAAGTCTATGGACAAACCTCATGATGTCACTCATAGTTGTCAGGATCCATGTTTCTGTGTGTTTGGTTTGGTCTCTCCCTGAGGTTGGGCTGGAGCTGGGCGGAGCTGCAGTCATCAGCACACCTGCGAGCGAGCACACCTGCGAGCGAGCACACCTGCGAGCGAGCACACCTGCGAGCAATAGAGCCTCATCAGCCACCTACTCCTCTGGTCTTTATTATCCTGGTTCATTCCTCCACTCGTCGCCAGATCGTCTGCTTACCTCAGTGGTACAGAGTATTGGTTATATATTCGAGTTTGTTCTTCAGCACCATGTGCTTATTCCCTTGTTCTTTGTTCTCCAGCTCCCGGACCCATCTCCTCGCCGTTCCTACTCGTCTTTGCCGTTGGATCCTCACCAGCCCCGTCAGCCTGCCAGCCTACCTCTCAGCTCACTTCGGATTCACCTCGACCCGCTCCAACCCATCCTCCTTGTGTATTTACAATAAATCGGTTACTCACAACTATCCAACCTAGAGTTCGTGTCGGAGACTTGTGTCCTAATTATTTCAGCCGCCCTGACAATAGTATTACAGAAGATCAGTAAATTAAGTAAATGAAATCGCCATCTTGGGAGAGCTTGGCTCCACCTAAGTCCTGGCTAAAGGAAAAATGGAGCAGCGTGGATAATGTCAAGAGAGACAGCTAGCAATATGTAAAGGGCCCTGCCAGTAACTCAGAGCAGTCTTATGCAAAACTTAAAGGCTAACCATTTTTGTTTTTTCAAATATATAATATCCCCCCCGTACAGTTGTCATGAACTGTGAAATTAAGTACAAAGATGAAAACCAGGACCAGGCTGTATGTACAGAGACTGCTGTATTCAGTATCTTTTACACTTTTATTGCAGGAAGAGAGATGGTGAGAGATGATGAGAGACTCAGAGCCTGCTGTGCCTCTGACTTTTACAGAGAATTAGCAATAAGTTCATCTAAAGGAAGTGCAAGGTTGTATAGTGCTAGTGCTATACAGTATATGGAGTTGTTACTAGGTGTTAATCAAGTCCTCTTCCTCATCTTGTCTATCCTGACAGTCATGGCGCATGTATGGAAACCATCACACATTCCAAGTGTGCCCTTCTCTGTAGGTTTCCCACAGAACTATACCTATCTAAAAGAGAAAACAAAGGACATGTGAGATTAGTATATAGGTTATTAGTAAATCTCCATTACAAAACACGGTCTGAGGTGTATTTCTATGCACATACTGTAACTACAGTTGTTGGAGAATAGTTTCAGTACATCCAAACACGGGTATGTGGACATGGAATTTGTCTCTGTATTAGTACTGGATGCATTGCTATATGTATTCACCAATAAATTACTAATTTGTATTTTTTTCAGGAAGTCAACCTCAGGTGGTGTAGTGGTAAGGACTGATGCCTCACAGGGCAGAAGAAGATTCTGGGCCCCATCTGTTTGGAGTTCCCCCCCTGTGCCTCTGTAGGCTCTCTGGTTGCTTCCTCCCACATTCCAAAAACCTGCTTTGGGTTATTTAGTGATTCCAAAATGTCTGTAGGTGTGCATGTGAGTGGGAATGGTTGCTTTATTCTTGTGTTAGCCGTGTTAACAGACTGGGGGCCTGTCCAGGATGTAAGCTGCCTCTTGTCCAGTGACAGCTGGGATAGGCTCCAGCCACACTCTGGAGAATGAGAGGTTAGTAAATGAATGAATCAACCTCAGGCACCATTATCAACATTAGTCCTTAGCCATGTATGCCTGTTACTATGTGCTGTATGCAGCTACATTACAACAAGGCAAGAACTTCAGTAAATGGTGATCACAGTCAGCAAATATGTGTCATTTTGTTTTTTAATACGTTACTGTGAGGTTCCTCTTCAAAGAATAGCTTTTGCAAATGCAACCATATGAATCACAAACTGACCATGATGTCTTTTTTTTTTTTTTTTTTTTGCTATTTCATGAGTTGTAAATTTCCATAAGGAGAGAATATTTTGATCAATGGATTAAAGAGCAGAGTGACAGAATTACAATAAAATGGTTTTACTCATGCATGCATGTGCCTTGTCCTTAGAGGCTGTATTAAAACTAAAAACATGTTTCTACTTCGTTTTGATATTGCATGCAGAGAAGAATTTGTGCTGACTTATAGTTATGCCACAAAGTCTAATTTTGGTTTTGCTTCTGTCTGTTTGTTTTATTTTTAGCTGAAGTTAATCAAATGATCCCAGTTCTGCCTTGCTGCATTAAGCGAAAACACAACAAGGCTTCTCTCCGCACTAATACAGGTGCAAGTAACACCTGAACTCATTTGCTCACAGCATTACAAAGTGACTGTGAATCTCAGTGCACATCTGCTATAAAGATTAATGGGTCTCGTTTGGTCTGGCGAGGAACGGGAATTAAATTGGACACATTTATACAGTGCTGTATAAACAACAGAGTGAAACACTGACAACAGTTCCGTATTGAAACATCCCTCTCCCTCAGAGGCATGAAATGTTCTGTGTGCCCTTTAGCTTTAGTGAAGAATCCCTGTTCCTGCTTTAGGGTGCACCAAATCGGCAGCTTGCGTGTGAGATGACGCCAACAGCTGAGACCTCCTCGCAAGTGATTCATTGCTTTAATCACTTTGGTTCTCCAACCTTTTACCAAGCATGGCGGAGTTTGACACATCACTGCCTTCTCCTAGCCCTCGTGCCATTTGTCCTATTTAGAACTCTGTCTTTACTGGTGTAGACAATTAGATATAGGAGGAACAGCGTTTTGTATAGCTGCTCAAATACAGCACGGCTGTCGGAGGTTGAAAACCTGTGAAAATTGGTATGAGGTTTTACTTATTACAAATGAGATGATGATGGGTTCCTTGTACACCTTTTAATCTGATCCCATTAGCGGAACATCCCAGAAACTGGAAACAATTTGCTCACATTTAAACACAGGATAGTTTGCCTTAGCTTTAGGTTCCTCCACTCTTGCTTTGCCTTCACCTCACATTGTTAACCTAAGAGTGGTTATAACATTATATCCACTGCACAAGAGCAGCCTTGTGAGCCGTTATTGATTTTTCCCTGGTCTCTTTTTATTGCTATATAACGCGGAAAGTGGATAGGATCAATCACTCCTCCTTTCCCTAGTTGCCACCTCAAGGTAGACACCTCGGTACTTTCAGACACGCTGGTGGATGAAAAAAGTTCTGCTTTACAGTGAGGCCACTAAGGAGATTAGAGTTGGGTAGCAGAACCCTATTTTCTTCTAATTTCTGTCAAGATTGTGAATTGCATGAGGAAACCCAAGGCAGTAAGGTTGGTTAAGGGAAAGAAGCCTTACAGATGGCGATGAGTCAGAGTACATGGGGACACTCACTTGTACTTGTGGCAAGTAGGATGGTTGTTGGTTTGAGAAAGTCATCCCGGAACTCAACTCACACTGAGAAAAGACGTTCATCTGAACTCAGCTCCAAAAACATTCACTTGCTTGTTCCAGCCCTGTCCCAAGGTTTCTAGCACGCTTTCTACATTCACTGTAGTCATTTCCTGAGTTTCTCTCTTTCTCCTGCCCCCCCAGCCGCCCCAACAAAAGCAGGCCAGCAAATTACGCAGATGTGATGCTGAAGCGAAGCTCTGTGATACTGCTGAGATGTCACCCCAGAGGACGAGAGAGCCGCTGCAAGTAGGGCATTCAGCGTAGTTTGCACGATGTGGGACATGAATGTTGTGCTGTCTGCGTGAGAGTCAACTCCCCTTGAGGTTATGACAGCCTAAACAAACAAGAGTTGTAAAATATTGTCGCAAATACAATATGCAAGAAAGGCCAGAGCAGGCTGTACCTGCAAACAAAACACTTGGGCCCTTAGGAGTGAATGGAGCACTCCTGAGGTCATTTTATGACTCTGTGGTCGCATCAGCCATGTTCTATGGAGTGGTCTGCTGGAGCAACAGCATCTCAGCAGCAGACAAAAAGAGACTCAAGAGACTGGTGAAGAAGGCTGGCTCTGTTCTCGGATGCCCTCCTGAGCCTGTGCAGGTGGTGGGTGCAAAGCTGTCCTCCCTGATGGAAAGCTAGTCCCACCCTGTCCATTGTGCTATAACAGCACTGGGCAGCACCTCCAGCAGCCCCCCGCGAAGAAGCGTTACCACAGGTCTTTCTTTCCTGTTGTTGTGAGCCTGTCCATTTCCTATTCCTCCATTGCTGCTGCAACACTACACATTTCCCCATCTAAAAGCTGCCTTACTTTGGACTTCTGAACCTGTTTGCAGGAATTTCCTCAACTTCAGCTATAAGAGCATTAGTGAGTTCAGCACTGACTGTGGGCTAGACTTCATCACGCATCACAGTCAGTATTACAACTCATCCCAGAAGTGTTGGATGGGGTTCAGGACAAGGATCACAGGGGCAACTGTGGCTCAGTAGGTAGAGCGGGTTGTCCACGAACCAGAGGGTTAGCGGTTCGATCCCCGGAATGTGCCCCATGTCGAAGTGTCCTTGAGCAAGACACTGAACCCCCAGTTGCTCCCAGTGTGTGGCACTGGTGTGTGAATGTGTGCGTGCTTGTGTGAGAGAATGGGTAGATGTGTCTCTGACTGTAAAAGCGCTTTGAGTACCAATAGGTAGAAAAGCGCTATATAAAAAAAAAAAGCAAGGCAAGCAAGCAAGGATCTGTGCATTTGTCATGCTAAAGGAGAATAATACTGGAAGCATCAAAATCAATCGTTCTCTTACATGAATTAAGACCCCCAAATCAAGCCACAAAAACTATTCCAGGCTAAAGTTAAACAAAGAATTACTACATAGTGGCAATATGTGCATGATTACCTCATTTAAAAGTATAATTATGACTACTAACAACTGACAGAAGGAATTAGAGAGACAGTGGGAGAAAGCAGAGACACGAGTGTGCGTGCACATGTATAATTTTAGAATCTAATTTTAACTTGTTATGTACCACCAGCACCAGGACAGAATGTGTGTGCGCTCCGGCTGGGTTTTTGTGTGAGACAGTCATAGAGCCAGAGAGAGAGTTTCTTTTTGGGATCACAATGCAGGGATCAGGGATTTTTTTCTGTCTCCAAGAAGATGCTTTCAGGAGCTATATCGTAATCTGTGTATATTCAATTATTTTTTGCCCCGTTGTCACGGAATGGAACTGCAGGTCTGTCACTCACAGTGTCGTATTGGGGCCTTCAGTGGCCCCTTCAGCCTTTTCCCCTTTGGCGTTTCTGAGTGATGCTACACTCAGACGACTGCTCTTTTCAGTATGAGTGCTGCTGGGTTGTCAAAACAGTGTGCTTGACTAAAGTGATCGTGTGAAGCGTCTCTGTTCAAAAACTGCATAGCTACACCATCACGTTCCACAAGATTAAATGAAACGCGTGCATTAAGTTGTTTGCTTCGGTGTTGGCATTAAACTATGTGAAGGAAATTAAATCAAATATTTCTCAAAACGTCTGCTTAATGTCATATCAATAATAAATATACACTGCATTGTGGTTTGATTAAAATCAGGACAAAATGTGTCAAAATGTGACATTTTGCTGATTATGATTAGAACTAGCATCTTGTTTTCAGTGTTATGGTTTGTTTGCAGAAAAGAATTTGGACCCATCATGTCTGTTTTGTGAGAAGTTGCTGCTAGACTCACACAAGACCACAGTGCACTCACACAGCAGCCATGCTGAGGGTCTGGCTCTGCCCTGAGACAGCATTATGATCTGTGTGTGTGCGTTGGTGTGTGTGAGAGAGAGAGAGAGAGAGAGTGGCAAACCACACAGGAGAAAGAAGTCAATCCTGAATGTAATGAAAATGCAAATTGTCTATCTCGTGTCGACCTGCGCTGTCAATCAGCATCACAGTTCTCCATCGCCTTTCAACCCCTCACAAAACGGCCCACTATCAGCCCAGACGTGACTGGGACAAATCACTCCACCAAGCCATTTCCATCATTCATTACAGATAAATCAATCTCCCTTATTGTTATGTTCTCTCCTCGTGTCCATTCCCTATTCTTCCATCGATTTTCGCCATCCCTCCATTTGTCTGAACTGTTTTGTCTTTATCTCTCCTTTCAGCAGGTTCCCTCCATCCCATCCATGGGGAGACTTTTTAATTGTGATTAAACAAAAGTTCTGATAAACCTGGAGGTGAATGGGATGATAAATGACTAGTAATTAACTTCAGGCTCTGTTTTCAATTACAGTTCAGAGGTAATGATTGTTTTTTGTTTGTTTTTTGTGCCCAGGTCCAGACTTCCAATTAGGCTTTCTCTGGGTGGCTGAGTGAGGGAGCCATGGAAGGAGAGGGTCTGAAACAAAAGCAAGAAATGAGCTTGAACAGGTATAAATCAGCCTGCTTCATTGCTTGGTCTGATTTTCACTCTTCTGCTCCTGTTGTTGTCAGATCCTGTGGAGTAGATGTATAGAGGCGAGTACAGATCAATCTTGCTGCCAAACTGTAATCTGTGTTAGTCAAGAGTAGTTTTAAAATGTGAGTGAAAAGTAGCTCCAGCGTGTTGCCTTTCTGACACGTGCAGGGTTTGTGTTGTGGATCAGAGCAAACACTGTATAATTACATATAACCCACAGTATTCTGCTTTCAAGAGGAGAAAATGTGGAGGTTTGTTTTTTAAAAGACATTCGTGTGGTTTAGGACTAGGATTGAATGATCAGTGGAAACGAGCTGTGAAGCATCGCACAAATTCTTGACTTAAACAGCAGGGTGTTTAGGCGTATGGTCAGCACTTATGGAGCACATTAGTACTTGCTTGGAGCTGCCACTTAACTCTACACTGAACTAAACATCTGAACGTTTCTTCTTAGCTTATTCTACAGTTTTGGTCTTTTTTCCAAGGGTTTGATGCAGCATGGTTGGAGTGTGCTCACTTGGACGTGTCTGTGTGTGGGCATGCATCTGGCATCTGGGTGGAACTCCACCATTAACGATACAGAGAGCAGAGAATGGTAAACGCTTGACCTTGTAGAGACAGAAATGGCATGCTGTCATGTAAATAAGATTAATAATATAAGGCTTTTTAGTTTGTTTAATAAAAGAACAGGGTGTAGGGTGTCTGTGCAGTACTCTGACAGCACTGCACAGACTCTGGCTCCAAGATGGCATTGCCAATATCCCCAGGATACCAGTGTTAATTTGGCCACTGAGAGGAATTGGAGTCTTGTCTTTTTTTTTCTTTTTTTTTTCCTACAGTCTATAGCTGCCACTGTCGTACTTGACTACTGTAAGGAATCATGCACATGACATGTACCAGGATTGAGTGAGCAGAGTTGTGTCAGGTGGGGGTTTCTTAGGGAGGTCACCCACTGTCATTGCAAACTTGGCACACTGGCCTGGGGCTCCAAGAGGTTTTCTGCCTTGCCTGTTGACAAGCTCTGCCTCTGGCTAGTGTCCTGACAACAGGTCTTGTGTTCTGACAAGAAGCCTAAATGTGACTAACGGGACATATCGCTCCACCACAGCTCAGCAAGAAAATGTGGTATCGAGAAACCATTAAATGTATAAAAGATGAACAAACCTTCCATGATGTGACCCTCCATTACTGATTTTGAAGCTCAGTGTGGTAGCTCTGGAAATTGTCATCGTAATTTAAAAATAGGCAAAGATAAATTAAAATAGGCATTCAGACTGAGCAGAACTTTAAATTTAAAGGGGTTATTTATAGATATAAAATATAAAAAGTGCAGTTTTGGGCACTTTCCAGCACCTAGAGGTTGCTGCTTGAGGGAAACAAAGGGCAAAATGTTTACACTAAGAAGACACTGGATGAGATAATCACTTTTGCATGAAACAAGGACTTAAATTTGAGTATTACTTCAGTCAGGAAAGGAAGTCACTTTACTCTTGTTCCACATCTTAGACCTGCATTAACATTCATTTGCTTGTTTTCAGGGATACTCCTCACTGCCATAGAAAATCAGACTGTCTGGGTGCGAGGGTGCAGGGTGCAACCCTCTGATATGGCATTTCGGTACGTGATCAGAGTTTGATCTAGGTCTGTTGCGCTCATCTTAACTGCTCTAGCGATTGCAACTTATTTCTGTAATGACCTGCATAAATCACTTGATCATAATCGCATTTTGTTGAGCTGACTCTCCTTACGCTTTGTTCCAACAAGATGCATTCAGAAATGAGGAAGTGGCTTTGACCTTTGAAGGCTCCAGAAACAGAAAATCAATTTACGCTGCTGTTCTGAGGAACGACTTCTTGATCAGTCCACAAAATAGGATAATAGCTCCTAATATGTCTGATACCATTTGGGGATGGATAATATTAAGTTTATTGTAACCTTAATGAAAACCATTTCATTACAGTTGGCAGTAATCATCTACCCCATTTAAATACTTGTATATGTGAAGAAATATTGGTTCATCATTTAATATCAAACTAAAAAAGAATGTTTGTAAATGAGCCTAGCACATTAATTGAGGTTAAGTGAGGATCACTTTATTATACATAAGACTGTTGAACATTAATTAGTTTTATTACCACCCATTAAATTGTTTTGCTTTTGAATCTTGGCCCATCAAATTGTATTTATTTATTTGTTCTGCTGGTCTTGTACTATCCAGATGTGTTTGGATTAATAAAGAAATGAAAATCATGCCTGAGATAATCCAGTTTGCCGTGGACTGACATTTACAAGGACAGACGGATTCCTTAACTCACACACACACCACAGGATCATCAGCAACAATCACAGTGCATGTCTGCTCAGCCTGTATTGTCCTAAAAAAACTAAAACATTTAGAGGCATAAGCCTGCCAGGTGTATAGTCTACCTGCATTAACCAGTGCCTATGTGTATTTATACTAGTGTGACTCCACTTGCCACCTCTCACACTATTCGTCAGTTACGATATTATTTTAAGGTAATTGACCCCCTGCGAATTAGGGTCGTGCACCCTGGGAGACCGTAGTAGCAGTTTTTCTGCGCTGTCTCACTGGTGAGTGCAAATGATGCTAGCTCCGTAAATATTTGCCCTTATTCCTTTTAATTTCATATTGGAGTGGGTGTTTTAAGTTGTGTTTTTGATTGTTTTAGCGTTACACTGTGAGAGCAAGTTATTTGGAAGTTTCACAAGACTGATTGTGTACTGTCCTGCCAGGTCCGGTGAATAAATCAACGAAAACAGTGGTTTTGCCTCTGTTGGTGCTAATTAATGCAACACGAACACTATCGCTACACTAGCAAGAAAAGAAAATGCATAAATGGCTTCAGCGAATAATGTCATTTTAATCACATTTTGAACAGAAGCTCTGTTAAAATCTAATGTTCTTTGTTTCTGTCATAATATGTCAAGAGATAATGGGTCGGTCTGTTAGAATTGAATAAAAAGTTATTTTAAATATTGTTCAAATTTATCAAATGCAGGCGCCTAGCTAGGAGATGTATTGTTATGGTCTATATGGTAAATGGTAAATGGTCTTGCTTTAATATAGCGCTTTTCTACCTATTGGTATTCAAAGCGCTTTACAGTCAGAGACACATCTACCCATTCACTCACACAAGCACGCACACATTCACACACCAGTGCCACGCACTGGGAGCAACTGGGGGTTCAGTGTCTTGCTCAAGGACACTTCGACATGTGGCACATTCCGGGGATCGAACCGCTAACCCTCTGGTTCGTGGACAACCCGCTCTACCTACTGAGCCACAGTCGCCACAGTTATATAAGTGTAATGTCTTTGTAAATTGACTGAATTAACGTCTTCTGTTGCATGTACCAGAGGGGAGGAGTTGGGACAGGTTGTGTCTGGGGTGGGATGGATATGCACTGAAGTTTCCCGACTCTGGATGTGTATAATTCCTACTTAAAGGGCTCGCAGGCACTAGTAATCTTTTCTGCAGACATAACAGTTTTTTCCAGCCTGGTCCTATCCTCATTGGTGGCTGATCCAAGACAGGCCGTGATGGATGTCCAGAGAACAAATTGGACTGTTGCCATGTAGAACTGGGTCAGCAGTTCCTGAGACAGGTTGAACTTCCAGAAGTGGTGCAGGAATTACATCCTCTGCTGGGTGTTTTTGAAGATGTTGGGTAAGTTGGGTGTCCATTTTAGGCACTGGGAGATAGATGGTCCCAGAGTCATGAATGTTTCCACCACAGACATACTGGTATTGGACCTGATTATGAGAGGAGCCCGCTGTTTTATTTCCAACAGATGGATCTCCTGAAGTGCAGCTAGGTGCAGTCATTTGTGAAAAGGGAGAAGATCTATGGGGAGAACACAAATTCAGGTGGGGTGCCAGTGCTAATTATCCAGGACATTTGGGTTCCACTGGCAGGTGGCGGCTGGTACAGAGACGTGGGTAAGTTTGGAGCAGACGAAGGATGGTGTTAAATGTGGTGCTGAAGTCCTCAAGCAGGATCCTTGCGCAGTTCCCTGGGGAGTCGAGGTGTTGCAGGATGGAATTCAACACACTCACATGCTCTTTTTGCATGGATCTTACAGACATTTCAACTCAACTACTGCTGAGTAAATCCAACAAGACCTTTATAGTTAGGCTAAGTAAATTATTTACAACCAACATTATTTACTTTGTTTACTGGAGGCTTATTAAGGTGAACCAACTTAATTTTGATGAAAAGGTTTTGGTAATTTGGTGGCATCTTCTCAGAAATATACATCTGGATAATAGCCTTAAAATTTTAAGCAAAGCAAACCCTTGTTTCCACACACTCATCCCGTAATAATAATAATAATAAACTAATCAAGTCCAACAATCACTTGTTCCCAACACTAAGATAAGTTTACATATGAAACATGATCTAAAACAATGCACCTCAGTTAGCAGCTCACAGGCCACATCCAGCCTGCAGAATCTGACTAGGTAAGGAAGGAAGCCTGCAAAGCAGATAGCCTAATGTGACACTTCAACACCATGCATGCTACTAGTTTTTATGCCAGATACTTCAGACAATAACTTAATTTGTAATATAAATCTGGCTTGACCACTGAAATAATACAAAAATAAAAGCAGATTACGCAGTTTGAGGTTTTTAACCTCAAACTGAAAATCTTTTTCTATCTGTCTCGTCTTTCAGTCACTTGAATGTGGTTGTACAGATGCTGTTGATAGCCGTCTCTGTGGAATATCTGCCTTTTGGGACATTTTGCTGATGGGTACACAACAATCACCATGTGTTGTTATTGCTGTTATTGGTGTTATGCAGGGGAATGTCTGGCCTTAGAAAAGTTGGCATAGTTATCTTTTCCTCTTTTCCTCTTCCCTTCCTCCTGTGTGACACTTAATGTAAGGTTGTTGTTTGTCACTGGTCCAGAACACGGTCCACACACTGGCATTTACATCATACAAACTGTGCTTTTGAGCTCGCAGAGGAGGATTGCATTTCTTTCCTGGTTTGATGCTCAAAACATGCTTTGTGAACCCCAGCCCTGTATTACTTTTATCATAATTACTGCTACAACAAATATCAATTACTGTACACTGCTGTTAATAACTGTGATAGCAGTAGCAGCAAAAACACAGTTTCCACACAAAACAACTGTTATTGATGCAATGGAGAAAAACCAAAAGGGTATGTTTTAGCCCTTGGCTCGGCATGCTTCTAAATTTGGCCCTTGAGTAAAATTAATTGAGGTACTCTGGTCTAGAATATTCTTTAGCTGTGGTTTAAACTAACCCATTTTAACATCACACCAAAATAATTCTAAGGCTTAAATATTAACATGTAACATTTTAATATTAACCAAAACATTTGTAGTAACCCCCATGTCTAGTGAATTTAGTCTGGAATGTCAAGCATCCTTCTCTTCCCTCTGCATTGTTCAAACTGATGCTGTAGAAGTTCAGTACCAAATTAACATCTTGCCACTGTTGTGGTGACTGTATTTACAATACAGACTGATACTGTAATGTACCACAAACCGTGGCCTGTGGTACAGTGCTATTTAGATAAAGTACATTCAATTATATTACAATACATACTATAAAGTGGTATCAGAGACCGACTTCACATCAGCTAAGGCAGTTTAAGTGTGTGCTTCTTAAGTAGTAAAACACAGTAGTAAAACAAAGCAAAAAATAGTTACTCATCAAGTAACACACAACATTTAATCAAAATCCGAAGTGTCATTTCTCCTCTTATACTTGGAGCCATGTCCAGTTAAACTTGCTCTTGTTTTGAACGATGGACACTAGATATACAAGTTCCACTTAAAATCTGTTAAGTGAATCATTATGTGATTTATGAATTTTCGTTATTTAAATTTTAAGCAACTTCCTTCCTTTCAAAATACACTATCAACTTACTAAAATGTGTACAGGTAATAAAGTTAAATTTGTATGCTGAAATGGCATACGTTCTACTCACTAACCCCATGAATCATTTCTTAGAGTATAGTGACTAATGCTTGCTCTAACTCACACTGACTGAGACTGGTTTTCAGTTATTTTCAAAAGCATTACTGCCTCTTGCAATAGAGTTGGGTGAGACCTTGTGGGCATAAACTAAGTTTTTGTGAAACAGTTGAAACAAACTTTTGTCCGTGTCTGCTGGTACAAGGATGGTGTCCACCTTCTAGTTTAGTCATCCATCCCACAGAAAAATGTGTTAAGCATACATAAGTAAGAAAGGCTGTCTCTTGATCTTTATTCAGCTTGATTTGCTTCTCTTTGTCTGTGTACGAGTATATGTTACACAAAAGTATATAATATTTTGCAGAATTGTTTTGTGCTTTCTTGGAACTGCTTGTATTTTAACTATTATACCATCTCTTCTCATTTTCCAAATGCTACAAGTGAGAATGTTGCTGTAGTTTCATTATGGATTTCAAATCCTTTTCTTTGTCTAGTAGGTTGAAAAGTCACTGACACATTGCAGCAGACAGCAGCTGTGATTATAATGTGACGGTTCCTATCATCTTCCATGGTCAAAGAGGTCATTATATGCTGCGCTCAATTCCTTGTGGAACCTCGTATTGATGGTTCCTTGGCTGTTGAAATATATTTGCCTCATTTGCCAAAATGTCATATTGATTAAGTGGCAGATAACAGAATGGATCCAGGTATAATGGATTTGTTCAGTTGCAGAAATTTGGCAGGCTGTATAGGGCTGCAGGACACAGCAGATAGTGTGCTAGGCATGCCTAAAATGTTAGGGTCTGAAAATGGCATTGTACCCTCTGCTAGAGTTAAATTATGCAATGTGTCCAAGAAAATAAAGCAATAAATGATTAAATAAATGGTGTGCTCATGCACTGATCCCAGTGGCTGTAACATGATTTATAATAATGGGTTCGTTTTATCATTTACCTCCAATGAGCTGGGTGGGAAAATCATTTATAATCATCAACAGCAACAAAACAATACATAATGTCTAAAAGCACCAAATCCTGAACATCAGGACCGTCCTTTGTTTTCAAGACTGATTGCCCATGTCTCCTGTAGCTGTGGTAGCTTTGCAGATGCTGCTGGTTAGCCCTGCCTGAGGCTGGATTCCTTTCCCCCATAGACAGCTCATTAACAACAGTGACAAGTGCTGCTGGGGGAACTTAACCAACTGAGGAGAAGAAGGACTTGACCACCCAAAGCGGCTTAATATGGCTGTGACTGGGGCTGTGACACTTTCTTTTCTCTAAAATGTGACCTACCACTCTTCTGTTTGAAACAGTTCAGTCTACTGCTGCAATTGGCAGGGTCCTAAATTTTAAGTTGCATCAATACATCTGTCATGCAGACCGTGGAATGTTTTCTAATTGATAACAAGTGGGTCAGGGATGATATCTGTATTTGCTTGTATGAGCTGAAAGTGATGTAATGCCTCATGTTTATGGGTATTCTTAGTCTGACAGAATGCCATTTAAACTTGAGTGATTTCTGCATATGTGTTTGCATGCGCACAGTTATTTATGGATATGTGTGGAAAACACGCACATACAGAAGGTGTAAAACCCCCATGTTTTCCCACTGGATTCCCGCTGATAGAGCAGAGGTATTCCCACGACCTGCAGAAAGGGACAGCATGTGCGGGTGGTGGGCTGTCAGTCAAATCCGCATGTACAACTTCAAGTGATGCATGAAGGGAGTTTGAGATTTCACTGTCATCTTCTGTCTTGTCCCCTGCAGATTTCTTCCCTCTCTGCCTCCATTTCTGCTCCAATGCTCCGCTGGCCACAAAGACTGTATAATCTGCACTTCGACTAAAACCGACTACAGAACATTTAATTGAGCAAATAAGGTGGACTGGTGTTGTAGCTTGGGTCCCCTCCCTATATATTAAAACTAATTCTGCACAGGGCTGAAGGCTGTGGATTGTGTGGGTATACAACATGGTACTGTGACTCATGGAAAGGAAAATAATAAGATTATATCCATGATTATATTGTACCACAGCCTATTCTCTTTTTTGATCTTTCAAATAAAATAAAAAATCAGAGGTGCGGTTTCTACTGATGCTGCTGCTCTTCCTGCAGTACCACCGCCTGCCGCAGGGTGCCGCTGATGCAACCTGATTTAATTCGCTGTCCGTGGTTCTGAAACGTCTCTCACAGGACTTCCCTTGTTGTGCCATGACACAGAAACACAATCACAGCTAAAATCCTAGTGTGGTAAATCTGTAACTAAAGAGATATAAAGGTATAAGACAGTCCACGCGTTTTATATATAGTTGAGGCTACTGAAAACGAGTCCTGTTGGATTCCTTAAGCCGCAGTCCTTAAAGTGTATTTTATTGCATTGTAATCTGTTCTGCTTTTAGTAAGGGAGAGAAAAAAAGTATACGTTTCGAGCACAGCTTGAGTGCTTTTCAAATCACAACACCGCATCCAACTTAAAAGCCGTAGATGGCGTCATGTAGAGGTGAATGAGACTCCGAAGGCTCCCGACCCATTCCGATATGTCCATCACCGTGTTGCTGGACCGACGTCAAGCTGGGCACAAGAAGTTAAAGTGATACCGGAAACGACAGGAATTTACCTTCAAAATAAAGTGCATTGACACTGTGATTAAAACGCTTGTAGCCTGGTCCATTCTAAACGACAAAGCTAAAACTCCTGGTACAAGTAAAACAATAAATAAATAAAGTATAATTGAGGTTCTTACGCTGAACATATATGTGAAGCCTAGAACAGATGAACTGTACCGACCACATAAACAATTTGGAGAAAATATTGGTTTGGATTATTTGCTACCATTCAATGTTATGTTTAATTATGTATATAGGCTATTATCTCAAAATGGTTCCTGAGCCAATTCCAGTACGAAATGTTTGTTTGTTAAATCCTCTGATAGTAACATGGTACAAGGGATTATTATTTTATTGTTTGTTTGTTTTTTGTTTTTTTCTGTAACTACCATTATTGGAAATGGTCATTTATAAACAAGGCTATTATTTTGAAAAGATGAATCGGACGTTTAGTACCTGAGCAGAGCTTACTCGCCTCTTGAGAAGTGAACGAGTAAAGAGACGGGCACACTCGCTCCGTCTTCACCGTGAAGTTGAAACGTCCGCGAAGCTGGCTCTCATCTTTTAAAATCCTCTAGGGGTAAAGCTCTCAGACGACACACACTTTGGCCTCTCACGTATATTTTTTGTTTGTTTTTTTATCACGGACTCTCATCGGATATGACTCCACCGCTCGACACAACCCGGGGCGACTTCTCCCGTGATTCTCTCTGTTGTTTGGCTGACGACGGAATAACGCTTTAAATTACATTTTCACACACGGACGAGGAGACTTGCTGAATGAAACTTTCTACAGTTTCTTCCGGATGAGCGAGGAAGCGCCAATGGGTGGCCGCTTTTCTTTAAAATAACCGAGCTGACTGCCTGCGGTGGACCTCTGCGTGGGACGCGGATAAAATGTGTGGTCACCTCAAGCTGCAGGTCGGGAGGTTAGCAACGATGTCAGGGGTCGCCCGTTTCGGAAAATGATTACTGGCAGCACCGACGGTAAAATAATGGTCAGAAGATGCCTAGTAACGTTCAAACCGTTCAGGTGAGAGACAAAGAGCTTCCAGCTTTGTGGTTGTTTGCGTGTATTTTTTATTTATTTATTTATTTTAACTGCCTACAGATAATCCTTTAATTTATCCCACAGTGGTGGGATTGGAAATGTCTATAATGAGTTGTAAAGCCCTTCATTAATATGGCAATGTGGACAATATGCAGAGCCAAGATGTTTGTACATGTGCTTTCACCCACTCCCTCTCTCTCACACACACTCCAGATGTTTCTCTTTGTCTGCCAGATGAGTTAACTCTGCATCCATATGGCTAAAGAGACAACACACAGCTGTAAATCTTGAGCGAGCACTTTATAAATGTGCCTGTACCACCAGTCAGCCAAGCTCTAACTTGTTCTTACTGCACGGACAGCTTCATTATCAGTGTGGCCATGCTTTATTTGAGGAGGGTATAAACGGAAGGCGTTTATTACATGTTAGCCACACAAAGGGGGGGTTTTCACAGTCCATTTGATCCATGTTGTGCCAACTTTCTTTACCTGACTGACTGTGGTAGATATATTGCAGTATCAGACTTTAAATGATGAAATCATCTTTTTCTGAGTCTTGGAGTTGGAGACTAACAGGGGACTGCAATTCACCTTTTACCCATTTCTATGGTTAAATGTGATTATTCAATCATCTGGAGGGCTGGAGCGACACTGCAAAAAAAGGTGATGGATACATTCAGGCTGCACTAAATGACTTTACCTATCTGCCCTGGCAAACGCATTCAGTTACACAGCTCTCTAGCTAGCCTTGACAGCACAAACAATGAAAGAAGGTGTGTTTCAAATCATTCTTCATAAAACCAGATCTCTAGTTTAGAGATAGATTTTAACAATATTTTGACTTCATTTAAACATTTTGACAGTTGCAAATTCGAGAAGAGAATAAGTTCTCTGTTCAGGCGTAATGTGGTATGCACCTGTGCAGATATTTAGTATGCTGAAGTGCCAAAAAACCTCTAGTTATGGTGTAATTAGTGGAAACTCTGAAAGTCAACAACATCTAGAAATGCAGCCCGTGTATCAGCTCCAAGTTCGGCCGGTTTAAGCGGCAAGAAAAGTTTCCTGGAAAACCACCCAGCTCACCTACACCTCCGCATCTTCACCACGCCTGGCAGAAATGCTTTCACTTCAAAATCATCTACCTAGAGGCAGAGTCTGATGAGCATGTATGTGCGTGGAAGCCAGTTAGCTGATAGCACATCTCTCCCTCTGATCCAATTATAAGAAGCAGAGCATTTACTTTAAGCCTGTTAATTATGGACTCGTCAGGCAGGGCCAAGGCCTAATCCCCTTCATATCACCCACCTAACGCCACTTTGGAACGGCTAAATGATAAGAGAGGAAACGATTGCCCTAGGACAGCATCAGAACGGCTTCTGCACGCACACATTACCTGGAAATCTCTCTGTTTCTCACGTAACATTTCTGCCCTTCACAATTGTGGCGCACACATACAGGCATAAGCACACTGTGATCAATGATAAGAGTAGATAAAGTGAATTAAAAAAAAAACCTCTATGGCTTGCTGTAAAATCAGCCAATTTTCTCTCTCATGTCCTCTGTGTAACCCCTTTCCCATCCTCTCTAACCCTTAATGGCAATAATACAAGGCACAGAAGATGACGATGAAAAGCAAATCATTTATCAGTTGAAGTGTTTAAGCACTTGTCCCGATCAGGTCCAGGTCAGAGACTTCTGATATTCAGCTCCCCCTCACTGATTGCTGACCAGATGGTGCTACAGTAAGTGTCTAATCCATGCAGGTGTAAGCATCTTTGGATGAAGGCCTCGTATTGATGTCAGATAATCCCTTTCATCAGAATGATTGTACGGATGTCCCTCATTGTATTGCTGCTTTCTGGTCCAGTGATTGAGCCATTCTAACACACCACTCAATATGCCTGAACTGGAACAGATGGCGAGAATATTTTATTAGTTTATAATATTACAGTTTCCTGGGAGAGGCAGCGAGGTAAATGGGAAAGCACAGCGAATGAGAGTGCGCAAGATAGACACTTTGATATAAAAGCTATGATTATGTTTTAGTTTTTTTTTAGTTTCATGTTAAAAAAAAACCTCTAAAACATAATCAGAAAATAAAAGCTACACACAGGAGCAGTCCTTTCATGAGGAGTAGTGTACTGTATAACTACTTCACTTTTTGGGTTAGGGTTTGAAAGTCAGACAGTTGTAATTTTATTTGACTCATTAAGTTACTCAAGGCTTGAAGATATGTTCTTGCGCTGTACAAGAGAGAAGCATCCTCCCACTAAATCCTTCTGGCTGTCCTTGAAGCCACATGTGTGCGTTATGACTCAGGACAAGACACTTTGGCCCTATCTTGAAATACAAACTCACCCTTGGGGCATTGCCAAACCACCAGGCTCTATACTTAACAGATTATTCAACATCATTTTGAGCCCCGTGCGGCAATCAAATCAGTTCAGCAAATGTGCTTTTAAGTGGCCACTCTTCCTCTCTGCCGCTCATAGCAACTCATTTCTTATGGTTCTATCAATATTAAGAAGTTTCATTCAGACGTTGGCGTGACAGGAGCTACTTACCATTCCAGGAAGTGCCGTCTGATTTCCCTCTAGCCAGGCATTCAAGCAAACAGCTCTCGCCTGCTTTGAAGCGAAAGCAATAGCTATGAATAATTCATTGATTTGTTATGTTAAGATTCAATCTTCAAGCCTTGTGTGTGGAAGTTAAAAGTTTAAAAGGTTACCTGTGGAAGATTAAATTCAATTTAAGTGATTTGCAGTAATTATATCGCAGAAACCTATAAGACTACTTAAATGCTGGTTATGATCTGTGCTCCTTTGGAAATAATACAGTTACTTTAGAAAATAACTTGGGCTGCTAAAATGAGTGCTGGAGTACAATTTATTTTTTACAATGTTTGTGCTTTATTTCTTCAAAACCTTCCAAGCTATTTCTCTTGCTGGCGTGCGCATGGGAGCGGCAAGCATTTTAAAAGCAGGACCTGACTTGTTAGTCACAGAGGTTGACTGGTATTTTGTCCGCTGAAAGGGAATCACAGGCAGCTTTCCCTCTCGTTCCCCCCGCAGTGTCTCAGCATAATAAGATAACCTCTGATCCATACACACTGAAGAGAGCAACTTAAGTAGGGCAGGATTTACACAGACACAAAAGACCAGATTTTCGACTCCTTTAAGTCAAACATCTGACTCTTTTGTGGCTGTGTCTAACAAGGGAGAGTCGACACAGAGCCTCATTCTGGTTTCCTCCACCGAGGAACGGCAGCATTTCAAATATCAGAGCAGATCTGTACAGCAGAAGTCTAGGTCATACAGCCAGGTCAGTGCTTTACTTCTGAGACAATCTACGAGTGTTTCAAAATACAACCACATTAAAGCAGCAGTTCACTGCCGTCTCACCCATCGGGACATTTTCCATTTAACAAAGCAATGACTAGACCCATATCATTTAAATACAGATGTTTGTAATAATACAGACACAGTCATATAGTGAAAGGATGTATGGATGGGTCTCTATTGTTTACCTATTGTGTGGTTCAGACCTGAGACCATTTTGTGTATTTAAAGATTTTACTTATGCTTTCAGCATTACAGTCTCCTGCTCACCTTTGACACCATGTTGTCCTCCCTGCCTCGCTCCTGCATTCATCACAGATAAATAAATACATTTCAGTCACATCCTTATTTTCCTGCACCTAGGGAAAAAAAACTGCTCACCCTTATTTTGCCATGTTGTCACGCCTTGAGACAACATCACAACACTCGGTTATTTCCAGTGCCCTTTGGCTGCTAGTCCTGCTCTGCCCCCTGGTTTTGCTGTCTGTTTTTTTCTCAACTCCATTCATTTCTCGACTCAACTCACTTCTCCTCTTCTTCCCATCTTTTGCAGTTCCCTTTCTTTTGTACTAACCGTCAATCATTTTGTCCCGCAAAACCTGTCACCCGTGATTGCCGCCGTATTCATCTGTCTGAATTCCTGCCTTTGTTTTTCACGCAGCTTGCTGCTTATCCACTTCTTTGTCTGCCTCCAGACATCCTACTCTCTCTCTTTACCCCCTCCTCTTCATGCATTCCAACTACTCACCCAAAACATCTATTTACCTGGCCTTCCCCATAAATATGACTATCTGCCTGAACTCCCCTTTCATTAATGCCTTCTCTCCTCCCCCTGTGTTGCAGGATATTCGTGGCGGGAATAGGCTTCTTCAGCCTGTGCTTTCTAATGACCTCTCTGGGGGGGCAGTTCTCAGCCAAGAGACTGGGGGACTCCCCTTTCACCATCCGCACAGAAGGTACTGACATGTGCTGTGTGTTTGTGTGTATGTGTGTGTAAACAGTTCCTTCTCTGAGTTAAAATGCTGTAATGTCACTGTATACTGCGACGCTATAACCCTCCACGGTCCTGCTGGCACTTCACTGTCATTTGCCAGTATGTCAAACCACCTCCACCTGTCAATAGAAACTACATAGAAAATGGTCTGCTATTTCAGGATAGGGTATGAATATCATAAAGTAAATGCCACTGCAGAGCCAGAAGTAGTGAATATGTAAAATCTAACTTACTGTATGACCTTCATGAAAGCTTCTTCTGCTAGAGTTGGGTCAAGCAGAGTCCAGGCTTGTTAAGTATTAACAAAAATGATAAACCTTGCCTTAAAGGGTAGATGTCCAGGAAGCAACTAGCGGTGAACTAAAGACCAATGAGAGCTGCTGATACATCTGAATAACATTAACAAACACAGAGTTCCTTAAATGTTTACCACAAAGAAGGATTTCCCAAAATTTTGGTTCCTGAAACCAAAGTTCCCTTGCTGATGCTCGGACCATCGGGTGAACCCTGATGGAGCGTTGGTGACAGTATTTTCTTTTTGAAAGGAGAACAGTGGCGGTAAGAAGAGGTAGCCTTGTCTAAACACTAGCATTGTATTTATGTTCTGCTTGAAACATTCAGAGCAGGAAATACACAGGAGGAGGATTAGGTGACCTAATCAACTGGGACAAGCAGAGTAGTTAATATGTGGAGTCAGTCAAGGCCTAATGAGATCTGAGAGTTTAAATATGTGTAGTATTCCACAGTATACTACAGTTTTTTTAAGCTCATGAAAGAAACAGCTCATTAACAGTGAAGAAATACTGAATGTACGTTTGGAACTATTTTACGCTTCATAAATATGTAAACATGTAAACATGCTCCTTTAATTAATCAGAAATGGTGACATTAATTAAAGTTAGTAAGTAGTGGTCTGCCATAGACACAGCATTGTATATGGTCACCATTTCAAATAGTTTTTACGTGGACTGTTGAACAACAGATCTTGATCAGTACTCTACTCAGATCCCTTTTTCTCCGAGGCATTCTTCACATCAGCAGATCCTTCTTCTGAAGAATGCAAAATGTGTTTTTCCGAAGTCAAAGTAACCATAACACACGTCTCCAATCTTCTTTCATTGATGGGACTTGTTTGGTAACTCCTGACTCCACTTAGGTTTTGTTGATGCCATTAGCCTAAGGGCTCACATACTTTTTCACACGTACGCCACATGCTATATGGTTTATTTAGAGTGTACAAGAACAGCACAGTGGTTTATGTGTTACCCAACTGTATTTTAGGACAGATGATTCCCCAAGTTACACTTTTTTCTTTCCATTGTACATGGTCTTTTGTGCACAGACCCAACTATGAGATAAATATGACCATGAACACCATGAATTCCCATATCACAACACCCAGCTTATCTGTTGCTGCACTGGCACTGTATCGGTTATATCTCACCGATGAAATGTTATTAATAATCTGAGCAGCCAGCAATATCACACGTAGGCTGACTGCCAATGGCAAGCCAGAAAAAAATCCCTGTCCGTCCAAGGTGTGAAGATTGAAAGTCAAAGGTCATTTTGCGGAGGCCGACCAAGCTCGTTCTTTTACCGGTGGACTGCATTTCAACATGTGTGTAGCAGGTGTGCATCCTCTTCAGTAGCTGGAGCTTGCCCTTGGATCAGTTTGTGTGGGTGTGAGAGCAAGTGAAAGATGAAGCCAGTGTTACCGTGAGTGTGAATCACTCAGGTGCTGGTGTGTGTTAGTATGTTGACGGTCAGAAAGACAGTGAAAATGGGAACTGAAAGTACAGTGCCTAAATGAAGGCACACATACGGAGGCAGGCATGTAAAAGCACAGGAGCTGTGGGTCCAAGAGAGACAATGGGACAGAGGGAAGGGGGTGGGGTCATTTGTGTTTGTGATAAATTGAGATTAATGTGTTTGTGTGATCATTTCAGGATTAGTGTGTATGTGTCAGTGTTTTTCTTAATAAAATGTTCTTGATTAATCAACCACACATGCGCTGCAGCTCTGGAAGACATCTGGAGCAAGCTCATTAAAAACCGTACAGTGTCCCACTGTGCATAAGAGTTAACTCTGTGTGTGTGTGTGGCTGCATGTATTAGTTTGTATCCTTCATGTGTTTTCTTTGAGCTTGTCTATGCACAAAATATGCCCCTATCTGTATCATCATCTTCGCCTGGCTTCCTTTGTTTGTGAGTATGCCCCACTGTTTCGCCCTCGTCTCTCCGTTTATGCGCGTCTCTGTGGACTTCTACCTTACACACTTTTTTGCTGCAATCTTCCATAGTGTGTATTTGAGAGCATGGTTATGTGTGTTTGTGATGAGCTGGCAGGAAATTGACTGTTAAATGGGGCGACCGCAGCAATGTGGGACAAGATTGAGACCAGAGAGACTGAGAGACCGATCCATCTGCTCTCTGCAAAATCAGCTCTGCAAAACAACTGGCCCTTTCATTAAGCCTCCGCTCACCACCTGCAGAGCAACGCACACGCACACGCACGAACACACACTCAATACAGCATAAAGACACTAACAGACACATCCACTCGTCGTGTTTTATCATCGAGTATTTTCTGGCAGGTCTTCTAAATGAAAATACGCAGCACTGCCAAATTAAAGAGCCACTTCCAGGTTTTCAGGCCCCTTTCAAATATCAACATTTCACTGTACCAATAAACTAAAAAACATTATTCATGGAAGTGTATGCATGCATTTCTCACATCAGCTTAGTTATGCTTTCTATCCACTGGTAATATAATATGTGCTGCACTAGAGCAAGACACAAATAAAAATGATCCTGGTAGAAGCTGAGAGTGAAATGCATGCATACACTACCATAATAACAACAACAAAAAAATAATTTATTGTTTTCAAAATAATTTTTTCACTAGACAACAGCAATTAGAATTCATATTTTAGACGAGGAAAGTGAACATTTAAGCTGGCAAGCGCTTGTGATCGATTTTATGACCTTTAATAATAACTCTCTCTGGTAAATTAATTTAATTGTAGAAGAACATACTGACCAATATAGTTTTGTTAACACTTCTTGCTTGCTTCTAGACAATTGTCTCATGTTAGCTTCAGAGTGGAACCTGCAGGCAGTTTGGCAGTTGTGGAGTATAAATGTTTGTGAGTTATCTGAATAGTCAGGCAAACTTTTCACATTATTGTTTTACGCTTGTAACCTTAAAAGCTTTCAACTGAGACTGTTGTAGTCTGTCTTGTCAGCCTGTGAAAGAACTGGTATCATTAGCTGAAGCACCTGCAGTGCAGAACTGTCAGCAGGAGCATTAGGTGGTATCAGACCAAAGTCAAAACACAGAGGGACAATTATGGGCTTTTTTGGATGTATTATGTTTTTATTTCAGTGGCTGGATGTCACAAAACCATTTATTGCTCAACAAGGATGAGACCAAACATTTAGCTGTAGGTTGAGAGAGAGAGGGAGAGGGGAACTGGTCCCAAAGTGATTGTTTCGTTTGTAGTTAAAGCTTTTAATGTTTTAAAGTTGCTATCTATGACCCAGCACAGCTTCTTAGGTTGGTGGCAGGAGTTTTAGTCATTCTAAATTGCAGGGCAAAAACCTTTTGGTGAGATGCCTGTATGTCTCTATGTTTCAAGCCCTCAGCTGTTGCGACATTTGGATCTTACACACAAATTGAAAACCTCCTTTCTCAATTTCTCTTTTTGCTTAGAATGATGTATTCTATTCTCCTGTTCTCTGTTAAAAACTATGGATGAAACCAATAATTTATATATATATTATATATTCATATAATTATATATTTCTACAATATTCCTAACTTGAAACATAGACATTTTCATTCCTGACGTGAGTGTCCAAGGCTGATTTCTATTATCCACTGTCTTTGTCTCTCTCTCCCTTTATTTGACATGACCTCAAAATAGAAATGCTTCATTTCTGCAATAGGAAAAGTACATTTCTTAAAAAGGTCAGAGTGTCCTTGTTGATTGTGACCATTTAGGGGTTTTATGCACAGGTAACTGTGCTAAAGAACAGTACAGAAGAGACTAGAATAGTTTGTCACTAATAGCTTGCAGCAATCATTTAGTCACTGTTTTTACAGTCTCAATTTTGCTATACATCACCGTGTTTAACTGTCATTGTGTATTGAAGCCTTTCTTTCTCCTGAGGCCTGACTCAGCAGCTGTCATCTGAAGCCAAGCATCATCCAGCCTCCAGTTTACTACAAGGCCGTCAGGAGCACAAGCAGACAAGCTGCTTCTTCTCCATGTAAATGAAATTCACAGGATTTCTTCTTGCATTGTGCCGTAGTCATTTTTACACACATATTAGCTTGCGGTTTGAACACAATAACAGCCAAATTTGTGTAAGGCTTTGTCACCTTAGTGGGAGCTGCACTGATAGTAATTGTTAGGGTATTAGCTGAATATCATCGCCACCTCGCGCTTCGGTGGCTTATCGGCTTCCACTGGAGATTCAGAGTGCTGGGTCCTCGCTCAAATCCCCGTCTCTCCTCGGTGACTCATCAGGAGCTGCAAGGTTGAGATGGAGAAACAGGAGGATGAAGAAGGAGGTGGTGTGTGTTTCTGATTAAGCAAAATAATGAGATTTTTGGAGGTGTCATTGCTTACAAAAGAGACGCAGGAAGAAGAGGAATAAAAAGAGGCATAGGCAGAATTATTTTCTGAAGATTAAAATACACCACACATAAGGGAAATGTTAGCTTGATCAAAGGCCCTCCCTATGGAGCTTGTTCATACTCTGCAGTTTATTATATTAACAAGGACTCACACAGTCCCTTTACTCTAAGCATGTTTCTCACCACACTGTTTGTTCTGACATCAAGACTCAGGACCTTCTCACTCTCTACGACTGGTCTCTAATGAGAAGAGCTTGCAGCTTTCTCATTTCTGTTGGTTTAACAGCTACCCACTGCTATCCAATATGGGATTTTAGAAATCATACAAAATGTCAGGAGGAGAACTCTGTGTTTGGGAGTGCTGCTGTGCTTAGATCCAAGCAGGGGCCGAGACTAATTGTTGTTTGACTCGCATTAAACCGAGTTCTGTGATGTTCGCCTGAAAGTTTCTATGGTATCAGTCAAAAAAGACTTATACCCACATGTCACATTCCCCAAAGACAATCGCTTGTTTCCTAAGAAGACTGCAGTCTAGAAAATAAGTAACTGCAGCTTACATGTATATATATACTTTGATTATTAGGAACTGCATGATACAAGACATGTAGGTTTTTCAGTACATCAATATGCAGTAGCCGATCACGGTAAAGCACATCACACGCCCCACCTCTGCGGCCTCCTTTCATGTTTTTTTTTCACACTGGATGTTCATATCTATTATGAATTCCCTGCAGTTATATTTCCTTCCCATTGCTCCATGTCCAACAAATCTGGCTTGACAATCTTCCCCGTGTCGCTTGTGCAGCGGGGGAGTACACTTTATCAGTGCACTCATAGCCTGTGGAGTTTGAACAGACTGTGCATGCGCGTGCGTGTGTAAGTTTATCGGTTTGTGAATAACTCTGGATAACACCGTCAACTAAGAGCCAGAAATAAAAATGAAATGGTTTGGGTGAAACCGAATGTGTGCGTGCCAGCTTGACTACATGGGTTACTTCCAAAATTTGAAAAAAATAATGCAATTTTTACTTTTGACATGTCTTAGATTCAGATATTTGAATAATAACAGTTGCATTTTCAATACAGGTTCACATCTCCATACAAATGAACAAACTCAATACAGCGTTTTCTGTCTCTGCATGTTGACTGAAGGTGTATTTATTGGAGATCTTACCTTTTGTCCCTTTCTTTATGTCAGTTGAGTAAGTAGTGATACATATTATCTCAGAGGCCAGCTCCTGTCTGTAAAACATTAACAACTCTTTTTAAATGTTTCCATGGGAATCATCATTTAGGGACGTGGATTAGTTCAGTTAAATTTAATTAAATGTATTTATATACCACTGAATACGTTGTCTCAAGATGTTTTACAGAACCCAGAGCCTTAAATGCACTAAGGCGATGGTGGCAAGGAAAAACTCCCTCTTAACAGGAAGGAACCTTGAGCAGAACCCAGCTCATATGGAGGGACCCATCTGCTTGAGACCAGTCATGTAGAGTGACGAAAGCAAGGGAAAGACTGGTTCGGGTAAAAACAAAGGACATTTGGTTGCAAGTCCAATGTTCTGCTGAGCCTCTAATCCAGCCTGGCCTCCAATTTGTGGCTCTGTCTCTACTGTATATTATGTCACTTCTTTTTCATTCATACCACACACTAGTATAGGGTCAGGGATGTAACTAAAAAATTGCTTGCATAAAAACCTGTGATGTAGGTAAAAAAAAAATTACAAACCAGAGTTACTTTGGTTTGTTGATATTCTAATGTAATGGAGGACAGTTTTGTATGACATGTTTCATGTCAAAATTCAGAAATTTATGGGAGTTCCCATGTAATCAAATCAAATTCGGCATTTGATTTGATTACATGGGAACATTAATGAGAAATATTTCAGGATTTTCCTGTGACAAAATAGTAGAACTTTCTTTCTCAAGTACAGTATATTGGGTCTGGACCTCATTTCTACAATCTGCCTTTATAACTCTCCTCGCTAACTTTATTTCTCCTTTCTGTAGACTTAAGGCCATTCACTCCTTTATTCCATTCAGTCTCATTCCTAACACCAATACATATTAATGAAACAGCCTATCCAATTTCCTAGTAAAGAGGGCCATTGTTCAGGCCTAAGTGCTATTACCTCGATGTAAATGAGAATTTTCTCCACTGCACATTATATTACGGTTATGTCTCTGGGAAGGTTACTCAGCAGCAGTATGCTGTCTCAATTACCCGGACTGCATCAAGCTTTGTCTATAGGTCGCCAGCTCATCATTTCCCTTGCCATAAGCTGGTTATTTTCCCAGGTCCTGATAGTGTCATGCTCTAGTGTGCTCATGCTTCCTTGCTGCATATATCCGCTAATGACGCAAAGCCACAGCTCCTATTGGCTAACAGTTTAGAAAGACTACAGATTATATTATATCTGTGTTGACAAAAAGGCAGCTGAATTTGTCTGGTTTCTTTCCTGGTGTTGGCCGATAAGGCGCACCAAGCATGACTGAAGATTATTTCTTACCTTGAGCCACTGTTTTTTCCCCATCTCTTGCTTGTTCTCCTCAAGCTCTTGCTCTCTCTCATCTCATAATTTCCCTCAGAGATGTATATATTAAGTGTCCAGCAACTGAATAATTGCAGGGTAGCTGTAGCTTATTCTTAGTTTCTTTGGCTCACTTCTACTTATTCCTCTGCCCCCTGCTGTTTTCCTGCTCTTATATATACATATATATATATGTGTGTGTGTGTGTGTGTGCGTGTGTGTGTCATGTTGAAGGCAGCTGGACATTTCCTGCACAACCAAAAGGGCACTTATGCCACTGTCCGAGAAGTGATTATAATGGTCACAAATTGACACAACTGGATTTCACTATTTGAGTTCGGAATGGTGCTGTGGTAAGTTTGCCCTTTTCGCTACAAGTTTAGCCACGCTGTTTATCTTGACAAATCAGCTCTTAATCTTTGATTAACTGTAGTGGATGCAAGTATGCTTTCATTAGTTTTTTGTTTATATTTTTGCCTAATGAAATTACTTTCCCTGAGATGGTTTGAATCTGCATAGGTGCTCGCATAACAATGAGATCTTTATAAGCAGCAGTTTTATTATTTAGAATGACAGAATCATTACTATATCTGACTAATATTAGAATACACTACACTGTAAACACAATAGACCCAATACTATGACACTAGAAATTTTTATGTACAGTATATCTTCAGACTGCACTCATTCTGTTGTGCACTACGTTTTTTCTAGGTGTGTGTGGACTTTATATTTTGGAAACTGTACAAAAGTTGTTGCTGTGTTGGAAAATAATGTGGAGAAGCTGTTCTTTCAGAAATAAATAGTTCTCAGGCTTTCAATGTTTCTGACAATGCCATGTGGTGGAATAAAGGGCTGGTGGAAAACACTGCACTCTGAGCACTGCCACAACAGAATGTGACAATGTTCAGTTTATCACAGAAAGCTTTAATGGGAAATTGAGGCTTAATTGTGCAGGAAAATTAGCAATATTACATAGCAGCAGTCATTGCTTCAGTTATTTCACTGCCAACCCCAATAAGTTGTTAATAATTCAAATATATGTGGCATGGTAAAATGCAAAATTCATCATACAAAACCCAAAGTGACAACTGAGTCAACTCATTAATGCATACTTGTGCTTTGAACACAGCAATGCACATAAACATCAGGCTTGCAGGGGTTCATCGACCGATAATATAAAATTGGTGATATGTGCAGCACTACAGCTGTATGCAGTGCACTAATAAAAATGCTCCAGTCAGAAATGGATAGAAAGCAGAACTAAGCTGATGTGACAAATGCATGCATACACTACCATAAATAAATGATGTTACCAACACTGATTTTAGACACACTGTATGTACTTTATCTATAGTGCTTTGCTGGATATGGTGCTTAAATAGCAGTTCAACGCCATTGAGGGCAGTAGTGCTATTTAAGGAAACGCTGCAAGGAGGCAGTGACACGTCTTTTAGGGCAGCAGAGATATAGTGTAGATAGACAGATGAGGAGAAAACAAAGGATGGGAACGATTGCTCTAATAAGAGTTAACTCTGCTCGGTTCTGCTTATTTGTCTCACTGTGCAATACACGGCTGTTTGATTTGCATCGTTTGCTGCCATCACACTGCAACCCCCTTTTCATCTTTGTCTCGCTTCGCTTTTCTGCTTCTTGTTATTTTTTAGTCCTTTGTGTTGGTGTCTAGTTTGTGAGCATGTGTTGTTTGTCAGTAGCACAATAAGTGGGTGTGGAATCCTGGGAAAATGGGACTGCAATAAGCAGATGTGGTTGATTAAAAGCAATTGGTTGTCTCTGTACCAACCCCACATGTTACTCATATGAGTTGTGGTGTTGTGGTGTCATTTCAATTCCCTACAGTAGAGGAATACTTTGCATTCTTGATGTCCAAGATTCCTGGTGTTCTTTTATGGAAGGAACTTTTTAAACATTTATTTCATGGAAACCACTATTGCCTTCATAAAAGAGTCTGCATAATGGAGCTACAGTACTGAAAACATCAGGTATAATCAGCTAGACTTTAGCGCAGGCATCTGGGAAATATTTTGGTTTCTGTGAACAACATAATATCGTAACACACTGAGGCACATTAGACTAAAGCACTAAAGCTTCCGTTTGTGTTCTTTTTTTACTCTTACAGTGCTGAGAGCTCTTTCCCTGAACACTGATGAGCCCTGGACTGGGATTCTTAAATGTTCAAACATGAAAATGATCAAAATCAATGTACTTTTTTGTCGTGGCAACTGAAAATCAGTCACTTGTCTAGTGCAGATGAGAGTTGGTCAAAATACCAAGTCGCGACACAATATTTCGTTTCTGGAAACCTTTATTGCTTGCAAGCAAGAGCCACTCATCAGCGACGGATGATGACTGAAGAGAGGCAGTCTCTCCTCAGCGTTTATACTATCCTAAACAATATACATATCTGTAGCCTCATCATACGATCACATATGTCTTGACAAGATCCATTGTACTAACATCTCAGCATACAACTCATGACACACATAACACTTCTCCTTTACTTTACCCCACATCGTGTGATATACTGTGACCTTTTCCCTGAACACATATACACAGAAGAGGTACCTCAGTTTCCCCTTCAGGTTGAACTCCTTAGAATGAGTTCCTTATGTTAATTCACATAATACATTACCCAATGGAGAATATAACAACATATCCATTCATACCTTAAAACCACATGAGTATCATAAGGCAGAGCTTCTGACCCCTCCACAAGCTTCCACCTTACATACAATTTAATGTTGCATCTACATATGTTAGATTTCATAGATAATATTAAAATAATAAGGGACATTTTAAGAATTTCCCTCACATTTTGCACACAGCCTGAATATTAAGTTTGTTCAAGTTTTGAAAATGTTGATACAGATACAGTCCCTCCTTCTAACTTCCTCTGAGCTAAATTTAAACACAAAAAAGCCCTGAAAGAGAGGAAAGGTGAACATTGCTACACACTAGACAGGTGGACTTTTGTTTTGTTTGTCTGCAGTGCTGAGATAGATTAACTGTATCTGCTCTCTAGAGCAAAGCAAAACCAACTGGAGAGTGATTAGCAAGACTGTAGGGGCCGCTAGGATGTTTTATTTTGAAAAAGTGGGCACACGGGGGGCAAAAGCTAAACTAAGACGTCTGTATGCTGAAAACACGAGTGCATAGCCCCTGTCTTATGTGCACTCATCACGCAGTCACTTGAAATTACACTCAACCTCTCTACATCTCTGTCTCCCCTGAGCTCATCCCTCTGTCTGCCATGCGAGTTGTACAGTACGCAAACACACACGCCTCAAGCTCATCTGTGTGTAATCATGTGCCAGAAAATAATGACACCAGCAGACTGATATTAGACATTGTGTTACACATCTGTCAGAAGTGTGTCACATGATGCCACTAAGCTGCTGAGGTTTGCCGCCGGTCTTGTCGCATGCAAAGACTCATAAACGCGCTTCTTAATGGCCTCCTTATCCACAGCTGGGTCCAGTAACTGAGTGTTGTCTCTACTTTACAGGTGTACTTGTTAATAGGGATGAGAGCAATCATTTACAAATTATCCAGTCCATTAAAATCATGTGCCTTTGGGTTTATCAAGTCCTTGCACATATCAAAATTCCAAATAGTAATAAACCTTTATTCAAATATTTGGAAATAAAACCAAACAATTTCTTCCTCCCAGAACAGACAGGAAAACAGCTCTTTTTAGATTTGCATTGTATTGAGTATGATAAAAAATTGGCCAATAAGCTGAATCAGTAATAGACATCACTATTGTTTAGACGGCATGAATGTTGCAGGCTGAAGAAGAGAAATTTGTTGTTTAATTCTTGTGTTCCAAGGTTTACCTCCTTGATAATCATAGCTTTTACTTTAGAAGAGATAAAGACTAACCAGTGGCTGCCTTCCAGCAATCTGTATATCTTCCTAGATAGTGCAACAGGGATGGCATGATACTAGGGGATCTTACAGTTTTTCAGTTTGATAATAAATCAGCGTGTTCTCGTAATTACGACCCTGTGTGCAGTGCATATTCACCGACTTCGCCCTATTCTTTTCTAGACATAACCTAGTAGAGCTGTGTGTGAGAATACAAATGACTGAATCAGAAGCAGAACCAGGCTTCACCTTGCCACCTCCCTAGCACTAAGTCTTTGTAATGTTGGTGTGAATAAAGCAAATATCAGTAGAATGCACAGTGAGCATGTGTGCATGCTGATTTGATGATGTGTGTCTTGTCCTGTTTCTTCCGTTTTAGGCACTGCCACTCATCTGAATTAGAGTATTTCCAGTACTGAGAAGACATACAAATAGCTATAAAGTATGCATAAAGTTAAACATTAGTTTTTTTTGTCATTCCTTCCTGCTGACAGCTTTCTTCTAGACAAGCATCTGTGTAGATGCATACAGAGCTGATCGAGTAGCGTGCGTGTGTAATGCCGCCAAGCCTTGGGCTCTTTCTCTCTCTCTGGGAACGTTTAAATGGCGATACCTGTCAGCTCGGATGATACGGCCCGTTCGTTCTCCAGTAAATAAAAGACGTGCTGAAGCACAACAGTAAAAGCAATTTCTAAAAGGTTTTCCCTGATCTCTCATTCTTTCTTTCATGTCATGTAACATTCAGTAGATTTGTCTGCTGAGACATGCATCACGTCTGAATGAGAGCAGCTTTAACAAGTTCATCCATTTTTTTCCCCCTTCCCTGTCAGACATGTGGGTCCTACAATCAACGGGTTTGAGTACAGTCCTTTTTCTGGGATTTACAAGTAATAGTGTGTTTAATCCAGTATCCCTTACGCTCAGGTTGAGCTAATGCTAAAAATAACTTAATCTAGGTGAGCTATGGAGTAATGGTGTAAGAGTACACAAATCTGAAGCTTACTTCCACCTGTTCTCTCTCTGGACCTCCATACGGTTGATAATCAGAGCCATGTCATTATGCCACTAATATATTGGGTAAAATATGCATCAAAGTGTGTATGTACATATGTAGGGATGGCTGTGTTGGTCTAGGCTTAAATTTCTTTCTCAGAAGAACAAGTTTGATCAACCCGTTTTTATTGATCCCTTAATTACCTTAATAGTCTCTGTGGCTCCCACTTGGCTGTGAACAATCAAATGCTTCCGACTCGGTGTCCTGTGATTGGTGGTCCTGGGAATATGTATAGAGCAGTAGGTTAACTGTACATTACTTACACATCCAAACTGTGATCCTATATTTTAGAAGCATACAAGCACACACACACACACACACACACACCTACACACACACACACACACACACACACACACACACACACACAGCCAGCTATACCAGAAGTAGGAGAGTTCAGACAGTTTAGCAAGTCTATGGAGAAACTTGCCCCTAGCCCCTGAGCACAGTTTGTGCAAATAAAATCCATGTTACATTCACAGCTAGAGTAAATGTTCACAGCAATTACATATATTTCACGCCTACTTTCAAATTCACCAAGCCGTATTGCTACTAGTGTATTTCTTCTCTGAGATTGTTTAGCCAGTGTAAATTATAGATCTGTGTAACTATAACCCACCGTCTGTCTATGGTGTCCATAGATTTGTGTCTTCTTTCAGTATACACCAGGCCCCTCAGTGCCTTTTACATTGTAAAAGTATATCGTGTTCTGCTGACAGCTGCCATAGAACATGCTGGCACACTGCCATTTTTTCTGTTCTGTCTTGCAGAACCATTTCCTTTAACATAAACTGTAGTGTCAAATTGTCTGTAACCATTAGTCTGTCCCAGTCACCCTCTCCTATTTCTTCTGTCCTCAGGAAACAATTTTCACTACTATCCTATCCTTACTAGGATGTCACTGATGTCAGTAGCAATACTGCTGTTGTGTGTGTATCATCATTTGTTGGATAAAGACCAACGTCAAATAACTCTATACACTACTGAAAGATCATTACAGTCTTATTTTAACATACATCTTGCCTGGAGGTATCAGCATATGCAGTGTAGAAATTCGAAACTAGGTTTAGAAACGGTGACAGTGCATAGTTGCCCACAAGAGAGTCACGCAGTATCTTTCTCACATGGGTTCTATGGCACAGACTGGAGGGCTAAAATGATCTATTATGTCTATAATTATATTTGACCATCAGTTGGCCTTGTGGCTCCATCTGTTAGGTCCTATTTCTACATTCCGTTCAATTTTTCCAATCAGTTTTATTAATGTAGCATCAATAAGAATAGAAATTGTCTCAAGATGCTTTGTAACACCCGACCTAAAAGCCCCAGACCAAGTACGAAGGCACCAGTAGCAAGAAAAAAAAAAGAAAAAAAAACTCCCTTTAAACAGGAAGAAACCTTGAGCAGAACCTGCTCACATGGAGGGACCCATCTGTTTGAGGCCAGCAGAGCAGAGACAGGAAAGAGAGAGAGAAGAGGAAGAGAAAAGAGAAGCAGGAGGAACGAGATAAACATGCTGCTATAGCTACACTGATCAGCCACAACATTAAAACCACTGACCTCTTGACAATATAATGTTCTGCTGGGAAACTTTTAGACCTGGCATTCATGTGATTGTTACTTGTTGTTACCACTGACAGGAGACGTAAATACCATTTTTGGACTTGGCATTCGGACATGTACCACCCACCCACCCACCTACACCAGACCAGGCCCCCACCCCATAGCAATGTCACTCCTTGGTGGCAGCAGCTATCCCTAGCAGGATGCAACCTGACACAGGCACACACACAAAAACTGAATATAAACTAGAGCATAGGGACATAAAAATGTTAGTGACAATAGTTGCTCTATTACAGGTGAGTTAGCTTCTATAATGACTGAATATAAGAGGTATCAGAGGCAGGTTGGAGAATTATGTCCCCATGTACGAAAAAATGTCAGCCACAGTCTGAACCTTTAAATCAGACATCCATCGCTGGAGCTGAGGAGATCAGTGAAATACTATCCTTACTAGACCAACCAGTGCTACCTCTGTCAGCGATGAGACAATGTCTGTTTAGGTGAAGTACTGTCTCGAGTTTAAGTGAACCAACATTATCATTTGTTGGACTAGTCGGGGAGCGAAACGAATAAGTAGACTTTGTCTCGCTAATATATCATCTGTTGTGACACTAACTTCTGCAGTGTTCTTGTGTCTTGCTTTTGAAAGAGCGACACCACTGACTGAAAGTCCTCTACAGTATTTATTTGTTTATTTATTTTACAGATCATCACACTAGCAGATTAATGAGCTGATTTTAGAGAACCTTTGCAGGGCTCTTATTATTCTCTGATTGTGTTTGTCTTTTGCGGATCATAATGCCTCACAAATGAGGACGGGAGAGAATATGAGAGTACACAAAACCTTATTTAATATGCCACACACAAAGGACTAGTAGGAAGACAATCATATATTTATTGGCTTTTGCATTCACACACATAGAAACAGCACAAACACACTTGGCCCTGTCTAGCCGCTGTCATCAATATTTCAGAAGAACATCATCGTCAGCACAGGGGAATTGATTAATAATTAATTAGCCATCCTGAGGGATTTAATATGCGTGTTCTTTTCATGCACGGCGTTATGATTATTCGTGCTGTGTCACCGCATGCACGTGGATGTGCAAATGTTTCTATAAAGGGAACTATAATCATACTGCTCTTGCTTTGTTATGAATTTCCCTCTCTACAACTAACATCTCATCTCTGCATCGTCATCATCGTCAGAAGAAAACACCATTGTGTCTCAGGTAGCTGAAAGATAATGCAATTAGAGGGAGACCGCGGAGAATCGGCTGTAAACAGAAGCTTACTGAAGCCGACATGGCTGTGTGATTAAGCCAAAGACGGATCAGAGTCTTAGCTTTAGTATGTGTTGATTTGTGTGTGTATGTGTCCGGGGCTGTCTCAGGCAGAGCAGGAAGACACAGAGCAGATTACACAACACCGTGTCAACTGGGAACAGAGGTCAGCCTTGTCTCAGTCGACTTCAACACACACACCTATTAAGGTCTCTGTCGTTTGGCCTAGTTCCTGCCTTTCTTCCATCCCATTGCCTCTCCTTTCTGTATTCCTGTATTATACATTTCAACAGCTTTCAAAAAATGTACCAATGTTTACAACCCCACTTATATTCAATAAAGAAAAAAATGCTTTCATTGGTAAAATATTACACTGGTGCTCACAGTTTATCAAATCTTTTTCAGTAATATGCATAAAAGGTGGAAATGTTTTGGTTAACACATTATGCACATAATAAAAGCTACAAATCAAATTAGCCTCTGCAGCTAAGGTGCCGATTGAAATGGCGTGAATACCATATAGCACACAGAGAGATAAACACAGATGTTCACAGTAGACGTATTCAGTCTGAGTCATCCAAATGAATGTTCATTTCCTCCGCCGTGAACATTTATTGCCATGAGGTGGAAAAATACACAGAAATGAGAGTTGTTTCGGTGACGCATGAAATTGTGATAAACGCAGGTCAATTATTTAGTGCGGCTTTGTGAGAGCAACTAGCTGTTTCCTTAAAATTTAAACAACGTCCCCTGTTTTGTGATTTACTCGTCTTACAGGAGAAAAAACATTTGCTGCCTTGAAATTCAGTCAGCGACTGACAGTTTGGAAGTTTGCACTTGCATAAAGCAGTGACGCCTAGAGAGTGGAAAGGCTAGCCATTTTGTGTCTGCATAAATAGATCTAAATAGGAATGACTGAAAAATATGCATATGTTCAAGCAACAAGTATTTTTCACCATTAGAGGTAATGATTGTGTTGTTGCTCTACAGTGTGTTGTTCACTTTCTATTTTAGCACTGTAGAACACGTGGCACAGTTGTTGCCATTGGCTAAAAGCCTTCAGATAAAACCCTTTTGCAGTGTACAGCTAAATTGCCCCCAGCCCAGCTGTTCCCTTTCACTATAAACATGTGTAAATCCCCAGTTTGTAGTTCATCCTCCCAGTATCACAAGGCCAGATGTCCATTTTGGCTCCGAGAGCGGTATGTCTTTCTCTCTCACACACGGTTTCACCAGTCCTTTGCTTCATTACCTGTGAGTCAGAGTAAATAACCGGATGAGTGAAGGTGCCAGGGCACTGAAGTGTGCCATTGCAGGGGGGAAAGAGAGAGAGCGCAGTTCTGCCCAAGCTTTCAGCACAGAGCAAATTCTTGACAAAAGCTAATTCATCTAGGCTGAATTAGAGAAACACAATATATGTCCAGAGAGAGAACATTGGAAAGTCGATACGATTCAAAGGGAGTAAGGGATGCCAGAAGGGACGGTATAAAGAAGTCAGCGTAAGCGGGGAGGAAGTGAAGGAGAGAAAATAAAGACAAAGGCAAACATTACTGAGAGGTCACTATTTCACTCTTTGGGGAGTGTCTACACTGCAATATGAATTTGCAGTGGAAGAGTTCAAGAAGAGGCAGAAAGACAAGAGAATCCCATTTGGTTTCATAGTACACATAATCACTTCAGAATCACTAATCACTTCATTAAAATGTTTGCACACATAAGTGTTACTCATCACAAAAAATCACTTTAGACAGCTTACCTGAACGTGCTTACAGTATGTGCAACGCGAAACATTTATACAAGAAAGACGTGGACAGGAAGAGAAAGGAGAAATAAAAACTGGTGAAAAGGTGTCCATTAAATCCATTTTTACAAGTCGTTTTCTTTCTCATCTTTATGCAGAAGCATCTTCATATCCCTCAAAAACAAATAGATAGCCATTGAAATGCACTTCTCTCTTCTCTGCACCACCTTTATTTGTGGTCTTTCTCCTTCTCCTCCATCATTCCCTTATCCTTCTCACAGAGCAGCAGTGAAACATGTCTCATTGTGATGTTGATTGATTGGAGGCCTTTACATGATGTAGTGAAAGACAATGGAGAGGCTACGAAGCCACAGCTCATGCAATTAGTTCCTTCGGCTTGGGCGTTGTCTTACACATGTTCACAGGATTGCACGTCCAAAACCTGACCATCTTTCATTTTGTGAAACTGTCTAACATTTAGTAACCTTGCTGGACCACTCTAGTTGTCTTTTACTGAGATTTTCTCTTGTGCTTCGCAGAGCAGCATGAAGACTGTTGTTGACTTCAGTGATAACCAGAGACAAAGCAATCTAATATTCCCTTTTAAAAATTGACATCCATTGCTTTGCTTGCAGACAGACCAACAAAATGAAAGAGTAGTCTTTTAGTGGTTTTGAGTGGTTTTCTTTTAGCCATAATAAGCCAGCTGAGGGTCAGAGTGTAGTTGGCCAGGAGGAGTTGTGCTAACAGCTCAGTTTGGGTTTGCATTTGAGTTTGAGTTGATAACTTTAAGAAGAATAGTCAGCATAAAGCTGAGTAGAGTTGACATAAATGTTCTGATTTTGAATGTGGAAGAAACTGGACTTGAAGTGTCTAAAAGCCAAGTAAACAAGGATGCCATTTGTCCATTATGATTAAACCTATGAATGTGATTAGTGTTTAAACCGTTTAAAGGTTCACAGTTTAGAAATGTGTCAGAAAACAATTGTCATTGCTAATTAATTAGCAAGACTCACACTGTGAATGATAGTTTGCAAAGGAATTAACCAAATGAAATGAAATCTTTACAGTCTGTTTAGATTAAACTCTCCTTTTGTCTCCACCACAGCTCAGAAAGTATCTTAAAGCATTTGGATTTGTGCATTTTGAAGGAAAAAATATATATAACTTGTGCCAAAAGAAATGTTATGCTCGCATGAAGTTGCAGAAAATGTTAAATGCATTCAACTGGAGATGGAAACACATATTCCAAATAACACAGCCAACATTTATCAGCTGTTTCATCTTCTCAAGAAAAGCAAGCACTTCTCCCGTGTGTCTATCATTATTGTACTGTATGGTCCATGCTATTGCATTATTTTATTCACATGTTATTCTAAGTGAATTAGAATAATTGCGTTCCTTTGTCTTCGGCTCCAGACAGCATGAAGCATTAACAGTACAAGAAGACGTGAAAGAATCTCATCCTTTTGTGGTTTTGTTTTTAGTTTGCAGCCTCTACTTCTTCTCGTCTGCATATTACAGACATAACTTGGACTTATTGCCTTCATCATATTGTCAGTGTATATTATCCCTTACTTAACCAACGGCGTAATCTTACATACTTGGCAAATGTTCTCAATCCCATCCCATTCTTACATCCATCCAGTATGAAGGGAATGCGGCATTAGGGCAGAAAAATATCTCTCTCTTCTTTCTTTATTTTCCCTCACCTGTAATTCAATTTTTTTTACGTTTTTAAGATATACACACACACACAAACGTGCATTTGTGAGGACACTGTAGCCAGATAATCTCTCTCGGTTGTGCAGAACGTTGTAAAGGTCATGTCACACATATTTTCCATCTAAATTCCTTCCTATTCCAACCTAATACACACATACACACATTCTCACACTTTGAGTGCAACCGTCTCCTCCATTGTCAGAGTGGCTCTGTCAGACTAACATAAATTGACGTGGTTGTGGTGAAAGCGGCCCCTGCAGCTGTATGTCTGTGTGCTCTGTACGGCAGTGCTGTGCCTCATGTGCAGTGCTGAAGTGGTGAAAGTTGACAGAGAAATGCTATCTGAGAGACGGTGACTGCCGACACTGGAGGAAATGGTAATTAGGGTCACAGCTCGTGTTTGTCCAGCTTGTCAGGATAGTGCATGGAGACGAGTGTGTTAGTGCGTTCTCTTAACATCCAGACTGTAATTATTTGGATTTTTTTTTTTTTTTTTTCGTTTCTGGCTCTGTGCTTCAGCATAGGGCTGTACAAATACAGTGTTGACCTTATGCTGTGCTCATGCACTGTATACTTCATCATAAAACCTCTCTGATTCAACCTGATGCACCTGGTAACACTTTTTGGCAACGTTACATTAACCTTACGTTGGTTGACCAGGGAGGCAGAAGAGAAGAAATATCAGTGGGCTGGAAATATTTTAAGATGAGCAATGGCAGCTAAAAGTGAAGCAGACCGCAAGCTTTACTAAAATGTCAAGAGGAGGAGAGATAACACAAGAAATAATGACATGAAAAAGTGCATTAACAGCTTGCTGCAGACGGTTTCGGTCTACACCACTGGTCCAGCAGCCGCCCCGATGTCTCATCTGCTTCACTGTGCTGTGATTCATGTGAATTTTACTCCACAGCAAGCTGAACTACAAACAAACCAATGTGCACACCTCGCCTGCACACCAGGTGTGGACGCAAAAGGTTTTGCATTTAAATGGTAATGCTATGGTAATTCTATTTTTTATGGTAGGAATATTGCATGAATTTAAAGTATCTGATAGTACTGATGCCTCACAGCGAGAAGGTCCCCGGTTTGAATCCATGCCGACTGGACCTTTCTGTGTGGAGTTTGCATGTTCTCCCTGTGTCTGCGTGGGTTCTCTCCGGGTACTCCAGCTTCCTCCCACCATCCAAAGACATGCTGGTTAGGTTCACTGGTGATTCTAAATTGACTGTAGGTGTGCGTGTGAAGGCGAATGGTTGTCTGTCTCTCTGTGTTAGCCCTGACATAGACTGGAGATGTACCCCACCTCCTGCCCAGTGACAGCTGGGATAGGCTCCAGCAGACCACGGGACCCTTAACAGGAACAGGTAGTTACAAAAGATGAATGAATGGATTGAAATCACATGACTGGACATTTGTTTACATAGTGAACTAGACTTCTAATCCAGAATCTCAGAGGTTGCACCACAAGATGTAAAACTCCAATTAGTTCCAAAAATAAAAAGGGCTTCACTGGGCAAAACCACGTAATATGACAGAGTTCTGGATTAACATATATGGACTAGGGATCGAACCGACTGGTTGACTAGTTGACTTCCTGCTGTGCCGTGACACTATAAGCAGGAAGTCAGCTAGCCTGGTGGATCGTTGTGACAAATTAGCAGCGGTTCATCAAGTGTGTGGAAATACTTCACTAAAGATGAAGCCCATTCTGCCATGGCATGCAGAATATGTAAGTCTGTCCTGAAATACAACAAATGTACTACTGCAAACACTCATCTGAAAAGGCATCCGCTAACTGTAGCAGAGGAACAGTCCAAATCCTCTCAGCGATAGTCAGTTAACAACTTCACCTGCGATAACAGAGAGAAGGAGGCTGCACATCAGCAATATGATGGTTTCATTGTCTAAAGTTATTAGACCTTCAGCTGCTATACACGGAAAAAGATTCCGAGTGCTATTAACAGCGACAGTAGCCTGTGTTCAAGCTTTCATTACTTTGCAAAAGCCTCCTGTGCTTCTTTTGTATGAAACACTACAATGGGTATTTACGTCACAAATACAGATTTCATTGTTGTAAAGCATTACTTTCTGCTGTGTTTTTATGTGTGACGTCATCGACTAGTGCACGTCGACAGGAATTTCACCGAAATAGTTGTTCAACCTAGTATGGACTGATGGAACAAAGCCCAGGTCTATCAAATTGCTAGAAAAGGGAAAGTGTGAACAGAAGAAGACACAGTTTATGACTCAGGGCACCTCATCTGTCAACCATGATGATGCTTCCGTTATTGCTGCCAGCAGAAGTGCCACAGCAGCATTTATTGACAATTTCACTGCTGATTGAAGCAAGATGAATGCAAGTCTGTTTGCTTTGATTCAGCCAGATGCAGCAAAAGTCGCTGAGTGGCATTTTATCATTGAGGAAGACAGCGATCCTGAACATACAGCTAATACAACCAAAAAGCTTTTCAGATTAAATAGTGGGATATCCTTGACCAGATCTGCATTCATCTCCCTAAAGAACAGAATAAGGTAGACAACTACCACAATGAGTGAGAGTTAAAGCTGACTGCAGTTAAAACCTGGGGGAAGTTCACCAGGGGGCACAGATGTCTGCTGATATCTGTGGATTGATAATTGCCTGTCAACCTTCTTCAATAAAAAAATTAAATATGATCATTTAGTTTGATGTCATGTGCATCTAAAAAAAAAATCACAGGCCACTAAAGTTAAAGTTGCATATCTCCTGCACAAAATAGATGTAAACCAACTTAAATGTTAAGGTTAACAAAGGTGAGACCTGTCACTTTAATCTAGGCCCGTTATTATATTTTAAATGGAATGTCCTTAAACACAGGGCATATGTCTGATCACTCGACAGTGTCACCACCAAATCCAACAAATATTTCTCGTGTGCAATTCCAAGAAGAATAAGTCTATTTGATGAAGAGTCATTGTTTTGCTCTCCGCTTGAAATCATGGTCTGAAGAAGGAATCGCTCTCACCCCCTCTCATCACAGTTTCATCAACAGACAAATACACCCCAGCCCTCTGAAAGAGTGCACTTTTGAACACATTAGCCTTTCATGCCTCATATGTGGGTATGCAATATGGGCTCTATTCAAATATTGTTTTTTATTTGGTCGTCTCAAGTGCTTTGTTTTAATGTGTGTCTGCAAGCAAAGTCATGCTGTGGTTTCACGCTATGTCATCACCGTTGTGTAAACTGTGATAAATCAAGATGACAAAGAAGGAAAAAAAGGAAAATAAAGTGTGGTAGAGAACAAAAGATGAGAGGAAATATGCAAAATATTGCCACAAACAGAAGAAGGGAGCACGATATTAAGAGGAAATATCTTGTCCACTTTCAATGCGACCTCTTCGAAACAAATAAATACTAATCAAGTGAAATTGCAGGTTACAAAGGGTACTGCGAGTGGGAAAGGGGGGAAAAGAGGGAGGAGCGAATGAGGGTAGAATTGCACTATTGAAACACAAGGAGCTAGATTGCAGTCATACACGGAGTCTTTCTTCATCCCCTCCTTGAACGCTTCAAAACAAAGAAGTGCTCGAAGGTGAAATGACAGAAGCTGCCACGTTAATAGGCATTGTAGCTGTCTTTGATTATCCTCTCATCTATCCAATCTCCCTTCCTGAAATTCAATTTGCCTTGACATCGCTGGATAAATGGTGAGAGAATGTCAAAATCCTATCGATGATAAATATTTCAAAAGCTCAACCTAGAGGGGGAATTAGGATGGAGAGGAGGATTTGTTCTCCCCAGTATTGCCAACGGGTTCTATTCTATTACGTTTTAGTTCTGTAGGCTACGAAATAGCTTATTGATCATCCAATCATTCCTCATCTTATATCTTATTAAATTGTCTTTTAGATCATTGGTATTCATTATGTTTACATTATTGCTAGTGCAATATTTCACTTCCTTCACGCTCCATTTGCTGCATTTTCATTTGGCTAAGCCCTGCTGCCACCCTATACTTCATTCCCATTGTGCCACTAAAAAAACACATCCCACTTTCTTCTGTCTGCACTCCATCCTGGTGTTCTTTAGCTAATGAACAGTAGAGCTCCTGCACCATAATAATTAAACTGCATGTAATTTGTAGTAATTGAATGTGGGTGTGGAAACGAGGAGATGAGATGTACTGGAGATTGGAGTGGTTGCGCGGCATTAATGCACAAGTCTGCCTGGCCTCTGAAGGATGAGAGAGGGTTTTATTGGTGATTTGAGTTAATTTCCTACAGAGCAGAAGGAGAGTGAACTGGATGGGGTAGGATGAGGAATTGAGTGAAGGGCTAAGAATAGGGCAAGACAAGGAGGATGAGGGAAAATGTGATGGTGAAGATGATGGAAAAGCGTTGAGTGAGCATCAGTGAGCTCTAGCTGGCCTAGAGTTTCCAGTGTGCCCCTTACCACTGACAGTAGTCAGACCCATGCCATCGCCTTTTCTGCTAGTTTAGCATATTGGATCGGCTGCTTAATTAATCAGTGGGAGAGATTGCTCTAATTGGCTGTACAGCTTCCATAACAAGTGCATGAGAAGAAAAATGCAAGTGACCAAAATAAAAGTGCATGTGGAATACAGATGGCTTTTCTGTTTGACATCAAGATAAGGGCAAGGACAATGCACAAGACCTTAAATAAAAATAAACATTAAATAGATGCAAAAATAACAAATTAAATACACTTGTTTCTCAGTATATGTGGTATATTGGGAGTAGTAGACCACATACCACCATTCAAATACTTTCACATGACACGTTCATCTAGAATGACTTAACTGATCCAGGTTACCTGAAAGGTTAATTCCATTCACGCAGATGCAGAACGTATGTGCCAGCTGGCTCTTAGCTGTAGTCCAGATACAGGTGACAGGAGGTGTTGTTACAGTCGCCCTTCGTAAATGGTATTTCTTTGATGTAGGTTTTAGAAGATCAAGTGGTGCATAAATGACAAAAAGAGAGGGGAAATGGAGGAGGATGTGCAGGTAAGCATCAATTCTAAGAGTAAGCACCAGCTGGAGATTGTTCTGTGTGTATTTCATTAGTGCACAGTTTAAGTCTGTGCAGGTTAAGCTGAGGTGCCGAGACAATCTGCAGGGATGATGTCATCCGAAGACAAATCCTGGAGCTGACAGTGAATAATAGAAAACAGGAAGGAGACCATGACTGTACTCGTGGTGTTACTGAGAGTCACAGCTGGAGGCCCTGCATTCTGATGAGTCTCAGTGGGATGGAACATTTCAAGCAAAACACTTATGAGCCCGCTAAGTTATTAAGCACTGCTAAAACAGCTCATATTAATCTACTGTGTGATGTGTTAGTGCGAGTCTTAATGCTCTTATAGCTATTGGCTCCAAGGTGTGAAATAATGTCGACATTCATTTCCTATGTGGCTTTTCGTGTTTAGCTTTGAGTATTTGCCAGAGCGGTGTGTGCATGTGTGTAACAAAATGACATTGGTCTCGAGTTAATTTAGCTGTGTCAACTCCTTTCCAGCAGACCCTTCTGTCAGTATTCATCAAACCACAAATGGTTTTCTTCTCATGAATATGCAAACACCCCCGCAATCAACACACTAGCCCGTTCTGTCACACAGAACGGCTCGTGCACCCAGATTTACGATATGTGGCCATGAACATGTGTGAGGGGAAGTTGTTTGCATCTAGGTGCAATCAGATCTGATAAGTCACTCATCATGAAAGCAACACTCACATGCACGGCACGTATTGTACACAGACAAACACAAATGATTGGCTGACTCACCGTAGCAAGGATTATAGTTCAGAGCTGCCTCACAAAGCCAACACATATCAAATGATAAAGGGTTTGATTCAAGACAGTTTCATTTTCAAAGATTGAGCTTGATCTTGCTTGAGATGTCGAAGTGGGGGGACGTTTTCACAACCAGGTCTGCTCCACGTCAATATTAATTTCTCACTTCTTTCAGCTTAGTGTTTCTGATTTCATAGGCCCTTGCTGTCGTTGATTAGTCACAGACTGTCATTATTAATTGTTTGACATACTTTCAATTTGTGATTCCAAATCTTGTTATGATGGATATTCCTCTGTCATAATTTGAGCATTGTGATTCTGCTTAATAAGGTTAGGTTGCAAAAAGTCAGAGTAATTAACCCTAAGTCTTGCCATGTCTATGACCTCTGTCCTTCTATCAAACATAAACACTCCCATACAAACACCTCAGGGCAGGATCACACTCTTTAAATGGAAGGACAGCCACTGCCTTTTTTCTCGCCCAGACCAGCCTTTAGGAGACTGTTTTTGTTGCACCATGTGGCAAAATAATGTATCGATTATATATGTCACTGTATAAAGTGAATTTGTTCACAAGTTTTTCTCCATTCATTCAAACATAACAAAGGTTATCATCAACATCCTACACGTGGCCATTCATAAACCAGTTCATGTCAGTGGGGATATGACGGTGGGATGTGCAGATACAGTGAGTCATATAAACGTTTTAGGGTGTTCACCTAAATGCAATGTGACACTATAAATAACCAGATAAAACGTACATCTTTGTGATCTTTTGTTGAGAACTTGATTGCGCCTTTCAAATGGGAAAAAAGCTTTTAGACTGAACATAACTCTCAGAATAACTGATCTGCAACCATTCTGGAGACATTATCAACAAGGACAAACTCAATTCTGAGGCCAAAAGCACAATGCTTAAAATCTAATAACATTTTGAAAAGATATTGTGTTTGAACATTGCCTGGACTACAGCAAACTGGTATGACCAGTTGAAGTCTCCACAAACTTCAACTGGTCCAAAACGCTGCAGCTCACATCATCACCTGAACTCCCTCCATGGACCACATCACCCCAGCTCTTCAGCAGCTCCACTGGCTTCCAATAAAATCCCACCTTGAATACAAGATCCTGCTACTTACCTTCAAGGCCCTTCATAACCAAGCTCCTTCATATCTGTCTGAACTCCTCCACTTATATACACCTTCATGTACTCTCTGATTCTCCTCAGCCACCCATCTCACTCCACCACCTGCTTTGAAAGGCGCAAATAAAATGGATTATTATTATTATTAAGAGTGAATGCAACAACACCTGTTGTTTCACAGATGCTTTATCCGATGTGAGAACCTCCTTCTTCGGTTCATTAAATCTCAGCTGCTGTCTGGATACAGCTGAACACGTTTGTTGACACATTTGCACCCTCAAATTTGAAAGGTGTCACGCAACCAGTCACTGGCTGTACCTTCATTGTAACCACAGACGGCTACAAAGCAAAGTCATTCTACTCTACACAGCTCAGACTGTTGAACTATGACTCAGAGATCTGATGTTTACCTGAGATGTCAGGCAACATCGTTTGACAGTCATGCATGTTGCATGTTGTTGCCTAACCTTCAGTGTTCACCTTTGTAAAAGTAGCACTTCATGTTTTATCTTTGAAAAGCATTATGATTCAAAAAGACGTCTTTCCCATTTTATAGTATAATGTGACCATTTATGATGTGACATACAGTAGAGATAAAACTGAAATCCAAATCAGATTGATTCAGTCATTTGATTGCCTTCACCAGCATTTATTGTTATATATTACTGTCGTTATTGTGCTCGTATTATATATAAGCTCACACCATCTGCCTCTGGCTGCAGATTTGAAGTGCTTTGTATGTGGGTTGTGCTGTTCAGCACCATTCAGATAATATAATTTCCTGGGGAGGCCATTTTCCATTTGTTGGCTTGTTGTTGTTGTTGTCGTGCATCACTGTGATTGGCACAGCTATTTTAAAAAGATAATACCACTGATGCGACTGGCTCAGAGTAAATTTATTAACCATGGTACCATCCAATTTATGTTCCCCTTCAGCAGCTCTTTTAGCACTTTGTGCAGCACATGAACCAAAATAGCAGATGGGTTTGGCGATACACTTGTTATTGCGCTACAATGGGTCCCTTAGTCTTGTACCCTGTTTCCACTAAAGTCATATCTATCAAATATTTTATATGAATATGAATTTAGAGACGCGTCAAAACAGGCTAATTATTCCTTTTGCTCTGTGACAAGATGCGTTCGCCTTTACATTTTCTATTTCTTGTGAGTAATAGTCAACGTCATAAAATGCCAGAAAACTGTGTTGGTAACAGTAGGGCATGTAGGCTGGTGAGTCACGAGTGGGGCTTGAAAAAGATGGAGAGGACGCTGAGGCTCAGATAGAAATGATTCACAGCAATTACAGGAAGAGTTGAGAAGCCTTTGACATGTGTCATATTACTGCACTGAAAAAGAGACAAAAATGGACATGTCCATCTGGGTGTCATGTTTCCATCATTGCCAATTAGCGCTGGAGCTAATAAATACCCATGATTACTGCAGAGCAATGTGACCTGGGAATGAATGGCAATCTTTCCCACTGAGGACTAAAGTCAAATGTTGTTGTTTTTTTGGGAGAAAGGGGTGACAGACATATCTGCTCTACAAACACACTCACCAAACACGCCTCCTGCTTTCTTTCATGTGGCACCCTACTGTGTTGAGACTGGAGTCCCCTCTTCTTTGACAGGACAGCTGACTCAGACAAATACTGCACTCAGTCTGGGAAAAAAAAAATGTGTTATATTTTTTTGTGACATCAAATAATTTGTTGGAGGCAAGTCAGTTATGCTTTATTCTGTGACCTTTTGAGACAGATGAGGCTATTTCATGAACTAATTTAAAAAATGCACGTATATACACCGATCAGGCATAACATTATGACCTTCCTAATATTGTGTAGGTCTCCCTTGTGCCTTCAAAACAGTTGTGACTAATCAGAGAATGGACATGGTCCTTCTGAGGGTGTCCTGTGGTGTCTGGTAACAGAATGTTGTTAGTGGGGGCCTTTGGGTCCTATGGGTTAAGGGGAGGGGCCTCTGTGGATCATCCCACAGATACTTGATCAGTTTGGGATCTAGTGAATTTGAGGCCAGGTCAACACCTTGTCATGTTCTTCATGTTTTCTGAGTTGTTCCTAAAGTGTTTGTGTGTGTGTGCCTGTGTCAGGCTGCATCCTGCTGGGGATGGCTGCTGCCATTAAGGAGTGTCATTGCTATGGGGTGGGGGTGCCTGGTCTGGTCTAGGTGGGTGGGTGGGTGCTACAAGTCTGAATGCCACGTCCAAAAATGTTATTTACTTCTCCTGTCAGTGGTTATAATGTTGTGCCCGATTAGTGTACATAGTAGGTCATGTTCTGTGACTTAATGTAATCAGTAAGTCACAGCATTCTGTAAGATCTTCATAATGAAGCTGCATCCAGCCGGAGAATTTAATTTCCAGTCACCACCAGTAATTGTTCCCACTGTCAAGATTCAACTGTTACTGTACACTGTTAAATGGGGGGAAAAAATGCACAAAATATCTTCCTCTCAGTTTCCAGTAGTACATTTAGAGACACCAACAAGGATTCTGTTAATGCTCCGTGCATTTCAGGTCCTCAGGAGAAATGCGATGTGCTGTGACGCTAAATATTCAGCCCAATATAGCGGACAAAGCAGGGTATTTGTGGATATGTGCGTGTGAGCGGATTTATTTCGCCCATGCTGGTGGGAGAATTCAAAGATGACATGAAATAGAGTATGCCACAAGCTTCGTCCTCTCAGCTCGCCAATTTTGCTCTCATTGAATCTCAAGTGTGTGTTTATCTCACATGAACACAAACAGGTAGTCATTCAGACAGTACTCAGGCAGATTCATTACTGAAGAACTAAAGAGGACTTTTGTTTGATCTTTTAAGAGCGCTTATTCATTCATGTATATGAAATAATTTAGAGCATAAATCCAATTATACCAAATATTGTGTGACTGGGTACCAATTTAGCTAGTACACCGTTTACTACCCCATTTTACATACTACTAACTTGTTGTGGCGTGCTGTGGTTTGGATTATTTGCTTGAAATTTGAGATCAGTCTCTTTTGTTCTGGAGTTCTCTGTGAGCTACTTATTCACCTCCACTTTATGTTGCAAGCTTTGAGCAAGGTCATAGCACACGCTAAGGCACCTCCTTTTACATCCAGTTTATAAAAGTCAAATAATTATTATAAGCTGCTGCAGGAAGGACTTTGCAGTCAGTAGGGAGTTTAAATAGTTTACAGTCCTTAAGAGAATGCACAGCTCAGTACAAATCGTAACCACTTAGGTTGTAATGTTGTTTGTAGTCCACTGTTGATCCTTCTCATATTGCAGTTCTTTCTATTGTTTTTTTCAGTTCACAGCCCTTTGTGTAACTGATCACTGGTGTAATATTTTCCCTTATCCTTCATACACAGCGTCTAGGATCATACTGTCCTTCATTACTGTATATTACACCAGTGAGATTTGGATGAGGTTTCATTTGATGAACAGTCATTTCTGCATAACGGCATCATTTATTCTGAGCAAGCTACAGGGATAGTGTTTCTTATTTCTGCATATTGTTACTTTTTTTTTTTAGAAACTCAAATCATTTGCAAAAAGACTTTTTTCATGATGGTCATTTTGTCTTCTGTGGGAGTGCAGCTGCTGTGACCACATCCTGACGCAAAGATTCATCAAGAAACAGACTCACAGAGAGCAATTAGCCCCCTGACTCGAAATGACATTTTATACATTAGACCATGGGAACATGAGAAAGATCTATTCATTAACTCTTTTTTCATCCCTTATACCCTTAGGCTCTGCTGAATAATTAACTTAATTCCCACACTATACAGTATGCTGCCCTGCTAAACATCCTTGTAATTTTTAGCTGTTAACACTCACTGATGGTATTGTAAAATAAGCTGTTGTTTTGTTATTTTCTAATTTTACATGCACATGTAGCATTTCATTAATATCCAATAACAAAGGGAATTTTAAAATAATTCATAGTACCAAATTTAGCTTGGTTTTAGCAAACCAAACTCTCTGTTTGTGGGTTGGGTCTAAATGCATTTCCTGAAACTCTGCCAGTAGAATCATTTTTGGGCTAATCACTGAATATACAAACCCCATAATGAATTCTCAGTTCTCCATACAGCCATTCCTTCTGTTTACTTGACCCTTAATGTGGCTGTCATCAATTATTAGCCAATCACAGAAATGTCACCAGAGCGACCACCAGCAAACTCTGACAGAGCAATCCATCATAGACAAAGGACATGACACTGTCAGTCTCGGATGAATACATCCGTCGTAGTGGTGATAACTCACTGAACTTAAGATTCCTCCTGCTGATGGTAGAAATCCAGGCAGACAATGACCTTGCACCAGAGTTTGTAGGCTCTGGTGCCCATTGGCTGTAATTGCTTGTCAAGCAGCAGACATGAGACTTTGACAGAGTAGTCAGACAGTGTAATCCAGGTGTTTGCGGCATCAGTATGTTTCCTACTAAACACTCTGATGGGAGGCTAGAAGGATACACTCTGACCTTTTTGTTCGTAATTCGTTGGTCGGCCATCACTTTGTAGCTGACAGCAGGTCACTAGTGGATGTTCCACACATTTTATAGTTCACATCCCAAACGTTTGCTAGTGATACAACAAGAGCTTAAAAATGTCTATATTTAAGAAGAAAATACTGTCAGTGCTGCTGCTGAGGCAAACGTTTGGGGGAACTTTATGTTTATGTCAACTGTGTAAACTATACAAAAGGTGAGGGCAGTGGGTTTTTATTTTATTATTTGAAAAACTAAGTTGTTCCAGATATTAAGATTTGTAGTTCTTTATGTTTAATGAAATGGTTAAATACCTCCCACTACATCTGTTATATACTTTTATAGTATAGTATGTGATTTGAGGTCTTCTTTGTTTTCTGAATTACGCATTATGATAAACTGAAGAAGAAAACAAAAGTAAGTATAGACTGTGAAGTTCTCCTCTTAAAGTTGAACCTTGCTCAGAAGAAGTAATCACATGGCACTTCTTTCTGTTTCTTTTCAGGGCTGCTCTCTTCTTAAAGCCCTCGGAAGTAATGCTTTAGACACATATAGTACAAATTAATTCTGCAAAGACATTCAATAAAAAGGCTTTCCATGTCTTGAGCCTTCAGTCACCTTCCTAGTTCTGGGCCATTATATCTCAATTCACTCTGACCGTGGCAGTGTCTATGTAATTATCCTAATGAGGTCTGGTGCACCTTTTAATGCAGTCAAAGTATATCTTACCTCGCTCCTCGCTGTCTCCACTCTCCTCTGTGTATGTGCTCATTAGTATTATGACTCACTTTTCAACACTGATGGCCAGTGTATTCATCTTTTCACAAACATACCTATATGCACAGCCGCTCGATTCAGTTGCCCCTCTGCAGGTGCAATAAATAAATTGGCCTTTGCAAAGGCTGAGAAACAGGCAAGACGGAGAGACACAAAGCTCCTCTGAGCAATTAGTTCCTGGCACTCGTCATTCTCATATCATCATAACAGAGAGTATCAAAGGATATAAAGATAAGTCCACATTCGAACAGCAGACTCTAGAGTGTGCGGGTGTCTGGCCTGAACAAAACCCAGTTTATGACGAGAGAACAGAATACAGCCCTGAGCAATCTTCACTGCTGTAGGCAGAGAAGAGATCAAGCTGCAGATATAGAGGTTAAAGACTGAGTACATCAAACTGTTGGCTTTTAGATGAAGAATAACACAACGGCACAAGTAAGCAGAAGCTTCTCCAGTGAAACTAAAGCCGTATTATGGCACTGATGGACTTTCTGTCACAGAAAATGGTACCAGTTTAGAAATCATAATGTCATGTAAATGTTAAGCAGACCAAGCCTCTTAAATGCCATTTGCAAAGTAGCATTTTAAACACATAAAAGGAAAGCAAATGCTTAAGATGTTTTAATCTAGACTGCTTACTAGTTGGTTTCAGCATACCAGATGCAAGAAACAAGCACAACTATGCTGCATAAGAAAATGCAGTTTAGATCATAAAACACAATACATCATTAAAAAATACATTCAGCTGTTAGAGGATGGGAAGGGAATTCAGAACTGTCACATGTTATTGCATTTAATACTATGATTGTTACAAGTGAGTATTTGTAATGATTATTTTCGTAGTCTGAAGCGTGAGCCTGAAGGTAGAGCAGTGAACTCTGGGTGATCACCGCCTGAGAGCACAGTTTGAGCTCAATATAGAACATGGTGTCAAGCAGATCAGACTGCCATTGTTTGTTTCCTGTGATGTTTTCACTGCCTTTGACAATGCAAGAGTGTGTTAGTAGTGTTTAAAATTCCTGCTGGAGCACTGACTATGACAAACACCACAGTTATTGAGACACTGTACTACAGAACCAAAAGTGTTGTTAATGATTTCCATATAAACCCAGTAAAGAAGAGTGATCTATTTAAAATCAATTAAAATAGATATTTAATTTAAGAGGAATGGCCTATGTTTTGAGGTGGCAGAAGCCGACAGACACCACAGAAGTGTTTTCTAACAAAACTGTAGTATACTTATGGAGCAGAGCAGAAGAGACTTTTGATCGTCATTGTAGTGAAGCGCATAGAGACACTTGTCCACAAGGAGATGTCAACTGCAATATGTTGAGACAGAAGAGCTACAGGCTTTGTGAAGAATAGAATATGTTATTGTCATTGCAAACAGTACGATAAACCTTAGAGTATAAAGTGTTATATATGTAAACATAATCACATTATGTATTGTGCCAGGTCACAGAGTATGTCCATGAAAGATTCCGAACTTTCACAGTGATAAATTAACAATATAAAGAATAATCTACAACTCTCCACATCTTTGTCTCCACTTAGTGTTGGGAGGTGTGGAGTCTCGCGGCGTGCTGAGGAAGATCAGTGACATGTTGGAGGTGATTCTGAAGAGGATGGACAGTCTGTCCAAACTGGACAACTCATCCACCACCGACGCAAGGCGCCTGGATGAGCTCAGCTCTGCTATCAACAGGTACTTCTGTGTTAGCTGCTTATATTAGTCAGTTTCTTCCACAGCTCTTCAAAATAAGAGTCACACAGGTTTGGCAGAATTACTTACAAATGGTGAAGAGCGATAGTTATTGCATAATATTTATTGTAGTAAATCTGTGCTCTTATTGTAATCTAAAGGCAACACTGTTACTCTTTTATTATATTATTAAGGTAATATAGTATAGTCTGCATGTCATTGTTTAGACATTACTCTTTCTCATTATAAATGAAAAATCAAAATCTTAACGCAGACTAATGCAACCTTTAATGACCACACTATAGAGCATTTTATCCATCTCACTGTCACTTGTGGAAATAACTGCCTGCTATCTCAAATGCACTGCTGCAAACATGAAAACTTGAACGACCTTGCTACTACAGCTGTTATCAAACCGCTCCTCTCGTTGCCCCATTAGCCCCAAACACATCCAATTTGTCTTTTCCGTCTTTTCTAGCTTTCATTTTTAAACAGCCCGACTAAACTCAGCAGGAATGATGTGATACACTCTGACAGAAATCCCCTCACTTCCTCAGACCTTGTTAAATGATCCTGGATAAGCGCTCAGGTTTAGATCTGCACAGAGGCACTATAGCGGAAGGATGGAGCGATTAATACGGTCTGACGTTGGTGTTAACTGCAATCAATGTCTAGTAATGGGCTGCTTAATGTGGAGGAAGCCGTTCTGCTCTTAGACCATTACTGAAAAGAGCCCTGCTAAGAGTGGAGCTGTCTGTTATGAAGGACTTCAACCAGGATGGTATATTCATGTATTATAGAGCAGGCTCTACCTTCTGAGGAGACTGAGGTCTTTTGGAGTGAAAGGGGCACTCCTGAAGACCTTCTATGACTCTGTAGTGGCATCAGCCGTCCTGTACGGAGTGGTCTGCTGGAACAGTGGCATCACAGAGAGGGACAGGAAGAAGCTGGATAAGATCATCAGGAAGTCCAGCTCTGTCCTGGGCTGCCCCTTGGACTCGGTGGGGGAGGTGGGTGACAGGAGAGTTCTGGCTAAACTGTCATCCATGCTGGACAATGAGTCCCACCCCCTGTATGGAGACCTGACAGGACTGAGGAGCAGCTTCAGTGACAGACTTCTTCACCCTCGATGTGGGAAGGAAAGATACAGAAGGTCTTTCCTTCCGGCTGCTGTTAGGCTTCACAATAAACAGTCTTGATAATATGTGCAATATTACAATTACATGTGCAATAGTACTATACCATAACTGTAATAACATTTCTTACAATCCGTGCAATATTAAAATTCAACCTGTGCAATATTTCCACAATTTATACACTATTTATCTTTTATAGTTATCCTCTTTGCTCTGGCTTTTTTGCTGCTTTTGCTATTTTTGCTATTTTGCTCTGTAAGCTGTTGTGAACTGCAATTTCCCCATTGCGGGACAAATAAAGGTTTTTCTTATTCTTATTCTTCTTATTCTTATTACTCTACTGAAGGATTGTTATAGGTGTTGCACTTCTAAAATTGAACATGTAATTTCTATGAATTCACCTAACTGCTTAAATAATTTTATTTTTATTTTTTGTAAATAAAGTGTTTAAGATTAAAATAGCATCATAATAGGTTTGAGTTAGGGTGCCTGCCTGGCAAAGAGGGGTAAAGCACACAGCCAACATTGCAGAGAGCCAGGCTAAATCCCCAGCAGCAGTGGTTTGGCCCCATCACACACAACTGGCATTCAACCCACCAGCCATATTTCTAGCAGACACTACAATGCCAGTTTGGTTACTTAAAAGCTGAGGTCCATATCCAAAAAATGCCTTTTATATTTATTGTTTGTATGTATTCCTCCTAATGAAAATAAATGACTGGATAATACAGTAGACGAATAAACGTTGAAAGAAGAATTTTTTATATATTAAAATTATTTAAGAAAATAAGCATTCCTGCAGTCAGACTGACAAATTGATTATTGATTAGATGGTAGTAGAAGATGAGGTCACTAACTTATACACAATCCTACAATACAGCTTTATGGTGCTTTCACACCTAGTTCATATTTTCATAGCCGTGAGTGTGACCAGGTCGGTTTGTTTGAGCAGGTTTAAACACAGAAATCGCATTTTGTTCTGGAACAAATCAACCTAGCTGAGTTTGGTGGGAGGGCCTAGTCCCAGTTCAGTTGCAAAATCTCTACAGACCAGTTCATTTTTTAGCATGAACACACGTTACCCACAGACAGCTCAGACCACTATTTATGAGCTTATGTTTATATATCCAAGCAGTTTATGTGGAATAGATGGCTGCATGCCTGCAAACCGTGTCTTTGGAGCGCTTGATCAAACTGAACTAAACACTGGCACTGGTATGAACAGAACAGCAATAAATACCAGTGCAGACTCTCGCTCCATTTTCAATGGGATTATTTCCTGATTTCCTGCAAAATGACCTCCGAACACAAAACTGTTATACGTGCATATTGTTAAGAGCGCGTCAGAACTTTGTCTCAATTGCCCTGTGAACATAAACTGAATTGGAGTGAAATACAGCATTTCATTAACTACTCCTTGAATCAAAACAAAATATGCAGTAGGTGTGAATGCACCCTCAGTTTATTCCCTATTGGTTTGCTTAGTTTACTTTCACAGTCCCTGGATTTTGTCTGTTGCAACTTAGAATGTTTGTGACTTACAAAAACTACTTTTTAAAACACTTTGGCTTGTGTTTGCACAAACAGATGTCAAGATGAACAGTAAACATCAAAAACAAACAGAAATTGACACATGAACATCTGCAGCAAGCTTCCTGCTTTAATCCTTAGACAAGTTCTCCCTGAAAAGTATTTTACTTCAACAGCAGTGTTCTCTGAACGATATCAAATCATAATCAGAACACGCCCCCCCCCCAAAAAAAAATCCATTTTATGCTGTTCTTAGTACGGTCTTTGCTTTGGACCGAATAGATCCCTGGAGCGCAGCAGTTGTAATTTGAAAGTTTTGAGAAAGAAAGGATATTGACTAAGGAAACTGTGGCTGGCACAGATAAATGCACCAACACACACCCTTGCCTTACTGACGATATCTCCTTTTTATGGAGAACAATATATGTTTAACACATTCATATTGCTCTCCATAAGTGTGTATTAGTTCATTTGAGGTAACACTTGTTAAACCTAGCGTTGGTTTGAGACCAGGGCTACAACCCTGGCAGAGCACATAGCCTGCAGGATTAATGGCTGGCCAGACACGCACGCACGCACCCAAACACACACACACACAGACTGCCACAAGTGGGACGACTTAAGCCTCTCTTCAGTCCAATGATTTTCATTCTATCACTCATTTCCCCTCTTCTACTGCCTCTCTCTCTTTCCTCTCCACCTTTATAATCCCTCGCTCTCCTTTTCTCCCCATGTTCGTCTTTTCAGTTTTTTTCTTGCTCTCACGCTCACCCACACATGCGCAGAGTGTGCCAGCATTCTAGTTTGGTATGAGTGGCATGTTAATGTGTGACTTTTGCCAGCAGGGAGAGGAGCAAATAGGAAGCGAGAGCTTTATAAAACATATCCCAAATCCAGGCCAGTCATTTACAGAACAATACGCACACACACACATGCATGCACATTGGGCAGCAGTCTCATCTCTGTGTGAGCATCATTGGTGCTGACACATTCCTGTGTAGCAGTGAATGGGGCTTGATGTCTGAAGCCCAAGCCTGCGATTCGCCCACGGGGCAGCCACTCGTTAGAGCAGAAAACGGAGGGAAATAACAATGGAGGGAGGGCGAGGGAAAGCAAAGAGCCTGAGAAAATGAGAGAAGGATAGGAGGGAGGGGGAAAAGATGCAGAGTTGATTCAGTCCATTTTACTGTGCAGGAAGATTGCTAAGTCCCCCCTTAGGCGTATGCTCTTTGACGATCAGTGCTCTGGTTTGACTTTACCTATTTCTCCTCCCTTGAGCACCCATCTAAGCTCCGACAGCAGCAGCACTCGACTCGGGGAGCCTTCTTTCCACAGCACTGAAGTCAATGTCATAGTTTTTCTGGAAGTTGTCAGCAAAGGAAACATGTCAATACCTGTTTGTTTTATTGCCTCTTTTCTGAATTCAGCTGGGTAGTAACGGTGCAAATGGAAATGTTCTAATTTACCAATATGTTCTGATTACCATTGTTGTCACTTTAAACACATCACAGTCCTCACTAGCCAGTGTGGAGTGTCTGCTGCATCAGAGGCAGAAATATGTCAGTATGCAGTGAGTGCAAGTATAGCACTTAAAAAGAGTGCGGTGCTCAGTTACAACATTCAGTGTCCTTGTATCAGGAATGCACACATTCGTCCTCATGGGTCAGCTTTAACTATGGGCAGGTTTTTGGTAGTATTGGAGGTGGTATAAAGTTTAGCTTGTAAAAGCTAGAACTGCAATAAAAATGCAATCCAGAATGTCTTGTGAAAAGGTGTTTATAGAAAACTGGGTCGGATCATAAACTCTGTGAAAGGCACATATTTTGGGGTTATTTCTTAGCGGAAATCCAAACATGCATGACTTGAGAAAGCTAAGTAAAGCTTTAATATCCAATGCATTTAGTCCGATGGATACTTGGGGATGTGTCATAGTGTGAACGCTGGACACATCCCCAAGTCCATTTTACAAGTCCATTTGTGTATTGGTGTATGTGGGCATGGCAAATGTGTACATGGCAGACTAATCACTGCAGAGTGTGATGCTTTAACACCTTCACATGGGCTGGAAGGTACATCAACCAAACACAGATCCCCACAAGCTGACACCTTGTCACGTTCATCTGTTGCCCGGACAGCTTTGGTTGATGTGATGCTGCCAGATTATTCCTCTTCCCTTAACAGAATTCATTAGTCAGAGAAGGAAGGAGACAGACAGAGAAGTAAGAACATGAAAACACATTTTTATTTGTATAATTCGAAAGCCACCCTCTAGTTAACATTGATTTTTTTTTCTTTTCTAGCCATTTGCTTCTTTTCAGTGTTCCACTTTTGTTTGGCATCCATCGGCAGATTTCGTTTTGTTGCTTCTTCTCCCCTTCCATTTTTCTCCCGTTTTGTCTTCTCTTTGCTCTTCCTCCTTTCAGTTTTGTTCCTATCATTTGCGAGAGAGCCAACAATCTACATTCATCAAAAGCTTCATTTCGAGTAGCGTGCAACTGTGGGCCATCAAATATGTATACCCTTGTATTTCTTTGATCATAATCACTGTTTAATGTTTCAGTCAAGCTGTTTTGTCAGCTTCCACAAGAAAGCACAGAGGATCTCTTTATTTTGTCCCCTGTCTTTTTTTATCACAAAGTTCCCTCTGGTACTCTTAATGTTTTTTGTTGTGGGTGGTTGAGTCTATATTTTCTGCCACTTTTGATTCCAGTTTTATTCTTAAATCTCCCAGTGTGTGCCTCTCTCTGTCTCATTTTCACTTTTTCATGCATTTCTTAGCCTCGGTCTGCTCTTTGTTTGACTGTCTCCTTTCTCCTTCCCTGTGTGTTCATCTCTATGCAAAGGCTCACTCTGTAGCAGACATTAGAGGTGGTTCTGGGAGGTCACGTTGTACAGAGAGAAAAGTCCATTGCTTACAGAACTTTGCAGAAACAGGGCCTTCCCAGCGTCCAAAGGTTTTCTTCTTCAGGCCAAATGCAGTGAAGCTTTTGTAAGCCAGGTACCATGGCTGCTGTAATCCCCTGCAGGTGGCAACATTTGTGCAATGCTGCATGTAATGATATTAATATTTTAATAGAATTTTATAGCCTAATATAATGCCAGCTCTCATTAAGAGATGATATAAGGTAATAAGATTTAAATATGCGTACACTGTGTTTGCCTCATTCCAGCGTAATAAAGGAACGAAATCATAATTAGTTCTGTTGTATGCTTTTATTGAGATAACTCTGTTTCAGGGTGCCGTTGCACCAAGTGTGTTCAGAAAGGTGTATTTACATGGTGGAGATTTTTTTCTTTGGCGTTTTTTAGCAGGTGAGAGGGATGTGGCATTAAATAATAGCACTGACGAAAATTACATTTCAAACGATTTGTTTTTCTAAGACGACTACGGTGCAGAAATGTTGCAGTGCTAAAAAATTATGAAATGATCTACAGTGGTAAGTGAGATGCAGCCCAACATACTCATACACATCATCTGATGAGTTTGTTTACAACAAAATGGCTCTGATTGACTGCACGACTATCCAAATGCCTATTTTTTTCTCCGTCGGTCAACACACCCTGTAGCCAGACTTAAATTGTGATAAGAACTTAATCTCAAAGTCTAAGAACTGAGTCTGGTTACACCAAGCTACAGTAGTTCAAGTTCAGTCTTTTTTTTACTTTGACTTCTCTTTATGCATTTAATGTATATGACAAGGTACTTGTTAATTTATGAACTTTGGGAAGATCTGATTCCCCTTGTGGGAACAGAAATGAGTTTCTGTTAGAAACACTCAAAGCCTGGATGTTTTCTTTAGGATTTACCAGTTATTGGGAAGAAAATATATATGTTATCCCCACGTGTGCATCATCCACACTGACAGAGCTACTCTTCTGAATACTGAGCCTTTTTCTCAGACAACAAAACTACAGAAAATTACTTCAGCATTTCTGCATTCTGGAGACAATCTGTTGCCTGCATGCACTTGAGAGTAATGGCTTCTCTGTTGTAGTGAACGTATTAAAGAGGACGTTGACACACATAGCGACGCTTACAAGTGACACTTACAAAGCTGTTAATAGAGCATAGAGACTGCCAGTGATGGTGATGGCTGCCTCGTTTTGTGTTCACACTTTGTAAAGCTGCAAAATCACTTTCCTCACATATTCCCATGGTCCCATGTTTTTTGTTTTTTAGTTCATTTTTTAAGCAGGTGCTGTTGAGATGTAGCTGTTTAAACAGCCTTGCATTGAGTCCTATGTATATAAACAAAGACTTGGATCATCATTTTCAAAATTTTATATATGTATGTATATATATAATTATTCTATTTTTGCATTTAATCCAAAGGGGTAATAATCAATACAGTGAGACAGAAAGGTGCATGTGCAGCTGTGCAGCCTGATGCTTTGGAAATATAGATAACTGCAGTGGCCACACAAGTATTCAAACTGAATCATATCCATGTAGAGAACACACACGGCCACGCAGGCTCATTTCGCCACACATCTTATTATGTGAATGAGAAGTCTCTCATCCTAGAGACGAAGTGGTATTAACAGTACAGGTCTTTTTCTATTTCACGCTCCAACCAAGTGTCTACCAATTTGCATCTTCCACTAACACTTGTACATCTGTTGAGATGTAAAAAAGGAGGATGGCAAAACAGGCATGGGAGAGGAATGGAACAGAAGAATGAAACAGACCAAGGTGGAAACCACAGTGAGACAAAACTGAAAGAAGGTAATAAAGCAGAAGGAGGGAAGAAGAATGTAGAGTAGTGAAGAGACTCATACTAATACAGCAGTGTGAGCATAAATGAGAATGGGTGTCAAGAGATTTTTTTCACTGTTGGTCAGGGACTTGGCTGGCAGGTGTGTGTTTGATAGAGATACAGATTTTGATGCACAGGTGCTTTTTATCCATGGCACTGGGTTGTAAATTAACATTATGTTGCGTGGCAGTGAAAGTGTACGATTCACTATCTCTGCATTTCTTCATTTGTGTGTCTTATAGGTTTCAGCCAGCCGGGCTGGTGGAGAGGATCCAAGCTATAGCACAGAATGTCTCTAACATGGCCAACAGGGTGGAGCAGATACTGCAAAACAGCATGGTGCAAACCAGAGGTACAGTATCGTCATTGTTGCTTTTTGTATGATTTCACCTTCATGGCTACATTATGTTTAACCAAAGCCCAGCTTATTCTGGGTATCATGGTTCTGTAGATCAGCAAACTTCCTTATGAATTCAGCAAGAGCAATGAGTAGGCCACAAGACACAAGCAGCACACACACGTATCCCCAAAAACAATCTAATGTAATCCATTATCTCAAAGAACAAGAAATTGATTGAGTAAGTTCTTTATCCCAAAAGGATATGAAATTTCCTGGTGGGCCCTAAATCAAGCACAATAAAAATGTATGCAGTAAGAACAGCCACAGACAGACAGGACATTGGCAGACACCATGTATGGTCTCACACATACTGGAATTCAGCGATAAACTAATACACAGTACTATGCATCACCAACTGATGCTGCACATTCAAGTTCAACATTCTGGTAAAGGAAGCTACTTTTAGTATCATCTCAGAAACAAAGTCAGTCACATGCATGTGTCGTTCTACTGTAATGTTCAACTTGAAATACATACAGTACATACAATAGACTCCTGCACAGCTCTCTGCATGTGTTGCAGAGAAACGTCCACCACTGCTGTTATTCACAACAGACCCACACTTACAAAGTGAGAGAAAAAGGGTCCTGCACACAGACAGACTAGTGTTATCTGGCTGATAACTCCGCTGCCACTAATCACGTCTGCTGCCTTGTCAGAGAGCACAGTTTCCTTTTTACGAAACAAACCATAAAAACTATGTTAGAACAGTGTGTCATTAAAGCAGTCAAGTTAAAAATAAATGATCAAAAGCATCAATACAAAATGTGAAAAGTTCAAATCCAATCTGTTCCAGGTAGCCGACTGATGTGATTTTAGTCTTATTTTCAGTTGCTAAGGTAGCACAGATGCTGAAGCTGGATACTGTGGCCTTTTCGTCTTCCATTCACTCTGCCCTGTTGTTCTCTTTTGTCTTCTTCCTGCACATTTTTAATCAAAACCTAAATAATGCCGAACATTCTTCCCTTCTCATCCGCCTCTCTCGCTTTTTCTCTCCTGAGGGTAATTGCCCAATTCCTTACATGAGAATAAATGAGCATTACATCTCCTTTTGTTTTCCCCGCTGCATCTGCGGGGACAATGGCACACGCCAAAATGAAAACACGGCTGCTTTCTCTAATCACAGATGAATTGAAACACTGCCGGCAGACTTTATTATCATACGGCTCGGTGGCGGTTTATTTGTCTCGTGGTCAGGCATGTGCGAGAGGAAGTGACAGGAGAAAGGGAGCGCGAGGACGTGATTAGAATTTCCCTCCCTTCCAGCACTGACGACGCTTTTATGTTCTGTCTTGCAGGGACAGGAGTCAAATCTTTATCTAGTTAGTTGACCACATTTTCAATTGTTGTTATAGCAGTTGCTATTGTAATCATATTTGTAGGCAGTGTGTGTATTTGTGTGTGCGTGTGTGTTTCGGTCGATGAAGAACAACCCCCAGCGGACTTATGTGGAGAAATGTCTCTTATTCATTAAGCAAATGGAAACCGACTGAATCCGAGAGAAGGCAAATTTGTTGGTCCTCAGAGAGAAGAAAGAGTAGGAGGGGATGTGCTGTATAAGACAGAAAATCAGTGAGGAAATGAGGCTGCAATGGCCCTCTCCTGGGACAATATTATTCCAGGTCTCTTTCTGTCACTCTCCTCCGTTCTTCTCCTCACATCAGCACCAGAGAGGCAGTTAACTAAGTCAGTGGAGCAATTAATGCAGTGAGTGCAGTCTAAGTGAGCAGACGCACTTGCTAGCGTAACCGTAGGACGGTTGGCAGCAGTGGGAGATAGTCAGACTGTGTGGCATTGTCAGGCACAGGGAATACTATGCACTGCAGTAGAGCAGATATGTTGCAGTGCTGCAAACGAGAAACGACAGAGGTTTTACGAGGCCAGCACGGCACTTACACCGTACTCCGTCATATGCTGTACATGATAACACTAAGGGGATATTGCCGTAAAATGTTCACAAACGAGTGGAGGAAAGCCGTTAATGTGACTGATACTGCAGCCGCCGTTATGGAGGATGAGCCCTAGGGTCAAACAAGTTCATGTCTGCAGTCATTTTGCACCAATTAATTGATTAGAGGGAATGAAACCTAAATTTTAAAGAGGCTTCGACAAGCACCATGTGCTGCTAAATGAGCTGATTGATAATGTTACACTGGATGATTGCCACTGAAAATTTGATCATCATTGGAGAATCAATATTCACACTAGAGACAACTAATTTGAGTAAAGTAGCCTGTAGCCTAATGAAACAGCAGTGAGCATGTGAGCATGCCCGCTGATAGGGGGGGACAAACGGGTCTGCTGTCCCGGGCCCACGATAGAGGGAGAACTGGACCCTCATTAAATTATGGTATAATTAAAAAAAACAAATAATAATAATTAAAAAAAGGCCTATTTGTGGAAAAAATACGTAATATTTTGAGTTACATAAAAGCTTTTTATTTGTTAAAAGATTATCTCCCGGGCCTTGGCAAGGCTGTCAGCTGGCCGCGTGTGAGTACATATGTCACATGTTATCACTAAAGTTATACTGACTGTGTCTTTCAGTGGTGAGAGATGGGACAACGAGCCAGTGTGATGTACCAAGAGACCCCCGCTTTCCAGAATGCCCAGGAAAAGTAGATGTGAGTCTTAAGCTTTTTATTTAATAATCATAAAACAGTTGATGTTTTTAACCTTTTTTTCTTTTTCTTTTTTTGGTAAATCTAGGTTTCACATTATAAAGATATTTCTAAACATGTTTGCCCTTTAATTTCCCATACATTTGGTTTTTAACCCATTTTAGCTATTTATATAGAGACAAATTGATCTGTTTGAGTTCTATATCTTTATCTTGTTGTTGATTTTTATATTACAGAGTGAGATTTATTTTATTTTATTGTGTTTTATTTTATTTTTATTCTAGTCTTATTTCGCTATTTAAGTTGTACTAGAGAGTAAAGTTACCGGAGTCAAATTCCTTGTGCACATACTCGGCCAATAAAGCTGATTCTGATTCTGATTGAAGCTACCCTGCAGAGTCTAGTAGGGCATTTCCAGTTCATTACAGTGCTTATAGTCTGTAATATCGTATATAGTTTTAGGCACTGGTGTTGAAAGTTAGCTTCAGCTGTAAACATGTATTCAACATTTACATCCCTTCAAGAATTGTAAATGTCTATAATTACCAGTATTAAATGAATGCATGTCCTCTAGTGGATGCGTGCACGGTGGACGTCAGATCCTTGCTATGCCTTCTACGGTGTTGACGGCTCCGACTGCTCCTTCCTCATCTACCTGAGCGAGGTCGAGTGGTTCTGCCCCCCACTGGCCTGGAGGAACCACAGCAGCCCCCCCACCCAGCTTACGCACACACCGGCAAAGACCCCCAAGAGACAAGTAAGAGCAATGCTGCTGTCAGAAAACAGACAACAGCTAACTGAAATGTCAGACATACTCACAGATCTATTCAGAACACATCTACTGTGGGAAGGGGCTGTCGGCCGGCCGCTCAATCTTCGGCAAACCCTTAAAATGTAGGCCAGTTGTGATATAGTGGTTAGGGAAGCACCTTGGGATGAAAGGGCCGTCCACTCGAATCCCCCCTGTGGTCATTGCTGAGTTGCCTGAGCAAGCACCTAAAATCCCACTTCCCTGAGTGTACACTACTGTGTGTTAATGAATGGATAAGTCAAATAATTATGATATGCTTAACACCTCAGCATAGCAGCTAACAAACTGCTGTGAAAGCAGCAGCTAATATAACTGATGACACACACAGAGCTGTCATATGTGCATGTGCCAGTGCAGCTGCATTCCCATTTTGGACACCCTGATTTGTGGATTTGTTGATTTGACAGCTTGTTTCTTTATTTATTTTAAGGGGTTGTTATTAATTCAATACAAATCCATTATTTTTTCTTTCCGAGGACATGAATAAAATATGTTTACAAATTGTAGATACTTCCTTCTCATAAGCCCTCTGTGGCCATACCTTGCTGGTGGCAACATATTAAACATCAGTTAGTAAATGGTGTCCTTAGATGTTAATTGCTTATCTGAGTATTACAATTATCTTCAGTCCTATAAAGGATAGGCAGTATAGTCAAGAGAGTGTCAGAGAAGGGATACGACTTCAACATTGTTTTTTAGTCGGCTGCTGAAACTGATAAATGTTTGTATTATAATGTTAGTTTTTTCAACATGAAAATACCGTTAAAAAAATAAATAAAATCTCACTCACTTTAATGCAGCCTTTAATAATAACTATGACAGAGTGTGGTTAAATAGAGATGTTAAATTTTACGGTCACATGTCTCCTCATCATTATCCTCAGTCCTCCACCCATTTTTTAGGAGCATATGTTTAAACATTAATTAATACAGCCGATGATGCCCTCTGTGCAGTCATACCCAAGTGTTCTGGATTCTAATGTTCAGATATGGAACAAGGGAGGTCTGAACTACGTAATTACACTGAATATAGCGTTTTCTCTGTCACATTGGCTTTGTAAGCAATTTGCAGAGCTTGCTTGGGAATGCAGGGCAGTCATTAATGTTTAAAGTAGTTCAGATGTGATGCGTTTTTGTGTGTATGATGGTTTCACTTTGGCTTTTACCTTAATAGGTGTGGCAGCAGGGAAATTTTCTGAAGGCTAAGCAAAATGTCAGCGTAAATGAAGACTAATACCTCCATCTCACGCTGTGACCCAAAAAAACTGAGTCTCAGTGTATATTTTCACACAAACAAAGCTGAGCCATGGTTTTCTCAGAGAATAAAATTCTTGATTGTTTATAGTGGTCGGTAGATGCATGCTGCATTCTGTTGAAACTTCTTTATGTGTTTTTCATTGACAGGTGAAACTAAAGCTGTAAACTAGTTTCCTTAGTACACAACTTTTCCTTCGCTAACATATTAGTGTTTAATCTAATTGCCTTTAACTAAGCATCTCACTGAAAATTATATTCTTTTAATAATCTACTGCAGCCAGTTCAGACATTTGCAGACTATTCAACATTACTATGACACTCTTCCTGTTAGCATAGGGAAAACCCACGCATTTGCACTTTCCTTATGGGAACGGTGGTGCTTTCATTTTTTGAAATATTTCTACCCACTTTTGCTTGACCTCTTCAAAACTTTCATTTTACTTTCTATCCATCCCAGGCTGCCTTCCGCACAGACCTCTCTGTACTGCTGGACCAGGTCGGGACAGGAAAAGAGTCCCTGAGCTTCATGAAGCGGCGAATCCGTCGGTTGACACAGCAGTGGGCAACCGCCGCCAACCGCCTAGACGCTAAACTGGAGCAACGGTGGAGGGACCAGAAGAAGGTAAGAGAAGGAGAGGCTGTTCAGTACATTGCATTTAGCCTTGACAAACATAATTTTGGTAAGTGCTAGAGGTCGACCGATAGTGGATTTTTGAATGCCGATATTATACCGATAGTTTGGAGCAGGAAAAAAACGATAACTGATTAATCGGCCGAAATTCCCAAATTTTAAGATTCATGGCAAACTAAGATGAAGAGACTACACACAGACAGCTTTAATTTTAGCCTGTTAACAAGCTAACTGTTGTTAGCTTAACAAGCTCATGTAGGCTAAATCATGCCGGTGGAGATGTGGCTGTTTATGCTGAAATATGATGCACGTTTATGCTTGTTGAACTAGTGGTACTTACTGCCTCTGCGAAGGAGGTTATGTTTGTTGACTTTTAACTTGTGAAGGTCTTATTTCACTTACAATGACACGTGTTGTCGTCCAGTCGACTTGTCTTCTCCACAGATCACAACTCCTCTCTCCTGCCGCTGCACACGCTGCGTTTCTCTCTCTCTCTCGCTGTGTGCGAAGAGCAGCCCCGCCCCTTAGTGATCAGAGCGACAGAGCGGAGCTATCGGCAATTATCAGCTCCAAATTCGGCCGATGCCGATAGTTTTTAAAACGTCCTATCGGCGGCGATTAATCGGCCAAACCGATTAATCGGTCGACCTCTAGTAAGTGCAGCTGAAGTTGAAATGGAGTGAAAATTGTTGCAATACGTTTCACACAATGTCAGTCAGTCAGTCATTTTCTATACCCGTTTAGTCCTGTTAGGGGTCACGGGGGTCTGCTGGAGCCTATCCCAGCTGTCATCGGACCAGTCCATCGCAGGGCCAACATTCACACTCACATTCACACCTACGGGCAATTTAGAATCACCAATTAACCTAATGAGCATGTCTTTGGATGGTGGGAGGAAGCTGGAGTACCCGGAGAGAACCCACGCAGACACAGGGAGAACAAACTCCACACAGAAAGGCCATCCGGCCCATGGATTTGAACGGGTGACCTTCTTGCTGTGAGGCATCAGTGCTAACCACCTCGCCACTGTGCCGCCCTCGTTTCACACAATGTATAAAATACAAAAGAGGAGGAGGATTGGAAGAGAAGGCAGGAGCTTTAGAGCAGCTAAATTGCACAGCATAAATAACAACAGGCATAGTGCAGCTTGTTCCTGTAGCACCCCACATTATAATCTTGACAGTGCAAATAAAAGAAACTGGAGTGTAAGAAGAACACACAAGATTCAAAAGGTCCTTACAAAGGTTATGGGAAACTTTTCTGGAGTCATTTGGCATAAAAGTGCACTTTCAGACGTTCCTTGGCAGTTCTCAATTTGGATGACAATAGCTGGTAGGAGCGCTAATGATGGGTTGTCATCCATCACTGAAGTCAATGCGTTTTTCTTTCTGTGATTGGCATGCAGTGGTTTTTATGTAGCTACTCAAAATATCTTTTTTTACAACAATACTCAATATCTCAGCTATCATACCGTAAAAGTGATTTTGGCTGCTGCTGAAACTGGTGGTAGCACTTCATGTCAAGGACTCAGTGTGAGAGAAAAGAGAGGAGCAAGGGTGAATGAAAGAGAAGAAATGACAGTGAGCAAGGAGGTGAGGAATGATGAGGAATGGTTGGGATTATGACACGGTGCCGAGCATGTGCCAGAGGGAGAAGAATAAGATAGGAAAGGATAAGAGGGGTACAGTAGAATATGGATTAGGAAAGAACTGATGAAGAGAGAGAGTTACTATGGTGAGCTACTACTTTGATGAGCAAGATGTACCTCAGTTGTGGACAGAACCATGTGCCTGTGGATTTATGGTATTTTACTCACAAAAGGAGGAATATTTGCAACTAAAAGTGTAATTTAAAAGCATACTTTTTCAAATCTGGCTCTTCTATTTTGCCACGTTACCTTTCACAGCATTACATTATAGATTCTCCCTAACTACTGCGTTTCTTGCCCTGCTCTGAGCAGACTCATAATCTTTTAGTTAAGAAAGTAATGATGAGTGAATTAGTGAATGGGCAGATTGAGCTCATTCTGCTTCTTCTTTGCAAAGTATTTCTCAGTGTCCCCATCCCTTTCTAAAATGAGTTAACAATGGTGGAAATAGTCCTCTGTTTTTGTACTGCACTAAGGGGATATCCTCTATCATTGGCTTTGTGGCTGCTTGAACTGCTTATATGCCTTACAAAGTGCTGCTGCTGTTATCTCAACAGCAGATGTCCTGGTGTTTGTAAGAGTTAGCCTTGGTTGTCTGAAGCAGTTTATCACAATAATTAGAAATGGAAGTGAAATGTGTGTGTCTATCAGTCTTTGTGGATCTGTTTGTGTGCTTGACTGCTAAGTGGATATCCATATTGGATAGCCAATGTGATAATCTTATACAGTTTATTTAAAAACTAAATCTCAGTCTGTGGAAGACAAATTCAGTATTCTGGACTGTTAACCATGCTCTCTCACATTGAAAAGAAGACCACTGCTTGATTTTAATTAAGTCTGACCCCGGAAAAAACACAGTGTCTAATGTGAATTGACTAAAGCCCTGCACTCGCCTCACTGCTGTCTTTGACACGACCTGTGCTACCAATAGCAATTTAGCATTCTGCTTGAGCATGCAGTCTTTGCTATTCCAACTGGGTTCTGTTGATTTAGTTCTGTTTCCTTGTTTAGCTTTCTCTTTGATTGTAAGCAGGGTGGATGTTTACTGAGGAAAGAGAATAAATGAGCAGAACAGACAAGCAAATATGACGGGGAAAAAGATCAAGAGAAAAAGACGCAAGGTGATTATTTTGTCAGTCGCAGACATAGGACAGGAAAGTTGTGTGTGCCGATGTATATGTATGTATCTGAATGACTGTACACTTGAGAAATGTTATTCTGAAAGGTCTTACCTGACAGTCAAGCCAGAAGAGGTTTCGTACACTCTCTTGACTGAGTTATATTTCTATCAGAGTGTAGAAAAAAGTAGCAGCTTGCCCTAAATATTCTAGGAAGTCTGTTTTTTTAATGACTAATCAGCCAATTTCCTTGATGCTCGCGAGGTTCAGAAAGAATACAGTCAACCTTTTGCTGCACTTCACTTTGAAAGCACTAATACTTTTGAGTATTAGAGCTTTTTTTTTGCAGGAGCGCTATTCAAAACTTCATCAAAAGCCACGGCCAACCCATTCAACAATGCTGAACATTTCTGTTATTGTGCGACATGACGGCGTTCTCAGTTTTGCAGACTTCAAATGAGACATATTCAGCTAACCTGCCTCATAAAGGAAGTTTTAAAGACCTGATTCTGATCCAAGTTTTTCACTGGCATTCTAGTCCTAGTTTTACTGTCTAAGCGAGCTTTGTGTCCGTTGAGCTTGCACCTTTATGATTTTGTCAGCATACGCCAAATTGGCAATTTCCCTTCTCCCTGTGTCTGTCCTCTTGAGAGTTAATTGACCTCTGACTGATGAAGTGCAGTATAGGAGACTAATGGGATATGGAAGTGAGGAAGGTGAGGGTAGTGAAAAAAAAAGAAAAGAAAAGAGGTAGCGTTGAAATAAAGAGAAAGAAGTAGCCTGCAGACCTGCGAGGGAGAAGGTGAAATTAAGGTTAGAGCGGTAATGGTTGTCAGTGCCAGATTGTGTCGCCACCCGTGGCCTTCCATCGGACGCCTGCATCCTTCTTGAGGGCCACGATGCATGAGAGAACAGGGTCACACACACAGTCAGACACACGTGTTTTCATATAACAGATGCTGAGACAAGCATTAGCATTCTTCTGTCGTTAGCCTGTTAGGGATGAGTGGAGCAGAGCACAGCGCTGGAGTGGTACCACATATTTGAGAGCCACTTCCACCCTGCTCCAAGGACTTTCCAAGGATTTTACTTAGGCACACACTCATATTATATAAAACATCCCTTACATCAGCTCACAAAAGGAAACAAACATATCCCAGTTGTATAATCATAAGAGGAGATGTAAAATACCTTGATTCACAGCATAAACGTTTAATGAGACGTGCCGAGCATGAATATGTGCAAGCAGACGGGGTGTTGTAAAGGTCTACTTCAGTCTCAGTGGGTTTGGTGGGTCTTTATGTTCAATACTCGTGGGATGTTAAGTCTACAGTAGAGCTTAAGATCTTTTTGAGGATCCCCGAGCTCACTGTGAGTATGTGAGCGAGCGCTTACGCCTGCGTTCACTGATGTATGTCAGCGGGAAGGCACACACACAAAAACAAACAAAATTCAGAATCCATCAGTGCACTCAGACACACATGCACCATCTGGGAGTATCACAAGTCCACTGATATAAAGAACTCCACTTCCTGAGGGAGGCAGCTGACTGTGACACTGGAGTTTAAGAGGAAGTAGCTTTAGCTTCAGAGTTACTCCTCTTCTTTTTCCTCCTGTTCTCTTCACCTGGGTTCCAGTTTCTCTCTCATCTGTTCAAGGTATCATTCCTTCAATGTGGTATAAACTTTACTTCTCAGGCGCTGTTAGATATCAGATATTTTGACTGGACTCCATTCTGATTCTGTTCCAATACAGAGGAATTAACATTTTATAAATGGAGTTAAATACTGCCTATTTGGAAGAAGGTTAAATCCCTCCTTAGCAGGACTGCTTAGTGCTTCAGCAGAGCACGAGGAGGCTCTAGTCTGCGCCCTTACTCTCTCCCTATTAACTATGCATCTTAGTGTGGATGTCAGGTTTATAGAATCCAGCCCACAGTTATTCAGCTCTGTCACCAGTGTGTGATATTCCTCATATTTATTTAGCAGTTTGACTGCGCTGCCAGAATGGGAAATTCAGCTCCTTCTGTCTTCATTTTTTCACGGTTGCCAGTGTTTGTGTGATACACCATATAACCACCACCACCACCACCTCCAACAAGCCAAGGGAGTGAACAGCGTTGGCGCCATGTATTCTCACTCTTGCCATCTGCCACCCAAACTGTAATTAAATTTCACTTATCTTTTTTTATGAAGCAGGAGTTAATAGAGCAGGTTTATTAAATCAGGGGATTTTTCACGCCAGCTGGAGTCTCACAGGAGCTCGGCTGCACTCACGTCGCTGTTAAGTGCTTTATACGCTTCCTTTACATGTGAGGACATCAGTAAGCTTTAGCACTTTTGTCAAATGTATACTGTTATAATACACAGTTACACGTTATATAAATGTAAGGAGCTAAAGTTGTACATGGAAAAGGAGCTCGCTTGGGTGATGAATCGTTACATTAATGTGCAGCTCAGCTCAATTTTAGATTTAGCATTTAGTAGAGTAGATGCAAAACAAAAACAGAGTTAAATAGATCAAATGCAGGAGTTCACATTCCACCAGATCACACAACCATGCCTCCAAATGAGAGCTAATTTTCCTAGATAACGGCCGCATGTGTAAATAAGCAACTTTACTATGTAAACTGTGAATGTACATGCACAATAATATTCCACTAGTCAGCAGAATAAGTGTCATCATCATGTTGTGTTTTGTTACCTTTATGCTATCCAGTTTGCTTTCCTGCTTCCTGTGTTTTGTAATCATTTTTCTCACTGTATTTTGCTTCCTTTCTTCATCTGTCTTGCCTTGTGTCTGCGTGCTCCTCCCCTCGTTGGTTTCACAAGTCTCTCGTATTTCTATCAGCCCATGTGTGTGTGTGTGTATACGTGTGTGTGTGTGTGTAGAACCCTGCCTTTGCCTCAGTCCTTTTTCATTCTCTCTGGTTAGAACGAATATAGTTGAATCTTTGCCTCACGTGTGGTAAAGACTTTCTAGAAAGGACTGAAATATCATAGCTAAACGACAAGCTGTTCCAAGAAAAGTTTAAATGTTTAGACACCGTTCTGTTCACAATGTCTGCCCATAAGAGGCTTAAAAAAAAAATTAAAAAAAATCGTATTTTGCAGATTAAAATCAGTGATAAGTCAGACTGATCGAATCATGAATGTATGTTTGTAGTGTGAAGGTGCTGTTGCTACTCTAATTTCGACACTGGAATTATAAGTGAAATAAGAGCGTACACTCTTGAGCGTACACTCTTGGAAGCTTTTAATCGTTACCTCTACGGTTCAGAGAGGGAACAATACAGACCCAGCTTACAACAAACTCAAGCACTCACATGCAAGCGGAGATGGAGTGAAGGGGGGGACAATAAGCGCACCCCAGGAAAACTTTCTGGCAAACTCCTCACAGTTGGCCGTAAGCTTATTATGATGTTTCATGGTCAAAGCTGTGGCTTCCATTTGCCAGTGAAAGCAGCTGGAGGTGTTCATGCCGTGTTAGTTAATCAGGATTACTGAGCAGAGCAGCGTTTGGACATGGCTGCACCTAATCCGCTGTGAAAAGTAACATGTTGCTCATTTCTCGGTGGATTGCACTAATTATGCAGCGCCTAGGTGGTCGTGACTGACAGGACTGTTTCCTGCACGAGCAAATTTGTCCAACGGTGCAACATGCTTATAAACTGTGATAATTCCTACAGATGCCTTTTATAGTGTTTAAAAATAAAGTCGACTTTCCCATTGGAATCCAAGAAATTTGTTACGGTGGTTATCTGTATAGACATACGGTGCATATGAAATGAGTTTTGCAATGAAGTCCACAATGCTGGATTTTTGCATGAGCGTGTGGTTCCAATGGAGCATGAGGGGATAATTCATTGGGGGATTTCAAAGAATTACTTTTCTGGTGCCATAATTTCCTTTTTGAAGAGTCAGAAAATGTAATGATTCTAATCCTCAAAGTTATTAAAACGGTTTGCACAGCATACGCTTAACTTTCAAAGAGCTTCATTTTATTTAGCATGGACGACGATAGAAACCATGTCATGCCACATATATAAGGTCAAATTACTTTGTTTATATAATTGTAAGGTTTGGTCATTTTATCTGTATTGCACAGTGTGGTGCAGATGTCTTGGTTTATCAACTTGTTTGGATTCTTATTCATTGCACAAAACCATCAGAGAGGAGAATTCATTCAGCACAAATATGACTACAGTCTTAAACCAATATCCTCAGCAACACAAAAAGCCCTGCAAAAGATTGTTCTTTGTACATGTACTGCATTTTGCATCAAGATAACTGATGAATTTAAAAATGATTTAAAGTAGTTATTAATGAAATTAAAAATTTTGTAAGCATTTTCAGTAACAGTACATCTTTAAATCTTCAAAATAAGACCATCTCCAGAACCTTTATTTGAACTCTCTGCAACAATATGCCCCTGTCTATCTTTCAGATCCTGGTCCATGTAGGCTTCCTAACAGAAGAGTCTGGAGATGTTTTCAGCCCCAAGGTGCTGAAAGGAGGACCTCTGGGAGAGATGGTCCAGTGGGCCGACATCCTGACTGCTCTCCATGTTCTGGGACACAACCTCAAGATCTCTATGTCTGTCAAAGAGCTTCAGGGGTGAGTTCTCTTGATGCAAACGCGACTGAACCAGTGTCTGAGTGGGTGTTTATGAGGACGAATCCAAAATATCTACCTCCAACTGACCCCTAATGACAGCTGTGACAACAAACCAGTGACCTCCTGACATCATCCTGTTATCTTTGTGTATTCAAAATGTGAAAGAGCTTTGCACTTTAATTATACCTCATTCCCACTTAACCCAGGGATTAGACACGGGGGCTCTAAGGTCCTGTTGATTTGTCCCTGTATTGATCTCATATTGATAAACTCCAAAGCTTCCTGTCAGTGGGACTGCATTGGTGTGTCTTTTTATCCCTCGTCAGCACGCTTACATGTTTCTGCTGACTGATACAAATGGACAGACACACACGCCCCCACACACGAAGATGGATGTAAATCTGCCATGTTAGAGAAGAACCCTCAGGCTTGTACCCGTCCACTCTGCGCTATGGTTGAGACTGAATAAATCACAGAGGTTGTCATCCTCCATGAAGATGGATGTTTAGCGTTGTATTGTTAGAATTATGTATAGGTATATTGTAAGAAGACAACTGGCTCATACTGGTCGACGTCTTTGTTCAGCCTTGATTGGGCCTATAGTTTTTCTTTTTGCCTTTGTTGATCATTGCTATGACACAGGTACGGAGCATAGATCAATGTAATGATGCCTACAGAGACCCTGCTGTTCTCGGCATTTGAGAGTCTGCACTGCCTGCGACAACTCTCACAAATCATAGAAGAAGTATTGTATTGATGCCCAGCCTTTGGCAGTCATTTTGTAGACATATAACACCTCTGTGGGGACCAGGAAAGAGTGAGAAAATCTCGTAGAATTTTATACTTAAAAAATGGCTTTAGAGATGGCAGGCACATCCACCAGCCTGAGATCACTTGTCAGATTTGAAATGGATGGCAGGATCGTTTTCACTGTGTACGTGTCTCTGTAGTGTCTTGGGACCTGCTTTTTAAAAATCGGCCTTTTGCACAACCTAGATTGAAAGGTTGCAATATGATCTAAGCATGAGCATTTATTTTATCCACCTTCCCCACATGAAATGGCTTTCAAAGAGCAACCATTTGGATCCTGGCTCAATCCATTATAAACACCTGGAAGACATACCAAGTCCACTTCTCCTCCCATGTATTGCTGCAGGAAAATAGAATAGAGAGCTGGGTTAGACGGTGTGTCGAATTTATTTCTTATATTCTTGATTTATCACTCTTTGCTCTCACGTCTTTCATTTTGCTCCGTTCCTGCCCTCAGTAAGACACAACACTGGGAATTAAGGCTGACTTAAAGCAGTTTGGCTATCACAAAATAAAATGTCGTGTTCATCTTTCTAATCTCCGTCATGTCCCCCTCAAATCTGTTAATGGTTTCATTGATCTTCGGTCGCTCGCTGCAGGGAGGCTTTTATGCTTTTCACAGTGACCCTGATGCTAACACGTTATAGGTGATAATGTAGTACTATAAAGGGTCCGCTCAGTTAAACCGTCAATGACAAAATCAATTCTGGGCAAACAAACAGCCCTTAAAATAGGATACACTGATTCTATCTGTCACTGACATACTGGTTGTGAGGTAACACTTTGTGTTGGCATGGTGTGTAGTTCAAATTTAGCCACTATATTTACCACATTAACAACACAGCTACAACTACAGTGCTTTTCGATTTGAGAAGCACAAGTATTGATTTTCATCTTGTTGGCGGCGTGAAATATACAAGGGATAAAACATCAACTAACAAACCAATCAGAGTATTCTAGTACTAAAGTTTGCTGCACCTCACCATCTGTTGTAAGATTGGACGCTCAGATATTGCGTTTATGTACTCTTAACAACCATGCCATGGTAGGCATATTCACTTATCATCACATGTCAGTGAACAGAAAGGGAAAGAAGCTTGGCACCCTATATAACAACTTGAATATCTGAAAATGAACAATTGTTCAAAATACATAAGAGATCCACATTAAAATGCACATTCATAAATATTGTTCACTGGTTGATACTATTACTATTGTATAAATATCCCAACAGTTGTTTTGATCTCATTGCTGCTGCTGGTGTTCATATCAGTTGTTTAGTGCAAGTTCAAAATTTTACAAAATATTCATTTCATTATAAAAAACGCGTACAAAGCGCTAGACCATTCCAATATGTATTTCTCTAAAGACACACTTCTGATGGATGGAACTGGACAGATGAGCAGACAAGCAGAGATGTAGACAGATATGCAGCTGTATTTACAGAAAAATCTGGACAGGCAGGCCAACCGAGACGACTGGAGAACCAGGCAGACAGACAACAATTATCCCTAAGAGGCTGCTTAGTTGAAGCTGAGTCTAAACACAGATTTGGAAATTGCTTTGCTTTCTTTTTGTGCTACACTGACCAACATTACAACAAAGCTGAACAAAAAGGTGTCTAGGGTCCGTTTTTCTCAACCATTCATCTTCCAGCTCCACCGTTTGAGTGTGTGTGTGTGCTGTATGTGTGTGTCTTCAGATAGTTTGTACATTTCTCTCCTGACTACATCTGAGGATGTGATTGGCTGAGGGAAGCAGAGGGTACCTGTAATTGGCCACTGTGGGGATGATTAGGTATAGACTTGTTGTTGTTTCTGGATATAACGTACACTACACTGTGATGCGTAGTTCCCAGTCAGCACTGCAGTTAGGTGGCTGCACATTAGGCACTGTGGCTATAGACAAAAATGACTTCACGATTTAACTCGGAATGCAATACACTAAATTCTAACCGTGTCAATGAAAAGCTTATTTTTGGGGGCTCTTCATATATCAGTGTGACTTTGTCTTGTGGCCTGCAGGACATAATGACACAGGAATCCTTTACTTTATTCTTTCCCGTGACAGTGCAGAGACATGCAGTATCGCAGTCTCAGGGCTGTCACTGTGCAGATGGATGATGTGAAAATGTTCATGCAAAAAGCCTGTGGGGGAGAAAAAGAAGAAAGGAGAGTACAGCAAAGTGCTGAGTGAGCATCTGTGGAGTCCGACCGGGGACTGTCAGTATTCAAATATGCAAATATTTTTGAAGGCTCACTGATTAATGCCATCCCCTTGTTTCAGATCTTGGCCTGTTCTTCATATTGGCGTGAAGCAGAAATTTCGTACCGTTTCTGCAATTTATTTTCCCACACGCAAACCTAGTGGAATTACATTCACATTTTTGCATCTCGGCTTCTCTGCTGAGTATGTACTCTACTCACCGAGCAGCTTGATGGAAATGAACCCGAGTCTGATGCCAGTTAGATTGGCAACGTACCTGAGATGTATTAATGTGTGAAGGAGAGAAGACAAGCCTCTGCCTGCTCGTTCCAGACTATGGGCTCCTAGAACTGCGTCTGTCGTTGCAAAGAAGGATGGTCAGCACCTTTGTGTCTTGACCTGTCAATATTGTCAATTGTCGTATACACATCAGTAATACTGAGATGGAAGAATGTGGCACAGGATAAAACATAATGACCTTTTGCAGTCCACACACAATCCAATATAGACACTGGAGAATTAATCATTGCCGGGAACAATGATTGTAGAGGCGTGTGTACAAATAAATATGTGTGAGTGTATGTCTAAAACATTTGAATGTGGCATCACAGGACATCTGATAGAAATGATGTGTGTTAAGGAAGCACAATGGAAAACAATATATTATATATATAGTAACTGCTGTGAAAAACAGCGCAAGTTTAAATGAATCAGTTATTATTGAATTCTTTCTTAACATTTTTCACCGAGCAGGGATGCACCATCAGGGTTGGCACAGAAAGGGGTGCCCCAAATCAGCAATCAGCAATTATTTTAATGCTTATTCTTAATATTAACTTAATATTATTATTAATATTATATTATTAATATTATTCTTAATTCTTAATTCATTTTTCACCCAACTTCTATTTTTTGCATTTCAGATGTTTGAGTATTGAATGGAAGTGAATTCTTTTTACTAGGTTAAAAAATATTTTAGGCAACATATGAATTAAAGAGACGGGTTTGTGCCCTGACACTTTACTGTGGCTTCTGCTTGGATTCTGTCTTAATAACTACCCGTTTAAAATCACACTATAGCCAATATCCACCATCTTACCTTCTTCATACTCTACTGTAATGTATGTTAAGACTCATATCTAACACATTATAAGTGTATCATCTCTTGTCTGGTTGCAGCCAGGGACCTTCATTGCATGTCATAACCTCTTTCACGCCCCTTGCTTCCTGGCTGTCTCTCTACCGCTATCAGCCATCTATAAAGGAAAGCCAAAAACGGAAATGATTAAAAATGTCACACACCCTCCACTCCATTTTTTCCTCGTTACACAGTCTCATCCCAACTTCAGGTAAGGTCTTGGTTGCCATGGAGATCAGACTCCAGGCTAGATGGGAGGGTTGGAAATGGAAAGACACAGAATAACAGCCAATCTACAGTAAAGGACACAGAAGAATACGTAGTCTTCTCCCAGTTATGTGTTTTGGTTTTTACACACCAAACACACACAAAATTAAAAAATAAACTGCAATGTACAGACTGGCTAGCTCATTTTTTTTTTGTGATTTTTTTTTACATAGAAGTCTCTGTGTTATTCTGCAAGTGCTCCTGCAGTTGTTATTTTTTTTATATAAATGCTGTTTTATTATCAGTTGTATCTCTACATAAGCCTATCTCTAGTAGATATGTCAAGCGTTCTTAGCCTAGGAGACTAGATAATTGTAATTTTTACATTACCTTTACCAGTCTCTGTAAAGGTCATCTCTTCACAAATCTCTTGCACTTTAACTTTTATCTGTACTGTAAAACCTTTCAGATTTTTATGTGCCTCTGCTACACTCCTGGTATTTTTTTTTAATCTTCGCCAGTCTTTCACAGATTTAAGTTCTACTGTTGATTTAAGCACCTTGTGATAAAAAGGATAGGCCAGGGAACAGGTCCATGTGTAAAGACTGACTGTCTAACCGTCATACTGCCATCGTGTTTATTTTTAGTTTTCCCTCATCTCCTCTTTTTTGCTGCTTCATACATGATCACAGCATGAATCTAAGTCTCCCGACAGGTTCTTGTGTGCAAAGGTCAAATCTGCTGCTTAGGGAAGTTATTTTTTGGACAGCGCATCAATATTAAAAGCTTATAAAGCCTCTGGTGACAAGTTCAGTAAAGCAGAGCAACAGTATGTGTTACTTATGGGTCGTAAGCCAGTTGAGTGGAAGCGATGTGTGTATTATAAATCTACTTGTTGGTCTAGTGAAACTCCATGTGGCTTGTGTGAGAGAGGACGAATTTTACATGAATGGTAAATGGCTTTGTATTTATATAGTGCTTTTCTAAAAGAACAAGTGAAGAATTGGATTGGTCTTTAGATCCTCTCAGTCGCACACCTTTTTTCTGCATTTTTGTGAGCTTTAGTCTAAATATCGTGTGCTCTAGACCTTGTAGTCACACGAGTGAGTTCAGATTGACTAGAAATGTCCTTTGCCCATTCAGCTAGGAAAATGTGTATTTCCTGTCGATGTTTCAAAGCAAAGTTGCAGAGTAAATGTGTGGATATGAGTTTGTAAGTGGTTGTGGGAGTTGTTTTTGTCTTTACTTCTAACACTGTTTGTTATGAACTGTCTCTGCTTTTCCATAAAAAAGCCACGAGAAGTCACACTCTCCCTGTGCTTTATAAACTTGCACTGCCTCTCTCTTTTCGTCTTTATCTCTTTCACCCTTTGCCATCTCACATCAACCCGATTCCCTCACCGGCTGTAAAGTTCAGCTTGTAGAGAGACGGGGAGTCACTGCCTTCATTTCATCTTGTTCTCCTCCATAGGTTGGCTGCCTTATTATATACCTGCCCTAGAATCTTTGATACCTCGACCTGGCTTTTCTTGCTTCTATCTCACAATTAGGCCATTATCACTTTCCTTGGATTGCTGTTTTCTCTTTTTCAGAACTTTAGTGCTTGTCTGTTGCCTCTGTTGTGCAAGCGAGCAACTAAGCAGGTTTAGGGAGAAACAACTTCTAAAGCAGCTGACTCAAAGCATTATTATTCAGTTGGGTGTAAATGCAGGGGAGAAGCATTTCCTGTTAAAAATGTCCAAACTTTAAGTTACGAAGGGAGCACATATCCGATGTCTTTATAGGAGAAAACCTGCTGAGGTGTGTGAAACTCATGAAGGGACTTGTGCAATACCTCCCTCCTTAAGGAAACTAGCACAAAATAACATTAATCCGTTGTGGGAGGTGGATGTTAGTGTGTGTATGTGTGTGTTTGGAGTATGTGAGACAGAGTGTCAGCTTGTCTCTTTGTAAACCAGAGCGTTCAAATGAACGGTGTGCTCAATCTGCATCATTTTGCCTTTAGTGACTACGTTAGCAGAAACAAACCACTAGCAAACTCCTTTCCTCTCCTCCCTTTCCTTCACCCCACCTCCTCCCTCCCCTGTTGTGTGCCTTTTAATCTTTCTTTTGCTGTCTTTGTCTCTCTGTTTCTTTATGTTTTCTCCCTACAGCTGTTCCCCTTTAAGCTCAAATCAATGTGCTTGTTAGCGACTTCCCAGATTTTTAGAGCATTTCATCACCCCTATCCTTACTCCTAACCCCCCACAGATACACACACAAACACTGCAGTGGAACGAACACTTGGTAATGACTTCCCATATCCTTTGTCTCAAATCTGAAGAGCTTAGTGGAAAAATAAAAAATAAAAAATGCTTCAGCCCATGGGTGACTTCGTTTTCGTTAGCTGTGTTACTGTGGCTCACATCTCCACATGACATTACCTCTAATTGGTCTGCGTGACACAACTGGGGCTTGGAAATACAAATAGGACAAAGTGCTGCGTTTGCTTCTTTAGCTGATATAGCAGAATCCTCACTGCGCTGCCATGGATGTGTGTGTGCTGAGACAGTTATACTTGTAAAAGATTATTTCTAGGCCCAACACCAGGGGACAGTTTTAGAAAATAAATAAGGGCTGTGTCAAATAAATAAATACTGTGGTGACATACTGTATATGTGGAATCCTCTACACTCTCAGAATTCTCTGAACCTATCCAACCATTCTGATGTGAGTGGTCTTTATACACACTACAGTGTCTTGTTTCTCAAAATTCCCTTTCTGCAAAACTCACACAATGGCCCTAGCATCAGCACAAAAACTTGTGCCTTCAGTCTGTCTCATTGTATCTGAAAGTAAATAGAGAGTATCCAGACATCATCTATGTTTTTTATTTGCCTGTTTTTTTTGTTTTTGTTTTTTTTTCCCCATTTATAACTTGTCAACATGGCTGCCTCAAATAAGGAGGGGTTTAGAAGATAAACTTTCAGTGTAAGCAGTTTTGGCCCATTATTCCATCTTTCTATGAGCAAAAGAGCAAATGACAAAGAGAGTTGTGCCTATGCAGTGTGGAGTATACAAGCCATTTCTACCTTGGACTTCGTACTGCCACAGCTGCCTTCCTTGCAGAAAGGCTAAGGGAGGCCAGTCTCTGTTGACTGCAAGGCCAAAACTGTTAGCTCTGGCAGAATAAAGTGAAAGAAAAAGAATAGATAGAAAGTGGATGTGAGACAAGGTGCGTGTGCTCCACAGGTATACTGTATGTGTGCTTCTTCATCCCCGACCCAGGTGCTGAAGACTTTTCAGCCCTCTTATTGTGGAGTAGAGGCATGGGAGGAGGGTTTGAGCAATGAATAGGCTCCGTGGCCTGGGGACACGTTAAAACAAGCTCCAGTAAAACCAGAGCTGTCGGCTATGTTTCAACTGCCTTTTCTCCCTCAAACAGGATTTCTGCCTATAGCAGACATAAAAATAAGGGAAAATGCACAAGTAAGATGTCTTGCTTTTCTTAAATGTTTTGTCCATCTGTCTGACCCTCTGCAGCCGTCTCTGCTTCACTAAACTAGCGGTTAGTGAGAAAGCGTTAACTCAGATTTGGCTGATCAGCTTAGCAAAGCATTACAAGAAACAAGTGGAAGTGACAAAAGGAATTCTTCATCTTCATCTCATCTGAACATTAAAATACACAAATATATTCACAATAACAGGATCATGTGATTATTAAACTGTAAATCAACTGAGTAACCAGGAATTGACTGCTCTGCTGGTAGTTCTTCCTACCTCCCTACCCTCTTCACTACTTGTAGCTGTTTTCTATTTTCAGTGACAAATACAGAATACTGCTGTCTTGAATGCCTAGTTCTCAAGTATCACGCATGGTGTATGGAGTGAAGTTAAAGTTTAAGATTTTCTGTTTGTGTGAATAATAAAAGATCTGCAATATATATATACGTATATATATATAATTGAAATTATGCTAATTATATGATGGGTTAATTCAATTAGAAACGTATGAAAACAGTTTTTCTTCTTACACTGGCAAGTTTATGCCGACGGGTCTTCTGTATAAGCTTGGTTATTTGACGACCAACTGAGATGGCATAAAGGGTAACCTTGTGGAATATCTAGCACAATGTCATACTTACTGTAGAGTGCAGCAGAAAGAACTCAATCCATTCTTGGGTTAAGAGAAATAATGAACTCTGGCTTGAAATATTATGAACCACATAATGGTTTTTAATTGGCTCACAGTGCAATGGTGCATGACCGCTACTGATAAATGACAATGCTGCACCTGCACTGCAAGCACATAGTCATCCATTTTGATGTTGGGAAAGTAGGCAGCCATGCACTGCAAAAAAAATCATCTCTAGTTTCATCATCAGTCATGTGCATTATACAATACTTACAATAGAGGATAATGTACACTCTAGGGCGTTCTCATATTCCACTTCCTGTCCTTAATTTTACCACAGATTATTTAATTTTTACTTTTGTCATGGATTTGCTAACATTATGGGTCGATGACAACTCTCTATTCTTCATCTAGTCATTAGAACATTTAATATTATCATGGGTTAATTGACAGTGAAACCATGACACCAATTTATTACGTCTTTGCCAAGCACTGCTGAAATGGGCTCAGAAAACCTCTTATTATGCACATTTTCCTTTAACAAGTGTGACATGGTGTGTTAGTTATATTAGAGCCCTTGTTGTCTCTACTTTTGCTGAAAAGATAGAGCGGCTGATGTGAGCAAAGTCAAGCTTAATTGGGTTCTGCCGCCTACGTACTCTACCTCATAAGGCGTCCTTGGAGTTATCATGTGAACCCAAAAGATTTTGCTCAATGACGCTGTCAGTGTCTCCTGTCATAGCAGGGTTCAAACTGATCTCAGCACGCCTGATGTGTCTGTGCCCTCTGCAGGAGAAAATGGGGCCATTTTAAGGCAGTCAGGCTTGAAATTAGGCTGAGCGAGGAAAGGTGTTTATTGCACTAAACCTAAATAGATTGCTGTCTCTTCTCTCACCTTTACTTTTGTCTCTGATTTCCCACTTTGTCTCACTTTAGCCATTTCCACTCTCTCTGGTTTTTGTGGCAAAATCTCAGTAATAACTGAACTCAAGGACAAAAAGTCAGTAATAAAACACCCCGGCAGGCCCTTTTTGTGCAGACAAACGCTGCTCTCACAGCATCTTTGAAGCTCATTCACAGACAAGCCGTCAGTGTGTTTCCGCTATGTTTGACTGATGGAGAAATTGAGTCGAGAACATCTCTTTCTTACAGAAGCCTGGAAAAAAATTCAAGCATGAAATCCCAGAACACAATGCTATGCCAGATATGAGATAGTGTCTGTGTTAATAACAGAATTTGATATCCTAACCACTAAGCAACATAATTGGTCTAACTCAGCAACTTACAGTTGCAATAGATTCGATTTTTACTTGAACTGTAACTGTAATCTGATAGGGCAGCTATCCACAGCACCGTTACAACTGCTGGTTTTTGCCACTGACAGTTTGCTCATATTGTTATTATGTGTGACTGACAACATTATGGAAATCATTCCGGCAGAGATGTAAGTGCGTCTAGCACGCAACAGAAGGACAACACGTGGTAAGTGAGTTCTTGTAAAAAAGATAACAGGAAAGAGTGGGTAGACATAGAGCACAAAACAACAACAGTTTTGTGTTTGTACATTTCCAGATTGTGGGAACACAGTGTCACAGCTTTCACACACTACTTTACATGGACACACTGAATTGTGGCTAGTTGTGCCACAAATGGACAAAGCACTCCCGTCCATTTCGACATGGCTTATCAGACAGAAAGAACTCCTAAATGCTTTTAGCCAAAGGAAAATGCTTTACCAAAATGCTGCTGCAGACAGAGTGGATGCAACTGTATTGGCTTAAGCTTTTTTGTTGACCTTGCATGAAAGCACAACAGGACAACATTGGAGGCAGTCACTAAGCCAGTAGCATAGACACAGTATCAACTGATTCAATCTTTGGCAAAAACACTCAGTTTTAGTTCACATAATTTGATGTGGATAGCATGTCCATTTGCCATGTACCATTTTTGCTAAATAATAGTCTGATACAAATCCTTGTGGGGGAAAAAGGTAAATCTTTAAATATCCAGATGTTATTGGTTAAATTCAGTATTTACAGTATGTCAGGATAGTAAGATATGTGTTGGGATTGCTACAGTGATTAAGCATGTACAACGTTTTTAGTGTTGCATGCTTATTAGTAAGTAATTCAAATGACGACCGAAACTGATAGAAATGATAGAAAGGTTTCTGATTACTTGATCATGAAGTGTATCAGGAAGATCTGAGTTTAGATCTGAAACGGTTAAATTCTTTGCCAGAAACTGAAAGAATGGGTGTCACTAGAAAGCAAAGACTGTTATTTTTGATTTCCCGTCTGTCCCCCATAATGTCAGCCATTCTCCTGTGGTTTTAGCTTTATAACCACAGCACACTATTTGTTCTTTGCTCCCAATAGACTAGAGTCATAATTGAGTGTAGAGAAATGTTTAGGGGCATTTTCTGAAGCTACTGATAGTATTATGTTTCATTAACTCTTTAATTCTGTGCCACTGTTTCTTTCTGCCCCCTTAGCTTTACCTTTTGGATGGTTCACCACTAGATTTAGGATCATATGAGCTCCTCATGTGAACCAACTGCTTCATAAGTAACACTTAACACTCAATCCAAATGATAACTACTGAGGAAACGGTGGTCTCTGGAAAACTTGTCTGTCTTCAACCACTGTGGATGTGAAAGTCTAATTTCAGGAGCTGAGTGTGGCCTCAGAAGGTTGGTGGTCTACAACTCATCGATAAATCAATAAAAATTAGTTTTCTTTTGGTGCACTGGCCTGTCAGCATGGTAATATTAATGAGTTCACTTTGTGTTTGGTGGGATGTGGAATGGCACGTGAATGCACACCAACACTTCAGATGATTTGCGAGCGCGTTAGCTCCATCACATCCATCCGTATGCATGAGTTGGCTTCACACTAAGGCGAAAGGCATCTGGCTGCTGTATCACTTGACTGCCACTTCTGCTTCTGTTTTATTCCTTCCTGAGAGCTGGTGGCAGGTCTCAAAGTGGATTTATCTAATCTGCACCATGTGTGAGAGCACAATGATATATACATGCCAAAGTATTCATTTACACACCGTATACAACCCTATGTGTTTCTGTACGTGTTTTTGTACATTGTGCGGTCTCACACACGTATCCATGGGTGTGTGCACACATTTTCGATCCCCTTGACTTCCTCCGTCACAACCAATGCCGACTCTTATTCTTCTTGATTTAGAGGGATTAGATGAAAAGTTGCTGACGAAGCCAAAAGAGCAGGCTGCCTGACGTCTTGGAGACAAAGCAGGAGCTGGCTTTATTAGCAAAGGGCGCATATGCAGTGTGTGTGTGTGTGCGAGTGTGTGTTAGTGTGTGTAAATACATTTGTCTGTCAGACCTTGGAGGCTATCCAGGTATTTCCATTCTGCTTGTGAGCTCTCTTTCTCTTCCTCTCCAACTAAAACACTAATTCACATCCTTCCTTTCTCTGACAGCGCTATCCTCCATTCTTCTAAATCTTTTCCTGTTTTTCTTTCTCTTAATCTTCCCACAAGGCATTACCTTGTTCCTATGGTTTTGCCGCCTCCTCCGTCCTCCTCTCCTGTCCCCCTCTTCTCTCCTCCTGCTCACATACACCGTTTCCTCCTTCTCTCTCTGACTACGTGCCCCATGTGACTAACTTGTCACTTTTTTTCTTTCACCTCGCTGCCCTGTCTTTTTCCCCTCGCTCCCTCTCACTCCCCCTGCGTCTCTAATTCTCCCACTCTCTGCTGTAGCTCTTCATCTGAGAATTTTATTATCTCTGACAGGAGTGTTGAATTTTTCCTCTTCCTTCTTTCATCTCTGATTCATCCCTCCCTCTGCCACACTCTCCCTCTCTCTCACCCACTCTGTGTGTATTGGTGTTTATAATGCCTTGCAGCTCCCTTATCTAATGCACCCTGCCATGCCTGATAACTGGGGCCTGTCAGCTGCTTCAAGCGCGGCCCTATGTGCATGTGTGTTTCGGATGCACATGACCGCTTGTGTGTAAAAGATTGTGTTGAACAGTATGAACGTATCTATTTGTGTGTGTGTGAGCGTTTCTGCATGTGAGAGTGTGCTACTTTAACTATCTTTATGAGAACCAGTTTGAGTTTTAGACCGTTGGAGTGAGGACATTTTGGGATATTTGTGCTTCGGAACAACCCTTTAAAAGGTTGTTTGAGGACTTGGTATGAGAATGGTGATGGTCAGGGTAGGATGCCAAGGAATGTGTTATGTCATTGTATGTGCTCACAAACATGCTGATATAAGTGTGTGTGTGTGTTTGTGTGTGTTCGTGTGCGATAACAAAATTTGCCAACATGCACACAGATTGCCATCCCCTGGGTGTAATCACAGGCAAACGAGGAAACGGCTAATTGCATGGATGTTTGAGAGTATGATTACTGCGCGCGTGTGTGAGCATTTACAAAATATATTTTATTTTTATTTTTTGGGCAGGTTTTTCTTTTACATTCCACACTAGCGACACATGCACACACACGCGCGTGCAAACAAACACACACATACACCCTCACTCACATCGCTGAGGGAACTTCTTGACATCTAAAGTAGACTATTTCTCTCTAAAACAGGAGAATTATGTTGCTTACAGCTGGCTCCAGGGTCCACACATAAGAGGATCAAGCTGCTGTTGCGCAAATTTGTCATCATGTCACGGTGATAAACCAAATTCAGCTCTGCTCATTTTATGGAAGAAACTTTGTGATGCTACCTTATGCAACACCAAGGCAATGTTTTCATCACATCACACCTAGGACTAAGACTCTTCCACCATTCAAGTTTTGCAATCATTTAAAGTCAGTTACGGTTATAAATATCTACACAATTTCTAACCAGGTGTATCTGATTAGATCTGCTATGCAGCCGGTCTTGACATGAAGCTGCATTTCACTTTCACCCTTCACTGCAGTTTTTTGGTCAATAAAATAAAACTACTAAAACTACTAATAAAACAACTTGGCTACTGTAACACAAAACCCAAGGTTATGCACACCATCATTTGGGTTTGTCACATTTTTTAATGATGACAGAATACACACACACTCACACTCTGTACTGTTCCTCACAGTCTCAGCTGATACTGTCCCATTCTCACTGCTGACCTTTTCTCACCCTCTGTCAACCAGGACAGTGAAGATGACATTAGCTGACAGCACTGACTAGATTGCCCTTCAGCTCCTCAGGCAGATACACACACAGACACACACAGACAAAAATGAGTACAATGGAAATGTAAGTATCTATATGTATGTAGTTAAACTATAAATAAACATAACTATGTTAAATGTGTATAACTATATGTGAACACAACCAGTCACACTTCCCAGTAGCCATTAAGGATATTCTCTACTTTCACTGAAAGTGGTCTTTCCATCTCATACTTTCCACTGAATGATATTTATGTGCATTTTTAACACAAACAAATTTGAAAGTCCACAAAAACATTTTCAGCCTGGCTGAGGTGGGAGAGTTGGTGTATCTGCCAAAGCAAATTGCAGCAGAATGCAGTGAAACCAGATATAGTGAGTAATTTCTGTACATCTGAGCTAAACATCCACAGAAGGTTTCACCCCACTGAAAAGAATAAATGTAAGAAAAAGAGATTAGATCTATATGAAGGAGAACGGAGTGCAATTCACTTCGATTCAATTCAATTTATTTAAACAGCGCTAATAACAATTCACATTGTCTTTGCAGAAGCCTGAGGCTGAAAGCCCCAGACCAAGCACTGAGGTGACCGTGACAGAAAAACTCTCTTTTAACAGGAAGAAACCTTGAACAGAACCCAGCTCATATGAAGGGACGCATCAGTGGACATTAAGAGAATAAATTAGATAAGAAATTGTATGCTCACGGTGCAAGAGTCGACAGTGCATCATGGGAAGTCCTCCAGATTTTGCACATCCTTCAGTAATGTTGTTATAGCATTGTACATATCACCCCAATCATCTCTATCCATGCTCCATAGCCATATCATAAAAATCACCACTTTTATTTAAGTCATATACGCCACATATTATACTACTACTATACTATTACCACTATCACAAATTAGCTGCTCTTTTTTGATCCTTTTTGCCTCTCTTTCATGCATTTCTTTATTCACTTGTTTTACCCCCACTGTTTTCTCCCTTACATGAGTATACCTTCCAGATTCACCAGTTTCACTGTGCACCCACGCAACACAGCACACCCTTACACGCCCACGCAGAGTAGATAACCTCCTATGTTTTGTAGCTGTCTTGTCCAACTGTTTGGTTGAGTCATCTGTTCTGTAACAGATGACTCAATATTGACACACATGCACGCTGACATGGGACCGCTATGCATCACCTTCTACAGGGGCCACAAACCACTGAGCAGAACTGGCAAATAGTAATAGCAAATAGTTATCTATTAGAATTAGTATTAAATGGGCAAAGAATTCAAAGCTTTTATGTGGACAGAGGGAAGGAACATCAAATTTGAAATGTAATGTATGTGAATTTAAAGTCCTAGAAACAAATAAAATTATTAAAATTTGAAGGCTGAAGGAGAACACAGTTGTAATATGAATTCATGTGGTTTAATGACACACTTGCGAAATGGAAATCTTTAAACCTTCAACAATAGTATGTCTCTATCACTCAGCTTTATTTGAGAAAAAACAGTTTAGCAGAGGCAGGACTTTCTATATGTACGTGAGCATAGCCATGGGAGTTGTCTTCTGTTCTAACAAACTCAACACTTCAGTTTGATTACTGACTGAAGCTGATTAATTGCCTTTGCCATGCCCCACATGTGTCCTTGAATTTCCAATTTTGCCTGTATTTGTCAAGAGGAAAGTTTTCTTTGATGAAAATGTTTCATGAGCACTGGGCCGTGTCACAATACAGTTCAAGCTGTGGTCCACCATGAACAAATGCATGAACCACTCTGCCAGGATAGGTCTATTTTTCTGTAGGACAGCTTTACTTATTCAAGAAGACTATCCAGATTCAGAGTACGCTTTGAACTGATCCTAGTATGTGCTGCACTCCTGCATGTTCTCATCACAGTATTGGGAGTTCCTGTGTGTGTCTTTGTGCATGCGTCTCTTCATTAGAAGAGCTTGTTGATTAGATGCCAACCAAGAGACAAGAGAACCTTGGGTAATTGGACTCCTGTGAAGCCCTGCATGAAACATGAAATGTGTCTGGGATGCCTGCCATCTTGTGTGTGTGTGTGTGTGTGAGATGTTGTGGGGGCCTGTTTTTCATGGAATACTAACATTGTGAGTACATTGTGGGGACCTTTTGGCTTGTCCCCACATATTTGTTGTTAAAAGTAGTCAGATCTTTAGTTAGGTTGTTGTTAGAGTAAGGTTTAGGTTTAAGTTGGATGAAAGGGTGAGAGTGCATCATGCTAGTGAAATGTCCTCACAACGATAGAAACACATGTTTGTCTGTGTTTGTCACCATGTCCATTGCCGTTGCATATTTGAATCCTCAGTTGGTTTTGTTTTTGTCATTTGTGCGTGTTTTATTATGTTGACACGTGTCAATGGTAATATCTATCAGGCATAACATCATGACCTTCCTAATACTGTGTAGGTCTCCCTTGTGCCTCCAAAACAGTTGTGACTCATCAGAGAATGGACATGGGCCTTCTGAGGGTGTCCCGTGGTTTCTGGCAACAGAATGTTATTAGTGGGGGCCTTTGGGTCCTATGGGTTGAGGGGAGGGGCCTCTGTGGATCATCCCACAGATACTTGATCACTTGGGATCTGGTGAATTTTCCTAAACCGTCTTTGTGTGTGTGTCTGTGTCAGGCTGCATCCTGCTGGAGATGGCTGCTGCCATCAAGGAGTGTCATTGCTATGGGTAGGGAGTGCCTGGTCTGGTCTAGGTGGGTTCCACATGCCTTAATAAAATCCACATGAATGCCAGCTCCAAAAGTTTCCCTGTCACAAGATGGTCAATTATTTGCTTCTCCTGTCAGTGGTGATAAAGTTAAACCTGATCCTATTGCCTTGTCTTGTGTCCTTCTGTTTTGTACAGTGTCCTTGTGTGTCTTGAAAGGCGCTTGTAAATTAAATGTATTATTATTTTCATTGTTATTATTATATGTTTTTCTTGAGGCATTCATAAATACGGCCTGTACACGACAAACACTGATACATACACTGATCATAGACACAGACTCAAACACAGAACACTTCACCTCTAAAATTAAGTGTATTTATGTCGTAAATAAGTTTTTTGTTTGTTTTTTTGTTTTTTATTTAGAATATGACATGTATGACAGTGTATTCTTCAACTGGTATCATTCTTAGATAAAGCAAATGTCATATAGAGGAGACGTTTTACTTACATGGACCATGTTTAATCTTTACATGGAGTAATAGCACTAACTATTTTGAACAGGTTACATATTTGCTGCATTGCTGTATTTGTCCAAATACAGCAAATATAGCATGTGGCTGTAACAATGGCTGTGGCACGAGTGTCAACAACCATGTTTTGGCACATAAAAATTGTGAACGTTTTATTTTACAGTTCGTCTTTAATCACTGTGTTAAACCACCTTAAGCTTTCACATTTTTAAATATTCACCTGAAAAAATATCTGAATATTCAGTCCATATGCTCCATCATCAGGCTAGAGTGAAACTGGAAAGACCTTTGTACATTCTGCCTAATGAAACTGTAAATCAGAGAGTCAATAACATCCTTATCGAACCCGAGGAACCTTTTAATTACAGACAGAGCCTATTATTGACCAGTGATATATACCACTCCATGATGCAAAACTTCTAAATGTCTAAATAAAGCTGTAGAAAGCTCATCTTAGTCCATCCTCTCCGAAACATGGCTGGTTTTTACTGAATGGATGCTCGGAAGAGGCTTCTATAACTGACAGAGCTGTCCATTACCTATAAGGATGAAAGCAGGCATTGTATCTCTAATGGAAATATGACTAATTAGGGGCACGGCATGCCAGGCAGAGTGCACACTTGAAATCCCATCATGCTATTTCACAATGTGTTACAGGGCTCCAAACTTGCCACTTTCTAAAATGCTTGGATGTAGGCACTGGTACAGCTGCAATTATAAAAACCTGCAGCCAGTCAGTGACATGGTATTGGTTAAAATGAAGAGTCTTGTGAAACTATTATCAAATCCGCTGAAAACACTTTTTTAATTTAAAGCAGTGAATGCTCTGACAAATAATGTACACTAGTTTTAGAAGCAGGTTCTATTTGCTTGGTTGCAGTGCTTTACTTTTGCTGTGCTTGTTTATACCTTTACTTTTTGGAGGCTTCAATAGAAAACAGGATAAACTCTGTAACATAAGGCATTTTTATAAATAAAACATCTTCAGGGTATACAAAATAGCTCAAATGAGCTCCACCGTAAAGTGCTTCTACATTACATTCTGCTTTAACATGTACTCCTTGATTAAAATTAGCCCATAATAAGTAATCACTCTGTGCATGCTCAGTTATAATGAAAGTAATGAATAATGCAAAAGACATGAGGACATTTTTAGAACTTTTAGTAGGACAATTGCCTGATAATGCGCCTGTATTTTTTCTTTATTTAAGTAAGGTTTTGAACACAGCACTTTCCTTTGTAATCTTTCACTGTTAGTTATTGACACTTTCACTGGAAGAAAAGATCTAATTGCTTCATCTGCCTTTCACTTTCAGTTACATTAATGTTGCAGTATTTCTTATGACGTTGTATGTATTATCCAGTAAACAGCTCGTTGTGTCCTAGGTTGAACGTAAGCTGTACATTTCCTGGTGCATTTAAAAAAGAAATCTGTCACACAAGCAAATAAATATACCTGGAAAACTGATTTATCTGTGGGCTTCCTACTTCATAGTGCAAGAGCTCATTCTTAGTTGTGGAAAAAGCAATTTGACAGTATAGTGATCGTCCTCAAAAACCTAGTAAATCCTTCTTACATTTATTTACTCGTCCATTCAGTAGTTCGCAGATGACACGGCCATCATGGGGTGCATCAGCAACGATGAAGAGGAGGAGTACAGGAGCCTGGTGAGGGATTTTGCTGTCTGGCGCCACACAAACAACTTACAGCTCAACACCTCTAAGACTAAGAAACTGGTCATTGACTTTGGGAGGGACAGACCCAACCCCAGACCAGTTCTGATAGGAACGGAGGAGGTGGAGGTCGTGCAGACCTATAAATATCTTGGGCTGTGGCTGGACAGCAAGCTGGACTGGACGAGCAACACGGGGCAGCTGTACAAGAAGGCCCAGAGCAGGATGTACTTCCCGAGGAGGTTAAGATCCTTCAACATCTGCAAGAAGCTCCTGGGGATCTTCTACCAGTCTGTGGTCGCCAGCGTTCTGTCCTACGATGTGGTGTGCTGGGGTGGGAGCACCTCAAAGACAGACCTCTCCAGGCTGGAGAAGCTGATCAGGCGGGCTGGCTCTGTTGTTGGCACGAAGCTGGACCCTCTGGCTGCTGTAGCAGAGAGCAGGACACTAAAAAAACTAACGTGCATCCTGGACAATGCCAGCCACCCTCTGCACACTACCATCAGCAGCCAGAGAAGCACCTTCAGTGAGAGGCTGCTCCTCCCAAGGTGCAAGACAAACAGACTCAGGAACTCCTTTGTCCCCCGTGCATCTGGTATCCTTCCTTTGTGCAGTAATCATGTATGTACAGTACAGTCACAATATTTATTTTATCTTATTTTAATATTATTATTATTCTTTTCTGGGTGTTTTGGTGTTTGGGACTGTAGTTCATGTACATGTATGTCTGACAGTGCTGTATGCGATGGAGATGTCAATTTCCCTGCGGGAACCTCCCAAAGGGATCAATGAAGTTGTCTATCTATCTATCTATCTATCTATCTATCTATCTATCTATCTATCTATCTATCTATCTATCTATCTATCTATCTATCTATCTCTTCAGACTAAGCACTTCTGACCTATATATGTATGCAACAACAGCATGCTGCTTTACGGCTCCAGTAACTTTTTCATTTTTCATTCAATCCCTGCATCAATCTCTTTCATGTGTGTGCTTTTACTCCTGTATGATCATGGCTAACAGCTGTCAGCAAAGCTCATGTTAGTACTGTTTGACACCACTGTGAAATATTGGCTCTGCTTTTGGATAAGCAGCCAGCCAGGGAGACTCCTGTAGATGTAAAACTAGAATAGCAATATGAAATTCACTGGGGGTACAAATCATATTACATTCTCCATTAGCCTTTGGCCTCATCTGCCACGGAAATAAGAGCTAAGTAAGAGCAAGCAGACCACTCACAGGTCAAATATCCAATAGCAGGTCTGACAGTGCGGTAGCAGAGAGGCCCACAGTCGATGAATGATTAGAAACAGAGTCAAACGAGGATGTGAAACCCGACACAGTACACCACACACTTAGACCTCTCGTCTCCTTTGGTTTGCAGTGTGTGTCTCGAAGGTTTTCTCATAATTAAAGTCGACTTTTGTGAAGTGAAAGGACTACCACTATATGCATCTATATGCATTGCCAACTTCACCCACTATAGGTCTATTTATGTTTTTTATTATTATTATTATTATTATTACGTGAGAAAGGGAGACAAACATTTTTTCGATTTTTCTGTATGTTGCAAACGTATTGAGGAATTGACAATAAAGAAATCTTGAATCTTGAATCAATAGGCAGACATGCTGATGTTTGAAACTCACAACTAAACTAGTATAGATCACGCAAACACAAGCTCCCATACAGTTAAGAATCTGACACACGTTTTACACATGGACTGTATTTTAATATGGGCAATGCGTCCCCACTTCCTTACACTGGCCAAACTCCTACTATTTTCCAGGGGATACAGGCAGAGCCATCTTGCGACTGTGGAGCCAGAGTCTACATGGTACAGTCCAATAGTGGAGCCACGGGGAGCAACATTATCAATGACCCGTCCACACCTCCAACAGACTCACTTGCATTTTGGTTTAACACTTTTGTTTAATACTGTCATCTGCTCTACCTCCACCAGTTACAGGCAACGTTGGCTTGTACACACTGTACTTATTTATTGATTTTTTTCATACTCTCACATTCCTACAGGACCGCTTCACAGCACTTGTTGACATGGCAACTTCTGTTGTTGCTAATGGTACTCCTGGAAGGTACATTTCAGATAGATCATTACGGATTCAGCTCTTTTCATTCAACTTGTTTGAATTATGTTTTGCCAAAGGCCTCCTCGGTGCACCGTGGCCTAACTTTGAATGAACTCTACATTACCCGTACGATACTATCTGATCAACAAACACACTTTTAAATACAACTTTCTGACTAAACATTTTAATCTTTGCGCCACTCGAGGGTCTTTCCCAAACAAGCGGGGCTTTAAACAGTGAGGGGCATTTGAATATTTCATGACATTGTATTAGTCACCATTGCTGTCACAACTTTAGTTCAGATGGACATAGTATCTAGATGCTGGTGGTGGTCAGTGGGTAGCAGGTGGTGTTAGCTGTGGCTGATGGAGCCCTCTGATAAAGACACCTTTGACAACTAGGAGGAAGGGGAAATGGTTGCATGATCAATGGCCAGAAAGCAGACTGACAGAATGGCAATGGGTTTAGAGAACAGGAACAATTGATTGATTGGCTCAGAGAACGCAGGCAAATAGATCGTGGACAAAAGTGGTGGTGCAGAAATTGAGAATGAGGAGAGTTTGACATGCATGGGAAGCAGAAGAATGAAGATATAAATGTATAAAATAAATATTCTCGCAAATTAGTCAGAAGGAAACCGAACCTACAAGGACAGCTCTTCCTTACTGAACCTTTCACTTGAGGAGGACATTCTGGTGTCTTTATCATTTGGCACACAATGCAGGAACTTCTGGACACATCCTGACCAGATCCAGTTCAGCAAGTGTGAATGAGTGTGACTGTGGATCAGTCAAAGCAACATAAACTGGTAGTAACTGACTTTTATGTTTTTTGGTGTGAAACGCTCCCACAGGTTCAATAATCTTCTGCACCTGCACATGAAAACATTTGACACCCAGCTAACATCACTACATGGTCTTGTCTTAGTCTATTTTCCTGCAGCAAAAGCAAACCTTGTTTTCGTGTGTGTGTTAGTTAATAATGAAGGCTTGGATGCAGGCTGAGGAGCGCTGGACTGTGCTCGCAGTGTCTTCTCCATCTGTCATGTTTTCTCTGCTTGTATAAACTGAGCGTTTTATTTGTGTGTTGCAGTTTCCTCGGCGTGCCCCCAGGCAGAGGCAGCTGCCCACTCACTGGTCCGCTGCCCTTTGACCTCATCTACACAGACTACCACGGCCTGCAGCAGATGAAGCAGCACATGGGACTCTCGCTGAGGAGACACAAGTCAGTGGATGTGAATTGTGTGTGTGTGACTGTGAGTTTCAGTGTCTCCATTCTCCCCCCTGTGTGTATGTGTGTGCCCTTTACCTGCGTGTATTTGTGTGGGTGCGTGTCAGCAATTTTCCAGGCAGGCGGGTAGCTTTATTGGCTGTGTTTATGGATTAATTGTTGCTGGTAACAAGGTGTACATGTCTCTGTCCAGATGTCTGACTGTAACTCATTCAGCTTGTTAAAATCACACTCTCATTTTGTTACACAAACAAACAGTTGTAGACAGAGTTACACTCCCTCAAGCCATTTATCTGCATCCAGTAAAAAAAGTGTCATACATGTATGATTTTACATGTTGCAATGAGGAAACATTACTACCTGCACACCCACTAACTGTCACTGCACCACCTGCCATGCACCATTACTCTGCACAGTAAGAATAATAAATCCTGCATGTAGTACAAGATTGGAGGCATATGAGGTATTGACTGCTCTACAGACACGCACGGTAGCCACACACCGCACACGTCAGCTGATCTGTGCCCCAAATACCAATCAAACCCTGTTTCACTTGCTTATTATTGCTGTTTGAAGGCACTGGGGGGCTCACTGCCATCAGGAGAGAGGTGGTTAAAAACAGAAAGAAGAAGAAACAAGAAGACAAGAAAAACAGAAGACATCTGCCACAGGAGAAAGAAGAAAGATTAGACTGAGAGGATTTTTTTTTGTGCTGTTACTAAAGTGTGCTTAATGGCTTTTGGCACCGCTACAGAGATTCAACAACTTGGAAACTAGGCCATGACAGTCATGAGACCAAGGCAACAAAACATAACATAATACCCGACACAAGAATTTAAGGTGCCACAGTGCATTTAAAAAGGAAAAAAAGAAAAAATCTCTTCACATCCCTGCAGAGAACAGCAACATGAACCCCCATTATCTTCAGAGGTCTTTCATGTTTTTGCCTAAGAAACAAATAAGACTAGAGGTTTGACTTCAACCTCGTCCTCTCCAGCCCATTAAAAACAGCTTGCAGTCACCCCCCTCTGTCCCACTCTCATGTTTCCTGGTCCAATGAATTGTCTACCCCCTGTTCGTGATGACCGCAATTGACATTTTGCTTTCTGTGTTGTTCCTCCCGGCATTAAGAAGCAGCAATGAAAGATAAAAGAGGAGACGGCCTATGTGAGTAGGAGGCTGACTGAAATTGGAAGAGAAAGAGGGAAGAGTAAAGATAGATGAAACAGAGAGGGTGTGTTGCAGAGATGACGAAAAAGGAGAACAGAGAAAGAGAGATGCTACAGAAAAAAGAGGAGGAGAAAAATGTCTGGTGTCATCTTGACACCACATATAAAGGAGCTCTCCATGTATTTTTAAAATCCAATTATGAGCGAGTAAAATGCATTACTGGTGGACTGGGGGAGCTTTTTTCCCACCAGCCAACCTGTTTTGCTGTCTCGCTCTTTCTCACGACTCGCGCACACACATTCCCACATTTCCCCCAGACAGCCACCCAGCAGTCAGCACCTAATTGCATGCTGAGGTCAGCGCTTCTTTGCGCCGCCATTACCGTGGTGAGTCTTGATTTCTGCTTTCCCTAACAAGATGTGACTTTTAGTGTTTGTAATAGACAGCCCTTTGTGTGGTCAGAAGCCTGCGGTGAAAGAACTATGTGAATTTTTCAGCAATACAGAACGAGGAACATCTATCTTCACTTTCACTTTTTAGTGATTAGACATATATGAAGTAGAATGTCCAGGACATTAAAGTCTTTGTGGACTCAGGTGAATATTTGTTAAAAGCTTGAAAGAATTCATCCAGATTTACAGTCTGAAATATGATATGTAACATACACTCATTCATTTGTATCAATGTAAGGCAAGAAAACTACATTTCCTTTTACCGTTCTCCAATATTTCCACTGCCTCATGTATTCATCTTAACCCACCAATTCCACAATCCCCCAGAGTTTCACAATAGGTCAGTGACATTCAGTACATACTCACCTCTCTCTCTCTCTCTCTCTCTCTTGCTCGCCTTGTCTTTTCTGGTTGAGTCTTGTGCTCTGAAAGGAATCATTAATCAAGTGCTCTGAGCTTTGGGGCCTTTCAGCTCCCTTTAATTACTTTTGTTTTATGCTCCCACCAATATCCACATTCATTCATTATGCCTAAATAACACGGTGCTGTCCTATCCACTGTGTACATGCATGTGTGTGTGTGTGTGTGTATGCAAGGGTTTGCATGTGATGTGTACTGCCGTTAAAGATGCTGAAAACTCAAAGGAGATAGTCACACCCACTCATCTGATAACAGGACTATTCTATTGATTCCCTCTGCATGCTAAATTTACGGCTCTGATAGCGACAGATCGGAGGAGATCTCCAGGGGAAGGCCTGCAACAAAAACAACAAGCAAAAAAAACATCTTGTACCAATAATGGAGGATAAATAAAAATGGAAGATTGTGGATACCACTGTGCTTTGAAAGAACGGATTAAGCTATGTATGATAACATGTAAGCAAATAATGAAAAACTGCTTGTAGCACAGTAGTTAGTGTGCTATAGCACACTAACTATATATCACTGATTTAAATACAATGAACGCATCCTGCAGTTACAAACATACAGACTCCTGTAATGTCTTTTAAACCTGTTGAGGTTAAATAATTACCAAATGAAATCGATAATCAAATACTGAATTTCAATATTCAATTAACCTCATTGTTGTGAATAAGAAAAGTATAAATTAAATTAAGTGTGACGCCAAAGTATCATTTGATTTACCATAATAAACCACCTTTTTTTCCCTCCACATTTAAACAAACAAGATGAACAGAGAGAAACAGAGCGAGAAATAGAAAAGGAGTCAGGACAGAGGCTTCAATGTTGACCGCAGCGAACTGGCACAATCAGCCAATGGTTCTGCAGCACTCTGCTTTCACTCATCTCACATTATCTCTGTGTTGGGCGTGGTGTACTGGCATGGGAAAATGCGTTTTTAAAAGTCTGTTGACAGCCAGCTAAGTAACAAATTAAATCAGACAACGAACCAACAGAAAGTTTTTGAAAGGATTTGTATTTGAAATGGAGCTGCGTGGGAAAGTATGTGTGGTGTGGTGTGGGGCTGCATTATGAATCTGAGAGCTGTAACGGATCCCAGCACTTTGCTGGATGCAATTGTCAACAAACACAATGCGATATCAGCTCAGGAACAGCCGCTGTCCTCGTACATGTTTGGCATCAGCTTCATAATAGGTGTTGTACAATAACTGTGATGTTCATCCAGTGCTGCCAAGTAACTACTAACAGCAAATTACATTCACATGTGTATGGCGTGTGACACTTTCTCACTATTACATCATATTTACTCAGGAAGAGTAGAGTGAAAATCTGTGATTACTCATCATGCTGTTAAAGGTTGGAGAACATACTGAGGCAGCTGATAACATCTGTGACATGCTACCTTATGAATCCCTTGTATTCTCAGTTGATTGCTGTCGTACCAGCTCGCTGCTAGAGGAATTGTTGTATTTATTTCTAAATTGCTTATTGAATTAGGTCAAGTGATGCCATTGTCCACTGAATTCCAGGTCTTCGAACTTATTTGCATCCAAAGACTGCAGGTGACAAATTGCCACCCTGTCACATTCCCCTCACTCCAGAGGACTGTTGAGTCTTGCTGAGCTGCCGTTTAACCGAGATTAGCCCCGTACTCTGATCTACAGACAGATATTCAGCTCAGCTACTCCTCCGCTTATCCCCTCTTCTTCCACTTTTTCCCCTCCCTTTGGGACCTCTTATCTGGTGGCAGAAACATTTTCACAGTTTTTAGGACTGGTGATATGTGATGGTACAGGTTGGAGAGAGGGTGGAAGGAAGACAGTGAAGAGACAAGGGAAAATAACATTTATTAATAATAAATCATTGTCTGCTTTCTCTGACCCATAACAAATAGTCATATTCTGAAAACTTGGAAGTTTTTTGAGTCCTTCTTGCTTGTAGAGAAGTTCCTATCTAGGGCATATAATGGTCACTATAATGGTGTTGGGCTCTTAAATTTTAAAGTAATAATAATAATAATAATAAATAAATAAATAATTTACACAAATATCCAAGGCTATTTCACCTTGTCTCTAGCAAAAATGAAATGCCCAAGGTCCTAAAACTAACTTGACACACCAGATGGTTTGCTACCCAGAATTTTCTTAGAAGGTGTCATAGTAAACTGTCACTAAAAGGCCACTTCAAAAAATACTTGGGAGGTGAACAAACCATCTGTCTAGTGCCATCTATCAGAGGTTAAACACAACAATGTGCTACCCTCTAAATGTGTTGAATCAGCAGTGCATTGTATCTGCAGTCATTCAGTGCATGTAGTTGCAGTTGTTTTCAGTATATCTAGATCAGTGGATTTCAATTCAGTTGTATTCACATACGTAGCATCACTAACCAGGTAGAGACACAAGCATGTGTTTTGAAGCCTGAATTGTAACGTGACCTTGTGATCTCAGAAATCTTGCAAGAATGCTGTAGGGTAAATGTGAAACTGTATAAATACCAAAACAAAAAAAATTACTTCACCAGAAAGAATGAAATGGCACCTAAAAAGAGTCATAGTTTCTCAGCATTAGGAGAAGAGATGGATAACTAAATTGTGATGTATGGTGAAGACAAACACTGATTACCATTCTTTCCCTCAATCGTTCCTCATTGGAGTGTGCTGACTGAAGATATACTCATAGGTCAAAAGATGTTTGTGTTCCTAGCAGAAAGGAGAGGAAAACGCTATACTCTCCAGATTCCTGAATGCAAACCTAAAAGCTGCTGTGGGAAGTCATATTTTAAACACGGACAGCCATCATTTCTGACTTGAATACTTCATAATCTGACTATAAGCTAAGTCTTGGTCACCATGTTGACAGATGCATGGCAATTACTCCACTAATTAGGTTGCCAGTGTTATAGAAAACAATCACGTTTTGATAGCACCCCTGATCACAAGATTACATTGAGTAATCAGCGGTGTAATTTCCCCAGAACATTATAGTATCGGTTTTTCAGAGTAAGAAATGAACAGTTTTTTTCTTAACTCACCATTTACACCGATGTTCAACAACTATGCAGGAAGAAATCCATCATAGAGGAGTCAAGGAAAACATTTTTTCCACTGTGAGCCACTTTAATAGACCATAAAACAACACCACTGTGAAACGTGTTCAGTGGAGTTAGGAACATGGTTGAAAATGTTGTTTGATTAGAGGAATGTCAAGGGGCTGCTAAGAAAAAGTAAAAAGCAATGGTCATATGAGAGTTGAAGGCACTGGCTGTAAGGTTGCTGCAGTTTCTGAATTATTTGGAAAATCACAAACAATGGTGGACAATGGTGGCCTCATCAGAATGTTAATGCATTGATGGCATTGTGATATCTAAACATATAAGAATGTGAAAACAGAGCTATCATGTAGTGGTGTGTCTGAAAACAGTGAACAGTTTTTTTTAATAAGGCCTGCAGAGGTATTAGACTTTAAGTGCTCTTCAGATGCTAAGAATGTTTTTATTGGACAGGCTCTTTCTCTTTTACACACTCACGCGGACAAACACACACCCACACACACAGAGTTATCTGCCGGGAAAGAGTCTGAGAGCTGAGGAAGTGAACTCTGCCACCTTTAGCTCTTGCTAATCCCACTGAGCTCACATACTGTCCAGATTGACCATGGTCACCGGTACAGACAAGGGCACATTGAGTCGTGTGTGTGTCTGAATTATTCTGTTATGAACCAGAGTTGTGCTTTAGTGCTGTGCTGTGAAGCATTCACCTATCACTATCCTATCTCAACTCCAACCTCAAAACATCAAACACAAGTGTTTGTTTAGATGTTGTTTTTTTTTCCATTGTCGTGTCAGACCTCCCACACTGCTGGCTGCTCCTCCATTGTTAACTCTTTTTTCGCTCTTGACAAACCTGCAGATATGATTCTGTTGTTGTGCTGTACAGACGCTTTTGAATCAAACAATTCTATGGACTTTCTGAAAGTAACTGCCTACCTTGGAGAACTCCAGAGTATTGCATGAACAATAATAATAACAATAATACCACTTTTTTAGTGACACCCATTAATCATGTATGCCTTTACTGCTTTGAAGGCCTCTCAGCTCCCACACGACACATAACAGGCCAATACAGTAGAAAATATGATGGTAATATCAAGGTTAAGGCTGTTAAATATATGTAATTTATATGTACTAAGAGCTAGGTTGGTGCCAAACAGTAGTGAAGTTCAAGAAACTTCTGTAAATCTGGACAAATCCAGCACCGTACTGTGAGCTGTTAGTTTGAAGTTTGCACCATCACTGGGTGACACACTGCAATTTAACGAGTGACCATTTTCACTCTAGTTAAGCTCCAGGAGAAGGGGTCTGACTGAATAGTGGCTGGAAGCTTGGTGTCAGCCAACCTGCAGCCAGAGTGTATCTGGCTGGGGCTTGTGATACGAAATGGCTGTATCTGCACCTTTAAGGCTTTTTGCATTTGCAAAGCCAAAATGAACAATAAAGGGATGTAATGGCATGCAAGAAAAGAAGGTATTATTATTACAGTTATAGGAACTATGAAAATGTGCCAGTGTTTCAAAAGCACCTGTTGCTAATTTTGCATTTTGTGTCTGTATAGTAAATATTTTTATTTTAACTTTCCACCAGGGATTCTTGACCTGCATGCATATGCAGTATAGTCACTGTACAGTGTACAATTTATTTAGCAGCCCAGTTTTGTTTATCTTTATTTGGACAATCTATTCAATCAATCTATAGATAGATAGATAGATAGATAGATAGATAGATAGATAGATAGATAGATAGATGAACTAATGATGATAACTTGAACTAATTCTTGGGGTTGTGCTGTGCCTTTCCAGATGTCATATTCGGGTGATTGACACATTCGGGACAGAGCCAGCTTACAATCATGAGGAGTATGCAACACTGCATGGCTACCGGACCAACTGGGGCTACTGGAACCTCAACGCCAGGCAGTACATGACCATGTTTCGTAAGAACAAATTTGCTTACTTCAATTTTAGTTGTTCATGTTTGTCATATTTGTTAATAATTATTTTTTACATGGAGAATACTCATTCAGTCTTAAAACTAGTTTTATGTGCCTTCAGAACATTCATACGTGTGCATACACACAGACCTGTCATAAGCTGACCATCATTTCACTTCCTTTGACAGGTCTGGCTGCTTGTTCGTATTAATTTGGAGCAAGGTGTTTAACACAGCTATTTTCAGCACATCTTCTAGCGTGCTTTCAAGTTGCGCCTGTTCTGTTATATGCTTCACAATATGTCTGATCTTCTTCCTCAAAGCCCTTGTTGCTGTCTGTCTCCTCACTTCCTGACTGAAACACTGACTAGTCAACTCTGTTCTGCTCTCACATTCAGTTCAGACAGTTTCACCCTGGCCCAAGCTATTATGACTGACGGTACCTTTATCAACTACTTCATACAGGAGTTAGAGCAATGAGAGCTGTCTTATCACTGTTCTTCAACACATGAGCATGTACACTGTAAAAAATATAAATTGGATATAACTGTGATGTTGTTTTTAAAAGATTATTTTTTACAAGAGTAAATAGCAGTGAGATCATTGTTGGCCTTGATTATGTAAAATACCTGAACTCAGAGCAAGTATAGTTTATAAATCCCTGTCTTAATCATCTCAGATGTGCGTATCCAACAACAGCTGGCTTGATGACAGTCACTATTTATAACACTTAGAGAGGCAATAACGCTGACTGAGCCCATTGAACTGCTGCTCCTTTTCCGTATTTTCTCTCCTTTTCTCGTTTTCTCACTAACAGTAAAACATTCTCTTTTCCCCCTTCTCTCTCTTTGTGTACTGTTTCCCCTCCACTTACGACTACCCTACATTTTCTTACCGCTAATACACTTACACACAAACATTCAGCTCACACACCAGACAACTCATTCATGGGCTTCGTTTCGGAGGAGCTGAACGAGACGGAGAAGAGGAGCATCCAGCAGAACAAAGTCAACAACATGGCTGTAGTGTACGGGAAAGAGGCCAGCATGTGGAAGGTACAAATGATCATTCACACGCGCACAAAAAAAAGAAGAAAAACAAAACACTTAGTCGCTGCTACAACACACGTGTATGTACAGAACCCTGCTTTGGCAGAGGCTGTTTTCTCTCTACAACAATGGCCACAACAAACAGAAAACAGTCTTTAAAAAAATCTGTATGCATCAGTACTGTTCTGGTTCATACTATTCTGTATACACAAATGTACAGCTTTGATTTACAGTCAGTTTTCCCCACAAAAGCTACAAAAGCTGTCTGTTTGTTCATCTGCATAATGAGGAAGGGCACAGCCATTACTTTGTACTGTCTGTTTGTACAGTCTCCTGGATTCTTATGGAGACTTATGAAAGAGATCAGCTAAAGGCTGATGAGGGGGTTATCAAAGTACAGAATAACGGGAGGTTTTTTGTGTTATTTCTGTTTGTTTTCACCCATTGTTGCAGTGTTGTTTTGCTATAGTTCTGTCTGGATTTACTTTTCTTTGTTTGTGTCTTTCTTTCTTTTTATGGCGGACCCTTGTGTCTGGATGCCCTGCATGGATGCTCATTAGCTTCAGGTAAGAGCCTGTCATTTTTACCGAATACTCATTTAATGTCCATCGCACAGCCAATACATAACCTAAAAATATTAGTAAGTCTGAGCTATTCACACACAAACTAAAATAAAAATCACACAATTTTTTTATACAATTGGTCTAACGCAGCTGGAACTTTGCTTCATGTCATTACCCTGCTCTCTTACAACATTTCCTGGCAACATTTACACCAACTACCCAATAAACCTCATACTAACTCATACTAACCTTATGATACGTGCAGCACTATCTGCTTCCTGTACAATGGAACACGATTAAGACTAAACTGGGTGGTGCTTAGCAAACATTATTTTGTGTCCCTTGACATTCCACAAAACAGAAATGAACATGTTAATGTAGGCCAAACCATTTTTCAAATCTGCATTTGAGGAAATGAGGTGAGGGACAAAACCCAGCACAGCAGAACAAAATTATTACCATTGCTAATCTAATGCACATAGAAACACTTAGCTTGGACACACATACACAAAGTGAGAGAGAGAGAAGTACAGGTTATGGAATCTGCACTCTTTCACGCCTGTGTTTCTCTCATTAATTTATTGTCGTTGTCTGCTACACTTAGCGCTTGAGCTAATCTCCTAATTGGCTGGGAAAATCCTCACAGAGGAAACTATCGATTGCTACAGCTTCCAATTACGGCTCTGTGGGGGGGCCACAGCGGAGCGGAGGGATACAGTAAGCTGCTTAACTCCAACCGTCTGCTCAATACTAGTCAGGGTTAAGCTCCATGCACGTGATTAAGTATTAGTTGTTAACCGATGCTAGTTGCTTTTTGTTCTCTCAGTCATTGGACTCAACCTTGACTTTAAAGTCTGCCCCACTGGCTTTCTAAGCCACAGAATTTAACTCCTATATTCACCGGGGGGAGAAGCAGAGATTTGTGTACAGCTGTGAAAAAGGGCAAATATTGGTGTATCAAACATCCCACCCACCAACACTCCAAAAAAATCATTTAGTCAAAGAGATACTTTCTTGGTGAACATTGCACTGGAGAGTTTGATGACATTTATTTTTCTCTTTCTCTTCTTTTAGTAAATAGCCTGTTGGTGTTGTGGATGGATCATGTATAACTTGGTTAATAATCTCCTAACACAATATGTGCTATAGTCTGGTATAAATTAAAAAAACACACACACTACACTGACTAATACATACAAATGCACCATATCTAAAGTAGTATGTGTCCCTATGTTGTCAGATTGCTTTGCACGCATACATTAGTTACCGTTGGTCAGTTGTATAGGAAGTATTCATGAGTTACTTGTAATTTGTTAACTTGTCAGAATTCAGAACAGAAACATTTCAGTGAGAACAGCAAGATCATTGGTTTGTTAAACTGCTGCTTCCACCTGCATGATGTCTTGATTACACATTGATGTCTGTGAACTAACCAGGTTCTGATATATTTATGATATATCTCGTACAACGTTGAAACAAAGACAGCTACTTGTAAATGGTTCCCTTCTCAGTCAAGTGGCTTGTTAATTTGAGATTAAGATGCAATATATGTAGTTGGAGATGTTTAGAGATACACATATAATAATATAGCTGACAGCTACACTCTCAGACTCCTCACCGTAAGGAGAGAGACACAACAGACTCACTGAGCTAGGACACAAAATCTTTAATCATATTCTTCAAGCTGTTATTTTATGACTATTTCCATACACCCTCCTTCCTTTCACCAACCCTCCTACCCTCACCCTCTCATCACCAACCTGTGTTTGTCCCCTCTGCCAGCAGGGTAAGGAGGGTTTCTTGCAGATTCTCCACAGGTACATGGAAGTCCACGGCACAGTGTACTATGAAACTCAGAGACCTCCAGAGGTTCCAGCCTTTGTGAAGAACCATGGCCTCCTGCCCCAGCATGAGTTGCAGCAACTGCTGCGGAAGGCGAAGGCAAGAGACTGGAGAAAACGTTATCTCCACACATATTTCACTTGCCCAAAACCCTTTTATATCAGTTAATACTTTTTGGCATAGCATCACAAGTCACTACTGTTCTAATACTTGATGAGCTGTTCATTTAAAAAATACAAAATAACATTCATGTTTTTTTGTTTTTTGTAGCTCTTCATTGGTTTTGGTTTCCCTTACGAAGGCCCGGCCCCTCTTGAAGCAATAGCCAATGGTTGCATTTTCCTGCAGCCCAAGTTCAACCCACCCCACAGCTCACTAAATCATGAGTTTTTCAGAGGAAAACCCACATCTCGAGAGGTTAGTTTGTTATGTTTTTAACACAGCAAATAATATTTTTTGCCATGTATTAAATAACTTGGAAATCAGCGAGTCCTTTTAATGAACATGCTCAAACATACAGACGTAGCCTGTGTTTTTAGCCCCTGGAGAGAGGGTGGACCGTGGCGTTTAAAGATGTTAAATCTGCTTTTGGTACTGGCAAATTTACTTCTTTATGACAGCGTTCTAATTATTGTGGAGAGGCATTTGGCATAAGCAAAATTATCCACATTTTATTTAATTTTTTTTTTGCAGGTTTTCTCCCAGCACCCATATGCAGAGCAGCACATCGGTAGACCTCATGTCATGACAGTGGACTACAACAACTCCCTGGAGTTTGATTCTGCTATCAGGGAAATCATGAGGACAAAGGTACTCACAATCTCTCAGAGACAAGAAACTTTAATTACAGAAAGCCACTTGAATGAAACCATTGTTGTACAGAGTACAATTTCTTTTCATCTTAAGTTTCTCTCTCTCTCTAATCAATTTTACATAAACAATAAACAATGATAACCATTTTTGTCTTAGATGGATATACAAGGACATATACATAGCAGATGTTATTGTTTGGATTTAAAGGGGTTTATTTTTTTGCTTCCTTTTGCAACGAGGAAGTTGTGATAAAGTACCGGGCCCGCTGTGAGCTTGACAAATGGTTTTTAAACTTTGATACAACAGCGCAGTAGCTTTGCCACCGTGGAGTCCTCTAAAATGAACTTGCCAGTATGTGGGTAGCTGACTGATGTTGTAGAGTGTTCGACTATACCACAAAGGAAATTTGGGCTGCTGCTAGATACTGCCAAGAGTGTGGGAGAGGTTAATTAAGGAGTCAGCCAGGTAGTTTCCATCCTTCCAACAGGGGGGAGAGTGAGTTTGGGGTCTAAAGTGACCAAACATCTGCAAGGCTACAAGAACCTTCTGTTCTCATTAGCGCCAGAGACCAAGTTGCAAGCACATTTTCCACTGCCATGCAAAAAACAAAAGCTACATATTAGATCAACCTAAGTAATGTTTAAATAAGTTTAAATATTAACTTGATGCTGGTGGTTCAAGTTCATGAAACTGACACTTTGACAGAGAGCTTAAGCTGTGGATCGCTGTTGTGCACAGAGCGTCAAAACAAGGCCTTGTCTCAGGCAGATACATGGGACAAGTTTTCCCCGAAAGTTTGCAGCCCCCATTACTGGACACCTTAGCCATTACCCTTATTCTTCTCAATACTCTGTTTTATCCAGCTTTGTTGCCTTCTTTTCTTTTTTGTGTTTAAAAAAGTGTGTAATAAGTTGCTGTAGAATCAGTTTCAGGCAGGTTTTCTCATGTTTCTCAGTACACATTATACACAGAAAGATGTAGGTTACTTTATAGTAATGCAGCTTATTAAAGCCAGGGCAGAAAATGACCGTGTGCGTGTGTGTTTGAGGTGACAGAGAAGGGAAGCGAAGGTGGAAGGTGGACTAGTCATCACAGCCTGGCCTATTGAGCGCATGATTGTGTAAGTTGTTTATAACTTAGTCACAACACGGCTTTGTCACTTTTTGACTTGACCTGCCCGATCCAGTCATATTTTCTATTAAACTCACCAAAACACAGCCGACCTGTGGGTCACAGGCCCTCGCATTGCTATCATCCTGTATGTCTGTGCAGAGTGCAGTACTCCTCTTGCTATTACTAACAGGTAAACCGTGGCTGTACGTTATGTGTCCAGTCTGCATCCTTGCATTTGGGATTACGATTTGCGATTAGATAAGTCATGCATAACTTTTTCACATTTCTTACAGGAAATTCGATGTTGAATTTCATAATTTGTACCTAATGAACCACCATAATGCTCCATTCCTGCAAATTCACAAGCCAAAGGATTCTGTGCAAGGACACAGCTGCCAGCCTGATCCTTCAAACTTTGTGTAATAGTTGGTGCCTTAAGCAGATTAAAGGTATTGTGTATGGAGATTAGGCAAAGGGTGAAATCTGTACTGTTGGTGTTGGCCGTGCGTGCGTGTGTGCGTGGCTGTCCTTATCGCTTCCTCTTGTCTGCTTTGTCAGACAAGCTACAGTTCAGCAACACTGACTAACTGCGTTGTCTCCACCCGCACCGACAGACCACTGAGAAAGTCTTGATGGACCACTTCACCCTTCACTGGAGGCACACGGCTGCAGCACGCACACACCGCACTAAGAGATGAGAGCGAGTCAGTTAATATTCTGAGCTCAGATACTGAAATTGCACCGATCAGGCATATCAGCAGCCAGAATCTTACCTTCACATTACAGCTTCAAGACACGCTAAAACATACAGCGGACACTTACACACTGCTGTGTGTATGTGCGTGACAGAGGAAGCTCATGCTCAGTCATGCAAGACGAAGCAATCTCTGGCTGGCTGACATGTCCTCAATGTTCAATAAATCCTGTCACCTTCTTTTTCTGTTTTTGTATTTTTCTTTTCTTTCATTAGAAGATCTTTCAAAAGTTTATCATATTTCTTGTAAAATGCAAATCAAATAATGACAGGAAGAATACTTTTGGAAAGCAGCTCAATGAAGCGAAACATGGAGAAGCCTGAAGAAGCGGCCTGAGACTGATGGACAGGAAATTCATTCACTCATTTATCTTCGGTGACCGCTTGTCCTCTGGAGGGTCGCAGGGGGGCTGGAGCCTATCCCAGCTGTCATTGGGCAATAACCGATGTACGCCCTGGACAGGTCGCCAAGCTTTAAAATCATGTATCAAAAAACAAATTGACATCTATGAGTGGAAAGGTCTACTTTTGAGATTACCAAAAGATCCTTTTGAGGTAGCTCAGTTAGCCCGACTGAAATGCATACCTACACCCACATGACTCCCGCTCAAGCATGTATCCGACACATCCTTTTTACACAGAGGCCGTTCTTTTGCTACACTTCAACACACCCCTGCTGCTCGCTGCCACTGTTGCCAACAGCACTGTAAAAGCTCCAACTGTAAATTTTACAGGCTACACCTGTAAATGAGAATGTGCTCCAAGTCACCTTGTCTGGTGATGTAAAGCTAAATGAGGAACGAGATAAAAAAAGACCTGTGGACAGAGATCGTCTTTGCAGGGAGCTTGTGTGTCTGTCCTTCCTGTCCAAATGTTTACTTTCTGCTCCAGCCTATGTAGGAGATTAACACGAGGCTTTGATCAAATTTACGATGTGTATAACTTTCTAAATTGCATCATCCCTGCATACTTTCCTCCCTGTGGTTTCCAATTGAAATGGCCAAGTCTGATTTCACACATGGTCGAACATTAGACTGCTTTGATTTTAGATTGGAAATGCAATTTAGTGAGCCACGTATCATTTACAAAGGCAGGTCTTTTGGATCAGGGTGTAAAGATAAGCCACTTCAATTTCCCTGACGTGGAGAAAAGTATTTGCACTTGCTTGAACGGACATCTTTGTACAGCATGGCTTATTTGGGATATCAGAGAAGTAGAAGAAAGAGCCATTTATGTGTGTGTGAGAGAGTGCAATACAGTATAATTGTACCTAGGTTTTAATATTGTGTAGGAGAACAGAACAAAATTTACAATCAGTGGATATTTGCCTTTGAGATTAGAAAGATGTGAAAGCTTTGAGGTAGCTCATTCTCTGTACTCCATATATTAAGCAGTTTATTAGGTAAGCTAATTCTTTTTTTTATTAATCATTTCAGTTTCAGTCATTTTACATTCATTCAGTTTTGTGTCAGTCTGTTAGTGTGTATTGGACATGTTCTTAGCTAGAAACACAGAAGATCTATGGTGTTTGCAGCTCATCTCTAATTAGGCCAATCAGAAGTCTGTTTTAGTTATAACCGCAGCACATCACAGCAGGGGCTGATCTATTGGTATGCAAATAACGCCTAATGAGTTTCCATGCAGTGACATACTGTGATTAGGCCTCACAGATACCTCACAATAGAAACATTCATCTGCTGAAATTTACAAGAACAGGAGACAATTTACTGCAATTAATGCGAACAATGAAGCAAAAGTGAAGAAAGTACACTTCAATGTGGGTAAAATGTGACTTTGCGTGCGTGTGTGCGCTTTTCAGGTTGAGCCGTATCTGCCTTACGAATACACCTGTGAGGGGATGCTGGAGAGAGTGCATGCCTACATACAGCATCAGGTAAGGGTCCAGTCCATTTCACTACAGATGTATACATAGTGTTGGACAAAAATTCTCTCTTTTACCCACAAGTCCTCCCTTACTCTCATAGATACGCTCTTTTGAGAAGCTCTCAAACTCCCTATCCTCCTCAATATTTTATGACTTTGTGCGTGCAACACCCAGAACATTGTGTATGTTGTGCGTGCGTGTGTGTGTGTAGTCCATGTATGTGGACTCATGATTAATCTACATGCTAACTCTCATTACGAGACGCGTATCTGGCCTCCAGCTGTAAAGCAGAAGGTCCTCTGACACTAATGAGGAGGGATGAGTAAGGAGCAAAAAGTGTGAAGATAATGATGACGATGGAGAATTGGGATGATTTTTTTTTTTTTTAAATCCCACACTGGATGTCAGACAAACTGCAGAAGGTCTCTCAACAACTTTTGTTCTGTCCTCCAAACTTGCAGCTGGTATGGACACAGAAACAGGGCAAAGTTACACTACATTCATAGTCAGATTAGATTTAAAAGTTTCCAAAAGATGTTTAACGCACATTCTGTTTTCTAGAAACCCATAAAGTATTAACCAGCCCCTCACTTGTTTCATTTCCACACTGATCAATAAGATTGTGTCTGAACAAGAAAAATTGCCTAAAATGTCATGACCCGCTGTGGATCTCCTGTTGAAGACCTTTGTATTAGGGGATAAGCTCCACCCTCAACTGGTTCAAACATGTACAGTATAGTGTCTTTTTTCTTCAACAGTCATACTGGTTCTCCTGTCTCCTTCTGCTGTTACCTATAGCACTAAGAAAAGACACCGTTCTCTTCTGGAGATCGGTGTGAGCAGCAGCAGCAGCAGCAGCAGCAGCAGCTCATTTGCATTAAAAGCAACAGAAACATTAAACTTAAATCTGCGGTATACAGATGTGAAAGAATGAGCAGTGCAGTAATAATGCAGTATATTGAGATGAAGCTTGGTGCATTCTGGGAATAAAATGTACTGCAGAAATAAATATTGGGTGTGAACTTTTTTCCTAACATGACTATCACAATGTCACCACGCAACCACAGAAACACTGTAGAGGCAGTATTACTGATTTATTTTTGAATTATGTGTAGCTTAGCCTCCCATATCAGCATAAAAAAATAAAAAAATCAAATAAAAAAGGCCAAAATTCAGTTATCCATTGTCTAAAGAATTCTTTTAATCAATACAGCTGGGTACAAAGATGGCAGTTTTAAACAACAGTAACATTTGTCTGTGCTGGTGCCTTCTATATTTCTTTTTATTTATATGTGGTACATTTATTATGCTATACAGGTGTAAACCCAAAGTATATTTCACTTCAAATCTGTTCAAATTCCATTGTACATGTGGAAACTACAGTGATCGTGTAGTACACTTGAATAAAACACATGCCTGGATGCCTTCTGGCACAGTACTGAGGGCAGGTCACTCAATACTGCGCCTGAAGGCATCTTGTTTAGACACAAATGCAGGACTGAAGCGGCTGCTATTGCGCTGATAACAGGCGACTCATGAAGAAGAGGTGGTGGTGGAGTAGCACATTCTGCAGGAGACAAGCTTTCAGTTGCTATCTTCTGTTAATCCACCTTTTACTGGAGTGTGTCATACCTGTTAAGACACTAAATGACACCCTAATAACTCCTCTTCTAATAGTGTACAGCCCCAGAATGATACCACACAAATGGATTCTGTCATATCTGTCACCTCCAGGACTTCTGTATCCCAGAGCCTCCCTTCATTCCAACTAACCTCTCCAGACCAGGGTCTGCAGGCGGCAACAGGATGATAGGACCTCTGTTTGTGCCCCTGCCCAACTCCACAGCCCTCGGCTGGGCATCCAACGTGACGGCCCCCACTGCCTGGCCTCCTCTCAGCTCCCTCAGGCTGCTCGTATCTCAGGAAGGCCAGTCTTGTGTGGACTCCTGCCAGTCAGCTGGTTTCGTCTGTGAACCTGCTCACTTCCGCTTCATCAACAACAAGGAGGCTCTGCGCGGGTAGGTCAGCCAGACGTAATGTAATGCAATGAAGCTGTATGCCGTTTTGCAGTTTCTCCTCTGTCCTCTCACCCAAACTGGTCAAGGCAGATGGCCACCCACTCTGAGTCTGGATGTGTCAGAGGTTTCTGCCTGTTGAAAGGGAGTGTTTCCCCTTCACTGCTGCCAAGAGCTCTTGGCTACAGGTCTCTCTGTATAGTATTGTGAGATCTTGACCTTACTGTTTAAATTGTTTGTAACTGTAAAACTGGATACATGATCTTCTTTAATAAATGATTATCTTAATCTATATTTGAAACTAAATGTTCCTACATGGCAACTGTAATTATTGATAAAGCTACTAAAATGACGCCAGAATAAAGTAAGACTGAAAAAAGATCTACACGTTTCATATTAGAAATTATAACTCATTCCTAAGTGAATGATTCGTGTTTGGAAAGATTCCACATTTGAACTCTAGACTGACACTGAGGTTATGCAATGTTTAACGGATGTTTATTTACTTTACTGTCTCACCAGACACCTTTGTTTGAAACATCTCCTGCTCTTGAGCTTTGAGACTGAAATTCTGCTGGCGTTTGAGACTTACCTCCAAATACTGACTCTTACTCTTTGCTTTTAGTTCATCTTCCAAGAATCTTTTGTGTTTGCTTTTTTCGATCCATCTCGGTTTACACTCCCGCTCTCCTTTTATTCTGTTCAGTTACTCCTCCTTGTAGCTAATGTCTGTTTTCTCACACAAGTTATATTTTGCACTCTGACGCCTCTTACCTGTCTCATAGTTTTTCCAACTTTCTTGCCACTTTTCCAGCATTTCTAGTTCATTTGTTCTCTTTTAAACTGGCATTTGAAAGTGCTGAAATCTCTCCCTTCACTTTTCTGTTACTTTTCTCAACCAAAACTAACTTTATTCATGTGTATTTTTGCTGTGATGAAACCCACATTGTATTCAGTATGTGTTCTGCTGCTACGTCCCTCAGGTTGGATGTTCAGTGCGACGTGGTGGACTCTGAGATCAACCACATCCTTCCAGCCTTCTCTGTAGTGCGACAAGAGTGCGGCCTTCAACGGGATCCGCTACTCTTCAGCTGTGCAGGACGCTCGTCTAAATACAGACGTCTTTGCCCCTGCAGGGACTTCCGCCACGGGCAGGTGGCACTGTGCAGAGACTGTCTATAATGATGGGACACTTGAAGGACAGACGCTAAAGAAACAGATGCAGTTTGGCCGGGGGAAAGGGACACTGGAAGGCAGCGACAGGACAGAACAAGAGTAGACCTGTGACAAATGACCTGGCGGTGCAGAGAGGCAGCCTCTCTATATATAAAAAAAAATAATTCTAAATAGGTAAATTTGGAATGATGGGCGTGCATGCATTTGAAGTGCTCAAGCCTGAATAGCAGTTGGGTGGTAAGTGAGGATTTTGAATGATGTAGTTATTCTGCAACAAGCTGGAAACGCAGAGCAGTAAGACCTTCTTAGAACAGCATTTCCATGTGCTCCAGGTGTCGTGTACAATTGGGAGGTGTATTCCACAGAAGACTGGGTTACCAAGCCAACAAACTCTCACATGAAGACCTTGACTGCAAAATCATTTTTACAAGAAGCCGACTGGTGACTTTATACTCTCTGTTTCATTTCTGGAACTGCATACTGACAAAAAAAGGGATTTAAGTTAGAAAATACACGCTTAAAGAAGGGCGTGACTGTGAAACACTGTGTGTCATTCCACAACAGAGTCTTCAAATATCTTGGCTTGGAGAAAGAAACCTTGGGTCAATATCCAATCTCCTCTCTGCACTTGGACAAAGGATGATGGACAACCAGGTTATCTGGCCAGCTTTTTCTCCCCTCCTCCAGTGATGAACAGAGTCATTTATCTGACTAAACCCCAAGTTCGAGGCAACATCAGTCAATGCAATCATCTCTGGTCAGAAAGCGAAAGAGGAGAAGAGAGGACAAAGATTAAGGGCACAAGATTATTTTTCAATAAATAAGCCTTTAGAGCTCCTGACTGGATTTTTAAAAAGTCCTCTGGGCTTTGTAATGGAAAAATCCTTAAATAAAAATCAGAATGGATCATAGTGTTGAGTTGGGTTTTATACTGTGTCTGGTCTTCACTCAGTTCCTTCCTATTTTTATAGGTTGGTGGGTTGCTCCTACTCCCATCTGTTGAAATCTTCCCACCGTTCACATTGATCCAGATTTCTCTCAGTCCATCCACCTCTAGGGAGAAATATCTGATCCTCCTCATGTGGAGCTGACAGCACAGCTCGAAGGTGCCAGTAAGTAGCTAAAAAGTGACTGACGGGAAGAAGAAATGATAGATTTAAAAATGTATTTTTCATAGCCTATGTGAATCTTACAATGGTTTGTTGGTCTGTTTTGGTACAAGTTATTATTCTAAAGATCTCACTCCTGGTGGATAACAGCATTTATTTCATGCATTCACTGAATTCTGGGGGCAAAAAACACTCACCAGGCAACGTCATCAGTAATACAAGAGCAGTTCTATCTACCTTACAATTACACCTATTTACCACACAGCTAGGCAGAAAAACAAAAGTCAATAACTGTTTTTATTCTCATCATGCCATGAGCAACTGCAGTCTGATTCTCCATGCTCCACACAGCAGCAGAGATCAGTAAAACTGGTTGGCTTGCTGAGGAGTTGGAGGTGTTATTCTGTCGCCCGCAGCTCTTCATCAGCCTTTATGTTCCCCGTCTCGCTACAGCATCTGAAATGATAACACACCCCCCCCCAAATGCACAGAAAGTCTGTTTTTTTGTTTTAAAGACACAGTAGATTCGTAAACCCTGATCTGTACCTAACTGACAAGTACCCTAACTCAAAGTTTAGCAACTATTAACACACAAACAACAGGCGCATTTGGACCACAGAAACATTTTCATAGTTCCTGTTGGAAGAATTATCTAATTGTTTGTGTCTGCACTGCAGGAACTGACAAAACCTCAAGTTTTCATAATAGCTCATCTTTTTAGCTTTTAACTCTAGTACTCATAAGTGTAAGGTAATGCATAGACGCAGCACTACTAAGCATTTTATAAAAAATAAGTGGTGCAAACAATTGGTAAAAGCGATGCAAACAAAAACACTTAAAATAGAACTGAACTCAACAGTGATGTCCAGGTTTTATTGAGGCTAAATGCGTCAGTTGAGGCGAATGCAAACGGAAAGTTAAAAAACACTTGAAGGTATATAGTTCCCAGGGGAGCTCCCAAGTGGGCAGTTAAACTAAGAACTCCTCGATCGGAAAGTGCCTAATTATGATCTTAATGCCTTTATTGAACACAACTTTAAATATTCATGTAGCTAGACAATTAAAAGAACACTTGGATTTTAATTACTGCTCGACTCGTCCGATCTGGACAGGGGACTAATGGTAGAACTCACAGAACCATTGAAGTCTGTTGTGAATGGCTCTCCTCAGGTTATTCCATAGTATTTCTGCTGGGTTAAAGTCTGACTGATTAGTCATAACATTATGACCACCCTCCTAGCATTGTGTAGCTCATATTTTTTTATGGTCAAAGTAACGCTAAACCTCACCTCCAGCCTTGTTTCAGTGATTGGATTCTAGATGTGCTCCTTCCTGACTCCAGTTAACCTTTGTTTGAATTCAGCATTCACTGTGGGCAAGAGCAGTGCAAGTTTTAGTGTGTTATCAGTAAAAATTGATGGAACTCTAAAGCATAAATGCAGATACATAATTCACGAGGGTTCAGATGATTTGTTTCCTTTCCGCTGTGCATTGAGTTCCATGCTGCTGTTGTTGTTTCAGACAACAAATGCTATTAATGGTAGCAGCACCTCAACATGTTTTGCTGCGATGATGGTGAGATTAAAAAGAAGATATATTAGCTAGATTATAAACATGCAGCATTTCCTGCGAATCCCGTGTGTGCGGTTTCAGTCCAGAGTGGGAATGGCAGCCTCAGCATCCATCTCTGAAAACAGCTGTACATTGCAGCATAGAGAGGTAATAACTAAATAAATACACTGAATAGCAGTTTGGGTAAAAATACCAATGCACTCGGAGTATGGCTTTGAGTACCCTGAAACCCATGAAATGAATATAAACTTCCATCTTGCTTCAATTATTTTGAACAAATTGAACTTCCAAAGCCTGATTGTTCCTTACCATACTTTCCGATTGGCCTGCAAAGCTAACCTAAGAGATTCTAGTTGTCCCAGGTCACTTATATCTCTGTCCTACGTCTGGCCACATGCTCAAAAATCCTCTAGCTCCATCGCTCCCCAAGCAGCCAGAGACAACTTATGTTTTTGTAATATGTTATACGTATGTCAGTTCATCTGAGTCTGAATCTGCATGAGTAAGTGCAATGCAAGCTGTTTATTTCAATAACAACATCTAGTGAAAAGCTAGATCTGACTAACCAGATACACACAGTTCATTGATTTACTCTGAAATGCTGACTGTGTGTCATATTCACTGCATTGTGTGTTCGTAATACAGTGCTCTTGGTCTGAATCCTACTGACTAATGCAGATATCACTGCATAATAAATCAAAAGTGTGAATGCTAGATTAGATTCATCAAATCCCTATTGACCTGCACTGGCACGAAAAAAAAAAATATGTCACCCTATTCACCAGCTCGCACTGATTTCAATTTAACACTGGAGGCCATTCAGACAGCAATGAATAATTTTCATCTGTGCAATTCACCAATTTCTTTGAGTGAAATGTTTACAAAGATCATAAAAATCACTCAGACACTGTGCAGCAACTCAGTTCTTTCTTTTTAGGGACACACATCTGAGGGGGCCGCAGCCGATGACATTATTCTAACCAGATATATTGACATAATGTCTGATGATGCCACAGCATAAACTAAGTCACTGGCAAAAGGTACAAGCAGAGCTCACTTTGCATTGACTGAAAAGAAGAAAACACAATGTGGCCTGAATTAGGCGATTTGTTACTTTTTATATTAGGGTTTAGTTTTCCAGTTTCACCTAGCAGCACATGTGGTTGCATAGGACTTTCCTTTTAGTGGAATGCTCAGAGGAGAAACATTGTCATCATTCTAATACAAAGCCTGTTCAACATGAAACTATAGCCAGAAGCAAACTTTCATCACAGAAAGATGGAAACCAGGGGAATACCTTAGTCTGACTCTGTTCATCATTCATATAATTCACCTGTCAGCACTTCCAAAGCTCACCAGTTCACACATGACATTTTTTTATCTTTACAAAAACAAGAAAGAAAAGTTTAAAAAGAGAAGTTGTACTGGAGGACGTATTGAACTACTTCAGGTGCTGTCACTTCCTGGAATGAAGTTGCCAGGCAACCAACAGGTAGATTTCAGAAAGTCTCAGCCTTCCTATATAAAGTCTTGTTCACATATAAACTGATTTGTTTTACGCCACGATCCAGTCTCTGGTTGCCTAGGTAACCCTCTTGTATATTTACACACAAAACTGTTGGTATCCTTCTGTTAAATAAAGAAAACCCACACAGTTCACTTAAATAATCTGAAACTGACAAAAGTAGTAATAAATAAAGAAAACTAACTAATGGAACTCAGACATTGCTTTTCAATTGTTGTTCAGCAGAATAAAAAAAAAAAATAATAAAAAAAAAACTGGCCTGTCCTGGCCATAAATTATGGTACCCCTATGTACTGTTATCCCTACGTGTCGGATACTCTGTATGTCAACGCAGATCAACAGCAAGCCAAACTCATGTTTTATGAGCCAGGAAACCGAGCGTCTTGCTCCTTTATTAACATCTTCTTGACAGCTCACAATTTGCAATTGTGATGGTAGCTCAATAAAAGCCAGAGTGGAACTGAAAGTAAACAGACACAAAATAAACGCTAACTCTCTGAAATGAGAATAAAATACACAAATAAATGGCTAGTACCAGAATACTTGCTTATAAATTAACTTAAGCTATTATACAGTAATTTCACGATCTTTTTAAATGCTGATTAGATCATTAGCAACAATGCTATTAATACACAGCGGTTAAAGCTAAGCAGGGATAAGGCTAATTCCTGGTACAAATATGTTTATACAAAACTATCTCTAAATCAGACATTAAACCAGGTATAAATTAACTAAAACACACATTAGATTTACAGCCATTGCTTTCGAAGGTTTGAACAAGTTTTACAACATCACGTCACATAAAAGACTGACCGCATGTAAACACTTTTTTAAACCAACGTTTTTAGCATGAAATTATTACTAATGAATTAACTAAATTATTTTGAACCATTTTTAAACTTTATGAAATACATTCATACATAGGGCAGAACACCCTAAATTAATATTTTGTTGCTCAACAATCACTGCAATCAAGCCACCTCATAAGCAAACCTTCTCCAGACTGCATGTTTCAGCTCAATGCACAGCTATTCAATAGGATTTAGACCCAGGCTCATGGAAGGTTAGTAAGGCTGCAGTAAAGCAGCCCAATAACATGAATGAACCTCCTCCATGTTTCATAGTAGGTACAGTGTTATTTTATTTGGATGTTTCATGATCATTTCATGATCAGTAGTGGAGTCCTCTTCAGTCGTCTTCCACTAAGTCCACATTGGCTCAAATAGCGACGCATGGTGTGATCTGATATTGATGTACCATGACCTTGGAGTTCACCTCTAATCTCACTGGAAGTTGTTCTGGGCTCTTTGGTTACCATTTGTATTATCTGTCGCCTCAGTCCCATCACCTTTCCTCCCCCTGGCATCACTACACTACACAATCATATATCATATTATATCAACAATTAAGAATTCAAGTTCAATATATTCCCCAATAAGTACTGCTTTAAGCTTAGAGAAATAGTTTCTGTAAATGAGGAATAATGGCTACATTTCAACGCTGAGCATGAAATAGGACTTTAACACAGGCCTTAGCTGAAGAAATAAATGCCTAGTATTGCCATACACCTTCCTGACCTCTACTTCTATGTTAAACTGCACACCATGACCCTCCATGAACAGAATCCCTCCATTAAAGAATTTATGTAAATTACTCGTGCAAATTAGGTAAATATGACTATAAATCATTGGAGGTGAGGTTTATTGCCTTAATATCAGCAGGCAATGTCTGTTCTCTACTGCATAGTTTTATTATGACCATCAGATATTAATCTGGGCCTATAAACTCTGAGCTTTCTATCTCTCTCTGAGTCTTTATGTCCTCTCAGGGTGACTTTCAAAGTTAACACATGGCTGCCTAGTAACCAGATGGAGCATTTTTTTTTTTTCCTACAGCTGCATCTCCTGTTTTTGGAGGACCTCTGTCAAATTAAAAAAAAACTTCATGACTTGCCACTGAAGGACACAGTGTGTGTGTGTGTGTGTGTGTGGGTGTGCGTGTGCACACACGCATGTGGGAAGATACAGCCCACAGCATGAGGTTACAGTAAATACGCTTCATCAAAGTGCCTCCAGGCTACATTTCCAGCAGAATATATTTTACTTTCCAGAAGGAATCTCGACTGAAGGCTCCATCCAGGCAGAAGCACATAAACCAAACACAGTAAAAAAAAAAGTCAATCAAAATAAATAACTTCAGATGTCATTAAGAGACATTTCATTTGTCTGTATTCACTCTGTGTCTATAGGGAGAAAATGACAAATAATTTGTTTGGACGACTGTCGGCGTCCCATCAAGACTTCAAAACCTGAAGAATATCCAGTAGTGGCCTGGATCTGTAAAAGTCAAAGCTCAGTGAAAAAGACTAAAAAAGCAGAACAGATTTTTCCTGTCAGAGAATCCACAGTGGGGAACATTTACACAGAGAATAGCTGATCACTGAGTGTGATGTCTAATCAAGCCTCCTTCACTGAAAACAACTCATCTGCCTTCTGTCTAAGGAGTCTCCTGTGTGACTAAGAGGTACCATACATTTATTCTGATGCTGCTTTTTGTTCTCCACTAGAGACGAACCGTGTTAATTTCCATTTACAGTCTGTATCAACTTTCACGGTCGTGATTATGCGGTGTATGCATCGCAGCCAACAACGCTGTGTGGCTTATGACAAGGAGCATTGTCAGAAATGATTCACTGTTTGTGCCCCTGATCTTTTTTTTGTTGGCGTGCTGACAAGAAATACCAGAACGAGCTATAGTTAATTGTGTCTGAGCAGTCAGAGTGAGTAGGTGTGTACATACGTCCTCTGCTTCTTGACTGTGACAATCATGCTACTGTTTTTCTTTGTCTTATAACTCTAAACTATATATTGGGACTGAGAATTGTGGTGTGCATGTTTTTCTGACATTTTAAAAAGATTCAAATGTCAAAATACTTTAATAGAATTAAACTGTAGGTTAAATTAATATTGTGTAGGTATTTAAACTTTAATAACAACTTCAAACTCATTTTGATGGAACAAACATGAGAGAATGGTACCTGTTTTATTGCCAGTCCACAACCTCTTCTGGCACTGTGACACTAAGTTTGATCATGAACAACAGAAGTACAAAAGTTGTTTTGGGCAGTGCATCACACAACAACATCTGTTTTTTGTTGTTGTTGTTTTTTTTTTAAGCTAGCTATGTGGTAGCTAGCTTTGTATATCTTACTAATGTGCACAAATGAATTTCAATCCAAAACCAGTCACAAAGAAGATACAAATTATCGCACAGTTCTTGCTTTTGGAAAGTCAAGAGTTGGTGTTGGTTGGTGTTCATTGGATCATTTACTGATGCATTAATGTTTAATCTCTTCTTTTGTGTAGTAGCTGAATGAGGTAATCTTGAACACAATTAGTTTAATTTATTTCAGTTAGTTTAGTTTAGTTTTCATGTGAAGATGTGGCAATGTATCATATTAAGAGTTCATCTAAAAGATTAGAAAATGAACTGGCAACTATTTTGCCAATCAAACTGAACATTGCGTGTCATGCATGATGTTAGCCATGTGATGGACTGGAGACATTTCCAGGGTGTACTCTTCCCTCTCAGGTAATGGAAACCCAGCGCCCCACAACCTTCTAAGGGTTTGGAATAATAGAAGACGGGTCCACAGGTGGATGTTCAGCATAAAGATCAGCTGGACTTCCTTTGCTTTAATCATTACAAATAGATTTGTAAATACCACTGTTAGTTAGACAAAATAAGATAACCGAAGAGTCTGCGGTGGAATCGTCTCTGTTTTATCATAGCACTATTTTATCATGAGGAGGTGATTAATCTATCAAGAAATCAACACTGAATACAGTTACATCCATGTAGTAAAGATGTCATTAAACCCCCTGAAATGGAATTACTTAAAGAAAATAGAAATACTACATTATAAATAACTATATCAGAATTGTGCAGTACAGTATTTGAGTGGTGTCCTGCCTAGTCCATATGCAGGTTTCAGTGTTTCCAGGCTGTGTGGGCGACTGCGCCTACAACACAGCATTAATGAGCTTATTATCAGTCCTATTTTGTCTGTCAGCTGTTAAGGAATTTGAATCAGCATCACATCCAAGCATAATATTGATGCTGTCTAAACAATAATTAATCAGCACAGGAACAGATTGATGCACACAGCTGAATAATTACTGAGTCAATAAAGATAATAAATGTATAAATTGCCGGAAACGCACTTGTCAGAATCTGCCGTTCCCCTGCTTCAGATTTAAAAACACTTAGATGTGTGGTCACAGTAGCCTTCACACATGGACACACAGACACACACAGATACACGCTCATTACAACTCTCTAAGGAATGCACTGCCTGCTTTAAAATTCAGCGCATCTGCTCACACACCCTTATTTCTTACCCTTATCCTTCCCTTTCCTTCTGCTCTGCTCTCTCTTTTGTCCAGTTCTCAGAAGCCCAGTTTGCCCACCAAACCTTTGGCACAACAGTCTTGCTGACTTTGTTTGTTTGCTGCTGCTGCAGAGTGTGTGCCTCTAATTACTGCTTCCTCTGATATTCACCTCTGCACACCGTCCTTGTTCAGCCTCTCATTAAACAATCCTATTTGTACAGTACGTTTTTTTGTGTGTCTGTTTTTGTTTATGTATACGTGAGTGTGTATTCACTACTGCGTTAATGTCTGGGAGTAAGTGGAAGTTTTGCAGTGAATGTGTGTACATGTTTGTAAGTGCAAGCTTGCTACTGATCTGAAGACAAACACTGATCTCTTTGTAGTAGTTTCTTGTGTTTCCTGACACAGCGCTTTAATGAAGCCAACATCCTTTTGAAGTGGAGGAGGAGGAGAAGGAGGATGCATCCAGCGCCTTTACTCATGTGGTCAGATCCCTGCTGGGCTTTTCACATCAAGGTGGAGTTTGCCTATTTCCTGTTCCCCTCAGATGAGCTGCTATCTCACTCTCTGCCTCTGAAAGGAAACCTCCCCCGCTGTGCCAATACTGATTTTTATCAAGGTTCACTCTTGGGAGACCGCATTGTGCATTTATATATGTATGTATGCATTAAATGTATTCAGTGCATGAACAAATGAACTGATTGTAATAAATCACCATTGTTACTGACAGAATCGATAGCTTTTAACAGGGGAGATCCCCAGACTTTCAGCAGTGAGCACTGTGAGGTTAAAAGACTGTGAAAGTCACATAAATAATCATTCAGTCATAAATAATTGGCTTATGGGCTATTAACTCTATGTGACAGTGAGAGCTTAAGCTAGCAGCAGAGGCAGGATTCCCAACTGTGCCAGACACTGCAGTTCCTCAAATGACCACTTGAGGCTGCCTACGAAATCGAGTCAATGTCTATAGAGTTCCATGTTAGAATACAACGGAACACGTTTAAGGCTTTGGTCTCTATAGTTATCCTTTATAATAACTGAATAGCTGATTTTTTACACAACTCAACTAAATGAAAACAAGGCATACATAATTAAGGGTGTGGCTGCTCTGAGTGATAGGTAGTGTCACATCTCTGCCTTACTCACAGCCTCCTACTCTTTGCCCACTGTCAGAGATTCCAACTTTACTGTTTACAGATCTGATAGGACATACATGCCCCAAAACATTAACCAGACATTTCTGACATGAACAAATTGGTTCTGCAAGCTGAGGAGGGTCAAATCTAATGGAAATATAACGGAAAAGAGTTTTTTTTTCTGAACTTTATTGACAACACTGAATTCAGTCCAATTGATTTTTATTAATATAGCATCAATACCAATGCAAATGTTCTTAGGATGAGTAATCCTGTCTGAAAATTAAGTATAAGAACAAACACCAACATGTTGCTTACAACATGGACATGCGTATTCAGAAGTAAAACTGAAGAAGATACAGAAATGTTTGGAAAAATTTAGGGTGGGAAGGAAATAAGATGTCATGGGAGGAGAGGGAAGGATGTTAGAAAAAGGGAAGAGTGAGCAAAGGAGGAGGAAAGGTGCAAGAGGCAGACACCGTCCTCGTCAATAATGCATAGGTAATTGGCTGACTCCTCCTGAGCACCAACGTGAGCCTGAATAAATAAAGAAGCGTGTAAATAAAAGAGCCGCTCAAATATTTAAAGAGAAGCAAATCAATGGCCAATGTCCCAGAAGAGCAGGTGAGAGAGGGAGAGAAAATCCATCGTCCCTTTACTCCATCCCCTACTTTCTCGTCTGTTCTTCCGCTTTAAATAGGAACGCAGGCCGGTGTGTCTCAAAGGGATGTGTAAGAGTAAGCTGTGCAGATAACATTTAAGGAGCAGTGTGTGTGTATTTGCATGCATTTCCTCCACCCTGCCCACCCCCCGACTCTCTACTCTTATCTTCTCTCCTACCATTATTCTTTCTCACCTATGCCATCCCTTTTCTGCTCTCTTCTTTCCATCTCTTCCTCCTTCATCCCTCCATCTCTTCATCTGTCCTCCTTCCCTCCAACCTCTTTCAAGTGGGTGTAGGTGAGGCAGGCTAAAACCGATAAGGATCCCCGCAGGGAGCTGCGGTAATGATGTGGAGAATGAATGAGGGACAGAGTGAGAGTGGAAAACAGGAAGGAGAGTATTCAGAAAGCACCAGCAGTAGCTATGGCACAATAATGTAGATGCAGTCATAAAGTGGTAAATAAAATGCTAGATGCATTGTAAGACTCAGATGATATTTGCCACGAGTTGTGTACTCTGGGCTCCCTTCGGATGTTTGAACCCTCATTTAGCGCAGTGGAGGAATATTGCTCTTTCAGCCATTATCCAGAGTGCATGACCACAGGCAAGCTCATAATTACCAAGGTGGAGAAGGGAATACTGACCCTCCCATATAAGAATGATATCAGCATTACTATCGATGGCATATCAGTCCACCTGCTGAACTCATGCTGTTTTATCCCCCACTCATGTGCATGATACTTGAACTCTTCAGATCACCTGGGAGAGTGAGTCACCCCATGCTAGAGAGATACCATGCACCATTCGTGGAGGTGCTGACTCTCCTCCCAGTAACCTCACACTTATCATCTACAAAGAGATGAAATTCGCTGCTGGGGAGCAGTTGCCGTTTTGAAGTCACTGAGGATAACCGTTTGGCAGGCTAATAACCAGGTAACTTACAGTAGGAAATAAAGACAGAAAGGATGAAAGGACAAAGCAAGAATTTCCAACCAACTATATTATACCAAATATATAACCAAAATGACGTGACTACCACAAGATGTGTGGTGTTCATATGGACTTTTTACATGAACCATGTATACATAGCCCCATTTGAAGTCAGCAGCAGAATGGAAAGTGCTTAAAACAACATATTTTCATCGGAATATAATATTACATCAGACTGTAAAATGTTGGGGCGGTAAACAATGTCCATGTGTCTATAAAGGGAAACAATTATATATATCAGCCATAACACTAAAACCACTGACAGGAGACGTAAATAACATTGACCATCTTGTGACAATACAATGTTCTGCTGGGAAACTTTTGGACCTGGCATTCATGTAGATGTTACTTAGACATGTAGCACCCACCTAGACCAGACCAGGCACCCCCACCCCATAGCAATGACACTCCTGACAATGACACAGGAACACACACACACACACACACAAAAAAAACAGTTTAGGAACAACTAAAAAAACATGAAGAACAGCACATGGTGTTGACCTGGCCTCCAAATTCACTAGATCCCAAACTGATCAAGTATCTGTGGGATGATCCACAGAGGCCCCTCCCCTCAACCCATAGGACCCAAAGGCCCCCACTAAAAACATTGTGTTACCAGACACCACAGGACACCCTCAGGAGGCCCATGTCCATTTTCTGAACAATATAAACTATTCAACATTTTCCCCGTCAGCTACTGGTAAACAACTCAACAGGAAACATTTAAACTTCAAGATAATTTGCTGTATATTATTATTATTATATATATATTTTTATTATTATATCTTGTTAGTTAGACCAAAAAATATTGAAAGGTCCCTGCTGAAAAACACCTAATGTATCAGTGTGTTTCTTGTGTCTTTTTACGTGTGTGATTTGAAGCGCTGTCCTTCCCCCGTGCTGCAGCAGAAGATTGAGTGCACCTGATGCTCCTTACTCAACGAGGGAAAAGAGTATAAAGCAGTCAGTTGTCAGTGGGCAATTTGGGGCAGTGAGTGAGCTTGTGTGTGTTTGCTGCTCCCTTCAGAAATTCCCTCCATCTTATTTGCTTCTTTCGTTGCGGTAAAAGTATAATCTGGTTTATTCAAAGCAATGGAGTCACCTTCCCTTCTTCTTGGGTTTGGCTTCTCTGTCTCTTTCACTGGTTCACTCCAAGTGCTCAAGTTGCTCAGTCATCAACTTTTGTCAGTCTGTAGTTGATGACAAAGTAAACTGACACTTGACACATAAATGCGAAAACTGCGTTCAGATTTTTCTAGTGTACAAACTTCCAGTTTATAGTACTACTGTATCGCTGTAGCACTGACATAAAACTGTCAAAATGGCAAGTTGGACTCTTGCTAAATGTCTGCTGGGGTTAATGAGCATCAACACGAGATAAAACACAAGGTCAGTTCAGTAACGAGCAAGAATTTTAGAAGCTGTTGCAAATTGCTGTCTTCCTTCCTTTTATCTCATTTCAAGCAGCAAATGATTCTTTTAAAGGAAAAACAAAGCGGATGATGAAAGTCAGCAGAGGAGAGACGGTAGAGAGACTGGCCTTGAGCGTACGTCTGCCCAGCGAGGGTGCTCAGCAGGCAGGCAGAGGAGATGAAGAGGCCTCCTTTGGTAGGTTGTGAGAGGAAGCCTCTTAACATTCCTCCAATGCTTTCTGTCTGATGTGTGAATCAACCTTGAATGTCTGTCACTTCACACTCTGACCTGATCACATAACAAAACAAACAAGCCAGACAACCTGTGAGGACTAAAGAGAGACGCAGACACAGAAATTGGCAATTACAGACTGTGGAAAAACTGTAAACTGAAGTGTTCACCAGTAACACAGAGACTGTATGTTCTGATTAAACTCCAGGCAGTAATACACAAACTGTGTTTTATATAAGACAGAAAAGAAAATACACAAGAAGATCTCGTCTTTGTCTGTCTAGAGGACATATTTAAAGCTAGCTTGGAAGCCAGACACACCTCCCGGCCCAGAATTTTTTTGTGTGGTAGAAAGCTGGACAGGAATGGCTCCCATGGAAACTGATTATGCCAGTCTATTGTGACATCTGTTTACTTTTTTCCTCTATTAATCTTGTAAAAGTACATCAAGTTTCTTCTACCTGGAGCATCGGAAAATTTTCTTATAAAATTGCTTCAGTTTAATCCATAAGAGCAGTTGCTCTAAACCCCTATATGTCTCCCCAAAATGTGACCAAAGTGATGTACTGGTAAAACGGAGACAGTTCTCCACTCTGCTTTTAAGTTTGTTTTATCATCAGTGTACAATTAGTCATCTCCTATTCCTGAAATACAGCTCTCGAGAAATAATGGCTTCTTGCTGCCTCGCATTTTTTCCTTTGGTCTGAAAGAACTCGGCTCTGGAGATACCAGACAGAACTAAAAATAATGTCAGACACTGACTGATTCCCACAGTCTCACTTGAAGGAAAGAAAAATGTAGCAGATCAAGACATTTTTCTTATTGACAACTGCAAGATGTCACACAGGTAACGGAGTCATGTCAGCAGTGAACCGTGTCAATATTTCACTTCTGTATTCCCTCTAAATGGGATGTATGTAAAAGTTATGGACACACCAAACCTGCATCAACTACCTGAGATGAAGGCTGAGTGTCACATAGCACAACACAAATGACTTTCCATTTGCTCACCTTTATCACTCCTGTTTCTCCTCTCGTACACTGATTTGCAAAGCTTAACAAGTCGATCTGAGTGCTAGCAATTCAGCGTGCCTAATCGACTGAAAAGCAGCAAAGGTGAAGAACACCAGGCCAACAGACATTCACTGAAGGCCCAACAAAAACAAATGATCAACTGTTGGCTTGCTATGTGACAGCCTTAATGTTTGAACTCACTGTGTGCACAACATCAAATTAGCTGTACTTTTGTTGCACTCAGGCCCATGACAAAGGCAATATTTCATCATTTTAAGAGGCTCAATTTGCATTAAGTCAATAAGTTTTGGGTAATGTGGTAGACATGAGAGAGATTTTCTATCTCTCTGTATATATCATTTCATTCGTCTTATTTAAAAGACCAGACGACTGTATGCTCTGAATCAGTGATCATGTTGGGAATGTTGGCACATTTTAAGCCCTTAAGTCTGTGAAGGTAGTATAGTGCTTCGTAAGTGTAGTACATGTTCATTGACCCTTTATTTTTTTTATTTTTCTGTACATTAGATTTACTTTACATCAAAGCCACATAGTCCTGAGATCTTTTGTGGTATATTTTAAACCTGACCTCTTTAAACCTCCAACTTTGTATTTCTCAAAGCATTCATTCAGAAAAAGATTGTATGAGCGCTGTCATTCAAATATATTTGAGCTTGTTATAAACAGAGTAAAACGGGTGTTACTAATAGCACCAACAATGACTGTTTTATCCAGATGTCCAGTAAACCAGGATGTGTGACCGTGAATCAGCGTGAACAGAACACTCTGAAACAGCTCTATGAGCACCTGCTCATTGCTCACCAGTTTTAGTATTTACACCTGAGCTTTTAATACTGCTGAATCATGTTCAGTCAAAAACAGGTGTTGACACTTTTAACAGAGCAGAGGCCGATTAGCCGGGACAACTGAATACACCAGCGTAGCTGCGCAGAGATGGCTGTGAGCCAATGACACATGGTTGATGTTTCAGGTGCATCTGAAGAAAATGTTACAACAGTGTGTGGAATGTATTTCTAGTTAGGAAATGATTCCTTTCTTTTAATCTGAGCTGCGCTGTAATGAAAGTGTTCAGGCGTAAACGCAGCCAGGAACCAGTCTTTGCAATAAAACCACAGTGATAATGTATATTTAGTGTACTAAACTGTTTGCTGGAAGCTTTCTTTATAAAGAGACACGGATTACCTGGAACAGCAAGGCAATTCTATTGCTCTATAAAAGATATCTATTACTCTCTATTTCCATTTTAGGATCTATGAACGTCGACAGTTCTTTCTGGTGACTGGTCAGCTGTTTACTGTGGTGATTTATCCTAGGTAAGTCAACCAACTTTGTGAAAACACCTGAGTTGATCCCAAAGCCAGCAGGTATTGTCATTTAATGGCTCAGTCCCCTGCTCTGTTTAGTTAACACCTGGGTCCATGAGCAGCTTATGGTTCACCCACACAGACGTTTTCACCTAAGCTGCCTGATAATCTGCTCAGCATTGTAACTCTGTGGGTGTGCAGAGATAGTTCCTGATTGGAGTAAACATTCCCAAGTCAGAATGAGGCATGAATGTAACATGAAAGCAAATATATTTATATTAAAAAAGAACAAAACAAGACTGCATTCTCAAAAGTAAAGACAGTAAAGAGATGAGTATGAGATGAGTATTTTGTCACAGTTACGCCCCACTTGGTTCTCATCGTCTGCTGCAAAGTCAAGTTAAGTCAGCTTTGCTATCAATTCTGCCATGTGTGCAGCACGTATATAGGATTAAACATATACACATCTGGTACAAAAAAAACTGAGGCACATAACAGATTGGCATAAAGTGGATGGTGCAACCCCTAAGTTAGGTAGGTGCAAAATAACAGATAAAATAAGTCAGTGAATAATATACAATATAAATGTCACAGATGAAGAGTGAAAGGTGTGTAATGTATATGGCAGCGCTGCCATTTAACCATTCACTCTGGTAACTGTGTCAGTGTCTGCTCTATTGTGTGCTGTGGCCTTCAACATGGGCCTCTTCCAAAAAGACACCATTCTCATTTAGCTGTTTACATTTTATTAGCCTAATAAAGGTGAATTAATATCTGTGTTGACATGCTGCCATTCTTTGCATCAGTATGGATTTTGCTGGCCTTGCTTTTATATAGCACTTTTCTACCTATTGGTACAAAAGCACTTTACAGTCACAGACACAAGCACTCACACATTCACACTGTGGGTTCAGTGTCTTACTCAAGGACTTCAAGGACCTCGGCATGTGGCACTTTCCAGGGATTGAACTGTTAACCCTCTGGCTCGTGGACAACCTGCTCTACCTACTGAGCCACAGACGCCCTGCTGAATTGTGTACAATGCACACTGATCCATCACAGCATTAAACCCACAAACTCATAACTGATATTCTGGCATTCACGATCTGATTATGATATTGTGTTCTCTTGGAAGCCTGCCACTTATATGTATGTTGCTTAGACACCACCTGAACACTGAAGCAGAATAATCACGCCACTGCAACAGCAAAGGGGGCGCCATACGTTCCTCAAATAAGCGACACAGCCAGGCCATCCACATGCAAAACAAAACCTGATCAGACCAAGCCACCTTCTTCCATTGCACCTTGGTCAGGTTCACATCAACTCAACGGCCTTAAGGACGAAATGTTCATTTACAGCCTACCACTAATGACACTCACTGACTGGTGCCATAATGAGATAATCATTATTTACTTTACCAGACATTATGACCACAATATTATAGCAGTAATATTATGGCTGATCAGTGTATCAGTGCCTTAACTGGAAAATGATTAATTTAGAAACAAGCTCAAAGAAGTGTATGCTGCTTACAAGCATCAGTATTCTAGATAATTAAAGAACATCGATGATACAGCGTTCACATGATATTGAGGCTTATTACTCAAAGCAGCCGCTGAAATATTGGGCATTATGCATGCCGTCTATGGGGTTTGACGTGCTTTTGAATCCAGCATCTAGTGGCCATTATGGAAAAACTGTCACTTCCTTGTTGGCTTCATCAAATCAGACCTGGAGGCTACGCTTTGGTTCTAACTCAGGTGAGAGAAGATTTTCTCTTCTTAATAAAATGTAATATGCCAGCTCAGAGTCATCACAGTCTGTTTTGAGTGCTGACTTCTGATTTATGAAACTGTGAGACATATATTTATGTGTGTACTGCTTAAGAATAGAGTTTTAATTATAGGGATAGTGTGTGAGCGTGTGTGAGAGACAGAGCTTGGGGACTGTTTTACAGAAGAAAGAGAGCTTTGATCAACCCGAGGCCACGTGAAAAGAGAAATTGCGGATTAGGTTTGTGTGGCAGAGAGAGAGAGAGAGAGAGAGAGAGAGAGAGAGAGAGAGAGAGAGAGAGTATATATTTAATTCATTGTATTGTATTTTGATTTGCTTTGTATTTCGATTTGCTTTGGCAATATTGTTTTGTTAAGAAACTTTCATGCCAATAAAGCCCACTTTGAATTGAATTGAATTGAATTTGAGAGAGACAGAGTTCAACTGGAATAACACACAAGACACTTCAAGTGGCCTTGTTCATATCAAAGAAAATATTTTTCCATGTTTCTCTCTTTCATAATGTACATATCCGCCTACTACATACACTGTAAATTCAACTTAGAACACAGGCGTGGCCATGTAACCCTCGGGACACGGGTGATGGACTTTGAAGATTGTGCTGACAGGATAGGACACAAATAGCTCGGCTGTACATCTCCACACGACAGCACAGATGGATACGAGGAGATTGCTTGGAGGCGACATGCGGCCGATGGGAGCACAATAAACCAGTATGAGGAATAGAGGAACATGTTTGCTTATCATACAGCAGTTACAGTCTCAAGGGAAGTTATAGTCAATATAAGTAGGAGAATTCCATTATTTTTTTTTATTTTGTCACCGTAAAAGTGCACTCTGCGTGAATGACTTTGCTGAAATTCAACATTTTACGTTTGTTCTAATGAATTCTCAATTAAGTCCTTTATCCCGTCTAGTGGTGTCCTCAGGGAGGATGGTTTTCCCAGTTGACAGAAATATTAAACACCATTATGAAGTGAGATCTCATGAAGCTTCTGTGTTGTCAGGCTATTTTAATGGTAAAACAGCAGATGGTTAAAGACTCCCGCACACTGATTAGATTCCATCATTAAATATCCTACTTCAGTAAACCTTCAGGTCCATTAGCAAGAGCTGTCTCGTGTAATTGGTCCTAACTAGAAAAAAAATGCTCAGATGAGCAAATAACTTTAAATGATCTAAACAGACATGTTGCCTACAGAGTAATGATTATCCTTTCTTAATGTTATTTTTTTTGTTTGGTTTGTTACTGTTGTTGTTTACTGTCAGAAAACGTTTTAATATGACATATATCTGTGAGACTTATAGCTAAATGTGGAATGATTCTAACACTGATACAGGACGCGAGCTTTACATTTTGTCTCTTAGCAACAGTCACTGATATTCTAGCCTGTAAAAATATATCCAACCTAAGAAAAAATTTAAAGGAATCAAAAAGCTGGAGCCATTCATTTAGCTTAGCATAAAGACTGGAAGCTTGGTAAATGGTAATGGTAAATGGCCTTGCTTTTATATAGCGCTTTTCTACCTATTGGTACTCAAAGCGCTTTTACAGTCAGAGACACATCTACCCATTCACTCACACAAGCACGCACACATTCACACACCAGTGCCACGCACTGGGAGCAACTGGGGGTTCAGTGTCTTGCTCAAGGACACTTCGACATGTGGCACATTCCGGGGATTGAACCGCTAACCCTCTGGTTCGTGGACAACCCGCTCTACCTACTGAGCCACAGTCGCCCTGGTTGGTTGGCTCTCTAAAGTTTCAAAAAATGTCTCCCAGCACGATCAACAGGCAATATGACCTGGAGTCAGAGTAACATTGTTGGTGCACTATTCATTCGCATAAAAACCTAAAAACATGTTGTCGTTATTGCAAAAACGCCTCCAAATGCTGCGTCATTTCATGCTCTGGCTGTCTACTAATAAATTTCAATACACTATAGAGACGCTTGCACAGACGAGCAAATGTATATTTATGTAAATCAAAGACCAGCTGACAGTTAGTCTCGCTCAATCTGTCTTTTGCTAAGTGACTCACGACTCCAGCTCCACTCTTAAGGCACAAGAACGAAAGTCTTCCCCATCTAGCACCGTGCATATTTTACCATGCCTTTAAGTTGTAATTTTTAATAAAAAAAAAACTGTCCTCATTTGGAATGCTTGGTAGAGCATTATGTGCAAGTTGTAAAATCCACAAATTGTGCTACTAGGCAACTCCTGTTGTCTAGAAGCTGCCAAGGCTAAAAGTATAGCAAGTCAACAATGGGTACCTTTTTTTTTTTCCCCATAATATTTTATTGAAAGTTTTCAATTTTTATAAGCACACTCTAACACAGCAAAACAGCAACAAATAAGTAAATATTACATAAATAAAATAAAATTAATAAAAAAAAAAATAAAAAACAAAAAAATGCTCTTCTGTTTAGACTGGGTAATCTATTAAAGTGAAATTCATTATTTCCATTAAAGTATCATGTTTGTATATTAGACTAACATAGACAAATAAAAAAAGCAACCGTGGAAACTGCTTGGTCCCACCAATCATTCACTTTCTCAGACATATTTAAATTCTTAACATAGTCAACAAAAGGTTGCCAAATCTTCTCAAAGACTTGTTTTCTTGATTTCAATATAAATGTTATTCTTTCAAGAGGAAGGTTTGTTAACATCTGCCTCAGCCACTGTGTCGCTTCTGGTCTATGAGTCTTTTTCCATGCCAGTGCTATGCATTTTTTGGCATTGAGCAAGCTGAGATCTATGAGTATTTCTTCACTTTTATTGAAGTTATGCTTTTCAGGATACAGACCCAACAAAAATAGTTTAGGGTTCAATGTGGTACCTTTTAATGGTGGAAATACACACACCTCCCTTGTAATGCCCCATGCATCCTGGTGCCATGGATTCCACAAATAAATGCTGTGACAACACACGACCATCCAAAAGAAATGCTTGATTAAGTGAAAATGCATAGACAAGGCATAATGGAAAGATGCAGCTATTTTACAATCCCCACAGGTCCTGTGATTAAGGTTACATGTTTATTTATTTAGCTTTTTATATCTAAGTTTTCATTTACAGCTAATCTTTTACTTCTTTTTTACATGATTAATAAATGCGTCATAAGTGCTACAGGCACAGAATATTTATGCAAACATTAATGAAACTCATCATGGGTGATAATAAAACACGTGTTTAATTAGCTAGTGATTGCATTAAAACCTCAGGCCATTTATTTGTACAGCATGGTCCCTGTGGTTGTTCTGCACAAAGCGTGGCAGCTGGTTGCTAAATTAACATTTTCTTCATATAAATCCCTATCGTCATAAGTGGATGTAAAACTACACAATGTAACCACAAGCTATTAATCAAGTTGATGTAGAAAATAAAAGCCTTTTTTCCAAAGCTTTGGGGTTTACCTTGCAATTTGTAGTTGCTCCACCTGCATGTACACAGAGAAAGGTGTAAATGTCCGTCCTTGCTAAGAACATTTCTGGATGTAGTGCACTGTGAACAAATACGAATTTATACGCGGGCTGTATATAACTATGCATTTGTTTTTGCAAATGAAGAACAACAATGCTAAATAGCATTAATAGTGCTCAGTATTTTTCTTTCCTTGAATAACAACACTGGCTACACTGGCACTAATATTCCAACAAAAATCTGAATAGTAGACAGATGAGAATAAAAATGACTCACGTAACCTCCTTAGTCAGAACAGTCTGGGCGTGACTGGAGTCGGATTGAGAGAGCTGGAAACGTTGCTTATCCTAATTCAATAGGAAGATATTAGCACCTAATATAAATGCCCCATGAGTTTTCAGGAGGCTGTAGAAAAGGACGCTGTTCAAATACAAAAGATGAAGAAAGCAGGAACGACATGGGGAGCGCTGTCAAATATGTGGCTCCATCTAGTCTCAACTACCATCGGAATTATCTGAAAAAATACTGATATATGAATATGATACTGTGACTGTGATTCCCTTTCATAAACCTTCCTTCCTCCTTCTCATAATCATAATAATAACCAACAACTTGTATCGTGTTTTAATCTTTGTATGCTGGTCTGAAGGACATATTTGTTACGTGCTGGGCATCTTTGTGGGGTTTTTTTCTCCTCCGTCCTTCCTCTGCACTGCAGCAGATGAGTGAGTGCACCTGATGCCACCTGCTCATCAAACAGACCCAACGCTTGCTACTGAGCACAGGCTCTTATCCTCTCCTTTTAAAAGATGGCTTTTATATTTTGGATAATAGTTTGAGTTAGAATTGTTCGGGCACATTTGGTTTACACAGTATATTAACAACACTGTTGGTTCTACTGTTCAGTCTCTCTTTTCATTCCCAGTTACTGTTGTTGCTGCTTTTCTCATCCCCTAATCCATCTCTGGGGCGTAACTGTGTTTTTCTATCCAGTTCTGTCTGTAATTGCTCTAAGCTTGAGGTAATAGTCTGAACCCCACAGTGTGACAAATGATTTACCCCTAAACAAGCACACATTCCCTGCAGTTCTCCTAACGGCCTATTTGCTAAGCTGGGGGCTCTTTGACAAACAGAGTGGTGGTCTCTCTGTGATCATTTTGTCTGGATTTTTGGATGATTGTTCTAAGAGTTTTATCAAAACTTGAAAAAAAGCTTTGGCACAGACTCTCTGACTATCCTCAATGGAGGCACCAGTGTTGGCGGTGTCTCTAGTGGCTTGGATAAAAGTTTTAACGAGATTCAAAGTAGGAGAAAAAAAATCTTTCACCTGAAGCACAGGGAGTATGAGAAACAGTCACTAGAACTACACTCAGTTATTTCCCTCCGAGGAATTATCCAGCATCTCAGAGTGTGGAGACATAAAAGGGGTAGTTGCTAGCAGCCTCCCCTGCAGGTTCAGATCCATCCTTTCTTTTGTCACAACCTTTGGCAGTATTCGTTCAATTTTACACTCTGTATAGAGTTTTTCCTCATTTTAAATGACTCCGAATAGTGTTTTGGGTGTGAAAGCCTTTATTTTAAGGTGACAGGAGTAGTATCCATGAGGGCAGGAAAGCTTCTGCAAAGCTTTCTGATATCTTGCTTGTATCACCATGTGTCTGAGCTGCTACAGATAATCCTTCACTCCTTTAAATTCTCTTCTCAAGGTTCCAGTTGACACCCTCAGCAGCTAGCTTTGGTCACTGTGTTGATTTGAGATGAAAGATATCAAACAGTGACAGAAAGAAAGCTGCATTTCCATTTCCAGACTGATGCTTCTTGTTAACCCTGTGCTCAGTGGCGTCCTATCTGGCAGCAGTGAAAGCCTCCATCCTAATGAAAGGCTTCGACACAGTCAACACTACACCGCATGACGTGTTTGTGAAAAGACCTTTTACTGTCAGTATTTTTTTTTCAGCGACCCTGGGTGATATGTATAATGTCAACAAGCTCACCATAGCTGACAGATGCTAGAGAAGAAACCAGCATCAACCAACTGAAGGACACAAACAGACACAGGTTTGCTGGAGTTCCTGTTCTCAGTGACACTGATGTCACTGATTGACCGAGCACAGTATCATTGCATTCATTCCATTGTTTTGACATAAGGTAGTGAAGGACTTTCGACATGATGTGAAAAAAAGTATTATTATTTAGACAAAGCAAATTTTACAGTTACATGGGATATAAAATGTTCCCCGAGCAGTGAGGACTGACATAAGGTACTTTTGTGCTTTTCACACACAAAGACAAATTGAAGAAGAGAGCATGGAGTAACAGTTTGGAATAATGGAAAATTACATTTTTATTTTTACTTTTCTCACATATGCTGTCTGTATCTGCTTAGGTGACCTTTTAGCCCTCATGAATTCCTATTCAAAACAGCTTCATAACAAGTCAGCTTAAGTTCACTGAAAGTTCACCTTAAAGTACGGGACTTCCTAAGTTCAAACTCCTGACATTTCCTGTTTCGCATTTTAAGCACGCCACCGTGCTAATCATTACTGGCTTCTCAACAACCCTCTCTTGTTGAATTTTTCCATGACAAATGAGTTCAAACATAGGCAGGAAACCAGAGCTGGCACAACACACAGACACAGGCAATGCAGCATTCCTGTAGCTTACAGCTAATACAGCTGTTCCATTTAAACACAAATTGTCAAAACTGAATAAATGTAGTATAAACATTAACATTTTGCACAACTCTTGGGATCTCATGACCCCACATTTTGTTTATCACAATTTCACACAATCCTGAAACATTCACCGGAGTTTTCAAACAGATTAAATTTTACCATTTGTAAATTGTAAATTATTTGACCAGTCTTAGCCACTGTACAGGCGTGCATAAAGTTTCATCCAAAATGGCAGCTAGTGAACCATGTGCCCCTAACACTGACTGCATAATAAGAAAGGTGAATCCTCTGGAAAGACTCTCATAGGATTCCTAAAGAGTGGTTTTGAAGCACAGTCTGTCTGTGGTTGTTTCTTACTTAACTGTGCCTGACACCGTCAACCCGCCAAATAATGAGAGACGCAAATGGGCAAAGAGGTGGAGCTGAGGCAGTGCAGACAAAAACTTGTTCAGTGACAGCCTGCTGTCTCTGTCTTGCTCCACGGACGGGTCAAGGAGGTTGTTTGTCCCTCGGGCCATAAGACTTAGACTTACATAAACTTTATTGATCCACAAGGGAAATTGCTTGGTCACAGTGGCTTAGTTGGCAAAATAAAAAAATAAATAATAATAATAATAACACTAAAGAACCACAAGTAAAAGAAAGATCAAATAAAAATAAAGAAAATAAGTAAAATAAAATCTAGTAAATGAAATGAAAATAATATAAGCAAAAATGTACAAATTAGCATTCGAACAAATATTCAAGAAACAGAGACGGAAGAATATATATTATATACACAGATAGTAAGGTGCAGTAGTGTCCATTAAGGTGAAAACAAAATCTCCCTGGCGGTGAACAGACTGGACTTTGATCATTGTTGCCAATTACTGTTTACTGTGTATTTTTTACACAGCATTATATATTCATGTTATTATATAATTTAAATATCTTTATATATGTTCCTATGCGATGAAGCTACTGGACATAATAAAGAAATAAACAATCTATCAAATTTGTAAATGCAGCAAAGAACTGCTGCATTTACAAATCTAATCTAACGTTAAAGACTTTACATAATTGCTGCTGTAAATGCAGTTCACAGGAATGGGGAAATTAACCACAGTAGCCAGGCTGTGAAACGGTTATTTTTGCTGTAAACGTGAGCATTTTACTCACTTTTGCAGCCAAAAAGTCAAAAGTGAGTTTCTTTCCCTGGTTCCAGTAATTTGTGTTTCGGCTCAAGTGTTTCCGTATTGCCAGTGTCTCAACTACAAGTTTTTATCGTCTTTGCCAGTCTGAGGACATTGGCTTCAAATAAAAAAATAAAATCTGTGATTTTCTGTTTGACACAGCTTCTGTCATGCTGCATGGTGTCAGCAAACAAAACAATGCATGGGACAGTCAATACAAATTTACAAGTAACCTTGGAAATATCTTCTACAAACTATTGTAATATTGTATTCTCTTCTGATTATAGATCTGTGGGTTTTGTGTGGTATTATGAAAAAACTACATTAATGTCTTTCATTCTTAAAGGCTATGATATGCCAAGCCTTTGCCCTGTGTTGAGAAGTTGGTGAGTGTCTGTGGCTCAGGTTTTTCCATTGTGCCCTGCTCCCCTGCATACAGCATGCTGAAGTTTAAAGGGGCACACGGAAGGTTCTTCTTGTTTTACATCATCGATATCAACATGATCATTTAAACTACATAAAACAAGTCAACTGATCAGCATGATTTAGGAGAGGTCAGGTCTGTAAGACGATGTGTATCTCCTCCTAGCCTACCAGCTAATAGTAGCTCTGAAGTCTGCTGATATGAAGAGTTATTTCCTTTCATGCAACGACAGAACCTGTGTTCCAGATGGCTTTTGGCTGTAGTCTCTGTGAGGTGTTCAGGTACAACTTTTTGGTCAGGACACAAGTGAAGTGGGGCGAAGGCACAGCTGGCCATTGTTGCAGATATTTCTTAGATGTCAGTTTGAAGTGTGCAAACCTTAAGAGAAAAAGCCAAGACATTTCATTTTCTATCACATTATTTTTCGTATTCTCTAGACTTTGTTCTCAGCCCTTTGCCATCTCACTAGGTTTCTCAGAGAGAGATGGGAAACACAAAGAAGCTGATGCCACTGAACTCTTGATTCTTCCTCCTAGATATATACAAAGAGAAGATCACTGCTTTAAATTTCTTTTTCATTTGATATACTCTCAGTATCTTTTATTTTGTCCATTCTTTGTTCTATAGGGTAGGTTGACACTGACCCTACAAAAGGATAAACATTTTGAACAAATACACACACTGCTGCACACATTAGTTTTTGGATCATTTTAAGGATACAGTTTGATCATAACAATTTATGTTGTGTATTAAGTTGTGCAAGGACTTTGCAGGATTAAGTTTACTACATAATTATTTCTTTATCAGCCCCTGCACTTTATTTACATGTGTATCGTTTCAGTAGTTATCTTATCCCATTAGTTAGAGAAAGAGAGTCATTTTAGTTCCTACTGTCTTTGTATATGGTGGGACAATTAGGGCACTGACAGTCTCACTCTGTGCATGTAATGGAGGAATAAAGTCGTGTTTACTGTCCTGCTGTGTTAGTGTTGATTAATGAAGATTCAGAACTGTAATCCGCATAACATCCACAGCCCAGAGACTCTGGAGAACACCACATCAAGAAAGTAGTGTTACACTAATAATAACTGAACCCGTCTGTCTGTGCATCAAAAGGAGTACATTTCTCCACTAACACAGGCATTTGCTTAGCTTGCAATATAAAGAAGGGACCTTGTCACAAGCTAAACACAAAATGTGGTGTTGTTCAGCTGTTGACAAAGCTATGTTCTTGCTTCCAAACATTGCTTTTCCTCTCCACCCTGCTCCTCTTAGTATTTTACTGCTGTATGTGGCAAAACAAGGCTGAGCTGACAATGCTCCTGTATGCAGGCTTTACCAAAGCTGTCAGTTTTATTAACAAATGGTCTAATTAAAGCATGGCTTATGAGAGAGACTCCCAAATGACCCATGCATGTGATATAAACTTTTACTTGTCTGGTAAAACAGTATTTCACAAACCAGGGGGGTGGGGGTGCCTGGTCTAGCCTAAAGGCGTGGTACATGTCTAAGTAACATCCATGTAAATGCCAGGTCCAAAGTTTCCTAGCCGAACACTGGATTGTCACAAGATGGTCACTGTCATTTACTTCTACTGTCAGTGGTTTTAATGTTGTGGCTGATTGATGTATATGCCATGTTTGGAACATCCATTAAACGTCCATTCATAGACTCGTGAAGCGATTACAAACATTTGTTGCATAGCTGTCGTATATGTCTGTAAAGCTTCTTTGGATGACTGGGGAAACGTCTTCAAGAAACTACAAGTCCAGTTGCCTTTCTTTAATGTTTTTGGATACAGCTGTCATATACTGCCCCATTCCCTGATACAAAATCACGGTTTGTTGTCACTCCAAAGAAAGCAAACTACCCTCAACTACTATTAACTATAATATTCTTTTTACCATTTAAAACAAGAGAACAAGAAATGAACTGATAAAAGGGGAATGAGAATAAACTGACTGGCCAAAATAAGGGTCTGCACTGAAGAGCTTCTGGCTGTTATTACAGTCATGTTGAATTGTCAGAATATGTTGGTCTTCATGGTCATGTCATGATAGAAGTTGCCCAAACCAAACCAATTTTCCATTTGCTGGTGTCAAGCCATCTGGGAGCCTCTGTGACCCATGCTTTTCAGATGTGTCCCACACTGTCAGCAGCTTATCGGCCAATTCAGATCAGTCAGATAAAGCACTCTGATTGTCTGGATTGGACACTCACAAGAGGAGAATGGAAGTGATGTAAATGATGTACTTGGAACTTGAACAAACTGAATCTCCACTTTTTATTACATTTAAGCAATAAAAGTAGCATCTTATAGATAGATGTCAGTGGCCTCCACCTGTAAAACCATTCCTGTTTGATAGTCATCTCATCCTTTTTGTGCACCTGTTGTTAATTTTATTAACATCAAAGCAGCTGTCCCAGAAGTTGGATTGACTCTGATTAAAAAGTGTATGTATGGCCACATTGTGAATACAGTGTATAATAAACATCCATTCATCGTTGTCCCCCCACCAAAAATACCTTAGGGTTAGGGACACGACGAGATTTTAAAACACATTAATTCCTTCATTTATTTAGACTCAGGAGTCCTCATACATGAGGCACAAGACATAAGGCAGGTTTATTCATCTCACGTATGGGAAATTTCCTTGTCAAACGGAATTTGGCAAAAAATATATGCAGAAAACAGTGACAGGGAATAAGTTACCAGAAAAAATACAAATATGAACATTTTGAAAAATATAAACAAAAAATAACAGAAACTAGAAGAAACTAGAAATATAGAGACATTCTGTAAATACAGTGTGGTGGTGGAATAAACTTTACAAATAAATAGTTGCTTAAACATTTCTGTCTTTGTTTGAGCATCCTGAACCAGTGCCCCAGACAAATAAGATGAAGCTCCTTATGAAGTGAGACATAAAGTAGCTGATGTCAAACTGTCTAACCATGGCAAGTAATCTAATCTGTCTGCATGGGAACGGTACACACTACAACAGCTCTGGCTAAACATTTCTAAGACTAGTCTCATGGCATAGATTCTATAGAGACAACACAGAGGTAAGTACAGAGTGAGACACAGTGAAAGTGGGCTGCTCGGCCTTCCATTAGTGATGTCTTCATCTTCCATGACATACTATAATCAATATCTTCAATGCTGTGTTATTGATGGTATTGGACTGATCTAAGAGCAACCCCAATCAGCCCCCTACAGAAGATTAACAGCATTTCATGTACTACGTGTAACAGTAAAAGCCTCACTAAAAGCCCTGTGAAAGTTCTTTCAATCATGTCACCCCTCACACAGCATGTGGACCCCCACAGCTTCATCTGACCACAAGCTGTGGGCTCCATTGTGATTACAGCCGGCTCCTGTGAAGAGATCTCTCTGTGCAGACGGACAGAAGCTGATCTATCTGCTTTCAGTGAGCGAGGTAAACACAGATGTTACTGAAGCTGAATGGCCAATAACAGCAAATCACCAAGACAGTCAGACTGATGGCGATGAAATCCAATCCCCTGGTTGCTGCTGATTGATTGAGAACGAAGAGGCAAGGGAAGAGCCGGTGAGACTGTCAGTGTGGAGATGTGATGGTGATACACACGGATCTGTTCAACTATGAGACCTGAAAATAGTTGCGCTACTTCTTCATTCCCTGACACAGACCCACAGACGCACCAAGTTTGACATTCATCTTGAGCGCAAAAAGCTTTTTAACTGCACTAAAGCTCGATCAGAGGAAGGACAAAAGCCGCTGAAGTGTGAAAAATCACTTGAGACCTGAATCATCCTCCATCTATCCTTGACACTCTCTGCTGCCCTGATCTGCTCTTTCTGCTCTTGTCCATTTGAGATCTCCTGCAGTCTCATTTAAATTTTGCGTGCATGCACAAAATGGGACTTCAATGATGCGTATGTCGCTTCCCGTGGAAAACTTTGTAGAACGGGTTTCTCTGTGGCTTTCCTTTCCTGCTGCTGATGAAAGATGCCTAAAACATTTGGTGGCACAGATGATTTTTGTTTATTATTGTTTTATCGCAAATAGTCAGGCTAGTCTTGTGGTATTATTCCATGAAATTAGATGATTTTAATATACAGTCTAATCAAAATTATAATCATTTACATTCATACAGTACAGCTCATAAAATACTGTAGAGTGAACTAGAACTGATCACCACATTCTTAGTTTTTCAACAGCACAGCTAAAAACAGGTCAGTCTGAGTGATGCCAAAGCTTATTTGCAATTAATAGGGGAGCACTCCATATAGCCACTAAAATACCACGGTTAATGTCAGGAAGCATCAGGTCAGGTGACTGACTTCTTGAAGACTGACTTGCCTTTCTGCAATATTTTCCCTGACTTTAAGGCTTCATCAGCTAGATGTATATACCTCAGACACTGGGATAAAGCCAGTAAATTGGTAAATGTAGGCATTTTTATTTTTTTTATAATTCCATTGTGGATACTGCAGAGGGTAAATTAGATTCATTTTCACATATTTTGATTGTGTGGTCTCATTGTGAATGCATTTACTCTTGCCCATATAGCTCCATACTGTCTGCACCAATGTGCGTTCTCACATCCACCTCCATGTCTGGATGCTGATTGTAATTTATAAAAGGGTGGGAGGGCCGATTTATATAAATTTGATTATGTTTTTGCAGAAGGCTTTTGCAGACAGAAGAGGAAGAAAAGTAAAGAGACAGAAAGGCAGGGTAGGGGGTTGAGAGATGAGACAAACAGAGAGGGAGAGGGTTAAGACACATACGTACAGGAAATAGAATGGCATGGTGCATGGTCTTTTTCCTGAACTTAAGTTATAGTCACTTCATTAGTATGATTCTTAATGTACTCAGCTGTGCCGGTGTAGGCCCAGGTGTAATTGCATATTATATATTTTATATGATCTGTAAACGAACCATAGTTTACTCTAATAGAACAATCGCTGAGTCAGGGCTGGTGGCACTTTGCAGAGTGTCTTGACAGGAATCCTTTGATGCTGACACACAAGGAAAGTCTTCTATTTTCCTTTTGCTAAGATAGAAGGTTGGTATTTGGAAAAAAAAAAAAAAAAACATACAGCAGACATGTCCATGATGATTACAAATTAAATGATTCAGCCTAGCTGGTTTTGGCTCTTACCGAAATGAATGTTACCGAAAGCAGTGAAGAGAAAAATCTGTCTATACTCTAGAAGACATGGCCTGGTAGAATCCTGCAGTTATCCACTCCTACCTGAATGAACAATTCTCCAACCTGCCTATGATTCCTTATATTTTCAGACTGTCATGTAACATCATCAGTTCGTATCATAACATTCCACTTGTATGCTTTAGTCAGATATGTGTGACGACTCACTGTGGGTAGATGTAATTACTTAAACAAGCCAGACAATGCCACCTTGGGAGTTTCGCCGAAGGAAATTGTTTTTAGTGTTTGTACCGATCAAAAGAGAAGGCATTCAGCTTCATTTCTCTTAAAGGAGCAAGAGACGTGGTTCCAGTTGAAATACACTTTATTACAAATCTTAGCCTACTAAAATAATATCTATTTTTAAAACACAGACTTAAAGGAAGGGTGTGCAACAGCAGGGCTGGAGTTTACCAGTGGGGAGGCCAGGGTAACCAGGAGTGAAGGATCCCACCGACAGAAAAGAAATGAAAACTCAACTTTGTCCCAGCACCCCTAAAAATAAGAGTTGAAAAAAAAGGATGGTTGTTTTATTTTAAAATGGTTTGTCTATGATAAGATGCCAAAACAAATAGCACATGGTTTAAACTTAATCCACTTCTCTCGTTTACCGCTCCTCACGCAGCGCGCACACACCTTCGAATTATGCTTCTCCGACGGTGTACGGCATGGTCACGCAGGCGGATTGACGCAGAGGTGAATACTTTTGAAGTTCTCCGTTGGCTAGTAAATGTTGCTAAGCAATTCATCGCCAGAACAATAGGGGGCGGCGATACCTATCAATAGGGGGCTTGGCGCGTAAACACCCCTGTGAACCACAAGGTTGTTGTTGTGATGTTCCTCCACATACAAGGAATGATGGACCCCAGGGAAAGATCTCTGTTGCTGCTCCAGCTGATCGACATTGAAGAAGAAGAAATTTTGTTGAGAATGCAGAGACGACGCAGAAGACGGCGGTGGTCTGTTCGTCCAGTAAACGAACTGAGGCAGAGGACCGGCAAGTTTGAAAGTCTTGTCGAACCTCTGAAGGACCAAGACGCAGAGACAGACCTTGATGACCTCCTTCGTTGTCTGCAACCGGGAAACAAACACCGGGAGACCTCGTCAAATTTCAACAAGGTGTGCAAGCTAGCAGACCTGTGCCCGTGTACTTGTGGTCTTCTCTGAAATAGTCTATATTGCCTCTGCTTGTGTGTGTGATTATGTGTTTTCTATTCATTCCATGTGATATTTTGTCTGTACATCGCTTTGTTCAGTTAAAACTGCATTTAAATGCAAATTTAATTTCTCATTGTCACGAACAATAGGGCAGCCTGGACACAGAAGCCGCATCCACGGAGATGACCATTCCACAGACAATACATTCCTCTGCCACACCCGAGACAAGGTCGTCGTCCACTCCCGAGAAGTCGTTGACGCCGGCGACCACTCCCGAGATGTTGTTGACGCCGTCTGCCAAGACGACATCGCTACCGGTGCCATCCACCTCCTCAACACCACTGCGACCCACTTCTCCGTCTGTCCCTGTTTTTTGTCCTGTGTCCCACTCAGGACAGAGGAGGAAAAGGCAGCAAGAGGGCAACGAAAATGGTATCCAGGCAGCTGGCCCAGCTAGATTATTACAGGCAAGCTATTCTGCAGAAGTTAGAGGACCCGATGCCTGAAGAATATAGACGGTTTGGTCTTACTATGGCCGACATGGTCATGACGGTGTGTGAGCACAAGAGGCCAAAGGCTATGCTTACACTTTGTAATGTGCTCTCACAAATCAGTAATCTGCCCTTCATTAGCATGCCATGTGGGCTAGAATTGTGAAAACATTGGATCATTCTTATGATTGTCATTTCTCTGGGCTAATCGGAATCTTAGCACTTGCTTCAGAATCTTGACGTACATAGCGAGCCAACTGAGCTCGCTTTTGACACCATCAGATGTCTGGCTGCCGCGCAAATTTGATGGAAAAGTTCGCTTGATTCAATTAACGTTAGCTACAGCTTTTTATGTGATGTAATTTGCAATAATATTGAGTCAACGCCGAGTACTGCACGAATGTAGACCTTGCATAAAGTTAGCCCAGGCTTTGAGCTAAATGGCTAATGTTAGCTAGCAAGACAAGCGGAGGTTGTAACCTCAACGTTAGTACCGTTAGCTAGGCTTATTGTTAGCCGGGTTTAACAAAAAAGCAAAACAGTTAGAACATGGTGGCAACACAGTCAGAAATGTTCTGTAAACATGCTGTGGTATTTAACACACCACAGCATGAACTGTGGTGTTTTTCTCCACCAGGCTCCTCCAAACTCCTCGCGTCTGTAGGATACTAAGGCTCCGTTTCTACGGTTCTTTTCTCTTCATCTCTGGCTAACACTCATGTTTAACACATGTCTGCAAGTGAATCAGCATGGTCATAGTGCTACAGATTTAAATCTTTGGTATACTGTGAAATCAAAGTACTGATTGGTTTTAACAGTGTTGTTTGGATTTGTTTTTGCAAAGGCTTGAATGTAAAGGATCACAGAGCGCACGTGTGCTTTGTGAGGTACTGTTAAGTCGTAAACCTCCTGATTTTGATTTCTTTTTTTTTCTTTTTTTACAGTTATTCTCTCTCAGTTTCGAGTAAGGAGTTGTCAGATGGTTCCGCAGAGCCTTTTTGCCCTATATTACAATTGTAACAAATCACTTCAGGATGCAGATAGGTACACAGCTGGGATCCTTGGCAAAACTCTTCACTTCTCTCATAGCTATTCTAGGTACTCGCCTTTTCCTTTTCTCCTTGCCAGATTAATCTCCCTGAAACACGTCCCAGTTTGGGCGACGCACATCTAGGGTGCTATAAATGACTAATTCCTCACCATAAGCTCTGTAGCATGAACAATAGTGGTCTTAGAAGAATTCATCTGGAAAGGAGTTGGTGGACAGACAGCTAGTTGGACAGAGGGGTAGAAAGAGACAAAGGACAGACCAAGAGCTGTGTTATAAGGCGGTTTGTTACATTAATTCTGTTTAACAACACAGTACACTGTGTTGTCTTGTTAGTGGCCTGTCATATCTAAAGCAGATAAACATCTAGTATCTGACATGTTGCTTCAGTGCACGTCTCGCATGATGTGAGTGGAACAGTACTGAGGTCTGTGCCTGCCAATTTAAGTAGTGACTAGTGAAGGTGACCAAATGCTGTGTCTCACTGAAAAAATGCTTCAGTTTCATAGCACATCTTGACAATTTTCATCCCTCATCTTCCTACACTGGGCGGGTACTCTGGCTTCTTCCCACTGTCCGATGACAGCTGTTCCCTTAATAGGAATAAGCGGGTACAGAAGATGAATGAATGACTCCTCCTACACTGGGATGAATTACAGTTTAGCAGTTTGCTTATACTCACAAAAAAAAGGTGGAAAGGGGAAAGTGGACTTTTGACATTGACTTATCCTTCTTCACTTCTAAAATGGTGGGGGTTTAAACAGAACCATCCGGGTGTTGCTCATCTGAAACTTGTATGGATAGTGTCTGTTAACTACCACATACATACCTGTAGCTGGAGAAAATTGTCTGATCCTGTCCTCTTTCTCCAGTTTGACATAGATGGCATCCTTTACTCATCCATCAAACCATCTGTCTTGTCTGGCTAAAATGCGGATGTTGTTATCTTCAAAGGAGTTGTCCTTCAGATAAAAAGGAACAACAAATGCATGGTTCAACACAGGACATCAGTCCTTCAGAACTGAAAAAGCTACCTGGATGACTGATGAGATTTCTTCACAGACATTTTGCTTATAAACGCTGGAAACAGGCTTTCTTTTTTGTGTCCTGCTAACCTAACCTCTGTTGTTGAAGGCTGTTGGAACATGCGTTTTATAAGAGACAGTGTATATCTCTGTTTAATTGTATTTTTTATGGTGCATCATTAAAGTGGGATTTGGTAACAGCAGTAACTTAATACATCATTTTCTGGGAATGTGGTCATAGACACCCAGTTCATAATGTACCTATGTGTATAAATATTGCGGTACTTTCATCAGTGGGCCACGGACTCAGTCACCTCTTTGTGGTCAGCGGTTTATAGTGACTAAAGACATTTACAAATGCAAATCTTTAATACAGCTTCAAATTATTATTGAGCTGCTACCTCTGGGTACGCTGGAGAGATTTTGGTAGCAGCAGATGCAGTAGGTCATCACTTAATTGCAGCACTGGTGGTTTATCCCTGACTCCTCCTGTCCAGATGTCAGGGGAACTTGAGTGTCCTCAAGCAAAACATTTAACCACAGACTCCAGCTCCCAACGTCACTGGGTTTCTATGTGTGAATGAGGAAAGAAGAAGTAAAGTGCTTTGGCTTAAAGCAGAACATAAATGCCGCCAGTCCGTTTATATTTTCCACTACCAGAAACTGAAATTGAATGAGATATGTTATAATTTTTGAGGCAGCAACAAGTGGCTATGCTGCTCTCTAGTGAGTACTGAGGCTGCTCGCGTGACTTCACAAGCTGAACTACAAAAATATTACTCTGATATCAAACTCTAACCATTCTGTTACTCAATATATAATTTTCCTGTTTTTGCAGTGGGCAGACATGTAATTAAATATGTAATTAATCATTCAGTAAGCAGGGACAGCATGCTCCATCTACAGTAAAGATCTGGATGCTTAAAACATTGATCCAGACTGAAAGGAGCTATTCATAATCTAACATGAGTTTGGCAAACTGCTGAAACATAGTTGTTGTTCTTTTTCCTATGTGACAATCTTGTTTTGCTCCACGTGGAACCATTTCCTGCCTTCAGTTATCTGCAGTCAACACATAGATGTTAGAGAATAATTTCTCTTCCCTACTGCTGGGGTCAGGTATCTGCCCTATTTTCTCTCTGAGGAACATGCCAAGGCCATGGCCCCTCTTGTGGTGTCTTCAGTCTCACTGTCTGGCTGTCAACAGACACAGCTGTAGAGTTAGATGATAATGTCCTCCATCACTGTCTGACAGTTTGTATTTCCTAGTTGGTGTGAATCCTTATCTTCATGTTTATGTACAATAACCAATGGGATATTGACACATCTCCCCCTGACTCGGTCCACCTTCTTAGTATAAGACTTTGAGTTTACTGTTTGTCCCTTAGAATTGAGGTGGACTCATGCACTTATGTTGTGATGACGAATCTTCTGTTCTCCTCGATCGAGCCTAAATAAACTCCTTCAGCATAAGACATACAGGACTCTGGTACTTCTTCTTCTTCAGCGGCATCACCACAAATTTCTCCCTAACAGTAGAGGGAGTGTTACTGCAGCTGCTACTGGTGTGTTAAATCACGTTCTGACACACAAGAAAAATATTAATGAAAGTGAAGACGTGCTCGACACACAATTCCTCACGCACATTCATATCAACACCAGAAATGCACACTACATGCATTAATTATATTAACCTGTAAACACCTTATAGAGTTGCAAACAAACCCACATCGATCCCAGTCACAGGAATTGTATTAATAAGCTGGTCTGTGTTTCTGTGGGTGACAGCAGTTCTATTTTGCATCGCATACAACACTCCCTGAGTTCTAATGTCAGTCAGATGGTGTTATGAACTACATCACCGTCCCCCCATGGGGGGAAGGCAATCCTTCTTTAATTAGAACACCATCACATTGCCTCGGCAGGCAGGGTCGCAAGGGAAGGAAAAAGGTGTGTGTGAACATTTGTGCATGCATGTGTGGTAAAGTGTGTGGTAAAGTTCCACTGTTCGAAAGGAAGCAAAAGAGCTGAAAGAAATATATTTTTTAATAATACAAAAGAAAGGGCATCGGGCATAACATATGACCACTGACAGGAGAAGTGAATAACATTGATCTTGTGACAATTCAATATAGGAAACTTTTTGATGTGGATGTTATTAGACATGTAGCACCCACCTAGACCAGACACCCCCACCCCATAGCAATGACACTCCTTGATGGCAGCAGCCATCCCCAGCAGGATACAGTCTGACACAGACACACACGCAAAATGGTTTAGGAATAACTCAAAAACACGAAGAGTGCAACAGCACAAGGCGTTGATCTGGCCTCCAAATTTACAAGATCCTAAACTGTTCAAGTTCCACCCAGATGACCCTTGTGTTGCTAGACACCACAACACCATCAGAAGGCCCAGGTCCATTCTGTGATGAGTCACAAACGTTTTCAAGGGACGAGGGAGATCAAAACAATTTTAGGAATGCGGTCATAATGTTATGCCTGACTGGTGTATGGTATAAACATTCCTATGGAAGTGAGGCAGAGTAGTTCCAATCATCTAAAGAGTGTTTACTGGCCTCACAGTTTGATTTGTTCTTTTGTAGAGATGTGGGATATTCTTTCCCCATGCAGAGGTTCAGATCGTCCTTGAATACTTTCATGTAACTCTGTAACCACCATGAAAGTTATTACTGCCTCTCTTTCCTCCTTCTAAAAAGCTATTTGTTCCCTACCCTCGTGCAATTATCCCTGCTGCATTATTTACTTTGGTAAGCCTTCAAATCCTCTGCACAGTTATCTTCGTCCTAGGTACTCGCTGTTGCTCTGATTTTGTTCTTCCAACAGGGAACATGTCAATCAAATAATAAGTTTAATTTTTTGTGCAGTGCGCAACACAAACCCAGATGTAAACACATCACATCCTGATCCTGATATTGACTTTAGTGAATTGTGAATATTCAGTTTGTTTTCACATGAATCTCATTTACGCTCAACCACATTGTAGGAAAGAAGAAACTTGAAGTTGTAATTACACTTTAACTAATAAACTTTAAATCAAAAAAGGTCAAACTTTCTAATGAGTTCAAATACAATGTTACATCTTCTTTTTCGTTAGTTTGATTTACAACTCCGCTTTCTGGGGGAGGAGGGGGAGGAGAAGCACCCCTCATCTTAGTGCTTATAGACAAACAACTGAGAAATAAACTACAACATGGCTCTCACTCCAGTAACAAAATAGCTCTGCCACAGACTAGAACCAATTTCAAACACTTAACAGCCTTAGCTGAAACTTGGAACTAGTTACAAACAAGTACGACAAGTAACCTGCTTTCAACAAAGAGAGTGGCATCACAGCGAGTGGTTCCAACCCAAACACTGTCGTCCAATTATCTGTTTGGCCAGATTTTAACCATAGACCAGCTTGATTAGAGGATGAGATGGGAGCACCGGTGCAATGTGTGAAAAAGGAAACTGTAGGAGGAGTCGGGTGTCTAGGAGCCAGCAGGCCAATTGCACAGTCCAGTTTGCGTAAATGAACAGACAGGGTGAGTCATACACAAAAGTGCTCTGGGTCATAACAGGTTGTCTTTTTCTTAAGGACCTAAAGGCAGTGCTCAGAAGCAGATTGGTGAATACTAAAACATTTGATTACTAGGGAGCAGGAAGATGTACGTACACCTGAGTTGACTAATCAACAGCATACAATATATTGTCAAAGTGACCGTCTCTGCCTTTGTCTGTTTCTTGGGATACATTCAGTGCAAGAATGATGCTACAATAGGGAAATGAAAAAATAGGGAGTGCTTTGTAAATGAATAACCTCTGTGCCTCCGCTTCAGCCATTATTCATTAGTCTGTGTGGGCATTTTTTGTAGATGTGAAGATACAAGAAAAAAAGTGTAAGATGGAGGGAAAACTGTGAACAAGGATACAGAATAGAGGAGAGGGAGAAGTTAGCCTGTGTGTGTAGAGTCTGGATGTTCCTCCAGAGTCAGATACACAGTAGACCCAGGCGATCACCCAGCATCAGGCCTCTGCCCATTAACTGCCTGAATCCTAATTAGATCCATGTCTATGCAGGCGCTCTCTCTCTCACACACACACACACACACACACATTGCATCAAAGATGATACTCCTTATGGTCACATCCAGTAGCAAGCAATGTGAATCATTGGAGCCCACTGCACAAAGAGGCAACAATGTCTAATGTCCAAGTGTCTGTCCTTCTTTTCTTCTCACATTGTTTCATTTCTTCAGTCTGGCTTCATGGTGTGCAGTTGTATGGTAAGCGTGTTTCGTTTTGAAATGGCTGAGCGGTTTCTCAGTGAACCTCACCATCTCTGTTCTTTCTGTGCATCTGTTCTCTGGTTTTCTAACATAAAACATGAAGAAGAAAAATATAAAACTAATAGGGCCCACATTAGTTTGCTTATGTGGGCCCTATTAGTTTTAATATATATATATATATATATACTGTATATTTGACCTTTGCTCATTTGCTTTGAGCTTGTTTTTCAATTCAGCTTTCCACAGTGCTTCTACTGTAGATTCAGACTGCTTCTGCATCTTCTGCCTTCATGTAATCCCAGGCTGACTCTGTGATATTGAGTAAGGGCTTGATGTCAGTCATACCATCTGTTGCAGAACTCCTTGTCTTTCTTGTCTTGAAAAAAGTTCTCTTTTTGCATGTTTGGTGTCATACTGCAAAATGAAGTTAGGGCCAGCCAGGTGCCTTCCTGATAATATTGTGTGATGAATAAGAACCTGCCTGTGATTCTCTGCGTTCAGGACACTCCTAATCCTGTCCAAATCCACAACTACATTTCACAAATATAACCCTCATGATGCTTCACTTTTTTATGAAGACACTTATCTCTGGAGCTCTCTGCAGCCCTTCTGGGAACACATTCCCCTCTGCTGGAACAAGATATCTGACATATTTGATTTTACTGATTAGTCTAGTGCACCTGCTTCTATGTTTCTGTGTTATGCAGGTTCATGTTGTTTGGTGTCCACTCAGGACATTCAGTCACAATTATAAACAAAGGTGACCCTGATACGGTGACGGCATCTGTGTATGCAGTGTTTTTGCATGTGTTTGCCATGCACGGATGCAGAGAGGAATGGTGAAATGATCTCCTCTGTCTCAATGAGTCCAAGCTGGTCACATGGTAGCTCAGCCCAGCAGTGGCCATCTGGACCGGCTGGCGGTGCCTGGTTAATTGAGCACAAACTGGAGCTTTGGCTGGCAAAGATAGTCTTCAGTTTGGATAATGACTATGGTGATGAAATGGGGTGTAGATTTTTAACCTGGGTGTGAGAACCTCATCCAGAAAGCAGTTTTCTCTGCAGGTTGCATAACATTGTGGTCACTTTTGCACAAATGGCATCATCCCAACAAATCCTCCTGCGAAGCCTGACTGACTGTAATGGCAGCAGCAACTATGGCACAGATATATGTCACCTCTTTAGTTCACCACTGTGCTAGTTTTGTCCCATCTATCTACCTCAACCTCCTCCCTTTGAGGCTTTGTGAATTTATAACTAGATCACATTAATTAGTCATTTGCACATGACTGGCCACTAGAAGACACTGGCACATTCTTTATTTGTAATTTACAGCTTGAACAACAGGGATATAATCCCATCAGTCTAATAGATTTTATTTAATTGCAGATTTAAGAGTCCTTAAACCAAACTTTTATATTCAGTAGAACAAGCCCAGTATGTATTTAAACCAACAAACCTGTCCTGTACTCCTGTGTAATTATTCAGCCAATATTAATCTTCCTTAATGTAAGTATTGTTCCAAAAACACATACATGTTGTGCAGTCAAGGACTTACAAAAGACAAAGGAAAAAAATAATGTAATAAAGAAAATGTGAAAAACAAAAAGGCCGTTTTCCACCCATTCCCTCTAGCATCAACTTGTTGTGAGTGGGCTTGAGAAGGAATTTGCAGTCCACATGTGATGAAGGCACGAGGAAAGGCCAGCTCAACGGAAAATAGGGTCCTGATTCCCCTCCAGCATTGCAGAGGTCACTGTGCGAGGGCTCTTTCACTCTTATCCTCTCATCCTCTGTTCATATCCCTGCTCCTGCTTTTTTAATTTTACTGGGTGGTCTTTGGTGGTTTGTGTCCTCCAGGTTTCTTTTTCATGCATACAAATATTCACTTACAAGGGGAAATGACCCACTAACAGAATAAAAGTACTGCTGACCTCAAATTCAATCTGATTTTAGTAAATTATTCATATTTGGAGACATGTCAACTGACTGAAATTATACAGTTTTGCATTGGGGATCCCTAAGAAATAGTTTTTTCAGGTACAAACAAGAACATTATGGTCCTAGCCACACAAATTTAAGAGACAAAAAGAATCAAAAAAATACTGATCAGACTTTATGTTTCATATACATATACATATACTGTATATGCTAGATGATCATATACTTATTTATCATATTGCATATGAAGTGATCATTTTATTTGTAATTTCTTTGTAACCATCCTCATGAAAAACATCTGAGTGTTGGCAAAGGAACAGCTTGCATTGGAGGACAAGTCATCTGAAGAATCCCTGGCATGGTATCTGTGACTCATCCATGGCTCACCTTCCTGTGTATCGCTTCAGTATGCAAATCGCTTCGGAGGAGATGACCTTTAACTGGAAAGAACAAGCATGAATATGGAAAAGTACATGCCAACAAACAGGGGTGTGTAATTGTGCTATAATCCACCCACAATGCCTGAAATGTGTGACCTCTACTGTGATCGTTCTGCCTAAAGAGATATGCGACTTTGTCTGTGTGGGGTGGACTGTGGAGGGTACTGATCAAAGCTTAGGGCTACAGGGTTAGACTTAAGACGATTGTTGTGCTATCCCCATGTGTGTGCCTTTGTACTTCTGGGACTCTGTGTACGCACCATATGCATGTAATTGTGCTGGCACACAGGGAGACCTTTTGTGCCCATTTATATTTGTGTATAGTGTTTGGGTTCATGTGGATTTGTGGAGGTCAGCTTACTTTTATATACCTCATCTTGCATATGTGCACATTGCATGCCTCCATATGATGTTCAGAATCAGTGTGGTCATGAATGCAAGTGCGGTCAAACTGGAATTAGATGAAGCATGGAGTTTGAATGGTGAAGTATGAGACTCGGCTCAAATGTACCAGTGGGTATAACAATGAGTAAAAAGTTGAAATTTATTGGATACAGACACAGCTATTGTCCATTGTAGATCATCCATCTGTAAACGGTGTTATATTGATCCAACATTCTTGTATTGTTTGCATATGGCTGTGTCCTCCTTTATGTCTGTGTTTCTCATCACAGACGCCACCACCAAGTCTGGAGCCTTTATCCAGTCATCACAGGCAAAGCCAACATTATACGTTAAATGATGGCAGACAGTGGTCTTTTGGCGGGCACTGTGAGTAAATGGGACTGATTAACAATGAAATGGTGCAGAGAAGCTAGACAGGGAGATGGGAGGCAGACAGAGAGAGAGAGGGAGAGAGTGAGAGCGAGCGAGCTACACTAGATGCAGAGAGAATGAAGCATAATCATTCACCCTTGTCCAAAGATGGAAATGACTTTGAATTCTGAGTTTGTGACCACTGCTATGGTGAGTGTGTTAGAATTTGTGAGAACGAATAAATGTTTCTGCCTATTCTCTGGTGCTCTGCATCAAACTTTGGCAGAAGGCAATAAATCAATTCATATTTTAAAACACATACACTGACTAAATGGCTGCCATGAAGACCAATATAGAGTACAGTATATACAGTGTCGCTTGAAAGTATTTGCATCCCTCAGAATGTTCTACATTTCTTCATAATAATGACTCAAAACAACTGTGAACTTTCGCACATCTCACGGTAGAAAAAGAATCAAGTCAAACAAATGAAACAGAAATATCATACTTGTGCGTTTATTTAATCAATATAATGACTCATTTGTACATATCATTTGACTTTCTTGTGCAGCAATAACAGAAACTAAATGTGTCCAAGTCTCAGATGAACTGCTTGCTTCAGGTCCTTCCACAACTTTTCTACTGGATTAAAGTCAGGACCTTCAAAACATTCATTTTACTTTTCCTATAGGCCATTCTTTTGTAGAATAACTTGTGTGCTTGGGGTCATTTTCTTGCTGCCTGGCCTAGTTTCTCTTAAGATACAGATATAATTTTCTTTTAGAATTCCCTGGCATAATTCAGGCTTAATTGGTCCATCAATGATATGAACCCATCCTGGCCCACATGCAACAAAGAACACACAAACAAGGACATTACCACCCCCATGTTTCATGGACGGGATGAGGTTCTGATGCTGGAATGTGGTGTTTTTCATCTCCAAACATGACACCTTTCATTACACTGGTCTCATTTGTCCACAGACATTTTCCTAATCTTCTTCTACCTTGTTGATGTTGTTGATCAAACTGCAGACAGGCAGAAATGTTCTTTTTGGAGAGTAATGTCTTTGTCCTCTTCACTCTGCCATCAAACCATGGTTGTCCAGTGTTCTCCTGATGGTGGATTCATGAATATTAATATTTTTAAACAAAATGGGGCACTCCACAACAACTGTGTCTCATTGAACAGATGGATTCTAATTTAGCCTTGAAATCACTTTATAATCCTAGAGATGCACTTATTTTTGCACCTCCCGGATATGTATTGGCTCAATTTCCAGAATAAACAAATACATAACTGTATTGTATATTCTTATGTCATTTCTTTGACTGGGTTCTTTCTTTCTGCTGACAGGACCTCAGGAATCCATTGATGTTTAGTCATTTTTATGCAGAAATGTAAAAAATTCTGAAGGGAGCTACAAATACTTTTAAGCAGGACTGTAACTTACTTCAAATGTGGTCAGTAAAAAGCAACTATAAAATGGATAAGACAAGTAAAGTGAACTCAGAGAAAAGGCCAAAACAATTTTTTGCACCAAAAATTCCACTTTACATCACAGATCAGGAGGAGTGGTGACTCACAGACCCAGAGATACCATTAGAAGGCTGGACGGCATAGTTGTGAATAACATCAAAAAACCTATTTGGTGAATTATAACCACAAGGAAAGATCACTTGAAACTGTAAATCTATTGTTTTGTCATTTTAAACCCTGTAATGTGTGGAATAATTTAGAAATAAATGGCATTTTATGATCTAAAGCAATGAAATTCATGCATTTTTAACGACAGTCTTTAAATCTAAACCCTCTTGCTGACTGCTGTATCTCTCTTTCATCAGCCACTGCAAACTACCTCAATCTCAACTCTCATTTTATTTTTTATCTGTCTTTAAAACCAGGTCTAACCTGCACATATGTAAACACAGACAGACAGAAGACAGACAGACAAAAAACATGTATGGTGACTAGTGGGTCCATGTGATTCCATTATTGAGTCACATGTTCCAACAACTCTTCACGGTACAGATAAAGTGGTAGAGATCCATTAGAAACAGTAGATATTACAATATTCTACTGTGCTCCAAATGAGGTTGTTGTTTATTTGCATACAGAGCACAAAACTGAGATCAGGTCTGTAGAGCTGGCTAGGATGCATGTGGAGACGCAAGTTAATGCAGGTGTTTGCTAGGGGTTTCATGATTTTCTGAAGTCGACTATTTATGAGTGGAAAGTTGTGCACATAAAAACACAAAAGAAAGTAATACTTTGCATTGATGAAATCTATATTCTGACCTGAATACATATTGTGTGTCACACAAAGGAAGTTATGGAGGCTTTTCTACAAGGTAATTGAAGCTTGAACAGGGGCTACTGTCAGCCATAGACCACATCAACACCGTAAACACAGTCAGTCAGTCAGACACTTCTAACATGTGGCTCTTGCTCTGCAAACTCTCAGCTCTACCACAACTTAAGTCTCTCACATGGTGCATTGGTGCAACTATCTTAAAGGACAAAAAACACGCTCTGCAACCATAGCAACAATGTCAACTAATAGAACAACAGAACTAAACATAAACGCATCTTACCAGCTCTGTGGCTGCAGATACGGATTGTCTAGCATTTAATAATACTAGCGTGTTGTAAGGTAAGATGTAGAATGTGGCTGGGATTAAAGAAAAGAGGTATATTTCCCAATCCTTTTCAATGGTCTAATAACTTTGTCCCATGATCGGCAACTAGTCGACATGATGCTTAAAACAGTAAAGTCGACTAGTCTACTTGTCAGTAGAGCCCCTGTGTGAACTCAACCGAAAGCTTGCGACTGAATTGCCCAGGTCGGATGTCAAGGCCAGGTCTAAACCAGGCCTAAGACACAATTCCCAAAGCTCTTGATGCAGATTATCACACTTCATATATCAGTTTGACAATATTCTCAAGCAATTACAGTTGCTATGCTATCATCATCAGGTGGGCGACTGTGGCTCTGACTGTGGTAGGTAGAGCGGGTTGTCCACGAACCAGAGGGTTAGCGGTTCGATCCCCGGAATGTGCCACATGTCGAAGTGTCCTTGAGCAAGACACTGAACCCCCAGTTGCTCCCAGTGCGTGGCACTGGTGTGTGAATGTGTGCGTGCTTGTGTGAGTGAATGGGTAAATGTGTCTCTGACTGTAAAGCGCTTTGAGTACCAATAGGTAGAAAAGCGCTATATAAAAGCAAGGCCATTTACCATTTACCATCATTAGTATTCGAACGGGGTTTAACAAACATTCAGGTCCTCTCTTGCCATACATTATTATCAAGTTATCTTGCCTTATTTTCTCATAGTTGAATTGCACTGTATGCATGTGTTCCTGCGAGCATATAGTACCAGTAAAAACATAGTACACAAACATACACATACACATACAAAGGCAGAGAAAGCTATTAGCCTTCTGTTACCTGTCGCTCTGGAAATGTCAAGACAACATTATGTGAAGCTGCATTGTGGTCTTTGCTCAGCTCACCTTTGGTATTTCCTTTATTTTGTCTCTGAGATGCCAACGGGTCCAGTGTTATGGTAATGTTCACTTTGATAAGCCAGCGCTGTGGCTTGATAGACAGGGTCTTGAACAATGGGAGCTCCGGCCACATCGCTCTTGGCAGTAGGGCAGGAACACAAAGGAAACATAATGAGCAGAGATAGCATTGTGAAGAGAGGCTGCAGATGAGAGTAGCTGGAGGTATGGTATGTTGGTATGTGTGCGTGGGTGTATTTGAGAGAGAAAGGCCGGGTGTTTTTTCAGGGGTGGGGGTTCTACAGTAGTTTGTGTGTTTGGGAGACACAGGAAGAGAGAAAAAATGTCTTCCAATCAATCAGTGCTTTGACAGCCTCTAGTCAACACACTGTGCTTGTGGGCGTGTTTGTGTGTGCGATGTGTTCCTGAGAAATCTAAAAAACAACATATCTGGTTGATCAATAGCCTATTCAAAAGTAATGAATAACCAGTTGATATCACTGTGGCTGGTAAACTGATGACTCTCTCTTTCCGTTAAAACCAACGGTACGTCATACTGTAAGGCATTATGTGCTTAGTCCATGTATATAGGTTTGGAGAGAGTCTTCCTACCGTCATCTATCTATCTGACGGTAGGATACCGTTCCACATCAGTTTGAGCTTTAGTCACATTTTGGAACAACTTGTTTCAGTGTGTCTGTCCCTTGCCGAAACTTGTCACATCATCTGATATTTGTAGTTCTGGTTTACACCACCCCTCTCAGTCTGACTGAAAGTTTCTTCCAACTGGGTCAGTGTGTTCAGCTGAAGTGGTTTCATGTGGCATTTTTATTCTCACTGAGACGTTATTCTGATTGTTAATGTCCATGTAAGTATAGCGACTGTGACTTTTACATGGCAACCGTTTCTGTAAGGATTAAACAAAGAAGTCACATCAATTAGTGTGCTCCAGAGGTATTTACACTGTTGAACTATCCCCTGTGTTTCCTCTCTGCTACACTAAAACACCTGTCTCCTGGCTCTAGCTTTATACTTAAGACATTAAGCCTCAACTCTGAAACTGTGGTTACAATCTTCTTAAATAAATGGATTTCCTCAAATGTCAAACCGTACCTTGAGATGAGCATGCTGGCATTACATTGATTCTGATGGTTGGTATTATTTCTCACAGTGTCCTGTCTTCTGGTATGAATGGGGCTGTCTTTATTTTAGGTGCTAAAACCAGGTGTCCATAGAAGAAAAGGTCTTGTCAACTCGGTTCACGATTTTATCATAAATGACAGTGAATACCAACATTTTTTCTTTTCCACACGGTGAAGGTAAATTAATCAGTCTATAGTAGAGACTGTGCAAGAATAATATCTGCAATGTTGTTACAGGGTTAAATGAGAAAGTGGTACAAACTGAAATTCTGTAGTGAGCTCGGCAACATGCCTCCTCCAGCACTGATCCATCCAGGGAGCCTTTCCCCAGCTGAGCAGCACAGCTCTGCAGTGAGACAGGCATGGTAACACTGCAGAACTGCTACTCTTAGCGCAGCACGTAGGGTCATCTCAGTGCAGCTCAGTCCAGATACACTGCATTCCTGTGAAACTAGATACATTCAGACTTTAGCAAAAAATCTAATAAGCACATTTAGAAGCTACTTAAAAGTGACACATTCCTTCACTGTTAATGTTTCCGCTGCATACCAGCACGTACAACAAGAAAGTTAATTGCTTATCCATTTGACTCAGGAATATGTGAAAAATGGTTATTTCCTCCCCTGAAAAGACTGTATGCCACCCTTGTGTCTTTAAAGCATCAGAATAAATTTGTCTTCATAAATCTGATCAAACAATGGCACAGCAGTTGTCTTGGCAACCAACGGGAACAGGTCACCGTGTTAAAAATACACTTTGCTCTCTGTGCCGAGGCAGCTAGCTTCCTTTTCTCATTTACTCTGCACCACCTCTCTGTTGCGATCTCATTAGCCGGAGGAGTAGAGTGCATAGACTGTGTGAACAGATGTTAAAGGATATCAGAAGCGTGTATTAAGCACATGGCGAGGTGAGGCGTTAGGGGGAATGATTTGGGGCATTGCGAGATGATTACGCCGTTATCCTCCTGTACAGTGTCAAAACAGATGAATAACAAGAAACACCTGTGTGATATAAAGCAGTGCAATGACGCAGAACTACAGGAAATTCAACCGTCAAATGTTCAATTTTGTACTCAATTTAGTACTTATTTAGCTTTTTGTCTTGAGTTAGTGTTGTGGCGCCAGTGGATATTGTTCTTGTGTTCCATTAAAAACACAAAAGTTCCAATTCTCTCTGATCATCTTATTTGACAGACACACTGCAGTGCAACATAATGTTATCGAATGCAATGTTATACCATATCCTCTACATCTACCATAGTGTTGAACAGCTTAAAGGATTGTTAAGTACTTGGTGCAGGAAAGAGCATGTTGAATTATTGATTTTTATTTACATTACTTGTTTGCAGCATTCTTTTGAGGGCTGGCAGCTCTGTAGTTGCACAAGATAACCAGTATGACGTGCAAAACTATTTTGAGGATGCTGGACAGCATCGAGTGCTCTGAAAACATGACGTGTATCTTGAAATGGTATTTTGGAAAGTCGGCAGCAGGAGCCAGAACTAGTCTGTCTTGTCACCAGCCCTGTTAGCTTTGTAAATGTTCAGACACAGATCAGTGTCAGAAGTAAATACTGGTTAGTAGCCTCAGTGTGTGAATTAACACACTGGCCATACTGAACGTTTCTACTGCAAATGAGATCATTGTAAACAAATGATAGTTCACCATCTTTCTTTGGGATCATTTATTTGGGCTTGCCTGTACCCTTTCCTGCTGCTTCCTGCTTGTCTGACTCACTGCATTTTTTGGTAACGTTGTGAAAATTATTTATGAAAACCAACACGAAAAAACAGAGACTTTATCTCCATCGCCTCTGATGCATTCTGGCACATATATAGTGTTGTGCATCCCCGCAGTCAGACCAATCTTTCCTGTCAAAAGTGTTCCAGGCTCACGCTCATATTTCTACAAAAAGAAACCATATCAGAAATATTGCTTTTCATTCGACATTTTCAAAATCACCCCTCTCACGGTGGGAAACGAAGGTTCTATAAACAACATCACCAGCGATCTGTCTGCAAGAGTAACATCTTAAGCTGAAGTTCCTGCCCGGTTTTAAGACCCTCTGGTGGTTTGTGTTTGATTAGACCTCTTCTCAGGTTAACTGCACCTATTACTATGAGAGGGAAATAATTTACACCTTTATGGTGTTTTACATAAATGGAGTTAGTGAGTCACCAGAACTAATATGCTAGAATATGTGAAAACATGTCTGCCATAACACAGCTGTTGCACAGTCCTCACTCTATTTGGTTTACCTGATAAATTCTATGTCTATATAAAGCAGCCGTGTCCAAGGTATTGTGTTCAGATTCCAGCATCATAACAGAACAGCTCTTACACACCGCAGATGCCCAATCAGTCAGAAGTGTTACTTGAGTACCTTTGGACTGCTCTGATAGATAAACAGCTCAATAATTAGAGATCTCTTCTTGCTTTGCTGATTAAACTCTCCATGTCCAAAAGTGACTTCATCCTCCAAACTCAATTTCCTGTAATCACCTGAATTGCAGCAACTGGACCCTCTGAGAGCCAAGTGGCAGTCTGCCCATGTCGGAAAACTAATCAAGTAAATAGGGAATGACTTGTAATTTGTGCAGTCAAAACCTTGTTGACCTGCAATTAAGGTGCTGTGGAACGATCAGAGTCGGGGTTTGACATTAGGCTATTAAACAGCCGTGTTTACTGGGTCACATACTTTGGACTCAGGTATATATATATTTGAGAATTATAACATTTTTGAGGACTAGTTCTTCAAGAAAATTGCATTTTAAAACTCTATTATTTTTACTTCAAATGCTAGTGGACGTAGCATCTACTGCAAGTTGTGATTTAAGTAAGTCATTATACAGAGGCCATTGGGTTTGCATGAATGAAATATCTTCAAGTACCCAAACTGCTTTCAGAAATCAATGCATTTTTACATTTGCTACTCTTCAAGCAGAACAGATGCTCCAGATTTTTGATTGTCCCCTTGAAAATATAGATGAGCATCTCAGAGGACACTTTTCAGATGATAGCCATTATAATGCATCGCCAGCAATTATGTTCAGCCACTGACCAGTTCTTTTTCCCATTGTCAGCATGTTTCTATAGACATCCCAAAGGCTCATATGTTGTTTCATTATTTCTGTACAGTATTTTAGTTTGGACGTTTTATATTATTATTATTAGTGGGGCTGTGCAAGCACAGCCCACTACTGACCCCCATATAGCAAAATTAGTGGGGCTGTGCAAGCACAGCCCACTACTGACCCCCATATAGCAAAGCTATAGGGGTCAGTATTGTCGTCTATTTTTATTATTATTCCCACGGATTTTCGGTCGCTATCTCCTCCCGCACAGTTCATCGCACATACACGAAAAATACATCAGAACGTGCGTATCGATCGGGGCGGGTGTGCTATTATTCAGTTTCTCCAGGTCGGAACTATTTGCGACATAGTCGCGAAAATTGTTTTTTCGGGTTTATAATGGGTGTGTATTGCGCGGAATGTTCGCGCTAGAGTGAGAGGCCCAACAGTTAGAGGGCGGGCTGCTCTGAAAAAATGTTCAAAATATTTTTTTAAAACTGTGATTGCTTCCACAAATTTCACTCTACACACAAAATTTTCTCCAAAGTAGTAGTCATACTTGTCCTGATGCCTACAATGTGTCTACCTAACCGATAGGATTCACAGTTTTTGAATGAGAAGCCTAGAAGTGAGGAGTGGACAGCCTAACTGCTCCATAGGACCCAATGTTAATTCAGCAAAGTTTTTCGTCACAGAAGTTTAACGGATGGTAGTTTTCAACTCGCTAGAATGTCCACTTTTTTTACACTAGGAAGAATAAAAAATACATGTCTGTGTTCATGGAAGCCTTGTGGTAGTCACTGTGAAAAAAGTTTGTGAGTAACTGGCATACGTTTTTAGTAAATGGCAGTGGTTCGAGGGAGTGGTTCTGTGCTTCTTGGTTAATCAAAGCACCTGCGCAGCAGCAGTTAAGGAGGGGGAGGGCTGTTTCCCGCTCTGTCTCACTGACGTCACACACGCGCACACACACACAGAGGGAGCGAGGCTTGGGGAAAAAAAAAAAAAAAAAAAAGGACGGAGCGAGGCTTGTGGCGCATATGCTAACATATGCTAACTTCGACGGAAGTTAGCATATGTTAGTTAGCATACGTTAACATATGCCAACATGCTAACATATTAGATGTCCCTGCACTGCTCTCGGTCTCTCTCTGAAAAAAATAATATAAAAATAAAACCTCCGCTCTGTCGCTCTGATCACTGAGGGGCGGGGCTGCTCTTCACACACAGCGAGGGAGAGAGAGAGAAAAGAGAAACGCAGCGTGTGCAGCGGCAGCAAAGAGGAGTTAAGTGATCTGTGGAGACTGGACGACAACACGTGTCAGTGTAAGTGAAATAAAACCTTCACAAGTTGAAAGTCAACAAACATAACCTCCTTCGCAGAGGCAATAAGTACCACTAGTTCAACAAGCATAAACGTGCATCATCCCACACAGCAAAAGGACTGCGCAGCGGACCTGCCGCGGATGTATGTCGGCTTCCGGAACGGACCCGTATCGGGGTCCAGATGCACTGAGGAACTCCGCCGTGGCTCCGCGCTGCTCCGCATCCGCGATTAAAGCCTCACCTCCGCGGCGGGTCCGTTTGGGACCCGCTAATTGAGCCATATGAGTCCGCTGCGGACACGCAGCGGACTCATATGGCTCATCCGGCACGGGTCCGTTTTGGACCCGTTTATCTCATTTTCAAAATGCCTTCTGTTCATGTTGTAGGATAAACTAAACTATAGGACAAAAAAACGAGGCTATCACTGGGCTTAGCCTGGCTACTACAGCAATAGTGTAATCTTAAATCTGCATTGCCTTGTATTTTTAACCTAACAATATTGTCAACAGAAAATGTTCAAGTCATGCATTTACTGTACAAAAGTGATAGCTCAATGGAAATATAAAATTGACATTAACATTTATGAAATGTTATAGGTTATAGTCTATGTTTTTGTTAGGTTACTACATTCATTATGTGGTCAAAACCTAATTTAGTGCTTTATACAGGCGCCAGGTCGGTGCAGACATAAAATATGCCATCTATTAAGCTACAACTTCAGTGAAATGCTGCGTTATACACAGCTAAAATATCAGAAAATGAATAACTGGTGAACGACAAGAAGTTCAATAAAAATATGTTTTAATTATTATTCCTCTTAGCCTAGGCCACACCTGACACTATGACCCCTCTACTCCATTTTTACATGACAGTCACAGGCTGCCAAAACATTATGACCACTTCACTCAATACAGGACTATATTAGGGTGAATTATCCATGTGTTAAGTGTGTTTGTGCCCAACATAACTTCACTGCTAATATATGTTAACTATTAGCTGACCAATGACTTAGCCTGATGCTGGCTTTCAGGTGGAGCTGGGAGGGGTCTGCTGCATGTACTACTGACCCATATAGCAAAGCTATAGGGCCAGTAGTGGGCTGTGCGAAGCACTACTACAGCCTCTGCAATAGCAACTGCGAGGATAAGATTAGGTGAAAAATTGTAGCATTTATCGTAGCATCGTAGTGTTGTATCATGTCATCTTAGCGCAAACTGCTGCCGACACAGCCCCACTCTCGCGATTTCCCGCAGGGGAATTGTCTAGTTTATGATTGTGACACTTATTCTTTCAGGGTTAAAAGGAGGGCAGTTGTTTTTTTCCACCAATTGTTTATTTTTTTAGGAGTTTATTAATCCTTTCTCCTCACCACTAATCAATGCATATAACTTATTATCATAAAGAAATTCAAATATTTACATCATGATACTATTCATCACCAAAGTCACAAATGATTGCAATGACTTAATCTGGATGGATATGGATGAAGAAAGTGTTGGGTATGATTTAACTTTAATGGCTTGTGGTGATCTTTACTGGAAATGCAGCAGTATTAATTATCAGAAGGTTGCTCACTCCCACTTAGAGCACAAAGTTAACAGAATTGTTTAGTTTTGTGTCTCTATGCACATGAACAAACAATTTGTAAATGTGCTGGAAAGCAGCGCTGCCCTCTTGTCTGAAAAACAACAGATGGGGACACAAAAACAGCACCACCACCAAAAGACAGAAGAAAAAAGCTCTGAATATCCTGCTGTCTATTTGGTTGGATATTCTCTGCTGAGATGCTAATGCATGGCAGTGGTGCTACTACCGTTGTCCATTTTCATTTTAATAAGGGATCCGTTTTATTGGGTCTCTGTTTGAGGAATTCCCACATGTGGACGGTGGGTTTGGCCTTTTTTGCCAATAGGAAGTGCAATATCTGGGCATGAACATGAGCATTTCGACCTGTCAAAGCAAGGTTACGTATTAACATAACTGATTACATCCACATTGTAGCTCTAGTTCATATCCTGAAAATTCATTTGGGCTCTAAAAGACTTATGAGTACTTTTCTTTCAAGATTATTTCTTTCAGATCTTACAGGATCATGTTTAGTGGGGCTTACAGTACACAAGCCTGCCATCTACAGACATTCACACACACACCCAGCTACAAAAAGCCAAAACAAAAAGTGTTTATAAGGCGGTGAGATGTGCGTCTCATCTTTATTAGTGGCTTTGGCACCCAATCTGGGCACCTTGTGACAGTGATGGAACAGTCCATCTCAGGGACATTGTTGAATGTGGGGGGTGTGGAGGCAGACTGACCCACATCCTGAAGAGAGAGAGAGAGGGAGATTCATTTCATTACAGAACTCCAGAGAAAAAGAAAGAAGGGGGAGATGGGGGCAGGGGTAGAGATTCATTTTTTCACAGAACCCCAGAGCAGAAACCTGTCCCCATGGTGATAGATCGCCACAGCAACTGCCTCTGATGTTCAGTGTAAAGCGGAGAGGCTCTCTGCAGCTGATTAAGTCAGTAACATATCCAAATACACTGGCCCCTTCAAACCCTGATCACTCATGCACGTATACAAACATACTTGTGCATGCTTGCTCCTTTCTTTATATCTGCAGGGAACACACACACACCATACAGCAAATCAACCTCGTAGTGTACTACAAACTTCTCTTGTCTCTCATCTTTGAACTTAAAGCAGAAAGTGCTTACACGTTATAAGAGTAGCAGAGGTCGGGTCCAGAAGAACAGTTACAAGAGAAACGTTTACCAGCAGCTCTGTTAGACTATACCCTTCACAGATGATTGAAATGATCCCACACAGTAGCTGGCTATAAACTAGTGGGAGGAACTTTGCCATGCTCAATTATCCGCACATTTTTCTCAGACTGTGGAGGTGATGCATCCAAGCAGACTGAATGTCCCCAACTGACTGACTAAGTGGCTTTCACACATACTAAGAAAAGACTAGCCAGTGTTTGCGGTCGAGACTGTAAACACAACCATTTCAAGGCATTCAGAATTCAATTTAAGGTCTGCATTACTACTTACAGGACCATTCTTAACCAGACACCTAATAAAATAGCAAACTGCTGCGATGTTGCGTCACTGAGGTCGATTTCTTGCTTGTGCATCGTTCTAAACGGACTCCTACTACACTTTAGATCTGTGGACACTGTGGTTACCTATGCCTGTGATAGCTCTTATATTGATGTTACATCATCAGCTATATCTTGTACTTGTATCATAATCAGATTCTTCATGTACGCTTTATTCATATATATGTATCTATGACAGATGTATGTTTATCTTGCTGTTCTCTCTTTTCTCTTTCTTCTGTCTGTACCCGGCTGGCCTTAGGCAGATGGGTCCCTCCATATGAGCTGGGTTCTGCTCAAGGTTTCTTCCTGTTACGAGGGAGTTTTTCCTTGCCACCATCACCTTCAGGCTTACTCTGGGGGTTTCAGGCCGGGATTTGTAAAGTGTCTTGAGAAAATTTGTATTGTTATTGATGCTATATAAATAAAATTGAATTGAACTGAATTGAAAAATAACCAAAAACGGACTTTGGGCTAGTTTGAATATTAAAGAATGCTTTATAACTGATATATTTATTCCTGGCTTAGGATTCATTTCAAGAAGGTTTCAAAAACATTTTTATTTTCAGCAAAATGTGGACCAGAAAACCCAATTATCCATCATTATAAACAGTCAGCAAATAAAACAAGAATATGTACAACAGATTGATAAACCTACTTATCTGAAAGCCCTTACATCTTAATAATAACTTCAAATGTATGCTTTTTGTACCAGCATTTTTCCAAAGCAGATACCCAAACGAACATTATCAAAGTTCTTTCCCCTCAGGCACCGGAGTAATTACATTTCATGCAGTTTAGTTGAGATTTTGTTAAGTCTAGTGGGGGAGCTGATCGGTGTCTGGATCCATTCTCTCTTCCATTACTCTGATCTGTCCCAGTCAGTAACTCTACAGGCGGCGAGGGCATAGAACGCTGCAGATGTGCGGAAACAACAAAAGTAGAATCATTTAACATACATCACTGTCCCGGGAGCGTATGCTGGCACAGAAAACATTCTTCTTGGATGCATATCTTCATACATAGTGATCAGATGACAGCTGGCACCAAATTGTCTGATAAACATTCAAATCGTCAGCAAAAATATCACAGAAATATCTAGTGACCAAAATATTAGTGCATCTTTATGTGTATGATACAGTATGAACAATCTGGACTGGATCTGTTAGAAAAAAATCTATGGAAGACACATATGACACTGCTGTTTTGCAGAATATAATTTAAAAAAAAACTATATCAACAGCTTGTTTTATATGAAATATCTTGGATAATAAATGACGGCTGTAGGACTTTTCTTTCTACATTTTCTTGAGCCATATACTGGCTGTCCCAAGAGGTTTTTATATCTCTCTAAAGGGCTCTATTGATGCCCCCTTTCCCATTGCGGTGATGAGTTCAATCCCACAGACCAGATGTTGGATAAAACCCCACGGTGTACTCCACGGCCTGCAGTATCACTCTAAACACTAATATTGCTATGCAAGCAGTGCAGCATTCCTTCCTTGACCACTTCATGCATCAACATTCTCATCTGTTCCCAAGTCATGTTTCAAGTCAAGACTACTCTGCACAAACAACTATGCACAGCACTGCCATAATTTTTGCTTACTGCTCCATATCCTCCTGTCAGGACAAAAGGGAGGTGGTTCTTTCTGGGAGAACCAAAAACCATGTGGCCACTATTCAAAAATGTACTATCTGTGGATGTGGATGTTACATGTCTGTGTTGGCTTTATTTTAGCAGTAAGACCAACACAATGTATCCACACTGAGTGTCATATATCAGATAAACTAAATTATGAATGGTCATGTTTATTAAAGCACTTATCGTACTTAGCTCACAGTGTGCATTCACAGTCAGGTCTGCTGGGAACAATGTGACAATATTTGACTAGAGTGTGTGATTTTAAGTTGAACAAACAGAGTGTTTTGCATCTCCTGACTGCAAGCTAAGCCATTAGAGAGAACAGATGTGACATGGTGTAATTCAGAGACAGGGGTCAGATGAGCCAACAGCAACATGTCGTCTGAAGTTATACAGAGAAAAGGCACAATGGGGAACGACACCAAATTTCAAATTTAGCCTGAATACTTGGGTTTACAGAGTTGCTCTTGGAATGTTCTTATTGTGGCTCAGTAGGTTGAGCGGGTTGTCCACGAACCAGAGGGTTAGCGGTTCGATCCCCGGAATTTGCCACATGTCGAAGCGTCCTTGAGCAAGACACTGAACCCCCAGTTGCTCCCAGTGTGTGGCACTGGTGTGTGAATGTGTGTGTGCTTGTGTAAGTGAATGGGTAGATGTGTCTCTGACTGTAAAAGCGCTTTGAGTACCAATAGGTAGAAAAGCGCTATATAAAAGCAAGGCCATTTATTACCAACCCCCCAAACCTAAGCAAATTAAATCACTGTCAAATCAGCTGTGTATAAATAGTATTTATAAAACGGTACTCAAATGTGCAGTGGATATGGCTATTAAGATTAGACTATATTAATAACAATATTGGACTAGTGCTTACCATGTATATAGTTGATTTAATAGTTGTCATAGTTCATAGTTACCTGTCACATTCAGTTCAGCAATTTAAACACTGCAACTGTGAATTGTATCTACTGTGTATCTATTGATTTAATTGTAGATAGGGCTGTCAGAATGAATGCGTTAATAATTCTTTAATGCAAATTCCATTTAACGCCACTAATTTCTCTGACGTGCACACGCACTCGAGAACTATGAACTCAGCCCGCACCGTGATTTGGGAAATCAGGACGCACAGGAGTGCAGTTGAAATAAATAATTTTACCCTATGGAAAGCTGTAATATGCCCTGTAGCATAAAAACTGCCCAAAAAAATCTCAGAAGAAGTAGAAGGAGAAAGTAGAAAGTAAGGTGAATGGACAAACAAGCAGAAATTGATAGAAACTTGACTTCTGACCGGAAAGTTCAGCTTTAAAGTCCCGCCAGAAGCTTCACTGCATTTACTGTCAATGTGAACTTGATCACCAAATGTAGCAGGCTGCTGAGAGCAGAGAGTGTAAGAGTAATAAAGGCTTACCTTCCACATGCATTTAACACAGACTTTATTTGATCCAGCTCTATTTTCATACAAAATATTTTTTAAACATTTTGGGATTTAATAACAGTGTATTTGTGCTATCTTTATTAAATTAAATTTCATTTCTTGTAAAATTGTAATCTAATGAAATCATATTCAAACTACATACAATATTTATACATAATCGTCTATATACTTTTCTAGGTCATAGCATGGTGTATAAGTTATTTACAACTTGCGTGCACCAGTAAACACTACGACATATAAACATCTCTACTCTCTCATGGTCATTCCTCAGTGTTCAAAGCCATTTCAGTTTATTCCACAATGAAACATGGCCCAGTCTTTCCACTAAAACCTCTACATGATTGGCCCTCGTCGCGATAAACATTTAACCTACCCTCTCAGCCTCATTTCACTTTAACAACCTTTTTCTAATCTAGACTGAAGCTCAAGCTCATACTACAACACACTTATAAACAAAGGTCGTCTTCAGCATACTCCATTTTGAATGTGTCTGGTGCAGAAGAGAGAAAGAAGTGAAACTTTAAAGTGAAAGACATATGCCTGGCCAGTCGCCACCTGGATTTAACTAAGCAAATAGGTAGAGGCCTCCTTTAACCCCAACTGATTCAATGAGCAGCTTCTCATTTCTTGATTTTGTGGTGTAGTAATATTTATTAGGTTAACTGTTACAATTATTTTTTTTATTGTAAGTGAGAACTGATTGTATGATTAATCCTAAACTAGATGGTGGATTTTAAAATATTTTGACATCGTATTATCAAAAATACATTGGTTTGACAGTGGTACAGTTTATTTTGGTTACATGATTCTGTAGTTTTAGTATTTCTGTATTATTTTGTCTTTGTGTTTTTGTCCTTAAGCCCAAAGCAACAACTTTCCGCAGCTGGCACAGTGAAGTCAAGCAGCAGCAGTCAAGAAGCCGAGAGGCAGCTACAGCAAGTGTCACAAGCAAAGCCATGTGGCTATTCAGGTAAAAAAAAAAAAAAAAAAAAATGGGTAGGGCTTTGCTCTTAATAAGTTTTAAGCTGACTTGAAATGATGTGAAAATCTAACTCAGATGAGGTTTGACTTATTTCTGTGTTTATTTTCCAGATTCAAAAAAGATGAAATGATCGAGCTACAGGACACTTGGATTACTTCAGACGAGCAGTATGGAGATATTTTACTGATTATTGATGTATTTTTGGAGGTTTGAAGCTAAGATACCACTAACTGTGTGGGGAAAAAAACAATGGGAAAAAAACAAACGCCTCTCAAACTCACGGAATACGGATGTTAACAAAACTTGTTGGATATTTTATTTTTTAAAATCATTGTTTCAATAAACAAAAACATTAAGAACAAATTTAGGTAATTTAAACTGCAGAAATAATATGTAAAATGTAAACTGTTATGTACATGAAAAGCGAGATTTTTCAGTTTGAAGTAAAACTTACAAAGGAGAGAGTAAAATTCAATGACCATATAAATAATCACCAGTAAATTACTTGAGTTTTGCTAGTAGAAACTTATATTCGCGAGTAAAGTTTGCTTGATGATTGCTCTGATTGAATTTACTTACAATTTGCAAGTAAATATCACTCCAAATTTTTTTCAGTGCATGTTGAAAGACATCCGGGGGTCATGGAAAAGATCAAAGAATCATTGGCATGCATCAAGCAGAGAAAACACTGGACAAACTACTAAAATTAAGAACGTTTGGAAGAGTTAAGACATGTCCAAAGCATTATTAAAAACTTGAAAGATAGTGGAGAACCAGTACATCAGTGTACAAAGAGAAGCAGATGAAGTGATGCTCCCATCATGCCTAGTGTCTACTGTACAAGCCTGTGGGGGCAGTGCTTTGATCTGGGGTTGCTGCAGTTGTTCAGGTCTAGGTTCAGCAACATTATGTGTCCAAAGAATGAGGTCAGCTGACTACCTGAATATACTGAATGACCAGGTTATTCCATCAATGGATTTTTTCTTCCCTGATGGCATGAGCATATTCCAAGATGACAATGTCAGGATTCATAGGGCTCAGATTGTGAAAGAGTGGTTCAGGGAGCATGAGACATAATTTTCACACATGGATTGGCCATCACAGAGTCCAGACCTTAGCTCCACTCTTTGGGTTGTGCTGGAGAAGGCTTTGTACAGTGGTCAGACTCTCCCATCATCAATACAAGATGTTGGTGAAGAATGAATGCAACACTGGATGGAACTAAATCTTGCGAAAAACATCTGGAGTTATTGGTATTTAGGGTTTATTATGTTATTAGGGCTATGTGGCCTCTCAACTCAAATTAGTTAAATAACTGAAACCATTTGATCATCACTAGAGGGCAGTAGAGTCTCGGTTTGATTGGTGTCATGCAACAGGGGAGTGGAACCTCACAGGCGTTTGACCTGTCACCTTATCTCATTTTTGTCTGTTTTTTTTGTTTGAAAAGATTTACTCCAGTGTATGTAATGGACAGTTGGTCTGTTTAAACCTGTTTGGAAGTAAACCAATCAAATTCACTATGGCTGTGGATTATTTTTGTGACGAGAATTCGGATGAAGGGAGAGATTAGAGCATCAAGCTAAAGCTTCACTCAGTGGAAAACTACAATATATTGGTTTAGAGAGAGACAGACGCTATCAAGGGAAATTTATTTAGGCTTGAGGCAGAGGCTGAGGCTGCTGCTGCTGATGTACGGACTTTATTGGTGCTTGGTGGAAGGTGAATGCTAAGCCCTCTGCATACTAAAGTCAGACAATGGGTCCAACAACAGGATGTATATACACGTACATGAGGCAAAACTAGACAGTAATAATGTACATTAATATCTCAACATACATATATGTTATCTAATTCTTTAAAATTGCCGCACAGAAAAAAAAAGGCCAGTGACCCACATTGGAGGCTTCATATTGAAGTGAGTCATGTATGAGCTAATTGTACAAACAATGAAATAAAATGTATAGTGATAGCTTACAAGCCTGAAGCCGAAATTACCGATGGTTTTATTATTTGTTACCTATATTGCTAGATGCTGGAGGCAAAGAGAGTTTATGTCTTCACATTAGGGCCAAAGCACTCATAAATGTGAGGTAAGACACTGTGCAGGAGATGGCAAAGGCCTGAGATGTGCATCTTATTAAAGCAACTCAAATTAACAACACCAGATATGAGCTATCAAACAGTAAGAAACCAGGGGAGATAAAAAGCACCTGCTATAAAGTGCTATGTTGTATAGGGAGAGGAGATGAAAGCAGGATACAATGCAGGTACAGTTTACCACTGGCAAAGCTTGAATACACCAATACAAATCTTAAGAGTGGAAACTATCCTGCTTTTCACTTATGCATAGCAGTGTAAGGAAGGAAGATGGGTTTGTTCATGAAAAGTAGTCACAGTGTGGAGTCATTTGAATGATTTATGTAAATCTGTAATCTCTACTGTCAGCCTGTCAGATAGGCTCGGGAAACACACCCCACACCTTTGTATCTGTTCTCCTTGTCATTATTGTTAACATATTGTAATAATATAACTTATTATCACTAATGTCCCTTTTTTCCCTTCTCTCTTAACACAGGACAGTGTCACTTTATCTCTTATTTTAATAAATGCACAAACATCACCTGTGCCTCTTTCACTTTCCTCAGATCTTCATAGCTTCTTTTTGTGTCTGTGCACCACAAGTGCACACGCTCATCCCTCCCCTCTCTGTTTAGTCTGAGTCAGTCTCCAGTGGGCTGACCTGTCCGCTGCAGCCAAGGTCGCCTCGGTGACATGATGGAGAGCCTGGCCGAAAACATTTAGCCGGCTTCATTACTCCCCTTCCTGAGCCCATGTGTGTCTGTGTGTGTGTGTGTGTGTGTGTGTATTTCTGTGCGAGACTACACTATGAAGTGATTAACAGAAGCAGGGCCATCAGAGCAGGACAAAATAGAGGGTAGGGGAGCACATGAGGGAATACAGGAGGGAGGAGTAGAGTGAACAGATGAGAGACTGGGCCAGTGTGAACTGCATGTGTGCTTGTGTGCGCTTGTGTGTTGTAGTGGTGTAGTTGAACATCATTCTACATCATTTAGTCTTCCGTGCCAGTGCAGCTGTAGGGGTGCGGTGAGTTTGTTAAAGTCTCCACGAAATCTGATTTTGAACTGTTTTAAATGATACCCCTTGCACTATATGCCACCTAGTTTATATGCCAGTCTCTGTCCCAGCACTGTAAAACAATGTTAAACATGTTGGGGTATATAAAATAATCTTGTGGTAATTCACTTGACACTTGAAGCCACTGGAGCTTACCAATCAGATCAAACTCTGCACTTTAAGAGGCCCATATTGTTAAGGGAAAGTTCAACTGTAATGTAAATATGAGGAAATAAATAGCACTATGATAGCTTTATGGTCAAGAGCAGATAACTGCCACAAGGGCATTATCTTAGTGTGGACCGCCATGAACACTTAGGCCTAGGCCCCTTTAAAAAACAACCTTTAACAAAATCTATATTGTGATGGTTCTGGGTTTTCTGTGTTCACGTTTTGAGTTTTCATGTTTCGTGTCCCTGTTTCCTGTTTTACATTGGTAAGTTGTTGATTTCCTGTGATTTAACTGTTTCTCTGTTGATTAGTTCATTGGTTTCACCTGGTGTCTCTTGATTTCTGTCACCTGTGTCTCGTCACCCCTTGGGTCCTCGTGTGTGTATATATAGCCCTGGCTTCCCCTTTGTTCCTGTCGCGTCATTCCCTATAATTGGTTTCCCTGTGTGTTCTCCCTGTTTCCAGTGTTTCTTGTTCCTCTGTGTTTTACCAGTCCCCTCAGCGTTTCAAGTGTTTTTTACCTTTAGTTTTTTGTTGTTGTACCCTTTGGATTTTTCCTGCTGTTCCAGCAGCGTTTTCTGTTCCTTTTTGTTTTATTAAACTTCAGTTTCGCCTACACTTACCTCCTCTTCTGTCCTGCGTTTGGGTCCTACCTCCCCCCAGACAGACCGTAACATATATTTTATATTTTTAAATTCATCAGCGCTTGTAACAGTGTAGTACTCAGTGGAATCATTGATGCTGTGCTCTGGACTGAAGGATAGTTGGCAGGGAAGGAGGAAGTTTTTATCTCAGATGTGAAGGACATCAGAGAGATAGCTGTGAGCCATTCTAGTTGTCAGTCTGCTTTTCTGTAATGTTAAGTAAGTTATTGTCCTGATAAAAAATGAACAGCTGTGCAGTGTCTGTAGAGTCCGTCCTGTCACAAACTGTTTGGAGCCTGGTTGTCCGGGGATTTCATTCTTTTGACAACGAAGGACCAAGATGAAGAGCTTCTTCTCTGTGGGTCAGAATGAAAACCTGTGGTCTGTAGCTCCCAGAGAGATCTCAGTTATTTCACATCCGAATTGTAATAGCTGCAGGTATGCTTTCTGTCAGTTTATAACATGAGAACAGTTCCCTAAAGATGGATCTTTAAGAAGCCATGGTCTGCTGTTAATTACCACCACAATCGTCCACTGTGCACCTTTACAAGCTGAGGATATGGAGAGTGTGTATTATCTACAGCATCCACAGTTTGCAAAGAGACTACTGATGACTTAAAACGGCGAGTCCCGACTGCCAGCTGCTCTGATAGGAAATGTGACAGCCAAGCGTTGTGTGAAGCTATAGTTTCACCAAGCAGGGGGAATTTTGAGGGAGAGAATTTGCCCACTATTTGTGTCCTACTATAGATACAATCTTGTGTAGAAAATCAATGTCCAGTTTCTTTCTGTGTGGTGAGTGGTGAAGCAAAATAAAAGTTGGGGAGAACAACACCACAGACAAGGAGGATTACCAAATCAAATTACAAATTTGCGTACTGGAACAGAAAATAATGTGTTCACTGCTTTGACAACCTGATCATGATCAACACATTATTACAAACCACTGTGGTGATCCACAGTGGTTTGGGTGATCCATACATTACATTTGTTTATGAAAGCTATGCAGGTTGATGCCCCCCTGGTGTCCTGCATTGCTGACTGCCTCACTAGAAGACCAAAGTATGTGCAGCTGCAACACAGTGTGTCTGACAGGGTGGTCAGCAGCACTGGGGCTTCACGTGGGACTGTCCTCTCCCCCTTCCTCTTCACCGTCTACACCACGGATTTCAACTACCTGCCACCTTCAGTTTCCTGATGACTCTGCGGTAGTAGGATGTATCAATGATGGTGAGGATTTGAGGAGGTTGTGGAATTGAGGAGGGAAAAGGCTCCAGTGATCCCTCTTACCATCCAGGGGTCCCATGTGGACATTGTCAAGGATTACAAGTATCTGGGAGTGCACACTGACAATAAACTGGACTGGTCAAAGAACACTGAGACACTACAGGAAGGACCAGAGGCGACTCTACTTTTTGAGGAGACTAAGGTCCTTCAACATTGGTCAGATAATGTTGAGGATGCTCTATGAGTCTGTGGTGGCCAGTGTGCCCCTGTATGCAGATGGTAATAGACTCCACAAACTGATATGCAAGGCCAGTGATGTTGTAGGGGTGGAGCTGCATGGACTTTATGAACACAGTGTCAAGATCATCCTGGACAACTAATCCCACACACTTCACAATAGAGGTCGACCGATTAATCGGTTTGGCCGATTAATGTGTTGATTTTTTTTCTTTTGGGGGTGGGGGGTTATCGGCCGATTAATCGGTTATCGTTTTTTTCCTGCTCCAAACTATCGGTATAATATCGGCATTCAAAAATCCACTATCGGTCGACCTCTATTTCACAACACACTGGCTAGTCTAAGGAGTACCTTCAATAACAGACTCAGCCTACCCAAATCCACCACAGAACAGGGAGAACATGCAAACTCCAGACAGAAAGGTCCAGACGGCCTGGATTCGAAGTCTCTATCTATCTATCTATCTATCTATCTATCTATCTATCTATCTATCTATCATTACTCTAGCCTCTCGTTAGCCTTGCTAATACACCGGAGCTATTCAATTCAATTCAGTTTTATTTATATAGCGTCAATAACAATACAAATCGTCTCAAGACGCTTTACAAGACCCGGCCTGAAACCCCCAGAACAAGCCTGACGGCGACGGTGGCAAGGAAAAACTCCCTTTTAACAGGAAGAAACCTTGAGCAGAACCCAGCTCATATGGAGGGACCCATCTGCCTAAGGCCAGCCGGGTACAGACAGAGAAAGAGAACAGCAAGATAAACATACATCTGTCATAAATACACATATCTGACTAAAGCATACAAGTTGGATGCTATGATTCAAACTAATGATGTTACATGACAGTTTGAAAATGTAAGAGGAATCATAGGCAGGTTGGAGAATTGTTCATTCAGGTAGGAGTGGATAACAGCAGGATTCCATGGAGACTGGGCAGGCTGATGAGACCACGACAACAGATGTAGTATGGCGCTCCACAGGAAACACTCAACTCCAGGCCAGAGATACTCGGAAGAAGAGAGAACAGCAGTAAACATTCTACATAGTAATAGCACAGAATTGCATGACTAGTAGCAGATAGGAATTTAGAGGGCAGGAGCTCTGTGCCAGAGAAAAAGAAAGTGTAGGACACGAGAGAGGAGAGAGAAGAAAGAAGGAGAACATGTGTTTGGTGCATTGTCCCCCAGCAGCCTAGGCCTATAGCAGCATAACTAAGGGATGGTTTAGTCCAGCCCTAACTATAAGCTTGATCAAAAAGGAAAGTCTTAAGCCTGACCTTAAAAATAGAGAGAGTGTCTGCTTCACGAACGCAAACTGGGAGCTGGTTCCACAGGAGAGGAGCCTGATAGCTGAAAGCTCTACCTCCCATTCTACTCTTTGAAATTCTAGAAACCACAAGTAGGCCTGCACTTTCAGACCGAAGTGATCTGTTGGGATGATATGGTACAATGAGGTCTTTAAGATATGATGGAGCTAGGCCTTTGAGGGCCTTGTATGTAAGGAGGAGGATTTCAAATTCTATTCTAGACTTTAAGGGGAGCCAGTGAAGAGAAGCTAAAACTGGAGTAATATGATCTCTCTTGCTAATTCCTGTCAGTGCTCTTGCTGCAGCATTTTGAATCAGTTGGAGGCTTTTTAAAGAGTTATTTGGGCAGCCAGACAGTAATGAATTACAATAATCCAGTCTGGAAGACACAAATGCATGAACTAGTTTCTCAGCGTCATTCTGAGACAGGATGTTCCTAATTTTGATGATATTACGTAGATGAAAGAAGGCAGTCCTGGTTACTTGCTTAATGTGACATTTAAAGGACATATCCTCATCAAATATAACACCAAGGTTTTTCACAGTAGTACTGGAGGCCAAGGTAATGCCATCCAAAGAAACCACGTGATTAGATAATGAATCTCTGAGATGCTTAGGACCAAATACAATAACTTCTGTTTTGTCTGAGTTCAAGAGTAAGAAATTACAGGTCATCCAAGCCTTTATGTCTTTAAGGCATGCTTGGAGTTTAACCAGCTGATTAGTTTCATCTGGTTTCATAGATAAATATAGCTGGGTGTCATCTGCGTAACAATGGAAGTTTATGCCATGTTTTCTAATAATCTTCCCTAATGGCAACATGTATAAAGTGAAGAGTATTGGTCCTAGCACAGAACCCTGAGGAACACCATAAGGAGGAACAAACTGTCAGACAGATAGGAGCTATGCTGGAAGGGCAGCTACCAAGTAAGCTAAATCATTCAAAAACCTCACTATTTTTTTTTTTTTTTTTTGGCCCCCTGTCCCACACCATAAAACCTTGCATAGCTTATTACACACATGTATATCACATCCCATTGGGTGAGGTACTGTATATGTTACCCATAATGGTTTTAGTACATACTGAACACCCTGTGACCTCGCAAATGCATATTTTCAGAGGTAATTACCCACAATCCTCCCAAGTGTGATTAATCATTACAAATGAGCCAGGGGAAGACATATATATCATCTGTGCATATATAAATTTTAGTCCCATGCTGGGCTCACATGTACTGTATATTAATCAAACTATCATCAATAATTTCTCTGTGACTGAGCACGTTACCTGCAGTGAAAACAGAAGGGATTTGGATCGCTGCCTTTAAAGTGTTCTGCGTTACTGGGCGCTCAAGCCTTATTTAAGTAAATCCCCTGTTTCATGTAAAGAGTGCAGAGTCCATGGTGCTGTGTTCATGAAGTCCTTTGCATGTGAGCCACGCTAAAGCTGGTTCTATAATGGCTCGTATCTTACAGAGGGCTGTCACCTGTGAGTTCTCCATGTGTGGTGAAACGGGTTTCTTTTTCTTCTTCGTACATCTACCATCAATGTGATAGCTATGAATTTTTAAAGGTGGAATAAATGTCACTGTATATAGGCAAAATCATATGAAGAACTCAAGGGGCAAAGAGCCCTCTTACGCATGCTAATGATGCATGTTATATAAACTGTAGACCCGGGTTCATATTTTCTAAAACATGTCTAGTGACTACAGATTGCTTGATTAGGGTTGTGACTGGTAGCCAGTAAATGGCACATGGTCTGATAAAAAGCCCACAGATCAGTTTTAATAACAGGATACGGAGTGATTCAAAAGTGATTCTATCTTGTGATTTACCTGTGAACATGTTTTCGCATGTGAAACAACTTTACTCTTGGTTCAGAGCTCCTCCTGTGAGGCCTGTGTGCCTTGCCACTACTAGAAAGTCTTTATAAATGAGTTAAGGTCTTAGTGTTGTGCCATCTGTGTAGTTTATGATATTGCACGGCAGCGATGCAGTGATGAGCATGACTGAAAGGTTTAAAGCAACACAAAATGGGTCTGAGTGAAATTTCTTGAGAAAAAGTTATGCTTTGAAAGTCATTTGGAGCCTGCTGTTGTACTACTTTGACTCCTGCTCCAAATCAAGTGGTCACTTCAATGGCAGGCAGAGTGTATACCTTGTATCTAACCATGGTTTCCCTCTGGGCCGCTGAATTCCATTTGGCCTTTTTTGTTTTTTGTTGTGCGCATTAGAACTATGCATGTACAAGCCATTCTTTAAAGTCTTCCTCCGACTGTGACTTCAGACTGAGGCTAATCATTTGTTGTGATTAAGCCTAAAGGTGCTCATCAGTGCTGCTTCCAGAGGTTTATCCCTGTGAGTCAGTCTGACACTAACAGCATGTGGGTTTTCTGACCTTCAGGGAGCATTTGGGACAGAAAAGCTAACTGACCTTCTACTGTAATTGAAATTACACACACTCTGACCATGCCCAAAGCAATAGTGTCGTTTTGGGTCGATACCTTACTACAACATACTGTAAGCCTCAAGGGACAAATGTTCCTTGATCTTGGTCCATGTAAAATACATAGAAATACTGTCTCCTGTCTTCCTGTAATCAGTGTTTATCCATGGAACATATGTACATAGGTATTATACCTTAATGAGAAAATAGTGCATTAGTTTTAATTTAATGAGAAAATACTACATTGGTTGAATTAGTCAGTGAAAACATTTTCATTATATGATTTAGACTTGCTTAATTCTAAAGAGCTCTGTCCTTGATCTCTGCCCAGAAAATCATTTGGCCTCATCTAAAAGAATGGTCAATCAGATTGAGAAAGGTGGTGAAAACCTTTGATAATACAATCAGCAGGAAGATATCAGCACCTACATACATATACTCTCAAGTTACTATGTAAACTAAATATAACATTTGTGTGTATGTGTGAGAGAGAAAGATACAGAGACAGAGATTGCAATAGAAAGAGATTGCGAGAGAGACTGAGAGAAATTTATTGACCTTTTTATTTAACTGAAATCTTAGCATATAGTATAGATGATGTATTAAAAATGTAATAACCATGGCCCCCCTTGTAGGAGTCACTTTTGGGATTAGGCACAAATTGGATCCCTAATTTTTATATCTTGTCACCCTCCTTTTTAAAATACCAGAATAGTCAGTGGGATTATACAGATTTATTTAGCAAATAGTTTATATATGAGTAAAACAATTTTAATGTGATTAAAATTATTTTACTATCATTTTATTCAACAAAACAGACCTGAGGCTGAGCTGTGAACTTGGATATGAAGGATCTGGCTGTGCAGAAAGCCAGATTAATATTTGAACACATCCAACATCAGCCCACCTTAAACCAGGCGTCAGTGCGTCTCCTGTATATTTGTTGGCTTGCGATTACTGCGTTTGCAAATTACAAAAAGCTTTAAAGGGAAAGCCTGTCTAGTGTTAATCTCTGTGGATTCTTGTGTTTTTCATGCATTGTTTTGAAGGTTATTCATTTGGCTATCAGATGGTCAGGGGTGCACTGTATAAGCATGCTAAGGGGGTCCACAGAGGTCCACAGAGGTCCAGCATGCGGCGTTTCTTATCTCTATGCCTATATATATATCTCTATGACTGATGCAGTTGTTTTTTGTTGTTGTTTTAACTGCCCTTGTCACTTCAAGCTCAGCACAACTCTGTCCAATCAGAAGAGGGACACCAATACGATTTTCATTTCATCTACAAAACCTAATTACCATGATTAAATCAGTGTTATGGTGCACAGCACTCTCTGAGAGTGAAAGGAAGAAATGTGCTTCTGTATGAGAGGCCGTTTAGGAAATAATGCATATTTGCTCTCACATGTTACATCATACTCTCTCACATACACTAGTATAGTCACGCACACTTACTACTATAGTCACACACACTTACTAGTATAGTCATGCACACTTACTGTCAAACTCTTTCACATACACTAGTATAGTCACACACACTTACTAGTATAGTCACACACACTTATTAGTATAGTCACACACACTTACTAGTATAGTAATGCACACTTACTGTCAAACTCTTTCACATACACTAGTATAGTCACACAAACTTACTAGTATAGTCACACACAATTACTATCATAGTCACACACACTTACTAGTATAGTCACACACACTTACTAGTATAGTCACACACACTTACTAGTATAGTCACACACACTTACTATCGTAGTCACACACACTTACTAGTATAGTCACACACACTTACTAGTATAGTCACACACACTTACTAGTATAGTCACACACACTTACTAGTATAGTCACACACACTTACTAGTATAGTCACACACACTTACTATCGTAGTCACACACACTTACTAGTATAGTCACACACACTTACTAGTATAGTCACACACACTTACTATCATAGTCACACACACTTACTATCATAGTCACACACACTTACTATCATACTCTCTTACACGCTATTATGGATGGAACAACATGATAGTGAATGTATGAGAGAATAATATGTGATGTGTGCAAGTATAGTAGTATGTGTGAGAGAGTTTGATTGAAACGGAAGTCAACTTGAATTTCCAGTTTCTGATTGGCTCATCACGGGTGTAGGTACCGGATGTGTCTCTCCAGTGGGATCTCAAGGACAATGTCCCGCCTCCTGGACGTTAACGTGTGAAAATGGTCGACCGGGACCGTGTGAATGAGGCAATTGGAATTTTAAATAACATTTTAACCCGTTCTAATGTGATAACCACAATGTCGGAAATTTCGAACCGTAATCAACAGCCCTCAGGTAGCGCGGTCGATGGGGGAATGCAGCGGCTCTTCAGACCTGGAACATCAGGTGTGTCAGGGCAGAGCAGATCCTCTCAAGCTAATGGCAACCAAGCAAATCAACCTCGATTTCAAACACAACAGTACTTTGATGTAGATGCTGCTTATATTTCCAGACAGCAGGTGGCGTTCAGTGTCTGTGAGCAGTTTAACCACAGAAGTCAGACATGGTTGTTCCCTGTCTGTATGTCATCAAGACCAGTCTGATATAAAGTACCTGCTCTTTCAAGAAACTAACAGTGTCGTCAGTGAGCCCACAACAAAAACAGTACAAGCACATAATAAGTACTTTACAACAAAATTCGGGAAATATGAGGTACATTGAGAATTTCCACCTATAACTTTGTTCAACAAATTTTTTAAGTCTAAAGTTGCATCAGTACTCCTAACTTTGAGTACCACCATTACTGCTACTAATACTGTAATAATATTACTTTTCCCCATAATACAACTAATTACTTACAGTAACTCTTGCATAGAATATCTTGTTAGCCTACTTTTTCAGGCTGATTGTTAATTGAACACTGCAATTAGTTCAAAGTTCAAAGTATTTTATTGTCATTCCACATGTTAGACATGACAGAACGAAATTTGTACCTAGGTCCCAGATAAAAAGTAAGTAATCAAGTATAAAAGCAAGGAACGGGCACAGTCAAAAAACAGACACAAACTAAAAACAGAAATTTCCATAGACAGAAATAAAAAAAATTAGGCCTACCTACATTAGGCTACTAGTATTTGTATGCATGTTGACCTGCAGTAAGCAAGCTTGAAATAATGACACACTTTTCAAACAATTATTTTTCTCATGAGTAAACTGCTTATTACTTAGTTAGAAATTAGTAACATTATATACAAATTAGTACTGAGTAATAAATTAAATGTTTTGAGTAACAACCAAAATACTCACCACAATTGATTGGGAGTTTGAACATTATATATTCTTCGCCGAATTGCACGGCGACGACGAAGGGCCCGTCCTATAGGATCAAGTTCTTGCAGGCAATGTCTTAGACGCCACCGCTGTATACGGATGTTCCGTGATCTAAGGCTTCCATGTACATATCTCTCTCCAGCATTTGGGGTTGTTTGAAGAATGTCACGGACTATATCACCCAAGACGTCAGCAGACATTGTTGTGTAGGCCAGTGGTCCAATTTGAAGATTTTGTCTGTGGCTGTACAATGTCCTCCTACTGATACCAAAGCATAAAGCTATTCTTTGCCAGGTCATTCCCAGGGATAAACAGTACGTAATTTGTTCAGGTAGAATATTGTACTGTGGGCGACCAGGACGGCCAGTTATTATTGTTGGTGGGCCTCTTGAAGTCAACATTTCCCTTTGGCTCATTTGCAGGGATCTTGAGTTTTGAAATGAATTTATGATGGAACAAAAACATAAATGTAGGGCCTCCAGTGTTACAAAGCTCTCTTGATCGACACCTCCATCAAACTGCTGGCTAAAGAACAAAATTGTCCGTGCATATCCATTAAGCTCAAAGAATAACCGATCCAAAATCATGCTGTCATATCCACCTCTGTCAGTTTCCCTTGCAATGTGCTGAAGGCACCTCATTGCATTAGTGAAAAAAGTCCTAATACTCTCCTCATTACCATTTACTGCTAACAAAAAGTTGCTTTGAAAAAGAAGGTAAATTAGTAGAAAAATCATATTTGCAACTGCAGTTACTTACAAAATTATAAAGTTGTACTTATAAAGTTGCCTTCTTGATTTCAGTTCTCCCACACAGCTTTCGTTTAGCTAGCAGTAAGCTCCCAGAGCTGTGCACCAATCAAGGAATGAGGCTTTATAGTCTTTCCTGTTTAAACAAACTAACTTCCTGTTTTAGTAATTTTGAGTATAATAGTGTATGTGAGAGAGTATGATAGTAAGTGTGTGTGACTATACTAGTAAGTGTGTGTGACTATGATAGTAAGTGTGTGTGACTATACTAGTAAGTGTGTGTGACTATACTAGTGTGTGTGAGAGAGTATGATAGTAAGTGTGTGTGACTATACTAGTAAGTGTGTGTGACTATGATAGTAAGTGTGTGTGACTATACTAGTAAGTGTGTGTGACTATACTAGTGTATGTGAAAGAGTATGATATTAAGTGTGTGTGACTATACTAGTGTGTGTGAGAGAGTATGATAGTAAGTTGTGTGACTATACTAGTGTGTGTGAGAGTATGATAGTAAGTGTGTGTGACTATGATAGTAAGTGTGTGTGACTATACTAGTAAGTGTGTGTGACTATACTAGTGTATGTGAAAGAGTATGATAGTAAGAGTGTGTGATTATACTAGTGTGTGTGAGAAAGTATGATAGTAAGTGTGTGTGACTATACTAGTGTATGTGAAAGAATATGACAGTAAGTGTGCGTGACTATAGTAGTAAGTGTGCGTGACTATACTAGTGTATGTGAGAGAGTATGATAGTATGTGTGTGTGTGTGTAACTATAGTAGTAAGTGTGTGTGACTATACTAGTGTATTGAGAGAGTATTATATGTGTGTGTGTGTGTAACTATAGTAAGTGTGTGTGACTACTAGGTACTGGCGCAGAAATTTATGGCGTGCAACTAGTGTTTAAGAGAGTATGTGTCTGTGAGAGCAATTGCATTTCCTAACGGTCTCTCATACTTCTGAGTCAACCTTCAGATCCATGAGCTAAGACCGCCTAATTTATACAACATGCTCTCATCCCATTTTACCTCTGGGGATCTGTTTTGGTGAATCATGGACATGTGGAGCAAACCATAGGCATTGGCTTCAGTTTAGCATCCACTCTTAAAAAGCTAACCATCCTTGCTCATCATTCAAATCACAATTGCAAATTGTATATTTTTCCATTATTCAGAGCACAGCATGTCTTCTTATTTTTCCCCTGCTGGTTTTGAGATTCCCCAACATGTCAAAGTGTAAACTATCTATTTTGAAGGGTAAATGAATGGTTACCAGAAACCTGAGGAACTTGTATCTGCAGGGTGTATAAATATAAAATACTAACAACACTATTTGGAGGTTATTCATTTGTTTTTATTCAATTCTTGTACATGTATGTCCAACAGTGCTGATGGAGATGCCAATTTACCTGCGGGAACCTTCCAGAGGGATCTATCTATCTATCTATCTATCTATCTATCTATCTATCTATCTATCTATCTATCTATCTATCTATCTATCTATCAAGGGGGACTAATCCCAACTTTATGGCAACACGTTTGAGTTTCCCAAACATTTACTGCAAAGTATTTAAAAAGTTGCCACACTGTACTAGTTTTCTGTGTTGAGTCTTTTTGTTTTGGTTTATTTGGTCTTTGGTTTTAACGAGGTACCACAAGGAAATTTTGCTCGGATCACCAAGCTTGGATCACCAAGCCAAACCATATGCAAAACTATGTCCTTCACAAACCTGACCCCTGAATTAGTTTTACAGAAGAAGGAACCGAAGTGAATTATCTCAGCTTCAGCTACAGAGCGACGAACATGGTAAGAATCATATTCTTTTATTCTTTGTACAGCTGTTGAGGGAGAATATAGTGACACTGACATTTGACATCCAAAAGGTCAAAGGTTAGATTCACTGTGACACAAAAAAACTTTTCCCTGTAATATTTTGTAAATTAAAGTAAACTTTATCAATGGGTTGTTGGCAGCATTTGCCTCTAAAGTGCATATACATAGACACCTTTGTAGGAATAGAGTATTTTTTTTCTTTTTAGAAATGTAGGTTAATTACAACATATTGTCAAGTAAATTCTACCACAGACATTTTAAGCTTGTTGTCTTTTAATGTACATCATTTGGTTTTCTTTCTTGTTTTAGGTCTACCATGATGACATCTTGTTTGTGTAAACAAGCCACAACACATGCAATTGCATATCCTTAAAACAGACAGAAGAAACCACAGAAACCGATCTCAACTTGAGCTACGGAGCAACGACCATGGAAGGAATCATCTTCTTAATGATACTTTGTACAGCTGTTGAGGGAGAAATAGGTAAACATGTTTTTCTTGCGGATAAAAAGAAATGGAATGAGGCCCAGGATTACTGTAGACAACATCACACTGATCTTTCCGTCATTAATAACCAGAATGATACAGACAAGCTCAGATTAGCTGCAGGTGGAACACTTCAAACAGGATGGATCGGCCTCCACCGAGATTCTGACAATTCAGATCTTTGGAAGTGGTCAGGAGGGGGATACATTACATACCAAAACTGGGATGTGGGAGAGCCTAATAATTATGACAACATTGAGAAAACTGGACTGATTTTGAAAAACACATACTGGCATGATGTAAATGAACAGGAAGATCATCCTTTTTACTGCAATGATATTACTGTGGTGGAAGAGAAGAAGTCCTGGGAAGAAGCTCTGAATCACTGCAGAGAGCGTAACACTGATCTCCCCAGCCTGCTCTCTGAGACCGACCTCCTTCTGGCCCAGACTGGGATCCAGGAAAGCCCCATTAGTGAACCTGTGTGGATCGGCCTGCGTTTCATGGGTGACCACTGGTTGTGGGTGAACGGTGATCCACTGCTGTACAAGGCCTGGCTGCAAGAAGATCTGGACCACCAGTGTCCTGTCTTCAAACGCTGTGGTGCCATAAGCAGAGACAGACAGTGGCAGAACTGGGACTGTCAGGACCAGCTCAACTTCATCTGTATCTGAGGAAATCTTAATCTTATGTTTGGTAAATTAGTTCAAGTAGCATGAAAACTATCACTGTTGATGACTTTGACCATAGGAAAAACTATAATGTAGAAGTTTAGAAGCCAGTAGATGCCAACAGATGACATATTACACTAATATAATACACTCACTGACCACCTTATTAGGTACATCTTACTAGTGCTGGGTTGGACCTCTTTGTTGTCTGAAATGACTTCATTTTCGTGGCACAGATTCAACAAGGTGCTCGACGTATTCCTAAGAGTTTGACCATTTTAACATGACAGCATCACACAGTTGCTGCAGATTTGTCTGCGCATCCAAGATATGAATTTTCTATTCCACCTTGTGCTCTTTTGGATTGAGATCTGGTGACTCTATAGGTCATTGGAGCAGAATGAAGTCATATTCAAGTTCAAGTAACCAGTTTCAGATTATTTCAGCTTTGTGACATGGCAGGTTATCCTGTTGGAAGTAGCCATAATAATATGTGGCCATAAAGAGATGGATGTAGTCAGCAGCAATACTCAGATAGGCTGTGGCATGTAAACAATATCCTGTATTTATTAAGGGACCTAAAGTGTACCATTATAATATCCTCCACAAGACCACCAGCAGCAGCAACCTGAACAAGGCAGTGCTGATCTATGCTCTCATGTGTGACCCTTCCATCCAAATGTCGCAGCAGAAACTGAGACTTCTCAGAACAGGCAATGTTTTTCCAGTCATGTAGAATTGTACTTTGCATTTATACATTTACACATCTTTAGGTTCACTCTGGCTAGTTTTTGTTTGTATAGACACATGTAGGTGTGGGGTGTTGTTTACTGGTGTGTTTTGATTTTGGTTAGGGGGGTAGGGTTTTCTTTTGAGATTTCATTTGTAACAAGGACTTGGTCTGTATGTTTACTTTCCTTTTGTTTTACTAACTTCTTTGGTTTATTCAGTGCCCCTTGTCCAGCCTTAGTGCAGTGCTTTCTGTTGTCTTAACTGTCAATAAACTTTAACTAAAAGTCGATTCTCCCTGGTTTTAATGTTGCTTCCCTCACCTTCCCTTACCCGAGCGGGTCATAACATCTTGTAACCAAATAAATAAATTTTAAATTTATAATCAGTGTTTTCTATCAAATTGTATCTTGTGTGTCCTTCATGAAAACCACATTCTGCTCATTTTTTTTTTTTTTTTTCTGTGCTTGCATGAGCTGCTGAGCATGAAGGGGTTATAAAGTTTGGGGCGGAGCAGCAAATTACAACATGCAAGGTTTGCAAACAAATAGTGCATAAAAAGGACAATAACACCACTAATTTGTTCCACCACCTCAAACACGAGCACAAACCAGAATATGAAGAAAACCAGAAAATGTGCGAGGATGTAGAGGCAGCGTCGACGTCGTTCAAAGAGTCCGGCAAAAAAACAACAACTCAGATAAAACTTGCTGATGCATTATAGTCAAAAAGATTAGGCTGAATTGTTGTTTATTTATCGTCATTTTTATCGTAAATACCAGAAATTATCAGATGGATGTTTTAGTCCGTATCGCCCATCCCTACCACAGCCTCAGTCTTTCTCTTGCAGACAGCCTCTCTCTCTCTCGCTCTCTCTCTCTCTCTCTCTCTCTCTCTCTCTCTCTCTCTCTCTCTCTCTACAAACTCATACAGTTACATTAAGCTAGCTAACGTCAGTAGCTACTTTACATATCGCAACATGCTCTTTCACCTCTTGTAGGCCGTGTTATAATTTGTTCGCGGTAAGCGTAACAAACATTTAAACTGAAACAAATCACTTTTTGTGACAAAAATCTCAAACGTGTTTAAGGTAAGGCCACGGGTGCTCGGTGGGAGTTTCTCCAGGTGTTTCTCCAGTTCCTTCCTGCATTGTATGGATTGTATGGCATGACGTAGCGAATCACTAGAAACAGTTTATTTTCTCAGAATTTTGAAAAATAAAATAAAATAAAAAAAATAATCAGCTGAATCAGCTAAAAGTATCCCCCAAAAATAATACTCAAGTAAAGTACAGGTACTCAAAAACTGTACTTAAGTACAGTACTCAAGTAAATTTACTTTGTTACTGTCCACCAATGCACATACACACACACCCCATCCCCCCACATGTAGAAACACATACACACAAAGGCTCACACTCACTGTACACGCTAGAGAGAGGCATGGCTGGCACCAAGACCTGGAGCAAGGAGAAAGCCACCTTTGGGGGCCGACCGCATCAAGAGGGCCTCCAGCGCACGACTATACACAGCACCGCCATAGAGACAGCCCCAACCCGGGTAGACAGGAGGCCCTACACCAAGGTGCAGAGCCCCCCAGCCACCAGGGCCAGAGCCGCCCACAGGACAGCACCCCATCAGTAGACCAGAGCAACTCCTAGTGTGGTAGGCCCCCATGAGGAGACACTGGAGCTAAAAACTGAGGGACTTAAACTGTAAGACAGGATAAAAATGACCAATATAGATAAGATGCCATCAGCTTGTAAAATTAAAACATGTAGTTGACATTACCAACTTAAGATGAGATTTTTAAAAAAAGCTCCACTAGCTTGCATTCACCTCGCTCTGTGATAGACTGATGAGTGACACTTTCATTGTTTGCCATTCGCAGGAAATAGATCTGCTGCTGGCTGTAGGCTACTGTATTTTAAATTGCCATGTCGACCGTCATACATGGTTGCCGGTAGCTTCTGCCTGTTAGTGGATCTGCTAAACTCAATAATCATGCTTTTTATGTAAGAAGCATGAAACTTTGAGGGTTTGTTCTTCAGGATATACGCTTTAATATAAGATGTGGAGGCATTCTCAGTTTGGCCCCTGAGGTCAGCTAGAGGTCATTAAACCAATGTAAACCAAATATGTATTTCCAAGCTTCTGGGCATGAGAAACTCATTCATGCCATTGATAGCACTCTAAGAGGCTACAACACACATGTCAAACTCTAACAGCCCTAACTCATTTAACGTTAACATACATACTGTGGGAAAATAAGGTCCCATATTTTCCACGTGGTTTGGCCACTGATTTACATGAAAACCCTAATTTAATCACAGGAAAAGATTATTTCTAAAATCTCTGACTAGTATATTCTGATTTACAGGATTACAGAAGTAGATGTCCCTAAATCCATTTGTAATTATTTTCCCATCTAATATGAAAACAACAGAAAAAAACAGAGACACACACAAATAAAAATGACCGCATACACACACACACCCACACACACACACACACCTGCACCAATGCTGAATTAAATGCGAATTTATGTGTTATTTATCAGATCAAAGCCCCGTCCCCACCCTAACCAAATTCCCGCCGTTGCTGCCAAAATCTCACTCTGAGCTCAGTTCAAAACTTGAGAGCGCTGTGTTACAACAACCTAATGTACTCTTGAAGTAAGCCAGCAAGTGAGCTATAGTTCTAACGTAACTTGCTGTATGTTGTTGTAGAATACCGTCTGAACTGCATGTACCGAGCAAATCCATGACTGACCAGTGTTTATGCTGTCCTGAGCAGGAAACAAAAAGAACTGTGAAAAACTGTGAAAAACAGAGATAAACAGGACTCGACCATCATTATCAACACAGCGCAGAGTCCGCGGTTTATTTGAACCAGCCAGTGACTGCAAAGTGTAGCTAAGCCTCGGTTACACTTGTGCCGTGACCCGATTTCGTGGCAAAAGAAAGGGACCCCTCTATTTCCTGGATCCTTCCGTTGGGTGTGGCTACGTGGTCGTGCAGCAGGAAGACTGCGCAATGAGTGACTTTGAGTTCGGCTTACCATCTTCCGTCACAGTGGACCGTAGGTTAAGTCTTTGTGGGAAACACCTGACGATCAATACGTGGTTTGCAGTCATGTGATTCCAATGACGCTCAAAGTTCAGATGGGGATTAGAAATGATGGAAAGTGAGTACGCAAAAGCTTTGGGTGAGCCCGGACGTAGCAGGTATTATAAAAATGTAAAAACATATGTAGGATCTGACATAAGTAAAGGTGTTTTTTGTACCTGTTGTTGTACTTGCCCGATATCGAGGCCATCGGCATCATAAATGACCTCGTCCTCCAGACCTCCTAGTCTGGAGACATACTGTACAGCTACTTAGTGTGTGGTTGGGTCAGCGGCCTCGGATCCAAAGCAGCACTGAATGACTCCTAGGATATTATGACACAGTTTTTAAACAAAGTATGACATAGTTTTAATACCTATCTATAAGAAGACAAATACAAAAACACATGTACAAAATACAGAGGTGCCAAAATTCTTTACTCAATTAGAAGGACAGATACTTGTGTATAAACAGACTGACAAAAGTAACTCAGTAACTTGATTCAAATTCATTTACTCAAGTAAAAGTATTAAAACATGTAAAACATTTTAGGAGTTTCATGGTAAGAGACAGCCGTGCTTATGTATTCTGAAATGTTTTGACAACTAAAAACTAAAGCAGACCACCTCCTTCTTCTTCCCCTCCTCCCTATTTCCTCCACTCTCTTTCCTTACTTCCTCTCTTCTTCCCTCCCTCCTTTGTTTCCCTCTTTTCTCTGTCTTATCCTCCTGCCTTCTTCTTTTACTTTTAACCTCCCTCCCTTGCCTCTTTCCCCCATCCTTCCCTCTCTGCCTAAGTTTTTCACCTCTGTCCTTCTTACCTTAATGTGAAGGACAACAGGAGTTATAAAACAGAACTACAGCAGTTTCCTTAATAGAATATATATAAAGTCACTCACAGAACACTAATCAACCTACAAAAAATAAGCTTCATGAAGCACTGATGTTGACAAATACACACATACATCATTCAGTGTGAACTCATGTATAAGTTTGTTTTACTTTGAAATAGGGTATCTATTGCTTACTCGTGTAGGACAGCAGAGTCAGAAAGGTTGGTTAACGCACAGTAAATAACCTCAATCCTATCAATCAGTGCCAGTGAATCCTCCTTCTCCTCTCCTGCTTTCACACTGATATGTTCAATGGGCATTGCCCTACTCTACAGTATTTGGTACATTCTTCACACTAATCCGATGACTCTTTCCACATGAATTTGCACATTAGCCAATTTTCTTGTTTGTCCACCCTCATACGCAGAGAGTTGGCTCTTCCCTTTGGTGAATGCAGCCATATACGGTGAAGCACAGTAAAATCTGACACTGTCACCTGTGTTAAAGCCAAGGCCTGCCAAAACTTGTCACTCACTCACACCACAGTGTTGTGGTGTTTAGAATTGGACCAGGTTTGTTGCCAGTAAATTAGAAGGCCTTCCTATGAACACTTCAGAACAGTCCACAATCACTGCAACCTTAATCCAAATGCTTGCCTAAATGACATTGGCATGGTAGCTTGCAACTTCTCTCGTCACTTGATTCGTTTGTGAAATATGTCAATGCGAAGACAAGTTTCACCACACATGGAGAACTCACAGGTGACAGCCCTCTGTAAGATACAAGCCATTATAGAACCAGCTTTAGCGTGGCTCACATGCAAAGGACTTATGAACACAGCACCATGGACTCTGCACTTTTTACATGAAACAGGGGATTTACTTAAATAAGGCTTGAGCGCTCAGGTCGCAGAACATTTTAAAGGCAGCGATGCAAATCCCGTCTGTTTTCACTGCAGGTAACGTGCTCAGTCACAGAGAAATTATTGATGATAGTTTGATAGATGATAGGTTGATTAATATACATGTGAGCCCAGCATAGGACTAAAATTTATATATGCACAGATGATATTTATGTCTTCCATTTGTAATGATTAATCACACTTGAGGGGATTGTGGGTAATTACCTCTGAAAATATGCATTTGTGAGGTCACAGCATGTTCGGTATGTACTGTCTCCTGTCTTCCTGTAATCAGTGTTTATCCATGGAACATATGTACATAGGTATTATACCTTAATGAGAAAATACTGCATTAGTTGAATTCATGAGAAAATACTACATTGGTTGAATTGGTCAGTGAAAACATTTTCATTATATGATTTAGACCTGCTTAATTCTAAAGAGCTCTGTCCTTGATCTCTGCCCAGAAAATAATTTGCTGTGTTTACGTGGACCCCATTATTCCATTAATAATCAAAGGAATAATCCAAGCAGCATAAAAAATGTCCTGGCCTCATTCAAAAGAATGGTCAGTCAGATTGAGAAGGGTAGTGAAAACCTTTGATAAAACAATCAGCAGGAAGATATCAGCACCTAAGAACTATGTATACTCTCAAGTTACTATGTAAACTAAATATAACATTTGTGTGAAAGAGAAAGAGACAGAGAGACTACGAGAGAGATTGTGAGAGATTTATTGACCTTTTTATTTAACTGAAATTTTCTTGGCCACTCTTGATCAGTACAGTACACTGTGTAGTGTAGATGATGTATTAGAAATGTAATAACCACGGCGCCCTTGTAGTTTCTATTTTTTGTTGTTGTTCAGATTAGTTTCGCACTAAACTATCCAGGAGTTTGCAACTGTAAACTGTTCTGTTTTTATTTTTATTTATTTTAATAAATGACTGCTTCTTAACCTTTGCAATATCGAGGAGTCACTGTTGGGATTAGGAACAAATTGGTTCCCTAACTTTTATATCTTGTCAGCTGCCTTTTTAAAATACCAAAATAGTCAGTGGAATTAAACCGATTTTTTTACCAAATCTCTTGAAGTTTGAACAGTTTCACAACTGGATTAAATTTTAATTTGCCACATGATGCAGTCGTAAGATTAATTATTAAATGTAGTGAGCTTGTTTTAATTTTATTAAATCTATTTTACTACTATTTTATTCAACAAAACAGACCTGAGGCTGAGCTGTGAACTTGGATATGAAGGATCTGGCTGTGCAGAAAGCCAGATTAATATTTGAACACATCCAACATCTGCCCACCTTAAACCAGGCGTCAGTGCGATTACTGCGTTTTGCAAATTACAAAAAGCTTTAAAGGGAAAACCTGTCTAGTGTTAATCTCTGTGGATTCTGGTGTTCTTCATGCATTGTTTTGAAGGTTATTCATTTGGCTATCAGATGGTCACTGTAGAGGGTGCACTGTATAAGCTAAGGGGGTCCACAGAGGTCCAGCATGCAGCGTTTCTTATCTCTATGCCTATATATATCTCTATGACTGATGCAGTTGTTTTTTGTTGTTGTTTTAACTGCCCTTGTCACTTCAAGCTCAGCACAACTCTGTCCAATCAGAAGAGGGACACCAATACGGATTTCATTTCATCTACAAAACCTAATTAGCATGATTAAATCAGTGTTATGGTGCACAGCACTCTCTGAGAGCGAAAGGAAGAAATGTGCGTCTGAGTCAACCTTCAGATCCATGAGCTAAGACCGCCTAATTTATACAACATGCTCTCATCCCATTTGACCTCTGGGGATCTGTTTTGGTGAATCATGGACATGTGGAGCAAACCATAGGCATTGGCATCAGTTTAATTATGGCTCCCTGTAATTGGTTTTATCAGACAACAGAAATGGCTGTCTTAATAGCATCCACTCTTAAAAAAACTGTGGCTCAGTAGGTACAGCGGGTTGTCCATGAACCAGAGGGTTAGCGGTTCAATCCCCAGAATGTACCACATGTCGAAGTGTCCTTGAGCAAGACACTGAACCCCCAGTTGCTCCCAGTGTGTGGCACTGGTGTGTGAATGTGTGCGTGCTTGTGTGAGTGAATGGGTAGATGTGTCTCTCTGTAAAAGCGCTATATTAAAGCAAGACCATTTACCATTTAAAAAGCTAACCAATTCACACCATTTAGCTGTATTGAATCCACAGTAATTATTTAACAAATATCGTGGTAATCTGAAAATGTATCTAAGGTTGTAGAGATCCTTGCTCATCATTCAAATCACAATTGCAAATTGTATATTTTTCCATTATTCAGAGCACAGCATGTCTTCTTATTTTTCCCCTGCTGGTTTTGAGATTCCCCAACATGTCAAAGTGTAAACTATCTATTTTGAATGGTAAATGAATGGTTACCAGAAACCTGAGGAACTTGTATCTGCAGGGTGTATAAATATAAAATACTAACAACACTAGTTGGAGGTTATTCATTTGTTTTTATTCAATTCTTGTACAGAGATGACAATTTACCTGCAGGAACCTTCCAGAGGGATTAATCTATCTATCTATCTATCTATCTATCTATCTATCTATCTATCTATCTATCTATCTATCTATCTATCAAGGGGGACTAATCCCAACTTTATGGCAACACGTTTGAGTTTCCCAAACATTTACTGCAAAGTATTTAAAAAGTTGCCACACTGTACTAGTTTTCTGTGTTGAGTCTTTTTGTTTTGGTTTATTTGGTCTTTGGTTTTAATGAGGTATACCACAAGGAAATGTTGCTCGGATCACCAAGCTTGGATCACCAAGCCAAACCATATGCAAAACTATGTCCTTCACAAACCTCATCCTTGAATCAGTTTTACAGAAGAAGCAACCGAAGTGAATTATCTCAGCTTGAGCTACAGAGCGACGAACATGGTAAGAATCATATTCTTTTATTCTTTGTACAGCTGTTGAGGGAGAATATAGTGACACTGACATTTGGCATCCAAAAGGTCAAAGGTTAGATTCACTGTGACACAAAAAAACTTTTCCCTGTAATATTTTGTAAATTAAAGTAAACTTTATCAATGGGTTGTTGGCAGCATTTGCCTCTAAAGTGCATATACATAGACACCTTTGTAGGAATAGAGTATTTTTTTTTTCTTTTTAGAAATGTAGGTTAATTACAACATATTGTCAAGTAAATTCTACCACAGACATTTTAAGCTTGTTGTCTTTTAATGTACATCATTTGGTTTTCTTTCTTGTTTTAGGTCTACCATGATGACATCTTGTTTGTGTAAACAAGCCACAACACATGCAATTGCATATCCTTAAAACAGACAGAAGAAACCACAGAAACCGATCTCAGCTTGAACTACAGAGCAACGACCATGGAAGGAATCATCTTCTTAATGATTCTTTGTACAGCTGTTGAGGGTAAACGTGTTTTTCTTGCCGATAAAAAGAAATGGATTGAGGCCCAGGCTTACTGTAGACAACATCACACTGATCTTTCCGTCATTAATAACCAGAATGATACAGACAAGCTCAGATTAGCTGCAGGTGGAACACTTCAAACAGGATGGATCGGCCTCCACCGAGATTCTGACAATTCAGATCTTTGGAAGTGGTCAGGAGGGGGATACATTACATACCAAAACTGGGATGTGGGAGAGCCTAATAATTATGACAACAAGGAGAAAACTGGACTGATTTTGCAAAACACAAACTGGCATGATGCAAATGAACAGCATGATCATCCTTTTTACTGCATCGATATTTCTGTGGTGGAAGAGAAGAAGTCCTGGGAAGAAGCTCTGAATCACTGCAGAGAGCGTAGCACTGATCTCCCCAGCCTGCTCTCTGAGACCGACCTCCTTCTGGCCCAGACTGAGATCCAGGAAAGCCGCATTACTCAGCCCGTGTGGATCGGCCTGCGTTTCATGGGTGACCACTGGTTGTGGGTGAACGGTGATCCACTGCTGTACAAGGCCTGGCCGCAAGAAGATCTGGACCACCAGTGTCCTGTCTTCAAACGCTGTGGTGCCATAAGCAGAGACGGACAGTGGCAGAACTGGGACTGTCAGGACCAGCTCAACTTCATCTGTATCTGAGGAAATCTCAATATTATATTTGGTAAATTAGTTCAAGTAGCATGAAAACTATCACTGTTGGTGACTTTGACCATAGGAAAAACTATAATGTAGAAGTTTAGAAGACAGTAGATGCCAACAGATGACATATTACACTAATATAATACACTCACTGACCACCTTATTAGGTACATCTTACTAGTGCTGGGTTGGACCTCTTTGTTGTCTGAAATGACTTCATTTTCGTGGCACAGATTCAACAAGGTGCTGGACGTATTCCTAAGAGTTTGACCATTTTCACATGACAGCATCACACAGTTGCTGCAGATTTGTCTGCGCATCCAAGATATGAATTTTCTATTCCACCTTGTGCTCTTTTGGATTGAGATCTGGTGACTCTATAGGTCATTGGAGCAGAATTAAGTCATATTCAAGTTCAAGTAACCAGTTTCAGATTATTTCAGCTTTGTGACATGGCAGGTTATCCTGTTGGAAGTAGCCATAATAATATGTGGCCATAAAGAGATGGATGTAGTCAGCAGCAATACTCAGGAAGGCTGTGGCATGTAAACAATATCCTGTATTTATTAAGGGACCTAAAGTGTACCATTATAATATCCTCCACAAGACCAGCAGCAGCAGCAACCTGAACAAGGCAGTGCTGATCTATGCTCTCATGTGTGACCCTTCCATCCAAATGTCGCAGCAGAAACTGAGACTTCTCAGAACAGGCAACGTTTTTCCAGTCATGTAGAATTGTACTTTGCATTTATACATTTACACATCTTTAGGTTCACTCTGGTTAGTTTTTGTTTGTATAGACACATGTAGGTGTGGGGTGTTGTTTACTGGTGTGTTTTGATTTTGGTTAGGGGGGTAGGGTTTTCTTTTGAGATTTCATTTGTAACAAGGACTTGGTCTGTATGTTTACTTTCCTTTTGTTTTACTAACTTCTTTGGTTTATTCAGTGCCCCTTGTCCAGCCTTAGTGCAGTGCTTTCAGTTGTCTTAACTGTCAATAAACTTTAACTAAAAAGTCGATTCTCCCTGGTTTTAATGTTGCTTCCCTCACCTTCCCTTACCCGAGCGGGTCATAACATCTTGTAACCAAAGAAATGTTAAATTTATAATCAGTGTTTTCTATCAAATTGTATTTTGTGTGTCCTTCATAAAAAAAAAAAACACATTCTGCTCAGTTTTTTTTTTTTTTTTTTTCTGTGCTTGCATGAGATGCTGAGCTTTATTGTCATTCGACACTGGGCATGAAGGGGTTATAAAGTTTGAGGAGGAGCAGCAAATTACAACATGCAAGGTTTGCAAACAAATAGTGCATAAAAAGGACAATAACACCACTAATTTGTTCCACCACCTCAAACACGAGCACAAACCAGAATATGAAGAAAACCAGCAAATGTGCGAGGATGCAGAAGCAGCGTCGACGTCATTCAAAGAGTCCGGCAAAAAAACAACAACTCAGATAAAACTTGCCGATGCATTATAGTCAAAAAGATTAGGCTAAATTGTTGTTTATTTATCGTCATTTTTATCGTTAACGTGATAAATACCAGAAATTATCGGATAGATGTTTTAGTCCGTATCGCCCATCCCTACCACAGCCTCAGTCTTTCTCTTGCAGACAGCCTCTCGCTCTCTCTCTCTCTACAAACTCATACAGTTACATTAAGCTAGCTAACGTCAGTAGCTACTTTACATATCGCAACATGCTCTTTCACCTCTTGTAGGCCGTGTTATAATTTGTTCGCGGTAAGCGTAACAAACATTTAAACTGAAACAAATCACTTTTTGTGACAAAAATCTCAAACGTGTTTAAGATAAGGCCACGGGTGCTCGGTGGGAGTTTCTCCAGGTGTTTCTCCAGTTTCTTCCTGCATTGTATGGATTGTATGGCATGACGTAGTGAATCACTAGAAACAGTTTATTTTCTCAGAATTTTGAAAGAAAAATTAAAAAAAATAATCAGCTGAATCAGCTAAAAGTATCCCCCAAAAATAATACTCAAGTAAAGTACAGGTACTCAAAAACTGTACTTAAGTACAGTACTCAAGTAAATTTACTTTGTTACTGTCCACCAATGCACATACACACACACCCCATCCCCCCACATGTAGAAACACATACACACAAAGGCTCACACTCACTGTACACGGTAGAGCAGGGGTCGCCAACATGGTGCCCGCGGGCACCTGGTCGCCTGCCGGGACCATGTGAGTCGCCTGCAGGGGATGTTCTAAAAGTAGCACTTGTCATCGAGCGCCTCTAAAAATGGTATTTAATTGTGTCGCCGTTCTTTTTTATATCAATAACACTTGAATTACTGTAGAGTCGAACATGGTATTATTTAATATAAATTATATATATATTATGTTTTATGTATATATGAACTCTGACCTCATCTGGTTTCAAAGTTCAGTATCACGCGCAAGACAAACCGCCATCTTCGTTTTTATCGACATAGGCAAAAAGCATCTATGCTCTTTGACATAGGAGAGCGGCTGTGGCTGTGTTGAGCAGCTAAGGTCACAACAGAAAAACAGCAAAAAGCGAAAGAAAACGTACCATTTTGTGGTACTTCCCAGTGAGTGGTAAGAAGCGTTCTTTTTTTTATCACAGTAAAAGAAACGTGCGTATATCTCATTTATGGGGTTACTGTGGCAACGGCAAAGCGGCACAATGAGGAGAGACACTTCAGTTCAGTACTGTCACACTAGCTTCCATGCTAACTGCACTACAGCCAGCCGTGAGTTAAAGGCAGTGTTTTTACCAGGGACTTGTGGTCAGGAAGGGAAACGTAATGACAATAAAATTAATTATACTATTGATAAAATAAATCATACTATTTTTCCACTGGTCTGATTTAAATCAGAAATAAATGCAATTTCTGTATGATTCCCCTCATTTCGATTATTTTCATAGTCAAAATCGCTGAATTTACTATTACTTGTGTGAATACAGGGAGTTGTGCGCGTGCCTGTGGCTGACTGTATGGCATCAATATATTGGCTGTCCGTATTTTTATCATGTGTCCCAATCTTCCATAGCCTAATTAATGTATCTCATGTATGAATGTAACATATTTAGTCTTGTTTATCTGACAATTACATTATTAATTAAACCGCATTGAAAAACGATATGATGCAGACAGTACTTGTGCCTGGAAGAGGGCGCTATTGAGCTACGGGTTCATGCTATCGCTCTTCTACGCTGAGTGAACTGTACTGTCGGTCCATTAATGCAGAGTTGTACAAATGTGATATGATTCATTATATGTGAAAGAATGTTTTTTTTTTTTTTAATATTACATTAAGGGTAGTTTGTACAAACATGGGACAAAGTTCATGATTTGTTCAAAAATGTCACAAAGGTGTTACTTTGAACAAAAATAAAGCAGGCGACTTTAAACAAAGTGCTGCAAATGTGCTCATTCATACAGAGCAGTCAAGAATGATAACTAAGTCAGAGAGACATGTGATGTGAGTAATGTTGAAACTGAATTATAGGAACAATGTTTAAATAAGGTTTCTACCATTTAAATCATTACTAATATTTATTGTGAGGATTCATTAACAACAATGTGATATACCAGCAATCACTAACTTGAGCAGACAGCCTTAATATTATTATTATTACAATTATTGAAGGTGAACTTTGTGACTATGTTATTCAGTAAGTTTGTATCAAAGGTAGCCCTTTGAATTACTCGGTACCCTTAAAGTAACTCTCAGTTTCAAAAAGGTTGGTGACCCCTGCGCTAGAGAGAGGCATGGCTGGCACCAAGACCTGGAGCAAGGAGAAAGCCACCTTTGGGGGCCGACCGCATCAAGAGGGCCTCCAGCCCACGACTATACACAGCACCGCCATAGAGACTGCCCCAACCCGGGTAGACAGGAGGCCCTACACCAAGGTGCAGAGCCCCCCAGCCACCAGAGCCGCCCACAGGACAGCACCCCGTCAGTAGACCAGAGCAACTCCTAGTGTGGTAGGCCCCCATGAGGAGACACTGGAGCTAAAAACTGAGGGACTTAAACTGTAAGACAGGATAAAAATGACCAATATAGATAAGATGCCTTCAGCTTGTAAAATTAAAACATGTAGTTGACATTACCAACTTAAGATGAGATTTAAAAAAAAAAAAAAAAAAAAGCTCCACTAGCTTGCATTCACCTCGCTCTGTGATAGACTGATGAGTGACACTTTCATTGTTTGCCATTCGCAGGAAATAGATCTGCTGCTGGCTGTAGGCTACTGTATTTTAAATTGCCATGTCAACCGTCATACATGGTTGCCGGTAGCTTCTGCCTGTTAGTGGAGCTGCTAAGCTCAGTAATCATGCTTTCTTGTAAGAAGCATGAAACTTTGAGGGTTTGTTCTTCAGGATACGCTTTAATATAAGATGTGGAGGCATTCTCAGTTTGGCCCCTGAGGTCAGCTAGAGGTCATTAACCTCTGTAATATGTCCTTTTCATGCACAAAATTGTAAATGTGGGTATTTTAGGATCTAAATGTAACAGAAATGTAAACCAAATATGTATTTCCAAGCTTCTGGGCATGAGAAACTCATTCATGCCATTGATAGCACTCTAAGAGGCTACAACACACATGTCAAACTCTAACAGCCCTAACTCATTTAACGTTAACATACATACTGTGGGAAAATAAGGTCCCATATTTCCACGTGGTTTGGCCACTGATTTACATGAAAACCCTAATTTAAATGCGAATTTATGTTATTTATCAGATCAAAGCCCCGTCCCCACCCTAACCAAATTCCCGCCGTTGCTGCCAAAATCTCACTCTGAGCTCAGTTGAAAACTTGAGAGCGCTGTGTTACAACAACCTAATGCACTCTTGAAGTAAGCCAGCGAGTGAGCTATAGTTCTAACGTAACTTGCTGTATGTTGTTGTAGAATACCGTCTGAACTGCATGTACCGAGCAAATCCATGACTGACCAGTGTTTATGCTGTCCTGAGCAGGAAACAAAAAGAACTGTGAAAAACTGTGAAAAACAGAGATAAACAGGACTTGACCATCATTATCAACACAGCGCAGAGTCCGCGGTTTATTTGAACCAGCCAGTTACTGCAAAGTGTAGCTAAGCCTTGGTAACACTTGTGCCGTGACCCGATTTCGGGGAAAAAGAAAGGGACCCCTCTATTTCCTGGAGCCTTCCGTTGGGTGTGGCTACGTGGTCGTGCAGCAGGAAGACTGCGCAATGAGTGACTTTGAGTTCGGCTTACCATCTTCCGTCACAGTGGACCGTAGGTTAAGTCTTTGTGGGAAACACCTGACGATCAATACGTGGTTTGCAGTCATGTGATTCCAATGACGCTCAAAGTTCAGATGGGGATTAGAAATTATGGAAAGTGAGTACGCAATAGCTTTGGGTGAGCCCGGACGTAGCAGGTATTATAAAAATGTAAAAACATATGTAGGATCTGACATAAGTAAAGGTGTTTTTTGTACCTGTTGTTGTACTTGCCTGATATCGAGGCCATTGGCATCATAAATGACCTCGTCCTCCAGACCTCCTAGTCTGGAGACATACTGTACAGCTACTTAGTGTGTGGTTGGGTCAGCGGCCTCGGATCCAAAGCAGCAGTGAATGACTCCTAGGATATTATGACACAGTTTTTAAACAAAGTATGACATAGTTTTAATACCTATCTATAAGAAGACAAATACAAAAACAGATGTACAAAATACAGAGATGCCAAAATTGTTTACTGAATAAGAAGGACAGATACTTGTGTATAAACAGACTGACAAAAGTAACTCAGTAACTTGATTCAAATTCATTTACTCAAGTAAAAGTATTAAAACATGTAAAACATTTTAGGAGTTTCATGGTAAGAGACAGCCGTGCTTATGTATTCTGAAATGTTTTGACAACTAAAAACTAAAGCAGACCACCTCCTTCTTCTTCCCCTCCTCCCTATTTCCTCCACTCTCTTTTCTTACTTCCTCTCTTCTTCCCTCCCTCCTTTGTTTCCCTCTTTTCTCTGTCTTATCCTCCTGCCTTCTTCTTTTACTTTTAACCTTTCTCCCTTGCCTCTTTCCCCCATCCTTCCCTCTCTGCCTAAGTTTTTCACCTCTGTCCTTCTTACCTTAATGTGAAGGACAACAGGAGTTATAAAACAGAACTACAGCAGTTTCCTTAATAGAATATATACAAAGTCACTCACAGAACACTAATCAACCTACAAAAAATAAGCTTCATGAAGCACTGATGTTGACAAATACACACATACATCATTCAGTGTGAACTCATGTATAAGTTTGTTTTACTTTGGAATAGGGTATCTATTGCTTACTCTGGTAGGACAGCGGAGTCAGAAAGGTTGGTTAACGCACAGTAAATAACCTCAATCCTATCAATCAGTGCCAGTGAATCCTCCTTCTCCTCTCCTGCTTTCACACTGATATGTTCAATGGGCATTGCCCTACTCTACAGTATTTGGTACATTCTTCACACTAATCCGATGACTCTTCCCACATGAATTTGCACATTGGCCAATTTTCTTGTTTGTTCACCCTCATACGCAGATAGTTGGCTCTTCCCTTTGGTGAATGCAGCCATATACGGTGAAGCACAGTAAAATCTGACACTGTCACCTGTGTTAAAGCCAAGGCCTGCCAAAACTTGTCACTCACTCACACCACAGTGTTGTGGTGTTTAGAATTGGACCAGGTTTGTTGCCAGTAAATTAGAAGGCCTTCCTATGAACACTTCAGAACAGTCCACAATCACTGCAACCTTAATCCAAATGCTTGCCTAAATGACATTGGCATGGTAGCTTGCAACTTCTCTCGTCACTTGATTCGTTTGTGAAATATGTCAATGCGAAGACAAGTTTCACCACACATGGAGAACTCACAGGTGACAGCCCTCTGTAAGATACAAGCCATTATAGAACCAGCTTTAGCGTGGCTCACATGCAAAGGTCTCATGAACACAGCACCATGGACTCTGCACTTTTTACATGAAACAGGGGATTTACTTAAATAAGGCTTGAGCGCTCAGTGACGCAGAACATTTTAAAGGCAGCGATGCAAATCCCGTCTGTTTTCACTGCAGGTAACGTGCTCAGTCACAGAGAAATTACTCATAGTTTGACAGATGATAGATTGATTAATATACATGTGAGCCCAGCATAGGACTAAAATTTATATATGCACAGATGATATTTATGTCTTCCATTTGTAATGATTAATCACACTTGAGGGGATTGTGGGTAATTACCTCTGAAAATATGCATTTGTGAGGTCACAGGGTGTTGTACTGTCTCCTGTCTTCCTGTAATTAGTGTTTATCCATGGAACATATGTACATAGGTATTATACCTTAATGAGAAAATACTGCATTAGTTTAATTCATGAGAAAATACTACATTGGTTGAATTGGTCAGTGAAAACATTTTCATTATATAATTTAGACCTGCTTAATTCTAAAGAGCTCTGTCCTTGATCTCTGCCCAGAAAATCATTTGCTGTTTACGTTGACCCCATTATTCCATTAATAATCAAAGGAATAATCCAAGCAGCATAAAAAATGTCCTGGCCTCATCTAAAAGAATGGTCAGTCAGATTGAGAAGGGTAGTGAAAACCTTTGATAAAACAATCAGCAGGAAGATATCAGCACCTAATAACTATGTATACTCTCAAGTTACTATGTAAACTAAATATAACATTTGTGTGAAAGAGAAAGAGACAGAGAGACTACGAGAGAGATTGTGAGAGATTTATTGACCTTTTTATTTAACTGAAATTTTCTTGGCCACTCTTGATCAGTACAGTACACTGTGTAGTGTAGATGATGTATTAATTATATGTAATAACCACGGCGCCCTTGTAGTTTCTATTTTTTGTTGTTGTTCAGATTAGTTTCGCACTAAACTATCCAGGAGTTTGCAACTGTAAACTGTTCTGTTTTTATTTTTATTTATTTTAATAAATGACTGCTTCTTAACCTTTGCAATAGCGAGGAGTCACTGTTGGGATTAGGAACAAATTGGTTCCCTAACTTTTATATCTTGTCAGCTGCCTTTTTAAAATACCAAAATAGTCAGTGGAATTAAACCGATTTTTTTACCAAATCTCTTGAAGTTTGAACAGTTTCACAACTGGATTAAATTTTAATTTGCCACATGATGCAGTCGTAAGATTAATTATTAAATGTAGTGAGCTTGTTTTAATGTTATTAAAACTATTTTACTATCATTTTATTCAACAAAACAGACCTGAGGCTGAGCTGTGAACTTGGATATGAAGGATCTGGCTGTGCAGAAAGCCAGATTAATATTTGAACACATCCAACATCTGCCCACCTTAAACCAGGTGTCAGTGCGTCTCCTGTATATTTCTTGGCTTGCGATTACTGCGTTTGCAAATTACAAAAAGCTTTAAAGGGAAAACCTGTCTAGTGTTAATCTCTGTGGATTCTTGTGCTCTTCATGCATTGTTTTGAAGGTTATTCATTTGGCTATCAGATGGTCACTGTAGAGGATGCACTGTATAAGCTAAGGGGGTCCACAGAGGTCCAGCATGCAGTGTTTCTTATCTCTATGCTGACTGATGCAGGTGGTCCAGGGACCAGAGGGCGGTCAGACCAACTCACTCTTTCAATGCATGCAGACTCATAAATAAACATAATGAACCCCCACCTGCCTCAGAGATTTTTTATTTATTCATTTTTTATGTTGATATTAAACAAAACTATTTATCCCAACTGAATATATTTTTTTTAACTGCCCTTTTCACTTCAAACTCAGCACAACTCTGTCCAATCAGAAGAGGGACACCAATACGATTTTCATTTCATCTACAAAACCTAATTAGCATGATTAAATCAGTGTTATGGTGCACAGCACTCTCTGAGAGCGAAAGGAAGAAATGTGCTTCTGAGTCAACCTTCAGATCCATGAGCTAAGACCGCCTAATTTATACAACATGCTCTCATCCCATTTTACCTCTGGGGATCTGTTTTGGTGAATCATGGACATGTGGAGCAAACCATAGGCATTGGCATCCGTTTAATTATGGCTCCCTGTAATTGGTTTTATCAGACTAAAAGAAATGGCTGTCTATCATATTGATAGAACAAGCATGTAAGGCCTCCAGCACTGGTTTCTTCATCTGTAGAGTACACTTATGGCCCTGTGTCAGCACATTTAATAGGGTGAGCTCAGAGACAGAGACAGTTTAAGAGAAATTCAACATGTAGTATTTTGTGTAGGTGTAGATAATCTAGGATGTTGGAATGTTAATTATATGACCTATGTAAATAGTTCCACCTACCGCAAATGGTGAGAATTAAATTATCATCATGAATGAAACAACACACCAAGTCTGTTTTTAATGGTAAATGAATGGTTACCAGAAACCTGAGGAACTTGTATCTGCAGGGTGTATAAATATAAAATACTAACAACACTGACCTCTGTATATGCAGTCAGTTTCCCTTCCTTTCTGAATAATTTGCAATAATAATAGGCAACAACATTTACTGCAAAGTATTTAAAAAGTTGCCACACTGTACTAGTTTTCTGTGTTGAGACTTTTTGTTTTGGTTTATTTGGTCTTTGGTTTTAACGAGGTATACCACAAGGAAATTTTGCTTGGATCACTAAGCCAAACCACATGCAAAACTATGTCCTTCATAAACCTCACCCTTGAATCAGTTTTACAGAAGAAGCAACCGAAGTGAATTATCTCAGCTTGAGCTACAGAGCGACGAACATGGTAAGAATCATATTCTTTTATTCTTTGTACAGCTGTTGAGGGAGAATATTTGGGCTGCAGCTATCGATTCTTTTTGTAATCGATTAATCTAGCACTTTATCGATCGATTAATCGGCTATTTATTTATTTTTTACGTTTTTAAACAACCTTTGGCTCCAAAACTAAGCCCATTTATTGCAATTTACCCATTAAAAGTGCCAGTGAGAACAATTAAATAACAATACAGTTAAGCGAACTTACTGTAAACAGGCGAGTCACTTACGACAACATACTACGTCACCTTTGCAAATGTGCATTTCTACATCTGGTTTTTGAGCTCGTTTCTGTCCCTTTTTTTTTATTAAAACCGGTCCATTTTGTGTTTTACGCTAGCTAGCGGAGCTTATGTCGCCTGCCTGCAAACGTGCGCTGCGGTCAAGTTTTGTAAACAATGCCACATGGCCACTTTCATTCGTGCTTTCCGTGATTCAGCTGCGTGAAATGTATTACAACTTATGAATGTAATGATCCAAATTTTTGCTGTTTATGGGCATCTTTACTCTCCGCCATCGCGCCGAATAAATTCAAAATGTATCTCTCGCTGGTGGTGTGCTTCGCATAGGTGCTTCAGTGCTTCCAAAACAACGATCCGTGTGGAAAAGTCAGATCCCCGCACGTATAGTGCGCGTCATAGGAATTTAACGAGGCTTCGAGGCAGAGTTTTTGCCTCAAGCAATTTTTGTAATCGAGTTAATCGAGTAACTCGACGAATCGTTTCAGCCCTAGAGAATATAATGACATTGACATTTGTCATCCAAAAGGTCAAAGGTTAGGTTCACTGTGACACAAAAAAAAATCCTCCTCTACTCTACATACAGCCACATGGAGGTAATACTAGTTCCATGAAATATCTTGTAAATTAAAGTAAACTTTATTAATGGGTTGTTGGCAGCATTGCCTCTAAAGTGCATATACATAGACACCTTTGTAGGAATAGAGTATTTTTTTTTCTTTTTAGAAATGTAGGTTAATTACAACATATTGTCAAGTAAATTCTACCACAGACATTTTAAGCTTGTTGTCTTTTAATGTACATCATTTGGTTTTCTTTCTTGTTTTAGGTCTACCATGATGACATCTTGTTTGTGTAAACAAGCCACAACACATGCAATTGCATATCCTTAAAACAGACAGAAGAAACCACAGAAACCGATCTCAGCTTGAACTACAGAGCAACGACCATGGAAGGAATCATCTTCTTAATGATACTTTGTACAGCTGTTGAGGGAGAAATAGGTAAACATGTTTTTCTTGCCAATAAAAAGAGATGGAATGAGGCCCAGGCTTACTGTAGACAACATCACACTGATCTTTCTGTCATTAATAACCAGAATGATACAGACAAGCTCAGATTAGCTGCAGGTGGAAAACTTCAAACAGGATGGATCGGCCTGCAGCGAGACTCTGACAATTCAGATCTTTGGAAGTGGTCAGGAGGGGGATACATTACATACCAAAACTGGAATGATGGAGAGCCTAATAATTTGTACGGTGTTGAGAACAAAGCAGTGATTGGGTGGAACACATTCTGGAATGATGTAAATGAACAGCAATATCGACCTTTTTACTGCATCGATATTACTGTGGTGGAGGAGAAGAAGTCCTGGGAAGAAGCTCTGAATCACTGCAGAGAGCGTAACACTGATCTCCCCAGCCTGCTCTCTGAGACCGACCTCCTTCTGGCCCAGACTGAGATCCAGAAAAGCCCTATTAGTGAACCCGTGTGGATCGGCCTGCGTTTCATGGGTGACCACTGGTTGTGGGTGAACGGTGATCCACTGCTGTACAAGGCCTGGCCGCAAGAAGATCTGGACCACCAGTGTCCTGTCTTCAAACGCTGTGGTGCCATAAGCAAAGACGGACAGTGGCAGAACTGGGACTGTCAGGACCAGCTCAACTTCATCTGTATCTGAGGAAATCTCAATATTATATTTGGTAAATTAGTTCAAGTAGCATGAAAACTATCACTGTTGATGACTTTGACCATAGGAAAAACTATAATGTAGAAGTTTAGAAGCCAGTAGATGCCAACAGATGACATATTACACTAATATAATACACTCACTGACCACCTTATTAGGTACATCGTACTAGTGCTGGCTTGGACTTCTTTTTGTTGTCTGAAATTACTTCATTTTCGTGGCACAGATTCAACAAGGTGCTGGACGTATTCCTAAGAGTTTGACCATTTTAACATGACAGCATCACACAGTTGCTGCAGATTTGTCTGCGCATCCAAGATATGAATTCTCTATTCCACCTTGTGCTCTTTTGGATTGAGATCTGGTGACTCTATAGGTCATTGGAGCAGAATGAAGTCATATTCAAGTTCAAGTAACCAGTTTCAGATTATTTCAGCTTTGTGACATGGCAGGTTATCCTGTTGGAAGTAGCCATAATAATATGTGGCCATAAAGAGATGGATGTAGTCAGCAGCAATACTCTGTAGGCTGTGGCATGTAAACAATATCCTGTATTTATTTAGGGACCTAAAGTGTACCATTATAATATCCTCCACAAGACCACCAGCAGCAACCTGAACAAGGCAGTGCTGATCCATGTTCTAGTGTTCAATTCAATTAAATTCAGTTTTATTTATATAGCATCAATAACAATACAAATAGTCTCAAGACGCTTGACAAGACCCCCAGAGCAAGCCTGAAGGCGACGGTGGCAAGGAAAAACTCCCTTTTAACTGGAAGAAACCTTGAGCAGAACCCAGCTCATATGGAGGGACCCATCTGCCTAAGGCCAGCCGGGTACAGACAGAGGCCCTTCCATCCAAATGTCGCAGCAGAAATTGAGACTTCTCAGAACAGGCAATGTTTTTCCAGTCATGTAGAATTGTACTTTGCATTTATACATTTATACATCTTTAGGTTCACTCTTGCTAGTTTTTGTTTGTGTCACATGTAGGTGTGGGGTGTTGTTTACTGGTGTGTTTTGATTTTGCTTAAGGAGGTAGGGTTTTCTTTTGAGATTTCATTTGTAACAAGGACTTGGTCTGTATGTTTACTTTCCTTTTGTTTTACTAACTTCTTTGGTTTATTCAGTGCCCCTTGTCCAGCCTTAGAGCTGTGCTTTCTGTTGTCTTAACTGTCAATAAACCTTAACTAAAAAGTAAATTCTCCCTGGTTTTAATGTTGCTTCTCTCACCTCTACCAGAGCTGGGTCATAACATCAGTGTTTCCTATCCCATCATCATTTTTTCCCAGCTTTAAGTCAACAGGCCAAAGCATGTGCAAAGTCATATCTACCAACCCTGACATTTACAGAAGAAACAGCCACAGAAAACAATTTGAGCTTGAGCTACAAAGCAAAAAGAGAAGAAACAACATCTTCTTACAGGATTTCTCTTGAGTCAAGGATGAAATATGTCAACACCTTTAAGACCCTTTAGGTGTGAATCTTAAATCTCAATGCAAGTCCACTGCGGCAACCTCAAGCAGCTCAGTGATGTACTAATTAGACATCTGTTCAACTGGACTGGTTTTAGTTGAGAATGAGTGTAAGTCACATCTTAAGACTGTTTTTGTTTTCATATTAGCTGAGATTATTCGATACTTTCTGTTTGCAAGTAAATTTGTTTTAGGTGCTGCAGTATACCTGTCAAGTTTTGGACAAATGCAGACCCCAACCCAGCTCCAGAGAGTTCCAGAGGGTTTTGTTTTTTTTTTGTCAGGAGGAGTGTCTTCTCTGTTGTGGCGTCCATCATCCATCTCTGTTTTGTTTTTGCTTTTTTTGTGTGTTTTTTTTGTCTCACGCCACACAACCACATAGCCACACCCACCAGAAGGCTCTAGGCAATAGAGGGGTCCCTTTCTTTTGCCACGAAGTTTGGGTCACGGCACAAGTGTAACCGAGGCCCAGCTATACTTCGCAGTAACTGGCTGGTTTAAATAAACACGTCGACTCTGCGCTGTGTTGATAATCATGGTCGGGAGTCTTGTTTATCTTTGTTTCCTGCACAGGACAGCATAAACACTGGTCAGTCATGGATTGGCTCAGTACATGCAGTTCAGACACAGCACTCTACAACAACATACAGCAAGTTATGTTAGTGCAGCCAAGTCAAAATTTCTGATTTTTTCCCTCCTGTAAAAAAAAAATAAATGTACATACCCCTCAGTGCACACACAGTACTAATACTGTACAGTATAACCTTCCACTGGTGAGTTTGAAGAAAAGTTGAAGAATAAACAGTTTTAATAAATGTTTTTTTGCAGAAGTGTCACTGTGACCTCTGACCTTTTGATTGTTAAATGTCACCACTTCATTATTTTATGTTATCAAACAGTCATATGTAAATGTAATGTTAATATATGGACTTTTCATGTTTAACCAAAGACATGTTCTGCACAGTGATAAGAGACAGGACATTTGTTGTTTTAAAATTACTGCAGTACATACATAGTACATACATAATATCCCGTTTTGGCCTGTCCTGTATTTTACCCTTCTTTCCTGCCATCTGCTCGTATTAGTATTTTCCCATATATCTCCCGTATTTTAACCTGTGTTATTAAAAAATCATAATACCCCAGGCCTGGGCGGAGAAAAAAAAAACATTCCCAATCTCAATCTGAGCTCTGTCACTAGCCACCTGTAGAAGCCAGTGTTGGGAGTAACGCGTTACAAATGCACTTAAACCTGAAATTAAGGAAAGAAAGAAAGAAAGAAGAAAGGAAGTAAGGAAAGAGAGTGGAGGAAAGAGGGAGGAGGGGAAGAAGGAGGAGGAAGTCTGCTTTAGTTTTTAGTCCTCAAAACATTTCAGAATATATAAGCACGGCTGTCAGTTACCACAAAACTCCTAAAATGTTTTACATGTTTTAATACTTGAGTAAATGAATTTGGCAGACGGCTGCGATCCATCGAGTGTAGGACCACTCGCATGGCGAACAGTTTTTTCCCATCCGCAGTCCGTCTGCTGAACAATACCAAGCCCCCCCCATGAACACATCAGTCTCACCATCACCCCACAGTTCTGGTGGAATATATATATATACTGTGTATATATTTTGTAGTTTTTGTATTTTTGTATTTTAAATATAGTTTCTATATTTATTTTATTTTATTCTATTTTATTTTGTTTTATGCGTACCAACACCAAGGCAAATTCCTTGTATGCACAAACATGCTTGGCAATAAAGTCCTTTCTGATTCTGATTCTGATTCTGATTCTGATTCTGAATCAACTGGGTTACTTTTATACAAGTATCTGTCCTTCTAATTGAGTAAAGTACAGTGGTATGAAAAAGTTTGGGCACCCCTCTAAGATTTCATAATAATTTGCTCTAACTTTATAAAAGACGATCACAGCAACAAGATTTTATTTCCTACAGAGATGTAGACATTTGAGTGTTTTCCAGACCAAAATTCTTAGAGTATCATTACAAAGTTTTATTATAATAAATAAAAATGTAAAAAATGGTATGTGCAAAAGTTTGGGCACCCTTTTAATCACATTGATTTCAAGACCTGTAGGGATTTGTAGCTGACATGTTGCAGCCCAAAACTGCTTTGATTAGCTTGTGAGACCTTCAATTACAAAGACAGGTAAAACCAATCACGAAAAAGGCTATTTAACAGAGGCAATTGCTGGCTGTGCTTGTCCTATGCTCCTGGCAACATGGGGGCATCGAAACAACTCTCCACTGACCAAGAAACTAAGATAATTCATTATCATGAATTAGGAGAAGGGTACAAGAAATTATCAAGAAGGTTTGGGATGTCTATCTCCACAGTCAGAAATGTGGTGCAGAAATGGAAGGCCAGAAGAACAGTCATTGTGAAGGAAAGATGTGGTAGGCCAAAAAAAATACTGGAAAGACACAGGCGAAGGATGGTTAGAATGGTCACAGACAAGCCACAGACCACCTCCACAGAACTACAAGAACATCTGGCTACTGATGGTGTAGTTGTTCATCGTTCCACAATCCAGCGCACTTTGCACCAGGAAAAGCTCTTTGGAAGGCTGATGCGCAAAAAGCCTTTCCTGAGTGTTCGTCACAAGAAGAGTCGCATGAGGTATGCAAAAGCACATCTGGACAAGCCAGAAGCATTTTGGAAAAAAATACTGTGGTCAGATGAGACTAAGATAGAGTTATTTGGTCAGAACAAGAGGAGGTATGCATGGCGAAAAAAACACACTGAATTCCATGAGAAGAACTTATTGCCTACTGTGAAATATGGTGGAGGGTCCATCATGTTAGAGGGCTGTGTGGCTACCACAGGGACTGGAAACCTTGTTAAAGTTGAGGGCCACATGAATTCCTCTCAGTATCAGCAGATTCTTGACAAGAATGTTCAAGAATCTGTCACAAAGTTGAAGCTACGCCGGGGTTGGATTATTCAGCAGGACAATGATCCCAAGCACTGTTCAAAATCCACCAAGGAATTCATGCAGAAGCACAAGTACAATCTTCAGGAATGGCCATCCCAGTCCCCAGACCTTAACATCATTGAAAATGTATGGATTGATTTGAAGCAGGCTGTTTACGTACAGAAGCCAAGAAACCTGACTGAACTGGAGGCGTTTTGTATGGAGGAATGGGCCAAAGTACCACCTGCCAGACTTCAGGGACTTATCAGTGGCTATAGGAGGCGTCTACAGGCTGTTCTTGCAGCAAAAGGAGGGTCTATTAAATATTAATGGAATTATTTCTTTGGGGTACCCAAATTTATGCACATGCCTATTTTTGTTTAAATATTCATAAAAATGTTTCTGTTGGACCAATGAAAATGATTTCACTACTGAGATGTTTCTGTTTCCATAAGGTATAACATTTGTTAAAATAAAGTTGCTGCTTCAAAAGCTCAGCAAGTGACAAAACAAACAAGCAAAGAAATAGCCAGAAGAGACGACGGGGTCGTCACACTGATGCAATGATTTTCCTAAGGGGTGCCCAAACTTTTTCATACCACTGTATGTGCGTAGTTTTGGCACCTCTGTATTTTGTACATGTGTTTTTGTATTTGTCTTCTTATAGATAGCAGGTATTAAAACTATGTCATACTTTTAAAAACTGTGTCATAATATCCTAGGAGTCATTCAGTGCTGCTTTGGATCCGAGGCTGCTGACCCAACCACACACTAAGTAGCTGTATGCCTCCAGACCAAGGATTTGGATTTGAAAATAAGGGGAAATTTTCCAGCGCCCGCTGCGAGCAGTCCCACCACCCCAACTGCCACCTGGAGTAGGCTACTGCCACTGTTGGGCAAATTACTTCAAAAACCTAATACATTATGTATTACTTGTTACTATAATTTCAAAGTAATGTGTTACATTATAATATTACTGTCTCTGAATTGTAAGGCGTTACACTACTACTGCATTTTTTAAAGAAAATAAGAATAATAAGAAAACAAATAAACTGCATTTAAACAGATCTGTTCAATGGCATTGCCCTACTCTACAGTATTTGGTACATTCTTCACACTAATCCGATGACTCTTTCCACATGAATTTGCACATTAGCCAGTCTTCTTGTTTGTTCACCCTCATACGCAGAGAGTTGGCTCTTCCCTTTGGTGAATGCAGCCATATACGGTGAAGTGCAGTAAAATCTGACACTGTCACCTATGTTAAAGCCAAGGACTGGCAAAACAATGTCCCCGCCAAATTCTTCACCAAACCAATCTCTTCAGTTAACTGCTTGTCACTCACTCACACAAGCAGTTAACTGAAGAGTTTATAAGTTTAGAATTGGACCAGGTTTGGGCTCTTTGCAAATCGGAGCAGTGTGATGGCCCTGGGCCATTTTGTGTTTTGCTGGCCTCTCTGCTCCTCCCTTCTCAGGTTTTCTGCCTGCTACCTCCCACCTCATTAAGGAGATCCAACTCACCTGTGGCCATCTATAAAGGCATGGCCCTTCCAAGATGGTGCATCCAGGCACCTTGGTGTAGATTTGTTTATTTGGTTTGGTTGTGTTCTGTTGACCCTTTCGTTTAATACATTTCTGACTAAATTAAGTGGTCGCTGTGTGTTCTCCCCATTTGGTTGTGCTCTCCAATGAGTTGGGCATAACAAGCGGGGGCTCGTCTGATTTTGAACTTGGGAGTGTCGATGTTTGGCAATTGTGTGGCAGTTAAATTGGGAGGCTCACAGCGTCTTGGTTTAGTGTGTAGTGTTAACCAGCGGGGTAAATGGTGTGGTGCTCTCTATGTTGTTAACCTGCATTCAGAAGAGTGGTTAAGTTGCGCTGTGTGTAGCTGTGGGGAGGTGGTAGCTGGAGCAGTTCTGTCCCTCATGTAGGTTGTAGTGGCAGTTCTCTCACAAGGAGAGGTTGTTCTGTGTTTTTTTATTTTGTTTGGTTGTTTTTTTTGTTTTTGTTTTTTTTGCAGGGCTGTTTGTTGTTTTTGTGTGTTGTCCATGCAGTTAGCAGCAATTGTCTCGGGAGCACCCTGGAGTATTGGCTGGGACAAGTGGCCTCCCCCAATAGAAATGGTTTTAATGTGCATAAATGCCCACCGCCAGTGTGCACATGAAGACTAGGGTGCAGTTAGTTAGCTTGGGTTAAAAAGCTAGGAGGGGTGCTCCTTTGTCACTCAATCTCTCTGTGGCTGTGTACTGGTGACTTTTTGTTTTCTCTTTTAGAAGAAATCCATGAAGTTTGCACTGGTTGTGGTTTAGGCTCATGGTTAACATGAATCCTGAGCACAGTAATACACTGGTTTAGGAGTTCCTCCAGCGACCATCTCATAGCACTTTAGATCAGTTTGCCAAATTAGACCTGGTGGACTTGGTGCTACATTTGGGTTGGAGTAAGGCCAATGAGGTGCCAAAAAAGGCTGAGCTGCGACAAACTGTTGAGGGGTTGGCTGTGTCTGCCAGTCTTTTGGAGGTGGCTCAGGATCCAGCAGCCCTTGCTGGTCCAGCTGTTGGGGATGGGGCTTGGTCATTTGAACAGTGCCTGCAGTTGGAAAGGGCAAAAGCAAAGCTGGAAAGGGAGAGATTTCAGTTTGAGTTGGACCAGGAAAGGCTGAGGCTGAAACTAACGAAAGAAGGTATAAGTGGGCCTACAGGGCTGCATCATGGCTTTGATGTTTCTGAAGGGTTGCGTTTGTTGCCAAAATTTGATGAAAAAGATCCAGATACATTTTTTGTATTGTTTGAACGCGTGGCAGGGATTAGGGGCTGGTCCAATGCCCAACAAACTTTAATGCTTCAGTGTATTTTCACAGGCAAGGCCCAGAGAGCTTTCTCTGACCTTAGTTCTGCTGATAGTGCTACCTATGGCAACAAACCCATGTTGAGTTTGTTCAAGACATTTCAATACATTTCAGTCACTGGTGTTCATCCTACAATGTGGAATTGCATGAGGATTTGTGTGATCTGATTGTGTTAGAACAATTTAAGAGTTCATTACCTGCCCAGCTAGCCATCTACATTGCTGAAAAGAAGGTTAAAACAGCAGCCGCAGCAGGACTTGTCTTGCCTGTAGGAATAAGGGACATTGGAAAGGGGAGTGTCCACTTACTAAAGCTGGTCAAAAATCAGCGGATGCCAGTGTATGTGAAGTCAGCTGGCCTGGTGACCTCTGTGCATCATGCTAACATGTCTGAGTATGTTCATCCACCAGGGATTGTGCCACCTAAGAATGTGGATAAATTGTATACACCTTTTGTCTCAGATGGTTTTGTGTCTTTAGATGGGCAGAAGAAGGTACCAGTTAAGATTCTGAGGGACTCTGGAGCTAATCAGACTCTTATTTTGAGTAGTGTGCTGCCTTTTTCAGCCCATACAGTTACTGGTGGGAAAGTTCCTGTATTGGATGTTGAGATGGTTACACTTTGGGTTCCTGTTCATCGGTTACATCTTGATTCTGGTTTGGTATGTGGGGAAGTTGATATGGCCATCCGTTCTCAGTTGCCATTACAGGGGGTTGATGTCATACTGGGAAATGATTTGGCAGGGTCAAAGGTCTGGAAGGAGGGTCCACCACTTGTGTATGTGGGTTTGTGATACATTAAAAGAATAACATATTTGTTCTAAGACAAGTAATTTCATGGGTATAAATCTTAAAAATCTGTAGGATTAAAAGGATAAAAGGGTAATAAATAGTATTTCATGGAACTGATTAAAACGTCTAAAATAATCAAATTGGTTAAAAGATGGTTGAACTGTTAAAAGTGCTATTTTATAATGTACACTAATTCGATTCCTAATATATCTGTGATCCACAGTAATCTTGCTCGAACGATCTGTGATGGATTACTTTTGTCTCGTGCCCGGCGTACCTGGTGAACTCGCGATATTTTCCTCATTCCAGTAAAAAGTTACTGAGGAAAAGTCGCGTCAATCTTTCTTCCCTGTTTTCAGGTATATTATGTTATAAAAAAAGTTGTATATGTTATTAATTTGTTTGAAAATGCAGTAAGGATGCTTTAGAAATGTTCCCGTAAGCTCATATTAAGTTACCCGTTGTTAAAAGATGCTTGTGAGCGAGTCTCCACTTTATCGTAAAGACGTGGTTGGTGATCCTCCGTGTGCCTACTATTTGGCTAATGTCGATGTGTACGCACTTGATATGTTTTGTGTTTGTATAATATGCTTATGCACTTTGAGTTACCTAACAGGAATTTTGCTGAGTAAGGAATATTTCATGGTTCTGTAGTAATAGCTAAAACCTGAATGAAATTATTATTTTCTCTCTGTAATGAAAGTGTGCACATTCTGAGATAATTCCTGTAGATTACCTCTTTTGTATGGTTGCTGAATTAATTCCAGTAAAAAGTTACTGAGGAAAAGTCGCGTCATTCTTTCTTCCCTGTTTTCAGGGGCGCAACAGGTTCAGTTTTGCAGGTGAGGAGTGTATTAAAGAGAACCCTGAAGTGTTTTCTTCCTGCGCTGTGACCCGGGCCAGGGGTAAAGCTCTGTCGGAATAGTTTGATCTTTCTGAACATGCTCAGTCTTTTCAGGTAGGTGTCTCTGAGAGACAGGAATTCTGTGAGTTGTTTTCCATTCCCTTGCCATTTTCTAGGGAGGAGTGCATTAAAGAACAAGCTACATATCTTACACTAAGGCCTTTATTTAGGATGGTTGGTTCAAAGGGGGATTCTGAGTGTGTCTCTAGAGGGTATTTTATCAGTGATGGGTTACTGATGAGAAAGTGGACTTGTGTGATGCGTGGGGGGCAGGTTGACAGTGTGGTCCAGGTTGTGGTTCCCTCAAAGTTCAGAGAGATGGTGTTGAGCACTTCACATGATGGGGTGGCAGGCCATCTTAGGCTAAAGAAAATGTATAAAGTGCTTTGCCATTTTTTTTCTGGCCCCAGCTGAAGAGGGATGTTGCTAACTATTGAAAAACCTGCAAAACATGTATATTAACAGGAAAGCCCAAACAGAAGCTGAAGCCAGCTCCTATGTACCCAATCCCTATTGTGGAAAAGCCTTTTGAGTATGTGTTGCTTGACTGTCGGGGCAGCTTCCAAAGAGTAAGGAAGGTTTGAGACCCAGTTGTTCGAGCCAGGGGACCAGGTTCTGGCTTTGTTGCCCGTGATTGGCTTACTGTTTCAAGCGAGATTTAGTGGGCATTATACAGTGAAAGCAAGATGTCTGACAGGGACTACTTGATTGCCAGGCCCAACAGGAGAAAGAAAGTCATGTAAACCTGTTGAAATCCTTTCTGACTCCCTCTGCCATGAAGGATAGTGACACACTTCCTGTAGGTGATGGCGTTGATAACCCCGTGGCCACAGTTGAAGTTGGACCTTCGAAATGCTCTACTCCTCTGCCCTCAGCTCCACTCTCTCACAAACCTTTTAAAATCCATTTGGATGATGTTGCGGCTGGATTGCAGGGTGGACCCAGAATCCAGAGATATCAGTTGGCAAGGTTAAACAAATGTTTATTTTCCAGTTCTTCAACACAAGGAAAAAACTACAAACTCAAAATCGTCGCTCAAAGCACCGCAGGCGGCGACCGGAGGCTGGCAGACAGCAAGGAACTGAAGCAGTAGAAAGTGGAATCATCCGACAGTGGTGTCGAGGGTGAACCGGCTTTTATGGGGTGGTGATTGTGAGATGGAACTCAGGTGAGCTCTGCAGATCTTGGAAGAAAGTGGGTCAGCCACGCCTCCGAGCCACCACCTGCACTGCTGGAGAAAACGAAAAGGGAAAAACTGAACATGGTCACAAAGCAAGAATAGAAGACAAAAAAACTCAAACCATAACAGATGACAGTGAAATTGGTGCTGGGGCTGCACTCCTGCAGGAAGGTGAGGACGTCGACCATTTCTCATGCAAGTTCAACTATCTCAGCTGAATTATTCAGTAATTGGAAAGGAGACCCTAACTTTATTTGGGCCCTGAAGTTTTTGAAAGGTATGTTGGCCATCTCTGCCATGATGATTTCCACCGACTCCAACGAGCTGGGCATAACAGAAGCAGTGGAACATGAAACATGAGTGAAACATGACAAACTGCAAGAGGTGATGTGTGGCTCACAATCTAAACACCTGCCTTAAAAAAACATTGGGCAATCCTGTGTAAAATTTAGTCTTTTCATTGTAAAGACAAAATTTGTCTGGATTAAATTCAGTCAGCTCCTCTGACTGTGAACATCCTCCATCTCAAGGTCATTCATGGTCAGGTCAGTCTGGCATCCTTCATATACATAGAATATATCTTGCAAAGGGGACGAGAGGGAGAAAGGTTAGTCGTATAATTTCCAATTGTATTCATCAAGCTGGTGGTAACTGTTTAGGATTAATTCTGAGGTAAACAAACACATGGGTATGATGCATAGTTAATGTAACATGGCTACATGCAACCTCCATGCATTCTGTATTTCATTCACCTTTTAAGTGTTCTGATTCTGGGCTCGGTGATGCCTCTGTCACTGGTTTACCTCTCTGGTAGCCAAGGTGAACCATAGGAGACCAGTCTGGAGAGTTTACAGAGTGAGGTCCTGTCTTGGACCCTCTTCAGTTTGCGTATCAGCCTCATGTTGGTAAATGGTAAATGGTAAATGGCCTTGCTTTTATATAGCGCTTTTCTACCTATTGGTACTCAAAGCGCTTTTACAGTCAGAGACACATCTACCCATTCACTCACACAAGCACGCACACATCACACACCAGTGCTGGGAGCAACTGGGGGTTCAGTGTCTTGCTCAAGGACACTTCGACATGTGGCACATTCCGGGGATCGAACCGCTAACCCTCTGGTTCATGGAGGCCAGAGGGCTCCATGAGCCAACCCGCTTTACCTACTGAGCCACAGTCGCTGTGTGGCTGTGGCTCAGTAGTCATCTACCTGCTGCACTGTGCTCACTCTCACCTGGATGGTACAAAGGGTTCTGTGAGGATCATGTTCTTTGATTTCTCCAGTGCTTTTAACAGCATTCAGCCCTTTCTGATGAGTGAGAAGCTGTTCAGGATGGGTGTCAGCACTTCCATTGTCTCCTGGATTACTGATTACTTGACAGGCCCCAGTTTGTGTAGCGAGGGGGCTCCCTGTCTGATACTGTTGTCAGTAATGTGAGGGCAAGGCGACTGTCCTGTCTCCATTTCTGTTCACACTTTACACTTCTGGTTTCCAGTACAGCGCTGGGTCCTGCCACCTGCAGAAGTTCTCTGATGACTCTGCAGTGGTTGGGAGTATTAGAGATGGACAGGAGGTGGAGTACAGGACACTGATCGCCGACTTTGTGGAGTGGTCCCAGACAAACCACCTACTCCTGAATGTGGACGAGACCAAGGAGCTGGTCATTGACTTCAGGAAGAAGAGGACACCAGTGGAGCCCATCACCATCCAGGGTCTGGAGGTGGAAGTAGTGGATCATTATAAGTACCTGGGAGTCCACATGAACAGCAGACTGGAATGGAGGGACAACAGTGATGCTGTGTAGAAGAAGGGACTGAGTAGACTTTATTTCCTGAGGAAGCTTAGGTCTTTTAACGTATGCAGCAAGTTGCTGGAGATTTTGTACCAGTCTGTTGTTGCGAGTACCCTCTACTTTACTGTGGTTTGTTGGGGGAGCAGCGCCAGCAAAAAGGACATAAGTAGGATTGACAAATTGATCCGAAAGGCTGGTCATGTGATTGGCAGTAAGTTGGAGACGTTTGTCAGGAGGACACTGAACGCTACAGGATGTCATTCATACCATTCTCTGTCCAGCTGTACAACAACTCACCTGTCAGTGACAGATAACTCAATCTTATTAATGTTAATGGACACTACTGTACCTTACACCTTACTCTGTATATATAATTTATATTCTTCCTTTTGTATTTCTTGTACATTTGTCCATATGCTAGTATGGTAATTTGTACATTTTTTCTCATACTATTTTTTTATTTTATTTGACTTATTTATTTCTATTTTATTTAATTTAATATTTTTTATCTGAGGTTCTTAAGAGTGTTTTTTTTTGTTTGTTTGTTTTTTTGTACAAGTAAGCTACTTTGACCAAGCAATTTCCCTTGTGGATGAATAAAGTTTGTCTAAGTCTACATCTTTGACAGCACTTGGGCAGCCTAGATAGAACAAATATGATTAACACCCTGTACTGAGAGTAAGAAGGGAGAACTGGAGTTTACATCATGTTGTTACAGTCTATGAAATAATTCTCCTTTCTCCCATCACCGTTTTTCTGTCAGTTTTTTAAATTGATCCGCTTTGTAGGTTAACGCTTTGGGAGCGCTTTGACCGTTTTGTACAGCCATATACTGCACAAAACTTGGGCATTTTCCTGACGTTGTCCTGCCGGTATCCTGCTTCCAGGACACTTCCTGCCCCCCATCTGCAGTTGTGGCGTTCTGCGTGACGTCACCTGCAAAACACCTATAAGGAGTCTGCTGTAATGGAAGCGGTACCGTATTAAGCCATGTAGTGTCAGTGTTGTGCTATGTGGGCCTGTAATTATGATGGGATGTGTATCTGATTTCTCTATTGTGTACCACTATTGAGGGACAATGGATAATTTGTGATGGAATTGGTATTTTTCGTGATTTATATTGGTCAAGCTACGGTCAATGTCATTTCCATCATATTTAGCAATTTATGTGCCCTGTATTTGATGTGGTATTTGTTGATTCTCACTCTGGGCATTCAGTGGTTTTGATTGCGGCAGAATTTTCTTTCTTATTTTTCTATTTGTGCAGATTTTTCGCTTTAGTTTTGCGTGTCTAGTGGTTATTTCATTGCCCCTGATACAGGTTTTGGGAGAGGAGTTCAGTGACTTTCACCCTAATACCAACAGTTGGCAGGGGCAAAGCCAGTTTTAAGTTCACCCCGTAGTCATCTGCCCCCAAGGCCGAAAACTGACACACCGAAAGAAATTATCATGACCAGTGTCTATGTGAAGAGTGAAAGTTGGGACGTAGACCTGTCTTTCGAAACATCCACAGACTCAAGTCATGCTGTCCTGTGTAGGTACAGGTTTTCTGTTATATCCTTACATCATTTTAACAAGTTTGTCAATAAAGTTGTAAGGAGGAGCTGATTGACACACGGCTGACACACGGACAATACCTGCAGGCCGCTTCTGATGGATATTCAATTCAATTCAATTCAGTTTTATTTATATAGCGTCAATAACAATACAAATCGTCTCAAGACGCTTTACAAGACCCGGCCTGAAACCCCCAGAGCAAGCCTGAAGGCGACGGTGGCAAGGAAAAACTCCCTTTTAACAGGAAGAAACCTTGAGCAGAACCCAGCTCATATGGAGGGACCCATCTGCCTAAGGCCAGCCGGGTACAGACAGCGAAAGTGAACAGCAAGATAAACATATACACTATATTACCAAAAGTATTCGCTCACCTGCCTTTACTCATTCTATGAACTGAAGTGCCATCCCATTCCTAACTCATAGAATCAATATGATGTCGGTCCACTTTTGCAGCTATTACAGCTTCAACTCTTCTGGGAAGACTGTCCACAAGGTTGAGGAGAGTGTTTATAGGAATTTTTGACCATTCTTCCAAAAGCGCATTGGTGAGGTCACACACTGATGTTGGTCGAGAAGGCCTGGCTCTCAGTCTCCGCTCTAATTCATCCCAAAGGTGTTCTATCGGGTTCAGGTCAGGACTCTGTGCAGGCCAGTCAAGTTCATCGACACCAGACTCTGTCATCCACGTCTTTATGGACCTTGCTTTGTGCACTGGTGCACAGTCATGTTGGAAGAGGAAGGGGCCCGCTCCAAACTGTTCCCACAAGGTTGGGAGCATGGAATTGTCCAAAATGTTTTGGTATCCTGAAGCATTCAATGTTCCTTTCACTGGAACTAAGGGGCCAAGCCCAGCTCCTGAAAAACAACCCCATACCATAATTCCTCCTCCACCAAATTTCACAGTTGGCACAATGCAATCTGAAATGTACCGTTCTCCTGGCAACCTCCAAACCCAGACTCGTCCATCAGATTGCCAGATGGAAAAGCGTGATTCATCACTCCAGAGAACGCGTCTCCACTGCTCTAGAGGCCAGTGGCGGCGTGCTTTACACCATTGCATCCGACGCCTTGCATTGCACTTGGTGATGTGTGGCTTGGCTGCAGCTGCTCGGCCATGGAAACCCATTCCATGAAGCTCTCTGCGTACTGTACTTGGGCTAATCTGAAGGTCACATGAAGTTTGTAGCTCTGTAGCAATTGACTGTGCAGAAAGTCGGCGACCTCTTTGCACTATGCGCTTCAGCATCCGCTGACCCCTCTCCGTCACTTTACGTGGCCTACCACTTCGTGGCTGAGTTGCTGTTGTTCCCAAACGCTTCCATTTTGTTATAATAGAGCTGACAGTTGACTGTGGAATATTTAGGAGCGAGGAAATTTCACGACTGGATTTGTTGCACAAGTGGCATCCTATGACAGTTCCACGCTGGAATTCACTGAGCTCCTGAGAGCGGCCCATTCTTTCACAAATGTCTTGTTTCACAGTCTGCATGCCTGAGTGCTTGAATTTATACACCTGGGGCCAGGCCAAGTGATTAGAACACCTGATTCTGATCATTTGAATGGGTGAGCGAATACTTTTGGTAATATAGTGTATCTGTCATAAATACACATATCTGACTAAAGCATACAAGTGGGATGCTATGATACAAACTAATGATGTTACATGACAGTTTGAAAATGTAAGAGGAATCATCGGCAGGTTGGAGAATTGTTCATTCAGGTAGGAGTGGATAACAGCAGGATTCCATGGAGACTGGGCAGGCTGATGAGACCACGACAACAGATGTAGTATGGCGCTCCACAGCAAACCCTCAACTCCAGGCCAGAGATACTCGGAAAAAGGAAAATATAAAATATTATCTCGCAGGTCAGATAGTTTGAGTTTGAGTTTGAGTATGATGTGTGGTTTAGGATGTTGAGTCGAATGAATGATGATATATATGACCATGTAAAAAAAACTATACTTATAGATTAACAGTAAATAAATAAATTTTGTTTATATTTAAAAAGTTCATTGGATTTCATTTAAGATTTAAAGAAATTCACTTTACCAGAGCACACCACTGCTGCCGGTGCCCTGCCCCACAGGAGTCGGGGCTGTGGTGGTCATGGTCCAGAGGAGCCTTGTTGGGCATCCCTTATTTTCATTTCTGAAAGGTGGCAACCCTAGCTATGATGACATCTTGTTTGTGTAAACAAGCCACAGCACATGCAAATGCATATCCTTAAAACCAGTGAGACTGAGGTGACGCAGCCACAGAAGAAACCACAGAAAACGATCTCAACTTGAGCTACGGAGCAATGACCATGGAAGGAATCATCTTCTTAATGATTCTTTGTACAGCTGTTGAGGGAGAAATAGGTAAACATGTTTTTCTTGCCGATAAAAAGAGATGGAATGAGGCCCAGGATTACTGTAGACAACATCACACTGATCTTTCTGTCATTAATAACCAGAATGATACAGACAAGCTCAGATTAGCTGCAGGTGGAAAACTTCAAACAGGATGGATCGGCCTCCAGCGAGACTCCAGTAACTCAGATCTTTGGAAGTGGTCAGGAGGGGGATTCATTACATACCAAAACTGGAATGATGGAGAGCCTAATAATATGGACGGTATTGAGAACAACGCAGTGATTTGGGACAACGGAAAATGGTATGATGTAAATGAAAAGTACGATTTTCCTTTTTACTGCATCGATATTACTGTGGTGGAAGAGAAGAAGTCCTGGGAAGAAGCTCTGAATCACTGCAGAGAGCGTAACACTGATCTCCCCAGCCTGCTCTCTGAGACCGACCTCGTTGTGGCCCACACTAAGATTCAGGAAAGCCGCATTACTCAGCCCGTGTGGATCGGCCTGCGTTTCATGGGTGACCACTGGTTGTGGGTGAACGGTGATCCACTGCTGTACAAGGCCTGGCCGCAAGAAGATCTGGACCACCAGTGTCCTGTCTTCAAACGCTGTGGTGCCATAAGCAAAGACGGACAGTGGCAGAACTGGGACTGTCAGGACCAGCTCAACTTCATCTATATCTGAGGAAATCTCAATATTATATTTGGTAAATTAGTTCAAGTAGCATGAAAACTATCACTGTTGATGACTTTGACCATAGGAAAAACTATAATGTAGAAGTTTAGAAGACAGTAGATGCCAACAGATGACATATTACACTAATATAATACACTCACTGACCACCTTATTAGGTACATCTCACTAGTGCTGGGTTGGACCTCTTTGTTGTCTGAAATGACTTCATTTTCGTGGCACAGATTCAACAAGGTGCTGGACGTATTCCTAAGAGTTTGACCATTTTCACATGACAGCATCACACAGTTGCTGCAGAATTGTCTGCGCATCCAAGATAGGAATTTTCTATTCCACCTTGTGCTCTTTTGGATTGAGATCTGGTGACTCTATAGGTCATTGGAGCAGAATGAAGTCATATTCAAGTTCAAGTAACCAGTTTCAGATTATTTCAGCTTTGTGACATGGCAGGTTATCCTGTTGGAAGTAGCCATAATAATATGTGGCCATAAAGAGATGGATGTAGTCAGCAGCAATACTCAGATAGGCTGTGGCATGTAAACAATATCCTGTATTTATTAAGGGACCTAAAGTGTACCATTATAATATCCTCCACAAGACCAGCAGCAGCAGCAACCTGAACAAGGCAGTGCTGATCTATGCTCTCGTGTTGTGACCCTTCCATCCAAATGTCGCAGCAGAAACTTGAGACTTCTCAGAACAGGCAACGTTTTTCCAGTCATGTAGAATTGTACTTTGCATTTATACATTTACACATCTTTAGGTGTGGGGTGTTGTTTACTGGTGTGTTTTGATTTTGGTTAAGGAGGTAGGGTTTTCTTTTGAGATTTCATTTTTAACAAGGACTTGGTCTGTATGTTTACTTTCCTTTTGTTTTACTAACTTCTTTGGTTTATTCGGTGCCCCTTGTCCAGCCTTAGTGCAGTGCTTTCTATTGTCTTAATTGTTTCACAATAAACCTCACCTCTACCAGAGCTGGGTCATAACATCTTGTAACCAATAAAATGTTAAATTTACAATTCGTGTTCCCTATCAAATTGTATTTTGTGTGTCCTTCATGCAAACAACATCTACTCAGTTTGTTTTTTCTGTACTTGCATGAGCCGTTTGGTCATTGTTTTCCCAGCTTTAAATCTGCCATGACGATGTTTGACTTGTGTCAACAAGCCAAAGCACATGCAAAGTCATATCTACCAACCCTGAGATTTACAGAAGAAACAACCACAGAAAACAATTTGAGCTTGAGCTAAAGTGCAATAAGAGAGGAAACAACATCTTCTTACAGGATTTTTAAGATTCTTAAGACAATATTTTAAGTTTGCAAGTAAATTTGTTTTAGGCACTGCAGTAGTTTTAAAACAACAAATGTCACCATGCAGAACACGTCTTTGGTTAAAAATGAAGAGTTTATATATTAACAACATTTCATATGACTGTTTGATAACATAAAATAATGAAGTGGTGATATTTAACATTCAAAAGGTCTGAGAGCACAGTGATACTGCAAAAAACATTTATTAAAACTCTTTATTCTTCAACTTCAGCTCTCTTCATAATCACCAGTGGCAGGTTATCCTGTACAAAATGTTAAACTATTACAAACTGTACAAACTATTAGTACTGTGTATGTACCAAGGGGCCCAAAGGTAATACCCTCCACTCAGTTACATCAGCAGCAGCCTGAACAGTTTACACTGCTACTTATAAAATATAAGTGACTCTAGAAAGACACAGATATAAACTACTAGTTGATGGAAGCATACAGACACATGGTGGTAATTCTAGTTTTCTGTAGTATTTAGTGTAGTATATTGCATTTTAAACCATTTGAGTCCAATATACTGTATATCTATGTAGATATACAGTAGATAGATAGATAGATAGATAGATAGATAGATAGATAGATAGATAGATAGATAGATAGATAGATAGATAGATAGATAGATCACAAAATATTGTCATAAGAATAAACATTGAGGATGGTGGAATATAAATGTCATTTTCCATTCATTGAACATATTTTGTGTGTCCTTCATGATTGCCACTTCTTCTGGTGTCAGAAAAGTGGACAACACAACAAAGGCAGGTCTCACAAAGTTGTTTATCTGGTCAGTGTGTTTTCTCTGTGTGTGGGTCATTTGTTTTTTGTCTCTATCATGACATTTGTTTGCGTAAACAAGCCAAAGCAGATGCAAAGTCATGTCCCTTACAAACCCTAAGTGACATGTGACATCTGTTACAGAATAAACAGCCACTGAAAATCATCTTAGACAGCTGGGATAGGCTCCAGCAGACCCTGCAACCCTTCACAGGAATAAGCAGTTACATAAGATGAATGAATGCAAATGATCTTAGCTCAGGCTACAGGGCAATGACCATGTAGAGAAGCAGGTTCTCTCTTGAGTGAGGTCAAGCAAAGTCATATGACTGACCAGGTGTGGATCGGCCTGCACTACCTGGGTGGCAGCTAGATGTGGATGAGCGATGACCTGTTGGTGTTTGACAGGGCTATTCAATTAATTGGGAATTAGGGCCAGCTCATGAAACTGAGGCAAAGAGGGGCCAGAGAATAAAAGTAATCATGGTAACAAATAAAGAAATTACAGCAACCTACTGAAGGAGTCCATTTTGTAAATCCAGAACAACATATGCACAAAGGTTTGCCAACTCCCTAAAAAATAAATAAGGGACACCTCATTGGCAGGGCCAGCCGACCCGACTGCCTTCACCCTTCCCAGCGTGGTGATTTTTTTATTTTTTTATTTTTTAGCTTTTTTGTGTGTGTGAAACGATTTTTTAACTATTTGACTCGAACTTGAATAGAATTAGATGTTTTATAGTTTTTGAGTGATATGAACACGTGCAAAATTATTATTCAACAATTTATTTTTAATACAAAATAACAAAATTAACTGAAACCTGTCCTGTTTAACTTAAAACCATATAAATTAATATAAAACAATAGAAAGCAGAGCATTTCTCTTGTAAAAGTGCAATAAGAAAAACAAACAGAAAGTGCGAGTAAAACTTGTTTGCTTTGTTGTCTTCCAGTATCTTCTTCGCAAACAACGGTACCACAGTCGACCAATGAGACACTGTCATCTCGTTGGTCACAGAGCAGGAGATAAAGCGCCCTGTTGTTCATTCATTCTATTGACATTTTAAGCACTATTTTTGATTCTCACGGCAATACGGGACAAAGTACATCCAGTTTCAGCTCAATGCGGGACGTAAACTTTTGTTTCTAAACACAGAATGATTCGGGCGGCACAGTGGCGAGGTGGTTAGCACTGATACCTCACAGCATGAAGGTCACCGGTTCGACTGCATGGGCCGGCTGGCCGTTCTGTGTGGAGTTTGCATGTTCTCCCTGTGTCTGGGTACTCCGGCTTCCTCCCACTGTCCAAAGACATGCTCATTAGGTTCATTGGTGATTCTAAATTGGCCGTAGGTGTGAGTGTCTCTCTGTGTTAGCCCTGTGATAGACTGGAGAACTGTCCAGGGTGTACCCCGCCTCTAGGTAGGCTCCAGCCCCGACCCTTCATAGCAACAAGCGGTTACTGAAGATGAATGAATACAAGAAAAGGAAAAATATTGCACATCTTTGTATACAAAAATGTTCCAAATTCAAGGTGGTCAGCATGGCCTTCAGTCCCACCAGAATACCCTTAGGTTTTCACTAACAGAAAGATTTCTATTTCCCAAGGCCATTTCCTCTTGAGATGGCAGAAAAATCCCCATAGAATGTTTTACCTGATTGAATTTAGAACCTCTGTGGGGTTCAATAGATCACAAATGACATCACAAATGACATTTTCTAACCCAAATGTTAGAAGCTTAGTGACTTACTGAGTAATTGAATTTCTGTAGCTGGTCAGCTTACTGGTCTAGTTACTCTTAGCATCTGTTAGGAGATGAGCTATTTCGGATTTTTTGAAGTCGACTGTGGTGAAAGTCAAGTCAATGTCAACTAGTACATCATAAAAACACAGTAGAAAGTCATGCTTTGCAACAATGAAATCTATATTCTTGACCTAAATACATACTGTAAAAAGAAGCTACAGAAGCTTTTCTACAAGGTAACTTAACGTAGACCACGTCAACACCATAAACACAGTCAGTTTGACACTATATATACATATATGTATATAATATGGTCTAATAACTTTAGACAATGAAACTCACCATCATATTGCTGATGTGCAGCTTCCTCTGTTACCGCAGGACGTTTAATGAAGTTGTTAATTGTTGAGAGGATTTGGACTGTTACTCTGCTAGAGTTAGCAGATGCCTTTTCAGATGAGTGTACATTACAGTAGTACATTTGTTGTATTTCAGGACTGACTTACATATCCTGCATGTCACAGTAGAAATGGGCTTCATCTTTACTGAAGTATTTCAGCAAACTTGATGAACTTGCTGCTAGTTTGCTGCAGTGACCCACTGGACTCCTCACCTGTCTTCTCAGAGTCTGTGTTTTTATTATCACGGGATCGGCGACTTGTCGACTTCCTACTTAAAGTGTCATGGCACAGCAGTAAGGTCAACTAGTGGACTAGTCGGTTTAACCCCTAGTATCTGCTGTTGTGACTATTTAAGCCATTTTTTTCGCTTCACACACCATTTTATTCAAATCACTTTACTGAAGACGAGTGAATTTTAAGTTGCTTTCAAATGCAGTCGTGCTCATCATAGACATATATACATTGAGCGCTGTCTACTGGAGCGGCGTGCCTACAGTGCGGCCATCTTGGAACAGGGCCACTCGCTCCTACAGTGCATTACATCTATGGAGGAATGGCGTTTCTACACAATACAAGTAATAATAAATCGCTCAGTTGAAGTCCAGCATCTTTTTTTTTTTTTTTACAATCTTCTGACAGAAGCTTGTCTGCTGATAACATTAAGTAAAATTTGTATTTGGGTAGAAAAAACATATTTTTATCATAGCTACATGTGTGACGTTTTTAACACATCAATACGTTTGGAAATCGGTCCAAAATTCAGGCGAATGATTCTACTTTGAGATTGAGGAGTACCTCTTTCCTTCGTATGTTCATGCACCGCTGCCTCTGCTAGCCCTGTACCAAGATGGCGGCGCTTTAGGCACGTCCCTCCACAGTCGATGCAGCGTCTATGTATATATGTCTATGGTGCTCATGAACAATCTTTTGCTGTACTACTTACCCCTAGAAACAGATGTTATGTTGTTATACAGTTCTGACGGAATAATTATTGACTGCAGCAATTAGAACATCACTCTCAACAGTCTGTGAGAGTGATGTTACTGTGTTAATCATGTAAGTAATACTCCAGAATGATAACTTCAAATGCCATGCATCAGTTGTTTTATTGGCCATCCAATCACACTTGAAAAGCCAAGAAAAAAGAAAAGTGTGCTTCAGTGGGAGTTAACAGGAAGCTATGTAAATATTTGTCAGCCAGGGATGTGCAGTTACTTTACCTAGTCTCTACGGAAATGATGGCTACGCCCTCAGACCAACGTCAAATAATCCAAAAATGTGTTTGTTAAAAAAGCAAACTGAAAACTGATCAAAGAAATAAAATCATACACACCAAATATAGTCTGGTACCATATAAGGAACAAAGTTAGTATTGAACTCAGCATTTAGTTTTGCAGGTATGTTTTTGTACATAATATATGCTATAGAAAAGCTTTCCATTCCCTGAAGTAATGAGTGCTGGTCCATCACAGTGTGCCGCACATTTAATATAACACTAACTATCCATAAGATATTGACTCATTCTGAAGTCTGGAGGATCTGAATGTATTATCACTTTTAGTGAGCAAAAAGAAGGTTGCATCGTGTCTTTGATGAATGTTTGGGCTTCAGGGATGCTGCCTCCGCAAGCAGCTCAAGGTGCCTGAGCAGGTGGACCATATATATATATACACACATTATTATTATTTTCAGTGTCTTCATTTTAGATTAAACATTCCCTCTCTATCTTGTACATTCCCTAGGTAGTCCCAAGCACGTGTGACCACAGACTTGTAAGGAGTTTGTTCATTCTTTGATTTATTCATGGCCTTCTGCTCAATGTGTAAAAAGAAGGAATTGAAGGAGAGAACATGGCAATTTTTCTGTTATCCCTTCTTTCTGGCATCTGTTTCACTGTGAACTTGATGAAAACTAATTTCTACACAGTGGATGGTCTAAGGCAGTTCTGTGTGTGAATATGTTTCTCAAACACATAAACAACCATGGCAAGGATGCTGTTCCTGTGTACTGTGTCAATGCAACTGCATTGTGCATGAGGAGGAGGATGTGATCCTTGTTCAATGTGAATATCACTTTGTAGAGAACTGGACCCAGGATTACAATATTGGGCCTCGAATCAAAATTGCTCAGTGCTGGAAATGGCAAGACCGTTTTTAAGTCCAAGCTTCCTCCATGAGGTCCAAATGCTTCTGGAATTTTGGGCTCACCTTTGGGTGGCACAACAGCTGTTGAGCCATTTACACCCACTACCAAAAACACTTAAGGAAGTCAGGTAAAGTAGTATCAAGGTTGTGGTGGAGAATGGATCACACCCATGAATTCAACTGAGTAGTCTACCTGTTTTACAGTGTTATGCAATTTTTTATTTGTTTGATTACCAAGCTGATTATGTGGCCTTCTTCTGGGTAAATAAACCACCGTTATTATAAGACACAGTCATGCTTGTCTCTGCCATGCTGTTAAACCACAATCATCAGAACACCATTGGCTAAAATAGCGTCCGCCAATATGTATTCACCCCTTGTCCTAAGATTGACTGCACTGTAAATTCGTTTAGGCCAGTGGACACCGCATGATTATTGTTTTGGTACTGGAACGATGTTTTGTTGTCCCAGCTTGAAGCTTGACATGAAAGACAATTTTGTCATCTAACTCCTGACAAGTACTCTAATAAGCACATTTCTGCAAATGTAACATGTGAATCTGATTTGAGCTGGGTTGTATCTTCAGCCTATCAGAGGTGCAGCGCCAGAAAAATATTCAATAACCCTGATTATCAAATGGTCTCTCCAGATTTTCACTACATGTCCTCCATAATTGAAATCTGATGAGCTTAAAGCTCCTGAAATGCTATCAGGGCAGCCTAATGTCTTCTGCTACTTCAGTCAACCATGTATAGTCCTTTTACTCTGTTCCTCATGGATGAAAAAATTATGCTGTGAACCTTTCAGGCAAGACACTGAGAGAATTCCAGGGGAATTCCCCACAGCAGCTGTGAAGGAAGCAGATGGAAGCAGGGTAAGGATGCTGAGAGGTGTCATTTATCTTCATAGCACCGTCTTTCCAGCTGGGTTGGAAAAAGCAGAGGAAGAGGAAACAGAGGAGAGGGAAATGAACGGTGCAGGGAGGGGGGAGAGAAAGAGAGAGATGTGGGTTATCTGTAAATGTTGCAGACAGAGATATCTGTGTTAGTCTGTCTTAGCTGCTGATGGAGGCTCGCTTTGTTGTCAGATTGAGGTGTTTCACCACGGGAATGGGGAGAAAGGAAGGAATGGGTGGTAAGGAAATGATGGATGAGGGAGGAAAAAGGGTGGGAAGTAGCAAGGGACAGCAGCAGCAGGATGCATGTCTGGGGACAGATCCAGACAGAGGGTAGGGTGCTCCATTAAAGACCAGAAAATGACAAAGACAGTTTTCCTGTTCAACTTAATCGTCATTATAAATCCTTACAACTTTGTTGATCTTATCTTTTCTAGGTTTGGTTGAAAATAAAAGAATTTAAGATTATAGGCCAATGTAAAATTATTTTCAAGCATGATAGGCAGGATATTGATAACACACACTGTACTGTTTATCCAGTACAGGATACAATACAATCAGACATTGTAACAATGCTGTAAGCTTGCATTTACAGAGAACAGCTTTTAGCTAATGCTAATGTCAGCGTGCTCACAGTGGCAATGCAAACACACTTGAGTTTAATGTGCACTGTGTTCATCCTGTTAGCATGCTTGGATATGATAAAACAGCTCAAGATGATAAAAATGACAGCGGATTTAGTTGCAAGTTTCATGGCAATCAGCGGTATGGAGAGACTTAACAGAACGCGTTCTTCTGGTGGCACTGGAGGAAATGTCAGTAGTATTTCACAAATGTGTCAGAAGTAAAGTTAAGTAAAGGCACAGTCATGCCCTTTTAACCAGATACTGTGTAGATAGTGTTGAATATGTTGCTTTATGACTAGCTACAATGACTTTGGATGGCATTAAATGAGTATGTTCACATTATCTACTTCTGCTGTAACAATAAAAAGCAGTTGAAAAGAATGTGAGTTGCATTCACAGATCCACTACTACGCATAAAATACATTGACTTTGTTACACTATACTCCAAACACCAACAAAGTAGGTAAATGCATGGTTAATCATTGCTTTAGAAGAACCAAGGGGCTACACAACATGTTTTCAGCAGCACAGTTGCCAGCAGGCCAACATATCTCTCCAACTGATTTTTTTTTAATGTAATTCTCCAACATTTCATGTAAGAGGGTATATAGTAACAAGGGCTGAAATCCTGACATGCACGATGCCTTTGCCCTTGCAGCAGCTTATGCAGAACAAGCTTCCACATTTGTGCTTTCCAAACCCTATACTACCGTATGGGAAATGAAGGATCTAGCAGTTGGCCAAAGGGTAATCCCCACCTCCCAGACAAGTGGGATATTTAGGCTTACAAGTCTTCCGGCAGTGCTGCTACTCTACCTGGGAAAAGCTTTTTCCTTCCCTGTCAGTTGGCTGCTTTGAGCCTCAGTGACTGCCAAAGGGGTGTGGGGTGGGGTGTATGTGCGGGGTGGCAGTCTAATCAGGGGACCGTGGGTGATGGGAGACAAGAGCGTGCTCCGAATAAAACCAGGTTCAAAGTGACAATGCTCTGCTGTCACAGTCTGGAGAAAGATAGGAGAGAGAGAGGCATGAGGGGAAAGGACTCAGTGAGGTTTAGTGAAAGGAAATGAATAAAAATAAATAAGAAAGGGGAGAAGAAAGAGTCTGTTGATAAGAGTTTAATGAAAGATCAAGTGGTGAGCAAGTGAAGGGGGAAAGATGAAAGCAAAATATTTGATGGTCACACAGCAGTGAATCTTGAAATAATCTGATCGTGTAGATGTGTGACACGGAAATGGCAAGGGATTATTTTATGCATCTTTTTACTATAAAACAACAAATAAGTCCTTCTTTATGGACAAATCACAAGGATAAAACAAAATGACTGCACACCTTTGGTTTGGACTCCCATCTTTGACACCAGATCCTCAAACAATTTCGCTTTGCTGGCCTTTTGTGTGTCTGGACTGTCGGTGGTGGCTTCACGACACAGAATTTTAAACGTGGGCGTTGGATTAAATCCGTCCTGTGCTGCAATATACTCCATTTTTGATATTATTGTCTTTGGCTCCATCTTGTGGCGGTTTAAGGAAGTAAACTGTCCCTAATGTGCTGCATGTTAACTGCAAAGCAGCAGCGTTTGAAGATATTCCATAGCTTGTCATAGATAAAACAGTAGAATTGAAGGGGTGACCTAAGGCATGTATTCTTAGGATCCTTACATCTATACATTTAATGTTTTATCCATCATTTTGTTCTGAAACTTCCACCAGAGGGAGGAGTTGCTCCAAGCAGCTTGATTTAGACTGAAGTTGTTCCAAGTCCTGGTCATTCAGTCTGTTCTCTTATGTAACAATCATCTGTGAGTTCTAAACTGCACAGTTCACTAACACAAGCACCATATGCCCATGCCAGATTTAGCGCATATCCCATTACATATTATAGTATTTTATGAGAAGTGTGGCGTACGCACATATATAGAGCCCCACTCTCACTAATCTTTTAAATGTCTGTCCAGGATAATCAATACTCAGGTTTCAATCTGGTATTTTTAAAAATAATAACACATACTCACCTTTCTCTTTCCACACACATAACCATGGTTCCCACATGCTTAACTTTTCCACTGCGGCAGCAGAGAAACCCCTTTAATGACCCTGTCACCACCACTTGAGCTCTTTCTTCCTCCTTTTTCTCCCAGGACACAACTTCTTGGTGTCTCAATTCCATGCTGCCATTTGGATAATTGTGTTGGAACTATATTATGTAACATGTACTTCTTCACATTTGTCCATGTGTATTTATGTACTTTAAAATATATGACCTTACAGTCATGTAATGTGGTTCATGGGACCTTAACAGCGGTATGGGCTGAAGTAGCGACCGTCTGTTTTTATGTGAAATACCATCCTGCCAGACTGCCAGGAACCCACGGCGGACCAGACCAGTCAGCAGGGAAGTTGCTCACTCCTCCTCTTGAAAAAACAAACTTTCTTACCATGAAACACCTGTCACCCCTCGGCCCCCACCTATCCCAGCATACGCACAGTTCTCCTCCCCACTTTGCTTCTTTCTTCTTTCTCTCAACACCCTCTTACCTAGTTTTACTCGCCGTTCTTTCCTCTGGATGTTTCCTGTTTTCCCACATAAGCCCTTTCTCGTAAAGCCGTGTCTCCCCTGATCTTTGTATCATGTTGAACCCAGTTCCTGCTTGAGAGAAACAGTGCAATATCAGGCCCCTCAGCTTTAGACATCACTTCTTGTTTTGTTTTGTTGTGTTGTTTTTTTTATAGTGCCATGAGCTTGTAATATGCTGCTATTGTAGTTCCTCCAGAGGCATCAGTCAGAGAAAATCTGGGGTTAATTTAAAATTTAGTCTCATACTGAACTTACAGAGTACTTACGTCCAGAGTAGTTGAGTGTTTTCCATTTTATTCAGTGCTTTGATTATTCAGTGGCTGCAGATAGTTTAAATATACCATCGTTTTATGAAATATGGTAAATTACAAAACATTGTATGAAAGTTTAAATTAGTTATACCTAAACAAAGTACAAAAACAAACTTCGTACTCTACTTGTACCCCTTTTATTGTTGTGGGCTTAGAGCATTTCTATTAGATTTTACAAATTTATTTTTAATGATTATTCTCTGAGTCTCTCTGGCCTGGAGGTGGATGTTTCTGATCTTCAGAGCTGCATGTTTCTCTTTTGTCTTGGCCCAATCAATCTGCCCTGTGTTTATTGTTCATTCAGCTCTGTCCGCTGTATTTGTTCATTATCAATCTCTCACGTAACATTCATCACATTATATCATCATGCTAATATGCTGCATGTGTGCTTATGCAGATGTATGAATTCATCTCCTTGTTGTTCTCTTCTTCCTCTCCTCTCCTGCTTTTTCTGTTTCTCTGTCTGGTCGGCCTCAAGCACATAGGTCCCCTCACATGAGCTGAGTTCTGCTTGGTGCTTACTCTGGATGTTCATGGCATAAAATAGTATTTAACTTATCACATGATTCACTTATAATAGCTGGAATATTCCATACCTTCATACATTAACTATTACAGCTCATCTTAGAGGGTCACATAGTGGCCTGGAGCCTATCCCAGCTGTCATTGGTTAAGAGGCAGGGTACACCCTAGAGAAAATGCCAGATTATCGCAGGGCTAACACAGAAACAAACAACCATTTACTATGATCTAACAAACGCCAAATGTCGTTGGTCTGTTGGAGGAAGCACTGCAGAAAGCTGGGAGAACATGCAAACTCCCCACAGAACCCATAGCCCACATGCTGTGAGGCATCAGTCCTAATCACTGAACCACAGTGCCCTATGAACTGAAATATTAATACCAAATAAATTGTTAATAAATCTGTATGATATAGAACTAAGTTTTGCTGGATAAGCAACTTTGAAATGAGATTTTGGCGGCCTCACACCATTGAACATGCTAAGACGTTAATGCTCACTAACAATAATCTAATAAATGGATAATGTAACATTCATATTATACTTTTGCTTATGATTAAATATTTTTATACTTCACAGACACTCTGCTTTAAGCTTAATTTCCATTTAAATATTAAATTTGCTGATTATTTCACAATCCCTCAGATTTATCTGGCAAGCCATTCTACATGCCTAATCCCTAGCCTGACCCACTAGACATCACTACCTAACTGTCTAACTAATGGTTAAAAGGTAGTAGTTCCCCTTCATCCAACTACAGCAGTAAAATACTGCTTCATACTGCTTCTGTATTGTTAAGTAAACATCCACTGCTTTCTATTTATAGGAACTATACAATGGTAAAACCAGAATCCACTTCTGTGGGACTGTTAAATATAGCATAGATGAATGTTTGTCCCTGTGACCCTTAACAGGAATAAGTAGGTAAAGAAGATGAATGAATGCGTGTTTGTTACATTCAAGTCTTTCAAGCTCATGTCACGTGTTATGTACCTTAAGCTGAGAGTAAAGGTAGAAGGACAGATTTATATTACCGTCAAATATGCTGAAAATGATTTACATATAAACTGTGGGGAAAGATGAGACCATGCAGTTGCTGAAAACATTATAGCAAAACAAGGCCTGACTAATTAACTAAAACAAACACAAGGCCCAACTGTCATATCTACAAAGACTTAAGAAAAAATATGTAAGTGGCAGTGTATTTAACAAACCTACTTACATGTGTAAGTAACGTAGAGGGTAGCCCAAACTCACCTATAGTCTGTAACCTTCCAACACATTTCTTACACAAAGTGCACAAGTCCACACATCTCAAGGTCTACACAGGCAGCATAACAGCAAGCAGCAGAGACTGGATCCCTTGGCTGGGCCCCTTTTCATGAGGGAGCTGGACAGTGGTTAGTCAGTCTGGGGTTGAATCAACCAATTTCCAAAACTAATCTGGCAATCAACACCCACAAAACAAACAGGGGACGGGGGAGAGAGAGAGACAGATATAGTACATAACACATAAGTTCACAAAATGCAGACTGCACTAATCAACACCAAGGAAAACTCTCTGTATTTTGCAATACAGAGCTTTTTCCGTGAGGACGGTACCCTCTGATGCACCGATAGCAATACGTTTTACATCTGTTTGGAGTGACTCACGGATTAGGAGAGAAACAAGAGTTACAAATGCAATTTGGGTTCAGGGAATTACCATATCTAGCACTACAAAAACTGAAACAAAACCTGAAGGAACACAAAAGGTGGCCTGATAAAGGGGTCAGTTTTAATATAATGTCTTGTAAAAAAAAAAAAAATCATGCCAACAGAGTATACAAATAAGTGTAAACAATCTCACAGTCTACTTCTTCACACAATATTAGCTTTATATCTCTGTCAGACTGCGTTTCTGTCGTTCAACATCACTTGAGAGACCAGAAACAGAAGCAGCCACGGGAGTTTCAGAGCTCCCCCTGCACCATGGCCACTGAAGGATTAAAATAGATGGGCCATGACTTTGTGTCTTTGGCCACACCATTACAGCTATGACTGACAGTTTCCTGACGGGGGTTTCCTTTTTTAAATTGGGAGTCGGGTAAATACAAGTTGGACAAATGTTTGCTGTAAAAGTGAATTTAGCTTGATTGAAATGTTCCACCTATCTGCATGTTTACTAGTGAGTGCTGCCTTAGCTAAGCTACTGTTTGTAGCTTTGAATTGACTGTGTACAGTCAGTTAAATGTACAGTGGTTTCCTAGCTGTCACAATAACTCCCTGGTATTTTATCCGCTATTATAAACAATTTTGTGTAATAAAAAGTTATTCAAGGACATGAAAGCCTGTAGGTTAGCTCAGTCGCAAACAAGCAAAAGAGTTCAAAAGCATTAGCTCTTGTAATATTCACTACAGTCTACAAACTGTCTGCACATTATTTGCACTTTTATGCAGAGGTGCTGAAAAGTAAATGGTTCAACAGACTAATAAGCTTTAACATTTTTTGTTTGAATTGTTCACGTGAATCTGACTTACTGTACTCTACTGAATGGTATGCAAGCATTGCTATACTGATCTGTATTAGTCAAGACTTGATTGTGTGTAGGTTTATGTATCATCACAGTCGTGGAAGAACATTTTATTTGGTACTGTAGCTACTTAATAGGGTTTAAATGACAACGAAAACCACTTGGCCTTGATCTGTGTTGCAAACAAAGGAGAACATTATATGTTAACATGTTCCTCTGATCATGCAGTTTCCATTGTAGAGTTCATGGTGATACCAACAAGTACTGTAGAGTAGGGACTCAAGTTCACCTAATTCCAAGTTCATTCATTCATTCATTCATCTTCTGTAACCACTTATTCCTGTTAAGGGTCTGCTGGACCCTATCCCAGCTGTCATCGGGCGAGAGGCAGGGTACACCCAGGACAGGTCACCAGTCCATCTTAGGGCCTAATTCCAAGTTGCATTCATTCATTCATTCACTCATTCATTCATTCATTCGTGGTTCAGTAGGTAGTTGTCTATGAACCAGAGGGTTAGCGCTTTGAGTACCAATAGGTAGAAAAGTGCTATATAAAAGCAATGCCATCAACTATTTGTTTTCTGGATGGTTGATTCAAACCCATAACCTTCTTGCTGTGAGGCATTAGTGTTAACCACTACACCGCTGTTCCACCCCTGAAACGCACTGGTCTCGTTACATATGGTCATGAACTTCAGCTGAACGCAAGCACATTTATTTCCAAAATGTCAAACTTGTCCTATAAGATATCTTACCTGAGCCACCAGGTACAAAGTGATTCTGTGTGTATGGTGGTGTTCTGAACGACCCACTTAAAGACGTAACGTTGATTCTGGAATTAGTCTAATTACTGAGTAACAAGCAATTTGAGCAATTGAGGGAAGAGACTGGAACTGAAATCAGCACAGTGAGTCAGCCAGTTTGCAGCACTGCCAAAGGCTGGCGAAGATTAAGTTAGGGGATGTACAGGAAAGATAAACAGCTGGGGATGTTTATGTGTCATACGCATCTGTCTCCTCCTTGGTAGAATTGTCCAGGTTGTAGAAACTGCATAAGGACACTGACAAGAGCTGCCAAATCACCAAGGCATTTGCAGTTGTACTTTTAGTCTGAAGAGCATCACTCAGCAAGGGACTCTCTACACCTAACGGCTGTCACATGGCAAAAATAAGGTTGTAGAAGACACGTGGTGTCAAACAGTATAAATTATATAACCCCCTGAGATTCTGAAGGAAAATGTTTTATGTTTATAGTTCACATCTAGAGATGCACCACTCATTAATCAGTAAAGAAGTTAAAAAATAAATATGGAAGATTTGAAATCAAATATGTTGCATAAAACTTCTTCTGACGGAGGAGTGATGTGTAGGTTGAGAGTTAATCAATCTATTAATCCATCTATTAATTAATTAATCAAAAGATAACACCGCACATCAGATAATCACGGCCCATGTGTCAGATTGTTTCACCTGTTAAATTCAAGCCAGAACTTTTGCCTATCATATTTATTTCATCAAAAGAGGTCTTTGTGTTGGGGCAGGTGTGGCTGGAAACCTGTGGCTGAAAAAAAAGTCAGGAGAGGGGGGAGGAGGCCAACACTCATATGTGCTGCCTTAAAACAACAATCCTGCTTTAAACCTCAACTCGGCAATACTTTCCAAGTGATCATATCCTCATCATTCTCATCTCGTCAGCACCATGAGGTTAGAAATAATAGTCCGAAAAGAGCCAGTCCACCTTTATTCAAGATGAAGCAGTCAGAGAGCAAAACAATCAGAAAAACCATGGAAACATTTTCTCTGACAGATGCAGGCAGTGAGGTGTGTTCACTCTCCCTGACAACTGCTATTATCTTACTATTTGCTTAATATACTCCACTTTAATTTTCTGCCCTGGCACCTACACTGGTCTGGAAAAACAGAAAGAAATTCCTTCCCCCTCCTTCTTTTTCCCCCCATAGGTGGAGGTCTTATTAATGTTACCCTGCTGTCTGGCCCAGCTGAGTATATTTATTCAGTGTTAGGAGAGTGCTGGCCACAAAAGCAGGAATGTGTCTAAGTGTGACTTGAAAGCGGCAGTTACATTTAATTTTTAACTCATAAAACAAACACAGAGCGGCCCTGCGATTTTTATGAATGGCTGCTTTCATTACAAAACCCGCCCACCAATCAGCAAACATAGCCCAGCTGTGAAACCACGCCCGTTTGGAAATGTCTAAGTTGCTGATTGGTTAGAAGTATTGAGAGGGGCGTGGCTTTTCAGGCGTTCACAGAGACTATAAATTAGAGTTTAGATACTTATCCCCTGTAGAATAAGGACTACGGTCTGAACTATTAAGAGACTGAAACTCAGTGTAAATCTATTTAAGACTAAAAATCATTAAGTTGATTGTTCCTTGAAGGCGCGGATTTAACTTCACTTGTATTTTATGAAACTTTCAGTAGGCTAATCATGACATTTCTGATCTACCTGACTGTACTGACAACAGCCGTCATCTCGCAGGTAAGACGCTCCCCTCCTGACAAAAGTTAAATGTATCTGCGTGTGAGCCTGAAGTCTGCTTCTAGAAAGAATGCTCAAAGATTAGTTTATGTGTAATCTGCTGCTGATAACCAGTAAAATGCAATCAAACTTTGAACTCCTGGGTCTGAACAGTAAAATTAAACCCCGCAGCAAACCTCATATTAAGATTGGAAAGATTACAAAGTAATTCTAAAATAAATCTCGGGTGCATGTGGGGTTATCACTACCAGTATATCCTTGCTTAAATAATAATGAGTACAGCTCTTCTAAAGGTGTTAGGTATGCTAGCAATCTGCATGTTTCCTCATGTCTAGTTTTAAAGCACAGTGGCATGTTGATTCCAACAAACTGGAACAAGTTTGAGCCATGACTCAAATCATGTGCCAGCAGAGGGACTGGGTACAAATCCTGAGCTGTCTAGACGCTGAGGGATGACTGGCCAGCACTGACTTGACTTGCTGTAGAGAGGCGTGCTGCAGTGTTTTGTCCGTGAAAGAATTCAACATTTGAGTCACAAGCTCTGGGGAGTGTAACACAGCTAACGCAGAATCAAAAATGAATGTGTCAGAGCTCTTCTTCACACTTTGATGCTCAAAGAAATGCTGAAACTAGTGCATTGAACTCCCCTGCTGATGACTCTAGCCCTGCCTGGTATGGCATACTTTTTGTGAATTTTCCAATCACCCACTCTGTGTGCTATTGCTAGAAGTGCCTATTAATTGTACATCTTAAATGTAAAAAGTTTTATTTCTTTTCTCTTTCAACACTTGCAAGCATCATTTGGCTTTTGTCTCACCACATGCTCCTTCCAGGTGACTGCTAGCTGCCCTGCAGTGTGTGAGTGTCCCACAGAGCCCCTGGATTGCCCTCCAGGTGTTAGCACAGTGCCAGACAGATGTGGGTGCTGCAAAGTGTGCGCTGCGCAGCTCAACCAAGACTGCAGCCCCACGAGGCCTTGTGACCACTACAAAGGGCTGGAGTGTAATTACGGCAACGATGTGACCTTGGCCTGGGGCGTCTGTCGAGGTGAGGGTGGAGGGAACAGTTTATGTTGGGTGGGAAGGAATCTCGCCTTGGAAATAGTTGCCACCTACAGCTATCCGCACCCTGTTTGGTTCCACTGTTGTTCATGTTAAAACCAAGTGGTAACTTCTTAAAAATTATGCTGGGAATGTGATGTGCAAGAGAAACCAAAGGGTCATGACAAAGGTCAACTGAAAAAAAAAAAAGCAATCACAGCTCGGTGGCTAAGCAACGTCTAACCTTTTACATGGGGGGGACAGCACAGGGGCCTTTTTTAATAAGTCGAACATGTTTATGTCAGCAACAGGGGGGTTTCAGAGATAAAAATACTCCATCCGTACCATGCCAGTGTTGCCCCACAAACTATGAATAGCTAGTTCTTCCGTGCTTCAGAGGCAAGGAGTCTGACACTTCCTGTTTCCTTATTTCCACTCTCCATATGACCTTGGAGGTCTCCAGTTGGATTCTTTTGGACTGCATTAGTTTGGATGAAGTCAGGATAAACACTCAAGGGTATTGGCTGCCAAAATAAGATGTGATAAGATGAATACGTTTCATACTTCCTACTAAAAGAAGTTACTTATTCTGTTTCTGTATGTGACCATCCTTTATTTAAGTCATTAAATGTTTTATTTCAAGTGTATCTGTGACAACATGTGTCTTCAGCAAAGTCAGATGGGCGCACGTGTGAGTACAACGGCAGGATCTACCAGAACGGCGAGAACTTCCGCGCCGGCTGCAAACACCAGTGTACCTGCATTGATGGTGCCGTTGGTTGCGCTCCTCTATGTAGCAACAAGCTGCCACCAGCCTCACCGTCCTGCCCTTACCCACGGCTGGTCAGGGTTCCTGGGCAGTGCTGCTTCAGTGTCGACTGCCACAAGGGCACCTGGCAACTTCCACCTAAGCACCAGGTTTGTTTTGTGAAGTCACTACCAGTTTTATATTTAGGAACATGTGCCCAGTAATGGAGGCGTAATTCCCTGCCACTGTGATGTTCTCTTGATTGAAAAACGTACGTATATGATAAAAGACAAATTTTGTCCAACACAAGTAAATCGCAGCAGACTTGGTGCTGATTAACTTGCCAATTTTCTCAACTAATCCGTTATTCATTAGACGAAAAGACAATAACATAGAGACTATCTTGTTTCTTTTCACATAATTCGGTCACATTTTACACAAGCAAAAAGAGGTCATTGAACTCCTGAACAAGTTCTTTTAGTATGAGAGTTTTTAGCCAAAGTTGTACAAACACATACAAGTGCTTTAAAGCATGACCTCTCATCAGACTGGCACCCTGGCAGTGACCTCTTGATATTCGCAGCACTTTGGTGATAACACTGCGGAGTAACACACAAAGCACAGACACACTACAAAGATGAATCGCACCGACTCATCTTATCTCATCTCTCTTGGCAGGTGCCTCCGCCGCAACAGCACCTGCCCAGACCTTGGCACCATCCTGCAGAACAACACCGTGACAATGAGCTGGTCCTCGCCAACGAGCTTACAGACGTCAAGTCCAGCAGCTGGGAGAGTGAACATGGCTACAAACACCTTCCTGGTAAGAGAAGAGAACTGAGTCTGACATTTTTTTTTTTCCTTTGCAGTTATTATAATGATAATGAAAATAAATGATGCCCATATACAGAATGAGAGTTTTCACTTGGCGTCTTGCACAGGTTACATAATGAGTGTGTACAGGATATGATGGCTTCAAAGAATGATTCTTTGCTTTGATAAAAATGTTAATGTAAGCCTTTATTTTGAAGTGATGATGGTCCTAGATGAAAGGTCAGGGTATCACTAAAGTTACAGATGATCCTGAGAAAGACACAAATGTCTGAACCAAATTACATGGCAGTCCATCTCTCAGTCGAGGTAGTGCTGAAGGAAAGGTCAGAGGACCGGTAGAGTCTATTGGACCAAGATGATCTTGAAAGCATAAAAATGCACCATCTGGGGAACATGTCGTACTGAGTGTTGAGATATTTCAGCCTGAACATGGTGCCAGAATGGTTACAAAGGAAGATCAGAGGAAAGTTTGAATAAATAAACAAGATGTTGTGTAGTAGAAATGTTTTTTTTTCTTTCCTTGAGAATTGTATTGCAAATATAAGATTAATCTTGTGACCTTTTGCAACCATTTGTCAATTAGATTTTCTTTTTCTCTTCCTTCCTCTCTTATGCCTGCGGTGCTCCTCAGTGTGGAACCATCTGAAGGAGAACAAGTGTCCAGTCCAGACCACTGACTGGTCCCAGTGCTCCCGTAGCTGTGGCATGGGTGTTTCCTCGCGTATAACCAACAAGAACTCTCAGTGCAAGCTGAAGAGAGAGACGAGGATTTGCACTGTGCGGCCCTGCCACACCCTGTCTATCCCAGCCAAGGTGAGGTGGACTGAACTTGACCTGAGCTGAGGGAGAGGGAGACTGAACATAGGTCAATTACTGCCAAGATAACCAAAACATTTTATCTCTCATACGGTGAGGCCTTGCTGTCTTGTGATAACACTTATCAATAAGGAATTATTACAACTCATTTCAATCATGGTGTTTGACAGTGGGATAAATTAAAGGACTAACTTATCTTAGCCAAAACAATACCGGCTCCCTTTGGCTCCATTTAGTTGTTTTCCTCCTTCAGTAAAGACCAGAGGTTAAATCGAATCAGTGCTGCAAAGAATGAAACATTAGATGTTCTGGCTCTGAGTAAATATGCTCTTAGTGCTAAAGCCATCTTTATCCTGATCTTAAGAACAGAGATTAATGTAGCGGTACTTTCGGGAAGCCATGCGTCCACATGGGAACAGGGCAGTGCTGATTCATTCAGCAGTGTTTTGGTGGCAAGCAGGCACCTTTTTAAATATAGTTCCCCACCCCCGGCATTCCTGCCAAGCAACTGTCCATAGCTCGGCCCCGTCTGTGTACTCAGAGTCCAGGGAAGTGGTGTGTCTATATTAATCCTCCATGTTGGACACACACTATTCTATGGTTTACCGAGTTAAAAGCTCAGCTGCTATGGACATTGATAAGTGTCAGTGGTTTTACATTAAAAGACTTGCAAATGTGAAGTCTTTAATCTCAGATTTAATCACTTAAGTCTAAATATAATCCCTCATGGAGTCCCTGATTTGGCAAAACAAGGGGAAGTCTGATTCATTTAATGTGTGACTAATGAGTTTGAGTTTAAAGCCTCTTAAATCTGCTGCCATGTAATAGGACGGGGCAATAAAGTCAAAGCTTATTAGATTCTATTTTTTTTTTCTCATTTTAGTTTATGCCTTGTTTTGATGAAGCCAACTGGGACACATAACACTTGTTATCATCCAGACTGTGACTAACTTTTAATTATCCAACCACAGAAGGGGAAGCGCTGCTCTCCTACCCAGAAGGCACCAGAGCCCATCCACCTGTCCTATGGAGAATGTGAGAGCGTCCGCCTCTACCGGCCCAATTACTGCGGCGTGTGCACAGACGGTCGGTGCTGCTCGCCACGCCGCACGCGCACGGTTCCGGTGACCTTCGAGTGCCCGGATGGCGAGCGCTTCCAGAGGATGGCCATGTTTATCCAGTCGTGTAAATGCAGCGACGACTGTGGACACCTCAATGACGTGGCCCTTCCCCCACAGCACTGGATGTATGGAGACACACACAAGTTCATAGACTAGAACCAAGTTTATTTCTTTTTTTTCTTTATTACCTAATCGTGATGACGACAGCTTTCTTAAAAGAGGAGGAAGCCTCAAGACGAGGGGCCATTTTTTTCTTAACCGGCTCCAAGTGAGTGAAGGCCACAGGCAGGAAGGACCTCCTTGGTATTATCCACAATCAACAAGGCAACCCATTTTGTAACATGTGAGACCAGAGTGGAATTGTACACATGCCTGCTCAAACTGACGTGGGACCTAAATAAGAGCCCTGAAATGCTCCGCACTGAAATTGCTGGTTGAGCTGTGGAGGATTCTTTGACACCCTCAGATCAGCCTGAGAGAGAAACACTATAAAAGCAACAAAGCACTTTATTTAGCACTGCAACTTGGGACTATATCAGCAGTGTACAAAAATCTCCTAACATGATCAGCTGCTTCAACAGCTTCACCTGCATGTAGCAGTAATGACTTAAAAACCCACAATACACTGTGACAACCAGCAAAAGAATACCTTGTGTAGTGTTACACAAAGAACTCAAAAGCAAAATGTGAGCAACATTTGTTTTTTTATTTAAAATATACAAGATCGCTCATAGAGAAAATAAACACAGACATCAGTAGTGCCTTTATATGGCAGATTTCCACAAACAAACACTGACTCGGTTTCCTTTAACCTGGATAAGGAACCCTATTTAACCTTGACAGGCATTCAGTAAGGACTGAACCAATGCTGACTGATTTGTTTTGAGAAATTTCTTGCATAAACCTGCATTTCTTGAGAATGTATGCTGGATCATAACGTATTCTGTAAATACTTTTTCTTTCTTTTGATCCATGTTTATATTATTGACACATTTATACTCCTTATGGATTAGGACACTACAGTGTAGCCGTCTAAAAGTTTTTTGTTGGTCCATCCTTGTGATAAAACTGGCTGCTGAGATTAAGTTTCATGTGAGGTTTTATTTTAACTCAACTTGTACAGTTTCAAATTATGCTTCCTGGCAGGCAGCACAAGTCACAAGCCGTTTAGGAAAACATCAGTGTCCTCATGATCGTGGCGCCCCCTACCGGTGAACATAATTAATTACAGCCAAGTGACAGTTGGATTCGATGGTACTGTTCAATGTAACAACTTGACATGCTTTAATGTTTTAAGTGCAAAATTAAATCCAACACTGTAATAAGATATAAAAACTTTATTTCTTTAACCAAAACAATATATTCATGGTTTTAATGGGGAAAACACTAAAACAAGCACCCTGCAATGACATGAGAAAATAAAAAATGTCACATCTTTACGAGCTTGACAACTTATATGGTGGCAGGTAGGACCATAACATAAAAACTTTTTTTTTTTCCTTCTGAAATACAGGAACACGGAGGGTCATACCCAATCTTCACACTGTGCACTCATCTGGACTGTTCAACTGCAAATAAGAGAAATGAAAGGATTTTAAGAAATGCTGTAAATGTACATATCTTCAACTATTGAAATGACGGTCGGTTTGTGTTTTTCTGCACACAAGTTATCTCAGCTTATCATACAACAAAAGACAAGCCAAAGGTTATTTTAACAGTGAAGAGAGGAAATGCTTATGAATGTGTAGACACAAACGGGTTTTAAAGAAACCTAATCACCAGGATACTAGTGCACATATACACATGGTTACCGAGAGTGAACATCTTCTAGCCAACAAATGGCAACTGTAAGCATCAAGAAAACTTACTGTAAGAGGAGATGTCGATCTCCTCTGGAAGCTCTGCTACGTTGACCTCAAAGCGGTCTTGAACTTCATTCAAGGTTTTGGCATCAGCCTCATCTGAAACAAAGGTGACGGCCAGGCCTTTCGTTCCAAACCTGCCAGCACGAGCCACCTGACGTTATGAAAAAGAGTTAGGGTTTAAAACAGGCTCTGCTAAAAAGAAAATGACATTCCAGAAGTTATTAGCATGAGTTTCAAATTTCTGCAACTTTCTTCTACAGTTTAGCTTTTGAGCAGACACGATATTTTATCCAAAATGTGTTTTGGTCAGTGTGGTACATGCTGCAGACACTTTTTTTTGTGCTTTAGATATCACTTAATTATAAATTATAATATAGTTGAACTGACTCTGTGAAGGTATGTGTCAGAATCCTCTGGCATGTCATAGTTGAAGACAATGTTGACTCGCTCAATGTCCATGCCTCGACCAAACAGGTTGGTAGCGACCAGGATGCGCCGCTGGAAGTCTTTAAACTGCTGATATCGAGATAACCTGAGACAACAGAGGGTCAAAACGACATTATGAAGCAAACAAATGACTATAAAATGCACATCTGACGGACGGTAAATTGCAAAACTGACAAATTAGTACATTCCACACAAAACTAAGAAGTATTGATAAAAATGCCCCCCCCCCCCCAAAAAAAACCCCAAAACATCATGCAGTGAGTAGTGTGCTGCTGACAAAAAAAATGACTGTCAATTTAAAGCATAAAGAAGCTCTTACCTCTCTTCCTGAGCCATCCCCCTGTGAATGGCAATAGCAGGGAAGTTCTGCTCCACCAGTAGCTGAGACAGAGCAACGCAGCGATGCACTGACTTCACAAAGATCACCACCTACCAGGAGGCATAACAAAGTACTGAGTCACGCATATTTCAATGTTTATATTGAGAAAGAATGATAAGGGGGAGATGGAGGGGAAGGGAGGATGTTGTATTGCTAAAAAGGTTAAGAACAAGTGATAGTATGTGCATAAACTCATCTCAAACAAATGCCAGCTATACCTGGTTGAACTCAAGCACGTCGAGCAGGTCAAACAGCTTTCGGTTCTTCTCGCTGTCCTTCAACTTGCAGTAATACTGCTGTAAGCCATGAAGTGTCAGCTTGGTCTCATCATCTACAAACACTTCCATAGGCTACACGGGGGGAAAAAAGGAGGACCAACATTAATCTTGTTTAAAGGCAACATCAGAAAAACATGTAATAAGCAAGTTTAGTTAGATAAACCATGCTCTTGTTCTCCTGCACTGCAGCACAGCCACAAGTATGACTATTCAGACTGAGCCAAATCTGCTGAGGAGTTTTTAATTTACCCCTCTGTTATGGCCACTTATGACACAGACAGTCACAAGTGGGCAAAGCTTAAAGGGGACTGAAAACTGAAAGATTCCATGCTGCTGATTTATGAAGGCTTAAACGTTTCTTCGACGTTAAATACATCTATTAGGAAATCTCCAGTAATGCACATACCTTAAGTTAAAAATTATACACACCTAACACTCAAGTTGTATTTTTTTTTAATCTGAAAATCAAACTGTTTACATATATGTAGGTCCACATTGGCCCTAATGTGTAGAATTACTGTTAACTCACATCTTGCATGAACTTGCGGCAGACAGGGCGGATCTCTTTGCTTAGGGTTGCACTGAACATCATAACTTGCTTCTCATGGGGTGTCAGTCTAAAGATTTCCTGGACGTCACACCTCATGTCTGTGAAAAACAAAAACGACAACATGACCCAATTTAATTCCACATCCAACAACACAAGCTGTCTTTTATAAAATCCCCTTACTCACCTAACTGCTCCAACATCTTATCACACTCGTCAAGCACAAAGTGTTTGATGTTCTTCACGCTGAGCGTCTTGTTACGAATAAGGGCTAGGGTACGCCCTGGAGTCCCTACAACAATGTGAGGGCAGTTCTTCTTCAGGACCTCCTCGTCCTTCTTGATGGCCATGCCACCAAAGAACACAGACACCTTAACTGTGGGCATGTACTTGGAGAAGCGCTCATATTCTTTGCTGATCTGAAAGGCCAACTCTCGAGTGTGGCACATCACAAGGACAGACACCTGCCATACAGGAAAAGAGGATAGTAGTCAGTTTTGACATCCTACTATTTTATTGTTCTTTCAGTTATTTGGTTTTGTACAAGACTCAGTTCATAGTTTCTCCGCTAATCATACAGTTCCCCTCAAAAAGCCCAATGATCATGAATGATTTAGGACTGGAAGGAGTAAATAAGTGACATATTCATGTGAAAAGAAATATCAGAAAAACCCACAAGTTTTAAGAAGTCGACTGGAAAAATGACAAATTTAATGATTAGTGCTAAACCCAAGGGCTGTATTGTCTCGGATCATAGTTCTGACAAGCTACTAGCAAATGGTCATAAACCTAATTCCCCACACACTAACTTAATTACATGCACTTGGCTTTTATAGCTGTGGACAGGCCTGTAACAAGTGTTTCTGAATAATAAAACAGACTGAGCTTGTGAATGAATAAAGCAGCCACTGCAGCATAGCTTTAAATATTGTGAATCACACGACTTCACACTCCACCCACTCATTATACAGAAATATAGAGGAGGTATGATGACTTGGCATTGAACTGAACAGACTTTATTGTCATATGCACGAGTGAAAAGTAAAATTGAACTCACCTGACCATCCACAGGTTCTATCTGCTGCAGGGTGGCTAGTACAAACACTGCTGTCTTTCCCATACCAGACTTGGCCTGACACAGGATGTCCATGCCCAGGATAGCTTGAGGAATACACTCATGTTGAACTGAAAATAAAACAAATGGCGATTATACTAATGTTCGGCATTCTGCTTAATTTACAATACTAAGATATTACTGAGCAGTTTTAACAAATGTATTACTTCTATGAGTGCGCCTTTCACTTAAACAACTATTTACCTTCTGAAGGATGCTCAAAACCACAATCAACAATGGCACGGAGCAGCTCTGGTTTGAGGAGAAAGTCCCTGAAGCCTGAGCTGTGGATGGATACATAGGAACCCTTCACTTCCTTCTTGTTTGCTGGGGTGCCACTTTCTGGGGCTCCCTGAGGCTCCTCATCCTCCTCATAATCCAGAAGTTCATTATCAACGTCGGTCTCTGCCATCTGTATAAAACATGCAAATAAGGCAATGTCTCACATATTTTAAACCAGCAGGCTCCTCCTTTAATATACATGTTTTAGATGAAGGCCAGAAGGTCTTGCAAGCACACGTCTTCAAAGTTTCTCAAATCTGGAGATGCTATTTTGACATATTTTACCGATATCGTCTATTTTGTGCATCAAGCTATATACACTGATCGATTAAGTGACAATCATTAAAGAATGCGTTATAAAAAGAACTATATTAGCTTAATGCTAGGATGATCCCAACCCTCGGCTGACTAGTATAGTTGTTAAGTTAGCAACCATGTTGAATAGAGTGTTTGGTTAACCTCAGCAGATCGTAGCTCCCGGCAGAATAAATGAAAGTTATTTAACGTCGGTGTATTTAGTGCGTAATGACCAAAGTGTTTAAAATAATACATTTAGTCGTTACAAGCACGCCAAAACAAACCGATAGCAACCCGGTGCGTGACCCGGCAGACAGAGCACGCTCATAAACAATGGAGTCATCGTCCTTCTAGTTCATTCATACCGGCTAGTCAGTAAGCTAGCCGCAACAGACATTATATCTGCATTGCTCAAGTCTCTGACACAACACCGCTATGTGTGCAATATTTAAAGAGGACGAACGATTGGAAACAAAACTGCTCACCAAAACTATAGCTAACTAAGCCTAACAGGCTAGCATGATCTCAACAGAACTGGCTAGATCAAAACCAAGCTAACGCCAATGCGCCTAGCGTGTTAGCTAGCTAGAAACCCCCGTATTTCCAAAGTTAGAGAACGTTAAAAAGCATTAAAAACATTTCTCTATTATTAAAGACCAAATATGTCTACACGGTCGCGAACGCGATGTGCAAAGATTTTGGTACCTGCAACGTTACCTTGCACGTACTATTCGATATTCCACGGACGTCAATGTGCGTGAATCCGCCGAGCTAGCAAGAAGTAGCTGTTCACAGCGGAATCAATGAGCAGAGTGCGCACACACGTATGCTGCGTTTAGGTACACCTCGTAAAAATTTTACTTTGCTTAGAATTACAAGTAAAAACTACAAACTATTCAGTAACTCCAATAACATACATCGATTAATGTGTTTCGTCCCAATTTCACAAATGGGACAGTTTGTTGCGAGTAAGGAGTAGTGAAATGTTAATACTACTTACTGCCATTGGTACCTCTTGAATTTTGTACAGGTCGTTTCCACAACAGTTATACATTTATGCCATGTTCATGTAAGATACAAAATATAAATTGATGTCATAATAAATATAAAACGACTTTAATATGTATAGTTATATAGTTATAATTTATACAGGTTAAGTGTATCTATAATGTTTCCAGATCTGTGTACATATCATGCCAAGACCCTGAGACCTGCACATTATTGCTTTTAGTCGTTTGTCTTACCTTTGTACAGAACATTGTTGTCGGCTGTGGTTGTTTTTAAAGTGCTCTATAAATAAAGTTGAGTTGAATTGAGTTGAATTGCAGTATCCAATTTGTCCACTTGATGGCAATAAGGTGTTCAGATTCGACAGACGACAATCTTAGTTTGTCGGTGTTTGATGCCGCGTATGTTTGGAAATAAGTTAGTTTGAACCAAATATCCAAAGCCTCGATGTTATGACCATGGCTGGTGTGTATTTGTTCCCAGAAATACAGTTAATCACTTTCTCTATATTTTGTTGACTTTTTCCACTTTAGCTCTTGATGAAAATGAGTGACACTGTGCTTAAATACTTAGATTAAGGAAGTGAGGGAATAATATTACCAACTTTGTCAAGTTTTGCAGGCTTTGTGGGCTGTAAAAGATGAGTATGCACCCAATTCCAATGTGTAAAACAGACAGAGAGCATACAATTAATTAAAGTCTTTTTTGAAAGTGCATATAAGTAAAGTTATGCACTGGCAGTTGTGGTACATTAATTCAATTATCACAGTATTTAACTGATATATTCCTATTTCATTCTTCAATATTCTAGTAAAGAATGAAAATTTTCCATTAAACATTAATGACATTTATTTATTCTGTTCCTTCACTGGCCTTGGAGTGACAGTGTAAGGCTGTAGACGCCTGGGGGAGTCTATTATTTTCTACAGAAACTCACCATAACAATCACCAGATACTTTCCACTCACTTTGCGTTTTTAGTCTAATTTGATTTTATGCTATTGGCTTTGGGGCAGGGTTGTACCATAAATGTGTGCTTGTCCAGGAAACTAACCCCTACACTGCTATAGACATAAGTATTGAACAACATTTACAATATGCAAGTTAAATGCTCTTTTATGTCAATGCATCAGCAATAACAATTATTAACTGGTAACTGTGCTGATAACTGTCCATTTTCTTTTGGCACATTAAGTGCCAGAAATAACTCATTCTCCATATAAAAACAAGAACATCTACTATTTAAAGAAATGTAACATGTATGTACTGATGTCCATTTCATGACAATATCACCTGACACAGAACAAATGCTGCTTCTGAAAAAGCAGTAAAGAATACGGGGGCTCGTAGGTTTGACAAAACAATTAGTTACTAGTTACTAGTTACTAGTTGCTATCACAATGCCACAGACTGGCTGGAACTATTAGGTAAAATATTTTTGTCCCATAATTTATAATATAGTTACCATATATAGACAAATCCGTTTAACTGACATTTCTGGGTGACACCTGCTAGTCCCGCCTTCCAGCAGAATAAAACTCCACAATGATTGGCTTTATTTGTTGTCCTTCCAGGGAGAGCCAAGGCTCCGAACAGGCTATTGGTTTATGCACCTGTCAGTCATACCTAGTTCTGCAGTGTGATTGGTGTGCCCCACCTCGCACTCAGTAGAAGCCACAGAACGCCAGCCATTCTGTGTGATTTACTCGCAATGATTTATGCGACCGTTTACACCACATCCCTGTTGAACCGCCGACTTCATGACACGGATGTCATGGTTATTTTAGCCTCCAGAGATATTTTCCTCCGCTAGGTCGGTTCCCGCATTGACACAAAACAACCATTCCCGTGTGCGGAGGCTCGAGAGAGCAGCTGTGAGACGCGGCGCTGCCTCCCCGGTTGGTCGGCGGCAGGAGGATGGCACTGCGTTGGACGGTCTCTCTGTTTGTACTCGGTGGTCTATTAAGATTTTAATTAGCTGATAACACACTGTTGACATTTACGACGGACTGGTGTCGGTGAGCGAGAGAAACACGCCTCTCAGATTATGGAAAACGAGTGCAGGTAAGACAGCTGAGATTGTTTATTTTGAGGTTTTCTTATTATTATTTTTAAACGGAATATAAATGTCAAGACACTATTTAGGGCCCGTTAGCTTAATGCTTTGTAGCATATGAATTCAAAACAGAGAAAACTAAACCGCCCATGTAGCATATAATTGCTGCTGAAGCCCATCATCTGCAGCTTCGTCCGTCAGCCCTATTATATCCGTGAAAAAAATGCACTGTACAACATGCCAGCGGAGACGCGGCCCATTCATTAGCCCATAACCCGTATTTCTCGCTAAGACATAGCATGCTACCGTATCCATATTGCCTCTCCTCAACGACCTGTCCTTATTTTATGTCGTTACACAATCATGTTGTTGTGAGACGTTTTCTGCCGCAAAGAGGGGGTGATGTGTCTTTTTTTTTTGGCACAGATGTTGATCCAGTCGAGCCACGAGTCGACTGCAGAGCATGTAGGCCTGCTGTTCAGGCATCCTGAGGCAGCAGCAGCAGGCCGAGATAATGAGCTGTCATGTCCAAACAGACCGCTCAGTAAGATTACTGTATGACACTGCAAGGCAAGGGATTATATGAATCATCCTCAGTTTTTCAGACGTAGATGGAATATCGCTGGATGGATAGCGCAATAGCTGCTGTGTTCTCTCTGTCTGGATGTTTGTTGACCTGTCATTGACCAACAAAGACACCAAAGAAACAACCCCACCTTAGTAAAACGCATTAAGGTTAGTGGACTCCAAGTCCAGCTGTTTTTGCTGTATATATCTGATCACAGTGATTACCTTCTAAAGGTGCCTGACTGACATGTAAGAGACCAAAAAACAGCTAAACTCAAAGGAAGGTTAAGTGACTCATTGTTGTAAATCTAGGCCAAACACATATAATTTGAACCTCTGTAACTGTAATAAAAGTAGTTAGCTTTAGACAGTTTTTTGGGGCTCTGATGTGTAAGGATCTAGCTGACTAGTCACAAAATGCAAGGGCTCCCTCAAGCACCAAGCACTTATCTTTTAAGGAGCGGGTTATTTGAGGACTTAATTATCTTCCTCTGTTGATTATAATTGTGATTTAAATACCCCATGACTAAGGGCATGTACCACTGAGTAATGTGCTCATCATATTTTGTGTGAGAGGAGATTACTCTCAGGCTTATCTGCGAAATCCACTCGCCATGCAAAAGGCATCTCACACAGTTCACTGTCAAGGAAACAGGTATCAGATTCTCACATCCTGGTGACCTTGTTTGTAAGTGCAAAAACTTCACACTACTTCTTGTATCTGATCACACAGATGCACACAAAAGACTGAATACTACCTCAGCAGCACGCAAGCACAGCCCAACTCATCCCAGCTAACATTTTCCTGTGCACTAACTGCTGCTGTTTGTGTGCGAGAGAGTGGTGAGCAGAAAGACTCTGGACAGTGTCTTCAGGACAAATGGTCAGCACTGAGGTGTGCTGACATTTGTGTGTGTGTGTTTACGTGCATCCATGTGAATTCATGACTGTAGCCTCTAGCAAGAAGGAGGGATATGATCTTAAAGTTTTCTCTGTCTAGTGTTAGTTTTTCTGCCTGCTCCTGTCCAGGATTATTTTTGTCTGGTACTCTATTAAATTGTAGAGCAGGGATGCCTGTAACAACAGCAGCCTATTGATTTTTCTTGCATCTGGAACAATATTTGCCTCTGATAAGTAGTGTAAATGTGATAATGTGTTTTTTCCTCATCTTGCAGAAAGAGTTAACATTCATTCCACTTGTGGCACAAAACAGCAAGAAATCTCGAGATAAATAATCAGAAGAAGATAAGCTGCAGTCATAAAGTAATATATTGCTGTATATGCTTTAAGTTTATTTATGTCGTTCCATTTCCAGCTTCAAGTCCATGTGGCTTGAACACTTGAGGAATTCTGATCATAAAAATGCACCAGTCTTGATGTTGTCAGGCTTAAGCTTAGTTTACATTCCCACAATAGCTCTGGGAGCCCATTGTTGTAGCTTAATGCTGCCACAAGTGTGGGAAGTCGACGGGTCGTTTCTTATTGCCAGCTTACTTTGAAAACGTTTTGGAAGCTTGTTGCTCTATTGCAGATAGTGTAAATGTAGCATCTGCGGCTGGTCTACACCCTTGTAAGCATTATACCTGTGTGCTGCTATATTGGCATTGTTCTGAAGCACTAGTGTTTACTAGTCGGTGGCTGGTCAGCTTGTGTAGAAAAATCAGTGCACTTCCAAATGTGGCTTGGGACTGAGCAGCTTATGTCTAATAAATATTCAACAACAGTTATTTTTACAAAAATCATGGCAGAAAACAGGGGCAACATCTGAGCAGCTGGTTTGTTGGGGGCAGAAAGAAAATTGTTCTTGCTTGTCTGGCCACTGAGAGACATGGATGAGGAAATGCATTTTAGGCTAATCACAGTTGTTGCACTCTGCATCGCTATTTCCTGGGTATTGCATGACATCAGTCATGCTTTAATCTTGTTTCTGAAAAGCCCACTATTTTAAATAGTACAAACGTTTTATTAATTGATGGCGATAATGTACAGCAGAAGTTTTCCTAAAATATAGACGTAAAATGTTTTTGTTGACTAATGTGCCTTTAATTTCACAACAAATTCATTAACTGAATAAATAGTAGCTGACATGATTCTTTTGCCCCCTGCATTGCTGTTAAATAGAAGCACCACGTGGTGTGTGGATGGACAGATTTTACAGTATAATAGGGCTACGTTTTAAAACAAAATACTGACCTTCTAAAGTCACTCATAGGCTATGTGAGCTGATGTTTTTTTTTCTCTCCTGGCTCGTCGGTTGACTGGTTTGGTGTTGGCCAGGCCTGTGCACGGCTCTGCACTTCATCTCCTTTGCTGACACATGAAAACAGGGAGCAGCTTGATGACCTGACTGCCGTGGTTCAAGCTCACTACAACTGCAGCTTCTCCACAGCTCTCTGTCCTATTGTTCTCATAGGCTGTGGATTTGTAACTGTATCTGTGTTGCTTTGCAAATGTTACACTAACTGAGTTGTGTTCTCATTTTGAGACTACTGCATGTTGGATTTACATTAACATGCAATTTATATTCAAGTAATGAATATAAAACATGTATAATGTTCATACGTGCATGGGACTGTGCTCTCCTCTGCTCATATTATTAGTGAAAGGGGAGAATGAATATACTGGAAGGAATTATTCAGTCTCTTTTGATAAACACTGGGGATGAGTATTACATAAGCATATGGCATTACAAAAAGCTTATGTCTTTATTTAGCATAATTCTGGAGAAAGGTACAAACATGCTGCTTTTCTGTGCAGTAATGGTATCGTTTAAAATCAGCACAAGATTTACTGCAAGATGCAATATGGGGGTATGATTAACAACACAGACATGTAGCTAAGTGGAAGACTTAAGAGGCATTTTGAAACCTGTGTCATCACACAAAGCTGTTGATGATATTCCTTTACTTTTGTAACATCACTGTGAGATGATGGGCTGTCAGTGTCAGTGTGTTGTTGTATTGGCGTAAATAGTGGAGAAGTTCAGATGTTTGTGCAGCTCAGGTGTCAATTAAATGTCGCAGCATGTCTGTGAACTCCTCAGATCATCTTACAAAAGGATAGTTTGATTACGTTTTCATTTCCCTGGGAGACAGAGGTACAAAATACACCGAAACAAGATAATGAAAGAAAAAAAATATTACGCAGCTTCAAATTAAGGGGATGTTGTTTGTGTATTTGTAGTGTTTGACTGTTTTCCTCAGCTCACAGCCATTTCTAAGGCAAACAACAGATGTTTGAAATCTGAACGGTGATTATACAGCTCGACTACTGATCACTGTTTGTTATGAAGCTGCTGGAAAAGTATGAAATGATGCTGTGATTGCAACAAGAAAAACAATATCTGCTGCAGTCTATTACAGCTCTTTTAATGATTTGGGGCTTTAGCCACACCGCGGTGCACGATTTCGATCCATATCATTAATTCCACTCGCAGCAAGGAATATTTTCACCTGCTACACTGCTATAGTGCTGTGCTTTGTGTTTGTTGTCTTGGGTTTAGTTTCACTCATGTATCCCTGTTTGTCCATCCAGATGTAAACCTCAGTTTACAGTCTGCCTTCAGCTTAATAGAGCTGTGTATTAAGTTACTGCTGATGTAAACTTTGTCACAGTTAGTTCACCTGTACCTATACTAGCATCTGGTTGGTATCGAATCTGGGGTTCTCCATGAAACTGTTAATAATATTAAATAATCCCAGCAGTAGTAGTTTGATTGCACTGATCAGTCAGCAGTGGAAAAGAGCAAAGCAGTCTTCTGTACGTAAGCACCAATGATGGATTTTGTGATTGGCTATTTCTAGACAATTTCCTGTGACAGTGGTACTTAGGAGAATGACATCTTCTAGAGAGGGATACTAACTAAATTTAGAGCAGGAAAGCATTAGTCAGATAAAGTGAACTGTAGATTTAGCGGAAAATGTCTTGAATCTGCTTATCTTTATCAGTTCTTAATGTCACAGAAAGTTCACCTTTGTGAAACTGGAAAAAAACACCGGGTGCATAGCACCAATATGAAAAAGTTATTAATTAAATACCTCTCAGTAATTTGTTTACTTGTAATGTTTAAAAGTTCTGTAATTAAAAAATACAAACATTAAGTGCTACTAACGTAACACACTGAAGTTGTATATTGTATTTTGGGTATTCTTGGATAAGAATGCACTCAATTTTGTTTTATTTATTTTTTTTTAAATAAAAATGACTCTGAGTACAGAGATATTAGCTACAAAATGCAGTGGTCCCTTCTCAGTGTTGTAATGTTATGTTTTGTATCTAAAATCTGCATCTGAAGATGAAACATTACTTCATGTGCAGTACTTGAGTGCTTTCCAGAGGTGCTTTCCACCACTGCCAGTCAACCACAACACCATTTAAGGGCCAGCTTTCTTCATGCACAAATTGATTGCTATCTGCTTTCACACCATTGCTCTTTTGCACTGTGTGTGGAGTGAATTTAACTTGTCAGTGTGACTGCACCAGAACTAATTCCATGCATTGGTTTCAGCTAATTGGGCCATTCTGATTCGAGTTATGGCTTTTACAAAGCGGGCAGGGAGCGAGCACGGGACAACACTGTCGATGTAAAAACATCTCTTTCTTACAGTGGGAAGCTTTGAGCATTGCAGGGCTCTGCAGCAGTCACACAGTCAGTGAGTACAGTAGTTGTATGGTGTGAACATAAACAGTCCACGTGTCAGTAGCCAAACATGATCAGCAGTTGGGATAACGGTGCAATTAGTGGCTACAGATTAACAAAGGGGTAGCGCTTGATGTTACAACTGCAAGGCCCTGGAGGTAAGACGCACAAACACAAGCTTTAAAAACTAGCAGACTGATTTTTTAATTTTGTGAAATGCTGATCAGATTTTCATGGTCTCTGAGGAAATATTCCAGCCATCACATTGTCTGTGGTAGCATGTCAAATGATGTCTTTAGGGAAAATATGTCTGCTTTTGCTGAGTGTGAAGAGATCAAAAGGGAGCATTAGCTGCTTCTTTTTTATTGTTACCCTACTTATTATAACTGCCCTGGGCTGGATTAGCGTGCATGTCACCCGGCCCAGATGGGGACTGGAAAACCTTTATGCCAGTGTAAAGTATTTTGTAAATTACACATATTCTACTTTAATGTTATACCGTGCACACAGCACTGTGAACATGGAAGGTCAAAGGGGATGTTGGTTCTTCTTGGATGATGAGAGATAGTGTTTGTGTCTGTGTGTGCGTGTGAGGAGGAAACAATAGCTCTGTCTGTTTGTGTAGAAAGGGACTGGGAGAGGATGCACTCAAGCGTAGACTATACAATACCATTACTGTGAATGTATGTGCATATATCTATCACACAGCAGGGCACAGGGCACAGGTCACACACTGACTGAGCCCATGGTGACACAAACAAACACACTCACATACACATTCGGCGCCATATAAACATGGGTTACACAAAGCCTAGAGACAAGTCAGTGTATATGCTAAACAATAACTGTTCATATAGTGTGCACACATGCTCAGAAACATATATATGGAGTGGATTACATTAAAGTGCCCTCCTTTCTCTCTTAGTCCTATGCAGTTTCGTCCGAGCACACAATGATATTACACCAGGCCTGCTGTCATATACAGCACAACAGCCAAGCTCAGAAAATCTGGCTTGTTTTTCTATGTGAGACCTTCACAATGTCCTTCCATTAACCAGGCTGAGGGAGAGAGAGAGTGAGAGAGAGAGGAGAAAAACACTCTTTAGCCCTGCATGACTCACACTTTTTATAGTGACCACAGTGACACAGCTCAACAGCTGTAGCACTGAAACCAAGAGTAGCCTCTCTTCTTTTTGTGTTGTTGTCAGTAAGAGACTGACACTTAAAAAGATGGCTTTATGTCACTTAAGGTTTTATTTTCTTTTTTATTTCAGCGCATGAACCTGGTATTGAACTGATCTAATGATCTGTTCATAAACAGATCTACATTCCTGAATTCTAGTGTTTTGTTTTTTTAAGAAAATGTCTTGAGAAATTGAAAGTTTGCATTTTTTATCAATATTGACATGCTTTTATTGATTAGTCTAAGTTTGGACCTGCAATATTGGATCCCTACAACAGAAACATATACTCAGCAAATCTGGACAAAGGAAAATGCTATGTAGAGGTGTGTACTTTCCCCTAAAATGAACCCTTTTTTTAGTGACTGAGTGCTCTAATAGAAAGATGACTTCAGCATTGTGTGTCTGTGGAAATCCATGGGTAAAACATCCCTAAGCGTCAGTACTTTGCTTTCAGTTATGGAGAGCTGTCTTACTGCTGGCATTATGTTGATTATGAGACTCACGAGGCAAAGTGCATCTCTGTTTGAGCCTGGTCCTTTTTCAGATGATTTTGAGGAGAAAAGACAGATAGTCATTTTTTTTTAATTGTTACAGGAATATATTTGTTTATGCAAAAAAACATGATCTTGCATTAGTTTATATTGGTGAAGATACATTTCAAAATTGACTGTACTTGAGACAGTTTTTTTTAATAAGCCCTTTAACAAATGTGATTGTTTTCACTGGCTTGTTAATGGCTTTTTTGATGGATCTGGTTCGCTGCCATGCATGAATGTGGTCCTTGATGTTTTTCCCCATGCAGTGTTCAGACGGTTCTTAAGCTCCTCTCCTCCAGGCCAAATGTCTGCTTTATGTTTTTTAGTGTGAATGTCAACATCATGCTCATAATCTATGGTTCCTCTCAACAGTCATGCTTGATCACATGGCCAAAATCGATTCTTCATTGCTCTGTTTTTTAATACAGGACAGTCTGAAATAGCATTTTTCCATCAATCTCTAGATATTTGTTGGTCTATGATTAGCTAAATATGAATAGAATAACTTGTATATATTATGTTTTTGATATGAGGTTTGTCTTATCTGCATGAATGCGTAATACCCATATTTATTACACAGGTTATTTTTAGCTTGTTTGTGAGCATACACACAGTACTTTCCACAGGGCAGCCCCATTAAAAGGGCTTCAATCTATAAAGCAGACAAGGGAGATCCAGCGGAGTGTACTGTCACATTTTGCTCTCCAATGTAGAGCAGCTTTTTCACATTTTAGTATATCCATCGATAAATCTCATTGCAACTCCTGCTTCGTCAACTCTGGTGGTGCAAAGAGAGAACAAACAGTATCTGTGTACAGAAAAGTGTGTTTAAGTGAGTCTTCTCTGGCAAGTGTAAATGATCTACTCTGTCCCTTCATAGCCAGCTATCTACCTAGGCTGTCTTAACATCAGCGAATTGAATGTTGCATTTAGGCCTCAAATGCCTGTCCTTTGTGTGCTTTAATCAGTGGAAATATCAAACTGGAAACACACATATGGTTTCTTTTTGATTTTTTAATATCATTTTTAAACCCCCTGTCTGTACTCACAGTTCATTCAGCACAGAGACAAAAGTAAGTTCTGTGACACTGGTGTTATTCCTCAGAACACAGTAAGCCATTTTGTGGTACCGTGAATGCACAACGCCCATGGCTATGGCTCAGTCCAGGGTATCGGTGGCTCCTGTTGTAAAAACATCAGAATCAGAATCAGAATCAGAATCACCTTTATTCGCCAAGTATGTGCACATACAAGGAATTTGACTCCGGTAACTTTACTCTCTAGTACAGTAATAAGAATAAAAACACAATAAAATAAAATAAATCTAAATCTCAATCTGTACATATTAACTATAGGATAATATATACACCGGGGGTTATTGTACAGTGAATATTTACAAGGCAGAGTCATTGTTCATGTTCATCTATTGTTCATGTGGGTGGGCTTGCACTCTGTGACTGCTCAGAGTTCATCAGAGCGACAGCCCGGGGGAAGAAACTGTCCTTGTGCCGGGTGGTTTTGGCGTACAGTGCTCTGTAGCGCCGGCCTGAGGGGAGGAGTCTAAACAGTTTGTGACCAGGGTGTGAGGGGTCTGTGGAGATTTTCCTGGCCCGCTTCCTGACCCGGGACTGGTACAGGTCCTGGATGGAGGGAAGATTGGTACCAATGATCCTCTCTGCAGACCTGACTGTTCTCTGCAGTCTGTCCCTGTCCTGCCTGGTGGAGGATCCAAACCAGACAGTGATGGACGTGGTCAGGACAGACTGGATTATTGCGGTGTAGAAGATGATCAGCAGCTCCTGAGGCAGGTTGAACTTTCTGAGCTGGCGCAGAAAGTACAGCCTCTGCTGGGCCTTCTTCCTCACAGAGTCAATGTGGGCGGTCCACTTCAGGTCCCGTGAAATTGTGGACCCTAGGAACCTGAAAGACTCCACTGTTGGGACTGTCCTGTTGAGGATTGTGAGAGGAGAGGGTGATGGGGGTCTCTTCCTGAAGTCCACTGTCATCTCCACAGTTTTGAGCGGGTTTAGCTCCAGGTGGTTCTGACTACACCAGAGGACTAGCTGTTCCACTTCCCTTCTGTAAGCAGACTCGTCTCCATCCCGGACGAGTCCAATGACGGTGGTGTCGTCTGCAAACTTCAGGAGTTTCACAGAAGGGTCCCTTGAGGTGCAGTCAGTGGTGTAAAGGGAGAAGAGCAGTGGGGAGAGAACACATCCTTGGGGGGCGCCAGTGCTGAGGGACCGGGTACTGGAAGTGAAGTTTCCCAGTTTCACCTGCTGCCTCCTGTCAGTCAGGAAACTGGTAATCCACTGACAGGTGGAGGGGGGCACGGTGAGCTGGGACAGTTTATGGTGAAGGAGCTCCGGGACGATGGTGTTGAACGCCGAGCTGAAGTCCACAAATAGGACCCGTGCGTAGGTCCCTGCAGAATCTAGGTGGTCCAGGATGTAGTGGAGAGCCATGTTGATTGCATCATCCACTGACCGGTTTGCTCTGTAGGCAAACTGCAGGGGGTCTAGCAGGGGATCCGTGATGTCCTTCAGATGGGCCAGCACCAGTCGTTCAAAGGATTTCATGACTACAGATGTCAGGGCGACTGGTCTGTAGTCGTTTAATCCTGTGACAGGGGACTTCTTGGGAACCGGGATGATGGTGGAGCGTTTGAGGCAGGAGGGGACCTCGCACAGTTCCAGCGAGTTGTTGAAGATCTGAGTGAAGATGGGAGCCAGCTGGTCAGCACAGACTTTCAGGCAGGACGGAGACACTCCATCGGGTCCCGGGGCCTTCCTAATCCTCTGTCTCTGAAAGAGCTGACGCACATCCTGTTCGCAGATCCTCAGCGCAGGCAGGGGGTTGGGTGTGGTTTGTGGTGTTGCTAGACCTTTTGTGATGGAGATGGTGGGGGAAGTGAAAGGTGTGAAAGTCCTTTCAAACCTGGAGTAAAAGTCACTGAGGTCCTCTGCCAGGCGGGGGCTCCCCACAGGGTGGGGGGATGGTCTCCTGTACAGAAGGAATTAATATTTGTGTACAGATCACAGCAGTTCACACAAAGCAACAGTCACGTCAGCAGCAGTGGCACCTCTGTTCAAACACTCCTCTGATCACAGAGTTGGCCTGCAGTGGTGCACCATGATGGTCTCTGTCAGGATGATGTCAGTACAGTGACTAAGAGCCACTCCTTCGTGGCAGTTATTTGAACCAGGGTGTGGAGGGGCTTTGGGGGCATTTCAGTGAATAACTGTGACTTTGTTTTCTTGGATAGTCTCCCTAAAGACTTATTGTTTCTGAGGAAAATTCGTTTCACAGCTAGTACAAACTTCAATATCATAGCAACCGATGGGAGGACTTAATTCAGTGCTGTAACTGGATTGCGTTTTCTCCTATTACAAAATCTGAAGACTGTATTTTTAGCTAGCCTAGCTTTTAGCCTACTTAGCTGAGTTTAATTTTCACAATCTTTTTTTTTTCTGTGTTCTTGACAGGTTTGAAGACCTCTGATCATATTGGCTCTGGGGCCCACCAGGCAGCCAATCACGTGACAACCAGGCTTCCTGAGGAGGGAGTCCAAGAGTGAGACTGGGAGATCCTCTAGCCACGCCCACACAGCTTCACCCATCCCACTCCATCCTCAGCACCATGTCTATACCCAGCAGCAGTCCAGAAAGAGAGGGCTCTGGTGGGGCACCTCCTCACCTCGATTGCCCTTCTTCCCCTCCCGGCATGGATCCAGATCCCCCATCGACAGGCAGCCCAGTGCTGAGCCCTGACTCTTCTTCCCATGATGCAGCGCTGTCTGCACCAGCAGCCTCTCCAGCAGACTCTGAGAACCTGAGTCCTGATGAACTGGAGCTGCTTGCCAAACTAGAGGAGCAGAATAGGTAAGCTCAGCAGCCATCCTAAACTATTCCATTGAAAACAGAGCAGTTATTTAGCTTCACTTTGACTTAACTGGATTCAGAGTTCGACCTCTGGATCCAACGTATGCACATCACGATGGCAATTTCAGTCATATTTAAAAACAATGGGCTTTTGTTTTCTCTCAGTATTAAACAAAAATTTGACTTTCTTGTTCTCACTGACGACTGGATTTTTTCCACTAGCAGATTTTGTTAGCTGTCGATAGCTTTGACTAAAAAAATGTAGCCCAGGGAGAAAGCCATGAGCAGCACTGATTGTTTTTTCACATTAGCTTTAGTGTTTCAGTGAAACATTTTAAATGGAAATGTATTTCTTATTCTTACCTTCTAGATTTTATTAAATACAGGGTGTTTACTCATCAACATCGTATGAGCTACAAAGCTAGAAATCAAAAGCTTGACAGTTCTGCCGTCCCTAGTTATGGTTGCTTCATACTCAGCTCTCCTAACATCCATGATGGAAAGTGGACTTTGAAGTTACACTCATTGACTCGCCCATAGTTTGACACTTTAAAATATAAAATAAAGTAAGTAAAATAAAGTAGAACACAGACAGATTTGTTTGAAAACCTATACTGTGGGGTAAATGAATTTTCCAAATGAGAACACAAGTCTTAAATGAACTGTGTATCCCCATATCATGTCATTATACATTAAAAGTCCTGATAACAGTATGGTCTCTTCTCTGACCACCCCATTGTTCGCTCACAAAACCAAATAATCTTTAACTTCCATCATGCAGAAAATCAGCCTTCAGTCTAAAAATGCAACAAACCTCTTTCAGAAGTTAAAGAGTAACACTGTTATTTCTTAGTTATATGGCCAGCTCAGCACAAGGGTCAGAGTGCAGGATGGAAGAGTCAAGTGACTTAAAAGAATCTAACTGGGACTGACTCTCACACCCTCTGGGTGAAGAGAAAGGTCTTAAATCACATCATCACTGCTTTCTGCCATCCTGCTCCCACACTGATTCCACAAGGAGGAATAAATAAATACACTTAAAGAAAAAACGCAATTTGTTAGTTTGGCATTAACACTGGAAACAGCTTATAGCTATTTATCAGCTTAACACAGTATTAGCTGAGTTAAAAGCCAAACAGCCCCTCCTTCCACCAAAGAAACAGTAGTCCTACCGTGTAGACAAGTCCATCCAATAATGTCTAATAGGAACCAGCTTTGGTGAGATCCTCATGGTATTTTAAGAGACTGATCTTTGAGGCTTTTAGTGTCTATGGTTGTCCTATACAACGTCTGCCTCAGTCAGATCTGTTGGCTGGGACACTTAACACTTGCATAATCTTATGTGTTACTCATTGTTTAAGACCAGCGTTTTCTTCTGTGTAGTCATGTGGATATTTTTTTCCTAGAATAATTGATCGTCCTCATTAACTCGTTTCATGTAGGTTGCTGGAAGCAGATTCCAAGTCCATGCGGTCGATGAGTGGCTCAAGGCGCAACAGCGGCTCCTCACTGGTGTCCAGCTCCTCGGCCTCCTCCAACCTGTCACACCTGGAGGAAGATACCTGGATCTTATGGGGCCGCATTGTCAATGAATGGGAGGAGTGGAGACGCAAGAAGGACAAGTTGCTGAAGGTGGTGCTCAGGGACTGGAAGTGGCTGATGTTTTGTGAAGGGGCTGGTTGAATGTCACTTGTCTGTTTTTAGTCATACGGTCACTGTGTGAGTTCGTGTCAGAAACATGTTGCTCGGTTGAAAGAGATCCTTCATGATCTCTGTTGAACAGATTCAACACAAATGACAGATCAGTTGGTATGATGCTCTTAATACACTCGTTTAAACGTTAATAAAAGAGATGCACCTCCCTGCCAATCCACTGCCTCCCCGCTTTCTCCCTCTGTTTGTCTCTCTTTGTGTCCTCTGTCACAAGAAGAGTAAACCCAGGGGAAGAGAAGATGGATGCAAGAAGAGACAGCAAAAATGAGTCAGGGAAAATAGGGCAGCTGACAAATGAAGCAAAAATAAATTGACTGCCTGCTAACTGTACAGATTCAGAAAACCGAAGCGTGATCCATCATGGTGTACTGAGTGTAATTATGAAATGACACTAAATAGTCACAAATAAATGTCTTCATCATTCTATAATAAGATAAGCATAGAGAGCTTTAAAAGTGCCTCCAGTTGTCGTCTTTAATCTTGCTCTCTGTCTGTCCTCTAGGAGTTGATCAGGAAGGGCATCCCTCATCATTTCCGGGCCATAGTCTGGCAGCTGCTGGGCAACGCCACGGACATGCCTGTGAAGAACCAGTACTCGGAGCTGCTAAAAATGTCCTCCCCCTGCGAGAAACTCATTCGCAGAGACATCGCCCGCACCTATCCTGAGCATGAGTTCTTCAAAGGCCAAGACAGCCTGGGACAGGAAGTCCTCTTCAACGTCATGAAGGTGAGTTCTTTAATTTCAATGTCAGTTTGTTTTCAGTTTAAGTCAGCAGTGCACTGGAAAGATTTGATTGACTGTCTCTATGTCCTCTGTCCTTCCAGTATTATTATGCGATTATGTTCCTGAAACTAAACCTACAAAGAGAAGAAAATGTGTAACTGTGTTGTTGACCACTATGGAGACAACCTTGTTGACTGTGTACAAATCAATCAAGTTTCCTCATGGCAGAGCTGTTCAGGAAATGAAGGGACCTCTGGTGACTTGTTGATCCAGTTCCTCACAGTCTAAACGATTATGCACTATTGCAGATGTTGTTGATATGGAAATAGAGCTTTGCAAATGTAATGTAAGATGTGTTTGTAGGCGTACTCTCTGGTGGATCGAGAGGTGGGCTACTGCCAAGGCAGTGCATTCATCGTGGGCTTGCTTCTAATGCAGGTAATGATCGAAAAATTATATTTAAGAAATACAGTATATAATGACAGTTTGTACTTTAAAACTCACTGAAGTGAGTCTTGGCTTCCTATAATTTATCTCACTAAAGCACAGCTTAAGTTTGTTGTGTAGCTTTTTTCTTTTGCAGTGTGCTTAAGTAATCCCTCAATGTCTATCTAGGAAATATTTGAGTTACTGTATAATATACAGTCCACTATAAGCACTTTATAGATAGATAGTCAGTTAGTCGGTTAGTTAGTTAGTTTCTTTGTTGATCCCTCTGTTGCAGCAGCAATATACAGGGATTCAACCATACATAAAATGACAATAAAAAATAACAGAGAATTTAAAAAAAGGACAAAAAGTATACACAATATTTACAAAAAAAGTATAAGATAAGTGAATAGTAAAAAAGTACTTTTAGTACTTTTTGGAGTTTCACTCACCCCTTTCATCTCTTTCCAGATGCCAGAGGAGGAGGCGTTTTGTGTGTTTGTGCGCCTGATGCAAGAGTATCGTCTGAGGGAGCTGTTCAAACCCAGCATGGCAGAGCTCGGCCTCTGCATCTACCAGTTTGAATATCTGCTACAGGTAAAACGGAAGCTACAGAGTCTGCTAACAAACACAAGGATTGCAATGTGAAACTTGTCCACAAAGGGGCAGCAAATCATTGTTATGGCCAATGCACCTTTCCTTTTCTTGTACATTCTGGTATATATTCTGTATATTTCTTGTAAAGTATGCTTCAGGTATGCAAAGGTTTGCTGTGCGTCTTTGTTACCTCAGGAGCAGCTTCCAGAGCTGAACGTCCATTTCCGGTCCCAGAGTTTCCACACATCCATGTATGCCTCGTCCTGGTTCCTCACCCTTTTTCTCACCTTCCTCCCTTTGCCTGTCGCCACACGCATTTTCGATATTTTCATGTATGAGGTATGAAACATGTAATCATAAAATTGTTTAGACTCTTATTTCAGCTTTCATATCATTATAATAATAAATAATAATAAAAAAAACTTCTCTACAGGGCCTAGAGATTATCTTCCGCGTGGGCCTGGCCATCCTACAGTACAACCAGACCGACCTCATTCAGCTGGACATGGAGGGCATGTCACAGGTAAGCGACCACAGCTGTGTGCGGCTTTCTGCAGAAATGAGTTTCATGTACAAATTTAGCCACAAGTCAAAGGCTCCACGTCCCACTTTCCCTTTTGCATGCACGCTTCCTGAAATACAAATCAAAAGCTAAGATCTACTTTGATAAATAGAAGCTGCACTGAACATGCTTTTGTATCGGTGCTTTGTATTAGTGAAACATTGGTGCAGTGTTGATTTTTACTCTGTGTAGCTTGTTCTCTAAAACTAAAGTGTACTCTAGATACTCATTAATACAACAACATATTCAACATATAAAATAACAACCTATGCAACAGGTGAATTTGATTTTTAGATTTTTTTAATTGTTTCCACTCATACACTCTTAACATTCTGTTCTGTTTTCTTACATTCCCTTTCATTTCATTTAATTAAATATTTACTATTAATTATAATTATCAACAAAAATGATTGTTTTTTTATATATGACAGTGACATTTGGTGAGAACTAAGAAGCTACGTCCAGACAGTTTGGAGATTTTAGTCATCTTGAGTAAAAACTGAAACAGTTAATTAATGCTCTTTATCACTCATCCAAAATATGCTAATGCGCTTCTTTGTCACATGTGTGTTTCTCTCTGCCAGCATTTCCAGAAGGTGATCCCCCATCAGTTTGACAGCTGCCCAGACAAGTTGATCCTCAGGGCATACCAGGTCAAATACAACCCCAAGAGGATGAAGAAGTAAGAGAACTCATTACTCAGCTGAGACTGGATTTTGTAGACCAGAACAATTTGTGTTTCTGTCTTACTAATGCTGAGGCTTTTACACTGAAACACATGTGTTTTATAATAAGTGGTGCATTAAGTTGGATAATAATTCTAAGTTTGGATCAGTTCTGATGTCTTAAAACAAATCATTGGAATGTAACATTACATAATGGTTATTTTTCTTCAGACTTGAGAAAGAATACACCACGATCAAGAACAAAGAAATGGAGGAACAAATTGAGATTAAGGTGTGTATTTTATGTATCTGTCTCCATATGTCAGTATTGCAATAATAAGCAGATAGATGTAATGTAAAACACCTTTCTTCCTTTTCTGTGTTCAGAGGTTACGCACAGAAAACAGGCTGCTGAAGCAGAGGATTGAGACACTTGAGAAGGTAAGAAGAAGGGCTTTGATAACACCTTACCTAAATGATAATAGAAATCTGCACCAGCATTGCCATAAAACGGCCAGATAAGACACGGCTAGCACCCTTCACTCTGTTTAAATGCTGTAATGACATGATACGTCTGAGTTAAATACATGAGCTCATTTCTCTCGTTGGTTTTCTTCCCCTGAGGAGTTTGTGCTTGTATGTGCGTGTCTGTGGTTGTGGATGCCTGCAATTGGTCTTTCTGGCGAGCAAGGTTTTTTCCCCCAGACACTGCAGTTTTTATTCTTCTGCTCTTCTGTGAAACACATTTTTATGAGTGATCTCACTGCTGCCTCTGTTTTTTTCCACACAAGCAGCTTTGTGCTTTTCTGATTCAAATGATCGGTTCCCCTACTTGTGATCCTGTTTCTCTCTTTCCCTTGAATTTCCTCATGGGTTTTCTTGTGGTCTATCCTCCCTGCTTTCCCACTGTTTTTCACTTACTCACTGCATCACTTATTTTCATCCTCTTGTTCCTCTCCTTCGATGCGCTGTAGGAGAGTGCTGCTCTGGCAGACAGGCTGATACAGGTAGAGTACTCTATGCCACTTTCCCACTGTCCTTGCTTTCCTCTGCATTACTCACACCTTCCTCCTCTGTTCTCCTGCACTGCTTCTGTCCTCTCCTGAACTGGCAAAACATGCATGAAAAAAATCCACTGTTCACATTGTACATCAGTCCATGAGACCATCCAGTAACACCTGAATGCATGTAGTGTTTATCCTTAACAGAAATTGATATGAGGTTGTGCAATCCCTGCATGAAGCATGCAGAAGTTTATTGTTATTACTATTTCTGTCATAAATTGTCAATTGTCGAAATGTGCTTATTTGCTTCCTTGACAAAACTAGCTACTATCAGAAGGTAGTTTGCCTAGCTTAGCATAAGGACAGCTTCTTCCCTTCTTTAATGCTAAGCTAAGCTAGCTGACTACTGGTAAAACATATGAGAATTGCATTGATCTCTTCAGTTAACTCTGTGCTAAGGAGAAAATAAGCATCTTTCTCAAAATATTGATATGTTTCTTTAAAAGCTTAAAAAATATGCAGTGTGACATGTAGCAAAGTTCCCCATAATCCTAATAACATTGCCCTGCTTTGTATTTTTCCCTTGAATAGTAATAATAAAGTTGAGACTCGAATGCTCTTAACGCCTTTTCCTGCTTGCCATTTCAGGGTCAGGTGACAAGGGCACAGGAAGCAGAGGAGAATTATGTGATCAAGCGGGAGCTGGCGGTGGTGAGACAGCAGTGCAACGCAGCCAGTGTGAGTCTGGAGAAAGCTCAGGACACCATCAGAGAGCTGCAACAGCAGAGGGTAAACAAATGACCTAAATGAACAAAAGCTAGTTGTTAGAACAAGGGGCACCTCCTCAAGTCTTCTAGCTAAGCTGAACGCTAGCTTTAAACATTTTTTAATCATTTATTTGACAATAAACACAATAATTGATTTGCACACATACAGTAAGATCTGAGTTTCCTCATAGAGTAGTTGGTGTTTGGGGGAAATCATTAGGTTAATGTTTTTACCAGAATAACATCTTTAACACCTAATATTATGTATTTATTAGGGGTGGGACTCAATTAAAAAAAGTAATGTCATTAATTGGAGAATTTGTAATAAATTAATCTCAATTAATCACATTTTAATCGCATATCAATATTTGGCCCAAAAAGCAATTTTTTTTTAATTTATTTATTATTATTATTCATTTAAATGGATTTTAATGGACGACTGAATCAGATAATAGACACTGTAAACTCAAGTTCTTTTAATGTCTGGGAAAAATGCATTTCAATTCAAAAGAGTAGAAAAAGAAAGACATACCCCTGGCCAAAACTGGACGGACCTAAAGTTAAAGGGCCATTTTAAGTATTTTTTTCAAAACAGTATTAACTTTAAATGATTGACGTGTGCATCAGTGTAACTGTATCAGGAAATTGTGCACTGACAAAAGTTCTGTCTTGTTTGGAACGTAAACTGCGATTAAATGTGTTCGTTTTTTTAACACATTCATTTTTTTATAATTAATTCATTGTAATTAATGCGTCAAAGTCTCACCCCTAATATTTATGTATATTTATGTTTAATCAGACAACCAGCTTTACGACTTGCAGTAACTTGCAGTATTTGTGTTCTTTCAGTCATTTTAGTGGATTTTTTTAGTGATATATGTGGAAGAGATGGTATATGCAGTTAAATGGATTGAAGAGGCTGTCAGAGAAAACAAGACACTATGTTCACACAAGCAGTGCCAAAGACAACAAGCTACAGCACATTTTCAGCTGAGTTTTAACTTTCGTTGCATGTACTGTGAACTCTGACGCCAACAGTAGTACAGGATGAAAATTCTCCTTTGTCTGAAGTGCATGTTGGATGATGGACTCCTCTCACCATCTGATTTCACACTGTGATTTGCCAGCTGTGCAGAGGTGAAAGAGGAATGAGGGGCATAGTGCTTCCTCTTCTAACTTGGTTTCTATTTGCTACTCAGCTGTTTATCACTTGTAATGATCCAATGCAGCAAGCAGGTTGGTTGTTGTTGGTTGGTGAATTCACCATGTTGAATTGTTTAGAGAGATCACTCTTACTTGATTCTCTGAAATGGCTATGTCCATAAGTTACGGTGTCTATGTCCCTCAAAGGCTTTAAGCTTTATCCTTCTGGTCACAGACTCCTTTCACCACACATTAGTTGCCTTAAAAAATCCAAAGTTGTTCAACCCCTATAACAAATGAATAACACAGAGTGTTTGCCTAGCTAGTTTACTAACCTTGAGAAAATAAATGGCCTGTGGTCTGTGCCATTGCTGTTAACCACAGTTAAAATTTACACTGCCACCTCAGCAGCTCATGAGAAGAGGGTGTTAAGCGGAGCAACTGATGCGAAGCAAATTTTTAATGAAATGGATTGCTAAAGTTACTTTGAAACAACCATGAAGTCACTGATCTAGCTGTAAATGATGCCATTGTGACGTGTGATTTTAATTCCATGTCACATTGCTGGCATTCATCACCCACCAAGGTTCACACACCTCCAGACTCTTACCTCTTTGATAACCAAGACTGAGAAGGCCAAAATGACAAATCGAGAATCTTGTACTCACGCTATGTACTTGCCCAATTTGAAGCTTTATATTATGTGACTGTTTTTCCACTCAGCTCTCTGCGTTTCTGCTGCTCTCATACTCTCTGTGTTGGAGTTTCACCTTGATGTGGTGACATGAATACATACAGTAGCTTTCTATTTTCTGACATCACTCTGACTCACAAATGCCTGATGACAGCTAAATTGAGTTCGAGTGTCCAAATCATCACTAAGTACAAAGATCACATACAAAACAGAAGAATACACTGACCTTGTTTTGGGCCTTCGACATAATTGAGCCTTTCACAATCATAAGAGAATAGATGCTCTTAATTTATTTGTTAGAATTGTTAAAATGCAGAACAATGTAGTAGCTTTCTGGCTGCATCCTAGAATAGTGTGTAATATTCCATAAATGTAGCTTGATGACACTTAGTTTTCTGAAAGAACGTGCAAAGTACACACAGTGCCGTTTTGTTTCTTTTTTCTCGCCTTAAGAAACTGAAAGTAAAAAGAAGGCAGCAGTTTGTGTTCACACATCTGCAACTGGTCTACAGTAGGTGTGAGAGTCAAATGAAACTGACCCTGACAAGCTCTATTCAATTGACAGTTATTCTCAATAAAGCAGTTTCAATAAAATGATCAAAGCTGTTATGAAGCACCTCTGAGCCTGCACAGAACATACTTGTGTAACACAGTGATGTTTGTTTCAGTACACGGAGCAGTTTGTGACTAATTTGCAGACTGAGCTGGAACAGTCTAGGCTGCGTGAAGCCGAACTCCTCGGAGCGCTGAAGGAAATGCAAGATAAGGTTCTTGACCTAGAGAAGGTGAGCTAACACACACACACACACACACAGTGGGCAGTGAGCCTAGATAGAGGCTGTGTGAATGTGATAAAGATGATATACTGTAAACTAAAATAAGTTATTTCAAACACTGATGAAAACATAGTTTGACTGCCTTCCTTTTACAACGTTTTCCAAAGTAAAGACTCACTAATCCATAGCTACTAATATTGTTAAATTGTAAACCTGAAATGTTTGTCCATGCAGAAGAGCAGCTGCCTGCCAGATGAGAACAATGTGGTGGCCCTGAAGGAAGAGGTGAAGCAAATGAAGCTAAGGGAGCTGGAGACTCTGAGCTCATTCAGAGAGATGCAGGAGACTGTCACTGAGCTCAACCAACGCTGGCAGGTTAAACACACCACCTGTTCTTTATAAATAACCTGTACATGCATGTTGATGTGCTCCACTGACATAGTGGCAGGAGAGTTGCAATTGTTCACTCTTGGTTCCTGCAGCATCATATGTCCCGTGGCAGCAGCACCGGTGGAGGGGGCGGCCACTGGAAGGAATCCCCAAAGAAGAACGCCATGAATGAGTTGCAGGACAAACTGATGACAGTCAGGCTGAGGGAGGCCCAAGCACAGGCTGAGCTCCGAGAGGTCAAACTCAAAGCTTTGCAGCTGGAGAGCCAGGTCAGATATACTTTACAACTGTACAGCCAGTGATAGAGGGCATATGAACAGTCGGTCTGTTTCCTTTGTACACAAATATAAGGTACAAAATCAGTGTTATTTATGCTTCATGCTTTTTGTAAGAACTGTGATTATAGCATAATACAGCAGTATGACATGTGACATGGGGAATGTTGTGTTTTATTCTCTTCTCCAGTAGTACAAAGGTTAGCTGAATAATCAAGCATTTAGCAGGAAAAAGTCATTTATTGTTGCTTTGCCTTTCGTTGGTTGTACATTTCCTCTTTCTTTTCTGGTAATGAATACATCACTGTAAGTTAACTTGCTGTTAGCTAAGTGGATATTATCTTGGGTTTTTAGAAACCTTTGTTTTCAGACTTAGATTTTTTGATTATCGATTATTTAAAATAGTCGGAGTCCAACTCATACCATTTCCCACTTGACTTCCTCCTTCCTAGAACCAGATCCACACCAAACTGATTGGCCGCCACGAGCAGGAACGCTCCGCCCTGCAGGACCGGATCCAGATGCTGGCCAATCAGAACAAAGCTGTGCAGGCCCAACTCAACGAGATGAAAAGGAAGCAGGCCGAGTTAGACTGCAAGGTCCGAATGAAAGGCACTGAGGAGTAGCCTTTGTTACTTCTCTCTGTTTCAAAGACTTTGATAGAATAGAAGATGTTCCTTGTATAAATTCATGAAATGAAATGCAGTAATAAGACACTAAATCACATTGGGAAAGAAAGACTAGGAGAAAAAAAACTGATTTCATGGAACAGAAATAGATAATGACTGAGAAAATGGGGTCTTACTATAAATACTGAGATTCATATCCTGAAAAGATGGACAGTAAAGCAATAAAGGAGGCACAGCAGGATGTTGATGGGGAAGAGACGATTCATCTTCTCTCAGGATTGTACGATTGTCATCACAGTGTTCAGCTGTTTAACAAAAAATGGTCTTTTTCTTTCTATCTTGACCCACGTCCTCCCTCTCCCTGTGACACATGTAGAGTAAAGAGGAGGTGATGGCTGTGCGACTGAGGGAAGCAGACACTATGGCTGCCATGGCTGAACTCAGGCAGAAGATCGCCGACCTCGAGATACAGGTGTGCATGTTTGAGTGTCTGTGCGTCTGTTCAGTATTGTAATAATAAAAAGGACTGTGATCTGAAATTTGTGTGTGTGTAAAATGTGTAATCCAGAAGGAGGAAGGGCTGATCCAAGGCCAGCTGAACCACTCAGACTCCAGGCAGTACATAAACCAGCTCCGGGACCAGATCGCTGAGCTCAAGAACGAGGTTAGACATACACATTTACACACACTATTTTTATTATTTAACACATAATTCAGGAAGTTACTTTTATAGGATTTTATGATGTGTTAATTAATAGATAAATAAATCATCAGAAATTGAATTTCCCTTTTACTGTATTTGTAAACCAGCTGTATAACATTTAAATGATTAAGTAAGAAAGAAACAATAGTTGTACTTCTTCCATCTTTCAAAAGTCTGATGACAGAATGAATCAGTTATGGCACAAAATGATTTTGGTCTCGGATGATCAGACTAAGTTGTAATTTTCTTACCCTTCATTTGTTTAGCCTTGCTTGCTTCTTATTTTTTGGCGTGTGAAGGGTCCTGCCAGTGGTAAACAATGTGTTTATCACGTCCTTTTCAGTCCACATAGAAACTCCTTAGCCACTGTGTTGATCAAAGCTAGTTGGATAGCTATGGTGGACGTCTCCAGCCTTAAATCCAGCTTCTCTGGTTGTTTTTCCAATGGATTAGGAAAGCTATTAACATACAGAAAACCAGACCAGTTTAAATCTTGTCCTCTACCTGAAACATATCTTGCAGCCTTGCAGAGATTTAGGGTTTTCTCTGCTATGAACTCTGTTTAATTTTAAGTTTAATTTTTAATTTTTAATTTTTTTTTTCAGGCCAGAACCCATTGATGTCTTACTATATGTGTATTATGATGCATTAGGGTTTCAAGGATATTGTTACTAATCTCATAACTAAGCATTCTTTTCAGAGTAACTTCAAAATCTGCATATATATGTGCATATGTGTGAATAAACACACAGATAGATAGATAGATAGATAGATAGATAGATAGATAGATAGATAGATAGATAGATAGATAGATAGATAGATAGATAGATAGATAGATAGATAGTGTGTATATGCACATTTTGAAGTTACAATGCCTTCAGAACTGCCTCAATTCTTCGTGGCATAGATTCAACAAGGTGCTGGAAGCATTCCTCAGAGAGTTTGGTCCATATTGACATGATGGCATCACACAGTTGGCGCAGATTTGTCGGCTGCACATCCATGATGCGAATCTCCCGTTCCACCACATCCCAAAGATGCTCTATTGGATTGAGATCTGGTGACTGTGGAGGCCATTTGAGTACAGTGAACTCATTGTCATGTTCAAGAAACCAGTCTGAGATGATTCCAGCTTTATGACATGGCGCATTATCCTGCTGAAAGTAGCCATCAGAAGTTGGGTACATTGTGGTCATAAAGGGATGGACATGGTCAGCAACAATACTCAGGTAGGCTGTGGCGTTGCAACGATGCTCAATTGGTACCAAGGGGCCCAAAGAGTGCCAAGAAAATATTCCCCACACCATTACACCACCACCACCAGCCTGAACCGTTGATACAAGGCAGGATGGATCCATGCTTTCATGTTGTTGACGCCAAATTCTGACCCTACCATCCGAATGTCGCAGCAGAAATCGAGACTCATCAGACCAGGCAACGTTTTTCCAATCTTCTATTGTCCAATTTCGATGAGCTTGTGCAAATTGTAGCCTCAGTTTCCTGTTCTTAGCTGAAAGGAGTGGCACCCGGCGTGGTCTTCTGCTGCTGTAGCCCATCTGCCTCAAAGTTCGACGTACTGTGCGTTCAGAGATGCTCTTTTGCCTACCTTGGTTGTAACGGGTGGTGATTTGAGTCACTGTTGCCTTTCTATCAGCTCGAACCAGTCTGGCCATTCTCCTCTGACCTCTGGCATCAACGAGGCATTTCCGCCCACAAAACTGCCGCTCACTGGATATTTTTTCTTTTTCGGACCTTTCTCTGTAAACCCTAGAGATGGTTGTGTGTGAAAATCCCAGTAGATCAGCAGTTTCTGAAATACTCAGACCAGCCCTTCTGGCACCAACAACCATGCCACGTTCAAAGTCACTCAAATCACCTTATATATACACTGTGTGAATGTGTGTACACATATCCTGCAGCTTTGCTAACCACCACAGATGAATCTTGTCATCTACAAGCAGAGACCACTTCCACCACGACACACACACACAGAGTTGTTAAAATATCTTTCTTGTAACAAGAGACCGCTGCCCCCCCCCCCCCCAACAGATGGATTCTCATCATTTAGCTTACAGTGAACTTAGATTCTGAAAGTGGAGTGAAGGTGAAGAGAATAAGTGTATCACAATGATGCGCTTTTCTTTCTTTTCTTTTTTTCGGTGTCTGGTTGTTTGTCTGTCATAGGTGATCCCACAGCTATTCAGCCTCCGTGATCTGAGATCACTCACTGTCTCAAAAGTGTATATATATATATATATATATATATATTATTGTTCATTTTTGCATATTTTGTGTTCAGGTTTCATGTGCGGTTGTTGAAAATTCAGTCACATCTTGGGTTTATGGAGATAATGTCCAACCTCGATTGAAGACACAAGGTTCTCATGCACTTTGAGTTTGTTCATTCAGAGAGTGGCAGTGCGTGACTAGGAGGGAGTGTTTAAGAGTGAGGGGGTGTGCTGAGACTGCCCTGCCCTTTACCGCTCCTCTCTTTTCTTTTCCTCTCCCCACCTTTTTTTATCAAAGCAGCGGTTTTATAAATCAGACCGAAACTTGCGTGAGTACAGCTGAGGAAGCAGTGAACCATTTAGAAAAATCTCAGTGTAGCAGTCCGTGCGATCGTCTTACGATTGCCAGTACTGATACATGATGACTCATTCTGTTCATTTTACACACAGTTATATATATTGTAAACCAGGTTAACTTTCATTTTGAATTTTTACAAAGACATACATTCAGGATGTTAATCAACCAGTGTATATTGAAAATCTGAATGACCCAACGAGCGCAGCTTATTTGCTTTATATTTCTGTAGCTTGTAGCAGTCAGACACAGTCAAAACATTTCCACTGGTTAACCACTGGTTTCCCCTCCCCCCTTCACTGCAGTTAGCCTGAATGTATGATAAGGGGAAAACAAAAACCTCTGAGATTTGTCATGAGTCACTGTGGTACATGCAAGGCTAACATGCAAAAGGCATGCATGTGAAGATCAGCTGCAGTGGGGTCTCACCTGTCAGGCAAGAAGAAACAACACTGCAATGTGATGGCTGGATGGCAGCGACAGCAGAAACGCAAACATGTCTGTTTAGATTTTATTTTATTTTTTTCATTTTAATGTTCAACCAGGTCAAATCAGAGCACCAACCTTACTCGACCTTCAGATCTGTGCTCTGATTTAACTTTAAAGAACCCACGGTCCTATTTGCACAACCTCTGAATGACAAGAAAGATACACATCAGTGGGTTTCACAGTTTTTTTTTTTTCACACCCAACATCCCGTTTCAAAAAATTCCCAGCACCTGACATTTAATGCTTTTGCAAAGACTCATATACCTGTCTTAGCACTAGTCACACACCATTAAACTTCGCCCACTGGCACAGTGAAACACTGCAATTATGTACTATAAAAATCTACAGTTGAATGGTATAGAGATTTTGTATTTTAAACTGAGCTACAAGCTAAAACATGGGGGTCAGCTATTACACATTACATGTGCTCTCTACACTGATGTTTTATTTCTATTAAAAGAAGCTATCTGCAGACATTATGTCATTGTCAGCCTTGCAGTTAAGGTGGAGATTTTGCAACAAATATAAATACTCTAGATGATCTATGTCGTACTAATGTTTCTCATGTTTTATATTTACCTTATCATAAAGATGTTTTAGAATTAAACCAGAAGTTATCAGGCACTGTAGTTTGTTTTTGGTAAGCCCCATACTCTTGCATGACATAGTCTTGCTGCTGTAAATACTTAGTAGGGCACCAAATGTGGTTTTGTCTTCTGTCAAAAATAGAGACCAATAAATACAAAATTCACCCTTAAAGTTATATTTTATCAAAAACTGCTCCTCAAGGCTGTTGGTTACTGATCTGGTTGGGAGTTGTTGGACTTTAGCAAGGCTCTTGACCCTATTAGTCATGACTGCCCTTAACCCCATCTTCCAAACCAAGCCAAACCGAGGAGCATGTGTAATATAAATTAATTATTAAGTTCACGGTGACACAAATGGACTTGAGTGCCAAAGATGGGTTAGGGAAGAAGAACATTTTGACGCTTCCTTGAGATTTTCAGACAAGAATAAATACACAGAGCTGCCTACCTTTCTGACCCACTTAATTAAAAGCTTTCGTTCTCTGCTCAGGTCAGACAGCTGCGAGGGCAGAAGTTGTCAAACAGCTCCAGAGTCAGCGGTGCTGGAGGAAATACCAACTACCAGGATCTCTGCCTGGCCAGCCCTGCCTCTGCTGAGGGGGACTACCTCAGCTCAGATGAGGACCTCCTCCCCAGCCCACTGCCCACCACCACCCTCTACCCCACCCTGTCCAGCCAGTGTCACCCGTCTGCCCGCCTCGACAGTGAAGGCAGCACAGACAGCGAGGCTGAGGAACGGGTGCAGACGCATCCAGACCCCCAGCAGCTGTATGGCAGCATGGTGTGTGCCGAGGCGCTGGATAACTGAGACCCGGAAATTGTGCAATGATTGAATTGGATTACTTTGAACTAAAGAGACGCTGGAGCTCTGCAGGATGATACCGCTGCAGTAGACTTGGATCGTATTATCCAGTCGGCCCCTCGCCTAATTCTGTGTTTACCTTTCACTTGATGCAGACATAGTGGCATTTGTTGGACCTCTTCTTATCATCTGTTGTCTCTGCTCCCGTTACTGTTTCCAACAACTTGTTCCCCACACTGTCTGATCCTGTGTTCCCTGACAAAGAGGTGAAGTAAAGTCTCTCTCAGTGTTCCTATGTGCAATTGCATCAGAAACTGTCAAAAAACATCTACCAAACATATGACATGCAAACACAGTGGACTGAAAGTGAACCAGCACGACAGATGCTGCTTGATATCTACCAGTGGACCTGAACCTGTGACTGTGGTATGGAGTGAAGGATTGGTAGACAGACACAGTACCTGGTCACACTGTAGATCTGTCTATCCTTATAGAATTCTCCTTCCTGATTGATTCAAAGTTAAATACATGTTTATCTTTCCCTATTACGCTTATTAGGAAGATTCCCATCCATTTTCACTGCCCTCTGAAAAAATGACTTTTATCTGTTCACCTCTCTGTCAACATAAAAGAAAATTCAAAAGGTGATAAAGAGAAGGAACAGTGCAGTGTAGGAACTCGCACACATCCATGTCAGACTATAAGAATATCACAAGATGGCGTTCATGAATGAATCATTAACATACTAAATCTATGTGTTGCTCACAACTGATCATTTCAAAACATTCACAAGAAGACACAAAAAAGGAAGGAAGAAACTCAGTGTTGCCAAATCATTTATGTTTTTTTGTTTTTTTATTATGTGTTTTAATTTATTATGTTTTCTATATCTATATGTATAACTGTAGGAGTGTAGAGATACCGACCAAGGCCAAACTTTGTACACCGTCCTTTGTGCCAACCAGTGATCTGTCATGGTATCACCACAGCACTGGGTGTTTCAGAGACAGAAAATATGCTGCTATGATTTTTGTTTTGTTTTGTTTTTAATTCTTCCATTTTGTTCTTTACTTATTGTTGTGACGTTAATGTCCAACCTTATGTCAACTCTGCCATACAGTCGGTTTACATTTACTGTGCAAAGCAGTCAAGATGGGAGGAGGGGGGGGGGGGGGGTGTTGCAATGATGCAATGATGGAAACAGTTTCCTTTAAATTCAACAAAACTTAAGCAAGTTTCCTCATAGCTAGAAGGTTCCGTGTTTGAATCCAGGCCAGCTGGGGCCTTTCTGTGTGGAGTTTGCATGTTCTCTCTGTGTCTGTGTGGGTTCTCTCCAGGTACTCCAGCTTCCTCCCACCATCTAAAGACATGCTCATTAGGTTCATTGGTGATTCTAAATTGAACGTAGGTGTGCGTGTGAATGGTTGTCTGTCTCTGTGTGTTAGCCCTGTGATAGACTGGAGACCTGTCCCGGGTGTACCCCTGCCCGATGACAGCTGGGATAGGCTCCAGCAGACCCCGTGACCCTAAACAGAACAAGCGGTTACAGAAGATGAATGAATGAATGACTTAAGCAAGTTAAGGAATAGTTCAACATTTTGGCAAATGCCTATCTTGACTGTACTGAGATTGAGATGACAATATTGATACTGTCTATAAAACCACAGCCAGAAGATGGTAAGCTTAGCAGTGGTATGCCTCATCATCTACTATGTACTGGGTTACTTTCTGTACTTTCTGGGTTACCTCTCCTTCAAACTTCTAAAATGAGCTCCTAAGTGATATAATGCTAAGTGCTAAACTATTGTGTAGCACAAGTAGAAAAAAATGTCACTCAATCGTCACAGTACTATCACTTACATAGCTATATCTAGCTAACTACAGCTAACCTTAGCCAGTTAAAAGCGACAGAGCTGTTGGCTATAACAAACCAAGAAGCTAAGCTAATTGCAGCCGCTAAAGCCCTGAGTGTGTGGCAGAGTTTTATTTTTTATTTTTTATTTTTGATATATGGGTTAATTACTGAGCTGCGAAAAGTGCCGGATAAATGGTTTTTTTTTTTTTTCTTGCTTTGGCAGGTGCCATGCAGGCAGTTTCCATCCACTCCCAGCATTTACGCTAAGCTAAGCTATCTCATCTGTAGCATTTAGCTTCATATAAAACACCCAGAAATGAGATCCTTATGTCAAACTAGCCAGTAATCATCAGTGTCCTCATAACACCATGTGCTCATATCGCTTATCACTTGTTAACAGATCAAACTGTGTGCGAAAGAGCAAGGCAGTAAGGATGCCAACAGAATGGCCTCCATCATGATCGGAAAGTGCGTGGCTGCAAAATATTTTACATATCAAACATTAATATATTCTGTTTAGAAAAAAAGTGGTTGTAAAATATATGCAGAAATATGAAATATACAGTGTGACAGGAAAATAAAGTATAGAGATGATATTTAACTCGTACTGACTACTTCTCAAGTCGTACTGACGCTGACAAGTCTGTGTATAGTTTATCAAACAGGGTATATACAGAGCAGGTCTTTGCTTTTTGCACGACAGAGAAAGGCAGACTCTCCACTCATGACACGAGGCTGTGGGAGATGGTGTGGATGAATGGGTTCATGGTGGGATCATATCTTAAAGTGCTCCAAGATCATATATTCTGACTTTGTATTGTTCTTCATTGTTCCTAGGTGTTGCTTTCTCTAAGTTATCTAAAGGACTGCTGTCTGCTCCACAGCACATTTTGTGCAAAGTGAATGAACGAAAGATAAAGCAGTGCATTATTGCCATCTCCTCAGAAATTAGGTAACTGGATTTTCCAGTAATCGCCATCAAAGAGCTAAAGAGGATGTTGGTTTGCCCCGCGTGCTGTTGCAAATAACAGCCTTTTAGTGTAGCAACTGAAATCTCAACACTGGAATCAGTGCTTGGATATCATCAGGGCAAATGACGGTTGTACTGGGGATTCAGTTGAGTTCTCGCTAGTTCTTTGTACAAAATGTAGACTTGCATCAGCTCTGTTGGGATTTCACACATTCAGTGTTTTTTTTGTCAGGCTGAATTTCAAAACCCTTGAAGGAGCCTTTCAGAATTTTCATTAACATTTAATTTTGAGACGTTAACATGAGACAAGTTAATGATCGTAAGGATGAATTCATCATTTTTTTCTACATTTTGTTGAAGTTTACACCATATTGGGATGGAAAACTTACTGCTGACTGCCTTCTTTACTGAAACATGTTTCTGCCAATAATTATTTTAGTTGTACCACTTACATATCCTATATGTTATTCTCAAACCACATTTCGCTACAAAATATACATGTTGCCAAGTCTAACACATTGGGGTTTAAGTTTGGCTTTCTTTCAACAAAAAAAACAAAAACAAAACAGAAACCAACTTTCGTTCAGGATTGCGTTTCATTTCCTGACTCAACATTAAGCAGAAGCCTGATCAGCGCTCAGCATCCTCCAAAACATGAACACATCGGTACGTACACTGCTGTTCAGTGCTGGTGCTCTGTTCTCACCACTTTCTGAATACAACTCTACTGTGATTAAAACCTTTTGATATGTTTGTAAATTAGTTTTGAATATGATACTAGCCTTCATCCTTAATATTATTTTTATACTTACCATCAGTACTTTGGCTCCTCCTGCTAAGAGCATTACATGAGATGATGATGATGATGATTTAACATCGTAATGTGCCATAAAAGTAGAGAGATTTACACACTTCATTCACCCATTTAACAGTCATGGAATACTATTACAGTGTTAATCCAAATAAATAGTCTTGAAACTGGACCATCTGCCACACGTTCGCCCCGATTTAAAGCGGGATATCACACTGAAAGCATCAAGAATTTTCCTTTCAGATAGTGTTGGTCTGCTCTACGACTTCTCAGATTTAATGTACTGTATGTGACAGCTGTTTGATATCCATAGCATCATACCGAGAACCTTGTCCACCTTCATTGTTTCCCTTTTTTGCAGTTCAACTGATGTTGTCAAATATATTAAATGACAGTAAAAGTTATATAAATTCCATTATGATGGGGAAAAATACATTTCAGTGTTCTGTATCCTATGAATGGTACAAAATAAACTTTGACATTGCACCTTTGCAAAGATTTGATTTTGTTCTTTGTTGCTGGTTGATGCATGCTGCCTTCCAGTGGGTTGTGTTCATGGTGTTCACAGTGATCTTTGTCCTCTGGCGGTATTCACTGTTGGTTGGGCCATAAGTTCACGATGTCAAAAATGGAAGTTTTTGATCTTTATGTCCAAGTTCATGAGTTGAACCCAGTTTGCTGAAGTTTTCAAAAATGGATGGAAGTGAATGGGAAACGTATTGTAGTTTAGTCATATAGGTTTCTTGGGGATGTTGTGTTGATACTCACAGTGACTCATCCTTTCATCGTGCCTTTGCATTTCATACATTACGCTACCCACTGTTAGCCTGCTAATTGTTAGCCTCTGAATTTTCAATGGCAACTTACACTTACACTTACAGCTGATGTTACCATTAGAATGTCTTACCCTCAAATGCCATCAAATTCTTCTACTGGTTAGCACTGGTTATTATTGTTAAGTCTTGCCTGTAGTTATAACCATGCCAATCATACCAATCATACCAATAGATATATATAAATGTATATATCACTTCAACAGAGCCTAAACTGTTATTTTTAGATGTTTGCCAAGCTAGTGACCTATATACAGAAGAAGTTTCAATGTGTCAATGTAGGATTTACATCCATCTTTTCTGTACTACCACAAGAGGACCGTATGGATTCTTCAGGCACACATGGAGTGACGTCATGGACTGGCCTTTAAGCAGGAGCTAACATCACAAGTTTTACTAGATTTTCTATAAGTAATGAGGTTAACTAGCTAGTTACCAATGCTGCCTTCAGTGGTGTGTTTACTGTGTTCATGAGTAAACACCATGTAAAACCTGTTCTTGTGACGTATTCACAACTGTGTAATTGGTAATTTTCAGAGAGGTTCACAAGTTGTGGTGTATTTACGGACCTTTTTAGAAATCTAGAATGTGCACGGTAATTTAATATACAGTAATATAGTCGTATAGCTAATAATCATCGAGTCATATCCAGAATACCATAATGGATTATACAGTATACTATATGTCTGAGGGAAATGTTTAGATTCCCAAAGTCTCTTCCTTTTAATTTGCCTTTGCCTTTGCTACGCTAACATTTGAACACCTTGCATTTTCTGTACACAACTTCCAGTATTGTTACCACAAGTTCTCAAGTTCCATGTAGGCAGCATACAACAAAGGAATCCTACATTTTAGAAATAATTTATGGATGTACAAAAAGTAAAATGGCGACATTATTTAATATTCTGAGAAAGGTGAGAGCTGTAGCTTTTAGTCAGTATCTTTCAAACAGGAGTAAAGTACTTTTGTCAGGGATTGAAAAAAAAACCATGTGTAAAACATATGTAAATATGTAAAAACATATGTATTCACATTTGCACTTACCCTGGCTCTTCCTTGTTAATTCTTGGTATATTTTGACTGAATGCTATAGAATGAAATCTGAAGTTGCATCTGCCAGGTTTTTTCAAATTTGACCTTAATGGTTTCTTTTGCAACTCAACTGTGTCAACATAGCGTGTCAACACTTTCTGAAGAATTTTCAGCACAGTTGTCTATCTGCTTCCTCTCTAATCAGATTGATCTGTCTCCTTACACTTGTCATCACATGGTGCGTTTAGGTTGTACAACATATCCACAATTTGCACATGCGTTTAAAAGTGTTGCTGGACACATTTTGTGCTGCTTCTGCCGTTGCTGCGAGTGTGCAGTGTTTAGGTTTGTGTGTGAGGAAGCAGTGTGGTTGGACTGTCAAGCGCAGAGGTGACAGAGCCGAAACACTTCCTCGTCCTACACTACTCGCATCACGCCAACCTAGAGATTATCAGCCTCTCACAATCCACATTAGAGCGAACTGACCTCACGTGTCTCTTCTAGCTTGGTATGAGGCTCTCATCTAAGTTGGTGTGAAGTTGTGTGTGACGATAAGACGCACTGGTGGAAGGAACCTAAAGTCTGGTGAGTATTTTCATTATTTATTTATTTATTTATTTCCGTTAGATGAAGAACATACAAAATGTGTTTTGAATTGTTTCAAAAGTGATCTTTGTTTTGTGAATAATCCCCATGTGCCTGTGTGTATTATATTTTTCTTTACTTTAAAGACACAAGTAAATCTCAACATGATCTACTTTTAATGTAAGCCAGTCAGTTTTCATGTTTCATCTTGGTAAACCTGTGCTCTTTGGGTAAATTTGCATATTTTTTTTTTTTACAAACAACTTTTTTTAACGCAATTTCCACCCAACATACACACTTAAAATGAGTTTTAAAGTAGTTAAATAGTAGTAAGTAGTTACATTTAAAATTAAAGATCTTGGTTAGATTGAGCTGCAGATGTGATCCATGAATGTACTGTGTTCTTTAGTCATTTACGGGAGAAAGTGAGAGTTGATTGGTTGTGCAGGGTTCTGGATATCAGCCCCCTTTGCTCAAGGACAAACAAAGCCCAAGTAGTTAGTTTAGAAGAAAACCACTTCCATTAAAAAATGAGAACGTCTGTGCTGTCTGTACTCATGGTGGCAGGCAACGTAAGGCTAAAGTCACAGCTTATCGTCTGCGCTCAGTTCCAGACTGAGCTCATACTGTGTAGTCATTTTTTCAAACTAAACAATACAGATATAGATACCCAACATACAGTCATTTTCAGCCATATTTAAGGCAAGATTTATCTTTTTTTTTTATTGTTTGCACACGAAACATCTCAAAGTGAACAATCAGAGATGAAGAAAAACAGTAGCGAGCAAACATGCATGATGGAGGCCCTCTGGAATCGTATATTGTTCTCCGTTAGATTGATACACCCTTTTGAAGAGTGAGACAGTGAAACAAATCATCAGGTCAGAGTTGATTGTCGGAGCTCTGGGCTTTGGCTATTTTATGTGTAATCATAAGACGATGGTCATTTGCTATTTTTAACCATCGTACTTAAGTATTCACGTTATGTTTTGAGCTACTTCATACCTCTAAGTCGCTGGTTTTGGGATAGAATCATTGCTCTTTTCACTACAACTACAGCTGTCCAATTGTCAAATTAAGATTTTATATTATATGATATGCATATAACTTTTGACCTTTTTGCCTGGTTGTGTCCGTGAGCCTTTTAAATTTCTCAATAAATGACTGACGCTAGAAACAGATATATGACTCTATATTTGTTTTTGAAGTTGGTTTACTTTCTACGTGATCATCTCACAACCCCACAGATACACTGCGACCCAGGGGAGCTGGGGAGTTTAATTTATTATAGTTCACGGGCCCCATATAGTCCAATTTGATCTCAAGGGGGCTGGACCAGTAACAAAATAGCACAGTAACAGCTGCAAATGTTTTCCTTTGTTTTAGTGCAAAGTTAGTGTAATTTTCTTACTTTGCAAATTCATCTTGCGGGTCTGATTGGCAGGCCGGTTTTGGCAGGCGGGCCGGGCTGTACGCTTGACACCCTCAACTAACTCTGATTCCGGAAGTTACCCAGGGTTATAATACTGTTAGTATTAACAATTGTGTATTCTCTGATAATAAAAATAAAATCATTAGCAGTGGACATTTATCTGTGAAGACAATTCTTACTTTTGCTGCTTCAAGTACATATTGCAGATAACGCTTCTGTACACAGTATTCAATGCGTACTGAAATTCAGCTGCATATCAGCTAATGTTGCAACATGCAACATCCATGACACTTTTTGGTCTGTGTGGTCTAACGCCTCAGTATTCTGCAGTGAACTCCCCTATTTCACACCATCTTACGGTGTTAGCAGTGATGACTGAGTCATAAAATTTATTGGCATTAAGTTATATTGTCACTATTGTGACATGGCAAAGCGCGGTTGTAGGAAATTGAAGGCAGATATAAAGATTCACCTACGTTCAGGCTGCTCGGGAGTGCCAAGGACCATGCTGCCTTGGGAAATCCTTCTCTCCTTATGACAAAAAATGCACCTGTTGAGATGAGTTTGTAAAGCAGAGAATCAAAGACCGAACGGGAGACGAAGAGTCTTTGGTCCAATCTTGACGGCAGATCTTTTCTCTGGGACTGATAGAACTTGTTTAGGAACATCAATCAGCGCGAAACTCAGAGAGCTCACAGACAAAAGCCTTGTCTAGAGCGGATTCAGGAGGAACTAGCTCACAGTTCAATCTTTAGATCACCGTTTTCGAAGTAAAATCAGCTATTGTATGGTGTCCTTTAATGTGTCACTTCTTATATATGTATCTGTATACTTGAAATATTAGATGCGTCACAGCACCAGTCAAATGAAAAAGGTCACAGTCATTATATGTAGTCAACAAAAAATGTTTTGTCCTTTCTGATTTAGTCCATATCTAGAGCCTTTATAAAAGTACAGTTGTGCTGCCCTCTATAGGGCACTACAAACATTTCATGTAAAACTGTATTATTTATTTTAGTACAGGAAAAAAATGATGTATGATAGATTTACACACATATTTATTTTAAGTGGTGTATATTTCTTATTGTTTCCATACATTTACTAATATGCGATTTGAACGCCTCATCTGTGTGAATGTGTATTTAGTTAAACATTACTGTAATTCTGTTTTTATTTTATCCTCCAGGTGTCTGTGAATCTAGCATTTGAGCCAGTCTTCCTCCCTCCATGAATGATGCCTCGTTCATTCTTGGTGAAGAGAGGAGGGCTGCACCACATTCGGCCCATAGTGAGAAGCCCCACCTCTGGATCGACCCCAGTAATGCTTGGGGAAATAGAGAAAAAGACGGGGCCCTGGAGTACATCCTTGGAGTACGCCGCAGCAGAAATACCAGATGATAACGCAGCCTCCATCGCATCACACCAGGACTTTCCATCTGGGAGCCCTCAACCATTCAGTCCCAAGTCTTACAGTGGGTGACAAATATTTCATGTATGTTTAGCCTCAGACATCACAAAGACACTTCATCCAAGCTTACCTCTCTGTCTTTCCTCTCAGACTGTAGTTCAGCTGAGCCCTGCAGTCCTGTCACCAGCCAAGTGGAGAAAGTTGTCCCTCACCCTCCCACACCAGCAGTATGGAGACCTCGCATGAGCTCAGAATATTCAGACAAACTCTCGGCAGGCCTCGGAAACTTGAATGAGCACCGTCAGATCCTGAGGGAGACCAGGAGCGGTGGCTGTTCCAAGATCAGTGCTGCGAGGCAGGAGTGTCCACTCTGTAGCAAAGTATGGCCTCCCTCCATTACAGTAAATGATATTTGTCTGAAAGTTTGACCTGGAGGTGGAGTTAGAGGACAAGTTAAGTGTTTACACTTCATCCTGAAGGTGGCACCAAATAGTCTAATTACTGAAGCAGTGATTCATCGCTAAATTGAAAGAGTTAGAGATGGCTTTTCGTTGAGTATCATCTCAGAATATCCCAGAGGTTAAAGAGCCAAGATATGTGAACGGTTGCACATGTTTAACTATCACCGTATTAAATTGCCTTCATCGTGTCTTTGCAGATGTTCTCATGTCTGTCAAGTTTGAAGACTCACATATGTAAAAGTCATGGAGGCAGACCACGTCTGTCAGTACCACACCTCAAACCTGGGAGGTCTGATAATGAGCGGCCATCGAGCAGAGGAAAGGTCAGTCTCACGTTTCATTTTACTTAAGGGTTTTACCACACCTTTGGCCACCATGCACATATGAGGTCAAACTCTCCTGAATTCTGAATGCCTTTTTATTTCAGGAGAGGACGTTTGGCTGTACGGTGTGCGGTAAGGTGTTCAAGCGCTCCTCCACCCTCTCCACCCATCTGCTCATACATTCAGACACCCGGCCCTACCCCTGCCAGTACTGTGGCAAAAGGTTTCATCAGAAGTCTGACATGAAGAAACACACCTTCATACACACTGGTGGGTGACACATTTCACACTCCAAACTGTATGAAAGTTGCATCACACTAAGACGTCCTGTCACGCCCCCTTTGCTAAGACACTGTCCGGCACATAACAGTAAAATCACAACCTGTCTACGCAATCTTACTGTCCTGTGTATTCATACTGTGCTCCGTCCGATTGTGTACTAGGGGAGAAGCCCCACGTGTGTCAGATTTGTGGCAAGGCGTTCAGCCAGAGCTCCAACCTCATCACTCACAGCCGTAAACACAGGGACGACCGGCCCTACCGCTGCCCTCACTGCCTGTATGGCTTCCAGCACAAACTGGACCTGCGGCAGCACCAGGAGCACCACTGCACCTACCGCTGACGGTCGCACAGCCAACACCTTCAGATTTCTTTTGGTCATCAGGAGAAACACCGCTGGAAAAGAAAAGCTACTGACTAACTGAAAGCTTTTAGGACTGGGATAGACTAAGAATTGAATCTTCAGTGTACCTGTTCAGTTGTAAAGTTTCAAGCAAGTCTCATGTTAAATACAGTGTTTTGAATATATAAGGAAGTGTATGATTAATTGTATTTTTGTATCTTCTGTAACGATATGTCCCTTCAATAGTTTTTTGTCGATTACTGTAAATCCAAAAGTCATTAAGAAGTAGACATGCCATACGTCATTTTTACATTCTGAGAATAGCCACTAGAGTATACTAACTGAGTAAATAAAGAGCTGAGCCTGATACTGTCAACATCTACATGGAAGTTAAAGTCACCCACTAAAATTACTTTATCTGTACTAAACACTAAATCAGATAAGACGTTAGAATTCAGGTAAAAAAGAAAAAAACTCAAAGGAAAAACCAAGTGGACAATACACAGCAGCAAATAGAATGGTTTCAGTTGTTGTTGTTGTTGCTGTTTCCCCGTTTGGGTGTGAGGGACCAAAACTTAAACAGATAAATAAAGCATTTTGTTAGATGATTGAGGTGTGATTCATGTGGCTTTAGTAGCCGGGGAGCAGACTGTCTGTGGGTTTGGGAGGAATACAGGTGTGAGACTGTTCAAGAGAGGCTGCTGAGAGGCTGCGACTCTGCCCCCTGGCCTCAGCTTTTGGTATCAGTTGGTTTTGTTGCTTAAATAACTGAAAAACTTCTAGATAAGAGAGTAGCTCCATCTAATGTTGGATGGGGTCTATCTCTCCTTAGAAGACCAGTCTTTCCTCAGAAAGCACAAAGAACTCCTAGGACCTTACTTTTATTTCAAAGTAGACCAAGTGGAATACTTTCAGAAATGTTATAATGTTTAAGATAAATGTTGTGTTAGAGTTTGAAAATATGAAAAGAATCTAGAGTAAGGTGGTAATCCATCCAACATTTGAGATGCTATATTCTTTTAGGGATTCAAACCTCTGTGTACCAGTTCAGTTGTTACCCTCATTCTAAACAGAGTGCTTCAAATTATTGCGGTATAACACTATATTTAGAAAGTTAAATATTAGTTGACCAGTTGTATTTATTTAAGATTAGTTGTATTATTTTAGTTGACTGCATGGTAAAAGTCAAACACTAGTAACATTTGAAGAGATGGGAGTGATCCTGTTCTCAGTCATCGTGCTCATGGTATAATCCATAAAACAAGCTGAAACCACAGTAACTGGACTTGTGCAGTTTCTCAAAGGCATTTTCATTCAACTAATTTCTTCAGTTCTAAAGATAAAGTAGAGATTGCTTATTGTATGTATTCCATGATCCAGCCAGCGTTTCTAGAAAACCTTCTGTGTCCTGATTTGTAGTTTTGGATTGAACCAAAGTGAGGCATACAGCTGTTTGTCATGTGACAGTTTGTGAGTTTTATGAACCTTCGCCCGAACCTCACAAGAATGCTTGATGACTGGATTTATGTCACTCTTTTTATCCTTCAGATGTTGAGATAACACATCTGTCGGATGAAATGGGATGGTGAGACTATTCTCTATAGTGACCCACTCCAAACCAGATTCTGTTCCGCTCCATTGTCAAACTTTTCTTTATTTTATTTTATTTTATTTTAAGGTCAGTCCACATAAATTATTGAGAACCACAGACAGACTAGACTTCTGCTAGAATACTACAGTAGTACAAATGTTTAGGTAAAGGTGGACAATAGTAAAAGAATCTACGGCAAGGCGATCAAAGGCAACTGCAGAGCCTCGACACAGTTATTCCAGTGTTTCCTCTTCTGGGATGTTCAGATTCTGTGTTTATAACCAATGCACCTTCACTGTTGTGAATCAGCTACACCATTGTTTAAAAAACAGAAAAAAATGTTCCCCTCTAAAACGAGTAAAAAAAAAAACATTTTACACATAGTTCTGCACCTATGTCATGCCATTTGGTCTTAACATTTCCCATTTTAGTCCACTGTGGGAGGAGCTCTGTGTACCTTTCTCTTTTTACTCTGAATACTACGGTGGCCTGGAGGTGCAAATCAACATTACAAAACATAAAACACTTTTACAAATTCTGAAACAAATTTACATTTCAGAAAACAAAACTACAAGTCTTAAAACAAAGTTACATTTCAGAAAACAAATTTACATTTCAGAAAACAAAATTACATTTTAGAAAACACATTTACAAGTTGCAAAACAAAATTACAATTCAGAAAACAAATTTACAAGATTTACGGAGACCTGAGATGAGCGAAAGGCAAGCACATGAGCCGACTCAGGTCTCAGGTCTCCGTTAGCTTCTCCATTGACGACTAGAACTCGTCATGACCGCTCCTCGTTCACTTCCGGGTCAACCCCGGGGTTGGTACATTCCCTTTCCGGTTGATGTTGGCCTTTTTGTAAATTTGTTTCTGCAGTTTGTCAAAGTGTTTTGCCACTTGTAAATGTGTCTTGGTGTTTGTAAAAGTGTTTGGTGTCTTGTAAATTTGTTTTCTGAAATGTAAATTTGTTTTGCATCTTGTAAATTTGTTTTCTGAATTGTAATTTGGTTTTGCAACTTGTAAATGTGTTTTCTGAGATGTAATTTTGTTTTCTAAAATGTAATTTTGTTTTCTGAAATGTAAATTTGTTTTCTGAAATGTAACTTTGTTTTAAGACTTGTAGTTTTGTTTTCTGAAATGTAAATTTGTTTCAGAATTTGTAAAAGTGTTTTATGTTTTGTAATGTTGATTTGCACCTCCAGGCCACCGTAGAATCCTTCCATCCTTGGTCTGGAGTCAAAACTAAACCGTTATGACTGTTGAGCCGTTATACAATCCTCCTGGTGGAGACACCCTGCTATTTCTCCGCCATGTTGTTCTGCGACACATAATGAAACTGACACTGAACATACACAATTAGACACACACTCACTCACAACCACAATAATATCATAACCTATACTCATATCCTGTCAGTCCTTTGCACACATCTTTGCATCCTTTGCACACAGTTCTGAGTAATGTCTTTTATGTGTGCACTCTCTCCCAAGTGTTCTGCACTGCCTGTATTGTACTGTTGCCTTCGCCCCGTCTCTCAGTCTCGCTCTGCTGGCACTGTTGTCTGCACCATTTTGCACAGTTCGTACAGTTTGCACTGTTTCATATTGTCTGCATAAGCTTGCACACACACACTGGATGCCCAGTCCATTGTTTTGTACTTAATCCTATGTTTTCATGTAGCTCCATGGTCCTGGATGTAGGTCATCTCAATATACACTGCACCTGCTATGGTTGAAGTGACAATGATAAGTTCTTTAACTTTGACTTTGAATCATCACCTATGCTTTTCCTTTAGTTTTGAGTCTGAGTCAGTTAAGTGACGGGATTTTTTAATTCCTGTTCATGTTTTTCAGTTTCCTGTTTTATTTTGTTAAGTTCTTGGTTTCCTGTCTTGTGTGCCTTCCTGTATCTTCCCGCCTTTGTAATTGTCTGCCACGCCCTGATTGCTTTCACCATTAACCCCTTAATGCCGGTTATTATATAAAGAAATCAGATTTGTCCTATGAGAAACTAGTGCTTGCAAAAGGTTCCTAGTATTTTTTTTGAATGTACACAAACCAACGTTGGAGTATTACATGCGTTACTTCGGCTGCAGTCTGAGCGGAAAGTGTGCCACAAATTCGCAACACTAGGCGTCAAGGGGTTAACCTAAAGGTTAATGAGTCAGTTTGCAGGGTGCATGAATGTAACAGTATCCATAGGAATCACTGCTGTGTCCAAGCCTATTTCCACAAATGTGACAGAAAAACCTTCCAAGTCATTACAACAAGACTTGCTGTCGAAGTAATTATTTAAATCTTAAGACTGACTTTAAAGTCAAACATCATGAGAAACCAAAAATATTGTTGCTGCAGGATAACAGGTCACTTTGATAACTCTATATTTTGCATGTCAAAAGTTTCACATTTTTTTCATCATAGCTTCAATTGTTCCTTGAATCTTTTGACTGTATTACTGTGAGACAGGAATTCAGTTCCCTTATAACCCATAAGAATCAAAGCTAATAACTTCCAATACACAGAGTCATAATTTGAGTGTTTGTTAAGGATTTATTCAGCTCCCACACAAGATAAACATGTTCATGATTTGGAACAGATTTCCTTCAACTTTAGCTCTTAATAGCCTTTGGTTTTGTACCACTGAGCTCTGGCAACAACATCACTGGAGTAGTCGTCACCTGTTGTTCCGACATCCATGCGTTCATAGGTACGGACATTTCCGTCCCCCGAATTGTAGGCTGCAATCCCTCCTAAAGAGAAAAATACAAATGAACCTGGATCTAAGCCAGGTTTTAACGGAGCCGTTATCTGATTTGGTAAAACAAACCTTTCAGCTGCTGCTCCTTGTTCCAGGATGGACATTTTTTGCTGATCCGATCAATAAAATAAATCAGGATCTCAGTTCCTTGGGAGAGGTGTTCCTCACTGTCCCATGCACCTCGTGCAGTGTGTCCACCTCCATGTGGATTGACATCAACCTGCAGAAAAGGGACAAAAGGTCTAGTTAGTGTATAGAAATAAGAGGCTCTGCTGAGAGCAGCAGTATTTGTGCCAACCTGCATCAGTCCCCAGCCGTTGTATGCTTTTCTCTTTGGGTCATAATCCCCCCAGCCATCATGTAGCGTATTTCCAGCCCTGGATTCTCTGGAAATGATGCCAGCAATAATAGCTGGATCTATCCCATACTTTCTGCCAACATTGGTGATTTTTGTCTTGTATTTCGCCATTCTGCCAGAATCAGTTTCTGCCATTGTGTGTGATGCCTTCACACCTTTAGGGAAAAAGAGTACAAAACATGTATGTGTCTATTTCCTACTTTTTCTACATGTCATGATCGTATCAGTTCATGTGTTCCTGCATGACTTACCTGAGTAGCCCAGCTTGTCCTGCTTGGCTGTTTTCTCTGAAGCTCCAGTAGTATCAACCTTCATGATGTCTCCATAACCTACAAATGTTCAGATTATTAGACCCCATAATTAGCAGTCAACAGACAGTTCAGGCGTGTATTCAAATTCTAGTTTCATAAAGGGAACTAGAATTTGAACAACAAAGAACACAAGCTCTCACCCATTATGTCAGTTTCCTCTTTTGCTGTCCCCTTAAAACTGAAATGTGAGAGATCTGGATATGGTGCCCCACTGTTTGGTCTCTGATGCAGACTCGCAGGACAGCTGTATTTATATTCGTGAGTTCACTTCCGTGTTGACGTCCTTTTCTTTTTTTTACTTTTCTGTTTCTCACCTCCAGAGGGCGAGGAATGTCAGGGGGAAGTGCAGAGAAAAACAAATCAGCTGACTTACAAGAAATAATCTTCCCTAACTGAAACAGCCATGTGACTCTTTGTGCAGGTGTTGTGTCAAAACCCGTTTCTTCATCACGTTATGTTCCCCGCCCTGTCTATTTCAGAACAAAGCCGCTCCCTGAAGAAATATTCAGATTCCTTATTTTGCTCTGAATGGGATTGGAAACAATTTTGTTCAAAGACACTGATTCTAAACAAAACATGAAAACAGCAACAAAACAAAAAAAAAAAAAGAGAGAGGGAGAGATAGTAAATGCCAAGACATTCCTGTATGAGCTGAAAGTCAATGACATAGAAACTTAGTTTTGCCATTACAGACTCCACAAGGATTTCACGTGCACAAGCAGAGTGCAATTCTAGATTTCCTCCCAACTTCCTCTGAACATGAGGAAGTACCTCAGTTCAGCATATTTGCAAACCACAAGCAAAAAGAAAAATACTATAAAATAAAACTGGATCATTTTATTTGATGATGAACTGGCTTAATTCCCACATCAAATAGTTTATCAGCTTGAAAATATCATTAAATCATAATACATCAACAACCACAAAATAAAGTAAATACCAGTTTACCTCTCAACAGTGCAATAAATATAGAAATTTTATTATTTACTCTGAATGTAAAAAAAACATTAAGTGCTTTAAAACTTAAATACTTAAAGTTCAAAGTTTAACTACTTAAAGCTTAAATATGTTAAGTTGAACTATTTTAACTGTATAAAATTAACTGAAATTTTAATTACAAGATTTAATACTGAATTAAATCAAAGTAGCAAAGGATAAAATGTGCAAAATTATACAGGATAAGGAAACAAATGTTCAAATAAAGAAAAACAAAAACCAAGTGCTTGGGATTTTTACCGTTGAGGCCCATAAGATGGTGCTCATGTGAAAGTAATTCCTTCAGAATAGTTCCTGCTAATACAGTTCAATGTTTAATGTACAGTTTGTGAGGATCCATGAGCAGGCAGGTGCAGCACAATGCAGCAGAATGCAGGTGCAGCAGAATGACTATGATGCCGATAATTGTCCATGCAGTCACACAGGTCCAGCACGCTGACAAGAGTCCGTCCCTACAGGTGATGCTAGCAGAGCAAACCTGAAGACGATGGTGGCAAGGAAAAACTTCCTTTTAACAGGAAGAAACCTTGAGCAGAACCCAGTTCAAATGGAGGGACCCATCTGCCTAAGGCCAGCCAGGTAGAGACAAGTGTTTCTGTGTTGTTGCCTGACGCATGACGGAGTACCTTCTGAAGAATGCATACATTGACACCTCTGTGCAGAAGGGAAGCTTCATGGTGCATCGAGCACACAGGAGTAGTCACCAGCTGATCCGTGAGGCACGAGAGGGCAGCAGTGACCCGGCAGTCCTGTGACTCGATCTGTTCAATGCATACGGGTCAATTCCACATAAGCTGGTGGAGATCTTGCTTGACCTCATACTGGACTACTACAGCTGTTTCAGGAGTTACCTCTGGCACAGTAACATCAGCATCACATCGGCTGGAGAAGGGCATAATCATAATCTCAGTCATCTTGTTCTTCTTAGCCATGAACATGCTTATCAAGTCAGCAGAGGTGAAGTGCCGAGGACCGCTTACCAAGTTAGGTGTGCGGCAGCCCCCCCATTAGAGCTTTTATGGATGGTCTGACAGTTACCACAAGATCAGTACCAGACTGCAGATGGATCCTCCATGGCCTTGAGTGGCTCGTCAGCTGAGCTCAGATGGGATTCAAGCCTGCAAAGTCCCGCTCCCTGGTTGTGAAGAAGGGTAACGAACAACTTTCTTGCTGGGAGGTGTCCAGATTCTGTCTATCTCAGAGAAGTCAGTGAAAAGCCTGGGGAAGATATTTGATGGAACAACAACAAGGCAGCACTTCAAGCAACGAGCAGTGAGTTGGCAACTTGGCTAGTGGCGGTGGACAAGTCAGGACTACCAGGCAGATTTAAGGCTTGGATATATCACCACGGCATTCTGCCGCGACTCCTCTGGCCATTGCTTGTCTACGATGTTCCACTGTCCACTGTCGAGGGCTTCAAGAGGAAGGTTAGCAGCTTCCTGCGCAGGTGGATGGGTCTAGCACAAAGCCTCAGTGACATAGCCTTGTACAGGAGCAGGAACAAGCTGCACCCATGACCAGGTGCTGAAGGCAATAGCAGACACCATCCGCTCAGGGATCTCTTTCAGCAAGCAACAACAACCAGCAAGGGACTCCACTGCTTTTGTCAAGGCCAGAGAGAAGCCACAACAATGCCAAAGTCAAGCAGGGGAACTCCTGGCATCAGCAAGGGACTGGCAGCTTAAGGTGGACATAGGGAGGCAGCTTAAGATTCCAGAGACCATCGCAGTGACCACACTCAGGCCTGACTCGAGAATCATCGAGGTAGGTGGTCCTGCTGGAGCGGACTGTGCCGTTTGAAGACCGGATGGAAGAGGCAAATATGAGGAGCTGGGAGCCAAGTGCTGAAGCAATGGGTGGAAGACCCGATGCAGCCCCATCAAGGTGGGATGCAGAGGGTTTGCTGGCCATTCACTCTGCAGGGCTCTTAAAGTGCTGGCCATAAGAGGACTGCACAGCAAGAAAGCCATCAAGAACATTACTGACGCTGCTGAGAAGGCAGCCCATCTTGATCTGTGGATCAAGAGGGGCGATCTGTGGACCACACAAGCTACCTAGACACAAGCCGGGGACTGATCACCCCTGGGCCGGTCGCCTGGGCAAGGGTGTATGATGTTGAAAGACCCGAAACACCCGATGACCCTAGGTTACATCACTGATGATGTATCTAGGCTGGCATCGCAAGGTGTGCATTGAACCAGAACTAAAAAGATTGTTTTTTTTGTTTTTTTGTTCTGAAGAAAAAGGTGAAAAAGTGTTAAACATATGCACAAACTAAAAATTGAAAGAGTGTGTGACAGGTTACTTTGACAGGTCCGCAGCATGGAAGTTCCATACTGGTTCAGCTACGCCCTCTAAACTGATATAGTAGTGTGGGATATATCTGTAGGGACTATGGAGCTGAGGTAGAACAATTCTAGCCCCGAAAAACCCAGAAAAACTCGTTGAGGCTCAGAGGACCCCGAGTTCCGTTTCCAAGATGGCTACCGCGAGCATCACATTGCGGTTCTACTATTTTAAGCAATTTTGTCTTTGTTGTAACCAAATGTAGAAGTCGTACACATAGCAGTGTATACGGTTACCTAATAGGCATGTCCCTACAGCTAAATACCGCTTAATAAGTTATTTTGTAGCTTGTGCAGTTTAAATTGGCTAGAGACGCTCCATGTTGCTATGACAACAATGCCGAGTCTTGAGCAGAAAGCGGAGAAGTAGCCCATCGTTAACATTAATCAAAACGGAATATTCAGATCTGTGAAATATGTCTGTGTAATATGTAATGAACATGTGAAATCCGCCGTGGTTGCACTGTAAACGAGAAACACTATAAATGTTACAAATCCATCTTTTCTCCGACCTGTCATAAACAGAACGCAAAAACCCGCTGTAACTTGTTTTCCGACACGGATATGACGTCACGCCCGAGTTGCAAGTCGCGCCAAATAGAATGCCCCATTAATGCATATTTGATATTTCCCCATTGTAAGCCATTGCGCGACGCTTGCAACTCGGAGTGACGTCACATCCGTGTCGGAAAACAAGTTACAGTCGTTGACTGTATAAATACTGTCACAGCGGGTAGCGGGGAAGGGAATATTCGGACCCAAATGCAGGACTTGAAAAGGCAGAGGCAGGAGTTGGCAAAAAAGGTGTTTTAATAACAGAAAAACAAAACTCACAAAACCAAGAACGCTGCTGAGGTGGCAGGATATCCAAAAAGACAATAAAAATCCAAACACTATCAAAACGTGGCATGAAACTATGGCCTGAAACACGGAACAAAAATACTTGAAACGTGAAACATGAAACGTGAAACGACATGAAATGACAAACGGCAATGACGCGACAAGGAACAAAGGGAAGAGCAGGGCTATATATACACTATACACACACGAGGAACAGAGTGACAAGACACAGGTGAAGCAAATCAAGAAACGAGACACAGGTGAAACCAATAATCTAATCAAAAGGGAACACACAGACACAAACAGGAAGTCACAGACTTAACAAAATAAAACAGGAAACAGAACCAATGACCATGAAAAACTGCAACTTAAGATACAACAAAAACACAAGAAACTAAACCATGACAGAACTAAACAGGCTGATAAAAGACAAGACACAAAAGACGAGAACAAGACAGAAGACATGACAGAGAACATGACAAATACAAGTTACAGCGGGTTTTTGCATTCTGTTTACAACAGCTCGGAGAAAAGATGGATGTCTTCAGGAAAGTCGCTGTTGCGCTAGCTCTGAAAGAGTACAGAGAGCCACAATCAAAGTTTGTGGTTCATCAGCAAAATATGGAAGAAGATGATAGAAAGCGGAGAATGTAAGTTCATGTTTCATCTTATTTAATTGTAGTCTATGAATGTTTTAACCGCTGTTTAAGCGAGAATTCTGTTGCTAACATTAACGTCGCTAGTAACTGTTTGCCTAACAGGATTATTTATGTGTAACATACGTTTTTAGATGTACCTAAGATGATTAGTGAAACTTTATTCTGAACGAAGGTTTTGTAAGCAGAAGGCTGTACTAGGATACGTTACAAAGAAAGGACAAAGAAACAAAGAAAGGTGCGCCAGTCTGCTTTCTTTGATAGACGTGCCTGACTGAATGATGTATGGAACATCCCACTTTAATTAGATTCTAGCTATATGTTATATAAGTTTATTCATTTTAGGTTTTCTGTAGGTCACATAGACGCCTCCATTTGCACTTCATTCTTCCAAAGGCATTGTCTACAATGACCCTCCCCTGGCTGATCTTCGCATTGTGCTCAAGGTCTTACATCGTTAGAGACCCATTATCACGTTTTGGAGTTTTGATGAATGGGAAGGCCTGGCCAATGTAGGCACTATCTCCAAGCAGACAATGCTCCCCCAACTTCTCCTGCCATTGTGTGTAGAAGGTGGAACTCCTCAGCATTCTGGCATCATGCACCCTGCCTGGTCGTCCAGCAAAGATGTCGATGAAGCGGCCCCGGTCATCCACAATCCCCTGAAGGAGTACAGAGTAGTATGCCTTGCAGTTCATGTAATCCCCTCCTCTTCTGGATGGCATCTGGACCCTGATGTGGCAGTGTTACGTGCCAGATGGGGGCAGCACGTTTTTCTTGTTTTCTCTCTCTTTCTCTCTCTCTCCCCCTCCCCTGTGTTTTCAGTTGATTACAGGTGATTCCACCTGGGATGTCTGGAGTCTGCTGATTGGCCGGTTCACCAATTGCCACCACTAGGACCAACCTTATAAGGAGCCAGCTACAGGCTCCCCGCTCTCTACTTCCCCTGCATCTGATTTACTGCAGCATTTGTTGTTGCTCGGCTTCCTTGTGCTTTTGTTGGCTTGTGTGGACGTGTGGCCACTTTGCTTGGCTTATTTCAGTTGTGGTGGAAGGTGCGGACCAGAGGTAAGATCGGGGTACCCTTTACACCCCATCACGTAGGACTCCTTTGTTAAACACACTAGGATTATTGGTTGGTGCCGCCTTTGTAGTTTTGATAACGTCTTTTGTAGAAAAGATAGTTAGGCCCTTTTTGTTTGTTGCTTTTTATATGGCAGAGTTGTAGCCAGGCCTAGGCACAACCACGTGGTCCAAACCTTCCCCACTGTTCTTGTTTTGAGGAGATTTTTGTTTAGTCATTCTTTTTGAATTTCAATAAACATTGTCAAGCCTTTTGTTACACCAGACCTCAGCATTGGTTGTGTTGTGTTTTGTCCCTGATTTTCCCCTGGACACCTAGGGACGTAACACAATTGGGGGCTCGTCCGGGATAATTTTTCCCTACATTTAAATCCAATCACTGTTGAGCCTGTGTCAAAATGAGTTTCAGTTTGCAAGAGTTTATTGAAAATCCTGGTACTGACAGGATTGAGGCCTGTCGTAAAGACGACTTGATATGTATTGCTGCACACTATAAGATTCCTGTCCAAAAACATGCTAGAAAAAAGGAGGTGAAAAACAGGGTTTTAGAAGGCTTGGTAGCGCTAGGAATCCTGATGGTGCCTGGAAGTCCTGTCCTGCCTGGGGCAGCTGGTCTGTTGGATCCATTTGTTGAGTTAGAGGTTTCTGCTGTTAAAGGTGATGAAGCCACGCCAGCTACACCTCAAGCAGAGGGGACTGAACGTGAGGCCCCACCTGCAACGCTACCTCGTTTTGAGCCCTTTTCCCCCGAAGTCCAGGGCTCAAGTACGGATGCTAGGCTAAGGGTTCGGCTTGCTCGTCTTCACCTAGAGGCCCAGGAACGGGAAAGGACTCACAAGGCAGAGTATGAGCTTCGGTTACAAGTCCGCAAGTTAGAAATCGAAGCTGAGAAAGAAATATCGCTGCGGCGCCTTGAATTAGATGCTATGAAAAAATCTTCAACAACATTATCACGTGCCCATGAGGACTCCACATCCTCACAGACTTCCCTTGGTACAAGTTTTGATGTTGGTAAGAATATCGCTTTGGTACCAGCATTCAGAGAGTCTGAGGTAGACGCATATTTCAGTGCTTTTGAGAGAATTGCTACAGCACTAGGCTGGCCTAAGGATATGTGGTCCATCTTGCTACACTGTAAGCTCGTAGGAAAAGCACAGGAGGTTGTGGCCTCTGTCGCTACAAGATAGCTTGCAGTATGACATACTGAAGGAGTCCATTTTGCGTGCCTGAGCTTGTACCGGAGGCCTACAGACAGAAGTTTAGAGGCCACACAAAAACAGGTGTTCAGACATTTGTTGAATTTGCACGAGAAAAGAGTGTTCTTTTTGATAAGTGGTGTTCTGCTTGTGAAGTTATGGGTAGTTTTGAATCACTTCGTCAGTTGATATTGTTGGAAGATTTTAAGAGTGTGTTACCTGAGAAGATGGTAGTGTTCCTCAATGAACAAAAGGTAACGTCCCTGTCTAAAGCAGCTGTCTTGGCCGATGAGTTTGTGTTGACTCATAAGAATGTATTTGTATCTTCTCGTCCAGCTAGAGTTCCAGCAGCACGTCCCTCAGGACCTGAAGTAGGTCACCCTACTGTTGTAAAGGCTAAAAGACCAGTCTCCTCCCCGTGAAAATCGGGAATGTTACTACTGCCATAAGAAAGGGCACGTTATTGCCGAGTGTCTTTCCCTGAAACGTAAACAGTCATCTACTGCACCTTATCCAAAGGGAGTCAGTTTAATTAAAGTTATGACGCCAACTATCACTGAAGTGTCACAGGAGGAAGACAATGGCACCGATCCTTGTTTCAAACCATTTATTTCAGATGGCTTTGTTTCACTTACAGGGAGTCAAGAACATCAGCAGCCAGTAAAGATACTGAGATACCGGAGGATCTCAGTCCATCATTAGGGAAGGTATTTTGCCACTGTCGTCCAGCTCATCATGTCGGTCAAGTGCAGTCGTTCTGGGGGTTGGAATGAAATTTGTATCTGCCCCTTTGCACAACGTTTATGTACAGTCTCCGCTTGTCAGTGGGTTCTTCAAAGTAGCTGTCCTCCCTGCCCTACCAATCAAAGGTATTGATTTCATTCTAAGTAATGATATAGCTGGAGGTAAAGTAATACCTGTACCTGAGGTTCTAGACAGACCCACTCCCCATTCTGAGTCAGAGACCTTCCACCCTGATGTTTTTCCGGCATGTGTGGTTACAAGAGCTCAGTCAGCGGGCAATGATGTTGACTTGTCTGACATTTTTCTGGTTACAGAGCAGGCTGCAGATACGGTGCTTGGGTCTCCGAGTCGGCCTGAGGTACCGTCTCTTGGGAAAATGTCAACTCTCTCTAATGTCAAGGCTGAAAACCTACCAGCTACTCGGAAGGAATTTATTGCAGCACAGCAAGGTGATGTAACTCTTTCAAAATGTCTCTCTTCTGTTCTTGATCAGAAGGAGGCCAGGAAGAAGAAAATGGCGTACATCCTCGATGATGGTCTCTTGATGCGTTGCTGGGCTAGTGACATCTCGGGGGATGAGTGGAAGGTGACGTATCAAGTCGTTGTACCAACAGCATATCGTGCACAGGTGCTGTCCTTGGCACATGACCACCCATGGTCAGGACACATGGGGGTCACCAAAACTTATAGTAGAGTACTCAAGCATTTCTTTTGGCCAGGACTGAAATCTGATGTTAATTATTGTCGAACATGTCATGTATGTCAGGTTACTGGCAAGCCCAACCAGGTGATTCCTCCTGCTCCCCTGCATCCTATACCTGTGATGGGTGAACCATTTGAAAGGGTGATACTGGACTGTGTGGGGCCTTTGCCTAAAACAAAAAGTGGAAATCAGTTTCTTCTGACAATTATGTGTGGATCCACTAGGTTCCCAGAAGCCATCCCTCTACGAAAAATTACAGCTCCTGTTATCACCAAGGCTTTGGTGAAATTCTTTTCAACGTTTGGTTTACCAAAAGTGGTCCAAACTGATCAGGGCACTAACTTTAAGTCAAAGGTATTTCGCCAAGCACTTAAAATTTTAGGAATCACCCCAGTGACATCTAGCCCTTACCATCCTGAAAGCCAAGGGGCACTTGAACGATTTCATCAGACTATGAAATCCATGTTGCGCAAACACTGTCATGACTCCCAGAGGGATTGGGATGACAGTGTCCCATTGGTTCTGTTTGCTGCACGTGAAGTTGTGCAGGAGTCACTAGGATTCAGTCCGGCAGAGTTGGTATTTGGACATGAGGTTAGAGGTCCTTTAAAGCTTCTCAAAGAACAGCTGGTCACACCAGAGAGAATGGTCAAAAGCATTCCGGAGTATGTAGCCAAGCTCAAGTCGCCTTCAGCTGGCCTGCTCTTTAGCTAAGGATGCCCTGACCTCTGTTCAGGTAAAGATGAAGAAACACTACGACAAGAGAGCAGTTTCTCGTGTGTTTCAGCCGGGTGACAAAGTTTTGGTTATTCTGCCATACCTGGTTCTGCCCTGTCCACCAAGTTTTCGGGTCCTTATGTTGTAGAGAAAAAGCTCAGTGAAACAAACTATGTGATCCAAACTCCTGATCGAAGGCGACAGACAAGAGTGTGTCACATCAACATGTTGAAGCCATACTGGTCCCTAGAGGAGGAACATGGGTTGTCTGTATCACATGATGCTGGTGCTGTGTCACCCATGGCTTCTGTTGCAAAAATTGACTCTCCTGTAGATGATGGGTTGGTGATGCGTAATGCTGCACCACAGGGGGCAAGACTGAGTAATACTGAGGTATTGTCCAAGTTGCCCCAATACTTAGCGTATCTACCTAGCGACCAGTACCAAGACATTAAGAGTCTGATCTTTGATTTTCCCTGTCTGTTTGGTGACATCCCATCGCAGACTACTGTCATGACCCATGACATCGTCTTGACTAATTCTACCCCTATTAAGCAGCGTGCTTATCGGGTGAATCCTGTTAAAAGACAGCTCATGAAAAAAGAGGTTGAGTATCTGGTGCTTAACGGGTTTGCAGTGCCAAGCTCGAGTCCATGGAGTTCACCTTGCCTCTTGGATACGAAGTCTGATGGGAGTCCAAGATTTTGTACAGACTTCCGTAAGGTCAATGCTGTAACTGTCCCTGACGCTCATCTGTTGCCTCTAATTGACGACTGCATTGATGAGATTGGTCCTGCGACGTACATTTCCAAGCTGGATATACTAAAAGGGTATTGGCAGGTTCCATTAACGTCACATGCTTCGGAGATTTCTGCTTTTGTGACCCCTGATAGTTTTCTGCAGTACACAGTTATGCCTTTCGGGATGTGTAATGCTCCTGCAACCTTTCAGAGGCTTGTAAATAAGGTACTGGGGGGTGTGCCGAACTGCAGAGCATATCTGGATGACATAGTGATATACTCTGATGACTGGTCTAGTCACATGTCAACTCTGAGAGAAGTTTTTAAACGTCTTGCAGCTGCATCCCTGACTCTCAATCTAGCCAAGTGTGAGTTTGAAAAAGGTACTGTGCTTTATCTTGGTCAGCAGGTTGGTCGAGGACAGGTGCGTCCTGTGGATGCTAAGATCTCAGTGATTGCAGCATTTCCTGTACCAACTACCCGGAGAGAGCTGCGTCGTTTCCTGGGGATGGCTGGATACTATCGCCGGTTTTGCAAAAACTTTTCCTCGGTAGCAACACCCCTGACCACTTTGACTAGTCCTGCTAAGCCCTTCGTTTGGTCTAGTGAGTGCCAAGAGTCTTTTCAAAACCTTAAAGGTCTTTTGTGTAGCACTCCTGTTCTATCTGCCCCAGATTTTTCACTTCCCTTCAAGCTGGAAGTGGATGCCAGTGGAGTTGGGGCTGGAGCTGTCCTTCTTCAAGAGGACAGCTAAGGCATTGATCATCCCGTGAGTTATTTTTCCCGTAAGTTCAATGAACATCAGCTGAAATACTCTACCATTGAGAAGGAAACACTTGCACTGTTGCTCGCTCTGCAACATTTCGAGGTCTACTTGGGATCCAGTGTTACACCTATTAAGGTTTTCACCGACCATAATCCCCTTGTATTCCTATCTAGAATGTGTAACCATAACCAACGTCTAATGCGCTGGTGTCTCATTGTTCAAGAGTATCATCTGGAAATTTGTCACAAAAAGGGATCTGAAAATGTCCTTGCTGATCACGTGCTGTGTAAGTCTGGTTCCAAACATTGTTTGGACTCATAAGGGTGGGGGTGTTACGTGCCAGATGGGGGCAGCACGTTTTTCTTGTTTTCTCTCTCTTTCTCTCTCTCTCCCCCTCCCCTGTGTTTTCAGTTGATTACAGGTGATTCCACCTGGGATGTCTGGAGTCTGCTGATTGGCCGGTTCACCAATTGCCACCACTAGGACCAACCTTATAAGGAGCCAGCTACAGGCTCCCCGCTCTCTACTTCCCCTGCATCTGATTTACTGCGGCATTTGTTGTTGCTCGGCTTCCTTGTGCTTTTGTTGGCTTGTGTGGACGTGTGGCCACTTTGCTTGGCTTATTTCAGTTGTGGTGGAAGGTGCGGACCAGAGGTAAGATCGGGGTACCCTTTACACCCCATCACGTAGGACTCCTTTGTTAAACACACAAGGATTATTGGTTGGTGCCGCCTTTGTAGTTTTGATAACGTCTTTTGTAGAAAAGATAGTTAGGCCCTTTTTGTTTGTTGCTTTTTATATGGCAGAGTTGTAGCCAGGCCTAGTTTTGTTTTATTGCTTTCATTTATTTGGCACAACCACGTGGTCCAAACCTTCCCCACTGTTCTTGTTTTGAGGAGATTTTTGTTTAGTCATTCTTCTTGAATTTCAATAAACATTGTCAAGCCTTTTGTTACACCAGACCTCAGCATTGGTTGTGTTGTGTTTTGTCCCTGATTTTCCCCTGGACACCTAGGGACGTAACAGGCAGCCATCAATCAAGCATGATTTCCCACCCTGTTCCCGTCTTGAGGATAATTTGTTGTCTGGAGCACAGCACAATTGAGATCAGTGCCCTGAGGACCCGCTCAATGAGGCGTCTATGTATATCTGACTGTGTCTCAAATCGCGTACTTTTGTCAGTACACTTCGATATCATGCACTATGCGCACTATGCACGTAGAGCGTAATTTTCAAAAAGGTAGTATCATCTCAAATCAGGTACTACGCCTGTACTTACTGGAAATGACGAATGACCGCCGTATTTTTGACCGCGAGCACGGCAAATTATAATTGTAATTTTTAGACATGCAACACTTCAAACATCTTAAATATGACCATTTTGGATAATTGGACAAGATTACTCTATAAGGAACCATATGCACAGATTTTGACTAACGGTAACATTTCGGAAACTATTGAAATAAATCGAGGATGTAGACAAGGGGACCCTTTGTCACCATTGCTGTTTATCATGGCAATCGAACCCCTGGCGATTGCAGTGAGGGCTCATGATAGCATTTCTGGAATAGTCGTGGGACAGAGAGCACCGTTTAGCTTTATACGCGGATGATATCATTGTTTTTCTCAAAAATACCAACAAATCCATCCCAGCACTACTAGACTTGATTAGGGAGTTTGGTAAGATTTCAGGTTATAAGATTAATAAATCTAAAACATCTATTTTGTTATTAAACCATACAGACAGGGAAAACCCAACGAATGTGACTGCACAATTTAAGGTCGTCAATTGCTTCTCTTATTTAGGTATTCAGATTGTTCCTTCACTTAGCAATATCATAGTAACTAACTATAGACCAGTCATGCAAGAGATCTCAAATTCTTTAGATAGATGGGCTGCCTTACCAATGTCGTTAATGGGGAGGATAAACTCTCTCAAAATGAATGTACTTCCTAAACTGTTGTATTTATTTCAAAACTTACCACTGCCGCCACCAAGCAATTTATTTTCTCAGCTGAAAACACTTTTCATCAGATTTCTATGGAACAACAGACGCCCCAGGTTGCGTCTATCACTGTTGTACTTGCCCTATGATAGAGGAGGGCTTAAATGCCCAAACCCTTTGTGGTACTACTGGGCGGCGCAACTGAGAACACTGATGTTTTACTTCTCTGAGGAGAATGTGCCACTGTGGAGAGAAATGGAAGGGGATTCACTGAAGCTGCCATTGCCCATTTACCTGTACTCAGCTAATTTTAAGAGACTCAAAAATAACACCAAGAATCCCATGGCTAAAAATATGATTAGTGTCTGGCAACAAGTTAAGAAATATTTCAAAATAGGTGACTCACTCTCATTTTTCAGTCCGATATGGGGAAATGATCTCTTTCCCCCAGGAGGAAGTAAGGGGGGGTTTAAAATTTGGGCTGATCAGGGGTTACAAAAAATAGGAGATCTTTATAGCCCTGATGATAAATATCTGTTGTCTTTTGATGAAATTGTGGTCAAATATGGCATAGCGCGCAGACAGTTTTTTAAATACTTACAACTGAGGGATTTTATTAGAACTCAACAAAATCAATCCTTGTCCATTCCAAGCCTATCAATGCTTGAAGAAATGATGGTGAAAGACCCCCAGGGAAGGGGCTTGATCTCCAAAATATATAATAAGCTGGTTGGTGAATCCTCAGAATCCTCAATAAATAAGCTTGAGTCCTGGAGAGAGGACCTACAGGAGAATATCTCCATTGAGGAGTGGGTAAAGGCATGTACTAAAGCACAATTACAAACAGTGAACACCCGTTTAAGATTCCTGCAGTACAACTGGCTAATGCGCTCTTATATGACTCCAGTTAAACTGAATAAATTCTATAATACTATACCGGATGTTTGTATAAAATGTGACAAAGAAAAAGGCACGTTTTTTCATTGTTTGTGGCAGTGTTCTCGAATAAAGAAATTCTGGGAAGAAGTGAAACAGTGTATAGAGGAAATGTTAGAGATAAAATTACACTTAGAGCCAAAAATATTCTTATTGGGCATCTACCCTGCTAATTGCGACATAAGAAAGAAGCATCGATCATTTCTAGACATAGGCCTGTTGTTGGCCAAAAGAGTCATTGCATTAACTTGGAAGGAGATGGATAGACCAAGGATAGGTAAATGGCTCTCTGAATTATCAACAACGCTGCCCTTAGAAAAGATTACGTATGCAATCAAAGGCAAACAACCCATTTTTGAGAACATCTGGGGCCCTTTCAGAAATTTTCTTTTGAACAAAGACATATCTGGTTGGGTGGAATCACCTGGGGATGACTCATAAGTAGCCCTCTGCAGTTCATTTGGGAAACTGATTACTGCTTGGAGTAGAATGACATCTTTCCACACTTTCTGAATTATGTGTAATACACTCTTGTGAATAGGATCAGTGTATGGTTGGTTTTGTATTTAATCTCCCCCATCTGCCCTTTTTTTTTTTTTTTTTTTTTTTTGTATTATACTCTTGTGTATTTAAGTTGGCCTTTTTGTAAGTGATTTATACTTATTATTTGGGGCGTTGTGTTGTGGTTGTGTCTTGTTCGTGAAATGTAAATGGTTCCACATGCTTTGGGACACTGTTTGAAGCCCCAGTAGGTATAGTAGTTATGTGTTATGTGTCTAAAAATTAATAAAGACATTGTTGGAAAAAAAAATAAAAAATATGACCATTTTGATCATGTTTTCTAGCTTTTGCAAGTTCGTTCACTGCACCAAGTCAACACAAATCGCTAATTTAACTTAACATAGTTATATCGAGCAGCAATTTAATAGTACTACGTGTAAAACAGCAATCATTTTCATTAAATGTCATATTATAACTTTCATCTGTATGGACCTGTAAGCTCCACCACCGCTCCCAAAACACTGCCGCCGATATCAACCGCCATTAATGCAAGTTTGAATTAGGTTGATAGTCCCTCCCCTTCCGCTTCGTAGCCAAGATGGCTACCGTTCAGGGTGAAAAGCTATACATGTCTATGGTGAAACGTGTCCATCGTTCCACACTCAGCATTTTGACCGTTTTGAGTACACCATCCGGGTACTTGCAGTGCACTTCGTCTCGTTGGAATTTTCAGTGTGAACACCCTCACATACTCAAATTAGGTATTTTAAGTGCAGAAGTACGCGATTTGAGACACAGCCAGAGTCTTCCTATCTTCTGTTTACCTGTCCAGCTTGTCTTAAACCTGTCTTTGATGGACTCCTGGAGATGCTGCAGGTCCGTGGTGGGCAGAATCCCTTCTCTCCTCTTTCCCCTTCTCTCCTCTTCCCCTCCCTGTGGTCCACATGTACACCGTCAGCTCAGCCAACATGGTCAACAGCGATCTGTACTCGTGTCCAGTCTATAAGAAACCTTGACAGACTGACCTGAACTTCATCTTCTCCCTGCAGCTGAGGAGCGTGCAGCCGGCAGAGCAGTGGACACTGAGAGGCGCTGCTCTGCTCTGCAACTACAAGTAACCTGTGACTGTGTTTTTAAATTCCTGCTGAACATTTCAGTGTGTGGCCCCCTTAGTTAAATCTTTTAGTTTTGTTTTTTCGTTTTTGACAAAACTAGTGAGAACAGGGTTGTGAGTGTTTTTGTGTTTGAATGTCATTAATATGTAGGCTGCCTCTTTGTTTGTTCTGATTCTGTTTCATTTGAGTTGTTTTCATGACTTATTATTGGATGTATTATCTTCTAAAAATGTCTACAACTGACAGCTAAACCTTGTAGAGTTAAATAAAGTTAGTGACTTAAGAAAATATGTGCCGTCCTGCATACAAGAGCAGCTGAAGAGGAATTTACAAAACAGATATTATAGTGTCATGGTTTATGTAAAACATCCCAGACTTCATGTATGGCAGAGGTCTCAAGCTCTCGGCCAGCGGGCCAATTGCGGCCCGAAGGACGATAGTTTGCGGCCCCTGCATTAATATGAACGTTTAATGTTAGTGCGGCCCACGAGTTTGATATGGATGTGTTAGCGAAAAGTGGGAAATACAATATTTCTTGAGCACAGGAGCACCCCAACGTGTCTTATTTGCACAGAGAATGTTGCGGTGCAGAAGGAATACAATTTGAAACGTCATTACACAATTAGACATACTGAGGAGTATGCAAAATACCAGGGAGATGAGAGAGCTGACCGAGTTGCCAATCTTAAAACATGTCTACTGAGGCAACAAGATTTCTTTAAGAAAGAAACCAAAGAGAATAACGCAGCAGTGGAAGCTAGCTACGTGGTTAGTGAGATCCTAAAATAGGAAAGCCATTCACAGAAGGGGAATTTGTCAAAAAGTGCATATTACAGGCTGCAAGTATTGTCTGTCCAGAAAGTCAGTTTAGCAACATCAGCCTTTCTGCCAACACCGTGGCAGAGCGCATTTCTGACCTGTCAAATGACATTTATGATCAACTGTATGAGAAAGCAAAATGTTTCAGTGTATACTCAGTCACTCTTGATGAGACCACAGACATCACTGACACTGCCTAGCTCACAATATATGTCCGTGGTGTTGATGACAGTTTTGAAGTGATGGAGGAGTTGCTCACAGTAATTCCAATGCAAGGCCAGACCACCGCTCAGGAGATATTTCTCCAGCTATGTGATGCCATTGAGAATGCTGGTTTGCCATGGAAGAGGTTTGTTGGAATAACAACCGATGGAGCGCCATCAATGACAGGGAGGAAAAATAGACTGGTGGCACTTGTTCAAAAAAAATGGAAGAGGAGAGTGTGGAGAAAGCCATAGCTCTGCACTGCATTATCCATCAGCAGGCCCTTTGCAGCAGATGACTGAAGTTTGACAATGTGATGTCTGTCGTTGTGAAATGCATCAACCAAATCAGATCCAGGGACTTAAAGCACAGAAGGTTCTGTGCTTTTTTTAGAGGAAATGGAGTCATTGGCTCAGCGGGGGAAACATGTTGAAGAGATTTTTTGAGTTGAGAGCAGAAGTAAAAGACTTCATGGAGAAGGATAGGGTGGCTGCTCCTGTGCTAAGTGATCCTAAATGGCTCATGGACTTAGCTTTTCTTGTTGATATCACACATGAGCTTAATGTACTGAACAAGAAGTTACAAGGCCAGGGGCAACTTGTCAGTGCTGCCTATGACAGCGTGAGAGCATTCTCCACAAAACTTGTGTTATGGAAAGCTCAGCTCTCTCAGACAAACCTTTGCCATTTCCCAGCATGCAAGGCACTCGTGGATGCAGGCACACCATTCAGCGATGAGAAGTATGTTGGTGTCATTTTGAAGCTACAGGAGGAATTTGATCACAGATTTGCGCACAGAGCCACATTTCAAATTTTTGCGGACCCCTTCTCCTTTGATGCGCAAGATGCCCCTCCTGTGCTTCAAATGGAGCTCATTGTCCTGCAGTGCAACTCTGAACTCAAAGCCAAGTTCAGGGAGGTGAGTGGAAAAGCAGACATGCTTGGGCAATTTTAGAGAATTGATCCCCAGCTTCCCTGAGCTTTTCCCGAATGTTCAAGCGGACCATGTGCCTTTTTGTGAGCACATAATTGTGTGAAAAGCTGTTCTCCACCTTGAACTTCAGTAAGTCCAAGTACAGGTCCAGACTTACTGATGAGCATCTTCAAGCCATACTGAGGGTCTCAACTGCTTCCTCCCTCAAGCCAAATGTTGCTTGGCTATGCGAGGGAAGCGCTGCCAGGTCTCTAGCAGCAAGAAGTAGGCAAGAGAAGCCATGTTCAGAACAGTTCATGTTCAATGTTCCATTCATGTTCAGAAAGTTAAAGGTTAAATAATTGTTATACAGACATTTGAATCTGAATAATAACAATTAGATTTCTCTACTCAGCAGCTTTATGTGGTTTCTTAAGTCTTCTATATGCAGTATTATTATTATTATTTATTTATTACTGATTTATTTATTTTCTTATCCATTCTGGTTAATTTGTTTCTTTATTTTTTCATCTTATTTTGTGTTAAAAAAATAAAAAGATAAGAAGAAATACAGATATTTGAGAACAGCAGAATGTTTTTATCAGCGCTTTTCTTGTGGAAAACCTGATGCTGATTGGTGTTGTGGAAATGGCCACCCTATCCAGCGGTCTCGGTTAAAGTAGCTTTACAAATGATACACTAAGCGGAGTGCCCTTTCTTCCCAGTCACCTTACATATAAACTCTTTCTGGTTTGAATAAGAAAAATCGAATGATTTCCAAGACATCTCTGCCACAACGGGTGCCCTCCTTTCTCCCTCTTCTTCTCCTCTCTTTGGCGTGTAGGTGGCAGCGTCAACACTTTCGACATAAAAGACTATTGGACTATTGGTTACATTTTAATTTAGGAATTTCAAAAAAATTGCTGTTTTAAAAAAGTCCAGCTTGACCAAGACAAGACCAAGTAGAAATGCAGGTGATTCCAAGACAAGACCTTGAAAATGCGGTCTTAAGACCAAGACCAGTCTCGAGTACTACGACGGCTCTGACCTTTTCTGGGTCTGGCGTCACCCCTTTCGCTGTGACAAACATGATACTGTCTTTAGCACTTGTCCTTCGGCGTGAGTCCCTCCTCTTTCAGTCTTTTGAGAACCTGATGCAGCCTTGTGTTGTGTTTCTGCACATCCTCACCATACACGACACTATCGTCTGCATGACACATTACTCCTTTGCACCCCTCCAATATTTGGGATCTGCCAGAAGCCGGAGGTAGCATCCAGCTTTGTAAACACTTTTGCTCCAGCCAGCTTGGCTAGTGTTTGGTCTACTCTTGGAAGGATGCGTCTCTCTCTCCGCACCCACCCCGGGCTGGGCTTTTGGTGTCACCACCAAACAAGGGCACCAGGTTGCGGGTTGAGTCACTTTGGAAATCACCCCCATGTCCTTCATCTGTATCAGATCGGCCTGCACCTTTCCCGCAGTGGTAGAGGCACAAGACATGGAGCTGACAAGAGCATTATGGAATAGCACCTGGCTCCAGCTCAATTTTGTAAGACTCCTTGTTGGAACAAGTCCTTGTTCCATTCAGATTCAGCAACTCAGTCCCCTCCTCCTCCTTCTCAGAGCACAGTTCACCCAGAAAAGGAAAATCCTCACCTTTACTCTCCTGCTGTGTGTCTATGATGTTGTGGCCCATTGATCTATATTTTTCTTTGTGTGTCCTTTTCTATGACAGCTCCTGCACTCCCAGTGTTTCTCTATTGTCCTGTTATTCGCCTGACACCATGTTATCTTCGGTTTTAAACACCATGTGTGTCCAATGCATGAACATTTACCAACATGTCTCGAGTGTCACACACCAAGGTTTCGGTTTGCAACATCCCCTGAACATTAGTTCCTATTACAGAACACAGGTGAGGATAAGAACTCTCTACCTGCTGCAGTCAGAGATCAACTGATAGTGGGAGTGTTTAGCTGGAGACCAACGGTACTCAAAACAAGTGAAATTATCTGTCCATGCAGCAAGATAATTTCACTTGACAAGATTTCTTGAATTAAGATTGTTAAATCTAGAAATAAGCATGTCTACAAATGTATTTAAAAGGCCTAAACTAAGCCAAAAAGGCTGGTTTTAAGATGAGATTACTTAAACATGTAACTTTTTACAGTCTAAAAATAAGTGAAATACACTAAATATAAGCAATTACAGATTTTGTTTTCTTACTTTTAGCAAATCAAGCTAAAGATTAGTAAACAAATAAATAAATAATAACTCAGCTTTTGGGGTTAGCTCTGTCTTTGTCAATTTCCCTGCAGGAACTCCCCAAAAGGATCAATAAAGTTATCTATCTATCTATCTATCTATCTATCTATCTATCTATCTATCTATCTATCTATCTATCTATCTATCTCAATCCAAGCTGGTTTATCTTGACTTACTACATCTTAAAACTAAACCTTAAAACCTAAAGCTTGCCCTTATTTTGAGAATCTACATCTTAACAGTTTCTACAGCAATCACAGAACTGCATTATAGACATCCACATTTATTTAACACTGTCAGAGTTTCAACATCATGAAATCAAACACATTTTCTTGGGCCTAATAACTCCAAAAACAATAAATCCTGAGAGTATTTTCTAGAATTCCTGAAAAACAAAAGGAGAAACTATGTGAGTATTTTCTGGAAGTCCTGAAAACAAAAAGTAGAAATTCAGTGTGTACACAACTGGACGAAACACAACCTCACACATACTCACAATAACCCCAAAAGTAGAAATCCTGAGAGTATTTTCAATGATTCCTGAAAAACAAAAGGAGAAACTATGTGAGTATCTTCTAGAAATCACAAAAAACAAAAGCAGAAATTCAGTGAGTACACAACTGGACGATACACAACCTCACACATCAGAATCAGAATCAGCATCAGCTTAATTGGCCAAGTATGTGCACATACAAGGAATTTGACTCCGGTAACTTTTACTCTCTGGTACAGTACAACCTTAAATAGCGAAATAAGAATAAAATAAAACACAATAAAATAAATCTCAATCTGTACATATACAATATAGGTAATATATACACCAGGGTTATTGTACAGTGAATATTTACAAGGCAGAGTCATTGTCTATTGTTCATGTGGATGGTGTGGAGTTCATCAGAGCGACAGCCCGGGGGAAGAAGCTGTCCTTGTAGCGGGTGGTTTTGGCGTACAGTGCTCTGTAACGCCGGCCTGAGGGGAGGAGTCTGAACAGTTTGTGACCAGGGTGTGAGGGTGTGTACTCACAATGACCATAAAAGTAGAAATCCTGAGAGTATTTTCTGGAAATCCTGAAAAACAAAAACAGAAACTGTGAGAGTATGTTCTAGAAGTCCTAAGAAACAAAAGTAGAAATTCAGAGAGTACACAACTGGACGATACACAACCTCACACATACCCACAATGACCATGAAAGTAGAAATCCTGAGAGTATTTTCTATGATTCCTGAAAAACAAAAGGAGAAACTATGTGAGTATCTTCTAGAAATCATAAAAAAAAAAAGCAGAAATTCAATGAGTACACAACTGGACGATACACAACCTCACACATACTCACAATGACCATAAAAGCAGAAATCCTGAGAGTATTTTCTAGAATTCCAGAAAAACAAAAGGAGGAATTACGTGAGTATTTTCTGGAAGTCCTGAAAACAAAAAGTAGAAATTCAGAGAGTACACAACTAGACGATACACAACCTCACAAATACTCACAATAACCCCGAAAGTAGAAATCCTGAGAGTATTTTCTATGATTCCTGAAAAACAAAAGGAGAAACTATGTGAGTATTTTCTAGAAATCACAAAAAACAAAAGCAGAAATTCAATGAGTACACAACTGGACGATACACAACCTCACACATACTCACAATGACCCCACAAATAAGAAATCCTGAGAGTATTTTCTATAATTCATGAAAAACAAAAGGAGAAACTACGTGAGTATTTTCTAGAAGTCCTGAAAACAAAAAGTAGAAATTCAGAGAGTACACAATTGGACGATACACAACCACACACATACTCACAATGACCATAAAAGTAGAAATCCTGAGAGTATTTTCTGGAAATCCTGAAAAACAAAAGGAGAAACTGTGAGAGTATGTTCTAGAAATCATAAAAAACAAAAGTACAAATTCAATGAGTACACAACTGGACGATACACAACCTCACACATACTCACAATGACCATGAAAGTAGAAATCCTGAGAGTATTTTCTATAATTCCTGAAAAACAAAAGGAGAAACTACGTGAGTATGTTCTAGAAATCCTAAGAAACTAAAGTAGAAATTCAATGAGTATACAACTGGACGATACACAACCTCACACATACTCACAATGACCCCACAAATAAGAAATCCTGAGAGTATTTTCTATATTTCCTGAAAAACAAAAGGAGAAACTACGTGAGTATTTTCTAGAAGTCCTGAAAACAAAAAGTAGAAATTCAATCAGTACACAACTGGACGATATACAACCTCACACATACTCACAATGACCATAAAAGTAGAAATCCTGAGAGTATTTTCTGGAAATCCTGAAAAACAAAAGCAGAAACTGTGAGAGTATGTTCTAGAAATCATAAAAAACAAAAGTAGAAATCCTGAGAGTATTTTCTATGATTCCTGAAAAACAAAAGGAGAAACTATGTGAGTATTTTCTAGAAATCATAAAAAACAAAAGCAGAAATTCAATGAGTACACAACTGGACGAAACACAACCTCACACATACTCACAATGACCCCACAAATAAGAAATCCTGAGAGTAATTTCTATAATTCATGAAAAACAAAAGGAAAAAGTACGTGAGTATCTTCTAGAAATCATAAAAAACAAAAGCAGAAATTCAGTGAGTACACAACTGGACCATACACAACCTCACACATACTCACAATGACCATAAAAGTAGAAATCCTGGGAGTATTTTCTATGATTCCTGAAAAACAAAAGGAGAAACTGTGAGAGTATCTTCTAGAAATCATAAAAAACAAAAGCAGAAATTCAGTGAGTACACAACTGGACGATACACAACCTCACACATACTCACAATGACCATAAAAGTAGAAATCCTGAGAGTATTTTCTGGAAATCCTGAAAAATAAAAGCAGAAACTACGTGAGTATTTTCTGGAAGTCCTGAAAACAAAAAGTAGAAATTCAGAGAGTACACAACAGGACGAAACACAACTTCACACATACTCACAATGACCATAAAAGTAGAAATCCTGAGAGTATTTTCTATGATTCCTGAAAAACAAAAGGAGAAACTACATGAGTATCTTCTAGAAATCATAAAAAACAAAAGTAGAAATTCAATGAGTACACAACAGGACGAAACACAACTTCACACATACTCACAATGACCATAAAAGTAGAAATCCTGAGAGTATTTTCTGGAAATCCTGAAAAACAAAAGCAGAAACTGTGAGAGTATGCTTTAGAAATCATAAAAAACAAAAGCAGAAATTCAATGAGTACACAACTGGACGATACACAACCTCACACATACTCACAATGACCCCAAAAACAAGAAATCCTGAAAGTATTTTCTATAATACCTGAAAAACAAAAGGAGAAACTACGTGAGTATTTTCTGGAAGTCCTGAAAACAAAAAGTAAAAATTCAGAGAGTACACAACTGGACGATACACAACCTCACACATACTCACAATGACCATAAAAGTAGAAATCCTGAGAGTATTTTCTTTAATTCCTGAAAAACAAAAGGAGAAACTATGTGAATATCTTCTAGAAATCATAAAAAACAAAAGCAGAAATTCAATGAGTACATAACTGGACGAAACACAACCTCACACATACTCACAATGACCATAAACGTAGAAATCCTGAGAGTATTTTCTATAATTCCTGAAAAACAAAAAGAGAAACTGTGAGAGTATGTTCTAGAAATCTTAAGAAACCAAAGTACAAATTCAATAAGTACACAACTGGACGATACACAACCTCACACATACTCACAATAACCCCAAAAGTAGAAATCCTGAGAGTATTTTCTGTGATTCCTAAAAAACAAAAGGAGAAACTATGTGAGTATCTTCAAGAAATCATAAAAAACAGAAGCAGAAATTCAATGAGTACACAACTGGGCGATACACAAGCTCACACATACTCACAATGACCATAAAAGTAGAAATCCTGAGAGTATTTTCTATAATTCCTGAAAAACAAAAGGAGAAACTACGTGAGTATTTTCTAGAAGTCCTGAAAACAAAATGGAGAAATTCAGAGAGTACACAACTGGGCGATACCAACCTCACACATACTCACAATGACCATAAAAGTAGAAATCCTGGGAGTATTTTCTGGAAATCCTGAAAAACAAAAGCAGATACTGTGAGAGTATGTTCTAAAAAATCCTAAGAAACCAAAGTACAAATTCAATAAGTACACAACTGGACGATACACAACCTCACACATACTCACAATAACCCCAAAAGTAGAAATCCTGAGAGTATTTTCTGTGATTCCTGAAAAACAAATGGAGAAACTATGTGAGTATCTTCTAGAAATCATAAAAAACAAAAGTAGAATTTCAGAGAGTACACAACTGGACGACACACAACCTCACACATACTCACAATGACCATAAAAGTAGAAATCCTGAGAGTATTTTCTATAATTCCTGAAAAACAAAAGGAGAAACTATGTGAGTATTTTCTGGAAGTCCTGAAAACAAAAAGTAGAAATTCAGAGAGTACACAACTGGACGATACACAACCTCACACATACTCACAATGACCATAAAAGTAGAAATCCTGAGAGTATTTTCTATGATTCCTGAAAAACAAAAGCAGAAACTGTGAGAGTATGTTCTAGAAATCCTAAGAAACAAAAGTACAAATTCGATGAGTACACAACTGGACGATACACAACCTCACACATACTCACAATGACCATAAAAGTAGAAATCCTGAGAGTATTTTCTGGAAATCCTGAAAAACAAAAGCAGAAACTGTGAGAGTATGTTCTAGAAATCCTAAGAAACCAAAGTACAAATTCAATAAGTACACAACTGGACGATAAACAACCTCACACATACTCACAATAACCCCAAAAGTAGAAATCCTGAGAGTATTTTCTGTGATTCCTGAAAAACAAATGGAGAAACTATGTGAGTATCTTCTAGAAATCATAAAAAACAAAAGTAGAATTTCAGAGAGTACACAACTGGACGACACACAACCTCACACATACTCACAATGACCATAAAAGTAGAAATCCTGAGAGTATTTTCTATGATTCCTGAAAAACAAAAGGAGAAACTATGTGAGTATTTTCTATAAGTCCTGAAAACAAAAAGTAGAAATTCAGAGAGTACACAACTGGACGAAACACAACCTCACACATACTCACAATGACCATAAACGTAGAAATCCTGAGAGTATTTTCTATAATTCTTGAAAAACAAAAGGAGAAACCACGTTAGTATTTTCTAGAAGTCCTGAAAACAAAAAGTAGAAATTCAGAGAGTACACAACTGGACGAAACACAACCTCAAACATACTCACAATGACCATAAACGTAGAAATCCTGAGAGTATTTTCTGGAAATCCTGAAAAACAAAAGCAGAAACTGTGAGAGTATGTTCTAGAAATCCTAAGAAACAAAAGTACAAATTCAGTGAGTACACAACTGGACGATACACAACCTCACACATACTCACAATGACCCCACAAATAAAAAATCCTGAGAGTATTTTCTATGATTCCTGAAAAACAAAAGGAGAGACTATGTGAATATCTTCTAGAAATCATAAAAAACAAAAGCAGAAATTCAATGAGTACACAACTGGACGATAAACAACCTCACACATACTCACAATGATCCCACAAATAAGAAATCCTGAGAGTATTTTCTATAATTCCTGAAAAACAAAAGGAGAAACTACGTGAGTATTTTCTAGAAGTCCTGAAAACAAAAAGTAGAAATTCAGAGAGTACACAACTGGACGATACACAACCACACACATACTCACAATGACCATAAAAGTAGAAATCCTGAGAGTATTTTCTTTAATTCCTGAAAAACAAAAGGAGAAACTACGTGAATATCTTCTAGGAATCATAAAAAACAAAAGCAGAAATTCAATGAGTACACAACTGGACGAAACACAACTTCACACATACTCACAATGACCATAAAAGTAGAAATCCTGAGAGTATTTTCTGGAAATCCTGAAAAACAAAAGCAGAAACTGTGAGAGTATGTTCTAGAAATCATAAAAAACAAAAGTACAAATTCAATGAGTACACAACTGGACAATACACAACCTCACACATACTCACAATGACCATGAAAGTAGAAATCCTGAGAGTATTTTCTATGATTCCTGAAAAACAAAAGGAGAAACTACGTGAGTATGTTCTAGAAATCCTAAGAAACTAAAGTAGAAATTCAATGAGTATACAACTGGACGATACACAACCTCACACATACTCACAATGACCCCACAAATAAGAAATCCTGAGAGTATTTTCTATAATTCCTGAAAAACAAAAGGAGAAACTACGTGAGTATTTTCTAGAAGTCCTGAAAACAAAAAGTAGAAATTCAATCAGTACACAACTGGACGATATACAACCTCACACATAGTCACAATGACCATAAAAGTAGAAATCCTGAGAGTATTTTCTGGAAATCCTGAAAAACAAAAGCAGAAACTGTGAGAGTATGTTCTAGAAATCATAAAAAACAAAAGTAGAAATCCTGAGAGTATTTTCTATGATTCCTGAAAAACAAGAGAAGAAACTATGTGAGTATCTTCTAGAAATCATAAAAAACAAAAGCAGAAATTCAATGAGTACACAACTGGACGAAACACAACCTCACACATACTCACAATGACCCCACAAATAAGAAATCCTGAGAGTAATTTCTATAATTCATGAAAAACAAAAGGAAAAAGTACGTGAGTATCTTCTAGAAATCATAAAAAACAAAAGCAGAAATTCAGTGAGTACACAACTGGACCATACACAACCTCACACATACTCACAATGACCATAAAAGTAGAAATCCTGGGAGTATTTTCTATGATTCCTGAAAAACAAAAGGAGAAACTGTGAGAGTATGTTCTAGAAATCCTAAAAAACAAAAGTACAAATTCAATGAGTACACAACTGGACGATACACAACCTCACACATACTCACAATAACCCCAAAGGTAGAAATCATGAGAGTATTTTCTAGGATTCCTGAAAAAACAAAAGGAGAAACTATGCGAGTATCTTCTAGAAATCATAAAAAACAAAAGCAGAAATTCAGTGAGTACACAACTGGACGATACACAACCTCACACATACTCACAATGACCATAAAAGTAGAAATCCTGAGAGTATTTTCTGGAAATCCTGAAAAATAAAAGCAGAAACTGTGAGAGTATGTTCTAGAAATCCTAAGAAACGAAAGTACAAATTCAATGAGTACACAACTGGACGATACACAACCTCACACATACTCACAATGACCATGAAAGTAGAAATCCTGAGAGTATTTTCTTTAATTCCTGAAAAACAAAAGGAGAAACTATGTGAGTATCTTCGAGGAATCATAAAAAACAAAAGCAGAAATTCAATGAGTACACAACTGGACGAAACACAACTTCACACATAGTCACAATGACCATAAAAGTAGAAATCCTGAGAGTATTTTCTGGAAATCCTGAAAAACAAAAGCAGAAACTGTGAGAGTATGTTCTAGAAATCCTAAGAAACTAAAGTAGAAATTCAATGAGTATACAACTGGACGATACACAACCTCACACATACTCACAATGACCCCACAAATAAGAAATCCTGAGAGTATTTTCTATAATTCCTGAAAAACAAAAGGAGAAACTACGTGAGTATTTTCTAGAAGTCCTGAAAACAAAAAGTAGAAATTCAATCAGTACACAACTGGACGATATACAACCTCACACATACTCACAATGACCATAAAAGTAGAAATCCTGAGAGTATTTTCTGGAAATCCTGAAAAACAAAAGCAGAAAACTGTGAGAGTATGTTCTAGAAATCATAAAAAACAAAAGTAGAAATCCTGGGAGTATTTTCTATGATTCCTGAAAAACAAAAGGAGAAACTGTGAGAGTATGTTCTAGAAATCCTAAAAAACAAAAGTACAAATTCAATGAGTACACAACTGGACGATACACAACCTCACACATACTCACAATAACCCCAAAGGTAGAAATCATGAGAGTATTTTCTAGGATTCCTGAAAAAACAAAAGGAGAAACTATGCGAGTATCTTCTAGAAATCATAAAAAACAAAAGCAGAAATTCAGTGAGTACACAACTGGACGATACACAACCTCACACATACTCACAATGACCATAAAAGTAGAAATCCTGAGAGTATTTTCTGGAAATCCTGAAAAATAAAAGCAGAAACTGTGAGAGTATGTTCTAGAAATCCTAAGAAACGAAAGTACAAATTCAATGAGTACACAACTGGACGATACACAACCTCACACATACTCACAATGACCATGAAAGTAGAAATCCTGAGAGTATTTTCTTTAATTCCTGAAAAACAAAAGGAGAAACTATGTGAGTATCTTCGAGGAATCATAAAAAACAAAAGCAGAAATTCAATGAGTACACAACTGGACGAAACACAACTTCACACATAGTCACAATGACCATAAAAGTAGAAATCCTGAGAGTATTTTCTGGAAATCCTGAAAAACAAAAGCAGAAACTGTGAGAGTATGTTCTAGAAATCCTAAGAAACTAAAGTAGAAATTCAATGAGTATACAACTGGACGATACACAACCTCACACATACTCACAATGACCCCACAAATAAGAAATCCTGAGAGTATTTTCTATAATTCCTGAAAAACAAAAGGAGAAACTACGTGAGTATTTTCTAGAAGTCCTGAAAACAAAAAGTAGAAATTCAATCAGTACACAACTGGACGATATACAACCTCACACATACTCACAATGACCATAAAAGTAGAAATCCTGAGAGTATTTTCTGGAAATCCTGAAAAACAAAAGCAGAAACTGTGAGAGTATGTTCTAGAAATCATAAAAAACAAAAGTAGAAATCCTGGGAGTATTTTCTATGATTCCTGAAAAACAAAAGGAGAAACTGTGAGAGTATGTTCTAGAAATCCTAAAAAACAAAAGTACAAATTCAATGAGTACACAACTGGACGATACACAACCTCACACATACTCACAATAACCCCAAAGGTAGAAATCATGAGAGTATTTTCTAGGATTCCTGAAAAAACAAAAGGAGAAACTATGCGAGTATCTTCTAGAAATCATAAAAAACAAAAGCAGAAATTCAGTGAGTACACAACTGGACGATACACAACCTCACACATACTCACAATGACCATAAAAGTAGAAATCCTGAGTGTATTTTCTGGAAATCCTGAAAAATAAAAGCAGAAACTGTGAGAGTATGTTCTAGAAATCCTAAGAAACGAAAGTAGAAATTCAATGAGTACACAACTGGACGAAACACAACTTCACACATAGTCACAATGACCATAAAAGTAGAAATCCTGAGAGTATTTTCTGGAAATCCTGAAAAACAAAAGGAGGAATTACGTGAGTATTTTCTGGAAGTCCTGAAAACAAAAAGTAGAAATTCAGAGAGTACACAACAGGACGAAACACAACTTCACACATACTCACAATGACCATAAAAGTAGAAATCCTGAGAGTATTTTCTATGATTCCTGAAAAACAAAAGGAGAAACTACATGAGTATCTTCTAGAAATCATAAAAAACAAAAGTAGAAATTCAATGAGTACACAACTGGACTATACACAACCTCACACATATTCACAATGACCATAAAAGTAGAAATCCTGAGAGTATTTTCTATGATTCCTGACGAACAAAATGAGAAACTATGTGAATATCTTCTAGAAATCATAAAAAACAAAAGCAGAAATTCAATGAGTACACACTTGGACGATACACAACCTCACACATACTCACAATGACCATAAAAGTAGAAATCCTGAGAGTATTTTCTGGAAATCCTGAAAAACAAAAGCAGAAACTGTGAGAGTATGTTCTAGAAATCATAAAAAACAAAAGTAGAAATCCTGGGAGTATTTTCTATGATTCCTGAAAAACAAAAGGAGAAACTGTGAGAGTATGTTCTAGAAATCCTAAAAAACAAAAGTACAAATTCAATGAGTACACAACTGGACGATACACAACCTCACACATACTCACAATAACCCCAAAGGTAGAAATCATGAGAGTATTTTCTAGGATTCCTGAAAAAACAAAAGGAGAAACTATGCGAGTATCTTCTAGAAATCATAAAAAACAAAAGCAGAAATTCAGTGAGTACACAACTGGACGATACACAACCTCACACATACTCACAATGACCATAAAAGTAGAAATCCTGAGTGTATTTTCTGGAAATCCTGAAAAATAAAAGCAGAAACTGTGAGAGTATGTTCTAGAAATCCTAAGAAACGAAAGTAGAAATTCAATGAGTACACAACTGGACGAAACACAACTTCACACATAGTCACAATGACCATAAAAGTAGAAATCCTGAGAGTATTTTCTGGAAATCCTGAAAAACAAAAGGAGGAATTACGTGAGTATTTTCTGGAAGTCCTGAAAACAAAAAGTAGAAATTCAGAGAGTACACAACTAGACGATACACAACCTCACAAATACTCACAATAACCCCGAAAGTAGAAATCCTGAGAGTATTTTCTATGATTCCTGAAAAACAAAAGGAGAAACTACGTGAGTATTTTCTAGAAGTCCTGAAAACAAAAAGTAGAAATTCAATCAGTACACAACTGGACGATATACAACCTCACACATACTCACAATGACCATAAAAGTAGAAATCCTGAGAGTATTTTCTGGAAATCCTGAAAAACAAAAGCAGAAACTGTGAGAGTATGTTCTAGAAATCATAAAAAACAAAAGTAGAAATCCTGGGAGTATTTTCTATGATTCCTGAAAAACAAAAGGAGAAACTGTGAGAGTATGTTCTAGAAATCCTAAAAAACAAAAGTACAAATTCAATGAGTACACAACTGGACGATACACAACCTCACACATACTCACAATAACCCCAAAGGTAGAAATCATGAGAGTATTTTCTAGGATTCCTGAAAAAACAAAAGGAGAAACTATGCGAGTATCTTCTAGAAATCATAAAAAACAAAAGCAGAAATTCAGTGAGTACACAACTGGACGATACACAACCTCACACATACTCACAATGACCATAAAAGTAGAAATCCTGAGTGTATTTTCTGGAAATCCTGAAAAATAAAAGCAGAAACTGTGAGAGTATGTTCTAGAAATCCTAAGAAACGAAAGTAGAAATTCAATGAGTACACAACTGGACGAAACACAACTTCACACATAGTCACAATGACCATAAAAGTAGAAATCCTGAGAGTATTTTCTGGAAATCCTGAAAAACAAAAGGAGGAATTACGTGAGTATTTTCTGGAAGTCCTGAAAACAAAAAGTAGAAATTCAGAGAGTACACAACAGGACGAAACACAACTTCACACATACTCACAATGACCATAAAAGTAGAAATCCTGAGAGTATTTTCTATGATTCCTGAAAAACAAAAGGAGAAACTACATGAGTATCTTCTAGAAATCATAAAAAACAAAAGTAGAAATTCAATGAGTACACAACTGGACTATACACAACCTCACACATACTCACAATGACCATAAAAGTAGAAATCCTGAGAGTATTTTCTGGAAATCCTGAAAAACAAAATGAGAAACTATGTGAATATCTTCTAGAAATCATAAAAAACAAAAGCAGAAATTCAATGAGTACACACTTGGACGATACACAACCTCACACATACTCACAATGACCATAAAAGTAGAAATCCTGAGAGTATTTTCTGGAAATCCTGAAAAACAAAAGCAGAAACTGTGAGAGTATGTTCTAGAAATCATAAAAAACAAAAGTAGAAATCCTGGGAGTATTTTCTATGATTCCTGAAAAACAAAAGGAGAAACTGTGAGAGTATGTTCTAGAAATCCTAAAAAACAAAAGTACAAATTCAATGAGTACACAACTGGACGATACACAACCTCACACATACTCACAATAACCCCAAAGGTAGAAATCATGAGAGTATTTTCTAGGATTCCTGAAAAAACAAAAGGAGAAACTATGCGAGTATCTTCTAGAAATCATAAAAAACAAAAGCAGAAATTCAGTGAGTACACAACTGGACGATACACAACCTCACACATACTCACAATGACCATAAAAGTAGAAATCCTGAGTGTATTTTCTGGAAATCCTGAAAAATAAAAGCAGAAACTGTGAGAGTATGTTCTAGAAATCCTAAGAAACGAAAGTAGAAATTCAATGAGTACACAACTGGACGAAACACAACTTCACACATAGTCACAATGACCATAAAAGTAGAAATCCTGAGAGTATTTTCTGGAAATCCTGAAAAACAAAAGGAGGAATTACGTGAGTATTTTCTGGAAGTCCTGAAAACAAAAAGTAGAAATTCAGAGAGTACACAACTAGACGATACACAACCTCACAAATACTCACAATAACCCCGAAAGTAGAAATCCTGAGAGTATTTTCTATGATTCCTGAAAAACAAAAGGAGAAACTATGTGAGTATTTTCTAGAAATCATAAAAAACAAAAGTAGAAATTCAATGAGTACACAACTGGACGAAACACAACTTCACACATAGTCACAATGACCATAAAAGTAGAAATCCTGAGAGTATTTTCTGGAAATCCTGAAAAACAAAAGGAGGAATTACGTGAGTATTTTCTGGAAGTCCTGAAAACAAAAAGTAGAAATTCAGAGAGTACACAACTAGACGATACACAACCTCACAAATACTCACAATAACCCCGAAAGTAGAAATCCTGAGAGTATTTTCTATGATTCCTGAAAAACAAAAGCAGAAACTGTGAGAGTATGTTCTAGAAATCATAAAAAACAAAAGTAGAAATTCAATGAGTACACACCTGGACGAAACACAACCTCACACATACTCACAATGACCACACAAATAAGAAATCCTGAGAGTATTTTCTATAATTCCTGAAACGCAAAAGGAGAAACTACGTGAGTATTTTCTAGAAGTCCTGAAAATAAAAAGTAGAAATTCAGAGAGTACACAACTGGACAATACACAACCTCACACATACTCACAATGACCATAAAAGTAGAAATCCTGAGAGTATTTTCTATAATTCATGAAAAACAAAAGGAAAAAGTACGTGAGTATCTTCTAGAAATCATAAAAAACAAAAGCAGAAATTCAGTGAGTACACAACTGGACGATACACAACCTCACACATACTCACAATGACCATAAAAGTAGAAATCCTGAGAGTATTTTCTATGATTCCTGAAAAACAAAAGGAGAAACTGTGAGAGTATGTTCTAGAAATCCTAAAAAACAAAAGTACAAATTCAATGAGTACACAACTGGATGATACACAACCTCACACATACTCACAATAACCCCAAAGGTAGAAATCATGAGAGTATTTTCTAGAATTCCTGAAAAACAAAAGGAGAAACTATGCGAGTATCTTCTAGAAATCATAAAAAACAAAAGCAGAAATTCAGTGAGTACACAACTGGACGATACACAACCTCACACATACTCACAATGACCATAAAAGTAGAAATCCTGAGAGTATTTTCTGGAAATCCTGAAAAATAAAAGCAGAAACTACGTGAGTATTTTCTGGAAGTCCTGAAAACAAAAAGTAGAAATTCAGAGAGTACACAACAGGACGAAACACAACTTCACACATACTCACAATGACCATAAAAGTAGAAATCCTGAGAGTATTTTCTATGATTCCTGAAAAACAAAAGGAGAAACTACATGAGTATCTTCTAGAAATCATAAAAAACAAAAGTAGAAATTCAATGAGTACACAACTGGACTATACACAACCTCACACATACTCACAATGACCATAAAAGTAGAAATCCTGAGAGTATTTTCTATGATTCCTGACGAACAAAATGAGAAACTATGTGAATATCTTCTAGAAATCATAAAAAACAAAAGCAGAAATTCAATGAGTACACACTTGGACGATACACAACCTCACACATACTCACAATGACCATAAAAGTAGAAATCCTGAGAGTATTTTCTTTAATTCCTGAAAAACAAAAGGAGAAACTATGTGAATATCTTCTAGAAATCATAAAAAACAAAAGCAGAAATTCAATGAGTACATAACTGGACGATACACAACCTCACACATACTCACAATGACCATAAACGTAGAAATCCTGAGAGTATTTTCTATAATTCCTGAAAAACAAAAAGAGAAACTGTGAGAGTATGTTCTAGAAATCCTAAGAAACCAAAGTACAAATTCAATAAGTACACAACTGGACGATACACAACCTCACACATACTCACAATGACCATAAAAGTAGAAATCCTGAGAGTATTTTCTATGATTCCTGAAAAACAAAAGCAGAAACTGTGAGAGTATGTTCTAGAAATCCTAAGAAACAAAAGTACAAATTCGATGAGTACACAACTGGACGATACACAACCTCACACATACTCACAATGACCATAAAAGTAGAAATCCTGAGAGTATTTTCTGGAAATCCTGAAAAACAAAAGCAGAAACTGTGAGAGTATGTTCTAGAAATCCTAAGAAACCAAAGTACAAATTCAATAAGTACACAACTGGACGATAAACAACCTCACACATACTCACAATAACCCCAAAAGTAGAAATCCTGAGAGTATTTTCTGTGATTCCTGAAAAACAAATGGAGAAACTATGTGAGTATCTTCTAGAAATCATAAAAAACAAAAGTAGAATTTCAGAGAGTACACAACTGGACGACACACAACCTCACACATACTCACAATGACCATAAAAGTAGAAATCCTGACAGTATTTTCTATGATTCCTGAAAAACAAAAGGAGAAACTATGTGAGTATCTTCTAGAAATCACAAAAATCAAAAGCAGAAATTCAGTGAGTACACAACTGGACGAAACACAACTTCACACATACTCACAATGACCATAAAAGTAGAAATCCTGAGAGTATTTTCTATAATTCTTGAAAAACAAAAGGAGAAACTACGTGAGTATTTTCTAGAAGTCCTGAAAACAAAAAGTAGAAATTCAGAGAGTACACAACTGGACAATACACAACCTCACACATACTCACAATAACCCCAAAAGTAGAAATCCTGAGAGTATTTTCTATGATTCCTGAAAAACAAAAGGAGAGACTATGTGAGCATTTTCTAGAAATCATAAAAAACAAAAGCAGAAATTCAATGAGTACACAACTTGACGATAAACAACCTCACACATAGTCACAATGACCATAAAAGTAGAAATCCTGAGAGTATTTTCTAGAATTCCTGAAAAACAAAAGGAGAAACTACGTGAGTATTTTCTAGAAGTCCTGAAAACAAAAAGTAGAAATTCCATGAGTACACAACTGGACGATACACAACCTCACACATACTCACAATGACCATAAAAGTAGAAATCCTGAGAGTATTTTCTAGAATTCCTGAAAAACAAAAGGAGGAATTACGTGAGTATTTTCTGGAGGTCCTGAAAACAAAAAGTAGAAATTCAGAGAGTACACAACTGGACGAAACACAACCTCACACATACTCACAATGACCATAAACGTAGAAATCCTGAGAGTATTTTCTGGAAATCCTGAAAAACAAAAGCAGAAACTGTGAGAGTATGTTCTAGAAATCCTAAGAAACAAAAGTAGAAATTCAATGAGTGCACAACTGGACGATAAACAACCTCACACATACTCACAATGACCATGAAAGTAGAAATCCTGAGAGTATTTTCTATGATTCCTGAAAAACAAAAGGAGAAACTATGTGAGTATTTTCTAGAAATCATAAAAAACAAAAGCAGAAATTCAATGAGTACACACCTGGACGAAATACAACCTCACACATACTCACAATGACCCCACAAATAAGAAATCCTGAGAGTATTTTCTATAATTCCTGAAAAACAAAAAGAGAAACTACGTGAGTATTTTCTAGAAGTCCTGAAAACAAAGAGTAGAAATTCAGAGAGTACACAACTGGACGATACACAACCACACACATACTCACAATGACCCCACAAATAAGAAATCCTGAGAGTATTTTCTATAATTCATGAAAAACAAAAGGAGAAACTACGTGAGTATTTTCTAGAAGTCCTGAAAACAAAAAGTAGAAATTCAGAGAGTACACAACTGGACGATACACAACCTCACACATAGTCACAATGACCATAAAAGTAGAAATCCTGAGAGTATTTTCTGGAAATCCTGAAAAACAAAAGCAGAAACTGTGAGAGTATATTCTAGAAAGCCTAAGAAACAAAAGTAGAAATTCAATGAGTACACAACTGGACGATACACAACCTCACACATACTCACAATGACCATAAAAGTAGAAATCCTGAGAGTATTTTCTATAATTCCTGAAAAACAAAAGGAGAAACTACGTGAGTATTTTCTATAAGTCCTGAAAACAAAAAGTAGAAATTCCATGAGTACACAACTGGACGATACACAACCTCACACATACTCACAATGACCATAAAAGTAGAAATCCTGAGAGTATTTTCTGTAATTCATGAAAAACAAAAGGAGAAACTACGTGAGTATTTTCTAGAAGTCCTGAAAACAAAAAGTAGAAATCCTGAGAGTATTTTCTGGAAATCCTGAAAAACGAAAGCAGAAACTGTGAGAGTATGTTCTAGAAAGCCTAAGAAACAAAAGTAGAAATTCAATGAGTACACAACTGGACGATACACAACCTCACACATACTCACAATGACCATAAAAGTAGAAATCCTGAGAGTATTTTCTGGAAATCCTGAAAAACAAAAGCAGAAACTGTGAGAGTATGTTCTAGAAATCATGAAAAAGTACAAATTCAGTGAGTACACAACTGGACGATACACAACCTCACACATACTCACAATGACCCCACAAATAAGAAATCCTGAGAGTATTTTCTATAATTCCTGAAAAACAAAAGGAGAAACTACGTGAGTATTTTCTAGAAGTCCTGAAAATAAAAAGTAGAAATTCAGAGAGTACACAACTGGACGATACACAACCTCACACATACTCACAATAACCCCAAAAGTAGAAATCCTGAGAGTATTTTCTATGATTCCTGAAAAACAAAAGGAGAGACTATGTGAATATCTTCTAGAAATCATAAAAAACAAAAGCAGAAATTCAATGAGTACACAACTGGACGATAAACAACCTCACACATACTCACAATGATCCCACAAATAAGAAATCCTGAGAGTATTTTCTATAATTCCTGAAAAACAAAAGGAGAAACTACGTGAGTATTTTCTAGAAGTCCTGAAAACAAAAAGTAGAAATTCAGAGAGTACACAACTGGACGATACACAACCACACACATACTCACAATGACCATAAAAGTAGAAATCCTGAGAGTATTTTCTTTAATTCCTGAAAAACAAAAGGAGAAACTACGTGAATATCTTCTAGGAATCCTAAAAAACAAAAGCAGAAATTCAATGAGTACACAACTGGACGAAACACAACTTCACACATACTCACAATGACCATAAAAGTAGAAATCCTGAGAGTATTTTCTGGAAATCCTGAAAAACAAAAGCAGAAACTGTGAGAGTATGTTCTAGAAATCATAAAAAACAAAAGTACAAATTCAATGAGTACACAACTGGACGATACACAACCTCACACATACTCACAATGACCATGAAAGTAGAAATCCTGAGAGTATTTTCTATAATTCCTGAAAAACAAAAGGAGAAACTACGTGAGTATGTTCTAGAAATCCTAAGAAACTAAAGAAGAAATTCAATGAGTATACAACTGGACGATACACAACCTCACACATACTCACAATGACCCCACAAATAAGAAATCCTGAGAGTATTTTCTAAAATTCCTGAAAAACAAAAGGAGAAACTACGTGAGTATTTTCTAGAAGTCCTGAAAACAAAAAGTAGAAATTCAATCAGTACACAACTGGACGATATACAACCTCACACATACTCACAATGACCATAAAAGTAGAAATCCTGGGAGTATTTTCTGGAAATCCTGAAAAACAAAAGCAGAAACTGTGAGAGTATGTTCTAGAAATCATAAAAAACAAAAGTAGAAATCCTGAGAGTATTTTCTATGATTCCTGAAAAACAAGAGAAGAAACTATGTGAGTATCTTCTAGAAATCATAAAAAACAAAAGCAGAAATTCAATGAGTACACAACTGGACGATACACAACCTCACACATACTCACAATAACCCCAAAGGTAGAAATCATGAGAGTATTTTCTATGATTCCTGAAAAAACAAAAGGAGAAACTATGCGAGTATCTTCTAGAAATCATAAAAAACAAAAGCAGAAATTCAATGAGTACACAACTGGACGATACACAACCTCACACATACTCACAATGACCATAAAAGTAGAAATCCTGAGAGTATTTTCTGGAAATCCTGAAAAATAAAAGCAGAAACTGTGAGAGTATGTTCTAGAAATCCTAAGAAACGAAAGTAGAAATTCAATGAGTACACAACTGGACGATACACAACCTCACACATACTCACAATGACCATAAAAGTAGAAATCCTGGGAGTATTTTCTATGATTCCTGAAAAACAAAAGGAGAAACTGTGAGAGTATGTTCTAGAAATCCTAAAAAACAAAAGTACAAATTCAATGAGTACACAACTGGACGATACACAACCTCACACATACTCACAATGACCATAAAAGTAGAAATCCTGAGAGTATTTTCTATAATTCCTGAAAAACAAAAGGAGAAACTACGTGAGTATTTTCTAGAAATCATAAAAAACAAAAGCAGAAATTCAATGAGTACACAACTGGACGAAACACAACCTCACACATACTCACAATGACCCCACAAATAAGAAATCCTGAGAGTAATTTCTATAATTCATGAAAAACAAAAGGAAAAAGTACGTGAGTATCTTCTAGAAATCATAAAAAAACAAAAGCAGAAATTCAGTGAGTACACAACTGGACCATACACAACCTCACACATACTCACAATGACCATAAAAGTAGAAATCCTGGGAGTATTTTCTATGATTCCTGAAAAACAAAAGGAGAAACTGTGAGAGTATCTTCTAGAAATCATAAAAAACAAAAGCAGAAATTCAGTGAGTACACAACTGGACGATACACAACCTCACACATACTCACAATGACCATAAAAGTAGAAATCCTGAGAGTATTTTCTGGAAATCCTGAAAAATAAAAGCAGAAACTACGTGAGTATTTTCTGGAAGTCCTGAAAACAAAAAGTAGAAATTCAGAGAGTACACAACAGGACGAAACACAACTTCACACATACTCACAATGACCATAAAAGTAGAAATCCTGAGAGTATTTTCTATGATTCCTGAAAAACAAAAGGAGAAACTACATGAGTATCTTCTAGAAATCATAAAAAACAAAAGTAGAAATTCAATGAGTACACAACTGGACGATACACAACCTCACACATACTCACAATGACCATAAAAGTAGAAATCCTGAGAGTATTTTCTATGATTCCTGACGAACAAAATGAGAAACTATGTGAATATCTTCTAGAAATCATAAAAAACAAAAGCAGAAATTCAATGAGTACACACCTGGACGAAACACAACCTCACACATACTCACAATGACCATAAAAGTAGAAATCCTGAGAGTATTTTCTGGAAATCCTGAAAAACAAAAGCAGAAACTGTGAGAGTATGCTTTAGAAATCATAAAAAACAAAAGCAGAAATTCAATGAGTACACAACTGGACGATACACAACCTCACACATACTCACAATGACCCCAAAAACAAGAAATCCTGAAAGTATTTTCTAAAATACCTGAAAAAAAAAAGGAGAAACTACGTGAGTATTTTCTGGAAGTCCTGAAAACAAAAAGTAAAAATTCAGAGAGTACACAACTGGACGATACACAACCTCACACATACTCACAATGACCATAAAAGTAGAAATCCTGAGAGTATTTTCTTTAATTCCTGAAAAACAAAAGGAGAAACTATGTGAATATCTTCTAGAAATCATAAAAAACAAAAGCAGAAATTCAGTGAGTACATAACTGGACGAAACACAACCTCACACATACTCACAATGACCATAAACGTAGAAATCCTGAGAGTATTTTCTATAATTCCTGAAAAACAAAAAGAGAAACTGTGAGAGTATGTTCTAGAAATCTTAAGAAACCAAAGTACAAATTCAATAAGTACACAACTGGACGATACACAACCTCACACATACTCACAATAACCCCAAAAGTAGAAATCCTGAGAGTATTTTCTGTGATTCCTAAAAAACAAAAGGAGAAACTATGTGAGTATCTTCAAGAAATCATAAAAAACAGAAGCAGAAATTCAATGAGTACACAACTGGGCGATACACAAGCTCACACATACTCACAATGACCATAAAAGTAGAAATCCTGAGAGTATTTTCTATAATTCCTGAAAAACAAAAGGAGAAACTACGTGAGTATTTTCTAGAAGTCCTGAAAACAAAATGGAGAAATTCAGAGAGTACACAACTGGACGATACCAACCTCACACATACTCACAATGACCATAAAAGTAGAAATCCTGGGAGTATTTTCTGGAAATCCTGAAAAACAAAAGTACAAATTCAATGAGTACACAACTGGACGATACCAACTTCACACATACTCACAATGACCATAAAAGTAGAAATCCTGAGAGTATTTTCTGGAAATCCTGAAAAACAAAAGCAGAAACTGTGAGAGTATGTTCTAGAAATCCTAAGAAACCAAAGTACAAATTCAATAAGTACACAACTGGACGATACACAACCTCACACATACTCACAATAACCCCAAAAGTAGAAATCCTGAGAGTATTTTCTGTGATTCCTGAAAAACAAATGGAGAAACTATGTGAGTATCTTCTAGAAATCATAAAAAACAAAAGTAGAATTTCAGAGAGTACACAACTGGACGACACACAACCTCACACATACTCACAATGACCATAAAAGTAGAAATCCTGAGACTATTTTCTATAATTCCTGAAAATCAAAAGGAGAAACTATGTGAGTATTTTCTGGAAGTCCTGAAAACAAAAAGTAGAAATTCAGAGAGTACACAACTGGAGGATACACAACCTCACACATACTCACAATGACCATAAAAGTAGAAATCCTGAGAGTATTTTCTGGAAATCCTGAAAAACAAAAGGAGAAACTGTGAGAGTATGTTCTAGAAATCCTAAGAAACCAAAGTACAAATTCAATAAGTACACAACTGGACGATAAACAACCTCACACATACTCACAATAACCCCAAAAGTAGAAATCCTGAGAGTATTTTCTGTGATTCCTGAAAAACAAATGGAGAAACTATGTGAGTATCTTCTAGAAATCATAAAAAACAAAAGTAGAATTTCAGAGAGTACACAACTGGACGACACACAACCTCACACATACTCACAATGACCATAAAAGTAGAAATCCTGAGAGTATTTTCTATGATTCCTGAAAAACAAAAGGAGAAACTATGTGAGTATTTTCTATAAGTCCTGAAAACAAAAAGTAGAAATTCAGAGAGTACACAACTGGACGAAACACAACCTCACACATACTCACAATGACCATAAACGTAGAAATCCTGAGAGTATTTTCTATGATTCCTGAAAAACAAAAGGAGAAACTATGTGAGTATTTTCTATAAGTCCTGAAAACAAAAAGTAGAAATTCAGAGAGTACACAACTGGACGAAACACAACCTCACACAAACTCACAATGACCATAAAAGTAGAAATCCTGAGAGTATTTTCTATAATTCTTGAAAAACAAAAGGAGAAACCACGTTAGTATTTTCTAGAAGTCCTGAAAACAAAAAGTAGAAATTCAGAGAGTACACAACTGGACGAAACACAACCTCACACATACTCACAATGACCATAAACGTAGAAATCCTGAGAGTATTTTCTGGAAATCCTGAAAAACAAAAGCAGAAACTGTGAGAGTATGTTCTAGAAATCCTAAGAAACAAAAGTACAAATTCAGTGAGTACACAACTGGACGATACACAACCTCACACATACTCACAATGACCCCACAAATAAAAAATCCTGAGAGTATTTTCTATGATTCCTGAAAAACAAAAGGAGAGACGATGTGAATATCTTCTAGAAATCATAAAAAACAAAAGCAGAAATTCAATGAGTACACAACTGGACGATAAACAACCTCACACATACTCACAATGATCCCACAAATAAGAAATCCTGAGAGTATTTTCTATAATTCCTGAAAAACAAAAGGAGAAACTACGTGAGTATTTTCTAGAAGTCCTGAAAACAAAAAGTAGAAATTCAGAGAGTACACAACTGGACGATACACAACCACACACATACTCACAATGACCATAAAAGTAGAAATCCTGAGAGTATTTTCTTTAATTCCTGAAAAACAAAAGGAGAAACTACGTGAATATCTTCTAGGAATCATAAAAAACAAAAGCAGAAATTCAATGAGTACACAACTGGACGAAACACAACTTCACACATACTCACAATGACCATAAAAGTAGAAATCCTGAGAGTATTTTCTGGAAATCCTGAAAAACAAAAGCAGAAACTGTGAGAGTATGTTCTAGAAATCATAAAAAACAAAAGTACAAATTCAATGAGTACACAACTGGACAATACACAACCTCACACATACTCACAATGACCATAAAAGTAGAAATCCTGGGAGTATTTTCTATGATTCCTGAAAAACAAAAGGAGAAACTGTGAGAGTATGTTCTAGAAATCCTAAAAAACAAAAGTACAAATTCAATGAGTACACAACTGGACGATACACAACCTCACACATACTCACAATAACCCCAAAGGTAGAAATCATGAGAGTATTTTCTAGGATTCCTGAAAAAACAAAAGGAGAAACTGTGCGAGTATCTTCTAGAAATCATAAAAAACAAAAGCAGAAATTCAGTGAGTACACAACTGGACGATACACAACCTCACACATACTCACAATGACCATAAAAGTAGAAATCCTGAGTGTATTTTCTGGAAATCCTGAAAAATAAAAGCAGAAACTGTGAGAGTATGTTCTAGAAATCCTAAGAAACGAAAGTAGAAATTCAATGAGTACACAACTGGACGATACACAACCTCACACATACTCACAATGACCATGAAAGTAGAAATCCTGAGAGTATTTTCTTTAATTCCTGAAAAACAAAAGGAGAAACTATGTGAGTATCTTCGAGGAATCATAAAAAACAAAAGCAGAAATTCAATGAGTACACAACTGGACGAAACACAACTTCACACATAGTCACAATGACCATAAAAGTAGAAATCCTGAGAGTATTTTCTGGAAATCCTGAAAAACAAAAGCAGAAACTGTGAGAGTATGTTCTAGAAATCCTAAGAAACTAAAGTAGAAATTCAATGAGTATACAACTGGACGATAAACAACCTCACACATACTCACAATGACCCCACAAATAAGAAATCCTGAGAGTATTTTCTATAATTCCTGAAAAACAAAAGGAGAAACTACGTGAGTATTTTCTAGAAGTCCTGAAAACAAAAAGTAGAAATTCAATCAGTACACAACTGGACGATATACAACCTCACACATACTCACAATGACCATAAAAGTAGAAATCCTGAGAGTATTTTCTGGAAATCCTGAAAAACAAAAGCAGAAACTGTGAGAGTATGTTCTAGAAATCATAAAAAACAAAAGTAGAAATCCTGAGAGTATTTTCTATGATTCCTGAAAAACAAGAGAAGAAACTATGTGAGTATCTTCTAGAAATCATAAAAAACAAAAGCAGAAATTCAATGAGTACACAACTGGACGAAACACAACTTCACACATAGTCACAATGACCATAAAAGTAGAAATCCTGAGAGTATTTTCTGGAAATCCTGAAAAACAAAAGGAGGAATTACGTGAGTATTTTCTGGAAGTCCTGAAAACAAAAAGTAGAAATTCAGAGAGTACACAACTAGACGATACACAACCTCACAAACACTCACAATAACCCCGAAAGTAGAAATCCTGAGAGTATTTTCTATGATTCCTGAAAAACAAAAGCAGAAACTGTGAGAGTATGTTCTAGAAATCATAAAAAACAAAAGTAGAAATTCAATGAGTACACACCTGGACGAAACACAACCTCACACATACTCACAATGACCACACAAATAAGAAATCCTGAGAGTATTTTCTATAATTCCTGAAACGCAAAAGGAGAAACTACGTGAGTATTTTCTAGAAGTCCTGAAAATAAAAAGTAGAAATTCAGAGAGTACACAACTGGACAATACACAACCTCACACATACTCACAATGACCATAAAAGTAGAAATCCTGAGAGTATTTTCTATAATTCATGAAAAACAAAAGGAAAAAGTACGTGAGTATCTTCTAGAAATCATAAAAAACAAAAGCAGAAATTCAGTGAGTACACAACTGGACGATACACAACCTCACACATACTCACAATGACCATAAAAGTAGAAATCCTGGGAGTATTTTCTATGATTCCTGAAAAACAAAAGGAGAAACTGTGAGAGTATGTTCTAGAAATCCTAAAAAAGAAAAGTACAAATTCAATGAGTACACAACTGGATGATACACAACCTCACACATACTCACAATAACCCCAAAGGTAGAAATCATGAGAGTATTTTCTAGAATTCCTGAAAAACAAAAGGAGAAACTATGCGAGTATCTTCTAGAAATCATAAAAAACAAAAGCAGAAATTCAGTGAGTACACAACTGGACGATACACAACCTCAAACATACTCACAATGACCATAAAAGTAGAAATCCTGAGAGTATTTTCTGGAAATCCTGAAAAATAAAAGCAGAAACTACGTGAGTATTTTCTGGAAGTCCTGAAAACAAAAAGTAGAAATTCAGAGAGTACAAAACAGGACGAAACACAACTTCACACATACTCACAATGACCATAAAAGTAGAAATCCTGAGAGTATTTTCTATGATTCCTGAAAAACAAAAGGAGAAACTACATGAGTATCTTCTAGAAATCATAAAAAACAAAAGTAGAAATTCAATGAGTACACAACTGGACGATACACAACCTCACACATACTCACAATGACCATAAAAGTAGAAATCCTGAGAGTATTTTCTATAATTCCTGAAAAACAAAAGGAGAAACTATGTGAGTATGTTCTAGAAATCATAAAAAACAAAAGCAGAAATTCAATGAGTACACAACTGGACGATACACAACCTCACACATACTCACAATGACCATAAAAGTAGAAATCCTGAGAGTATTTTCTATAATTCCTGAAAAACAAAAGGAGAAACTATGTGAATATCTTCTAGAAATCATAAAAAACAAAAGCAGAAATTCAATGAGTACATAACTGGACGATACACAACCTCACACATACTCACAATGACCATAAACGTAGAAATCCTGAGAGTATTTTCTATAATTCCTGAAAAACAAAAAGAGAAACTGTGAGAGTATGTTCTAGAAATCCTAAGAAACCAAAGTACAAATTCAATAAGTACACAACTGGACGATACACAACCTCACACATACTCACAATGACCATAAAAGTAGAAATCCTGAGAGTATTTTCTATGATTCCTGAAAAACAAAAGCAGAAACTGTGAGAGTATGTTCTAGAAATCCTAAGAAACAAAAGTACAAATTCGATGAGTACACAACTGGACGATACACAACCTCACACATACTCACAATGACCATAAAAGTAGAAATCCTGAGAGTATTTTCTGGAAATCCTGAAAAACAAAAGCAGAAACTGTGAGAGTATGTTCTAGAAATCCTAAGAAACCAAAGTACAAATTCAATAAGTACACAACTGGACGATAAACAACCTCACACATACTCACAATAACCCCAAAAGTAGAAATCCTGAGAGTATTTTCTGTGATTCCTGAAAAACAAATGGAGAAACTATGTGAGTATCTTCTAGAAATCATAAAAAACAAAAGTAGAATTTCAGAGAGTACACAACTGGACGACACACAACCTCACACATACTCACAATGACCATAAAAGTAGAAATCCTGAGAGTATTTTCTATGATTCCTGAAAAACAAAAGGAGAAACTATGTGAGCATTTTCTAGAAATCACAAAAAACAAAAGCAGAAATTCAATGAGTACACAACTGGACGAAACACAACCTCACACATACTCACAATGACCCCACAAATAAGAAATCCTGAGAGTATTTTCTATGATTCCTGAAAAACAAAAGGAGAAACTACGTGAGTATTTTCTAGAAGTCCTGAAAACAAAAAGTAGAAATTCAGAGAGTACACAACTGGACGATACACAACCTCACACATAGTCACAATGACCATAAAAGTAGAAATCCTGAGAGTATTTTCTGGAAATCCTGAAAAACAAAAGCAGAAACTGTGAGAGTATATTCTAGAAAGCCTAAGAAACAAAAGTAGAAATTCAATGAGTACACAACTGGACGAAACACAACCTCACACATACTCACAATGACCATAAAAGTAGAAATCCTGAGAGTATTTTCTATAATTCCTGAAAAACAAAAGGAGAAACTACGTGAGTATTTTCTATAAGTCCTGAAAACAAAAAGTAGAAATTCCATGAGTACACAACTGGACGATACACAACCTCACACATACTCACAATGACCATAAAAGTAGAAATCCTGAGAGTATTTTCTGTAATTCATGAAAAACAAAAGGTGAAACTACGTGAGTATTTTCTAGAAGTCCTGAAAACAAAAAGTAGAAATCCTGAGAGTATTTTCTGGAAATCCTGAAAAACGAAAGCAGAAACTGTGAGAGTATATTCTAGAAAGCCTAAGAAACAAAAGTAGAAATTCAATGAGTACACAACTGGACGATACACAACCTCACACATACTCACAATGACCATAAAAGTAGAAATCCTGAGAGTATTTTCTCGAATTCCTGAAAAAAAAAGGAGGAATTACGTGAGTATTTTCTAGAAGTCCTGAAAACAAAAAGTAGAAATTCAGAGAGTACACACCTGGACGAAACACAACCTCACACATACTCACAATGACCCCACAAATAAGAAATCCTGAGAGTATTTTCTATAATTCCTGAAAAACAAAAGGAGAAACTACGTGAGTATTTCTAGAAGTCCTGAAAACAAAAAGTAGAAATTCAGAGAGTACACAACTGGACGATACACAACCACACACATACTCACAATGACCATAAAAGTAGAAATCCTGAGAGTATTTTCTTTAATTCCTGAAAAACAAAAGGAGAAACTACGTGAGTATCTTCAAGGAATCATAAAAAACAAAAGCAGAAATTCAATGAGTACACAACTGGACGAAACACAACTTCACACATACTCACAATGACCATAAAAGTAGAAATCCTGAGAGTATTTTCTGGAAATCCTGAAAAACAAAAGCAGAAACTGTGAGAGTATGTTCTAGAAATCATGAAAAAGTACAAATTCAGTGAGTACACAACTGGACGATACACAACCTCACACATACTCACAATGACCCCACAAATAAGAAATCCTGAGAGTATTTTCTATAATTCCTGAAAAACAAAAGGAGAAACTACGTGAGTATTTTCTAGAAGTCCTGAAAATAAAAAGTAGAAATTCAGAGAGTACACAACTGGACTATACACAACCTCACACATACTCACAATGACCCCAAAAGTAGAAATCCTGAGAGTATTTTCTATGATTCCTGAAAAACAAAAGGAGAGACTATGTGAATATCTTCTAGAAATCATAAAAAACAAAAGCAGAAATTCAATGAGTACACAACTGGACGATAAACAACCTCACACATACTCACAATGATCCCACAAATAAGAAATCCTGAGAGTATTTTCTATAATTCCTGAAAAACAAAAGGAGAAACTACGTGAGTATTTTCTAGAAGTCCTGAAAACAAAAAGTAGAAATTCAGAGAGTACACAACTGGACGATACACAACCACACACATACTCACAATGACCATAAAAGTAGAAATCCTGAGAGTATTTTCTTTAATTCCTGAAAAACAAAAGGAGAAACTACGTGAATATCTTCTAGGAATCATAATAAACAAAAGCAGAAATTCAATGAGTACACAACTGGACGAAACACAACCTCACACATACTCACAATGACCATGAAAGTAGAAATCCTGAGAGTATTTTCTATAATTCCTGAAAAACAAAAGGAGAAACTACGTGAGTATGTTCTAGAAATCCTAAGAAACTAAAGAAGAAATTCAATGAGTATACAACTGGACGATACACAACCTCACACATACTCACAATGACCCCACAAATAAGAAATCCTGAGAGTATTTTCTAAAATTCCTGAAAAACAAAAGGAGAAACTACGTGAGTATTTTCTAGAAGTCCTGAAAACAAAAAGTAGAAATTCAATCAGTACACAACTGGACGATATACAACCTCACACATACTCACAATGACCATAGAAGTAGAAATCCTGGGAGTATTTTCTGGAAATCCTGAAAAACAAAAGCAGAAACTGTGAGAGTATGTTCTAGAAATCATAAAAAACAAAAGTAGAAATCCTGAGAGTATTTTCTATGATTCCTGAAAAACAAGAGAAGAAACTATGTGAGTATCTTCTAGAAATCATAAAAAACAAAAGCAGAAATTCAATGAGTACACAACTGGATGAAACACAACCTCACACATACTCACAATGACCCCACAAATAAGAAATCCTGAGAGTAATTTCTATAATTCATGAAAAACAAAAGGAAAAAGTACGTGAGTATCTTCTAGAAATCATAAAAAACAAAAGCAGAAATTCAGTGAGTACACAACTGGACCATACACAACCTCACACATACTCACAATGACCATAAAAGTAGAAATCCTGGGAGTATTTTCTATGATTCCTGAAAAACAAAAGGAGAAACTGTGAGAGTATGTTCTAGAAATCCTAAAAAACAAAAGTACAAATTCAATGAGTACACAACTGGACGATACACAACCTCACACATACTCACAATAACCCCAAAGGTAGAAATCATGAGAGTATTTTCTATGATTCCTGAAAAAACAAAAGGAGAAACTATGCGAGTATCTTCTAGAAATCATAAAAAACAAAAGCAGAAATTCAATGAGTACACAACTGGACGATACACAACCTCACACATACTCACAATGACCATAAAAGTAGAAATCCTGAGAGTATTTTCTGGAAATCCTGAAAAATAAAAGGAGAGACTATGTGAATATCTTCTAGAAATCATAAAAAACAAAAGCAGAAATTCAATGAGTACACAACTGGACGATAAACAACCTCACACATACTCACAATGATCCCACAAATAAGAAATCCTGAGAGTATTTTCTATAATTCCTGAAAAACAAAAGGAGAAACTACGTGAGTATTTTCTAGAAGTCCTGAAAACAAAAAGTAGAAATTCAGAGAGTACACAACTGGACGATACACAACCACACACATACTCACAATGACCATAAAAGTAGAAATCCTGAGAGTATTTTCTTTAATTCCTGAAAAACAAAAGGAGAAACTACGTGAATATCTTCTAGGAATCATAAAAAACAAAAGCAGAAATTCAATGAGTACACAACTGGACGAAACACAACTTCACACATACTCACAATGACCATAAAAGTAGAAATCCTGAGAGTATTTTCTGGAAATCCTGAAAAACAAAAGCAGAAACTGTGAGAGTATGTTCTAGAAATCATAAAAAACAAAAGTACAAATTCAATGAGTACACAACTGGACGATACACAACCTCACACATACTCACAATGACCATGAAAGTAGAAATCCTGAGAGTATTTTCTATAATTCCTGAAAAACAAAAGGAGAAACTACGTGAGTATGTTCTAGAAATCCTAAGAAACTAAAGAAGAAATTCAATGAGTATACAACTGGACGATACACAACCTCACACATACTCACAATGACCCCACAAATAAGAAATCCTGAGAGTATTTTCTAAAATTCCTGAAAAACAAAAGGAGAAACTACGTGAGTATTTTCTAGAAGTCCTGAAAACAAAAAGTAGAAATTCAATCAGTACACAACTGGACGATATACAACCTCACACATACTCACAATGACCATAGAAGTAGAAATCCTGGGAGTATTTTCTGGAAATCCTGAAAAACAAAAGCAGAAACTGTGAGAGTATGTTCTAGAAATCATAAAAAACAAAAGTAGAAATCCTGAGAGTATTTTCTATGATTCCTGAAAAACAAGAGAAGAAACTATGTGAGTATCTTCTAGAAATCATAAAAAACAAAAGCAGAAATTCAATGAGTACACAACTGGATGAAACACAACCTCACACATACTCACAATGACCCCACAAATAAGAAATCCTGAGAGTAATTTCTATAATTCATGAAAAACAAAAGGAAAAAGTACGTGAGTATCTTCTAGAAATCATAAAAAACAAAAGCAGAAATTCAGTGAGTACACAACTGGACCATACACAACCTCACACATACTCACAATGACCATAAAAGTAGAAATCCTGGGAGTATTTTCTATGATTCCTGAAAAACAAAAGGAGAAACTGTGAGAGTATGTTCTAGAAATCCTAAAAAACAAAAGTACAAATTCAATGAGTACACAACTGGACGATACACAACCTCACACATACTCACAATAACCCCAAAGGTAGAAATCATGAGAGTATTTTCTATGATTCCTGAAAAAACAAAAGGAGAAACTATGCGAGTATCTTCTAGAAATCATAAAAAACAAAAGCAGAAATTCAATGAGTACACAACTGGACGATACACAACCTCACACATACTCACAATGACCATAAAAGTAGAAATCCTGAGAGTATTTTCTGGAAATCCTGAAAAATAAAAGCAGAAACTGTGAGAGTATGTTCTAGAAATCCTAAGAAACGAAAGTAGAAATTCAATGAGTACACAACTGGACGATACACAACCTCACACATACTCACAATGACCATAAAAGTAGAAATCCTGAGAGTATTTTCTATAATTCCTGAAAAACAAAAGGAGAAACTACGTGAGTATTTTCTAGAAGTCCTGAAAACAAAAAGTAGAAATTCAGAGAGTACACAACTGGACGATACACAACCACACACATACTCACAATGACCATAAAAGTAGAAATCCTGAGAGTATTTTCTTTAATTCCTGAAAAACAAAAGGAGAAACTACGTGAATATCTTCGAGGAATCATAAAAAACAAAAGCAGAAATTCAATGAGTACACAACTGGACGAAACACAACTTCACACATAGTCACAATGACCATAAAAGTAGAAATCCTGAGAGTATTTTCTGGAAATCCTGAAAAACAAAAGCAGAAACTGTGAGAGTATGTTCTAGAAATCATAAAAAACAAAAGTAGAAATTCAATGAGTACACACCTGGACGAAACACAACCTCACACATACTCACAATGACCCCACAAATAAGAAATCCTGAGAGTATTTTCTATAATTCCTGAAACGCAAAAGGAGAAACTACGTGAGTATTTTCTAGAAGTCCTGAAAATAAAAAGTAGAAATTCAGAGAGTACACAACTGGACGATACACAACCTCACACATACTCACAATGGCCATAAACGTAGAAATCCTGAGAGTATTTTCTGGAAATCCTGAAAAACAAAAGCAGAAACTGTGAGAGTATGTTCTAGAAATCCTAAGAAACAAAAGTAGAAATTCAATGAGTACACAACTGGACGATACACAACCTCACACATACTCACAATGACCATGAAAGTAGAAATCCTGAGAGTATTTTCTATGATTCCTGAAAAACAAAAGGAGAAACTATGTGAGTATTTTCTAGAAATCATAAAAAACAAAAGCAGAAATTCAATGAGTACACACCTGGACGAAACACAACCTCACACATACTCACAATGACCCCACAAATAAGAAATCCTGAGAGTATTTTCTATAATTCCTGAAAAACAAAAAGAGAAACTACGTGAGTATTTTCTAGAAGTCCTGAAAACAAAGAGTAGAAATTCAGAGAGTACACAACTGGACGATACACAACCACACACATACTCACAATGACCATAAAAGTAGAAATCCTGAGAGTATTTTCTATGATTCCTGAAAAACAAAAGGAGAAACTACGTGAGTATCTTCTAGGAATCATAAAAAACAAAAGCAGAAATTCAATGAGTACACAACTGGACGAAACACAACCTCACACATACTCACAATGACCCCACAAATAAGAAATCCTGAGAGTATTTTCTATGATTCCTGAAAAACAAAAGGAGAAACTGTGTGAGTATTTTCTAGAAATCACAAAAAACAAAAGCAGAAATTCAATGAGTACACAACTGGACGATACACAACCTCACACATACTCACAATGACCTCACAAATAAGAAATCCTGAGAGTATTTTCTATAATTCATGAAAAACAAAAGGAAAAAGTACGTGAGTATCTTCTAGAAATCATAAAAAACAAAAGCAGAAATTCAGTGAGTACACAACTGGACCATACACAACCTCACACATACTCACAATGACCATAAAAGTAGAAATCCTGGGAGTATTTTCTATGATTCCTGAAAAACAAAAGGAGAAACTGTGAGAGTATGTTCTAGAAATCCTAAAAAACAAAAGTACAAATTCAATGAGTACACAACTGGACGATACACAACCTCACACATACTCACAATAACCCCAAAGGTAGAAATCATGAGAGTATTTTCTAGGATTCCTGAAAGAACAAAAGGAGAAACTATGCGAGTATCTTCTAGAAATCATAAAAAACAAAAGCAGAAATTCAGTGAGTACACAACTGGACGATACACAACCTCACACATACTCACAATGACCATAAAAGTAGAAATCCTGAGAGTATTTTCTGGAAATCCTGAAAAACAAAAGCAGAAACTGTGAGAGTATGTTCTAGAAATCCTAAGAAACGAAAGTAGAAATTCAATGAGTACACAACTGGACGATACACAACCTCACACATACTCACAATGACCATGAAAGTAGAAATCCTGAGAGTATTTTCTAGAATTCCTGAAAAACAAAAGGAGAAACTACGTGAGTATCTTCTAGGAATCATGAAAAACAAAAGCAGAAATTCAATGAGTACACAACTGGACGAAACACAACTTCACACATACTCACAATGACCATAAAAGTAGAAATCCTGAGAGTATTTTCTATAATTCCCGAAAAACAAAAGGAGAAACTACGTGAGTATTTTCTAGAAGTCCTGAAAACAAAAAGTAGAAATTCAGAGAGTACACAACTGGACGATACACAACCACACACATACTCACAATGACCATAAAAGTAGAAATCCTGAGAGTATTTTCTTTAATTCCTGAAAAACAAAAGGAGAAACTACGTGAATATCTTCTAGGAATCATAAAAAACAAAAGCAGAAATTCAATGAGTACACAACTGGACGAAACACAACTTCACACATAGTCACAATGACCATAAAAGTAGAAATCCTGAGAGTATTTTCTGGAAATCCTGAAAAACAAAAGCAGAAACTGTGAGAGTATGTTCTAGAAATCATAAAAAACAAAAGTACAAATTCAATGAGTACACAACTGGACGATACACAACCTCACACATACTCACAATGACCATGAAAGTAGAAATCCTGAGAGTATTTTCTATAATTCCTGAAAAACAAAAGGAGAAACTACGTGAGTATTTTCTAGAAGTCCTGAAAACAAAAAGTAGAAATTCAGAGAGTACACAACTGGACGAAACACAACCTCACACATACTCACAATGACGTCACAAATAAGAAATCCTGAGAGTATTTTCTATAATTCCTGAAAAACAAAAGGAGAAACTACGTGAGTATGTTCTAGAAATCCTAAGAAACTAAAGTAGAAATTCAATGAGTATACAACTGGACGATACACAACCTCACACATACTCACAATGACCATGAAAGTAGAAATCCTGAGAGTATTTTCTATGATTCCTGAAAAACAAAAGGAGAAACTATGTGAGTATTTTCTAGAAATCATAAAAAACAAAAGCAGAAATTCAATGAGTACACACCTGGACGAAACACAACCTCACACATACTCACAATGACCCCACAAATAAGAAATCCTGAGAGTATTTTCTATAATTCCTGAAAAACAAAAGGAGAAACTACGTGAGTATTTTCTAGAAGTCCTGAAAACAAAAAGTAGAAATTCAATCAGTACACAACTGGACGATATACAACCTCACACATACTCACAATGACCATAAAAGTAGAAATCCTGAGAGTATTTTCTAGAAATCATAAAAAACAAAAGCAGAAATTCAATGAGTACACAACTGGACGAAACACAACCTCACACATACTCACAATGACCCCACAAATAAGAAATCCTGAGAGTATTTTCTATAATTCATGAAAAACAAAAGGAAAAAGTACGTGAGTATCTTCTAGAAATCATAAAAAACAAAAGCAGAAATTCAGTGAGTACACAACTGGACCATACACAACCTCACACATACTCACAATGACCATAAAAGTAGAAATCCTGGGAGTATTTTCTATGATTCCTGAAAAACAAAAGGAGAAACTGTGAGAGTATGTTCTAGAAATCCTAAAAAACAAAAGTACAAATTCAATGAGTACACAACTGGACGATACACAACCTCACACATACTCACAATAACCCCAAAGGTAGAAATCATGAGAGTATTTTCTAGGATTCCTGAAAAAACAAAAGGAGAAACTATGCGAGTATCTTCTAGAAATCATAAAAAACAAAAGCAGAAATTCAATGAGTACACAACTGGACGAAACACAACTTCACACATACTCACAATGACCATAAAAGTAGAAATCCTGAGAGTATTTTCTGGAAATCCTGAAAAACAAAAGGAGAAACTACGTGAGTATTTTCTAGAAGTCCTGAAAACAAAAAGTAGAAATTCAGAGATTACACAACTGGACGATACACAACCACACACATACTCACAATGACCATAAAAGTAGAAATCCTGAGAGTATTTTCTTTAATTCCTGAAAAACAAAAGGAGAAACTACGTGAATATCTTCGAGGAATCATAAAAAACAAAAGCAGAAATTCAATGAGTACACAACTGGACGAAACACAACTTCACACATAGTCACAATGACCATAAAAGTAGAAATCCTGAGAGTATTTTCTGGAAATCCTGAAAAACAAAAGCAGAAACTGTGAGAGTATGTTCTAGAAATCATAAAAAACAAAAGTACAAATTCAATGAGTACACAACTGGACGATACACAACCTCACACATACTCACAATGACCATGAAAGTAGAAATCCTGAGAGTATTTTCTATGATTCCTGAAAAACAAAAGGAGAAACTATGTGAGTATTTTCTAGAAATCATAAAAAACAAAAGCAGAAATTCAATGAGTACACACCTGGACGAAACACAACCTCACACATACTCACAATGACCCCACAAATAAGAAATCCTGAGAGTATTTTCTATAATTCCTGAAACACAAAAGGAGAAACTACGTGAGTATTTTCTAGAAGTCCTGAAAATAAAAAGTAGAAATTCAGAGAGTACACAACTGGACGAAACACAACCTCACACATACTCACAATGACCCCAAAAACAAGAAATCCTGAAAGTATTTTCTATAATACCCGAAAAACAAAAGGAGAAACTACATGAGTATTTTCTGGAAGTCCTGAAAACAAAAAGCAGAAATTCAGAGAGTACACAACTGAACGATACACAACCTCACACAAACTCACAATGACCATAAAAGTAGAAATCCTGAGAGTATTTTCTATGATTCCTGAAAAACAAAAGGAGAAACTATGTGAGTATCTTCTGGAAATCATAAAAATCAAAAGCAGAAATTCAATGAGTACACAACTGGACGATACACAACCTCACACATACTCACAATGACCATAAAAGTAGAAATCCTGAGAGTATTTTCTGGAAACACTGAAAACAAAAACAGTCTATGAGAGTTATCTTCTGGAAATGCTGAAATACAGAAACTCAGATAGTGCACCACTGGACGATACACAACCTCTCATACATACTCACAATAACCCTAAAAGCAGAAACTCAGAGTATTTTCTCAAATCCTAAAAAACTAAAGCAGAACGACTGAGAGTGCACAAATAGATGATCGATAATCTCACAAATACTAGCACTAACCACCTACTTACTTAGTCTGAGCTGAGCAGTGTACCTGGAATCAAAGCCAGTGTAAGCCTTTATGATGACATTGTAAAGGCTTTGATGAACTTACATTCTACATTCTATATGCAAATTAGAGAACGCAGGTGATCTCTACCACGTGACACAAACGACTGTGATTTGGTCGGTGCGTAAATGCGAAAAGTTTAAGGTGAATCGTAAGGTCCATGCAGAAAATAAGGAAAATGTGGATCATAGCAACTATGCATCCATTTTCCTTTCTCCGAGTAATTTATTTTCAATTATCTGTAAAAAAAAAAATAAAATAAAAAATCACCCTCACAATATATCTTTGATACTAATGCTATATTGTTAGCAATAAGGTAACTAGCTTACACTGACGTTATACTGCCATAGGCCCTACTGCTCTTTCCTCAGACACTCTAACAATTCATTTACCCTCTCTCTTCTCTGTTATCTTTGCAGTGCGTTGTAGTTTTCGCCATGATGTGTTTCATAATGGCGCCGAATATTAGATTCTTCCAGCGCTGAAACTTGCTGCATACAGGTTTCCAATTCACCTCCACGAATAAATAGGAACTGCTCAATTTTTCTTCGAAAACTCAAAACTCTGTGTCCACTTTTGTCCTTTTTGACAAAGGCATTTTAGTAATGAGGTGCCACGAAGAGTAATTTTAAAAGCAAAACAGAGCGCGTAGATTAGAATTGATCTAAACCATGATAGCCAAACTTGTCATTTGGCACCAGATTGCGCGTTGCTGCCATCTGCTGTTTATTTATGGGTATCACTGTTGTGTTATGTATGCAACATTTATGCAACTATGCAACTTTGGCTAAATAGTGCGACCCCTGGTGGATAATTAGGATAAGTAGTTAGTATTATTGAAAAACTGTAGTGAAATTTTCCTGCGGGCAGTTTGGAGCCTCTGGCGGGCCGGATTTGACCCACGGGAAAATGATACCACAGTGGTGGGATTCATACACGGAAATTAAGAGACAATGTATATGAATGAGGTGAAACATATTGAAGGCTGATGCAGAGACAACAACCTGGTTCTCACCGCAGACAAAACGAAGGACATGATGGTCTACTTCAGAAAGTCTCAACCTGAGCACACACTCCTCTGCATCAGTGGCTCCACAGTAGAGAGGGTGAGCAACATCAAGCTCCTTGGAGGTCATTTCTCAGGGCACCTCGCGTGGTCAGCAAGCACCATCGCAATCTTGAAACAGGCCCAGCAGAGAATGTACTTCGTGAGGAAACTGAAGCAGGCTTAATTTCCCACCCACATCCTCGCAACCTTCTACAGAGGAGTGGAGGAGTGTTCTAACCTGGTGTATATCCTCAGGGTTCTCCAGTTCAGTGATAGACAAGAAGGTCCTGCAGAGGGTAGTGAGGGGAGCAATAACTCTTCCAGAGTCAGTGCAGTAACAGAGCACCATGGAAAGCCATTTGAATGTCCAGGAGTAGCACTAGTAAGATGTTTTTGATCTTACTAATACTACTAGTGAGGTTCAAAATGTCTACTAGTAATACTAAACGGTATTTCCTCAGTACATCCTCTCCTGTCATGCCATCTGTGATCCCTGTTCGAAGCCATGATAATGTAAGCCGCATCCGGTCTTTGACCACAGAGCTGTCTGGTTGCATTCTTTCCATAAATGTTTGTGATAAACATAATAAACTGCAGGATAAATATTCCTTCAACTGCTGTTTAAAATCTCCTAATATAAGGCCATAAAGGGAATTGCTGGAAAATGCATGACATAACCATGTCATCATGTTGTGTTAAACCACTCTATTGTTTCTCTATCCTCTTCATTGTCTGAAAGAGTAACAGAGAGAAAGAGGGAGAGAGAAATAGTTATTGCTCTTTTTTGAATACTCAAACATTATTGAGTGGCGTCAACACTAGCTTAAACCACAAGGTTGTTGTTGTGATGTTCCTCCACATACATACATACAATGAACGATGGACCCCAGGACATGATCGACATTGAAGAAGAAATTTTGTTGAGAATGCAGAGACGACGCAGAAGACGGCGGTGGTCTGTTTGTCCAGTAAACGAACTGAGGACCGGCAAGTTTGAAAATCTTGTCAAACCTCTGAAGGACCAGGACGCGGAGATATACTTCAGGTATTTCCGTATGTCGGCTGCTAGATTTGATGACATCCTTTGGACAGGTGAAGTTAGTTTGATGGATATTCGACAGATATTCGGATATTCATTGTAGCCGCTTTCACCAAGCGCTGGCAGGCGGTGTACAGATAGCCCATCTCCTTGCTCCCAGCCTGTCTCCTGTATCACCCAGCAGACCTACTTAGGGACCGTCTATAAAGTACCTTCTCAATTACCTTCATAGACTTTTTTTGTCAATAGCTTGGACATCATCTGACCTACAGATTCCAAATCAATGCAGAATAGTTCTCCTATATGGGACTAATCAGACACATCTCTTATTATAGCCACTGGATGCAAACTCTATTTTATATGAATATTTTAAAGAAAAAACATGATTTCCTATAAGGAGCTGTCTTCTTTTTTCAATACCTCCCAAGCCATGTGACCTAGTGACTCCAAACCAAGCAGCATGACAGACAAGGAGTCCGCACCGAAGTGTTACAGACAGGTAGGCTCACAACTAAAATGTATGTTGTTGGCAGAATTGTAACTGTCCAAGACTGTGAGAAAGGCTGTTAAGGGAGGCTTATGATGATGATGCTACTGCAGCTAACAGCTACGTGCAGGTGGTGATGCTTTAGTATAGAGGCTAACAATGAGTAAGACAAGTATCTTGCAAGCTGACAACCTGGCTCGAGTTAAGGGGTACAGTGATACTAGATAGGTTACCAGCTTGTACCCAGAGGTGTTGCAATGTCAGTTTTGGCCCCTTGACTAAAGTAATGCCACTGTCTTTCCAATTGCAGTGCAAATCAACTCAGCAGTTGCAGCTGTTTATTGTTTATTTAAGAAAAATATTGATTAAATATATTTTAGATATTAATGACATTTTGAAACGTAATATTTATGAATTGTGTTTGGATATCATCATATTAAGGGAGAGGAGACAATGAGAGAGAGAAAGGTAATACAGACGTCAAGGCTCAGAGACATCAAGGGACAACACAGCCACCACCAACAGTTGAAGGATACAGCGAAAGTGACAGTGAAGATGAACAAAACTCAGAGACCAAGTCAAGGGAGAGAAAAGTACAAACAGCTGTTCAGTCTAGTGAAGACAGTGATGGCACAACTGAAGGGAGTGAACAGTTCAATACATACACACAAAGCTCTGAACCAAGTGAAGAAGACAGAGAAAGTTTACCGGATGATGTAACTGAAAGTACACAAACAACCCATCATGGACATTAGCTTTTAAATATCAAAATGTTAGAACACCGAACAGCTGGGAAAAAAAATGCCATACCTCCGTGCAACAGCTAAGTGCACAGTGCAAAAGTTGTGAGGCAGTTTATACTTTCACTAGGAAAGACCCACCAAAATCAAAGGCAAAAAATATTACTGTCATGGTGACACGGTTTGGGAAAGTTAGCCACCTACAGTCACAGACAAAATACAGGCCTGCAAGATACCTATGGAGAGGAAAGTGGTGTGAGCAACTGCTATTATGATGCGAGTGGCGCAGAACAGCTGCTGGTGACGCAAATCTGGAACCCGTGACATCAGCAGAGCCGCTATAGGTACCAGAAATGACCTGATGCTGTTTTTTCTGACACCAGAAGAAGCTGTACCATGGCAGAACGATACTGTATTGCGTGGAACTCTTGAGCCTCAACCCACATCCTAATGTGCTGTACCATGTGCATCAAATTGTGAATAAAAGGCACACCTGTTTCAAAACTTCAAAACAGTACTTTATTTTTTCAGTTGCAAAAAGTGGTGGATAAATGCAGTCATGCAAAAAGTATAAACAAATAAAAAACACACACAAAAACACTTGAATGAACCGTTTCTAGCTATTTACATCAGCAACGTTTTCTCGATTGACACAATACAAACCCGCGGTACATTACAAAGTGTAAGCATAGCCTTTGGCCTCTTGTGCTCACACACCATCATGACCATGTCGGCCATAGTAAGACCAAACCGTCTATATTCTTCAGGGGTCCTCTAACTTTTGCAGAATAGCTTGCCTGTAATCATCTAGCTGGGCCAGCTGCCTGGATACCATTTCATTGCCCTCTCGCTGCCTTTTCCTCCTCTGTCCTGAGTGGGACACAGGACAAAGAACTTATTGAAATTGGACGAGGTCTCCCGGTGTTTGTTTCCCGGTTGCAGACGACGAAGGAGGTCATCAAATCTAGCGCATATGGAAATACCTGAAGTGCATCTCTGCGTACTGGTCCCTCAGAGGTTGGACAAGACTTTCAAACTCGCCGGTCCTCTGCCTCAGTTCGTTTACTGGACGAACAGACCACCGCCGTCTCAGGGATTTTTCAAGTATGGTTATTAGATCCTGTGACGAAGGATTTGCGCAATTTACATTGGTGTTTATACTGTATTTCATGTATTTATCTTGTTTGTTTTTTTTGTTTTGTTTTTCTCTCTCTCTGTTCTTGTTACCTTTTTGTATTGGAGATGGGATGGTTCATCCAGGGCGTAAATCTAGCTAGGACCGCCTCTGATAGTCACTGAGTTGTTTAATAATTACAGCAGATGCAGTTGTAAAGTCCAAACTCTAATATTTTAACTAGCTTTAGTTAGGTTAAAGTTATTTAGATTAAAAATTCTCCTGAATCAAAACATTTGTTAATGAGTGTCAGTTGTTTTAAGGATGGAATGAATATAGTTGTAGTATCCATTGCTGTGTGTTGAAGCCCATTTCCATGAATGTGACGGAAAAACCTTTTAATGAAACTTCTAAATGTATTTGGAATATTGTGTACCATCTTTATCTCCAGGCACTGTTTCAAAAGCGTAAAAGCAGGTTTATATTCTGTATGTATGCTTTATTGAGATGTATGTCTAAATTCATCCACTTCTCACAGCTCTCTTCTCCTCATCTCTTCTCTCTCCTTTTCTGTCTCTACCTGGCCGGCCCCAAGCAGATGGGTCCCTCCATGTGAGCTGGGACCTGTTCAAGGTTTCTTCCAGTTAAAAGGGAGTTTATCTCCCACCATCACCTCAGTACTTGCTCTGGAGGTTTCAGGCTCTGGGTTCTGTAAAGCGCTATGTAAATAAATTTGAATTGAACTGAAAAGGTTTGTGTGGTTTGAGTATGTTGAAAATGTCAAATGTTTTTCACACAACACTGGAATATGGGCCACACAAATAATTATAGGCCACCTGCAGATGACGCTGCTGTCAACAAAATAAAAGCTTGCATTTTGGGTTTGATGACTGTCCTCTTTATATTTCTGTCTTGATGAGCATTTTAAACAGTGTAATACTGAGACTCTAAATATAATACTACCAGGGCTGTTAACCTATCTTCTGACAAAACATGTCAAAAGAAAATATGTTGTGGTAATAATGGTAATACCTCTAAAAAGCAGTGATACTTGTTTTTTATATTGGACTTTATATTGGATTTCATTTGTGCTATATAAAAACAATGGCAGACCCGGTGGGTTGATAGTATTTCAGTATCTATTTATGCTCTACACTACCCTTTATAGTCAACATTTTTAATCGCAGGTCCGTCTTATGAGCTCTTTGTTTTCCACCCAGAGACAAAGACTGTTTGTGAAGCTCATGAAAGACAGGGCTCCGTCCATAAAATTGATCTTAATGTATAGCCTCTTTTGGATCATCCACCAAACTGGGAAGACATGGCTTTTTTATATATAGTATATATATATATATATTTGAGTTAATACCCAAACTGTATTTTCCCATGGTACACTGGACTCTACAGAGTAAACATTTGGCTGAGTATAGCAACACAGTTCAGGTCCTTTAAGGTCAGTGAATGAGGAAAAGTGGGTCAGACTAAAGGGCAAAAAATGGGAAAACATTGGAAAACTTTGTGGCATAAATCTAGCATTTCCAGTTTTTCATACAGCTGTGAAGGTCTGTTTCTTTACTTTGTTTGATATGACTAAATTAAGTGATCGGTCAAACCATTAATCAAGCATATTAATTGAGAAAAAAAACACTGTGATTAGTTTCAGCCTGTCCCTGCATTTGTGAATGCTGGGAAGTTGTTTTTTTTGGTAGTATGATCATTCTTTAGTATCGCTCTCTGACAAGTGATCTGCACATGAACACCATCTCTTTACTCCACCTTGTATTCATGTAGTGTACTTTGCCTCACTCTCTTTCCTGTTTGTGAGGAGTCTTGGCAGACTTGCAGAGAAATTACCCACCTGGCCAAACTAAGTGTTTTCCTTTTTGTTCAGTGAGGACAGTCTCACAGTCTGACAGTGCACCCCGTTCACGGCAATTGTGGCCACTCAAATGCCTTTAGCCCTCAAGTAATGTTTGTATTTGGATAAACTCAAGCAAATGAGGATGTTATTCATTCAGATTTTTTTAAAGCATTAAATTGTACGTATTTTAGGGTTTATAATTTTATTTCTTGTGAAAAATCTCATGCAGAGGTTGAATGCAAAAAAAGGTACTAATCTCCTGTTCTGTTAGCACTGTAAAAATTGATGCAAATGAAGAAGACAGGTTTAAGAAACAATCACATCTTTTCCAGACTGTTGGATCGTCTCATCTGTTATAGTCATAAAGGAAGAAAAAAGATTCACTGGAAATAAAAATTGTCTTTATTTCTCCCTTTGGTAAATTCAGTTCAAGTTTACTTTCATACATCTTTGACATTAGTACAGCTTTGAATTACCATTAAATAAAATAAAATGTTGCCAGCAAATTAACTCCACAGCAGCTGCAAATATGACAAGTGAAAACTGCTTTGTTTGCTTAACCTTTGTTGTCTTTAGACTGCGTTGGAAATGCACACAACCAAAGGTTAATGGTACTAAAGGTTTCCAGTATCCAGTATTTCCAGTGGGTGGAAACACGATAAAGTTTGAGAATCAAACCCACTGCTGCTCTACATCCCTGAGCATGTGGTGGACTAGCATATAAGACAACAGTGAGTTACATTAATCTTGCACTAAAAGAGGTAAACCAGTCCAGTGAGTAGCATCCATCAGTGAAATCAGTGAAAAATAAATAGCTGTCACACCCTGAAGAACCATTAATGATCAACTTCAAACTGGCAGTGGGGGTTCTGTCATTCGCTGAAATGTTCCCAGCTTTGTATTTCTGAAAACAAGGCGTCTCCAGGGCAGGTGGTGTAGTTGACCGCCTGTCTGTGGCCGTGGATGGTGAAGTTGGCAGTCAGTCCTCCTCCAGCTACAGCACATTTTACAAGATGATGACGTAACAGGTCCATGGCATGGCGAGATGGTAGGGTGGCCGTGTAATTACCAATGATAGACACACCATACCCAATGTCATTGTGCCCTTGGTGTGTCTGCCAAGGTGGTTCCATCCCCGGCCTTCGTAGATGTAGCCATCAGAGCCGACCACAAAACTGAGGACAAAATTACAGTATAATTTAGAATTAAAGTGGTCAGCAGCATTCTTAAAATACAGATATTAATATACACGATTAGCTCCTCTCAAAATATGTGGTTTTACAGTAATATTTGTGCGTTACCTAAAGATCTGGAGACAGGAGGTGTTTAGCTTATCTTACTAAAAAGATTAAAAGCAGAGGGAAACAGCTAGCATGGCTCTGTGTACGTGAATCAGCTCATATTTAATGGAGTGACATGAGAGTTTTATCCATCTTGTCATCAAACACTAAACGCTAAAGTTTTTTTTCCTCAAGATGTCAAACCATATCTTATTGACATGGATTACCTGTATCCAATGTCACCCCAGCCACGGTCTTCCTGGTGGAAACGCTGCATGGCCCTCATGTCACGAGAGCATTTGGGGAAGGATAAACATGGAGATGAAGGCTCATAGGTGTGATGAACGTAGAGAAACTGCAGGGGATGAGACAGTGGGATGGGTGTACCCTGGTAGGCTTTAGCACCCCACTGACAGCGAGGGATGATTTGAGGGCAGTCTGTGTTGAGGAGAAAAGTGGATGATGAATTAGCATACTATTAGCATACAAATTTTACCTGATTTAAGCTTATTGCCATACTGTGTTATCTACGTCAGTAGATTATCCACTATTGACACTTTTCTTTTTCTTTTTAAGTGCTGGGAGGCAGCATAACAAATTACAGACTAAACTGTAGAGAAATATGTGGCTCAGTAGCTACCACTTCATTGTGCTCATCACCTGGTCGCTAGCTGTTTCTGCTATGGGGTGGAAGCAGGCAGTGTTGACTTAATTTTTTGGAATTATCTCAAAAGAATAGTGGTCATAGCAGCTTTAAAAAGCAACTTTTCAGGCTGGTGACGTTGAAGAAATCTTTACTGTGTCTAGATTTGGTCAATCTATCCAAGCATAATTATTAAAAGTAATCACAACTCACCCCAGTATTTGTGCATAAATGCCTGCAATCCATCCTTCACTGCTTTCCCCACTCCGGTGTCCAGAGCAATCCATTCTGTCTTCTCCAACTTCCAGATCAGTGTTAGTGTTTCCATCACCTGACTGTGAAGATCAGGTGACTCCAGAATGGATCTAGAGAGCTCCCGTCGCCTGGGGCTAACATTATCAGTCACGGCATCAAGACCCTGTGCTTCAGTCAGAGTAAAACTGTAGTATCCTTTCAAAATCTCACTGAGGGCCTGCGGCTGTTCAGATGCAGATTGATTGCTGAGGCGACTCCCCAGTATAGCTCCATCCATGCCCCCATTGATAATGGCATCTGTGGCCAGAGTGGCAGGACGAGACAGCTTGAACACCCTGGGGTGCTCTATGCTGTCCCAGCACCCGTTCGGCCCCAGCCGATGAGATGGTGGGAAGTCCTGGAGGCTGAGGAACGACAGACCCAGCCTCCTGCCTAAGGTGAGAGGAAAGATTCCAACAGCTTCCGTCCCCTCCATCTTGGCTTTCAGTCCCAATTCAATACCTAACAGTAGAGGTGTAAGTGCTACTGTGGTGCCATCTGGAGCGAGAACTACACCTCGTTCTTCGCCACTGTCTGTCACAATGTGGTGAATGGCCTTATCAAAGAAGCTGAAGGATGACGCATTGAGAATGGACTTATCCAGGACCTCGGTATCACTGAAATTATAAGACGAACCCAAGAAATGGATAGTCATCATGTCGTCGTGGCCAGCAGTCCTCCGCAAGGCCCTGACCAGAGCCAGGGGGGACAGACCAGGGTTGGAGTCTTCAACCTGCTGCACGGCTCGGATGAAGCTGTCCATGTTACGCAGGTGAATAGCTAACACAGTTCATGGGGGGAAGGAAGTGAAGGAAGATTATTATACTGCATCAAAGAGTCATGAACGAACTGTTCTGTTACTTCCAGTGACAATAGCATCATACAAGTCAGGGTAACAGACCACGTCAGCTTGAATCTTATTCACAAGCCTGAGAGAAACTGAAATGTGCAGATCACAGATAAGAAGAAGTGACTTGTCAACATGTCGAGCTGCCTGTAAATATTCCTTATCAGCATACCACAGTGACACTATGCAATCTTATTGTTGCAAATGCAAAATAACAAAATGTTTACATATTTTAAATAACAGAGCTTACCTGTAGGTTTGCTGTAGACAGTCAAGAAGAGGAAGCATAAAGCCAGAACATTAAACACAGCTTGAAATAAAGTCATGTTGCTTCTTCTGTTTTTCGCCATTTAAAATCTGTTATTCTGTTACATGTAGGGACCAGAATTACTCAGTCCTCAGCATGCAGGCTTCCCAGACATATCAGTTGTGCACCCTACAGCTGAGGAGATTTGTGTAAGTGTATTTGTGTCCAATGTGTACGTGCATTACTGCACTGTCTCAATAGGGAACTGTTTGTACACTGATGGCTTCAAATATTGATTCAGCCTACAATACATCAAAGTGTGTCATGAGCCAAGCAAAGTTTGCCCCTTTACTCAACATTCCTTACAAATAACAGGCTTTTAGAAAAAAAAGGACCATAGAGATGTAACTAATTCCTCATATGTATTAGTCTTTTACATGTTCCTCATACAGTATGTCATTCAGTAAACACAAAAGAAATGCATTCACATTAACCATTACAGATTTATGGTTAATGTTTACCATCTCACGTGATGTGTCTGTCTGTTGTGTACTCACCAGTTTCGAGAAACACTTTTAGTCACTGCTGATAATAATAATAATTATAATGATTAGTGATCACAATAACAATCAGCTAGATGCAGTGATGTTTTACTGCAGAGGAATTACGGAAAACAAGAATAGAGCAGGTTTAATGTGGACTTTTGTCATCAGATGTGGCAAAAAGCAGAGTTGATGCAATTACTTTTGCAAGTACTTTTATTCGCCTAACTACGCTGAATAAAGTGTACATTTTGTAGGTGCAAAATAGCCTTTTAATTTAACTTTTTTTCTAAACTTAAAGCATTCTGGACACATAACTTGTTGCAGCAATATTTAACATTTAGCACCAGAGTGTAAAAATTTAAATGTGAGAAGACATTTTTACAACTCGCAAACAAAAATGTATGGTAGAATTATTGAGTCCTTTTAATTCCTATGGTGATCTTCGAACAGATTAATGCTTTAATGTGGGACTTTCTGTGGACCAAGGAAAAGCCCTTAATATACAGTGATTGAAACACGGACACTAACATGGATCCAGCAAGGTTGGAAATAGAAAATGTGGAAGAAACAGAAATAATCAAATGGCTTCTATTTGCTGATTAAAATTAATAACACACCTTGCCTCTTTTGGACTGCAAATGATAACATTTACCAAAGTGAGTTTTAAAAAGTTTGGTCTCATTGACCGATTAAAAATATATCAATATTTTCATTAATGAAGTATTTTCATGCCAGACTTCTCACAATTGGACAATATTAGTGGGCAATACACAAATGCACAAAAGTTACTTTGTGCATTTAGAACAAAAACTCTTTTTGTTTCTTTGTTTTTCTGTTGACATGTTTGAAGGCAATTTCTTTAATCTTTGTATTGGCTTTTCTATTTTGTGTTTGCGGAAATGAATGGCGAGAATCAGTGGTCATGTGACTCAGTGACGTTTACAACCAGGAAATAACCAGAAAACAACAAAAACAGGTGCAGTAAGAGACCAAATGATTTCTGGTAATGGTTTGACTGTGTTTTGTGAACGCTGAAGTTAAAATACTCTTGTTTTTGTATCCTCCGCTTAGCATTTCTGTTGTTGTTTTTCGCGTCCCTGCAGCATTTTCTACTGTTTAGCATTAGCAGTATTTACAGGCACTGATGTCGCCTCCCTCTCTTAATATTTACTCTCACAGCTGTTAAATAATCTGTAATAATGGAGACTCGCTTCACCAAAGGCAAGTCTGCAATTTTGGAGCGGCCCCTAAGCCGACCTAAGACCGAAGTGAGTGTGAGCGCCTTCGCCCTGCTGTTCTCGGAGGTGGTGCAGTACTGCCAGAGCCGGGTGTACTCAGTGACCGAGCTGCAGGCTCGTCTGTCTGAGATGGGACAGCGGGTGGGAGCCAGCCTGCTGGACGTCCTGGTGCTGAGGGAGAAAAACGGAAAGAGGGAAACCAAAGTTCTGAACATACTGCTCTTCGTCAAGGTACACATTTACTGCGAGTGTTTGAAGTGGGTTGTGACTGTGCGCTGGTATTAGAAATGCTACTGTTTATGCTCACATAAGGCATGAACTCTAAATGTCTGAAGGTGTGCTGTGGTGGCTGTTACCAGTATGTTTGATCCTTGATCGGATTAAGATCTGGCTTCCTCAAACCATTCCTGAACCATTTTCTCTTTGTGTCAGGCCACACAATCATTTTCTCAATGAATACTCATTCATTCATTCATCTTCTGTAACCGCTAGTCCTGTGAAGGGTGGTGGGGTCTGCTGCAGCCTATCCCAGCTGTCATCGGGCGAGAGGCAGGGGTACACCCTGGACAGGTCTCCAGTCTGTCACAGGGCTAACGCAGAGAGACAGACAACCATTCACACTCAAGGCCAATTTAGAACCCGCTGAACCTGACAAACATGTCTTTGGATAGTGGGAGGAAGCTGGAGTACCGGGAGAGAACCCACGCAGACACAGGGGGAACATGCAAACTTAGGTAGATGCTATGTGTCAAAATATCTTCGACATGGATTCCTAGGTTTACTAGCAGAGCATTGGTGAAAATATCAGTGAAGCCAAAACACCACTCATACTTCTGTGTCTTTCCCAGTTAAGACATAACTACACCCCGCCATCCATGTGATGTGCAGGAAAATGTGTTATATCCGGACAAGCCACTCTCTCCCACTGCTCCATGGTCCAGTCCTGAAGCTCATGTGCCAGCAGTTAGTTGGGTGTCAACATGGGCACTGTAGAAAGGAATCTGTGATGTTTTCTATCTGACCACTCTTCGTCCCTTTAACCTCTTTCGACAGATACTATACGTGACAGACTGGGAAAACCCCGGAAGAACTGCTGGTTTTGGAGATGCTCGTCTAGGCATCGCAATTTCGGCCCATGTCAAAGTCACTCAAATCTATCTACTTTTTTTCCCCCTGCTTCTGACATTAACTTTGAGGACAAAAGGTTCCCTTGCTGCCTGATATATCTCACCCATTAACAGGTTCGATGGTTATGAGATAATGTGTCATTCACTTCACCTGTCATAATGTTATGGCTGATTGACATATGTAAAACATTTAGACTGTCAGATTAACTACATACAAAAGTTTAATGGTCAACATTAAAATGCTGCTTACATGTTAATATGTAATGGCAGGAAATGTATTCTGCATCTTTACTTTGGTACATGATTTACATTTTTCTGATAACAGTTGTTTCAAATTTAAGAACATTTACATATATGAATTTTCACACTCTGGTATTGGGAATCAGAATGGTTCCACAATGCCAGAGTAGCTGTGAAAAATGCATAAAAATATAGAAATCAGAAGTTAAGCTTGCTGTAGCACAGACATACTTTGAGCTATGTAGGAATTCAGTTAGCGATACAAATTTTCACACCGTTCAGTTGTAATGAAAGGTGAAAGTAGCTATTTTTGACCACGCTGTAAATGTGTTTATTTCTGCTGTAAAGTTGGTTTGCCACCTCATTGATTTTAAACATACAGTAGAGGTCTGCACTTTTAAAGTCTTCTTCAAGTAGCCATTTAAGGAACTTCACTTTTTAACATTCAAAAGATGTTGTCTTAGTTTTCCAGTCCTGGAGGTTGCGGTTTTAAGCAGAAGTAATTTACTGTTAATGTAGCGTAATAATAATAATCCTCCACCTCATTTGCTTTGTGCTTGACAGGTATCTGTGTGGAGATCGTTGTTTGGCAAGGAGGCAGACAAGCTGGAACAGGCCAACGATGATGACAAAACATACTACATCATTGAGAAAGAGCCGCTCGTCAACACCTACATCTCTGTTCCTAAGGAAAACAGCACCTTGAACTGTGCAGCCTTTACCGGAGGAATCGTAAAGGCCATCCTCACACACAGTGGCTTCCCTGCCAAGGTCACTGTTCACTGGCACAAGGGCACCACGCTCATGATCAAGTTCAGTGATGAAGTGATTGCCAGGGACAAGGCTCTGGAAGGCAGATAGAGGGGAGATGATATGTGACTGCTGACAGGTCTGAAAGACTGCAAGTGGATCTTAATGTGGATACAAAATGAAAAGGAGAAACGGAATGTCTCAGGCACTTACTCCTGATTAATCTGTAGATCATTTTTAACTGACTGATGATTGACTAATAACAGAAAATGTTCTGGACTGATGTATTCATATTTAGGTTGACAAAATCTAAAAGTTTCCATTTAATATCAATAAAAAAAGGAGAAATCACTCAAAATACCAATTCAGTTCATTCTGCACTAAAGGAAAATGTATGGGTGTTCCTGAGACATATTTATTGATAATTGATTCCACTGTTTGGAAACTTGCTTGTTACAAAATTATTTCAGTTGGAAAGAGGGTTATATATCATGTTGAGCTTGCGACTAAAGCATTACGGTTGGCATGTGTATCTTTGAGAAATAATGGTTATACATGTATTTTGTTGTAATAAAATAATGCATAAAGGAATGTTTTGGATCAGAGTATGTTTTGAGTCCACTTATTAGCCCTCGTGCTACCTTTGGGGTCTCTGGGACCCCAAGTGAATGGACAGACAGATAGAGAGCATGCAAGAGGGTAGCAGGAGGGTTAAAAGTTATGGAAGAGGTAGTTTCTATGTAGTACAGTTCTACAGTGTTTTATGTTGTGTTCTTTTAGAGGTTTAACAAAATGCAATTAATAGAATACATGCACTATAACAAACAGATCATCGTTTACTAAGGCTTAGCTTATGAGTTATTCAAGATTTCTTTAAAATAACATCTGATTCAGTTGTGTTTTCATTGTTGAGGTGGTTGTTTGTAGTACTGTTGAATTGTACTGTATTGTATCGACTCTATTGTTTTGACAACCCCACCGACTAAAATGGTTATTTTGTGGGTCTATTTTTAGAGCTAGTAATTCCGAAAAGTGCAGCTGTAAACCACGGGATCAACGTTTGCTACAAAACACAGTCCTGCTTTCAACCTCCTCTGAGTCAAGTGGTCACATGGTGTCAGTCACGTGACCTCGAAGGGCGGAAGAGAGTTTTCAACAACAGGGTCCTCAGAAAGCGGCTGATAGCTTTGGCAGTCATAAACAATTACAACAACAATAAGAACAGCTGCTTTTAGTTTACGCTGTTTCATCCAGTTATTTATTGATTGACTGGTTTAAACAGTTAGCCACATGGCTGCGACGGAACGCCGGTACTCCTCGGGTAATGTAGTGCTAATGTTAACTTTCTTGTCGCTCACGGCTGTTGCTTCTGTTTAAGGAGGTTGTTTTGCGTATCATTGCACTGTTTAGGGGAAGTGCAACAATTTTTCGATCCTCTGTGTGTGATTAAAATGTATCTAGTAGTTGTTAAGACACCAACAGCAACAATCATCTCCGCCGCTAACTGTTTTTCTGCTCTGTCATGGGTTGAGGTACAGTAGACATTATTCCCAATAACAGAAAGGTCACTAGCTTCTTTAAAGTTTCCTAGACATCCAGATCAGTAAAACTTAATGTATGCATATTGACAATGTATTAGCTGAAAAAGCAATGGCATTATATTTTAGTAACCGATTGTGATTGAAGAGTCAGTTTTCCAAGTTCTCCACATTTAGAAATGAAGTGATTAGTGGTTTACTCTTGAAAACATAATCAATATATATATATTTTTTAGATTTACGTCCATTGAACTCTATTGAGGTGACCATTTCTAAGTTAACTGCTGATCAGCTAACTTAACAGAAGTACAGAAGTACTGTAGCAAATCTACCCAATCAAGTACATTTAAACGTCCTAAAAGTCTTTCATGCGTTATAATCATTCTAAGTCTCTTTTATAAGTCCCTTTCATGCATGGTTGAATCTGAACATTTTTGCTGACGAGAGTTGGCTCAGTTTAGTTCCCTCTCTGTGAGGCTGAGTTCACTTTTTACTTCAGGAGTGAGGTGTGACGTAAAATAATTTAGCATCACGCACAGGATGTGGTCAGTGAGCTTCAAGTTAAAGGGCCGGTGTCCCTATAATAGACAATAAAATCAATAAATAAACAGCTCCCATGGTATCAAGCTGTCCGTGTGCAGAGGGGTTAAAATATGTCTTTCAGGGTACCGCTGCCTCCAGGTGTAATGAGACAAGTGGTGAGAGGAATTTTAACATAGTGATGAGCACTGAAACTAATTATGTAGATGATGAAATATTGAATTTTTTCAACACAAATTTAACATCCAGATTTCTCAAAGTGTAAGTACATAGACCAAAATCATTTTTTCTTGTTTTGTTTTTTTATTTTCTATAGATTCCAGTGAAGCATTTATTTAAGGCAGCATGGTCAGGGCTTTCTTTCCTCATTTTATGAAAAAGTGAACCTGATGCTTAAGGTTAAACCCGTTGCTGCGAAAAAGGGATCTATGTCAGTTCATGCAAAGTTTCACCTCTTACCTAGTAACCCACACTATCGAGATCATCCTCCTTTGTTCAAGATATTTCCTTTACTTATAGTATAAGTGGATGTCTTTGCTTCTTGCCCTCTGGGTGGCCTTTTTCTGTGGACGGCTAGACAAGATTTGTGCCCTGATGGCAAGTTGCTGACAGATTTTGAGCAACAGTATAGTTCTGACTGATAGGCAGGTAACTATATCAGTGTGTCTGCCAGCGCACCACAGGCGACAGTGAACCAGAAGAGCCAGATATTTTCATAGATTTATCCAGGTTGGTTTGTTTGTTTGTCTGATTGCTATCTGCTGTGACAATCAGCCCACTCCTCTGATCAAAGATACGATAGAGATTTGAATCTGTTGTCTGCATGTTAAGTGGTTGGATTCTTTCAGCTGTTTTCATTGTGACCATGGCACGCAACTCCTGTTATTAAAGCCACTGCATAACATCTGTCCTACCTGAGGCCACTAACATAATGTCAGTCCAAGCTAACTGTGTTGGAGCCAAGTCTGGGTGCTGTTCATGTCAGCTACAATTTCTCACGTGGATCAGCAACAGGTGTTGGTTTGGTTATAGGAAGTGGTCCTTATAATTATGGATTTGGTTTATTGTTGAGTTCTGCATGAGTTTAAAATAAAATCAACCTGCACTGTCTGCATTAGCCAGATGCATGTGAGAAACCTCTCCAGATTATAGAGGTCACCATTTCACATCTGAGTGGCAGCTTCTATATCTGTGGGGTCTTGAACGTGTCATGCAGCTGCAGTCTCAAGCTGTCTCCACTGGATTGTTTCAGCCTCTCTCGGCTGCACATTATTCAAGCCATTAATGAATTAATCAAATGTCATTATTTAACAGACATCTTATAGTTTTAGTCAGCACCTCAAACCAATCCACTTAAGATTGACTGTAACTTCTACTTCAGTGACTAAATATTTATTTAAATTTGTATCATGGATCATTTGTTGAGATAAGCAAGTCCTCAGTAGCCATAATCACCCTCACACAAAATAAGTTATATGAAGTCTGGCAAAGCCAGAAAATGTTTGACAAGAAGTTATTTCAAATATCTCTGTGCGATATTTTTCCATGGACCCATGGAACCATGGAATCCCTTGTTTACAGATATTGCTGTCTAATGCTAAGCAGTGGTGGTTTAGTCCTTCTGTTTCACTTCTTATTTCCATTGGATTCTGCTAAGCTGGTTGTTTGTTCTGCTGATTTATTGAGTCTGTAAGGATTTATCCCGATTCAGCAGTGATGCCCCATTTATTCATGTGACAAGTGCTAGTCCCCTTAATTTTAATCTCATTTAATGTTCCCCATTCCAGCTGAACAAATGATATTTCGCCACATTTTCAGCTTATTATCAGTCCAGTGAGTCATTTGTTTATTGGAAAGTGAACGCATATAAACCAAGTGACCTTTGTTATTTCTTTGCAGCAGCCAAGTCCAGCCAGATTAATACATGTGACATGTATTAAATATGATTAGAATACATTGCGTCTTGTGGCTTTTCTCTTAAATGTGATGACTGCACTTTGAAAACTTGACACTTTGAAAGTAGCCTCAGTTTGTTTGCTCTGTTTTCCAGCTTAGTCACAATTTGTGGTTTAGCATGCTGGGTTAGATTAAGGGTTTGTCCCTCTGTCTCTCTTTTTAATGTGTGTCGACGGCAGCGCTTTGTTCCACAGCATGGATTATGTTCACTCTGTAGTTATTTGAAGACTGGAGTAGTTTCACATAAGAATGTGAGTGTTTGTGTTCTTTAAGTCACTGAAGTGCACATTTGTTACACTTCTCTGTTTATATCACATGACACCCTGAACCCTTCAAACCTTTGATGAACCACAGATATTTTATCCCCCTCTCTTGATATTTCTGTTTTATTTTATAAATCTTGACCTAAAGTATATTGTCATGCTTTTCTATGCAGGATTTATTTTTTATCATATTTTAATAAAAGTTTAATAAGGAAATTCATGTTTATTATTTAGTGATAACCAAACAATTAAAATACTATTCAGGAAATGGATGGATGTGTAGAATAATAAAAACAATCAGTTGAAAAATCATCCCTGCTTGTGTGTAAGGATGTTTTTGAGTTGTGTTATGAACTTGTAAAGAGTTGTGTGTAATGTATCGTCAGTTACAATAAAAAAAGTACTAGCTTTCATAGTCTTGACATAACGACCTGATTGCATTACTTTAGCTGAACTGACGTCATCTCTTCTATGGTGTAATGGCTCCTGATTGGAACATTAGTAGCACTAACTATATCTCAAGGCACTCAACTTCTGATACCTTAGGCATATATAGCCAAAGAAATGTAGCTGTTTGGTATGTTTAAAAAGCAAACGTTTAAAGAAATGCTGCAGAAATCTGACAGTTAAATTTGTGTGATAATGAATAGTGAACTCAAATGTCAATGCAAATTTTGACAGTGAGTCTACAGGAACGTAATGCTGGTGTCGACTGAAACATTCAAATATATCCCGTGTTGTTATGGTTGAGTAGTCAGGATGCAGTCATTTGTTAAAGTTGATCAGCCTTTACGTCTGATGCCCAGAAACAGTTTGATTAAGTTTTTACAAATACCTTTAACACTGAAACATTTAACAGTATAAGTTGTTTTAGAATGAATTAACTATCTACACTCAACTTATTTGCAGGAGTCCTTTTATCTTTGAGTTAAAAACATTCAATCACATGTGGAGTTGAGCTCACCTTCACTGTCAGAGGGGAGTAGTAGACAAAAAACAATGAGAGGCAAAGTGGAGCAAAGCTTAAGGTGTTAAAAGGTTGAAGACCAACTGTGTGGTGCCAACAGGATGCTGTGACAGGAAAGTTGAGGCAACTTTTGCAGAAAATTCCCGGACTCTGCAATTTGGGGTAAAACAGCTTGATTTATGTGGTTGGTGGTTTCCTTCTCGGTTAGTTTGGTAATCACAACCCACTAAACAATAAGAACTGTTCTCCTGCAGCTCCGCCCAGTGTTTTGCCAAATGTGTTTTAGTTTGTCAGCATTGTGGCCTAACTCAGCATTTTGCTAGTGTTTAAATCTGTTTTTTTTTTTTTCTTTTTTTTTATCATCAGAGCGGGAAGGTCTGTCCTCCTCCGTGACCCATTACGGCTCCACAGACAGCAGCGGCGAGCATGATGTTAAGAGGACCAGTCACGGCAACAACTGCAACAACCACGGCTTTCCCTCAGCGACAGCAGGTCACTGGGTCGGAGCTGATCCGGAAGAGGAGGCCATTCGCAGGAAGCTGAAATACTTCTTCATGAGCCCATGTGATAAATATCACGCCAAGGGCCGCAAGCCTTATAAGCTTATACTACAGCTGCTCAAGATCTTTATGGTCACTGCTCAGGTACATCATGTGTGGCACCATAATACAGTTTTGCTTTATGCCTATCATTAGAGAATTTCTATGAATTAGCTCTTAGTTAGTTTTAGGTGAATGCAAGATTGTTAATAAATTGGTCTGTAACACAGTCTATTTACACCGATCGAGGATAACATTGTGACCACTGACATCTGAAGTAAATATGAGACAGTTCAGTGTTCTGTTGGGTAAACTTTGGACCTGGCATTCATGTGGATGATACTTAGCCATGTAGCACCCACCTAGACCAGAGGAGACACCTCTACCTCGTAGCAATGACACTCCTTGATGGAGTGCTTCATGGTTGATGCAGTTATAAATAAGATTTGTGAAGTAAGACTGACGCAAACGAATGGCTTGAATTCCACAGGTAGGCGTGGTGGTGACAGAATCGGGAAATAAATGTTGTACTCTTACGTTTATACAGGCAGTCTTCCTGGTTGAGGATCTGAGGGATTTACAGTGTGTGATGCAAGAACGAGACATGCCATAAATGATATCATACTCTGAATCAGGAGGCTTTCTATTTAAAAGGATCCTGATGAATCTCAAACTCTTTTTTTTTTTTTTTTTTAACCTATAAAATCACGCCTTCCTCTCTTTGCTGCAGTTGGTGCTGTTTGGCCTCAGCAACCAGGTGGTGGTGACTTTCAAGGAGGAGAACACCATGACTTTCAAACACCTGTTCCTGAAAGACTACGACGAGTCCTCAGATAACTCCTTTGCTGTTTACACACAGCAGGATGTCTACGACCACATCTTCTATGCTGTTGAGCAGGTAGGCTTTATTCCTCTTGAGTGGAAAAGCTGCGTCAATTTACAGTCACTTGCCAGTTCATTAGGTACACCTAGTGGAAACAGAAGCATTGTAATATAACAGTCACGCACTACATCCTCTTTAATAATAATAATAATACAGTTTAACAAAGCTGTTTGCAAAAGACAAACAAAAGCACATTCAACATTTCACACATGCACTGAGGACTTGTCTCCTCACTCATCACTCTCTTTCACTTTTTCTACAAAGCACCACACTGGGCCTCCTGTAACATGAGGGATTAAAATGGTCTGATATGAATATTTAATGAAAGTGACTGAAGCCAGCTAAACACAATTTGTTACCAAAATGTCCTAAACTCATCACCTTCAGTCTTGAAAGCCCTGGTCTCACTGTGTAAATATAAATATAACTGAATACTTGTAGACTTGTATCTGATGAGAAGTTTTGATCATAAAATGCCCCATAGGTCAGAGTATAGCTCACTTCCTGTTTTTTTCACAATATTTATTTTTATTTTTACTGATAGAGATACCCAGGGGTAGTTTCTCTGCAGTTTTAATGCACGAGTCACTGAGATCAAGCTGACACTTAAGACTGTAAAGCATGCAAATTCATACGTCTATATCCCTATGATTCATACCATGTACTGTATATTGACACTACAAGCAGCCTTTCTGTTTTTAGAGAAGCACGTTTTCACTCCACAACATTTACCTTCATGCATGGACCATTTAGTTATTTTTATCAGCTATACACATTTTATTTGCAAGCCAGCAACAGACACATCAACCATTTCTCTGGAAGCTCCGTTTCCAAAGCTCTGGGATATGTACAACGTTCTCACCTTTATTTTACTCTCTTTCTGTGTCCAGTATTTGGCCCTACCAGAGACCACAGTGGGGCGCTATGCATATGTCTATGATGTTGGTGGGAACCGCAGCGCTCTCTCCCTCTGCCAGCAGTACTACAAGAAGGGAAGCATCGATCCAGCCAACGATACCTTCAGTATAGACCCTCGCATCATCACAGGTAAATCAGCGTCACTGGATTGTGTGACAGGGACATTGCTTTCGATTTTAACAGTGCCTGCAGCTCAACGTAATGTGAATGTGTGAAATGTTTCTCAGTGTGACAATTCACAGTAAATGGTGGGGGCTGTAACAGCTCTGAACGTGGTTATATATAGACCACTGTTTGCAAGAATGACACTAAAAGGGAACCACTGCCACTGAAATGTTCTTGCTTACATTTTTTATCAGGACAACTTATGGATCACCAAAGAGAGCAATTTAGCTGTGTGATCATTCTGAAGGCTTTTAGACTTTGAAATAAAAATTCGTGTTTATTTCAACTTTGAACTTTTATCTCTTACGTGAGGCCAAATGAATGAAAGTGTTCAGCAAAGCTTCTTCCTTTCATTGCTCCCGTGGCGAAGTTTAGAAGTCAGCAGTCAAGCAGAGTGCAGTTATTTGCAGACTGTGCGAGGTGACAGTTGTTGCCTGAGGGAGCATCACCAACACTTTGATCACTTACTAAGGAAGCAGTGAGTAGAGCAGTGAGTAGGAGGAATGTTAGAAAATCCTCTTACAGCTGTCTGAGGGAGGTGCCTCCTAAAACACCCTGTTTAACAGACCTTTTTCATAAATAAGCTACAAACCCAGACTATACTGTTTAAGCTAATAACATGCTACAATAATCAGATTTCAACCCGTTATAGGTTCCATCATAAAAACTGTTAGGTATCAACACTTTCTTTTTTGAGATAATGACTTGATGTAGTTTTTGCTTTTAAAGAGGTGATCCAGCAAATTGTTACATTATGGTTTTGGCCTGTGATGACATTTCATGTGAATTTAACCTTTGTCAAAAACCATAAAGAGGTTAGAACTCTAATTGATATCATTGAGGTGCTGTCCCTCTCACAGCTGTTATGTGGAAATGACAAATGTCATCACATAAGAGAGGTGATTTTGAGAGACTGATCATCTCTGGCTGGCTTGTCTAGGTGGGGTGTCCAGTGTCCTATGATCAAAGACCGGAAACACCCATGACCCTCACTGAAACATGTTCAAGTTACTCCTTATGTTGCTGACAAAACAACTGTAAACACATACAACTGTGTAGCAGTGTATTTATAACCCATATGGGAACTGACAATGAATGAAATTATAGTAACCAAAAAAACTACAACTGTGTTATGTTGGGTACAGGTGAATCCTAATCACCAGTTTTTTCTTAATGTATTTTCTGCATATGTCATATACGCATGTCTAGTCAGAGAAAGTGTCGCGTGTCCAGTTTTTTACTCAAATCAACGCTGTTTGAGTTTTTTATCCAAACTAAGAGGAAGTAAGATCAACATTGGAAATAACATTTAAAATCTTTCCTCATCTCATATCACATGTATGTGGCACACTTCTGAAACACACTATTCTCTTGTTTATTCTTCCCCCATCTTCAGATTGTGTAGGTGTGAACCCTCAGACCGTCCCCCCAACTCCAATCACCAACAGCTATAAGAACTTTACTCTCAAGTTCCACAAGTAAGGCTTCATTTTTCAAATGGCTTCAGCCTCTCGTATAACCCTTGTTGACAAGATTATCTCTGCTGTATCTGAAGATGACATTCAACACGTCAGTTATCTCTGCTGTGCTCTCACACTCAAGCGTGTATACATAAGCACTGGCTCAGCAGTGTTGAGCCAGAGCTCAAAAATGCACACAGAGGTATGCATAGTTTGTTGTCCACCTTTGTGGGTGGTTTGGATAACATGAAAATCATTTGTGTTTGTGTTTCAGTGTTAATGTCACTGTTTTACTTTATTTCAAGGTTGATTAATGTGACCATAGAGTTCCAGCTGAAGGCGATCAATATACAGACCATCATCAACAATGAGATTCCAGACTGTTACACTTTTCACATAACAGTAAGTTAAACACTCAGATATGTACACATGCTTTATCCTAATACTTGATCAGTTTGGGATCTAGTGAATTTGGAGGCCAGGTCAACACCTTGTTGAATCAGGAAAAAAAGTCTTTGTGTGTGTGCCTGTGTCAGGCTGCATCCTGCTGGGGATGGCTGCTGCCATCAAGGAGTGTGATTGCTATGGTCTAAGTGGGTGCTACAGGTCTAAATGACATCCACATGAATGCCAGGTCCAAATGTTTCCCAGCAGAACATTGTCATAGGATGGTCAATGTTATTCACTTCTCCAACAGTTTTAATGTTGTGGCTGATCGGTGTACATGGAGGTCATTTAATGTTGTATGTATAAAACTTTACTGCAAGACAACATCTGGATGGCACATCTTCACTGGTCAGCGTATGCTAACTATGCTTAGACATCCCTTGGGTCCACCAACAAAGTCAGTCTCATTTTTCAGAGAACGTGAACTGATTCATTTTGGTTTTGTTATATGTTATGTAACATTACATCATCATTATAAGCAACTCAAAGTGATAGGTTAGGTTTGACTTCATATTTTCACTATCTTAAATCCTTTTTTCAGCTCTGACACTGTTCAGATCAGGTCTTATCATGTGTCCTGAGTGATCAGAATCTCCTGCTGTTTCAGAAACAGTGCTGTTTGTTGCGTGTGCATCTTGACAAGGGGATTTAATACAGATTGTGAAACATAATGAGCTGTTAAGTCTGCCACACACTGTATGCACTACAAACACATTGAACCATTATTTATATATTAATCTCCATCATGCACAAAGCTCACATTGTCACTCGTTCTCCTTTCACTTCTAGATCGTTCTGGACAACAAGGCTCACAGTGGCATGGTGAAGATCCGGTTAGAAAACCAGGCGTCAATAAAGGAGTGTAAAGACCCCAGCGTCTCTGGACATGGTGAGACTCCTGATCAGTGGATGTTTGCCATGAACATGATCACCATGAAAGTATTGCAGCTGTAGCGTGGAAACAGTGATCAAAACAGCAGCAAGCAAGAGATTGTGTACTGGCGACGTACTGGACCTCAATCATTTGATTGAGGACTGACGGCTCTGTGTTTTCTCCTCTTCAAACCCTCAGCTGAGAACTACACACGTTTAGCATTTGATGTCGCCGTGGCTATGCTGTGTATGCTGTCGCTTGTGCTGTGTGGTCGCTCCATACTGCGAGGGATCATGCTGCAACAGGTAAGAAATCTTTGACAGCCAAAGAGAAACATAGCAGAATGAGAGCTTGGAGTTACAGCAATAATGTGTGGTAAGAATGCAGGGGTAGAGTCACAATGGGTAATAGTGACTAAAAATATCATATTTTGTGTAAACTAATGCCTTCGTTCACTGTAATAGTAAACAGACCAATATTATCAAGTATAATTTGATTTAATAACCATGAAGTTTCCTCTTTCTGTTCTCAGGAGTTTGTGCAGTTCTTCAAGGAGGCTCTGGACCGTAAAGTGTGCTGGTCTGACCGGCTAGAGTTTATTAATGGCTGGTACATTCTCCTCATCATCAGCGACGTGCTCACCATCACTGGCAGCATCATCAAAATCGGCATTGAGTCCAAGGTCTCACGTCAGCTGTAGCTTTTCTTGAAGTTACACACAGTTTATGATAATGCCCACTTTTTTTTTTACTGAGCTTTGTTTGCTGTGCGTCTTTTCCCACAGACTATGTCCTCCTATGATGTCTGTGGCATCCTGTTAGGGACTTCCACTCTCCTGGTGTGGGTGGGAGTCATTCGCTACCTCACATTCTTCCAGAAGTATAATGTAAGTCCATGAAACCCTGACACGCATCTTCTGATAATGTTGCTAACTTGCCGCTAATTTAATTAACTTGAGAAAATGTTCCTCCTTTGGGCTTGATATAATGTAATAATTTCAGTTAATCTAGTTTCCCTGCTCTCTCTCTCTCACTTTGTAATTTGATCTGTTGAATGTGTTCTGTAACGTAGATCCTCATAGTCACGCTCCGAGCAGCTTTCCCCAATGTGATTCGGTTCTGCTGCTGTGTGGCCGTCATCTATCTGGGCTACTGCTTCTGTGGCTGGATTGTCCTGGGACCATACCACGTCAAGGTAAATAACTCTAAAAGTCTTATCAGCAGGAATGTCATCATATGGTAGTTTTTTAAAGTGAACTTAAGTTTATACCTTCACCTTTTCCTCATTAATTCATTCAGTATGATCAGTTGCAGTGATCTAGCGTTACTCTGCACATTTTACTTCAGTACAGTCTAAAAATATTCTAGAGAAACCATCTCATACTATCTTTTATTAATTCCAGTATTCATCACAAAAATGAAGACGTATTGAATTAATGGAATGATTGGACTGAAATGATTTGTAATTTGAAATGCAGCAGGATTATTTATATGCTTGACCACTTTCAGGTTTCTTTGAGGTGACGAGAGGAAACTGAAATTATAGCTGACTTTATTTCCCTCTGCAGAAGTCTCAGTTTCTGGATTATTCTCAAATTGCTTAAGTCAGACTTGTTCATTTTAAAGTAATGCCAGAACATTTCCTCTTAGGTTTATCTTATCTCTGTTTCTTCACCTCTGCAGTTCCGTTCTCTGTCCATGGTCTCAGAGTGCCTCTTCTCTCTCATTAACGGGGACGACATGTACGTGACGTTCTCGGAGTTGCAGGAGAGCAGTACTCTGGTGTGGCTGTTCAGCCAGATTTACCTTTACTCATTCATCTCCCTCTTCATCTACATGGTGCTATCACTGTTTATCGCTCTCATCACTGGAGCTTACGAGACCATCAAGGTAGGAAATAAATTTACTCATCATAGTGCAGAAAGTAACCCTCATTGGCATCGTCAGTCTACAAAGACACTGGAGAAAATAACATTTTAATTGAAATATTCTATTAAATTGTTTTGCACAGCACCAAACTCAGGAACCCATCCACATTACGGACCTGCACGCCTTCATAGCAGAGTGTACAGATGCACCAAATTCTGGGAAGTTCAGGGGTCTGGAGACGTCAGCTTGCTCCTTCTTCTGCTGCTGTGACAGGTGAGTGTACTCTAACTTAACAAGAGTGAGGGAAGGCTTCCAGGCCAACAAAGACGATGGGCCGTCCGAAATTTGAACTGCACCGAATCTTACACAAAATTAGAAAATAAACATAGCAGGAAGACATGAAAACACCACCGTCCGCCCAAATACAGAATTAAAAGCAAACAAAAATACAGGTTAGACTGGTTTCACCTCAGGCTGCTGCCGCTATAACTGTTGACTCAGGAGAAACAGAGAGAGAAATGGGCTTTCATGAAAATGAATGCATGCTATTTAAATAGTCCTTAACTAAATCTTAGCTTCTTATATGTTATGGTAAAGGAGTTGTTGATTTAACTGATTTCATTCTGGAGGCAGTGGTTTGTGGTATTATTGTATTGTTCCAACATGTGTTTGTTATTTTGAACCGAAAAGAAGTGTATAATATGACCAGCAGAGGGCGCACATACCAACATCTAAGCAACACAGCAGTCAAGCAGCAATGGAAACACTAGGTCAGAATGTGGGCTACATGGTAACCAGACAGCAAACAGTCATTCTTATCTCAATACAAATAGCTGAAGGCTTAACCCAAATATATTTCTACTGCATTTTTTATCCTTATCTGAATCCACCATTTAGGGACTCTAAATAAGAAGATTATTATATCAAATATCGTGAATGTGGGAAATGAGGCAACTGTCTTTGATATCCTCCACAGAACAACGACATATGAAGATGTCCTGCTGGTGAACTGAAGTTGACCTCAATGACCTCAGAGGCCTCACCAGCCTCCTCTGCTGACAAAAGGGGCCCACTGCAGGCTCCTCAGCATCAACGTACTGTATGTAGGTCAAACCTCTGCCCTGCTCAGACTGCGGAGCCATGACGAGCTGGACCTGTACACTGAAATGTAACAGTAGTGTCCTTGCTTGACCTCTTATTTTTCCCCATTCTTGACTTAACGGACAGGAAACATGGGCTGATAAATAGCTGGATATTTTTACCAAAAGGACTCTAGCAGTCTCATGGGTGACTAATGCACAGACATTTCTCTTGTTTCTTGTTTGTTTTTAAAAACAAAAAATACAGTATTTTCTTCGTGTATGTGTCTAGTGATGTACAATGCTGAACCAGCTGCACGACTTAACAATCAAGTGCCATAAGTGATGGAAGTACTATAGTAATGCATACCTGGTGCTGACAATTTTTATTTTTGTAATATTTAAATCCCTTACCTTCTGAGAATAGGAACCATTTATATAAACCACATTCACTTCTACATTTTCTTACACCAACTCATACATTTGAAATAACGCCTGCTGCAATATGTGAAATGGTACATTCGAAAAGAATGAGAGAGGTAAATCCCGTGTCTCGTTTTCTGTCTTTTTTTAGACAATATATCTGAACTCAGGACCACAAACAAATACTATGTGAGGTTTCAGATGTGGAATTGATTTGTTTCCTCTGTGTGCTGCACCTTTGGTATAAAGTTTCAAACTCTGGCTTTTGCTGCAATGCATAAGAATCACGTTGCTCTCAAATGTGGTTTTCATTGCTGCACTTGTTTGTGATATGTTGCATGTATCCCAGTAATGGGATAATCAGTGTAATGGGATGCACTCACTCTCTCACTAATGAAGCACTCAGAGTTAGCTGTGGTTAGCTACAAAACTGTTCTCCAAATCCACGTCCATGTTTCTTTAATGATGCCAAATTATTATCAAGCAAGTGCATTCGTTGTTTAAAAGTTAAAAACACACTAATGGCCATTTACAAACTGAATTGGAGTTGTTTTAAATGGGGAAAAAAGGCTTGATTTGATAGTGAGTCGTGGTACTTCTTAGTCCTTTTGTTGTATTCATAATGATGCCTAAAACCGTTTCCCTTTAGTGGAAGCTGGATCAGTGTCTTTTTCTTTTTACCTCATGAAACGCACAGTATTTAAAGTTGTGTGAAGAGATGATCTCTGGTCCAATGATGTGTACAATGATGTGAACAGTGTGACATGTAAAATAAAAATAAAAAAACGCAGATTAAGAGCAAACATATGTCAAATGTGTCCGTGGCCTTAAATGATGTGACGTTCATGTTATATTATCTTGTATTTCCTTCCCTACAGTTTGATGTTTTTTTAATATAAGTTATCTGTTCTCGAAAAAACACAAATGATACAAATTGTCATGAAGTGATCTGCTTGATGTCAAATGTATTGATTAAAGTTTCCTGGGTCATCCTTGATATTTAAGCATGGTTTTATGAATCATGATCCAGTTCTAATGCAGTTCTAGCAGATTGTCAGTAGATGGAGCAGAAGTAATTGATATGTAAGCATACTATCTACGGTACATTGTTTTCAGATAAAAAAAATATATAGATATTGATCAGCCATAACAAATACACCACCAACTAGTGAAGTCAGTAACCTTGATCTCATTACCGTCTAATGATCTTCTGGTAAAATCTGGGTCCTGGCATGTTTGTCCACGACATGCAGTAGATCTGATGCTCACGTGTCCATTGTAGGTGCTTTTAAACCACAGTAGCTCATCTGTTGGATCAGACCTCATGGACCAGCCTTTTCTTGAAACATGCAACAGTGAGCCTTGGATGTCTATGACCCTGTCGCCAATTCACCTTGTTTCCTTCCCTGGATCATGTCTGAAAGTTACTGACCAGCAACACACCTCGAGCAGCAGTTCTGGAGATGCTCCGCCCCAGTCATCTAGTTTGACATTTATCAAAGTCGCTAAAATCTTTGCACTTTTTTCCTGCTCCTGACTTGCTGCCGTATATGTCCCACCCACTGACAGGTGACATGAAACCAAGATTAAAAATGTTATTCTCTTCACCTATGAACATGACCAGTTGGTCACAATGTTATGGCTGATCAGTGTATAAGACTGAAATGCTTTGTTTCTGCCGAGAGGCTGCAGCTCGAGGCTTTCGCAAGTCTGGGTCGTTTCTTTCAGAAAAGTCTAATATGATGAGCTCATTTCCTGGTTACTGAGCAAGGCTTGGCAGCCGATGCAGCACATCTCTGCCTTCCTCCCACTTAAACTAATATCATCAGACATTATGCGCTGACCTCGTGTTGGAGAGTGTGAGAGACAGAGGGAAAGGTTCATAGTTTAATGCTTTTCAATAAGAGTGGCTCATTCATCGCCCTCATATTCACAGTGTTTTCACATGTTTGTTTATGCAGGGCTGCTTCACTTTGATCCACAATGAAAGCCCCGAGGAAACAGCTGGCAAAAGCTGCTAATGGTCTATCAGCTGTAGTTTCAGTGTGCTTATATCAGGCGTGGTCCTTTGTTGATGCCTTTTTTGATATGAAATATGATCCATTGTGGCCTGCTGTTTGAACTTTACATCCTTTTGTATTGACGAAGCATCTCAGATCAAAACCATAGGCCTGCAGCAGCAAGGGTTTCCTTTTCCTGGCTTAGATACCGAATCACAGGAGTTTGTTTGTGTCAGTGTGTTTGTCTTGTGTGTGGGCTTGTGGGGTGTGTTCTGCGCCACAGGCAGTGTGTGCAGCTGTCTTTGCTGTGAAGTGTTTGGGCAGATGGGGGACCAGACCACACTAAACTGAAGAAACACTCTCAAAAGAAGTTGGACTGTTTATAAAAAGCCTTTCGATGATCAGTCCACCCTAATTCTGTTAAGAGTTTTTTACCATAGCGCCGAGCCGAGCCACACCCTTGTGTAACAACATTATGGAACAATCTGAAATTGATGGGCAGGATGTGAGGGGATTGAGCAGCTTTTCTCAGCTCTAAGACATAATGATGGATGCCATTAGTGCCGAGTTTAGCCAATTGAAAGAAAGACAAGAGAGAAAGCCTTTACTGACATATCTGGGTGGGATCCACACCCAAAAGCCCACTTCCTGTGGTAATAATTTGGTTTCTGGGTTCAGATTCTCATCATCAACACCCCCAAAAATGCTAATATCAGCATAAATAGGTTTTATTTAAAGTAATGCAGCATTAAACTAGTTTCAGGGATGAAAATTCCTCTTAACGGGAAGAAGCCGTGAAACTTTTTGGAAGACATTTGGGTTTTCCCCCTCATTCCAGCTCAGGGCCTCTCGCTGGCTGGAAATGCTGACAAGCAGCTGATGAAACATCTGCCACAGTCCTGCAAAGAGCATGGATGGAGAGGCAGAGCTGAGACACGTGACTCTCAAACTCTTGCTCTTCACTCTGAGAATGTGTGCACTGATGATTTCTGGTCAGCCTTCATTCCTCCCTTCCCTCAGAGTTCTCTCTCCCTAAGGCCTTTTCTTGTGTCTCCATTATTCCTGCTCCTCTCTGGTATGATTAGAGAAAACAACAGCCGATGTCAGATGCCTTAACTCATTCACCCTTCATCTCTCAGGAAGTAGCAGTGCAATCATTGTATGTTTTCCACCCCTTTTAGAATTTTCTGCTGTGGCGCCTGCAGCTGCAGCTCAGAGAAACAACATTCATAAAAAGGACTCCTCACACAGCTATTGTGGGCTTGTACCATGAGGAAGTGGACACTGTATTAAACTGTAAGTACAGGAAATTAACAATAAACATTTTCAGAGAACACTTCCAGCTCTCCAAAGCTCAGGAAACAGAGTTGTGCATGCAGCTCTCACAACTTAAGCACAGACAATAAGTGGAAGAAAATGAGCTGGAGAGTGTGTCGGCCCTAGAGCTAAGCATTGGAAATTGTCTCCAAATGGAAAGTCCTGTGTGTTGAGAGACCATAAATTAAATCCATGTGAAACAACTCATTGCATGGAAGTAAAATAATATAAAATAAGCGATATATATAAAACATTAGACTGCAAATATTTATTTTTGTATATACATTTATTTATAATTCAAAAAATGTATAAATTATAATTATATTCTTTCATTTATTTTTTTACCTTTTAGTTTTTACGTATAATTTACATTTTTGAAAAATATCTGAAAATTATGAAATATTTTTTCTTAAAGTTTAATACAATCAATGCAGTGCAGAATATTTATACAAATTACTATTATTGTTATTATTATTATTTTTAGAGCATCATTATTGTTATTATTTTAACGTCTCTTAATGGCCCTGGGCCTCAGTTTTGTGCAGGAGCATAGTGCTCGCGCTTGGGTTTGATTTTGACGTCACCCCGACTTTGCATAACGTCCGGTCTCGCGCTGTTGATTGGGCCGCTCTCGGGATTTAATCTACATCTTCTTTTATGAGCGCCACGCTTCGCCTCCAGTCTGCAGCTGGATTGCTCGTCACTCCCCCTCTCGGCTCCTCCATCCTTCATGAAGAAGAGCACCCTGCCGCCGCCCGCCGCTGTTTAAACGTGGAGGGAAGGACACGGAGAGGGACGCTCGTCGCTGACTGCGCGGCTCTATTGTTAGTGTGGTGAAATTTACGGCTCCGTCGACGTCTTTAGTACATTTTTACCTCGCTGCTGACCCGGTAGGGAGGGACTGTTTGTTTCTCCTGGAGTGTGGACGACTCGACAGCTGAAAGGTAACGGCCAATTTACAACAAGAAAAATTATTGAAGTTTCGCTGCATTGCCTCCTCGTTTCTTTGTACTGTTTTAACCGTTGCGTATCTAAAAATGTCCAGTCTCACCCTCTTTTGAGTCTTTTTTTTTTTTTTTTTTTTTAAATAAACCAAACCGCGTTTGTGTTTAAGACAGGCGCCCTCTTTGTAGTGTGGAGTGGCCAGTTTGTGGTTGGATTTGATGGATGTGTAACGTTAGCATGGCACGGAAGGGTTGGGCGGTGCATTCAACGTGCGTTTTACTCCCAGTAACAGATTTAAATGGGTCTGGGGAGGTACGAAGCTTGGCTGGCATGCTCTTCAGTGGTATCCGATTCAATATATTTCCTAGCTTTATATGCTTCAGCCTGCAAGCTCCCCCAGCGTACACCGCTATTGTTCTGTGGGGCAGGATTGGGCCTTTGCTAAACCAGAGAGAGTTCAGCGTGTTTGTTCCAGAAGACAAATGGCATTATTAAAGCTCCACTTGACGCCTGGAAAAACACCCAGAAACTCTCACAGCAGTGGCTCTAAGACGGGGGTCCGATGATCACAATTGTCATTGACAGGCTCCCAAACCTCACGAGGACACGTCTAATTGTTGTTATTTTGTCCTTTTATTTTTAAAACTGTTTATATTCACACCTTCATTTGAAGTCAGCGTAGTTATTTTCAGTGTGTTGCTGAAGTAATTCATTGCCTCCTTAGTTGTTTTCTACCATCAAGGCTTGTTTTCATATCTGCTCTCCTGCACATGGAGTAATCGCAATCCCAGTCTGGCAGAACAGCCTGTGAGACAGATCACTGGACAGCACTGCCTGCAGATCTTGGTGATGAAGAGATGCTGTTTATCAGTTAGCTTTCTTGGCTCCAAGTCTGCATTACATAATCACTGTTTTGGGGATTTTACTGGGTGTGGTTGGATGGGGTTGGACACAAGAGTGGTGACTCTCTCCCTGGCTTCAAAATGGAATTTGACATGCAGACCCTAACAGGGGTGTGTTTCTTACGTCAGCATCCTCCCTTATGATGTTCTGGATGAAAAACAAAGTGTGAATGGGACTTGAACTAATTCTGTCTGGCTAAGCAACAGCATAGCAGCCTTATTTTTGCCAGTCCACGATCCAGTGTACGCTGCCAATTAGGGATTGCACCAATGGTAAAGGTCTGTCTTCACTAAATAAAGTTAGCAAGTATCATGGGACTACGTTTTTGTTTGCAAAAAGGGCCCACCATGTCATTTCCTAGGTGTAAGCTAAAGAAAAACACTGACTGGTTTAGCATCAATGGCTGCTCATGTCAGGTGATGGTACTGGATCATTTTTTTTAAACAACAGAGCAAGGGTGGTGTCTAGTCTGCCAAAACTGCAAATTTAAAGCAGTGTGTTTGGTTACGTATAGAAATGGGTCTTTAGTGACTTTCTAGTTGGAGGGAAGGCCAAACCAGTTTTTGAACAGAACCACAAAGATTGTAGAGGCAACTTAGTCCATGGTTTTGATGGACCAAGATCCAACCTGGGAACTTGGACACAGCTGTGTTTTTATACTGTAGAGCCCCTTCCCCTTTCCACGCCTCTTTCCCTTTCCTCTTCCGAAAACTCAGGAGAAACCAGACGAGGAGCTCAATATAGTTTTCTTGTGTCATTGCATCCTATGTCCTTTAGAGACCAGATAAATGCTTGTAATAAAAGTGTACTGAAACTACTACAACAATCAGTTAGAAGTAATAGGGCATTGGTTGGTGTTTAATTATGATGATACTGTTTTTTGTTGTTGTTGTTGTTTGTTTTTTAATCACAAAACCCATTCCTTTCTTTACTCCTGATTCTCTGGTTAAGTGCTTTGCTGCAAATTCACAGTTTTTTTGGCCTACTTCCATTTTGTGAACTTCAAAACTTGTTTTTTAACTCAGGCAGGCCTATTGTGCTCATGGGACGGCTGCAGTTGTTGTTTATTTCAGGCATGGCAGTGTGTGAAAAATGCAGGTGGTTGCTATTGCGGCATGTGCGATAGACTGACCTGACTGGCCTGTTCAAAATGGGTGCCACGTTTTAAACGGGTTAAGTCTGGCGATCTGTATCAAGTGAACCACCCCTGTGTTTTCACTGACATACTGAATACCATATCAGCATTTACTTGAATGATTTTGAATGTTGGACATGTGCAGCCTGTGTCTGAGCTGGTAGGAAAGTGTGCGCTTCAGTCTCTTACTGTAGGATTAATACATCTAATGGCTGATGATCTGTGTTGTTCATTCAGGATCATCTGCATCAGTGCGACAGCTGTGAGGGGTTATGATGGTTGTCGAGGTCAGCAATTCAAATCCATCGTGATCTCATGGTGTAGGAGCATAAAGTATTAACTAGTTACTCTACATCTTACCAGCAGACATCTATCTTTTGAGGTTATGGAGCAGTTTTAACAGCTGAAGCATTTCATGTTTGAAAGAGAAACTGTGTTAAAATAAAGGTAGAAAAGAGGGGGCAGTAATATTGTTTTGAGCCAATCCAGAATTACAATCCAATACAAAATTATTCTTGTTCAGCCCTGACATCCTGTTGCTAAGTTAGACATACCATAGCAATGTTTGATTCTTACAGAAAAATGTTGAAAACCTGTACTCTTTGTTGTCTTAACACGATATGTGTACTGCAGAAGAAATAACCATACTTGGAAAAACTGAACACTAAAAAGACTAGTTATATTTGCATTGTCTATGAATGTTATAATGTGTTCATTCTGTATCACCTTGTTATCTCACAGAATCTTATTATTACAGGTTTTCAAAGTTTTTCTTTGGGAGAGGACAGCTGCACTGTTATTTGTCTAACCTAGCAATAGTAATGTATGAAGTTGGGATTTGACAAACATAGTAGTTCTATGGTTGGTGGTCAGCAGACCAATCAGGAGCAAGAAAGGCTTAATTCTTTAGTTAATAAAATGTGAGAGAGTGCTAACGTTAATCTCAGAACAGCTCGGTGGAACAACCTGTACACTTCACGCAGCATTTGCATCTGCTTGGGAGTCAGCTGGTTACAGCCTGCATTCTGTGTCCAACCCCACACCCATGGAAATTCAGTCCAAACTCTTGCCAGCTCTACTGGATCCGAAGACATTCAGGGTTGAACTCGTCATTCATGCTTAAGGTTTGTTGTGGATCTGCTGTGTTGTTTTGGCTTTTCAGCTGTGGGATGTTAAGACAGTGCTGTGACTCTCATCACTGCGGTTTAGAGGTTGGCACTCTCCTGCCCATTTGGATAAAGTGGTGGACGCTGGCGCAGCATTTTTTTAGGTACTCTGTCTGTCTGGGACTGTGAAGCTGGGCACAGTGCACTGTAATTATTGAAAGAGTAATTCAGCACTTTGAATGGTTGTTTGTTAGCTCGCATTCATAACTTTGAGAGAGATGCAATGTTCCTCATTACAGCACAGTGCTATTTATTTTAATATATGTATATATTATATATATTTTATTTTTTTAATTTTTTAATGGTGCATTTTTAACTAAAGCCTTTATAGTGCACGATTATGCCTTAACCTGGCCCTGTCTGTCCAGGGTGCAGCTGCAATCTCATCTGAAGCATTTTGGTTTATATCAATCTGTTTAATCATTAATCCGGGTGAATCAAAGTGCACAACAGCAATAAGGTGTGTGTGTTTGTTTAGGCCAGGCATATCCTGTTGTCATCCTTTGCAAATTTATGTGCATGAGAAGGTCAGTCCTGTGTGTTTAGTTATTGGTTTGTGTGCGTCTTTCACGCTGTTGTGGGGTGTGACCGTCAGAAAGACATGTGGGATCAGTGTCCATCTGGCCTCGGCTCACCCTGCCCAGTCAAAGGCATGGTAACTGATCTGGCCCACAGACTTTCCAGCATTATATTGACTATCTGCCTGCTTGTCTATAACTAGTTGGCTGGTGCACAGGGGAGTGGCTGCTGGCTTTGATATGGCAAGTATAATGTCAGGTCTGTCTTTTCTACAGCCAACCGTCCTTGATGGAATTGCTTAATGCGTTTTCATTTTATATTAAAGGCACAGTTAGCGTTTGGTTTTGTACAGGGATTACATCTAGGTAGAGTATGTAGGAGATAAGACATGGTGACACATCAGCATGCACACTTTCCCACTGCAAATTATCAGGATAATTAGCGGCTCTATTCACACTCAGTCAGACATTACACAGACTTTGTGTTCAGGAGCTGGCAGGGTAAGGTTGGTTTACTGTCAGGCCATTGATATCTATACAATTCTGGGCTGCATTACATTTGTGAAAGCAGGTCTAGCTGACAGTCGAAAGAAGAAAGAATGGGGAAAGGGAAGATAACCTGGGATGATGGTATTTTGTGGGAAACTGGTATGAGCCTTGAGCTTGATTTCTAGTCATGCATCACTTCTATGGTGTAAGTACAGCATAGCCTCCATGCCTTGCACACTTCCTCAGAAATGTACCTACGTGACTGGCTGACACAGACCTCAACAGCTGCAAAAACTCATTTCATCGTTCACATCTCTTGTGGCTGGGCAAGCACAGCAAAGCCTCCCTCCAACAAACCATCTACTTGGATGTCTTTGGACTTTTCTGTGTTGCAATAACTTGAGTAAAAGTAATTGTTGATCAGCATTTATAACTTCACTTGCATGGTGGGCTGCTCAGATTCACTCAAAAAAAGTACGCAGAGAGATTTGACGCAACTGACTAGCGTTTAGAACAGTGCAAACACACCAGTGCATGGGTAAAAAAAAATTCACTTGCGCATCACATATGGTGCTGGCTATGTGCAGACGCATTGCGTTTGTGAGTTTTATAGCCATGACTTCGTTTTTAGTTTCCAATTTTTAGTAATTCTCGCCTGACTTTTCTTCTCACTTTTCCTTAAATTTTGTGTTTTAAGGATGATTGGTGATGATTAAATGGCAAGGTCCAACATGCTAGAATAATCCGGCCTAAATATGAAATGGTACATCCATGTGATACGCATGTCCATTTTAAATGGGTGTCATCCGTGCATTCCTTTTTCACCTTACAGCTTTTTCTTCAGCCCTGGGGTCTTTTGGGTGAAGTTACTTGTGCCAGCTGCTCCTCTGTCCCGTTATATTAGTTAATCCCTTCATTACCAACCCCCACTCTGTATATCCCCTTCGGCACCATGCCTGAGGGGGATACATGGTGTGCAGTGCAGACAAAAGAGCCAGTCTGCCCACCCTCCCCCTAATGGCACCCAGTATTACCCTAACTCATTTATTGTTTTTGACCAGATCTTATAAGTTACACACAAATAATTGTGCTATATTTAATCCCACCACGTTTGAGTACCTTACTGACTTTTCATTCTCCACTGTTTAGGTGCTATAATGGCAGCAGGACCAGATTGCCACCCATTTCATGCAGAATTTCGGACTAATGCACTGCCAGTAGCTGGGAGTCCATCCCGTTTTGAGTGCCACTCCCTTACAGGCTAACTGGTGCGGTAACACTCAACCACCTGCTCCTGATGGCCTTATTGAGAAGCTCACAGTCACTTAGTACATGTTAATATCCTGTAAAAAGTAGATTAGAATAAGCTCTGAGTTTAACATCCAGCCTAACCCCCCTGGATGAAAGTGTTTATTTTTCTCTGCTGATGGAATTGTTATGTTATGGAGCCCTCTGACAGTGTTTTATTTATTTATTTTTAACCTGGCACCTAGTTTGGTCTAATCGCATTGGACCTATGATATTCAGTGGTGAAATCAAATCTACTAGTAGACTGCATGTCAGATTATTCTAGACATTTGGAAGTGCAAAAACTGTCTATGGATGTAATACGTGGATGCACAGCTTGTCAACACCTGCACACACTTTTGTTATTTAGACAGATGAACAGAAACCAACGAAGCCGCAAGATCTCTGAGGGTTAATGCGTCTCTTTGTCTACAGATAACGAGATGCGTGGAGTGTCATTCGTCTTCTTGATAGGTTTCTGGGCGGGGTGATGAGCCTCTGTAGACTGCCTTGCTCTCTACACATGCACATAATATAAAAGAGCATCCCCAGGCCTCAAGACACATTTCTTGGCTTTTAGAACTGTTTTGAATTTTTGTTACATCATCCAAAGCACCTCCGGCTCATTCGGTACAAGTACAAATGAGATCAGTAAAGATGTATTATTTGACAAACGTTTCCACTTGTACCTCAGCATAAATGAATAGCCATAGCTTGTCATGATGGACTTAAACCAGACTGAGAGGTGTTCAGTAGTGTGGTGGCTTTGCCTGACCGTTTTGGATTTCATAAATATATCGTCAGCTCCATGATGTTGACAACAGAAGTTGGAAATAAATAATTCATGTTTAGCCTGAAATGTTGCTCTTGTTCTATTGGATCAGAAGGACTCGTTTGTTTTTATTCCTTCAGTTGGGCAGATACACTGATCAGGAATAACATTATGACCACCTTCCTAATATTGTGTAGGTCTCCTTTGTGCCTTCAAAACAGCTGTGACTCGTCAGAGAATGGACATGGGCCTTCTGAGGGTGTCCTGTGATGGTCCTATGGGTTGAGGGGAGGGGCCTCTGTGGATCAGGTATGTTCCAGTGAAAGAGCATTTAAACTACTCTTGTGATTTCAGTATTTGTCACCATAGAGGTCTGTGTATAATGTGCTGCCAAAGCTGGCCTTAGGCCAAGGGCTGTTGTGGCTGTTACGGTCATTCATTCAGAACTTGTGTTTAAGTTGGGAAGAGCTGTTGCATAATCTTTATGTTTGTGGGGTTTTTAGTTGGACATAAGTGTGAGAAACCATGCCAGTGTCTTCTTAATCGCTCCATGCTCAGAGTGTGTCTCTAAAATGTTTGGGCTACTTTGTATTCAATTCAATTCAATTCAATTCAATTCAATTCAATTCAATTCAATTTTATTTATATAGCGTCAATAACAATACAAATCGTCTCAAGAAGCTTTACAAGACCCGGCCTGAAACCCCCAGAGCAGCCTGAAGGCGACGGTGGCAAGGAAAAACTCCCTTTTAACAGGAAGAAACCTTGAGCAGAACCCAGCTCATATGGAGGGACCCATCTGCCTAAGGCCAGCCGGGTACAGACAGACAGACATACAGTACATGTATGCATGTACTGTATGTATTAGCGGGTGTTGTAATGTAAACGGACATCTCCAGTGTTGTCAAATTGGCCATGTCTAGTCTTGCATTGTAATGTTGGGTAGAAAGTAGAGAGCGACCCAAATATTTTGGGACTAATAAAAACATCCTGCATACCAAAATTACTGAATTTCAGTTTCAACATACTGGATCTCTTTACAACTAGTATGACACTGTAGTTTGTCAGTTCAGTGGCCGCTGACAGACTATCTCATCCTTCACTGACTTCCTGTTTGTTTGTTTGTTTCCAACATGGTGCAAGCTTTGTCCATTTTTTTTCAAGATTACATTTTGTTGGATCAGTTGACCTTAGTGCAGGAGGGTACTGAACAAAAGAACTTTAAGCTTAACGATAGAATGATTTTGCCCACCATCTTTCTATAAAGGTCAGACTACAATTTGCCAATGTGTATATGTTTATGTATTAGGCTGAGATACTCTGTGTGAAGAGACTGACGCAACTGTTCAGTAATGTACTCTTCACAAACCCTAGGTTTACATGCACTCTTCCTCTCTCGTGTGAGTGTGTGAGTGTGTGCCAGCAGCAGATTGAATTTCTCTTCTTTCTCTCTGTCATTCTGTATGTGTGTGAACTAAACACTTGGTGATACAACAGAAACGGCACCACTGCCTTGTATGGTCAGATGGCGATTCAGGCATTTACACACACTGCCTTCCATTTCCTGGGGGGATTTTACCTGACCACTGTTCACATGCATTTGCTTAAAGTTTCTTCTCTGAAGACTGTACATGACATTTTCTATCTTTGTGGTGACAATTGTAGTGAAGCTTAGCAGCTTTTTTTTTTGGTATGTTGTTTTAATCTTCACGCCACTGCCTGAATCGATCACCCTCTTCATGTTAATCCCTTTATTCTTGTCTCACAGTTGCATGCACATACACATAAACTTGTGTCCCTGGCCACCAAAAGAAAGTTACTGAACACACGGATATCTCATTTGTAGACACTGTCAGGCTTCACTTTCTTGCACTGTCTGCTGCTCAGTCTCAAACCTGTTGCCATGTTCAAGTTCAGTAGACCAACTTTAGCTTCTTGGAAATGTCACAAGGTGCGGTGAGAATGTAGGAAGAATTTCAAGAATTCAGGAAGTGGCATGCCACCAAATTCAGCTTTTCTGGTTTTGTCTCTGTAAATTTGTGCAAATAACATTTTCAGACTTCAGTCTGGAAGATATTTTGTTCATTCACACATTTATCTATCATGATTATACACATGGCACTCATGCATTAGTTGATCACTTGCTGACCCTTCAGCTCCAGATACTCGCCAACACACCCTCTCTTTCTCTCACACACACACACACACACACACACACACACACACACACACACACACACACACACACACACACACACACACACACACACTGCCAGCTGTCACTGAGTAGCCCCAAGGAGTCTAGAGGAAGTCGACATAGCTGGAATGTGGTCGGGACTGCTTGACGCATTTACTTTCTACCATTAATCATCTTAAAGCAGATGCAGCACTGATAAATCTAAGTAGTAAAAACTCAACATTGGCTGGTCTCATGCTTCCTACAAAGGTCTGCATAGGTCTGCAGCACTAACACTACTTTGCATTATGAAAATGATGATTGGCGCTTTTTAAAGCTCTGAGTTCTTTTTGAACAACGCTCAAAGTGACATCAGTTGATTACTTGTTTTACCTACTAGCTGATCAAAATCACGATTGTGTGTTCTACTCTGGCATCTGGAAAAGGACACAGGAAATCCTCACAAATGAGCAGCTGGAACAAGTGATACTTTGGTTTTAAAAATGACATGAATAATTAGGTATCAGTTTGTGACTGGCTGAAATGTCCCAATTCATCTACATTTTGGGCTATCAATATAAAATGGACTTATTGTATGTCGTCTAACTGCTTTTTTATAGTTGTGGCTGTGTGATAACCATCTGGGGTAAATGGACAGGTGACTTTGCACTCTTGCATCATCAACACACACTCCCCGCCACCTTCCCAAACTGCACAGAGCACAAACCTCTGCAGTGCTCTCAGCCCAGCTAAATCCTTTTCAGCTTGTATTTAACACAGCATTAAAAGTGACCCATTTTTGTAGGCCGCATTTCTAATGTCTGGATGTGTAGCAGGAGAGACTGAAATACAGCGCTGAACAGATTTAATTAAACTGGAGACAGATGTCAGGAGTACAACTTAATGGCACATACAACCATATTTCTGTTGGACCTCGAATGTAAGTACTATGAAGACAACTCAGTTTTTTCTCTGTCTAGACGGTCTCGGTCTGACACACTGACTACATTTATAAACACACTCTTCATCTGCTTTGACTAAACATATGCTGCAGTATTTTAGCCTTTATGCCTTTAACTAAAAAAACAAACAAACTGCAAGATCTGGTAATTGTTACCAGTGGTGTTAATAGTTAATTTAAATTCTGTTGGTATAGTTGTGTGGTGATTACTCTGAACATGGAACTCTTACTCAACATGTTCCCAGCTGGCTGTCAACGGCTTGAAGAATCACTAAACCGAGTCTACTATTGCAATACCATGCACATCAGAACACCAGGTGAATTCCCTGTCTGCCTGCTCTTTTTGTGAGACAGGGAGTTCACCTGTTTTTTAAAGGGTAGGGTTTATTGAGTAGTAGTAGTAGTAGTAGTAGTAGTAATAATACATTTTATTTACAGGCGCCTTTCTTGGCACTCAAGGACACCTTACATACATTCACAAAACAGCAAAAATAAAATATATACATATAACAACAACAAGAAAAAAAAAAAAAAGTAAAGCCACCAAGATTCCTCTAAAGTTTGGCCTGATTCAAACATATTTTTAATCAGTTTTGTCATTTCTGCTGGATTAACAGGGTTGGCTGTGGATGGACTGAAAACGAAACTGCCCCCCATTTTAAGTTCTCTCCTGCCTTAAAAATGGACAGGCACCAAGTTGAAGTAAACTAATTTTTGAGGTGGACTGAGATGACAGAAACTCTTTGGGAAACTTTTTGGGTGAGAAGTACATCGAGAGAAGCAGAGGCTGGGGACATCTATTGGCATATACGTCAGAAACAAAGCAATTTCAGTGAATCACTTTATATGTGGCTTGTGGATCCCAATATGCTAATAACATCAAAACCTCCCTCAAATAAATATGTTTGGGATTTGATTTACTCTCTGCTCATTGTCTTATAAAACCTAAGCTAGGCTTGATGTTTTCAAAATAAGGACAAGACAACATTACCTTTGGCCGGCTGTTCTCTACTACTTGGTGTCCTGTCTGTGTCAGATTTGCAACCATAGCAACCAGAGGAGAAGAATAGTTACAACATGAGGCAGCAAATTTTAACAGTCTGTCTGAAGGCAAACACTGCAACACTGCATCTCACTTGTAACTTTTCCATGGCTGACCAAAAGGGTAGGACTTAATTATTTTCTGCAGACTAACAGCAGGTTTCAGTTGCTTAATGTGTAGCCGTTTGTGGAGTCTGAGAGGAAACAAGTAACTTATAAGCATAACTAATGAAATAAGATGACTAAAGGCTGGGTTGCGTGGGAGAGGTGCTTTCATGTCATTATCTCAGATGTTTTTATTTGACAACAAGAATGAGTTTTGCTTCTCCAAAAAAAAATTCTATTGGATGTATGTCAATTGGAGAATAGTCTAAATAAGTACATTTACCATCACTACAGAAATGTGAGGTTTCTAATTGTTGTTCTACACTGTGTGGTGTTATAAATGTGCAGAGAAGTCAATGGAAAATGTTGCTCATTGGAACTTGTCGTTTTTCACAGATGTTTTTAGTTATCAGTAGGGAAATGTATCCCTTCCCTGAGAACAGCTTCTTATTTATTATTTTATTTAAACCAAATGCCCAACATGATGCATGCTGTTTTCAGGAATTCAACAATAGACGTTTTCTCATGTTCCCATAGTGGATGAGCAAGTTAACACGTTTTACAGCTTTTGTGTGTTGCTGAACTTTCTATTATTCTGGTAGGTTTTTGTTCTTTACTTTCCATCTTTATTTCCTCTTTCTTTATCCCTTGCATAGCTCGTTTCCCAGGCGACTACTATCTAGATCACCCCTCTGTATAGCCATTTACTGGAAGTAACTCTAATAGGAGTGGGATGGGGTGGTGACCAAGGAGTCGAGAGGAAAAGTGGCTACTGGGACAAAAGGAGATGAGAAGGGGGTGGAAGCTGCTGTGGTCAGAGGGGCAAATAAATGGGGATTGTGGACAGAGAGGATGATGAGATGAAGACCTAAACCCATAATGGATCCAGGAAAATCTCTGTCCATTTCGAGCAGAAGAAACTAGACTGAGCGAGTTATAGAATTTTAAATACAACCTCACTCATACTCCATTTTAATATTTTGATTTTCTACTGACACATTCGGGATCTCCCTACGCAATAAATCTTTAAAGCAACCATAAATGACATGACCGTTACCCTCTGCATCTGCTCAACAGAGGGGAAGACAATGGGCCACAAATGAGCCATTTGATGCTTGTTTCCCACCTCCTCCCTCTTCTCACCCTCTGTGGGCTGTGTCATGTCAGGACATTGTGAGGCCTCTCATGGTTTTCAGCACTCCAAACCACAGCTTTTCCCCTTATATTTTTCAGTTGCTGGAAGCAGTTTAGAGCCATGTCCCAAGTCATCTGTTTTTCTTCTCCCCTCCATTAATTTTACAGTTAAAGCATATACTTTTTTTCCTTATTGCAATGTTTTAATAGTAATTCCTTTGAATTTGTTTTGGTTCGGTTGAGTAGTCACTGTGTTGGAAAGTGGCTGGTTTTATAGAAGTAATTTGCTGGCATCTTGTGCTGCTCATTTCCTGTTTTTTCAGACTCCCCCAAATTCCACTGAGGCCCCTTCCCATAAATGGTGCTTCCTTTGGCTGACAGGATTCAGCATTGAAAAGGAGGTCTCAAGTATTAATGGGCATGTAGTAAAAACTGCCTGGAGAATAATCTGTTTTGTTGTTTGTCTACAGGATATTAAACTGTAAAAGGAACAAGCCTCCTAGTTAACAGCATCGACGTTGGCATCCACACCTTAGGAGGAGGGGATGAAACCAGATGGGGTTACAATGGAAACGACAGAGCCCACAGAAACTGCAGCAGTGACAGAGCCGTCATCGTTACAGGAAAACATAACAGAGCAAGCCCCATCTCAACAAGAGGAAGGAGCAAAGGATACGACACAAAGAGCTGCTCCAAAGGCCAATGGCAAGTCGGGGACAACAGAACCCAAAGTCAAACCAAAGGCTGTTGGAACAAAAACCCAATCCACAACCAAATCTGCAGGAGTGTCTGGATCTATCTCACGGCCAGCTACTGCCTTGCACCGCACGGTGAATGACGTCAAATCCTCCAACAATGTTTCTGCAGCTGCAGGAAAGAAATTGATGACAACCACAGCAAAAGCATCATCATCAGGAGCTGTACCTAAAAGACCAATAGGTGTAGCAGCAGTTTCCACTGCGGCAAAGAGCCAAACTAGAGTGCCTGACAAGAAGTCTGTTGGACCTTCCAGGACTACCTCTGTTGCTGCTGCAGCAACAAATGGTACCAAACTAACAGCGGTAAATGGAACTACCAAGAAGAGGCAAGCAACTGAAGCTGTAAACGTAGCTAGACCCAAAACCACAGGTGAGTCTAAAGGTGTTTTTGTAAAAAGCACTTTGTTGAATGTTGAATGTAGTTTTCTGAACTTCTAAAACTGGATTTAAGCTTCTGCCTCACACCTACATCATATGTACAGCATCGCTCTGTTCCCTAAGTCCACTTACACCTAGAATTTGTGACTGCAGAAGAATAAATCAAGTTTGAGATGGAATTTAGTTTTTTGTTGTTTTTTTTGCTCCCTTGGATATTCTAACTTCTTTGCAATCTCATTGTCATGTTTTTTTGTAGCTACTGCCAGTAGAACGGTGGCTTCCAGTTCCTCAAAACCCAGCACTTCAACTACAACTAAAGCTGTTGGTGCAACTACTTCAAAAACCACAAGGTATAGATGTCTATTTTAAAAACAGCCAAGTTTACCAGTCTACTGGTGAAAATTTGAATAAAATTGGTGGTTGGCAGAACTCTTTCTTTTATTGATGAAGTATGACAAATGCTTGTCTCTCTCTCTCTTTCTGTGTCTCTCTCACTCTCATACAAACACACACCCACTTTTCTCTGGTCTGAACTTTGTACCCCCCTTACAAACTGCATGACAGGGCGACTTTGTTTATCTTGGTGCCATGAAAAGGAGCAGTGGAGAACGATGTCCATTGTGGTCTTTGAGCCATTATTGAGTCGGATTTCACTTCAAGTGTGTGAGTCATGTTAGCAGAAATAACCTGAGACAGAGGGCCTTAACAGAACCAGCGATACTGAAGAACTACCGCTTTGTCCCAAACAGACCCCCTGACAGAAACCAGACCCACCTCCCCAGGCCAGAGAGCTGTTGACTTGGATTATAATCCCTCTCATATTAGGCCCATTGGTTTGGATAGCGAGCACTCTACTTGAGCTAAACCTGCTGCTCTCAAATCATATTTCTCTCCATTTTTTTTTTTTTTTTTTTTTTTTGCCATTTCGACTAGAAAGTGGGAAACACAGGATTTATATTGACAAAAAATATTTGCCAGTTCATGCTTTGGCTTTCAGCACAAAATTTGTTTGTCGGATGTATTTATTATGTGATAGGTCTCAGCTTGATAAGTGTGATAGTCTCTTGTGTAAATGAAGTGTAAGTCAGATCTATAATATACCAGTCCAATGTCTTTCCACAGGATGTAATGTTCTGTACTGATTAGATTTTGCTTCCACTTGGCTTTTCTCTTAATGCTCTCTTATTAAATAAAGGAGTAATGTGCTGCATCACTATGCTGTGAAGTCGCAAAGGTCACCGCATTCTTATTTGGCTATAAGCAATTGTGCTCTCAATGGCAGTTTATCTATATTTTGTAACTCTTGCATTACTATTTGAGATATACATACAAGCTAAAATGTATGACCAATATTACACATTTGGCAATGCATTTACGTAAAGAATTATTTTCATTAGAGAATATTGTGATTTTGTGCAATCACTTAAAGTTAAGATTATACATTTTCATGGTTTCTGAAATGTCTTGTTTTGTTGGTCCAAAAGTCAAAGATGCTTATTTTATGAACCAGAACAAATCCTTACACTAAAGTAGAGACAAATTGTAGTTTTAGTTTGATCAATGACTGCATGTTTGCATTGCACATTGCCTTGTGTGACCATTGTCAATTTTAGGAAGCGTGACTTATGTGGTACCACATTAACTGCAGGGTAAAGGGAGTCAGCCAGAGTGGTTTCTGTTGATGATCTGTTCTGTGCTTGTGTGTCAGTGTGTACATGGAGAAGCTCATCCTGTGAATTAATTAGAGGAGTCTTTTCAACTGTAGGAGTCTGATTACAGTGGTACCTCATCCTCATACGAGTGTTTCCTGCAATGCTCTCTGCAATGTCAGGCTCACAACAAGAGACCAGCAGCATATGTCTTCCGTTCTGACAGTGATGCATTCTTTGTTTTGTTTGTGTGATGTGATCAGAGGGGTGCTGGATCCAGTGTATAGTGGTGTCAATTTCAGTCGGTATTGATATTTGTACCGTCTCTCTGGCAGTAATGTCAACAAATCTTCACGTAGCTCATGACATGACTTGCATTAGACTTGCACGAGTGTGACAACTCTAACTTTCCATTGAAACACATGCACTATAATTTAATAGCATTTGGCCAACTACCCAGTGAGATCTAGTTTCAACAACTTGATCGCCTCGTTGTTGTAATTCCAGTCATACCATATTGTTATCATACTGCTGTGACAACAGCAATCATTGTTGGCCAAACTGTCAAGACCTGTTAGGAAATTTACACACAAACTTATGTCCAGTGAAAGGAACCAAAAATATAAAAATATTAGTGCTTTTAGGGATTTTATTTCAACTAGAACAAACAATTTGGTGAAAAATAAATAAAGTTATTGTGAAAACAGTAGAGGCAGCATTGTTTCAGTGTGTTTCATACTTACAGTATGTACCTAGGAAACACACAGAGTTCATTTACAGCACAGTGTCTCTATTACAGTGGTTGTTGAGATTGAGAACTAGAGCTGACACCAAATATAAAATCTGGCACTTGCTTTGATCTCCTGTTGGGCTATGGAGTTCTTGTACTGAGAGCTTTTTTCCCTCCCCCACCCCCTCTTTCCATCTTCCTTCTCTGCACCCTCATTGGGTTTTTTTTCTGCCTTCTGTACATTTACAGTGCTGGGCATTTGGCCAGGATCTCCTTTAAGCCTTTTTGGAGTCTTCACATCCATGTAGCGTTCAAACTCATTCATCATTTAACTACATATAGGGACTGAAAAAAGTGCAGCATATAGGGCAGTGGCTATGCCTTTATGTTGCAGTTAAATTATTAATATTCAAAGGGTCACCACTGGGAATTGTTGTTGTTGATTGTTGAATTTATCCTCAATCAAAAACTAGGTCGACTGTAATGGAGAATTTGTCAAAGGTTACACGTTTCATTGTACTGTGCCTTTCACTGTACTGATCTTATGGAACGGTATGCTTTTGCACTTTCTTCTTACCTTTTTTATCATCTTATTTTATTTCTCTGAATCCTCCTGATCTTTAACTGCATTGACCCACTGGACGGAAAATGCGTAATTTTGCTAACAATCTTGGCAGGGAGCCAGATTACATTCCTAACATAAAAAGACCCATGGCATCTATCACAGTGACAGTGGGTGTCTTAGGCCTCATAAGAGCCAAAATTGTCTGCCCTGACTATTGCTAGGCAGCAACATCATCTACAACTCTGCACTGAACTGGTCCAGGCATTCACCATTTATTGTCAAGGAGGAATCTGAAAGCTCACAAGCCTAAGGAATGTGTGCTGCTCTTGGGAAGGAGTAAATCAGCTAGTTTTGGACAGCCGACAAGCCAAACAAGGTATTGTTACGGTGCTCCATTTCCCTTTGTTGTCTCTGAGGGGGCCATTGAAGTGATGAGAGGGAAAAGGGCGAAGACAGAAGAATGCCTACTTACACTGCGTTTTATGTAGGGTAAGCTTAAACTACAAAATGAAGATAGCATATGCCTGCCGGTCAGCTGATTAAATCAGAATAATTTAATCTATGCCAGGGGACTCTGGCTCCCCAGCAGTGTTTTTATAAATGGAAAACAATTGTGGATGAATGGTGGATTGGAGGCGTGGCTTCATCAAAGACACTGACTTATATTTACACTTTAATTTTTTGCAAAGCAAATGCGGCAGCTGCTCAGTAGATTAAATCCATGAGCGTGTTATTGCATCTGTGGTAAACATTTGACTATCGACTGAAAAGCAAAGAGAGCCTATAAAGTATCAGTGACTTGTTCCTGTGTTGAACTCTGACCTCATGTTTGGTCATTAAAATTGTGTAGTGCTTCCCATCTTCGTAGGATTGTGGTTGTGTATTGATTTTATCCCTCCGTTGGCAGGAAATGTAATCCATACTAATACTCAAACAACAGAACCACCTGCCACCGCCCACTGGCAGTGTGTAGAGTGCAGGCATTAGTGGCTGTGTTTTTCCTCTCGGTGCTGTCTCTCTCTGGATCAAACTGTAATAACTTATAACTCATGAAGGGTTTGGGGTCATTTGGAGTTATATTGTCTACGAAGTCCCTTTACCCTCTTCATTCCCATCACTTAAATACCCCCCCTCCAAAGTTTTATCCATCTTGATTACTGTTGTAACTTCGTATTCCTGTCAGTTCACATTTGGCTTGCATCAAGGATTTGATATGAAAGCTGCTTTAATATATGGACCTTTTTCTACTTTTATTGCTCTTTCTGTTCAGACTTTCCGATCTGTCTCTTGTTACCATCCTGTTCAACTTTAGCTATGGGCAGATGTCATGTCAGTGTCTGACACACTTTGCAGTGTTTGAGCTACACTTCACATTACAACCCAAATCATCTGCCTGTTAGCAGCCAATTACGTCCGTAGATACGATCCCATGGCTGTACAGTGCTTGTCTGATCTTTGTGAAACAAAAGGCCATTGTAATGGTTAATGTAATGTGGGAGCGGCATCCGTGTGCAGGCGTGCTACCACATTGAAAGCCATCAAAGTCATTTTGTATTTGCCAGTTTATGTCATGATCTACTACAATATCAGCAGACCAAGTCAAAAACAATCCAGATTGTCGTGATTGGATGTGGAACTACATGGCTCCTTAAGGCAATCCAATCTGTTGGGGTTAGAAACAGATGTTGTGCTTAATATTTACAGTGCCGAGGTTTTACATTGTTTCTGTAAACTAAATTTAACAACGTTAAGTATAGCACAGAAAATCAACATTGACATTCAGGTCAGTTGTGGAGAGGAATCCGCTGCATTGCACCGCTCTTCTAATGTAGACTGGGTGGTGTCCTGCTGGAGTCACATTGACCTAAAGGTTGAATGTGGACACAGACTGGACTGTGGAAAAGCTTTCAGTTTGGGCTTGGATAAATATTGCACTTGCACAGGGATTGTGTTGGGTTATCATTACATGTAGATTTCTAAGATTTTTCTCCTTGTTTAACTGACTATCTCTATGGATAGTGGGGAGCAGGAAAAATGCTGTGCAACCCGTGTTTACATTAGCAAATAAATAAAACAAATGTAAACTGACATAATGTTGTTGGCTGCGTCAGCACAGATCAAATGCAAAGGACTTATGAGCACATGTTGATTCTTATTGTTGTTTTAGGAGCCAAGCCGACTAGAAGAAGAGGAATGGGGAAAGGAGATTTTGCTTGTTGTAGTTGCAGTTGGGGCGATTGAGTGGATTAGTGCAGTGTCACGTAAGAACTCTTCCAAACAGAGCAGTAGACGAGGAGCTTAGTACAGGATGAATTCTCAGACTTCTTCTCTACATCCACAGCTGCTGTATGTCTTCTTGACTATTATCTCAACTCCTTCTTTTTTAAGCATATTCTTTAGCTGTGTAGCCTTCATAATGTTTCATCTCCTTTACCTCTGCACTACACTTTTCTAAGCCATCTGTAACCACTTAGTACTGGCTAGAAAATGGAGGCTATTAATGGGTTCCCAATGCTCAGACTGCTTTTGTGGTTTACATTTGCAGGTCATTTATTTATGCATGGGACAAGTAAATGGGCCACAAAAATGAATCTTCTTTTATATTTTTATATATATATATATATATATATATATGTGTGTTGATTTTTTTTTTCTGTATCATTTAGTTAATAATTTGCATTCCAACTAAACATGTCTTTCTTTCTTTGTCTCCAGGCCTGCTACAGCTCAGTCAGCATCTCGACCTACATCCACAACATCCAGGCCGACAGCTACAACCAAGCCCTCCACCACTGCTACTGCCAAAACCACTGTTTCCAGAGTTAACACAGCACCATCTACTGGGAGATCTGCAGCAGTGCAGCCACCTAGAACCACTGCTGCTAAGAAAGGTAAGAAGGACCATGAGATCTTCTGTCTGATTGGCATTTAGATTGGATAAAAACATCTGTCAGTTTAGCAGATTGTCAGAATAAAATGTTACAGTGTGAAGTTTCCTCTGATGTTTGCTACTTTGTGAATCTGGGTACTGAAGTATTTTAACAAAGAATATTGTAACCAAAGCTAGACAAAACTGTTATATTATGTCAGACAGGTATGTGAATGTTTGTTTGTTTTTCCCACCAGATGTCAGTCGAACAGCGTCTACTGCAGTGGTCAAGAAATCCACAACAGCTACAGCCGCAGTACCAGCTCCAACCAAAAAACCTGAACCTTCTAAACCCATGGCCCCCGTAAAGCTCAACTCTGCCCCTAAATGGTCCACTCCCACAAAGGCAGCGGATACCAAGGTGTCACAGTCCAAACCTCAACAGCCTGCAAAACCTGCTTCCACAAAGAAACCTGTAGCTGCTGTACGGTTCCCTGCAAATAACAAACTGCCCCTTGGTCAAACTCCACCGTCCTCTCCGGCCAACAAACCTGCAAATGGTAGTGCCTCTAAAACCAAGCGTGGAACCAAACCCACTCAGGCTGTCCCACCGTTCACTGCTGCCAAGAAGGCTGATGTCTCAAATACTACTGCACAGAGTGCAGCTGGTACTGTGGCTGTAGCTGCCACAGTGGCAGCAGCTGCCGCAACGGCAACTCTAGCAGAAACACAAGGAGAGGCTATAGTACCACTAGAATCATTCCATGCTGCCTCTGCATCTGAGGAGGTCTCAGCCCCGGTCTTGGCCCAGGATACCATACCAGAAGTGGCACCTCAAGAGGCTATTCAAAACCATGATGCCGCCCCCAGCCCACAAAGCCCCATTAGGGCAACCTCACCACAAACATCTCCATCTTGAGCACTGTTAGAAAGCAGTGCTAGCTTAATGAAACCCCAGGAGCAGATCCCTTTCCCTGTTGAGCCTACATTACCACCAGTAGCCTCAGTTCCAGACCACTTGGAAGAGCCTGCTTACTTGTTAACAGAGCAGACCCCTTCAATATCTACAGCCCTCCTGGCAGAAAATGCCATCCTACAGATAGTCCCGCCTACCAATCTAAATGAGGATGAAGATGAAGAGGAGAAAGAGGGTAGTCAGCTGGTTTCTGTGTCTGAAATGAGTGGAACCACACAGCCCACAGAAGAGTCTCGTCCTGGGTCAGCTGGACCAGTAGGGGGCTCAGTTTGGAGAGCTAGTGGTGCCTTGCTCTCTGAGCTAGACTCTGAGGAAGTAAGTGGTAGCCAGCAGGGTGCGTCTGAACTGAGTGCCCCTGGTGTCCTGGAGGGGACAGAAAGCATGGATGATCTGGGAGATGGTAGTCTCAAAGGAGCTATTGACATGGAAGGAGCCTCAGCAGGTTCACCTGACTTTGAGAAGGTCCCTGATATACCAGTTAATGATTTTGATGAGGATGAAGATGAGGATGACTATGATGATGATCGGGTGTGTGACATGGATGTAGGCTCAGAGCGGGCAGATGAACCACAAAGACCCAGGCATGACAACGATGTGGATGATGATGAAGAGGATGATGATGTGGAGATGGCTAGTGAGGGGGTGACAGAGAGTGGGCTAGAAAGCTATGGGAATGCAGATGAGGATGACTTTGCAGAGGATGAAAGGCTGGACAACTTGAATAGGGTGGCCCAGCCCCCACCTCCTCCGCCTATGCTGCCCTCTGCCCCAGCTGCTCAATGGGATCAACCAAACCCTTTTGCTGATCCCTGGGCAGAACCCCTTCAGCATGGGCTTCACTCCGTACAAGGAGCAGGGGCAGCTGTAACAAGCCCTTTGGCAGACCCCTGGCAAGCAGATTCTGAAACTCCAACTCAGTCTCCAGCTCAAGCCTGGCTAGAACTAGGATCTGCTTCTTTAGTCCCTGATAATCAAGAAGCTCCTCATTATTCCTCTGTCAAAAGAGAGCCACAGAATCACAGTGCTCCAATACCCATTGATCAGATCAACCTAGCTCCAGTGCCGACCCTTGCCTCAGCTACCCCAGGAATGTCTCTATCAAGCACCCTAAGCAGTGAGACCAGCACGCCTGAGGAACTGCGTGACTACAATCAAGAAGGCAACCTCCAGCCTCGAGCCCCTGTGGTTTCTCCACAGCCTGACCTGACTGTTCAAACAGACAGAGAGGAAGGAGAGGAGGAGGCTGAGACCCTGCCTGCTGATGAAGTGCTAGGAGGCCCTGCAACTGCCCCCACTTCCAACCCCTCCTCATCTTCCGTAACGGAAGATGAGGCCAGTGACACAGAAGGAGAAGCTCAGCTGGATGACTCCTTGGAGACTCCAGCAGTCATCCACATAACCTTTGATAGCCAACCTTCAACCCAGCGCTGCTTGTCGACTGTAGAAGAGAGTGAGGAGGCTGAGATGGAGAGCGCTGCAGGGGAAGACACCACTCCACCATCAGCTACCTCTTTGGTATCTTATGGCTTTGACACCACGACCACAGCTTCAAATTCAAATGCACAGTCCACGGGGGAGAGCTGCATCAAGAGCCCTGGCATTTTCTCCTTGGAGGAGCTGCCTGAAGAGGCCAAGGAATCTTCTTTTATCCCGCCTCCTTCCACCCATCTTGCAGAGCAGCAGTACATTGAGTGTGGGAAGCAGGAAGCAGAGTCAGCTGAGAATGCAAAGGAGGAAGTGCTGGGGTCAGAGGAAGCTGCACTTCCTTCATCAAATCTGTGCAATTTGCAGCAACCAGAGGAAAACACAGATGACATCCAGCCACCCTACTATTCTGCTATCTGCGAAAAGACTGAGGACTCTTTTGCAGGTAACGTATAGTTCATCATCTCCCTAACAGCCCCAAGTTATGTCTCTTAACTCCCTCTGATTCCTCAACATCACAGCTGTATTTCTTGTTGTCAGTGTTTATCATGAAACCTCTGGGGGTGGATAAAATCAAAGTTAAAAAAAATAATAATAATCAGAGAGCAAAAAAAAGAGATGATATAAAGAGGACAGCAGTGGCACTTCCATGATATAACGTTTTCATTCTGAATATACGGCTTCAACTCCTGTATGTGCAATAGCTACATCTATTTACTGCTAAATGTGTGAGCGTGCCTGGGATTTGGTTTTCATCTTATTTAACACAGAATTATGTGGTTGCCCTAAGCTGGCATGGTTGTGACTTGTCTGTTTACAGCTCTTAAAGAGGTAAAACATAACAAAAGAAATGTGGAATGAATCGTTGAACAAGTTTCCATGTGTATTTACCCTTGTACTTTTTACTGAACAAAGCAACAACTGAAAATGAGTTTTGATTGTCTATTCATGTTTGACTATTGCTCTCCTACCATGCACAGGCAATCTTCCTTATCCCTGCTCTTCTTGCACTTTAAATTGTACCCAGCTTTTCGTTTTGTTTATCCATCTTTTGGAGTAATGAACCTTAAAACTTTAAATAAAGATTAGATTTTTACCATGATGCACTCTCTCACTGTACAGTTTTATTACAATGGACACTTTGGAGTGGAGTGCAATGCACAATTACGGTAGATGGTTTGTTTTGTACACAAATCCACATAACACCATTGGTATTCACTTAATACAAATTTTGTACAAAAATTTTGCCAGTGGCTCTATACACTCATCAACAACCTGTCATCTCTCTTGCCATACACAAAGTTCCTACAGTTCCTTTGAAAACTGGACATTGAAACTCATGTCTAAACCCAATGATCTGAAAATCAAACAACCAGAATGAATACGTGAGCTGATGACCCACTCATCAGACGTCCTCGTCCTTCAACTCCATGTGAAGCTGCAAAGAAGACTTGATCTTTTCGTCCGGCCTCGATTGGGAACCAACTCCGCTCATTCTTCTTCTACTGTAATTTCCCTCCAGTTCACTGTGGGTGTGTTGCTCTTTTAGCTCTTTTCTGCTGCATTTTTGTACCGTTTACAGTTATGCAGCACTGCAATAAGGTTAACTAAAGCTTATGCATGTTATTGTTGCACAATGAACTGATTTCATGGTGTTTTCAGGGTTAGCTGTATAGCTTGGCTCTAGGACTTGATTCCCTCTAAAGCCAAGCTATTATTTCAGTTTTCTTGTGATGCTGGATGTCTGTAAATGCATGGAGAGCTTTTGCATGTACCACTAGTCGACTAACGATAAACTCCATTCACGGGTGATGACTGTTAAGCTTGCAGTAAGCTTCTCTGTGGTTGTTTATATTTCACCATAGTTGATAGTGATTGCATATACAGGAAGTCTGGCTGCTTTTTTTGCACATACAAATTCTTTCTTTTCTCTGTGTCATATTTGAACGTTATAAAAGAAATCCTCTTAGAAATGCACTTTTGCTCTCTGCACAATTTTCCCACCCCCAGTCACCTTATCTTGGGTCACTATTTTCTTGTGTGTTTCCCACAAATACTCCAGCCCTCTGAATACATACTGAAAACAGGCTGGTTCTGTCACTGCTGCACATGTCCCACTATAACTTGTTGTAAGTATAAAAATACTAGTAATTGTTGGTCAGTTTGATGCTGTAGGTTACTGGCAGACCTTCGGGCTTGGCTTCACAATGCTTCAACTATTCTTTCAGCAAGTATGAGCCTCTGAAGCCCACCCCTCCCTTTACCCTCTTCTGCTTGTACTCACTGCACTGCTGTCACTATCCTGCTGCCTGTAACTTCTGTTGTATAGCACCACACTACTGTAATCTTCCTTCCCGCTTCCTTTCACACACAGGCTTCACCACGCTACCACACCCACACCGCCGTGATCATTCAGCGTACCCCAGAGCCTACTACGACATCGTCAAAGCACCCGGCACTGCTGTCACCCCACCCAAGCTGACCTGTGCTGACCTCCCACCCAGAAGCCTCGGGCAGCAGGCACTGAGCCCTCAACTCCGCAGGCTGGAGCAACATCAGAGGCAGCTGCTGGAGCTGCAGCAACGTAGGGAGCAACAGAATAAACCCCTGGAGGAGGCAGAGCAGGAGAGGAAGAGGAGGGAGGAAGAGGAACAGAAGAAGAAGAAGGAAGAAGCTGAAGAAGAAATAAAGCGAAATAAACAAGAGGAGGAGAGGAAGATGAAGGAGCAGGCCGAGGCTGCAAAGAAAGAGGAGGAGAAAAAATTGAGGGAAGATGAGGAACTTAAGCAAAGACGTGATCTTGAACTGCAACTGCAGCTGCAACAGGATGAGCTGAAGCAAAGACAGCAAATCATGCAGTGGCAACAAGAGCTTCAGCAGTCCAATAAAGGTCAGACAGTGCTGCTGTCTCCTTCCTCTGGCCTCTGTACAATCTATGAAGCCCTAGAGAACAGTGATGAAGAAGAGGTTGAAGAAGAGAGTATAAATGAGCTGAACCCTATAGAAACTAAAGAGAAGGAAGAGCCTCAGCAAGACAACTCCTATGAAGAGTTGAGCAACAGCTATCAAAGACGGATGTCACATGAAGACCAACATCAAGACTCTTTGCTGTCTGATAGCCCCCCTCCTGCTCCAGGTTCTCCTCAGTCATCCAGTAACCCCTCACAGGATGGAGACAGTTCCTCCCCTTGCCTCCCTGAGTCTCCAGAGAGACCTCCACCTCTGGACCTGGACTGGGGTAAGAAAGTGGACATAGTCCAGCAGCTGATCAACCAGACCTTGTTGCTGAATCGAGACGGTTGCTCATCCCTGATGCTGCTGCCAGGTGGGGCGGGAGGCACACTAAGCCCCCTGGAGAGCAGCTTGTGGCCCAGCCTCCTGCCTCCGCTCACCCCTCCCTCTGCTACTGTCACTTCTGTCAGTAGTTTCTCCCCAGAGGCCACTGGCAGCTCCCCACAGGGAGAGTGGACAGTGGTGGAGCTGGAGACGCATCACTGACAGGGGTGAAACCACTGCAGATGTTGGATTTGTCAACATGCATACAGGGAAAATGACAAGTGCTGTTTACACACAAACAAGGGAATTCAAGAGTGGAAGAGGGCCACACAAACACATGCATATATACTCACACACACTCTTGCTGTACTGTTTCTATACACTGTATTTCCCTCTGGAGAACGGCTGTACAGACTAAAGCTGACGTTTAGGCTGGGCCATGTTAAAAAAAAAAAAAAAAAATCACTATGCTAAGCTACATAAAATCATCTACTTGATATTTATCACAATTTACCAATTGCACAGGGTCATTTTAAACTGTGTTAGAGTTCAAAACTGGGAATGTTTGGGGGGGGGGGGGGGGGGTTTGCCCTACCCTACCCTACCCTACCCTACCCTACCCTACCCTACCCTACCCTACCCTACCCAGGTAGATTGATAAACACGTGGTGCTGCAGTGGTTCCCAACCAGCAAGGCAAGACTCTGAAGGGTTTAGAATAAAATATTTATTTTTGTTTTGAGACTGTAGACTTTGTATGAAGACTTTTATTTTTGTTTGGGTTTTTCGTTTAAACTACTGAATACATCTACCTGTCAGGGCTTTAAAAAGTTCCAAAAGTAAGAGTTCTGTTGAACTACTTACATTATGTAGGTACATGCAACCTGTGATGAGTCGCCTCAAATGGAGAGCTTTATTTTAACAAGTCCAAAAAGTTGGGGACCACAATTATAGACAGACTGGGATTAATAACTACTGTGAAAAGAAGCACAACAGATACTAATGCTTGGTGGTGCTACAGTTATATTAAATACTGTTTATTGATGCAAAAAAAGGTGAGGGACTTTATTACTTGGAGTTCAGACTGTCAGGCATTTCTCATTTATGAACATGCAGGAATCTGCTAGTAAAATACTTTTTAATCAGACAAAAACAGAAATCCAGGGCCTTCAATGTTGTAGCAGTAACACTGCTGAAGAGTCTACTCAGGCCAAGGAAGTCTCCAGTGCTGCCAGTGAAGCTGCTGGATCTGGTCTCTGCAGAAATTTAAGTAGACAAACCCAACGTGACACCACAGTGAAACTCTGCACCTCTGTAACCCCACACTTACTAGCCTACACCACCGCTACACACACTTTACTGACTATAATATCGTGTTTCATGTCCCCTAAAAACCAAGCCGCCATGATGGCCAATGCTACTGACTATGACAGGGCCACGCACGTACACAACCTGGTGGTGCCAAATGGTCACCACCAGTGTAAGTAAGGTGAGTTGTTCACCTGTTGTTGTTTTAAGCCATACCTGTTTGTTGATAAATGTTTACATCACTTTATTAAAACGTGAGAATACACTGGATGTCTTTCTACTGATCAGTGATGTATGCTCACTGATTTCTAGTGTTTAATGAGGTTGCACTTAATCAAATTCCTGAAGTATTGCAATTTGTGTCTGATCAAATTTGGTGATTAAGAGAAGTTCCTGATTGTCTTTTATTTTTTTTATTATTTTTTTTTACATCTGACTTTGATGTAAGTTATTCTGAGAAATTAGATAAGAAATAAACTCATTCTGAGCCGTGGGGATCTCACAGGTCTTTACCAAAGTTTAGTCATACATGTCATTCAAAACACTGAGACCGCAATGAGGCTTGTTTACGGCGTACAACGTTAAAAGAGTGCTTCAGTCCTTACATCTTGCTGATGGTTCCTTTTTACAGAAATACTGTTCAATGTTCAACATCACTAATCTGTGGCCCCACATCAACATTTAATTAGGTGTTCCAGATCTTGTTGGAGATTGTGTTGCCAGGTGACCACGGACAGACAGATGATAGCCTGTAATTATACAAGGCTTAGCACACTGGTAGAATCCATCCACATTACAGCTAACTGCAGGCATGAACCGATACTGCTGTGAAAGTCAGAGGTCACTGTGTGATATGAGGAAGAGTTTTAAAGGGATGCTTGTTCTAAGAAGTTATTCTGGGTATTAATTGTGTATTATTTAAACTGCAAGGAGTGCGTGTGTGTCACTGGTGGTAAATGTTCATATTCGTGTTGAAGTCTGGATGCTGGTTTAAAGATGAATGCATTCTTTTAGACTTTGGTTGTTAATCTTGACTGGAGGTCACAGAAATCTCACGAGAGCTCTGAAACTGAATCAGTTTCTTGTTTGTAGGCTCTTGGCTCGCTGCCTTGCCCTCTGGTGTGTAATGACATAAACACTGAATTGTGTTCAGTAACAGAACTGAAAGCAGCGATTCAAGTATCGAAGAGATTAAGAGATTTGGCTTCCTGTACTTTAAACTCTAAAGATATTTGCTCTTTGTCACAACCCAGTTTGCTCATGTCTTTGCTCGTGTCGTTTAGCAGCCAGTTGTCCGTCCGTTTTCCTCCCTGTACCTGGAGCGTTTTAAATGTCCATCCCACAACAAGTCTGTGTAGTGTTTTGTAAAGTGTTTGTTGGTATCTTGTTGAAAGACTGATCACTGTAATGAAGGGAAACTCCACTTTACTTTTGTACCTGAGAGTTTTAGAAGTATAGTAGCTGAGTTATATCTAGATTTTTATTGAATAGAGAATGAAGGGTGTAAATGGTAGATTTTATTTTCTGTAAGTAAATTGCCTTCTCTTGATGTCCGGCCAAAAGAAATGTTACAAGGTCAAACTGAACATAGTAGGCTGAATATGAGTGAACAAATGTCCTTTGTTACTTGGGCTTGTAGTCTTGTCTCATATATTAATTTATTGGAAATGAAGTGTGGCCTGCGTGAGCTCATCTAAACGTCTTGATCCTGTTGAAATGAAGTGAATTATGTGGTCTGACTCCAGGCCCAAATCAAGGCAGCTTGTTCTAAAACAGTTTTCTTTATCTTCTGACAGATGAATCTGTGATTGTGTGTAATTATTTCAATGAAATGTCTCATGTAAATAAATTTTTTTTAATAACACATCTTGACTTCTTTACAACTAAAGAAACCGGTCTTACAAGTGAGTGAACTGTAATAAAAATGTCAAACTTAGGCTATAGCCCTGAGCTCTTAGGCACTGCTCAATCCAATAAATGTAGGAAAAAAATAACTTCACCACAAATATTATTACTTAAACACTATAAAATGAACATGTTGAACGAAATAAATATGTACCCACATCGAAGTATTACAAACAACCAAACTAAAAAAACACAAACATGACACTTAAAGTCAACAAATCAATAAGAAAATAAAAATACTAGTAACTGGCTTCAAAACTTAGGAGCAGACTGGTCCAGTTGCACACAGGCACATTGGTCCTGCATCAGTCTACTGTGAGCTGGGACAACAGCAGCTGCTGCAGGCAGTCTGTAGCACTGCAGCTAGACGGCTCGTCATTGCCCAGAAACAAAAGCCTGTGATATGTGGCCTGAGGGACCTCACATGTGATCCTGAAACATGAACACACACATGGACACACTGAGGGACATGGCTCAAAGATGATCAGCTGGTTTGTACTTGACATTTTTCTGAAAAGGGGGAAAAAGAAATGGAGCCTACCAGTCACTAATATTCTCTGTGTCTGGGTCAGGGTTCACCTGCACCCACTGGCCGATGGACCACATCCTCACCACCTTACTGTGAGAAGGAAGTCCGCAGTTATCCCGGTCGGCCTCTGTGTGCGCATTGGGAATATCCTCGTAGCACAGGAAGTAACTTGAAGGAGTAAGAAAACAGCTTGTTGACAGTTAAACACCAATAAATGACCAAGAAGACTGCAGGGAACAAAGAAAATAAACGCAGCCTCACTAGACTGTTTTTGCCTCTTTGCCCTCACGCTCCCTCGTCTGCTCTTCATCATCCTGCTGCTGCCCCTGGCGGAGTCTCTCCACGTTCCAGCGCATACGTTTATACAGTCCAGTGTCGACCCTGGCCAGGTACGGCATCGGCCTACAGTAGCGGAAAACGGTCAGCCTCAGTCGGCCGAGGTCAATCTGTCCGATGCAGAAGTGAGACATGCTGGGAACGAAAATGTGTTAGATGGTGGGTAAATGAACATAAAGTAAATAGTTTTGTTAGCAGGAACACTCGTAAAGTCGGGTGACGCCCATGTGTTTGAAATGTGTGCACTGCAGACACTCGGATTAATGGCATGCTTGAGAAACTACACTTCCAGAAAAAAAAGTTTACTTGACGACGTTTACTAGCACAAAGTACAGGGGAAATAAAATATTTGGATGATCTATAAAAACAACTCCTTAATATAAATGATCTGATTATGAAAACACTGTGTTCTGTTACGTCGTCTTCGACTTTATTTTTTGTTGGTTTTTCTAACAAAAGAGAAATTGGACAAAATAACAAAATAGAGCTAAAAACCTGAGGGAGAACAACACAAAGGACCAGACAAACATGCAACAGTATGCAGACCAGGATGACAGAACTGAACTGTGTAACTATGTGTGGATTTGTACCTGGTAGGGTCGGCCTCGTCCAAGCTGAGAAGACTGTAGCTGGAGTAGGTCAACACCAGCTGCTCCAACCTTTCACACAGCTGCTGAGAGAAGTCCAACAGCTGCACACACACAACAGAGGTTCAGGCTCAAGTTATGGCACTTCAACCAGGATGTTTTCATACACTGAACACAAATCAACTGACCACACCAACAAATCGCCAAGAACAGACCTCATCTGAACTGCTTCCAGTCAGAAACAATGGTCACTTCAAATCAATTCAATTTTACTCATACAGTAATATAGCGTCAATAACAATAGTTAGTAGTTATTAATAGTGGCAACAGCAGTTCTATCACAAGTGAGTTGCTATAAGTTAGTGACAAGAAGAGGCATCATAAGTTGAATGAATCTTACTAGAACACAGCCCCACAATCTGGGCCATCCTGTTAAAACACAACTATCATTTAGTATCTTTTATTCTGTGATCCCAATAAACCACGTAATAAAATGATCTACAGAGTTCTCTGATGCATAAAGGCCTGATGGTAAAGAGTGGATCCCAGAATCAATGAAAATATAATTCTTCTTTCTCCTGATGCATCTACAGTATCATTTTGGAGCCATCACATTTAGTTGTCATCTAGTTTCTAACTTCACTTTTGTGCCGGTGCCACTCGGCTGAACTACAAAAATATAGATAGATAGATAGATAGATAGATAGATAGATAACTTTATTGATCCCTTTGGGAGGTTCCTGCAGGGAAATTGACAAATAGTTCAATATAGTTCACTGAGGTGAAGAGAATTAATATTGCTAAAGGTGAATGGATCTGGGTATTTTGCTAAGTGGGAACTGGATCCAAAAGAAAGTAACTCCAAAACCAAAAAAACACAAAACCCTCAAGTGACATTATGTGATTTTGGTGAAAACTTTTACCATTGTGTGAATGTCCATGGGCAGATGGGTGTGCTGGGTCACCACACTCCTAGCAGTGGATTCCAGATAGTTAAAGTAAGGCTGACAGGTGTACAGGAAGCTCAGCACTGCAGCAGCAAGAGGCTCTCGCTCTAGCAATCCTTGTCTGGTGCAACACAAAGGAGAGAAACAAACATCACAAAACAGCACACAGTTCAGGTCAGTGCATCAAGAAGAGACTGGGACAGACCCGTTGACAAGGCAGTTCTGAAAGTCATCTGCTTTGCCCATGAGGAACTGGAGCTGCCGCTGTATGGACTGGATGCTGATCTCCATCCGCCTAACCTCCATGCACCTGCAGGGCACTCGCCCACCACAGGGTGGCGCCAGAGCGACGTCGGCCAAAAACAATAGCGGCTCATCCGCCTCTGAAACGCATATGAATTAAAATTATGAACACAAAAAAGTAAGATAATGATTCCATTACTTAATTGTATCAATTAACGGTAAATATTCTGTCACATGAATAGCATTCGTGCATGGAGAGCCATGGCCATTTAAACGAAGCTGCGGCATCAAAAATAAATACCGAAAAATGCTAGAGTTTGGGTAAAACTCTAGCATTGAAACCCATATTTTCAAAGCTTGCAGGAGATATTATATGACCTCGCCGGCTGTTTTCCGTGCAGTCTGGCGTCCTACCGCGCACATACTCCTGCAGCATGTCCTCAAACGGATACGAGTCTGATGGTGAGTTTTCCAGCAGGACTTCAGCCTGAACTTCAAAATCTGTCATGTGGTGAGTTGACATTTGTTAAGAAACCTGTTGAAAAATAATGACTAAGATGAATAAATAACTAAATACGCATGTATTAACTTTTTGCTAAATCACGATTATGCTAACAAGCCAGCAACATTCGCGATACTAGCAATACACGTATGTCTCAGAAATGAACTAAAGTACATTCATACAATTCGACCGGTTGTTTTCTTAACTAATTAATGTATGTACGCTGTAGTAAGTTGATTAAAACGTTTAACAAATACTAACTAAGTATTAGCTACTATGCTAGCTACGTGACTTACACCATTAGCTTTCTTCCTCGTTGGCCTTTTGTCAAAGGTCAAAGGTCATTGTTAAGAAAAAAATGTTTTTGCTTTTTCTTTCAAGTGTAGTTTTTTATTACAACTAAATAAATATGATAATTACTTTTCTTACAGTCATTCAGATAAATAAAAAGCTGTTTCCTACAGTTATTAATCAAGCAAAAATGACAAACATTCTAATTTTTTCTGTTTTTAATAACACTGTGAAATTAGCCTTGACTTTAGCACAGTGTTTTTGTGAAAACGCCTCTATAAGGAAACGTGATACTGGTCCCATATGTTTCAAAACACCATTAAAACATCCTCCACACTGAGAACAAGAATAATTCAAAACAAAATGCATTTTCCAGACAACAGGACAAAAAGATCTGTGTGACATTCTGAACAATATGTTGAGCAGTTGTCATCTATCATGAGTCATTGCTACCTTCTCAGCACTTGAGTCTCTTCTGCCTGTATATGACTCAGCTGTATTAATTTAATGGCCAGTCATGAGTGTGCAGATTTTCATGTCATTTATATATGGGATATCACGTGTGTCTTGTCAGGAGTGTCAGGTTTCTCTTGTTCTGTGTCCTCCGTATCTTCCATGCAGGCAAATTTTCAGTTTGCAAATCAGTAATGCAAATGTGGGTGAGTTCATCTTTGTCCAATCCACCAACACTTTCGCACTGAAGTGTCTCCCAACCCTATCATGAGTGTTTCTTTCTTTCTCCCCCACACATAAAAATTAAACGTATTAGCACAAACCACATGTTTTGTAATACTAATTATGAGGAGAAGAAAATAAGGCTTCTGATGAAATAACTTCTGAGACAAAAATGTATACTTTAGGCCAAAAGCTACGTTTTGTCCTATGCCACTAAGTACAATAAACTTGTAAAATGGTAAGTAGTTGGTAAATCGAAGCAGATTTACTCAAGTACTTAAGTATAAGTTTGATCAATTGTGCTTTTATGGCATATTCCTTTTAGCTGCTATAATTTGAACATATACATTTATACATTTACAAACAGCAATTCTTACACTACTTGGGACTTTGCAAGTAGTCTCTTGAATTTAATAGACATCCAGGGTTCCCAGAAGATGAATCCTGACTGTGAAGACTTGGTGTCTTGTGTATATATATTACATTAATGTGTTGACAAAAACAGTATATGGATGCTAAAGCCATTTTTAAGAACAAAACAGTATTTTTGAGTCAGCTCCACATTGTATTTCTTGATAATAGCACATTTTAATATGCTAAACAATGGTAAACAAGGTTCAGCACCAACAATGTGACAGAATGCTGATTTTTGCATTAAGCAGCAATAGCAGCAGCAGGTTGATGTTAGCATTTAACTTGAAGCACCAACTACGAGTAATATCAGTAAGCATTAGGTTGATGTTAGGATTTAGCTTAAATCAACAATAAGCAGCAGTAGCAATTAGCAGCAGGCTAATCTTAGCATTTAGCTTGAAGCACTAATTACAAGCAATAGCAATTAGCAATATGTTGAGCAACAATAGTAGTTAGCAACAACTTATTAAATTGTTGATATGTAAAGCAGTATTGTGTACGCAAGTATTATATTCACGAATTCAGGCCTTTTATTTGCTTTTGGCATATTCAACAGTTGGTTCATTGGATTGGAAGTCGAGCGCCGTCGAAGGCCACGTGATACATCCAGGCGCGCCCACGCCGTCCAGCCACGGACCAATGAATGCCCAGGCGGTTTGCTCGAGCCTCGGGAGCGCGCTGCTGGGTCTAGTGTACAAGTGGTATGTACTCCTCTCCCGTCAGTTAGTCGCAGCATACAAAATGTTCGTCCATCCCATCTATCAAGACAAAGAAACGCGATTACATGTGTCTTTAGACTTAAGCCAGGAGTATATTTAACGGACATTTTACATCTCTATTGTCCCTCGCTGTGAGCGGCTTGTGGAGGACTGACAGGCGGCTTTTCTTTTTGTGAGGCATGTGATACAGACAAGAGACCGAGGCGTGTTCATGTTTCACGGATGTTACCGGGAAAAGGAGAGAGGGAAGAAGGAGCTTTCTTTCTCTCACGGTGTGTGTGGACAGCGGATGCGACTATTGCCGCTCGGCTTCAGCAGGACATGACGGAGGAGCCGGTGCTCCGGTGGATTTTACAGAGCTCTTGCTAGCTGTTGAATGGGAAGACGATGAACAATGACTCTGGTGCTGACTAGTGTTGCTGTTTGGATGCTGTAAAACAAACAAACAAACAAAAACGTGCAGACTATGGACGCATTTTAATTCTTGTTAAGTATCTAAAGACACGGGTAGGATCAGTTCAGGCGCGGCCAGGCAAGCCAACAATGCGGATTACCTCTTGACTGTTTGCCTTTGTGTCAATAGAGTGTCTACCTGAAGTTGAGATAAGACAAACAGCCAGGCCTTTCCACCCTATCTCCTATTTTATTGTCTTAGAAAGGAGACCGCTCCCAACCTGAGGGACAGCGTTCCCACATGTGCACACGTTGTCTGTGAAACTACACGGACTAAAAACGGCTACAGGGACAACCATGGCGAACGACTCTATTCAAGTAAGTTCATCAAGCTGGATGCTTTGGAACCTGTTTGGTGAATGGTTAGACCTGAATGGTCTAACGTTATTATAGGATGTTGGGTGTGTCCCAGCCGTTTGGTAAATGATTCTCAAAAATTAAGTAACGTGGGCATACACTTTAGTTATTGTTTATTGGCAACACTGGTGAAGAATTTTTTGTGTTGAATTTAGTCCAGTTTAAAATGTCCGTTATTTAGTCTAGCTCACTGACTAAAAAAGGGGATGTCAAAATATTAGACACGTATGTTCAGCAGTACTAAAAAGCACAGCCTCCAAAATGAAAACGCAGTTGAATCAACAGCCCTATAAGTTGTTGTTTTTTACTGGATACCATAACATTCATGAGTGGAAGACACTTCGTTTTCACTAGTGTATCTAATGAACTGGTGAGTTAGTGTAAGTAATCACCTTCTCTATCTCGCATTACATTTCAAAGATATTAAGTATTTCATAAAAACTAAAGTTGCCCAAGGGGAGGACTGCATTTGTAAACCACACCTAGAATAAAAATGGATAAGATGACAGTCTATTTAATAATATTATTTTGTGTGTCGGTTAATCTATGAAAAAAGCCATTTTAATTTTTTTTGAACACACAAGAAGCTGTCTTGTAAAAACTGAACCTTTTTTCGTCTTATTTTCCACCTTTTTCTTAATCAATCAGCTAATCATTGCAGGTGTCTGTCTGCTGCTCGAGCAGCTGCGGTGGGGTTGGTTTGTAAAATATTTCTGATTTGCTGGAGGCTCCTTGCAGACTCCTCCAGGAACATTGGCGGACTCCCGCAGTGAGGGACCACTGACCAGACTAGAATTGGAAATAGATCGTTTGTGTCCTCTTAATAATGTATGATGGACCCTTTTCTGGTTTTGCAAAGGGCTCCAGCAGGGGTCTGTCTCCTTGGTGTTGTCCTGTATTTGCTGTGATGTGGGCCTCGGTCTGACTGTAGCTTTGAGCTTTCAGCAAGTTGTGTGTACAGAGTAAAGGCAGGTGCACTCAGGCACAATACTGGTGTTTGGTGTAAAACAACACACTCTCACACTCACAATTCCCAACTCCCGTTGGTCGTCACTAGACCATGAATGCATTAGTAAAGCAGGAAATCTGCTTACTTTGCATTTGACGAGAAATAGTTGTGTGCATTCTCGGTTTACTGATGTATAAAAATTGAGTTAGCTGTTACTTGATCTGCTCTCAAGAGGCATCTGTCTTGAATTAACATTATCAAGTAAAATGTGTTGACATTTATTTTGAAGTGTGTAAGGAGGAATGAGGAGGCAGATGAGCATTATGAAAGATACCACTGGACTTAGCAAGCCATTGTTCCTGCAGAGCTTGGCACAGTGACATTTAAGTCTTGGCGAGTATCGTGTATCAGTTGACGTGCGAGCGTTCAGAAAGGCGCGTGCTTGTGCCGTCATGCAGGTGATGCCGGTTAGTAGGTCATTGGCAATCACACAGTCTTGTTTGCATTTTAGTAACATAGTTGTGATTACTTACTGAGAAATAATGGCTAGCAGTGAAACAAGAGACAAGTTAGCATCAGTATAGTCTATAATTAGAAGTAGCCAAGTGAGGAACAGGAGCATGTTGAAATGCAGAACGGAGATAATGGAGATTATATCTGTAGCATAGAGGCTGTTAACTGACCTCACAGGTATAAAAAGGATGGAAATGTGACATAAAAATTTGACTAGACACAACAGTTGAACTGTTCAACTGTCACCCATACTTCGATTTTCCTTTCTGCATTATAAATGACCAAGGTGTGCTCCCTTAATTGATAGGGTTGTCTAGTGACGTACCTTATATCGTCCTGTAATTCAGTATAGTAGAGTATAGTATCTCAGTTCCTGCTCATTTATAACTCTAAGGGGTAAACTGCGGGACATAGACGCCGTAACCTACGCACGAAGCCTCAGCCAGTGCGAGTCCTTTCTACTTGTGTATTTGTCAGTCTGGCTCACTGTGATGTATTGTTCATATTGTGAACACTGGTATGAACCACTGAAACACACCACAGAATAAATACCAAGGCCCACCCTCAGCGATCGTGCTCCATTGTAAGTTTATTTCCTGATTTCCTGAATTCCAATTTTCCCTCAGAATTCGAACCAGTCACAAAACTGCCTGCAAACACGTAGTGATAAGGGCGTGTCAAAACCCTCCCTCCCTTCCCTCAAACTGAACTAAGTCTGTGCAAGCACCCTAAAACAAAGCATTTGTATGTTGTTTTCTTTGTTCTTAACAGCACCAGTTGATTCTTTTAGTATTTGAGTAATTTGGGGCTGTCCAACCAAGGACAAAGAAGGCAATTTAAAAACATCATATTTTGTAAATGACCTTTAAAGTATAGTTTATGACACATAAAACTATGCAATAATTGGTAATAATAATCTGCAGACTAATCAGTAGTAAATATAATTACAAGCTGCCACACTGCCATGGCTGCTACTTTATTAGTTTTTCCTCTATAATTCATGTAAGGAAGTCATAAATCCCAGCACGTGTTGGTAGTAAAATGAGACAAAGTCTGTGTTTAATTACACCTCCTAAGTGCCCCATGTTTTGATTTCTTTTGAGTTACTTTCCCACTTGGACCAGGTCTTACTCTATTTTCGGTATTTTGATGTAAAAGTGCCTTTAGACTCACTTTGTGCCAGGACTCTGTGATTGATTAGAAGTATGAATCAACAAGCCAGTGAAACAGGAGATTGACGATGTGCATATGACAACTCTGTGAAGCTAAATGATTTTTCTGCAGCCCAAAAGAACGATTGGTAAACTCTCTTTGTCATTTTTTCTGTTACGCAAGGCAGACACACCCTAAATGTAGAACTTAAAGGCATAGCAGAATTTAAAGACCTGAGATATATAAATATTCACCCCACACAGCTGAATGAGTAGACAGATTATTTATACAAAAAACATTTACATAGACCGAGACTGTTGTTGTATCTGATGGACCATTCAAATCATGTTTGTCTGCTTTTTGTTGTGATGGCTGAAAGGACTAACGGTTATATCTGTTGTGAAAATGATCAACAGCGAAATAACTTTTGAGCGCAAGTGGCAGTTATATGTGGAGATGCATTGCATTGTATAATTTGTTGCTCTGATTGGTTAAAGGACCTAAGTTTTGATGGAAATGGAATCTGGATATGCCAAGTTAACCTTGTAACAGTGTTGGACTCATAATGAACATTGGTCCATGGTTGGGTTAATTCTAATAATGACTAATGTAGCCTCAGGCTGCAATGAGGTCTGGTCATTTATTTATTTATTTTTTAAATTAATTCTACACCCTCAGACAATCTAACAGTCTTCACTCCAACCACAGATCTTCACAGAAACACTTGGACTGAATTTCTCCATGCAGCTTTCTCTACATTTTTCTCACATATGCAGTAGCACTTCAAGGACTTTAAATTGAGTTTGAAGTGTAAATGTGTTGGAGTTCCCCTTTAAGTTTACATTATAATAGCCAGGCAGTGAAGCTCTATGCCACACAGGAAGATGATATTAAACCGCTTCAAGAGAAGTCTGAACCCAACTGCATCACACTTCCTCATAAAGGAGAGGGGGTCGCTTTTGGGTACAGTATGTGGACATATCTGTGGTTGCCGTTGTTGCTTGTGTGTCGCATGTTTTGCACATTTGTCTTCATTAGAAAGAGCCGAGAGCCGTCTTATTTTTCACAAAAATGACAAGAACACACATGTTCTTGTACTCAAATATACAGATATAGCAAGTGACGGAGTCAGACACTCCAGGGAATGCATAGGAGTACTTCCCATAAGCTTTACCATGACGTAAGGAGACAGCTATGCACACAAAGTAGGCTTTTCTCAGCGCTGCCCTGTGGCCATGTAGGCAGACGGAGACCACAGTGCATCAAGGAACTGTTGGAACAGAGAGAAAGTTTATATTATTTTTTTAACGTCCGGCATCTCGATTAAATGAAACAGTGTGATCTAATAGTGCACTCCCCATCATGTGATTCAAACTCTTGCATGAATATTTCTATATTTAGGCTTGTAACACATGATCATAACCTCCTACTGGCTCTATTGAATGTGTGCTTTCTTCCATCTAACCCTCAAGAAGTTACAGTTTTCATAAAACCAGCACTGTTTACTGGTGTCTACTTCACTGCAGAACATATAAAGGAAGCAAGGAACATTTAATCTTCCTTTGTCAGCAAAGTTATCCATCTAAACCGGCTTTATGATCAATGTAGTGCATACAAGCCTGCACTCACTTCTATTGATTACTTCAGAATGCTTGTATCCATGTAGATTTTTTTTATGTGATCGTGACCAAAGCGTCCATCCTCCCTGCACAGCTAGGGCTGTGGGAGAGTGTTGGACATTGTGACCCGGCTGTCCTCTGATGGGTTGTATTCACTGTCTCTATATGGTGATCATATTACAGTAGCTGTGCAGCCACTGTCCTTAGAGTAGATTTGCATTTCAGATCTGCTTTACATTGAAGAGCTAAAGGCTGCACAATATCATCTTAGTGCTTGTTTCAGGTTAAAGAGTATTTATAACTTTGATAATGAAAATAGGTCTAAAGCTGTCATAATCATGTCATAACTGGATGATATTTTTGAAACCTTGCATTGTTTTTGTCAAACATTTGAAGCATTTCTATGTTTTTCTACTAAACTGATTGCTGCCTTCATCATATAAGAACAGGTTGGTGCCATTAAACCGTAGCATGAGAACATAAATGTTATTAAAAGGGTCCTAGTTAGACCTCAAGCAGTGGAAACTGTAGAAGTATTACATGATTGTGACATTTCTGATCGTTTCATCCAGCTGTTTTTATACAAGTGAATAGAAATGATTATGGCGGGTATCCAAGGTGCCTGCCAGCTGCTCAAATAATTGCAGGTGATTATGTCATGATTGTGAGCGGCCTACCAGGACATTAAAAACAATGACTGAAGTGTCTAAGCGATATTTAAGCTTTCATTTATGCTTTTGTACTAATTTTTATATTATTATTTTATTATTTTATATAATTTATAATGCAACAGTTCAATTCAACAAGTCAGTTGACTGAAAATTAGTCAGCAACTATTAATTAATATTGCAATGATTTTACAGTTTCAGCTTTAGTTTTCTGGAATATTTGGACTGCTGCTTGGACAAAACGACATTTGGTGAAGTTATGCTCAATTGCCAGACATTTGTGTTGTTATATGATAGAATAATGATTAGTTGCTACTCAGGTTTGGAGAATATTTATTTGTCTTAATATTTACCTCGATTTTATTGCTGCATATCTAGTAGATACCAAAACTTTTATGAAAAATGGTTGTTGCCAGGAAGCTAGCAAATGCTAGAAAGCTTTTGTTTGGAAGAGGGAATTTGTGAGTTGACCACTGAAGACTTTTTCCTTTTTATTTCCTCATGAGAGAAATTCATGGTTGACCCCTTGAAAGAAAAAATAGCTTGGATCTGTACCCTGATAGTAGCAGTTTAGATGGGGTACGGCTTTGCTCGGCCACAGGGTTGGAGGTTGCAGGGTGGAGGGAAGGGGAGGGCCAAAGGGCGTTATGCTGATGATGAGGCTCTACGGCTGCAGCAGTACAATAGCTTGTATTGTCTGACATTAGCAGCCCAGATCACGTTCAGTTCACTGCGAGTTCATTTTCCTCATTCTGGCTGTAGCATGTAGCATAGTGACCACACCCTCGCCAACAAACCAACCAACCCATCTGTCCACCCTCTGGCACCGGTACTAAAACCTGATTTATATCAAGTGTGGTTAATAGTTGTTTTTGTTGGTGGAGCCATGAGGGTGTTTGTTTTCCTACATATAAGCTGAAATCCCACGAGTGTTCACACTGTGTTTGTGCTTCATGGTTGGTTCGAGCTCGACAGCTGTTGTAAGCCAACGTTCCTCTCTGTGGATTTTGCCCTGTGTCTTTATCTCCCTTTCACATCTCGCTTTCCGCCTGTGCAAACATCCCATAATTCTCATGACCTCATAGCGATGTACCCCTGCATTCCTGCTTCAAATGGACCCCTCCTTCTCCTCAGACACACTCATACAAGGCAGCAGTACTGTGCGCACGCTCTGTTATGACATCACCTATTACCCTTGGTCAGGGTCACTGATCAGGAGGATGGACAAGAGCAAGTAGGTCAGGGTGGGTCACTCAGCAAAAACTAAATGCTCATGGCTGATATTTATCCTGGGAGGCAAAGAGATTATAGATGCTGGAGTTTTGTCCCCATGTCGGCATCGGGTTTAATGTGGTTTTGGTTTTTGACGTTTCATTATGCTGCTACAGTAATTGCCTACTTTTGCTCTCACAAAGCTTGGCTTGTTAACACCAGTAACCGTGACCCTTGACCCTTCCTCATTACGACAGTGCTCAGGGCCCCTGGGCCACATACATTGATCCCCGGCCCACTGCGCAATGCTGCCATGCCGTTTAAACAACCACTCAGTTAGGTTAACTGTCCGTAGAGTTTCTATGGACAGCTTATAAACATAGAAATATGTTTTGTAGATGTCCTGTAAGTGTTTCTGTTGTTAGTGTTCAATGAAAAAGAATAAAAAGAAATTTTACAAAGAAAAGGGGAGTTGAAGTTACTTCAGTCACTTTTTGTGTTGACTTAAATACTTTACTTTGAAAGTGCTGGTGATATTATTCTGAAAGAAATACTTCAACTGGTAAACTCAACCAGAAAACAAACAATTTTCAATAAAGGGAATGTCCCCAAATAGGACAAGATATTTGAGGACATAAGCTGAGGCCGTTTTCTCAGCTTTGGTAAGTTAACGGGAGACATAATCCGGAAACTGCAAGTATTTACGACTGGCTTTCCTTGTTACAGTTTGGCAGGGTAGAGGAACCCTGATTGTATTTGACATTTCGATCTTGTCCTTAAACAGTTTTTTTACCCCTCTAGGGTACTGTCCCTTCATCCCTTTGGCACGCATTATGGCAATTTAGTCATGGTGATTTCCCCCACAGCAGGAGGCCTGCTGGCAAACAGTCCATGAACAATAGCGATATTGGACAACATAATGCAATAAACTAGGCATGATTCCCTGCATCCAACAAAGCACAAGCTGATATGCAAGCTTCATTAAACATTAAACAAAGTTATCTCTCCATATTAAACCCAAGAATGACACATTGAGTCATTTCATCTGACCTGCATAAGTATTCTTATCTCCACGAATCATACACCATGTAGCTGCTGGTTTATAAACAAGTAGTTCTATAGTTTACCTCTTTGATTTAACAAGTAATAGACCATCCTGCTGATGAGGACGTATGCCAAAGTGTTTCTAAATAATAGCCCAGGCTTTCCTTACCAGTTTGAACCAACTTCTCTGCAACAGCAAACTTAAGAAAACAACACGTGCAGCATTCAGAAAAAGCTGAAAACACAAGAGAATAATCAAATGCAGCACCAACTACAGTACACGCGTTTCAAAGGACACTAAAAAGTGCTAAAAGTGACTTCAGTGGTGTTGTAAAATGAGCAAAAATGTTTGCAGAAATCCACAGAGATGCTTTCTTAGATGGGTTTGTGCATGCGTTTGCTCCTTTGGCTTGTTCTCTCAAGGACACTGTTGATTTACCGTGATTAGACAAAAACATGTGGTGTTGGACTAGACAAAAAATAAATGGTGTGGGAAAAAGTCTGTCTTAAATAGCCTGTGTATAAGAAGACGACAGATCTACGGTGGAGTTTCCAAATTCCTAATTGTGGGCTCCCAAGAATTTTCTGTCAGTGGCCTAACCATGACTGGCGAGGCTTGTCCGGGCTCAGATATTTTTCATTTTTGTCATGTTTAGAAGTGAAAATGTCAATAGCAAAAACGGAGACAACAAATGGGCACCTGGAAACATTGGGGACGTTGATGGTGAAAGAGTTTTGTCATCTATTGTGGCTGCAGAACAAGTTGAATACTTCATATGGCAGAATCATATGATTTAGGGATTCATCTTAAGTAGGACAGTCACCAAATTGGAAACAGCAGAATAAGTTAGTGTTTGACCTCGTTAGCAAACAGCTGTTTACATATCCCCAACACTGCCATCCATTTGGCGGCCAGTCTAAGGCCTCGTCCACACGTACGTAAACAATCTTTTTCCTATCCGTTTTCGCTGGCACGGTTTCAAAAATATCCACGTCCAGACGGATCCGTCTTTACACGACTCAAAACGGTACTTCATATCCCAGGTCTATAGGCGGCGCTGTTTCCGTTTCAGAAATTCACCAAAAACGTAGAGGAAGAGGTGGCGCATGCGCATGAAGCTTGAGCGCTGTTTACAAATCGGCTTTAGAAGAAACCAAACTCAAGGAAAAATTAGATTTTGCCCTAGTAACCATAATAGGCTCAATATCTTCACCAGCGGTAACGCAAGCATGTAGTCCGCCATTGTTATTGATGTTGTTATGAGACGTTTCGCGAGATATAAGAGGTGGAAGGCTGCTCGAGGGGTGTGGCCATGGTGGCGATGACATCATCGTTTTCCAAAATCTCCGGTTTCATCTGTCCACATGGATCCACAAGAAGTGCGTTTTTGAATTTATCCACCCTGGGACCCGGTTTCAAAAAAGTGCGTTTTAGGGCTATGCGTTTAAACGCAAGGCTATGAATTTAGTGTACACTAAAAATGAATAGCTGCCTGTTGTGATGTGTAGTGTGAGTACTGCATTAGAGCCCTGCCTTCATTTCAAAGGAAGCATCTTCTGGCTTCTGTAGTAAAGACCATACTTGCTCTGATAAGTACTGGACTTGTTCTGGATCTGTTACAGTAGGGGCTGTAAAATGATCCACCATGTTTCCCTTCTGTTATCTTTCCCACCCCTCCTTTCTTTTCTGCCATCTCCCACTGGCTCTCTCCTCCTGTCTAGGCCATACAACAGCTGCTGCTCTCCTCCTCTTCCCCCCTCTCCTCCCACAGGCCTCCCCTTGTTTACCCATTTGGATGGTTGGCTCTCAAGAGCTGTCCTGGGGACAATTAAAGGAAGACTTTTCCTTTCAAGTGATGCTGTTGTGGTTAATCAGCTTAAAGCCAAGCAGACTGGCCACTCGCAAGGTTCACTGTGTTAACTTACTACATACACTGTCCAACATGTCACTAGTGTCATGCACACACCTGTTGTGTGAAGACTGTTTGTAGTTTAGTGTGTGCAATGACTGGAAACATCTTATACTGACAGGCTATCACCCCTTACAAATAATGATTACATGATTAGATGAGTACAAATGTGTTATTAAGTAAACGGTTATAGAAAAGCTTACAGCATGAGTTTTGATTGTGTCAAGTAGGCAAACGGTTGTTAGAGCTCCCATAGCATAGTACAGGCTTTATGAAAATGTGTGGTAGATGGGGCGGCTGCGTCTTTGTGCTTTTTGTGTGCGTCACACAGAGAGATTGTGACTTATGAGATATAAATAGGTTATGGGAGTTATTGAAGTCTCCCCACAAACATTCCCTCACATTACAATGGGCTGGAGATCAAGAAGCACTGATAACATTTGGCCTTCTGGGAGTCACCAACTCCAGTCTGGATGGATGGATGGATGGATGGATGGATGGATGGATGGATGGATGGATAGATAGATAATACCTGGGTGGAGCTGTTGTCAAACCACATCAAATTAAATAAGTTATGGTATTCCATCAGTACTATTATTACTACACTGGATATAATAATAAGTGTACCTTACTGGGAAGAAAACAAGTAAAGTGATTCTTAGACATCTGATCATGTTTTCATGGTGTGCTGAAAGGATAGAAAGATATTATTTGACTGTGCTGGCTGCTGAGAGGAAATGAAATGCGCATAGTTTTGATAATTAATGAATGCCTAACATTTTCTTTGAGCCACCTTCTCCAGTTTGGAAATTGAATGGTCATTAACACAATGGTTTCCTGTTTTGTGGACTAATCAGTTAATCAGATCAGTTCATTATAGCAGTGGCCATTCTCTTGGTCATTGGACAGGTCATTGGCATTCACATTCTTAGCTTTTTAAACATTGAACCAACAGTAAATTATTACTGATATATAAAAGGTTCAAATGATCCATGCTAATAGCGTGCTAGCTACAGAATTGCCAAAGGTGAATACACCTGCCCTGCTGTGTTTCAGGGCAATAGTGATAGATTTTTTTTATGTTATTACTAACTTGACTGAGTGCTAATTGATTCTATTTTTAAAATATGGTCCGGCACTGTTGAAGTGTTATAAAATTCCCTATGATATGGCCTGAACCATTTCCTTTTCTCCTTAGTTGTTATGTTGAGGGTGAAGTGAATGTGTGAACTGGACATGAATGTATTATTCTCAGCATCTTAAGTGGAAACTCTGTGTCCTACAGAGATAACTGTACTGTCCACATTATTTTTTATTTATTTATTTCAAGCCTATTGTTGCTGAACCAACAAGTGCCCTCATGTCCATTCAACATGTCTCTTGGAGTTGACCAGCTGTTAAAGTGTTTAGTCAGCCCAATTTTACCTACAGGAGTTTCTGATTGCTTGTGTGTGTTTTGTTGCCATGGAGGAAAGAAATTGTTGTTTGTGAGAACCAAAAGGAGTCTTCCTACATATTTACCGCACACACACCGATTTGAGACAAAAAAAATCAAGCTGTCCAGAATTGCTCAACGACAACAGGCCCTTTTCAACAGAGAACATTTTGCCTCGTCACAGCAAGAACACATGTCTTAATTATATGTCATGTACCCAGAATGCTTTGTGTTTGAACAGTAACATCAGCCATTAGTCATGACAACACCCTTACTTGGCAACAGTTTAGCATGCTAACGACCACTTAAGTTAATGGAGAAGGAGGCCGTTGGGGATATAAACATTTTACTTGGAGCTATTCAAAAATGACGAAAAAAAACTCTATATGACTAAATCACAATATATTAACAAATATCCACCTCCTACATTTCTGAAAACATCAAAAGTCACGTCACAGATTATGAATTCAGAGGCACAGCGAGTCAGAATGAATGGATCGGAATCACTGGATTGCCGCCCTTTCCCTACTTTTGTAAAATCAAGAGCTCTGCTGTAAAATTTGCTGTTCTAAGACATGCCAAGAGAAGCTGAACAGAGTGTGTGAGTGCATTCGCAGATGTTTGCTGGCTGAGGTGGAGCTGCAAAAACAAATTTGGCCAGGCTCCTTTTAACAGTGCGTGTTTGCAGATGAAACAAAGTTCTGCGTATTGGTTTGTCTGTGTGCAGTCCCACCAGCTTGCAGTGTAAATAAATGAACAATATGAAGCCACAGTAAAAACACACAAACTTGTGTGTGGCCTTTCCACAGTGGTACTATTTTGAACTTGTCGTGACCTCCACCTTGAGTTTATGCCTTTAGAGCGAGACGGATTCTTAACATGAGCTCGTCTTGTTAGTACTGAGTTGGTCTGACATCCGGCTTTCATTCAGATCCTGCTCATTTGACTGTCAGTAAGCCTCAATGCAGAGGGAGTGTTAGATAAATAAGCAGCCCTGGGGAAGGAGGAGACGGCTGTTTTCTGCTGTGTTACCTGTTGGCTGGGCTTCCACAGAAACAGCTGGCAACAGCATGAGGTCATAATTTTTCAGTGATTTAAACACACTTTCCCACAAGTCCCTACAGCGAGTCCAATTTAGGAAGACCATTTTATTTATAGTCAAAGGGGGCTGTAATATTTCTGTGCGTAATGTTACATGTAGAACGGAGCATTCTCCTCCCACCACTGTTTACATATGACCAGGTTTTTTGGGGCGTTTTTTGTAAGCTTTAATGGGAGTAGACTCTCAGAGGACAATTAACCAAGTGTGGGCTGTAAAATTATATTTGGCCATGCAATTAGAGATTGGATGGAAGGGATTTTAGCCTTCACACTTGATTAAGCTTTGGTTACTCAATCATTATCCCCAAATACTTTTAATGACCTGATTCATATCCAACCAAACATGAACCTTAACCCTGCTCTATTTGACATCTCATCCTTCACCTCCATGAACACACAGTTCTCAGAGTATTCATTTACCATCTCAAGTAATGTGTTGCTCTCCTGCTCGACCACAAATATTTACACTTGACTTAGAAGGCAGCTCTCTGATATGATCATCTATAGCTGCGTATAAGCCGGTGCAAAGCTGAATGCTTTCAACAATATTAAACGCTGTATTTTCACAGATTAATTTAAAATGACGTAATGACGAAAACAGCTGTTTGTTCTTTGTACACCAAACTGGTCTTGCGCAACAGAGGGTACAGAGGTTGGATGTAGTGACCTCATAAATTTGAGATGGAGATAGGGATGAGCAGTAAATACAGTAGTAGCACACGAATGCACAGACAGCAGGAGAGAAGAAATGCGTCCCTCTGATTGGTGGTCAGCAGACCAAAAAATAGTCGATTAGGGATGTCCCGATCGGTATTGGAGCCAGTCCTGCCCTTTATATGATGATCAGATTGAATCGGTAGTAATATCTTTTCTAGTTATTTATTTTAAGTCTGCCTTAAACCAGAACCACATGCCTGCTACGTCATGGCTAGCAGTTGGCTGGCATCAAAGTGAAGAGGAACCAAAATCATGCGACTACACATGTCTGCAAAGAGGAAGTACTCTGGAAAATGAGCCAGTAAAATCTGCCCTAGTGTGATAACGTAATCACTGAGACTTGTCTCTACAGGCCATCTAAACAGCCACAGAGACCTGTTGCACTGGTCTCTGCTGCTGCTGTCACACCTGAGGCCAGTCACAATCATTGTAGCTTGGACACACACGCATACACTGAAGGTGAGCCCAGTCCCCAGGGTGCTATTGTGGCTCATTCAGATGCACTTACGTGTCGTACTGCCACACACACTCTCTGTGTCTCCCGGGTACTCCCTGAATACAAATGCGATGTACTCTATGTCCACATGCTCACAATCTCAGTTTCCATAATTTGAAGGTGTGACTTGCTTGCAGTCAGCTGTTAGTCACGTCTCTGCTAAAAGAACAAACACACAAATGTTTATCTCTCTTTAAGTAACTTCCCATGTATCATTGGGAGATTTTGAACAACCATTCATTATGCCTAAAAAGTCTACTAAATGATACTAACAATGAGACTGACTTTTTATTTTTTTCTGTAACATGTGTCAACAAGACAGCAGACATTACCATAGTTTAGTGATCTCTAAACTTTTAATTTAGCTCCATGTTTAGGTCAAAAGTTATTTATGATCCAGTACCAGCAAAACTAACATCCATCTAACAAATAAATATTTTTTGTCGTCATCCTTTGGAAAGGAACTAATGAAACAAATGTGTATGATTATTCAAACCAGACCGGCTCCTAGGCTAATGACGTGGTTCAGCTTTGACCTGTTGCAAGTAGCTTTCTTTCCATTACAGATGGCATGAAGCCACTTGCTTTTAGGTAGCTTGTACTCTCATTAAGTGCTCACATCATCCCATTGCGCCAACAAACTGATCTACAGGCATTTAAACAAATGAGAATGACAAACAAGCAGTGCATGTACATTTATTCATTTTAAATCCCTTTACTCTCATGCGTCTGCTGCTCTTCCACTGTTTTATGGTGTCATTTCTGTTTTTATGATCCAGCATGTGTGTACATAAACTCAATTCAATGACCTCTTGCCTCCTGCTGCACCTGTGAACCCCGTTTTTCCTTCTCTCCTCCCAGGGACTCATCCCTTCCTTCCTGCCCATCACACACTCTGTCCTGCTTTCCATCTCCTATAAAAAGGCCTAGCTTTGAGCCTGAAAACCTCAGGATGTCCAGAGGCATAAATCAGAAGCGTGCTTTTAAAAAGACTACACTGTGAAGTGTGCTGTGGAGATCTTTTAGATTCTAAAAGAAATACGTAGAGTGAAACAAAATAAAACCCCCTTAATGAGAAATTGATTTGTTGCTTGCGAGTTTGATGAGATGTTCATCCCTGCCTTGTGTGTGTCAGACGGGTTTACAGCTGCGGTACTCTGCCAAATGTGCTCTCAATGAACTCTTCTCCGCCCATGAGCACAGACTCGCTCTCATCCTCCTCCTCCTCCTCCTTTTCCTCATGTGTCTGATGTCTGTGTGTTTGGCAGTGAGTTCAACCTCCCAGCATGCTCTCACATGCTCTTTTATCCATCAGTCGCCTCTGGCTCCATGGGTCAGCCATCCTCCCTTCCTCCTCCACCTGCTTCTTTATCACTTTTTTGGCTGACCGTTTCTCTTTTTCCCTCTCTTTCCCTCCCTCCAGTCTCTTTCTCTCTGGCGATCCACCTCCTTCAGTCTGTCTTTCTGCTCAGAGGCTTTCTTGGCCTTTGTCTGCCTCATGGGGAAGGGTGGTGTGCATCTCTTTTCTCCTCTTCCCCGCAGTCTCACTCCTCCCTCAACTTGGAGAGAAAGAGATGAAAGGGAGTGTTGAGCAACGGAGCTGATTTGAAAGAAATGGGCACATTTCCTCCTAAAAAAGCAGTTTTACTGTTGTCAGTGGGAGGATGGAGAGTTTTCAAAGGCATTAACTTTTGTGTCTACTCATCTTTCATTATAAACATTTTAAGACAAACAAGTATTATTTGTTAGGCAACAGAAAACTATTTAGATTATTTAGTTCACCTTGAATGTTATGATCTTATCTTTGCCACAAAATAATGATAATAGTAACAATAACAACTAAACTATAGCCTGCAAGTAGACTGCAAGACATAATGAGGACTTTTACTTGGGATGTCAGAACTAAAAACGTCCGTGATTTGGAAAGTAAGTCATACAACGATTTACTTTCATTGTCACTAGAAGACACGATTAGATGTAAATGTGCCTGGGGCGCCATGAACTGACGCAGAGGCGCTTGGCACGAGTTCAGAATTTAGCAATGGGGCTTTGTGGATCAGCTTCATAATGGTACGGAGACAACCGGAAAGAGGAGAGAGACTCCAGGAGCGAATGGAACACGTGTACAGTCATCCTATCACATATTTGGGGCAAATAGAAACAAACTGCACAAATAGTCCAGTAGGAAGCGAGACAGAAACTCCCCTTTTTTTTTGCTTCTGTCTGAACACACCACCATGTTCTACTGACCTGTGTGGATAATAACAGGACCTTCTTGATTTCTTTCTCACTCTTACCTCAGATCTAACAAGAGAACATTCTCACGTCTCTTTTATTGCATATGCCAGTATTTTGAGTCACATTCTAAAATGAATATGTAATAAAGTTGAATCACGTCCCCCTAAGGGCCCTCATCAAGCCAGTGGTTGACTGTTCCTCTGTGTTGGCTGTTGTGAGCATCTCTGGTGTGTGTTAATCAAATATTTTTATGATAACACAATCTAGAATTAATAAACTACAGACCAGCTGATCAGAATGATTTAGGAGAGGACGGCTCTGTACGACAGTTTGCAGATCTTAGCTTCCTAGTCTTCCAGCTAATAGTAGCTCACAGGCTCAGAACACATGTGTCAGCTGGCCATTGGCTGTTGTCTCTGCGGGCAACTAGAGGCAGCGTGTCTGATATTTCCTTGACGTGGGTTTGGTGTGTTTTTATACAGCTGCAGTGAGAAATAAACATTATGCGTTTAAGATGTATTAGGTTTCACACAACTTTTATTCTCTCTCTCCCTCTCTTTCAAATTCAAATTCAATTCAAAGTGGGCTTTATTGGCATGAAAGTTTCTTAAAAAAACAATATTGCCAAAGCAAAGCATCGCTTTAAAATACAATACAATGAATCAGATATATACATTATGAACATTCTATTAATTATATACTGTGTGTGTGTGTGTGTGTGCCTCGATCACCAGAGGTGTCAAGTAACGAAGTACAAATACTTCGTTACTGTACTTAAGTAGATTTTTCAGGTATCTGTACTTTACTTGAGTATTTCTTTTTCTGAAGACTTTTTACTTTTACTCCCTACATTTGTACACAAATATCTGTACTTTCTACTCCTTACATTTTAAAAAAAATAGGCTCGTTACTTTTTAAACCTCCACGGATGACAAGACGTAAAAGACGTGACAGGATCGGACATGATTAGAGCATCGGACTAGAGACGGAAAGCCGATGTGCGTCCTGTGTTCTTCTTCTACTGTTTTGAACAGGCAGCCTGTTGATCAGTTTGAGCTCTGCTGCCACCTAGTGACTGGAAGCTTGTTTATTGTTCAAGCATCAATAAAGACACTAACTGAAAGTCCGCCTGACCCCACTATTTGAGAACTACTGGTCTAATGTGAAAAACAAAACAAAAAAACAACTCAGGTATGGTGTGGTTTCTGTTGCTATCATTAGCTTTTTGAGGATTTTTTGGAAGCTAGTTTACAACGTTAGCAATGCTATGGGAACACCGTTTTGATAGTAGGGCTAACACTAGCTAGCGGTTTAAAAATAACCCAATAACCCTCAGTTTATTATTAAAAATGATCCAGATGCTCATGCAGGACATCTGGTCACATTAAGTCTAGATTATTCTGCTAGAACTTTTTCATTTTGCAAAAAAAATTTTCATCTCTTTGAAGGGCAAGATAACATTCCAATCTACTTTGGCTTTTAGTTGTTTCTTCCCAATGGTCCAGATAGCTTTCTTTATATTGTGCTATAATTTGCTTCACCCTGATTTCTGTTTGTAGAGCAGTGTTGTTGTGAGGCTGCTCAGAGTTTGTCTGAGAGGGGGCAGTTAGCCTCAGTACCAACTGACATAGGGGACTCTTTTCTGGGCTCAGCTCTTGGGTTTGGAGGGCTTTGGAGTGGAGGGTGTCTCTGGGACTGGATTTCAGGTGGTTAAGGAAGTTGAGAAGTTGATTATCAGTGGGTATCTGCCTAATTCTGCTCTACATGCATTTGTTGGTGTGTTTCTGTGTACGTGTAAAATGTATCTGCAAAATTCTCTCTCTCTCTCGCTCTCTCTCTCGCTCTATCTCTATCTCTATCTATCTCTATCTCAATTTCTGATAACGCTTCTCGCCTTTTCCCAAATGAAAATACCACATTGAGTACATCTTTGAAGACTTGTTTTCACCCTGCAGCACTATTGTTTTAAGAAGGGATCATTCTAGTCCATGTGGTTTTTATCATAATAAAAATCAGTAGAGCCTGATTAGATGGAGTCGTACTGTAGGGAGTGTGCTGTAACAAGTTATAGCCCCGTGGTTTTATGGCTTTACTGCTGCCTCTCCCTCCTCTACCTTTCCTTCCATCGTCTCTCCTCCCCTCCTTGCCTGCCAGGTTGGCTGTTGTCACCACTCAGGCGTCTCAGGAATGCCTCCAGATGTTTTCTTTGACTCAAACACGGTTTCGCGGACACATTTCCTCTCATGTGCTCATAAACAGAGCAAAGCAGACATTGTTTTGACTTCAGGTGGAAGTTTGCATCCAACCTTTGCTCTCATGTTTTTGGTGAACAGAAATAAGAAAGGCCCGTGTCCTCTTTTCTTTTTCTGCTTTTTTTCTGCCGTGTGACGAAATTCAAGTGACATCAGATCAGGGTTTTGTAACAAGTCAGCTATGCAGACCCATTTATATCCCTTCACTTTAGAGTTAACATGCTCACACACAAGAAGCCAGAGATACGAGTGCTGCTCTGCAGGGCCTTCTTTCCCTGAAGTTCATCTAGGCAGATACCCGAGACTTGTCAGAGTAATTACCCAGACGTCTCAACTAGGTCCTCTGTCACACATTATAACAGCAGAAACACTCGTACAGTGTATATTGACTGTGCTGCAAAAGTGTGGATTACCTTCTCTGTAGTTGTGATGAACTGTTATCGTTATCATCAACATGTGTGAAACATTTTGTCATTTCTTGTTCAGTCACTGAAAGATACTATCTCGCTAAGACAACTCTTAATCGGCATGTGGTTGGCCTGCATCAGCACTGTACGCTGGATGATTCATTGCTGGAAGGACGTGGTAGTTTGTCTTCCTGATCCATAAATAGAAACACATTTCGGTCTTGGCCAGTGTGTTGTCTTTCTTCCTGCAATTTATGTCATGCAGGTCATGGTATGTCGACCGTGGTATGTTGCCTTCTTTTTGTCAAAAACATGAGTGAGTCCTGTCATTAAACACGAACATGGTCAACGTTGCGTAACTTTGAAGTGTTACTGGAGGAAGGTTGTTCTCTCGGCACCGCACCAACGCCTGTGCAGATGCCTCTGTGTTCATATGAAGTCTTCTCTTAGTAATGTCTCACTTAATTACATTTTTACTCATCTTGAGATGTGTACTATAAATTAAGGTGCTTGTCCTGTGCTTGAGTAGCTCCACTGAGGCTGTAGCAGACTGAGCCGACACTAGTTTTGGCGATGTATCCTGCACCATTAACAGTAGTCGTACCTTCGGTGACAGAAAATGTCGATGAGAGAGATTAGTTTGACTCATTACCTTGGCAAACCAGTGCATGAGAAGAGAAACAGAAGTGCTAAAAGTAAGCAAGCAGTGATGTTCAAAGAGAACATACAGAAGGATCTAGACGTGCAATTTGAACGTGCAGATACTTTCTCAATGATCATCTAGAATGAACAAACTGTAGACCAACCGATCAGGATCGTTCTGCAGAGGCCAGCTCTGTACGATGGTTTGCAGCTCTTCCTGGCTTGTCCTACATCTTTAGTTTCCACTTTCGTATGATGGATACAAACTACTGTCATTTGCTGGCATGAAAAATAATTTCCTTTCACACACACGCACAAAACACAAAACAGCTTCCCCAGCAACGAAGGTCGACATACCAAACAAATACTAGCCCCCATCTTAAGAGAGACATGTTGTCCTTTTTCTCTTGAACAGTTTTCCTATTCAGAACGCACTGCTTTTACTTTTACAGTGCTGACTCATGTAGAGGTTGTACCTCCACCACCATGTTGCTCCCAAGACATAGTGGTCTTTTAAATGTTCTTCACGTCCATGGCATGTGGGCCTGAATAATTACCTGTGTGGGGTACACAGGTAATTATTCAGGCCCATTAGACCTTCTCTCGTGACTGTGTGGGTGTGCTCTGCTGTGTATGGTTGATTTTGTGTTGCTTGTAAATGTGGCTTGCTTTATTTTTCTACCAGTATTGAAAGCTTGATGGAAATTAATGGCTGCTTGTCTTTTCTTTGTCCTGTCCTCGGATTGAGCAAGACATGTCTGTGTTCAGAACTGATTTTGTGAGCATCAGTCAGTCCTCTAGCTGTCTTGTAAGGCCTACTGTTCCTCTTAAAAATGACATGTGTTTACTTTCCCTCATGGATTGTTTTTGTACTGTCACAAAGGTTAAGTTGGAATCAAATCACTTGTCTTGTACGCTCCTCTCACTGCATGGTGGCCTTTTTTCTGTTGTAGCCAGAGGATGATTGACAGATTGACAGCGTCCTCACTGACTCAGCAGGGATTGGACGGCGATTGATAGGTGTCTGGTCTGCTCACTAAGCATGTCTGGAAGAGAGAGTGATTGACGGGCAGCCTGCTGCTCTGAAAGTCCTCCCCCCCGCTGATGAGAGAGATTAATGCGGCTGGTGTGAATGCCAGCCTCTGTGTGCTTATTCTCAGGAGATAAGAGTGTAGAGAGGCTGTTAGCTCCCCTCCTTTGGGACCTTTTTGCTCTTTCTCTCTCGTACATGAAGAAGGGCTCAGTGGTTCTGCAGCCACTTCTTCCTGGCTGTGTTTACATTCCCACCTGGAGATGTATGTCATTTGATTTCCACTTCTGTTTACCAAAGACATTTTATAATTGATTCATCTCTAATCTTCCTCTCCAAACATTTGTAGCTCCCTGGCTTTCGGCCATTTGATCTGTTGCTTCTCTTACTGGTGAGGTCGGTTTTGTGTAGGCCTGTAATAAAATATTATTCAGTTTTGTTAAACAGTCTCCCAAAGCCCGTAGTGACGCCTTCCAATAAATTGTTTGGTTTTAGAGCATCAAAGTCTATACAAAGTACAGGCATAAAGTATTATGACATAGCGTGTTGTACTGTAACATTCACCGCTCTATGCCTCAGGTCATTGATTAGCTAGACACTGACGTTCTTTGGAGATAGATGTCTCTTGACTGAATCCGATTGTCCTCCCGGTGTTTTCTATATTTAGCTGCATTCTCTTTGTACCCTCTACATCTACAAGCCTTCCAGGGTTGGCAGATAAGAAACCTTGCATAGCATGATGCTGTCACCACCATGCTTCACTGTGGGATGGTGTGTTTGTGGTGATGTGTTTAGTGTCTGCTAAACATAGTTTTCAGGCTGAAGGTCAATAAGCATTTTGGTTTCATCAGACTAAAGAGCCTTCTTCCAGCTGAACCAAGTCTCCCACATGCCTTTTGGCAAACACTTTGCACTTTTATTGCATATTTTATTACATATTTGTGTTGTATGCTTTCTCACTCTTACCTCAGATCTAGCAAGGGAACAGCAAGAGAAGTCGATTTTAGTGCATATGCAGGTTTCTTTGATTTTTTTTTTGTATGAAAAGAGTTAAAATCAAAAGTAAAATGCAGTTACTTTACCATATTATCCTGCGTTCATGATTCAGAACCGAGTATGGGTTCGTAATTAAGTGAATTAGAAATTAAATGAACAGGATTGGAGTCTGTCCCAGGGAGAGCTTCCTAGAATTCATCCAAACTTTGCAGAATTTCTCTCATTGCTTGACACAAGATAAGTTGGCCTATCTTAAGATGGTGATTAGTACAAACGCAAACCCCTCTGCAAACTTTAGCATGTGCCACATGCTGGTCTTGAGAGAATCTGATGAATATTTCATTTTGAATGTTTTGAATCTGACATTGGACACCTGACAGTTTGTGTACGCTGCAGCGTGTGAGCAGTAATCCAGGTGAGAATCAGGTTCTCCACCCAAAGCTTTGCATGGCATAATAGCAGCTTACTCACAGAAGTGGAGCCTCCCCATTTTCTGCCTTTGGGCATTTTATGCATCATCTGATTTCTGAAGTAAAGGATTATTTTTCTCTTATGCTCCATCTCATCAGTAGAGCTGCACTCTGTACCTGCTTTACGCATAGTTGGGACTGTTTTAGAGCCATAGCCAAGAGGTATTTGGCAAGATGGTGAAAAGAGCAAGATGGAATGGAAGTAATGAGTAAACATGAGGGTGCAACAGATTGGACACTGTGCCAAATACTAAGAAAAAGGCTTTCTATACAGTGCACTAAATACTAAATCATCAGCACCTGTTGTTTTCAAAGTCAACACATTGATTGTGTGTTGCTGCATGTTAGTGCAGGTAAGCACAGTCTGCACAGCTTCCTCAACAACTGCCAAATTGAAAAGGTCTGTAGGAGACGATGGTCGGGTAGAGCCAGGAAGACTGTGCCATGAAAATAACAAATCGAGCGTCCTTCTTCAATTCAACATTTTCCGCTTTAAAGGCTACATGAATTTCCTCTCTAGGCTAGAGGTGATGACGCTAAAGCTTGAGGCCCAAAAATATGCACATGATTTAGAGCCAGTTTATGGAGTAGATGGATAGAAGGACAAGAGGAGTAGAGGGTGAGGATGGAGAGAAGAAGAGGATGCAGAGGTCATCAACATGACCCCAGGGATTAAAGGACAAACACTGTCCTAGTTCTCACGAGTATCCTTGTGAATTTGTGGAGGTGGGTCAGGTCAGCCAGTCCCCATTATAGCCATTGTCTTTCGTTATTGTCCGCTTCTTTTATTTACACTCCTCTTGTTGAAATAATTAATCATGTCAGTCACTTCCAAGGCAGAAAGCAGAATGTTTTGATGGTTCCAGCTTTTCAGATGTGAAGATTTGATGCTTTTCTCTCTCATATAGAAGTCATTTTTTATATCACACAGGAAAATAGTGATGAGATGAGATTATTAAATTGCAGCTCACTTATCATGCCCTTGTGTGACCCCGATGCATGTTTCCCATACAGTGTTAAAACTAGGGTCAAATTTGCTCCGCAATGGTTTCCTAATGAATCGGAAATATCTTTGCACGTTTCAAGCAACATTTTTCTTGCATTGTTTTTCATATTGCTGATTGCTCCTGAAAGCATCTCTCCTTCCCTCCTTTTCACAAAGTGTCCTCCCCAGACCCTCCTCACCTGCTCTGTGTCGATGTAACCTGATGGAGAAAACAGCGCTGACAGCTCGCGTGAAGCTATTTGTGTTGTCCCTTAATAAAGCTGTAAGAAGCATTGATAAATCAGTGAGATGTATGTACAACTGAAGAGAGACTTTCAAAGCACAAATAATTACAGAGCGGACGCAGTGGCACTTGTCCATGAGCATTTTGACTGACAGAGTTGCTTCATGTCATAGTTTCAGTTTGGTTGCTGACTCATTGCTGCTCTCGGCCCCGTTGTGACTGCTTCCTGCCCCGTGCCTCTCATCTGTCCCCCTCTTCCTGCCCCATGCTGCTCTTTCTTTGTTTGCCTCTTCTATCTTTCTCTCTCTCTCAGCCCATCGCTAACCGCTTCTCTCTCTGTCTTTGTCTAGAGTGTGACTGGACAAAGCAGCGGCTGCTATGACCAGCTTGTTTTGTTTTCCAGATCTCTGTTACAGACGGTCCCTTTCTGATGAATGATGCATTTCTGTATGGACATAATTCTGCTGCTGGCAACATGCTTTGACTACACTTAGAAAAATGATGTGTTTGTGAATATTTTGATGAATTTCCTTCAGAGGTCGTTGTAGTTCCCCTACACATACAGTAAAGGACAGTATGCAACTCCACCTTTCCCTTCAAGGAAAAAAAAAAGAATGTTTTCTTAGATTTTTATTTCCATCTTATTGTCCACTCCTTAGCCCTCTCTGCTGTGCAATCGGTCAGTTTGACAAGAATAGGAAATGGTGTTTCCTGCCAGCTCGTCTTTTCAGCAGAATAATCCAAACTGGCCCGTGTGGCAGATGTCTGCGGAAATGACATACTAGTTACAGTAAATCCATTAGAAAATGGCTTTGCAGGCTCCTCCTTCTCTCATAGTGTGTTTTGAACTACACTAAAGGGAGCTAGAGGCATGGTTGTAGTAATGGATCTCAGGATTTCCCATACAGTGTTATATGCCAGGATCTAATTTACTCAGTCATGGTCTCACAACAAATCAGAAATATTTTTGCACGTTTCAAACAACGTTGTGCCTGCGTAGTTTTCCTATTGCTAAGCATCTCATTTAAGTTTATTGCCACTTTTGGAGGTTTACAATTATTTGCAAAGAGACTTTAAAGAGAAGAAACGACCCCAGATGTAGCGTGAACTAGCTAAACTCTATAAGTGCTAGCTGAATATGACCAGGCTGCCGTTATTTGTTGTTAAGTACAGTATCCACAGTATTCCATGTGCCACATACTATATAAATAGATTTTAATAGTTAGGATAGCATAATTAGGGGCTTCACCAGGCTTTATGATCATGCTAACCTTCCCACTAGTCATTTAGAACTGATGGAGTCACTTGGATGAGTGGTGAAACAGAGAATATTTTCTGTCAATAATGGATCAATAATTGATTTTTGAAATTCTATCAACTGATCACTAAGTGGCTGGGACACATAACCTAATTGATTCCAGCCACAGCTGACTGGTGTAGGACTTCTCCTTCCGGCTGTTTCAATACTAGAAATAACAATGTGACAATACACTGTTCATCGAAAAAAATGCACTTAAATACATCAGATGAGATGGCATTCTTGCGTTCCTCATAATTACTCATCATCGTTTGCTAAAAAAATATAATCTCTCTTTTTTTTAGTTCTTATTTATATAGATTATTATGGAAAGCAAATATAAAAATATCATTGAATTTTCAGTTTTTGCTTCTGTATAAAATGTGGTCTGGACCAGTTCTTTCTTCTTCCTCTTCTTTCTTCCTCCTTTATTATTAGTTGTACTTTTGAACACAGCCAGAGTTCATTTGTCCTTCCTCTCTCGCCTAAGATCAAGTGTCAAGTCACTGTTAAAATGCCATTTTCACTTAATGTCATGTTCATCTGGCTACACCATAGTGGATTTTAGAGTGTACCATAGCCATATGAGTGCCCTGATCACACCCTCTACAATAACAGTTGAGCTCTGTGGCCTGACTCCCAGGGAGACATGTCCTCACGTTTCACTGGAAACTGAGACGGGTTTTGTGTGTGTGTATGTGTGCATTCATTAAAAGTTAGTTTCTCCCCTCCTATTTTTGTCCATGTCATGTGCGCTTGCACAGTCACGCCCGTCCATGACCTCTGTGTGGACACTATCTCTGTCCCGAGTGGTCATTATCACTCAGGAAAACTCCAGGCATTGTACTCACAGTGGAGGACACACCACGCTTGGTCTTGTCCTTCTCTGTCCAGCCCTAGGCTCCTCTACGCTGCTCGCACGGTCTGATTGAATTAGCCTCGCTGGGTGCCGTTATCTATCGGATTAGCTCCTCATTACTTCCATGGACGCCCCAGCTAAATGTCCCTCCCTGATCTACTTCACTAACAGGCTGCACGAGATGAGTCGTTTATGCCTCTTAGCTGTCGCCATCTTTGTAGTGTTAAACGGGGTGAACAGCAAGGCACTGAGGTTGGTTGTCAACTTCACAACTGTTGAGCACAGCTATGTGAAAAAGTCACAAGAAATCAGTGTGTGCCCTGACTCATGAGTGGTTTCCTCTCCGTACATATGTGTGTCAGATCATGCTGTAAACATCTGTTGCTGTTGGCATGTCTTTAACACATGCTGTGCTGGAAGTGACGAGGTATGATCACCACCAACTGGACAAATGGCACATCCTGAAAGGACTGAGAAGTCATTGTTGTACGACTGGATACTGATGACGTGTTCGCTGAATCACTGCTCCTCTGACGCCATCCATTACAGATGATATGACTGCATTAATCTGGAGGATATGAATAAATTAACCTTTATTTAAAGTTTGCAGCAATTTTCTCGGTAGCCTGAACGCAAGCTGTAATGAATAAAAAGATTAATTTCTGTTGATTCATGCCTGATGAAAAATGACTATTTTGTCTCTGCTAGATTCATGTTACTGAAAACGTGACAACAACTGAGGTCTCGTGTTTCAGTCACAAGTTTTCAGTCTGTGTAGATCAAGCTCTTCTTCAGGAAAATATATTTCCACACATGGTATCTCCATAACATACTGATATTTACCTAACTATTAAGTACCGTACAACTATAAATCAAGCTTTATTTGTTGTGGGAGTAACTTTGATCGGCATCTCTGCTTAAAGCTGTGGATAAAAGGAGGGTATATGAAGTAAGATGTATTTAAAAAAAAAAAAAAAAACTCCTTCCACTTCATTTACACAATGGCTTTACCATCACTAATGCAGCAAGGCTCTGCAAAAACACAACAATCCACTGTAATACTGAAACACTACGGCCTTTGCGCCGCAGCAGTTCCTCCCACTGACTGATGCTGAAAATGTAGGCAAACATTTCATCAGTGTTTTTTACTGTGGTAGGTGTGGATCCCATGTACACACAGGGAGGAGGAGGCACTGAGGATTAACTGTGTCACGGTAAAGTGACATCTTGGCTGAAGTAAGATTTCTCCTCATCTTGAAGAAAGGTCACAGTCTCTAGTTAGAAAAGCAACAGCCGCCCAGGAAATGTCTTGTTTGCGTCATCATTTTGAATACTTTCAGAGAACTGTCCTGCATCGCATCTAGATTAGATCGGACTCTGTCAGAGAGGTGCTGATTAAATTATATGTTTTTGTGCTGGGAGCAGAGTAATGGTTTTTCAGCAGAGTCAATATTGAACAGTGCTTTTGATAATGAACTGCATTTATGAATGTCAAGGCAACAAATTAAAACGCATGTCGTCCACTGATGTAATTCCATTTCCAATAGTGGCATCAACACCTTAACATTACCAGCTGTCTCAGGGGACTGCATTTGACTGTACATAGTGCCTTACGCACATGTAGTTCATCATATTTATTAAGCAGATGATTTTGTCCAGAACTACTTTCAGTAATTATTCAGTATTCTCAATATTCTCTGTATTCTAAGGGCTGTGACACACTAATCCAATGGTCGGCTCTTTAGGGACGTCTGTGACCCTAGTTCTTTCAGTGTGTCCCACACCACTGGCCCTAGTCAGATTAATACGTGTTGAATCGATGATGGAAGAGAACTAGTACAGGAAAAGAGAAAAACAAAGCGAGATAAGTAAACAAAAACTAAGTCCAAGCAGCCCACTCACAAACTTTTTGGCATTTTAGAACATCATCTCATCTGAATATTCAAATAAACAAATACTTTCTCAACTACATGATCATCTAGAATAATAAACTGTAGACAAACTGACCATCTTGATTCTGGAGAGGCCAGCTCTCTGCAACAGTTTGTTGTTCTTCCTAGATCCCAGCCTCCCACCTAATAGTAGCTCTTCCAGTTCCTTTTATTTGAACCTCAAACACAGGCTATTGCCACCTGCTGGCATGAAGAGTTATTTCCTTTTCCACAGACACAACACATTCGTCAGCTGGCTGTTGGCTGTAGTCTTTGTGGTGCATTCATGTGCAACTTTTTGGTCCAGACATAGGTAGGGTGAAGTATCTTGTTGTATTTATTTATTTTTAATTTAAAACAGTCTTGATAGTTATTGTTAGTGCCACTGGCAGGTGAATCAGAAAAGGCTGCGAGACATCGACGGCGTAACTTACGCACGTGGCCTACGCCAGTGTGAGCCAGTTATACTTGTGCCTCGTCAGTATGGCTCGCTCTGTAGCAACACCACCTAAATGCTAGTCTGCGCCGTTTTCTTTTTTGCCAGTCGGGCTCATTTTTGTTTATACAGGTCCACTTCCTGCTTCACTTTCAGCAAAGGCAACTGAAACTTTCGCCGAAATTTGAGTCACACAAATGTTTGATAGATAGATAGATAGATAGACAACTTTATTAATCCTTTTGGGAGGTTCCCGCAGGGAAATTGACATCTCCATCGCATACAGCACTGTCAGACATACATGTAGGAAAACAGTACAGTAAGCCAAATACCAAAACACCCAGTAAAGAAAAAAGATAAATAATAAAAAATAATAAAACCTCCGAACCTCCTCAATTAACCTTTCCTCAATGAGTTCAATCTTTATTAATTTAGAACACTCAATTTGAAAATTGCAGAGATGGAGAAACAGCCAGAAATGCTGAAGTGGAAATACACCACTACCAAGCGGACCAATCCCAGCTCTTGGGTTTTGCTTTGCCGTAGTGCATAGTTACATTTCTGGGGAGGTGCGCATCAGCTATGGAGCTAGGGTCCGCCTATGAGTTTTCAGGTTCAACGGCGAGGTTTAATGAAATTCTGTTTTAGTTTTTTAGGTTTGACCACAGCTACTAAGGGACAACTGCCCATGTTGTTGTGAAGCGCTAATATGTCATTGGAAGCTCATTACTGTAAACACCCAGAATTCCTTGTTGGCTTAGTTGGACTTTTCAGATTACAGGATGTAATCTTGTCTAGCTGTACATAGATGAGTCAGTTTTACGTCGAAAGGCAGACAGACCGCAGAATTGCAGCCATAATTAGTCTCTTGATCCACTCACATTTATCTGATGTGACATGAAATCATTTCCAGTAACCCTGGTCAATTATCCAAAGCTGTCAGTTGTCATACTGTGAAGAAATACTTTATTGGTTTGTCTCTACTACTACTAAGCAAGTGTTCCCACAGATACAGAAGTTTGATCATTAGTGTAATCAAATGTTCTCTATCTCAATCATCGTAAAGACTTCTTAGCTTAGCACTTGATAAGGAAAAGGTTTTCAGTGATGACTTCCTGTCTTTGGTCACCTTCATGGATGCAACAGATGAGTCCTTCGTTACGTGTGTTAGGCTGCTTTCTGTTGGCTAACAGCTAAACAGTAGCCCAGTGACAGCTAATAAGCCGCGTGTAGCTGGTTGTAACAGCAGCACAGGGCTAACGGCTAGCTTTCAACCTCTGCTTTCCTTTCTGTGTGTTCGCATCGTGTGAGTCTGCATGTCTCAATTTTTTCACTCATAATTTAGTGACTTTATAAATACAGTAATATGGGGTTGTCTCAATTTTGAGATGAAAAATGTTTAAATATTTGCTCTTGTATAAGGCACAGCAAGAAGAATCCAGTCAAATCAGTGTTATGATTACAACCCACAGTAATGAGCCACAAGTTATACGTCACACAATGTGTCCTATCTTAAATGTGGTGCTTATTAACACAGAATATACACAGTGTTTAATTTCCTGATGGAGGGATGGTGTTATGGATAGCATTACATTAGCTGTATGATGTGTCTATAGGAGAAGGGGAACCCCAACTGGGCCTGTAAATGAGAGGAAATAAAAGCTCATGTGGGCAGCAGAAATGTGTCCTCTTTGGCTTTGATCCAATACTTAGAAAACGCATCCTTCCCTTATTTCCGCCCTCAAGATTATATCACCAACCCAAGTGAGAGCAAAAAAAAATAAAAAAATAAAACCTATCACAAATTCACCTCTAGACAGACGTGATTATTTCCTGCACATATGCAGACGAGGAACACTTGACATCATATGTGATTAATGCCAAAGATCCAGGAATGATTTACAAAACCTTCAAGAGGGCGATTGTATTCCTTTTATAAAGAGTCTCTGTCCTTATTTTCCTCTGCGTCTCACTCACCACTGACAGCAGCAAAATCGCAGAGGAAACAGGAAAGGCCTGAGCAGCTTGGTGTTGGGACGGATATCCTCTTTCGGAGGCGTTCCCCCTCCTCCCTCACTTAACTCTCTCTCCCTTTATCTCTTTTTATCGTTTTTTTTCCCCCCAGCCCATTTTGCTCTCTGTGTGGCATTAACTGTTTGACCGAGCTCAGACGCGAACTGAAGATTTCTGCTCCTCTGTTAGCTTTTTGGGTCATCAGATCTGACTGAGCTATGTGTTGGCATGGTGATGAGGAAGATGAAGACAGCTCTGAGGTGAAGTGTCGCTGGCTCTTTTGTTTGATTAGTTTGTTCCTGTAATAGAGGCTGAGTGAGATTTCAAGTGACTGACAGTCGCTCGCTCGTGTTCCTGGTTACGTCTGTGGCTAGTTGAGTCTGCAAGTTTCATATTGTACTAAGTTGTAGGTCTGCTAGAGGTTGACTGAGTATATTCTAATAATATACTAGTGCTGAAGTCTCTATTAATGTTTTTCGTGTAAGTTAAGACAGTTGCTGCATTTTTCAGATGGTAAAGGAGGAGTGGACCGTGACAAAACGGTGAATGAGGACAATGGACAGCACAGGTCATGGGACATTCGTAATTCAGTTTGATGCTTATGTATAGTCTGAGTTGTAACACGTTTGGCAGACAGACAGTCCTGAAAACAGCATCTCAAAGTTCTCCTTGTAAACAGACGGGCAGTACAGATTTGTTTTGAAGTCAGCTGAACAAGATATTTGTTCATTCCTCATTGATCCTCCGACACCTCCTCTTCAGCTCCTTCTTTTTCCACTCATGTTGTTTTTGCCCAACTTTTCCTCTTCCCCCCCATCACTGTTATCTCACTCAGTCTTTCCTCCCATTACCATCTTATCTTGCTCACCATCTCTTCCTTTACTGTTTTCCTCACTCTCAACACCTCCTCTTGCAGGCCGAGGGGGAAATTTAGGCTTGATAGATGTTCTATTCTATAACTACACTGTCTAACATATGTTTTTTTCCCCTCCCTCCCTCCCTCTTTATCTACCCCTCCAGAGTGACCCAGGTGGGCTATCGGTTCTGGAGCAGCTTGGTCTGGACCAGAACTCGGACTTCTCAGACTCCAGTGTACAACAGCTTCTAGATGAGCAGCGTGAAAGGATTCGCAGAGAGATCCGCAAAGAGCTGAAGATCAAGGAGGGAGCTGAGAACCTGCGCAGGGCGACGACTGACAAAAGGAACGCTCAGCAAGTAAGAGTTAATGGTTACACTTACATCAACATGGCCCAAATGTCTTTTGACAAATCAGCCATATGCTTTCATTATCTGAGGAAAAAGGGATTTCTACCAGGAATAGAGGATTCAGAATGTATTGTTTTAGCAAAACGTCACCAGCAAACAAGGCAATGATAGTAGCAACAGGAAGCCAGTATAATGACGGCCGTCTGGAACTGTAGCTGGTGAATCAGACACATTCTGGTTCACCGGAACTGTGATAGATCTGGCGGTAAGTTAACGTCTTATCCTGTTTGTTTTTGTAGAAAGCTGGGACTTTCTAAAGGATCTGACTTTATTTAAAATGTTAACGATACCAGTGTTTTACCGTTACTTACTCGCTGAGGACGCTGAGGATGTCCTTATTATGAGGAGACTTTACCTCCAGCATCACAGCCATATTCAGGCAGCAAGAACCTTTTCATAGTTTCTATAACTGTTGGAAAAAGTCAGCATTTTTTATGTGTTTAAGCAGCAGGAACTGAAAATGACAGAATGGAACTGCATTTTTTACGACTCAGTTTTTTGGCTATATTTTGCTTCTACTTCGGTTTAGCTACTTCCCCCTGTACTAAAGATACGTTGAGTGACCTAAGTGTATCATATACATGAATGCAGCCCCTTGCTATTTTCATTAGAAAATAATGAAATATTCTTAAAACATTAGCAGTGTAGCACTTAATATAAGCCTTGAACAATGTAAAAATGCATAGCAATAGATCAGCAAAGAAGTCCAGGCTTCATTGATTCTACATGTGAAGGTGTTGGATTTGGGACCCATCTGGGACACACTCCAGACCCCCAAAACCCCACTTCACAATAAGCTCTTATAAATAATGTAAGGGCGTAATGTTGTTCTCTGTGGTGCAGAAATGTGTCAGTCAACAGACACAACTAGAACTGAATCAAAATATCAAAATACATGGGTCCATAATTTAGATTAGATTAGATTTTCTTTATTAATCCCAGACTGGGAAATTTCTATGTTGCAGCAGCATTCAATACCATACATACATATATTGTTGATTTTAGCTTTTTTTGTTTTATATATATATATGAGTACAAATAGAGAACTATAAAAAGAACAAAAAGTATACACAGTATACAAGTATTAAAAGTGAATATTAAAGAAATGTTAAATTAGCATGTATACATAATTATTAACATGTAATAAAAGTGAATATTAAAAAGAAATGTTAAATTAAATGTCCAAGGTGTCATCTGTCACACACAGATGAGGAGTTGTTTAAGGAGTTATTTAAGCCATAGTATGTATATGTATGTGTGTATGTATGTGTGCGTATACATATATGTAGAAGGCTTAATGCCTGTGTCATTACCTACAGGTGGACAGTCAGCTGCGGTCATCGAACCGCAGGCTCGACAACCTGCACGCTCAGCTGCAGGAACTGGACGCTCACATTGTGGTGAAGGGAGGTGAGGAGAATAAAGGTATGTGAGACGTGAAGACCTGTCACTCCTGCCATCCACATATTGCTATCATAGAAGTGTGCACTGTATTACATTACGTAGTACACAATACGTTTTTAGTTAACAGTATGACCAAACTCATGTTCCAGGGCTGTGTTTCTTCGTGTGTGTCAAGGTTTTTCATTTAAACTGTATTTCGTATGAATTCATCAGACACCATCTGTTTCTCTTTGTTAATATACTGTGGAATGTCCATAGACTCTGTGGTTATTAATAAGGTTTCAAAAGCATTTTTACATTTCTTACGTCTCTTAAAAAGAAGGTATATTTAGTAGGGCGTTTTAAACCCTTATGTCAGCCTTCTTCTGATTTACTTTTGATCTTTTGAAATGCGGCCTAAGACTTTTAGGCTGTACAAGAGTAATGTTTCATCATGAGTAGATGACCAAATTATACAGATGACCATGAAACAGTCATCAGATCCATTTTCTGTCGAAGCTGCTATTGAAATCTAAGACTGCAACAATATTATTAGACGCTGCATGAAATTCCCTCCAGAGCATTTTTTCTTTTACTTCAGAACACACCATGTGAACCCTCATCTTGTTCCTTATTATATCATGCCCAACATTTCCTTGTCTCCACAGATGAGTGTCCTCAGTCTCCAGGGGCAGAGAGTCGCACGTCAGCCCACAAGGAACGCATCGCAGCCCTGGAGAGGCAGCTCAACATCGAGGTCAAAGTCAAACAGGGAGTTGAGAATATGATCCCCATCTACGCCAACGGATCCACAAAGGTACGAGGTATCTATGGGACAAAGTATAGGTCAGATAACATTGACTACACGTATTGCACGTTGTAGGACAAACCATACACATTGTGCACCCCTCCCCCAGTAGGCTGATAATGTATAGTGTGGGTGCATTCACGATCCGTAACCTTGGCATCTGCTGACTCAGATGTATATGTATAAAATCTGATACGCAGAACAGAAAGATGCAGACTCTTCACTTGAGTAAATTACCCCCCCCCCCCCCCTCCCTCCCTTCTTCTACGCAGCTGTTTCTGTTTGCTGTTTGACCTTTCTCTTATACTTCAACCTCCTTCACTGAATCAAGATTTCAAATCATATCAGAGTTATGGTGATCATATAAAAGTATAAAATCTGTTTTCAGACAGCACGGTCATAAAGGGATGCCTTTTAGCTTGCCATGGGGAGATTTCCTTATTGTTTTGTTCTTGTTATTGTCTTTTCTATTTTTATTTTTTATATAGTTTTGATATAGTTCTTGTCTTGTATGTTTCAATGTATGTCACTGCTACTGGATGCTTGAATTTCCCCTGGGATTAATAAAGTATCTATCTATCTATCTATCTATCTATCTATCTGTTCCTGTTACTCTCAGGATAAGAAGATGCTGCAGACGGCCCAGCAGATGCTGCAGGACAGCAAGACCAAAATCGACATCATCCGCATGCAAATCCGCAAGGCTGTTCAGGCCACCGAGCACAATGACGACACACAGGGTGAGTGTACTGTACTGTCTCAGCTTATTTATGAACATTTTCTCAGTGTATAATAGAGAGATTTGTCAGGAAATCATAGAAGAGAGAACCATTTGCTTTATTGGAAGTTACATCAGTGTAATAAACCACCAGTACACCCATTACTGGTAAATGGATGTTCACTGATTAAATTATATACAAATCCTGACAATTTTACAAACTGCATTTCTGTGGTGACATTCCTGCACAAAACCACAAGCCTCATACAGTTAGTGATGCATGCTCCATCAGCCAGCTGTCAGAGGGGCATGTTTAGCTGACTAAACAGACTCATCAACTCATCTGTGTGTACAGTGGTGCAAGTTACAGTGTTTCCCACAGAATTTGAGACTGTAAGGGTGGGGACTTCCATTTGGGCCTCGGGTCTTTCTCATGGGGGTGGAGGGGTGTTGACTTGCACGCTGGCAGTAGTGGTGGACAGCTTTCATAACCACATCAGAACAGGCTGAAATAACTCTAGTGGTGTTAGGAGTTATTTTAAAGGATGAGAATATGCAGACGTACAGAATGTGATAGCAGCATAAATGTAAGCATGACTCAGATTTTATGCATCAAAAGACAGTGAAATATGTCTGTTGCAAATAAATCAATGAGAGCATTTAGCTTATTCGATGCAAACCTCACTGTCAGTAACATTTAAGTGTTAGACATTCTTGATCCTGCACATAATGAACTAAGCTGTCATATGTGTACATAAATGTTTCTGACCAGAACATCTTAGCTCACTTGTTAATAGCAAGCTAAACCGACTCGTTTTGGTTTATAACAGTAATCAGCCAGCCATGGCAGCGTCATTTGTCAGGGCCTTTTTCATTTGTTTGTTTTTTTATGTGATGTGCAGCCCTGCTTTCTTCTTTTCTGTTTGTCCTACATTTTGTCCTGAGCTGCAGGTCTAGACAGCAGACACACAATAGCACAAACAGATCAATGAAGTGCCGCCTCAGTGCTTTCACATCACTCTGCGTCTTGTGGCAAAGATAAAGATGAAGAGGATAGTTTGGTTTCATACTCCTTTGACCATTTGTGTCTGTATGTGTGTGTGGGTGAGTGAGGTGACCAAATACGGGCATGAGCAAAATAAAGCCTGTGAAATGGCCCACCTGGCACATTACCACAACCAATCAAATTCGCACACAGATGTGCAACAAAAATAATTCAACAAAGCAGCTTCAGCAAAGCAGCAGATGAAAAGTCCCTTTGACACACAAATCACAGTAACGGTTTTGTGTGTACAGGCAAAGCAGCAAACGTGGTCTGAGCAGGTGGTTGCATAAATTATTAATTTATACGCTGATCAGGCATAGCATTTTGACCACTGACAGGAGTAAATAACATTTGTGTAATAACATTGACCATTTTGTGACAATTCATTGTTCTGCTGGGAAACTTTTAGACCTGGCATTCACGTGGATGTACCATAGACATGTAGCACCCACCTAGACCAGACCAGGCACCCCACCCCATATTACTGACACTCCTTGATGGCAGCAGCCATCCCCAGCAGGATGCAGCCTGACACAGACACACACACAGAAACAGTTTAGGAACAACTAAAAAAACATGAAGAACAGCCCAAGGTGTTGACCTGGCCTCCAAATTCACTAGATCCAAACTGATCAAGGCCCCTCCCCTCAACCCATAGGACCCAAAGGTCCCCACTTTCAACACTGAGTTTCACACCCTCAGGACACCCTCAGAAGGCCCATGTCCATTCTCTGATGAGTCACAACTGTTTTGGAGGCACAAGGGAGACCTACACAATATTAGGAAGGTGGATATAATGTTATGCCCGATCAGTGTATGTGATGCACTGGTCATGCACTTAAAGATCCAATACAATAATTGGTAAGACCTGTACACTCTCTCTTGCACATCATATGCAGCAGGTGAATGGGTTACAGGCAGTGAGTGCTGTGGACCATTAAGGCCCCTCTGCTGGGAAAAGGGGCGGGTTGATGACGGTCACAGGAGGCGGATTAACTGGTAGAATAAAGCAGGGGGGCAGAGAGAGAGAGAGACGGTGAAGGGAGGGAGTAGAAGTGAAGCACAGATTTTAATGATGGTATATTCCCTTTGGGGCTATCTATCCCTCTCTGCTCATGTCAGACTCAGGGAGCTGATGGCTGTTAAGTCAGTCTTTTAAGGCAAAGACGGTAATGGCCATTTGGAAGGATTATTTAAGGGACTTTTAATGGCATACTTTTACCGTCCGTGTCCTCCATGTAGAAAACCTGAAAGTTCCTTCTACTGCTGCAAGGTAATAATAATATTATTAATGTTACTGACCAGTTGCCCCAGCAGTATATTACCCACAAACCATCAACCACTGACAGTTTAGTTTAGTCAGGTGTGTTTTAACAGGGATGAGAAAAGGCCTGATGTAGCCCTCTGATTTTTTTCTTTCTCTTCAAACAGTTATTCTCAGTCCCAGCTGATGCTGACTCATGTGATATCTGATCGGCTTCTCAGACGTGTTTACATATATACACAAGTACTCAAGACCTGTAAACAGAGTGTATATTTCAGTTTCACTTCTCTTACACAATTACAGAGAAAGCTCATGCTCGTATGTCTTTGTACGCTTTGTCTGCTTGATTGCCTTTGATGGTTAACCTTAAATTCTCTCTCCTCTTGATCCACATGGTGTTTTATTTTTTTCGCTCTGTTTCTCTTCTTTAAACCACACACACACACACACACACACTGTGTATAGTGTACACAGACAGTCTCCAGGCACCACACCCGGTGGAGGGGTCATCTAGCGGGGTCTGGGCTCCAGGCAGAACACCTTATTAGGAGATAAAAGCAGCCACATCACTCTCCACCCCTGCCCCCCTCTTTTCCTTTCTTTATACTCATGTCTCATACGGCGTTTTGAACAGCCCATAAGTCATAAAAATCCTTCTTGACCGCTCCTTCTGTGCCCTTCTGTCCTTCCTCTTCACTAATCAGACATTTGAAAGTCAAATGCAGATTTTTTTGAATGCTGTTTATTCTGTTGTCACTTTCCTTATGTCACACTTTCTTGCTGTTCATCCTATGTATGCATGCTCCATTGTGTTTGCTGTCCACTGTAACACCCTGTCACTGTGTCATTAAGCTGACCACTTGGCTGTCATTGTGCTTCATGGGGTCTGCTCTGAGGCTTACCTTTGTTTAAGTATGTTGTCCCTTTTGACATGAGAGCATTGCACTTCATGTTGTGATTTAATCTGACTTCCATTACCAGGTCTTTTCATTTCAGGAGTCAAATAATTAACTGTGTGTGTTTGGAATTTGAAGTGACCCTCATTCTACTGGGGAGAGTGTAAATACGTACAGTATATCATGATTATTATACAGTAGATTGCTATTTTCCTAGCATCACAATAAACAAAGAAAGGCAGAGGTCAGTTGAAGTTAGAGAAATACTGTTGCATTAGTGTTGACTGCCAAACTTAAGGTAATGATCAGGCACTTTTACCAATCTACATGGACAAGGAAGGCTTTTCAGCTGCTCTGTTTGCTTTTAAAGAGGGGGCATGGGGCCATTTGGTAACAGATGTGGTAAGAGCTACTTAGTGGGTGAACACTTAGACGCTGCTTACCTCCCTCCAGGCAGTGCTAATGTTTTCTTTGTCTGACTCTTGTGTAATGCATGACACGCATTAAGGCATTAACCTAACTTAGTATGCCTAGGGGAGTTCCCTAAAACACAACACTGCCAAACAAGTGCTTCAACGTCCACCTGACTATTGACTCAAAACAAAACACTACTTTTTAATAGTAGCCATTTAGCCGCTGCATCTAAACCACCAACCTGAGAAATGGATAACATTATTGATCTCATTATAATGTAATGTTCTTCTGGGAAACTTGGGTTCTGAGTCCTACATGCCACACAATTCATGCAGTGATTGTGTAAAATCAATCATCAATCTTTGACTTTATTGTGATTTGTCTGTCCCACCACATAGGAAACCATGACCTGTGTGGGGTAGAGCTCCGTATTGAAGAGCTGAGACATCACTACAGAGTGGAACATGCTGTTGCTGAGGGGGCCAAAAATGTCCTCAGACTCCTGGGGGCCGGCAAGGTTCAAGACAAGAAAGCTCTGTCTGAGGTTGGTCCAGAAACACAAACAACACAGAGACATCCTGCAAAGAGTTTCCTGTCACACACTTCAAAGCATACACTTAGACACTTGGTGGACAACATCTGTATCACTGGCATTACACTGACACACCAATGTCAGCTACTACATCAGATACTGACCTGCTCTTCCTCTGTCACAATCTCTTCTGTTCTTCCTCTTACTTCCATCCGGGACTTTAGGCATATTTGGCATCGTCACTCCTCTAAAATATTTCTCTTAAATGGTATTAGTTTAGATCAGTGCAGTTTTTTACAACATCGTGACACCCTAAGGTGTCTGGATTGGATTTAATTTATGGCTCTAGGAAAAACACAGGATGCTGAAAGCAGCAAAGCAGTCTCCTGAGAAGTCAGATATTATACAGAGCAGCTCCAACTAATGTACTGTGCGCTATGTGTTCATAAAAAAAACCTCTGAAATATATTTTACAGCAGCAGCTGTTAGTGCAAGTACAGCACTAAATCAGAATAACTGTGTTTGATGAACTGTGTCAGCACCAGTGAACCAATCTGTCTCCAACACAGAACTACAGCTCATACACCTTGATTTAATTATTTAGACAAAGTAAATATAAGCCTATATTCCCTACACACATACACACTAACTATAGCAAACAGAGCAGCAGTTGATCAGAGCAGCAGTTGATTCCTATAAAACGTGTACCAAATCTGATGTGATTGTTTTGCACTGTGAGGCTGGGTTAGCATTTTGTTAATAAGCTGTCAATCTTGTCAGTTTAAGCAGTCAACCAGGGGATGTGAATGTATATTAAAGCCCGTCTGTGTAAATGCTGTGCAGGCTCAGTCGCGTCTCAGCGAGGCGTCTCAGCGGTTGGACCTGCTGAGGGATTCTCTGGACCAGCGCCTGGCAGAGCTGCCGGAGGACCATCCCAAGGCCAGCATCATTAAAGAGGAGATGGTCTTGGCCTCCTCACCTGCCTTCAGCTCCCGCCACGGCGCCCCGTACCTTCATAATCAGTACAGCACCCTAAACAAGCCCTCACCTCTCACTGGTATGTTTTACTAATTAACACTGGGTGAGCTTAGATGAGCATAAGTGATACACATTGGCTTTCATATACTTGTTGCTTTATCTGTGTGGAGCTGTCTCATCAATTGATTTAGTATGATACTTTTTTCCCTCCTTCTGACTGAAATTTCATCCAACCATGACATTTCAGTGGAAGTGATCACTAGTGCACACAGTCCAACAATATCAGAATCAGAATCAGAATCAGAAAGGACTTTATTGCCAAGCATGTTTGTGCATACAAGGAATTTGCCTTGGTGTTGGTACGCATAAAAACAAGATAGAATAGAATAAAATAAAATAAATATAGAAACTATATTTAAAATACAAAAATACAAAAACTACAAAATATATACACAGTATATATATATATATTCCACCAGAACTGTGGGGTGATGGTGAGACTGATGTGTTCATGGGGGGGGCTTGGTATTGTTCAGCAGACGGACTGCGGATGGGAAAAATACATACATACATACCTTCACAAATATATGGATTGTGCGTTGACACAGATCATTTATCTGGCCTGTGTTTTCCTCTGCCATCAGGTACCTTACAGGTGCAGCTGCTGGGCTGTGTCGGACTGCTGGAGGTGGTCCCAGGTCGTAATAAAGGGACAGCTGTCATGCTGCCAAGCTACAGCCCCGGTGACACCAGGTCCTTCATGAGAGGCAGCAAAGGACTCTATGGGCGCAGTGGCTCTGTCAGCGGCAAGACGCCCAGCAAGACAGAAGAACTCTCTTGTGAGTTGGTGTTCATGTGCTTCAGTTTGAGGAGATGGATGTAAACTACATCAATATTAGTTTCCATACAGTGTAGCAAATGTATATATATATATTTTTTTTTTTGCCAAACTCCACGCTACTGTGACAAGGAAATTTCCCATACGTGGGATTAATAAACATATCTTATCTTATCTTATCTTATCTTATCTTATCTTATCTTAAATACATATGAGCAGCAGCAGCTTGGCAGGCAGGTCAGGTTAGATACCACAGGTCAGTGCTCACACAAAACATCAGCAGTTTTCACTTTGCGGACTGCCTTTTCAGTGTTTTGAGGCAAACAGCTTTTTTAAGCTCTTGCACTTTCTAAGGTGTCTCAGAGGAAATCAGTGCTCATATTGTATTGCGAAGCAGTTTTTACCACAAGTGTCAGAAGTGCCGAGTACTCTTCAGGAATGTCGCCTATAGAAGAAATCATTGCTGTGTCTGTGTGTGTAGCTGAGGTGAGTGCAGTGCTGAAGCTGGATAACACAGTGGTGGGCCAGACAGCTTGGAGGACTGTGGGAGAACAGGCGTGGGACCAGACGTTCACGGTGGAGCTGGAAAGGGTCAGTATTCACACAAACACTCCCACTGATCTGCACATAATCACGAAACACTCCTCCGAAGGAGCTGCAATGTAAATACAACTGCCTTTTTTGTGTGTGTGACACTGTTGCCTGGCTGTGTGGTTGTGTATTTCAGTCAAGGGAGATGGAGATTGCGGTTTACTGGAAGGACTACCGCTCACTATGCGCTTTGAAGTACCTGAAGCTAGAGGAGTTCCTGGACAACCAGAAACATAGAGTTCAGCTGGAGCTGGAGCCTCAGGGCCTGCTGCTGGCCGAGGTACACAAATTCTCACAAATCCTTTTAGATTTATACACACACTATGTATAAAAGTGCACATACATGTTCTTTCATACGTGACACCTGTGTGCTATAAATACCCCAAGACATGAGATGGTGAGTGTGTACACCTACCTACAAGCTGTCACCTGCACCTGTGCTGAAAAAACACTGCTTTGATAAATCATACTTGAAAGGTTCTGTTTGTGACGGCTGAAAATAAAATATGGGTTTTTATGTTGTGTTTTTTGCGTGCGTTTTCCAGGTGACCTTCTTTAACCCGGTCATAGAGCGAGTTCCTCGCCTCCAGAGGCAGAAGAAAGTCTTTTCTAAGCAGCAAGGTGGGGAACTGAGTGCAGAGAAGAAAATCTGCTAGAATGCTGTTTCTCTTTCTTTTTCTGTTCTCTAAACTTTGCACAGTTTACACAGAGGAACTGTTTTGGCAAGAGTGTCGTTTTCTTTATGAGGAAATTAACTCAAACATTCATTTAGGCCACAGCGCCATCTGGTGGAGAATACTTTGATGATTTCAATACAAAGGGAAAATAATCATTTTATGTTTTTAGTATTTAACTTTTTTTGTCATTAAAAATGGGTAGTAGCCGTTCAAAGTGCTTCACAGTTCACTGAGGATAAGAAAGAGCAATTGTGAACTGTAATGAGAAAACACCGAAAAGACAAAACAATATTTTTTGTTGTCGCGTGCACTTTTTACATGGTCAAGTACAAATCTTGATGCACTTGCAATGTAGCATCCAAGAATCCTCTTTTTAGAGTTTTATGCTTTCATGTATCAAAGTATTTAATATATATTTCTGAGAGAACAAGAATCTTTTCCCTCCCACGTTTCAGAAGACGTGGGATGGTAGAAATTAGTTTCAGATTTGTTCTTGACTTGCTTTCAGACTTCTTGGACTTAACTCACACTTAAGTTATCGTGCCTTAACAGCAGTCCCACATCAGATTTTCTTTTCAAACGCAACTCTTGACATTTGTTGTGTATATCTAAAATAGAAGAGGCCTGTTCAAAGAATGCTGGAAAACTAATTTCTAAAGTGTGGGTAGACATTAGTGACTCTAGATGTGTGTGTTTTCAGGCAAGGCTTTCCTTCGTGCTCGTCAGATGAACGTGGATATTGGGACATGGGTGAGGCTGCTTCGAAATGCCATCCCCACCGCCAACAACTCGGGCACCTACAGTCCCAACGCACACAGCCTTCCACTCAGCTCTGGGTGAGACAACTACACACAGCAAGCATCAGTAAAAACCCACTTAATTCTACAGGGCGAACACTCTGCATATGTGTGTGACGTTTAAAGCTGTCAGCTGGACTTCGCTATCAACCACATCAGCATTCCTTGAACCTTTTTCCCTGCGTTTCCTGGCAAAGACTAAAGCATAAGATGCTTTCTCTGCCCCACGTCTAACAGCCCTGTGTGTTTTGTTTCATGTCTGTTTGTCTGTCTTCATCACTGCATCGGCCTGTTCGTGTGCGTCTATGCGGATGTTTCAGGGAGATCTCAGTGGAGAAGTTGAGTCTGGACAGTGACTCTCCGATAAGAGGCGATTTCAAGAGAGACGTGGACACACACACCCCGGGGAGACAGACAGAGAGAGAGGACACCCGGGAAATAGGGGAGGTGTGTGACAAGAGTTGGTGTTTTCAAAAACGTCCTTTCAAGCTACTGTAGTTAGAAGACCCAAGCCTGAATACACAAGAAAATAAATGCCTCAAAAAAAAGATAATCTTTTGTTCCTTCCATCAGTTATTGATGTAAAAACCCATACTGCAGGCCATAATTTAAGTCTGGAGGCTAATAAATGTTGCTGAGCAGTTGTTAAAATGAATGTTAAAAAACAAACCTCTAAAGAGACCCTTAAAGTCACTCATTGCACATTCATTTCACATCATAGTTATTCTAATAACCCATTAATGGCCACACATGGATAGAGTTTATATATTTAAAAATATATGGTGTTACACAGTGCACTGTTTTTTCCAACAGTCACACAAATAACTGACATTGTGAACATTCACAGTAATAATATATGTGCCATCTTTACAGCCCTACCACTATAGGCATGTAAACATTTTCATCTGCAGTCTCCTTTCTGTTACAACATCGCTGTTCTCATAGTCCCTCCTGTGCAGCTACTGAGGAGGAATAAAAAGGGCTGTGTCCGGCCAAAGTCTTTCCAGTACCTAGTAACATTTTAATTTACTGGGGAAAAAATATAGATTTTCAAAAAACCTGTCTGTTTGGATGACTACTACTGATCTGCACCACTGTAACTGGGTCCCATCAGGTTTAAAATGCAAAGCAGGGGCAGTTAAGTGTTCCTCCAAACTGTTTCTGTTGTCTTCCATTTGGTGTGTCATCTCTCTCTCTGCATGTCTCTTCCTTAATGTACCTTTCCTCACATGTCCTCCAATAGGATCAGCTGCCAGTCATCGAGCCCTTCTCCCCCCGAGACCTCACCCCTGAGTCCCCTGTCCAAACCCCACCTGTTAACAGGTACACACGTACAGATTTTCCTTTTTTTCTTTTTTCCTTCATTCATATACTCATCTGTTTTTGACTGACATACTGTAGTATTCATAATTACACTGTTGACAGATTACATTTTGACACGTGGCAGTAGAAAGAGCAGAGGTGTAAATGACAAAAATGATGTTGCCGCTGTTTACTTTTCTTACTATCACAAAACAAAATATTAAAATTTCCTTCTGAACATCCATCTCTCCAGTAAGCAGAGGAAAGGTCCTCTGTCCCTCCATGACTTCAGGCTGATTGCTGTGCTAGGACGGGGACATTTTGGGAAGGTACAGTTTTATGGATTTACTTTTTAACACTTGGAAACCACAAAACGTGGTTCAGCAACCAGATCAATGGATGCACAAACAAAAGTAGTTTCTTGAAACGAGCAAAAAGCTGAAAGGAATCTGATCATATCCAGAAAACCCTACATACAAGACCATTTTGTTTGACAATATTTTTTGTGTGAACCTTATGTGTAAAGGTATAAACTGTGTAATAAAAAGAAGCAGCTATGAACTTGCAGTAGGCCTGTCACAATAATCAATTAATCACATCTCTTTGATGTCGTGGGGTGTTGGGCCGCGAGTGCAGTAGGTGAGCCTCGTGAGGAGTAGAGAGTAAGGTAACGCAAGTAGAAATTAGTAGGAAAAAGAGCAATGATTTCAAAGGAGAATCTGTCGTATTTGTTTGAAAGTAGCACGCACACCTGAAACACAACCATCCAGTCCAGTTTTTACAGCTGGGGAAAAAAACTGCAGCTCGAGATGCAGAGAAGCCTTTTACCTCGACGGTCAACACTCACCGAAACATTTGGTCGTCAAAGTAAATATGGTGCGTGCTCACAGAGAGTGTAGTTCGCTACATTGCAATAGAAATGCAGCCTTTTAATACAGTTGAAAAGCTACATACATTTGACAAACAGTTGTTTTTTGTATTTATTTTATTTATTTAGGATATTTAAAAGTTCTTGACATTCCAGTTACAATGTTGAGAAATAATTTTATTGCTTTTGAAAGGGTTTACTTGCATTATTATGCCATATTATCATTATGTTGACAATAATATTGTTTATCGGCAATAAATTGTGGGGCACTATATTGTCCAGCAAAATATGTTATCGTGACAGGCCTAACTTGCAGGTTTAAATAGTGTAACATTTTATTGTAAGTAGATTTTAAAGTGTGTGCTGACTAAAGGAATAAACATATAGCTCTGAAAGCCCTTAGTTAAAAAGTGAAACTAAGTGTATTTGTCTCCAGGTGTTGCTTTCAGAGTACAAGAAAACAGGAACGATGTATGCCATCAAAGCCCTGAAAAAGGGAGACATCATCGCTCGGGATGAGGTGGAAAGGTGTGTGTTGATGTTTTTATTCCTCAGTCCTGTGCTTTTGTGATTGGTTGGTGTTTTTAGCCTGAAGCTGTAGAACCAATATTCTATCTAATATCTATACATGTCACTCTCATCTCTTTTTCTCCCATCTTTCTCACCTCCTCATCTCATTCTTTATTTTGCCTCTGTGTCCACTCTGTCTCTCCCTCCTCCAGTCTGATGTGCGAGAAGCGCATCTTTGAGACGGTGAACTTGTCCCACCATCCGTTCCTGGTCAACCTGTTCGCATGCTTCCAGACACCAGAGCATGTGTGTTTTGTTATGGAGTACACAGCAGGTGGTGACCTGATGATGCACATCCACACTGATGTCTTCACCGAGCCACGGGCCGTGTACGTAACGACTGCAAGTCTGACAAAGACAAAATGCTAAGAATTGAATTATTTCTGTCACTGTTTGTTTGTGTCGGTCTGTACACACTCTTGGACGACATTTCTGTAATTGTGGATGACTAAACATGTTAAATGTGATCCCATTGTTCCATTTAAATAAGAGCTCCATTAGCCAGCATGCACAATATCATGATCCAGTAGCAAAATAGGATGGGGAGAAAATCCACAGTCCTCTCTGTGTGTAAAAATGAGCCACTTAAACCAACTCATCTGAGGCTTTCAAAGTAGTCCAATACCTCCCCTCACTTATAGGAGTCACGTTAGAAAGTATCTGAGGCCAGTCTGAACAACATTAAACTAGTGATAGTTGTACAACTGCAGTGCAACAGATGGCAAAGAGCTGCCTGCCTGCTGCCTTCAGACTGTGGTTTCGATTGCAGTTACAAATGGTCTGAAAATAGTTTCTGTTATTTATTTGGAGCATTACTCTCGGACTGCGTTCATTGTAGATTATTAATAATGGCTCTCTGCTCTGACTTCAGGTTTTATGCAGCCTGCGTGGTTCTTGGACTTCAGTTCCTCCATGACCATAAGATTGTGTACAGGTGAGTAGAGACCACACAAACCAGTTCTCTAAAATCTTTTATGTTCTTAGAAAATATCTGGTGAAGAACGACAAAATACTACTACTTTACTGAAAAGAAAATTAAAACTAAAGGGCACAACTATCATTTTAAGTTTATAGCAAATCTGTGATTATTTTTGCAGAATAAATGTTAATTGAATTATTCATTTGTAGTTGTGATAGTGTGTGTCTCTATGTTCAGCAGTGTCAACTTTTCAGGTTGCTGCTTCTTCCAAACAGCATGCATGCATTCTTGATGCCCAGGGGATAAATCCTACTAATGTTGCTGCTGCTTTTTGAGCTTGATATTTGTATTTGGCATGGCTGTACAGTATATCACAGCCTCACAGAGCTGCTAGGGTGTTTTTCTCTCCTTGAAACTCCCACTGCTTATGGTGAAATACTGTACAGAGACACAGATTCTCACCTTCATCTTTTCTCCCTCGCAGAGACCTCAAGCTTGACAACCTGCTGCTAGACACAGATGGTTATGTGAAGATCGCGGACTTTGGATTGTGTAAAGAAGGTGGATAACGATGTTACTGACAGATGGGCTTTTAGTTTTTTATAATATGCTTGAGTTCAGTTCATCTCTGTTGAGGAAATTACTACTCAGGATACATATTCATTTTTGGAGAAGGAAAAAAACGTTGTCTTCTGTGTAATAGGCCCACAATAATAGAAATATTAAAATGAACTACAGTGGCAGATTTTTGTCATCTAAGTGATAAAGTTACATCAAAAGACAAAGTAAATAAGAAGATAAATCTCCCACACCTACTGTGAGATTTTCCTAAAAGCTTTGAGCCACTAACATTTTCCATCTCTCTGCAGGAATGGGTTACGGGGACCGGACCAGCACGTTCTGTGGGACTCCAGAGTTTTTGGCCCCAGAGGTCCTCACAGATACATCCTACACCAGAGCAGTAGACTGGTGGGGACTAGGGGTCCTCATCTATGAAATGTTGGTGGGAGAGGTGAGAAATGACATACACATAATGAAAGCTTTGAGAGTGTCCATGGGGATATAGTTAGATGTCAACACGCTGTAGAGACTTGTTAAGCTGATGTCGCATGTAGCTGATGTGACACTGTTGCTATGGTTTCACCTGCGAGCTCTGCTGTACACAAGATACTGAGAATACTCATCAGAAAATGGATGAATGATGATATAAAGAAAAAGAAAAGTATGTACATAATGTACATTTAATGTCAAATAATAGTTTCAGCCTCAAATTCACTGATTAATCATCACATCAGAAAGCCCGTTCACACCTGTTCAGACCGGGTACCATGAGTCCCGAGTGATCCGATCACAAGTGATCACAGCTTCAAGTACATGTGTGAACACAACCCAGACACACAGAGGATGCATTAGAGATCATTAGAAAGTGATCTGGACAACTCGTGACTCATTCTTTTACTAGTGTTTTAACACACAGTGTATCCTGGCCACAGTGATGGACCACCTACTCAGCTGATGTCCTCTTGCATAAGCAGAGTTTTGCCTCATTCATTCAGGAAAAAACTCACAATTTTGAATGATCAACTGTAAAAGCAAATACACCTCACGTGCTGTCTGTTCATCAGTAATGAGAGCATACTGAAATATTGTTAACTAGCAAAATAACTAATTATAGCTGACTTTCCTGCAGTGTCTGTAAGATGTGACAGGTCTATACGTCAGATGATCCGTTGACTGTAGTTAAGATGCTGATTTGTGCATAAAATGGACTTTATTGGATTAAGTGGACTTTGCGTGTCTCTGTGTTTGTGTCCCGTGTGTGTATGTGTGCAGTCTCCGTTCCCAGGCGATGATGAAGAGGAGGTGTTTGACAGCATTGTGAATGATGAAGTCCGCTACCCACGCTTCCTCTCCACTGAGGCTATTGGCATCATGAGAAGGGTAACAGTGCACACACATTTTTCCACCACCTTGCCATCTTTGTCACTCAGACTATACATGACAAATGCTGCACTTACATGTGAAACACTTAATCACTGACTCTGACACGCACACTTAACCACGGGTCGCATTGATGTTCGAACACAGCAGCTTCCTATGATTTCTTATTTCTGTTTGCGTGTGTGTAGCTGCTAAGGAGGAATCCAGAGAGAAGATTGGGTTCTGGTGAAAAGGATGCAGAGGAAGTGAAGAAGCAGCCATTTTTCAGAGTAAGTGTATTTTGGCAACGTGTTCATCGAACAGCTCTCCTTTAAATATTCAAAACTGATCTGTTGACCCTCATCCAGATCTTATTAGTTACACTTCCTGTGAAAAAGCAATAAGAAATATTCAGTTTTCAGTAGCAGTTACAGGTCTGCTACAGTTTTTAATAGACACAATAACAATGTTATACAAATGCTTTGAAATAATCTTATCAAAGACTATAAAAAACATTGATGCCTGTGCTGAAAGATCATTAAAGTGGTTTGTTCCAGGCCTTTGGAAAAAGCCGCTTTAATTTTCCGTCCTGCCACTTAGATGGAAAGTTATACAGAACTAAAATCAGCAGATGCTTAATTCACCTTTTAAAATATTCCTCTTCTCTTTTCTCTTTCTCCCTCCAGAATGTTGACTGGGAGGCTTTGCTGCAGAGGAAGGTGCCCCCTCCCTTCATTCCTTCCATCGGCGGCAAGGAGGATGTCAGCAACTTCGACGAGGAGTTCACCACCGAACCTCCGGCCCTCACGCCTCCACGTGAGCCCCGTGTGCTTTCCCGCAAAGACCAGGAAAGCTTCCGGGACTTCGACTACGTCTCTGACCTCTGCTAGTGGGCCTGTAGCTCACTGATGCAGAGGAATGTTGGATTTAGATTTTTGAAGGCCTCGCGGCGGTTTTAGTCAGAGCGGACCGACTGACTGTCCGAGCTTGTCTGCCGTCTTTTACACTGTGAACTGAAAGCAGAGAGCGTGAAGATCCTGGACTGAAAAAAATAAAAGCCCGGGCAGGTAGTTGCCGGGGTGAAATCTTGTATCACAAACGAAGGAGAAACAAAGGCCACCTCTCCAGTCAATGTACAACATACCAGTATCTTGCAAACATCCTCTTATGCGTCAATGTAGTCACCTGTGCCGCTGTGAGAGGAGAAGCTTGCTGTCTTTTGTACTATTGACTGTTTAGAGGTTGCTTAGTGGCCTCTCATACCAATGCCTTACATTTGTATTTGTATTTGTTCCATAGAAAAGCATTTTGTTTTTATTTTATGGCCCTTTATGTACAGGAGGGGATACAGTGTGCTGAAGACGAAGAGAAAATTACAACTTTTAGAGGGAATTTGTGCTAAAAGCTTTTCTAGCACTCATGAGATGACAACCCTCTGATTTTAGGATGGACTCTAGATGAACTATTAGTGAGCTATGGGGTAAAGAACCACTTTATGATTTCACTGCGGTGGACTTTTTAATGAAATGTCCACCAACTACTTTTTTAAAATTGTGAAGCTTGGATTTTACATCAGGAACTTGCAAATGAGTGTTCGTTGTCCTCTGTGTATGATTCATTACGCTTCACAAAACTAGCTTTTTATTATCGGTCACTGTTTTAAAATGAATTTGATATGACCATGTGCAGCACACGTGAACATCAGCATAAAAAGCTATGTGGCAAACATCAAACAATTTTTTTTTTTAATTAGGAAAAAAAAAATCAATAACACTAAACTGTGATGTAACAGACTCATCAACATGAGACACATTCATCTAGCTGCTACCAGAGTGTTGTGAACATGAAGTTAGTCATTTCCCTCCAACACGTTTAAATCTTTGAACTCGGTGGCTGTAAGACTTAAGCCACTCTCAGGCTGAATCCACCTGCTGTGGTCACTGCGGGGTTCGGTCTCCAGTTTCTGATTGAGATCTTGTGGAAAATCTGGGTGGTGCCATAAGCAAAGCAAACCTCATTACTTTTCCACAGTGGAACCAATTAGAGAGCTCACTGCCTTAGATCCCAGTTCTCTTGGCAATACGTTTCTAAATGAACAATATATCATTAGAGAGGAAACGGAATGATAAATGTTGAGAAAACATGAGCCAGTGGTGAAAATGTTACAGGAGAGGTTTGTTGTGAAGCTGTATTTATGACCGTGTGGATTTTACTTATCTCGTGTACGACAATACAAAACCCTGTGACAGTATAAGATGACTTATTTTATAAAGAAAACCTGGAGTGACTTTCATGTGTGTTTATTGTTGTCGTGGAAAAGTTCATTCAGGCAGAAGTGCCGGAAAGTGAAGTTTAGAAAGAAACAAATGCCAGTAACTTCACAAATGCACTGTAGATTAAAAAGGTAGGCGCTGCCTTTGTAATAGAGCATTATGAATGAATGGGACAGCATTAAGTATTTGAATTCAACAGTTTTAGAAATAATACAATATCATTTATCAGAATAAAGTAGAATTGTATGATAATATAGTACAATTAGTTCCATTTACTATATATAACACAATATCACAAGAAATGATTTAAGTGCCTTTTGGTGCTCAGAGGTCTGTGACCTGATAAAATGTGTTTTTGACTGTAAATCAAGAAGTCAAAATTAATGAGGAACTTTACTGTTGTGTCATAATGCTTTGTAAAAGGTTAATTCATAGGTACCCTATATGAAATATGAACATACATAGATGTGAAGTGTTACTTGACATGTGAGGAGATGACTAGTTTTATTAAGCAATCGAGAATTACATGTTACAATAATAAATAATTGAAATTTGTTAGAGTCCTAAAATATATGTATGGTAGAAATGTGCAAATTCTCCCATGTTAGAGAAGGCCCAACCCTTAAAGGTCTGGTATTTTGGCTTACGGAGTGACTGAAGTCATCCATCCATCCATCCATCCTTTATCTTTCTATCTGTCAGTCAGTCAGTGCTTATGGCATGCGGGTCCTGGAGGCAATGGGCAAAAGATGGGGTACATCCTGGACAGGTTGCCAGTTAGGATCACCAATAAGTAAACACACTTGTCTTTGGGCCAGAGAAAGGCCACACAGAGACCATGAAACGTTCACACAGAGAGGCCCTAGCCAAGGTTCAAACCCAGATGCACCATGCTGTCATGTGACTGTATCAGTCATTGCATCACCATGCTGCTTTTTCATTTGTCAGCTGGACTAATTAAGTAACCAGCTAATAATTTCTACTCTAAAACCAAGTACCAGTGAAACGCATGACATTTAACATAACCGTTTGATTCATAATACATTTTCGTTTTGATATCACCCAGTGTAGCCTTTTAAACACGAGAGGTGGATTGTTGAGGATCAAACATATTAATTCCTATCCATCATTTGCTCCTTTGAGTCTTTGTACCAGCTATGTATTTAATTATCTTAAGCCTGACATCTAACCTCTTACCGAAGCACTACTTATGGAAAGACCACTTTTGTTACATAAAATTGAATTATACAAATGGACATCTCACTGTGAGGAATGAAAGCTGTAATCATTCATTCTTTCATTCATCTTCTATAACTGCTTGTCCTCTGGAGGGTCACGGGGGGGGGGGGGCTGGAGCCTATCCCAGCTGTCACTGAGTAAGAAGCGGGGTACACCCTGGACAGGTCTCCAGTCCATCACAGAGAGACAGACAACCATTCACACTCATGCCTACAGCCAGTTAAGAATCACCAATGAACCTGGAGAGAACCCACGCAGACCCAGGGAGAACATGCAAACTTCAGACAGAAAGGACCCAGAGGGAATCAAACTCAAAACCTTCTTGCTTTGAGGCATCAGTGCTACACACACCACATTGTAAACAAAAGTCACAGAGAATGATCTGAATCAGCTGCTCCCTTCTTTGCTTCCCCTACACTAGCCATGTGAGTTTCGGTGTACACCATTCACCTTAAAAAAAAAAAAAACTCAACTCCCACCAGTCATTTAGACCTGATGAAGCTACTTAGATGAGTGGTGAAGCTCAAGCAAGGCCATTTGGTTTGTTGTTTTGAGTTTTAATTGCTGAGCTCAGTTCATTGTCAGACTCAAACGTCTTTAATATCATTGTGTAAGTGTATATGGTGAAATTATTAGCTGCAACCCAAGTGGTGTATCCATTCACAATACAACAGAGCATGGGATATTCTAACAAAAGAATGAAATTATGAAATGAAATGTCATAGGAGCCCAATAATTAGGGTTCAAGCAGCGAAGCTGCGTAGAAGCCCTATTGTGATTGTTAGTTTTCTTATTATTAGGGTTCAAGCAGCGAAGCTGCGAGAAGCCCTATTGTTAGGGTTCAAGCAGCGAAGCTGCGTAGAAGCCCTATTGTGATTCTATGTTTTCTTATTAGGGTTCAAGCAGCGAAGCTGCGTAGAAGCCCTATTGTGATTCTATGTTTTCTTATTATTATTATTATTATTATTATTATTATTCCTAATTCTTCCGCCATGGGCGTCTATGGCAGCTCATAGAACCGTATGGTAAAAAGTTGTAAAGATTGGGCACATAGCTTAAGGTCAGTCTCAATATGACTTTGACTGGGTTGCATGTAAGCGCCAAGTACGGTCTAGCGCCACCAACGGGTCAAAGTTCGAAGTACATTTATGCATGTAACTTTTGAACCGTGCGTCCGATTTTTGAAAACAAGGTATCGTTGGAATCCTTGGATCATGACGATTGCAACGCACCCTATGACGTCATAATGCATCGGATAGATTTTTCGCAATTCACGATTTTGTTGAAAAACGAAACTAATTTTCAGCGGTCACAACTTTTGTCCGATTCTCACGGAAATTGGCACAGACTGTCTTCTGACCAATGCGCACAAAAGTTACTATCAGGCGTCCGCAGCTTCGAAACCGTTTGGCCGCTACAGCCAATCAAAAGTGGCGGCGAAGGCGGCGCTCATATCTCTGCAACGATTTGGTGCACTGCAACCAAATTTGGTAGCATTGACACTATCGGCACTATTGCAAATGAACTGCTTGAACCCTTCATTGCTGCTTGCAGCTATATTTATTATTATTATTATTATTATTATTATTATTCCTAATTCTTCCGCCATGGGCGTCTATGGCAGCCCATAGAACCGTACGGTAAAAAGTTGTAAAAATTGGGCACATAGCTTAAGGCCAGTCTCAATATTACTTTGACTGGGTTGCATGTAAGCGCCAAGTACGGTCTAGCGCCACCAACGGGTCAAAGTTCAAAGTACATTTGTGCATGTAACTTTTGAACCGTGCGTCCGATTTTTGAAAACAAGGTATCGTTGGAATCCTTGGATCATGACGATTGCAACGCACCCTATGACGTCATAATGCATCAGATAGATTTTTCGCAATTCACGATTGTGTTGAAAAACGAAACTAATTTTCAGCGGTCACAACTTTTGTCCGATTCACACGGAAATTGCCACAGACTGTCTTCTGACCAATGCGCACAAAAGTTACTATAAGGCGTCCGCAGCTTCGAAACCGTTTGGCCGCTACAGCCAATCAAAAGTGGCGGCGAAGGCGGCGCTCATATCTCTGCAACGATTTGGTGCACTGCAACCAAATTTGGTAGCCTTGACACTATCGGCACTATTGCAAATGAACTGCTTGAACCCTTCATTGCTGCTTGCAGCTATATTTAGGGTTCAAGCAGCGAAGCTGCGTAGAAGCCCTATTGTGATTCTATGTTTTCTTATTATTATTATTATTATTATTATTATTATTATTCCTAATTCTTCCGCCATGGGCGTCTATGGCAGCTCATAGAACCGTATGGTAAAAAGTTGTAAAAATTGGGCACATAGCTTAAGGCCAGTCTCAATATTACTTTGACTGGGTTGCATGTAAGCGCCAAGTACGGTCTAGCGCCACCAACGGGTCAAAGTTCAAAGTACATTTGTGCATGTAACTTTTGAACCGTGCGTCCGATTTTTGAAAACAAGGTATCGTTGGAATCCTTGGATCATGACGATTGCAACGCACCCTATTAAGCCATAATGCATCAGATAGATTTTTCGCAATTCACGATTTTGTTGAAAAACGAAACTAATTTTCAGCGGTCCCAACTTTTGTCCGATTCTCACGGAAATTGCCACAGACTGTCTTCTGACCAATGCGCACAAAAGTTACTATCAGGCGTCCGCAGCTTCGAAACCGTTTGGCCGCTACAGCCAATCAAAAGTGGCGGCGAAGGCGGCGTTTTACATTTGAGCTCATATCTCTGCAACGATTTGGTGCACTGCAACCAAATTTGGTAGCATTGACACTATCGGCACTATTGCAAATGAACTGCTTGAACCCTTCATTGCTGCTTGCAGCTATATTTATTCTATGTTTTCTTATTATTATTATTCCTAATTCTTCCGCCATGGGCGTCTATGGCAGCCCATAGAACCGTATGGTAAAAAGTTGTAAAAATTGGGCACATAGCTTAAGGCCAGTCTCAATATTACTTTGACTGGGTTGCATGTAAGCGCTAAGTACGGTCTAGCGCCACCAACGGGTCAAAGTTCGAAGTACATTTGTGCATGTAACTTTTGAACCGTGTGTCCGATTTTTGAAAACAAGGTATCGTTGGAATCCTTGGATCATGACGATTGCAACGCACCCTATGACGTCATAATGCGTCATGATAGATTTTTCGCAATTCACGATTTTGTTGAAAAACGAAACTAATTTTCAGCAGTCACAAATTGTGTCCGATTCTCACGGAAATTGTCACAGGCTGTCTTCTGACCAATGCGCACAAAAGTTACTATCAGGCGTCTGCAGCTTCGAAAACCGTTTGGCCGCTACAGCCAATCAAACGTGGCGGCGAAGGCGGCGTTTTACATTTGAGCTCATATCTCTGCAACGATTTGGTGCACTGTAACCAAATTTGGTACCTCGCTTCCAGACACTGTCCCACATGCACAAACAAAATCTGGTGTCTTGTGGTCACTAGAGGGCGCTATAAGTAGCAAAACATTGTTTTTGCTCATATCTCTTGATGCGTTTTTACTTGAAATGAAATTGTGATATCTGCACATACCGTGGGTTGCCCCAGTGACAGTTCACACCAACGTTTCGTGTTAGCCAATTGGAGTCGGCGGCGAAGCCCCAAAACAGGAAGTTTGCTTATATCTCGGTGACGCTTTGACGTCTGAACACCAAACTTAGTCACATGCTTTGAGACTCCCTTAGAAGTGCGCAATTAAAAGTTGGTGTCATTCAGCCACTAGGGGGCGATGTAATTAGCAACATTGCGTTTTTGCTTATAACTTTTGACCCATATGCCTGATATTCAAAAACATGGTACTGTTGGACTCCTTGGATGATGCCGAGATCAACGATACCAATGATGTTCATTACGCCCCAATGGATTCTCCTCCATAGTGGATTTTGTTGAAAGCGAAACGAAATTTTCAGCGCTCGCAAATTTTGTCTGATTCTCACCAAAATCAGCACAGACGGTCTTCTGACCAATGCGCACAAAAGTTACTATCAGGTGTCTTCAGTTTCAAAACCGTTTGCCCACTACAGCCAATCAAAATCACTGGTGAAGGCAGCAAACGTGATACAAGCTCATATCTCGGGAACGGTGTGACGTATCAAAACTAAATTTGTAAGTTTGTTTGGAGACCCTGTCCCGAAGGGACATTTCGAATTTGGTGTCATTCGGCCACTAGGGGGGGCTGTGATTAGCAAAAGTCTCTCATTCGGCCACTAGGGGGACTATTTACTTAGAAAACATTGCGTTTTCCCCTACAAAAACATGGTACTGTTGGACTCCTTGGATCATGCTGACGTTATCAGCACTATTGCAGATGAACTGCTTGAACCCTTCATTGCTGCTTGCAGCTATATTTAGTGGCCAAGCAGCGAAGCTGCGTAGGACACTATTGTGTTTGTACGTTTTCTTCCCTATTATTATTATTATTATTCCGCCATGGGAGTCTATGGCAGCCCCTAGAACCGTGCGGTAAAAAGTTTTGAAATTTTGCACACAGCTTAAGGACAGTCTCAACATTAATTTGACCAAGTTTCATCTAAGCACAAACCACGGTCTAGCGCCACCAACGGGTCAAACTTTGAAGTACATTTGCACGTGTAACTTTTGAACCGCGTGTCCGATAATTGAAAACAAGGTATCGCTGGAATCCTTGGACCAAGCCGACTTCAACGCACCCTATGGCGTCAATTTCCGCCATGATGGATTTTCCGCCATTTTGGATTATGTCAAAAACACGCCAAAAGTTTCACGGGTCGCAAATTTTGTCCGATTCTCACGAAAATCGACACAGACCGTCTTCTGACCGACGCGCACAAACGATAGTATCAGCCGTCTTCGGAAATATGAGCGTTCGCCCGTAACAGCCAATCGAAATCGGCGGCGACGGCGCCGTTTTCCGTTTGAGCTCATATCTCGGCAACGCTTCGGAGCAATGACACCAAATTTGGTAGCACGCCTCCAGACTCGGTCCCAAGCGCACGGACAAAATCTGGTGTCTCGTGGCCACTGGGGGGCGCCATAATTGAGAAAACATTGTTTTTGCTCATATCTCTCGATGCGTTTTGATTTGAAATGAAATTGTGACATCCGCACATACCGTGGGTTGCCCCGGTGACAGTCGATGGTAACTTTTCGCGTTAGCCGATCGCAGTCGGCAGCGACGCCGCAAAACAGGAAGTTTTCTTATATCTCGGAGACGCTTCGACTTCCGAAGACCAAACTCGGTCACGCGCTTCGACCCTCGCCTAGGAGTGCCCAATAAAAATTTGGTGTCATTCGGCCGCTAGGGGGCGACGTTATTAGCAAAATTGCGTTTTTGCTTATAACCTTTGACCCGTAGGCCTGACATTCAAAACCCTGGTACCGTTGGACTCCTTGGATCGTGCCGAGGTCAACGATACCCACGATGTTCATGTCGCCCCGTCGGATGTTCCGCCATTTTGGATTGAATCAAAAACACTTCAGAGGTTTCACAGGTCGCAAATTTTATCTGATTCTCACGAAAATCGGCACAGACCGTCTTCTGACCGACGCGCACAAACGATAGTATCAGCCGTCTTCGGGTTCCAAACCGTTCGGCCGCTACAGCCAATCGAAATCGGCGGCGAAGGCGGCAAAGCGGTTTCAAGCTGATATCTCAGCAACCCTTGCAGGTATCAAAGACAAACTTGCTGCAGCTACTCAGGAACGCATCAGGACGACGCTCAAAGAAATTGGTGACCTTTGACCTCTAGGTGGCGCTGCAATTAGCAAAACATGCATTTTGGCCTGTAGCTCTCGATGTGTTTGGAATTAAAATGTACTAATGGTGTCTGGTGATAGTGCAGGTCGACTTGTGACGTCATCGTCATCGATTCGGCCACCATATTGGATTTCATCAAAAACATCAAAAAGTTTTCACGGGTCACAAATTTCATCTGATCTTCACCAAATCTGGCACAGGCCGCCTTCGGACCACGCCTCATCAACGCCTTGCTTTCTGGAGCGACTGGCAACAGCTTTCGCCCGCGACAGGCCGTCGAAATCGGCGGCGGAGCCGCCGAACTGGAGTTGACCTCGTATCTCGACCCATCCTGTGTTGTTTGACTTGAAACCTGCTGTGACAGCTTAACCTGTTAACCCCTAAGCATATTTTAAGAAACACGCCTAAAAATACATTCCCAAAGTAAATGAAGAATTGTTACACAATTGCATGGTTCATATGCATGTCCTTGGTGTCTGGGGACATCTACAGACCTCGGGGAATCTATTCCCAGTGTCAGAAATGTTGTATCTGCTACTATACTTGATTTAATTGTATGAAATGAAAGGAGAAATGTGAAATGTCTATCCTCGCCTAATTTTTCCCCTATTTGTAAGAGGATAACCAGGGCCTGAAGTTAACTTTTTTGGCCACAGTAGTTTTTTACCAGCCAAAACTTTTTTGTGCCTAAAACAAAGGCGAATGACTCAGAAAATGCATAAGAATGGTTCTTGAACTTGTACAGAACACACATTAAAGTGCTTAATGTGTGTTCTGTCAGGTCTACTCATAAATGAGACTGGTTAAGTCTCATTTAAGTTCATATGCATGTCCTTGGTGTCTGGGGACATCTAGAGACCTCTGGGAATCTATTCCCAGTGTCAGAAATGTTGTATCTGTTACTATACTTGATTTAATTGTGTATGAAATTGTGTATGAAATGAAAGGAGAAATGTGAATTGTCTATCCTCGCCTAATTTTTCGCCTGTTTGTAAGAGGATAACCAGGGCCTGAAGTTAACTTTTTTGGCCACAGTAGATTTTTACCAGCTAAAATTTTTTTGTGCCTAAAACAAAGGTGAATGACTCAGAAAATGCATAAGAATGGTTCTTGAACTTGTACAGAACACACATTAAAGTGCTTAATGTGTGTTCTCTCAGGTCTACTCATAAATGACACTTAACCACTCTCATTTATGAGTAGACCTACATAATGATTACAACTGTATCTGACCTGGTGTCGTGGCAGGCATTTAGAACAAAAAAAAAAAACGCATCGAAAAAAGTCGAGGTAACCAGAGGTTTACCTCGGAAAATGAGACCTCAATCGAAAGCTTGTCATCTCAGCTGCAGTGTAATTTACGCTGCAGTACCAACATACAACCAGCAGATGGAAGCAAAGGACCGTGTATGAAATCGAGCAGTGACAACACAATGCGGGCTCCTGTGCTGTTTGTTTTGAGCGGAGCGTTCACCGGGCAGACTCAAAATGGCCACGAAAGGGTAGGGAAATCTGCTTTGTAATTTGATGTAATATTGAGACATAAACACACACGTGTCAACAACAAAATGCGAACTTTTGCACCGTCGTTGCTACGGGGCTTACGTTTGCTGGTTTAGTGTCGGACTATGTTTTGCTTTGTATGAGCGGAAGGATCAACTCCTCTGGTTTGTTTTGTCTTAACATGATGCAATCGATCGAGGGGATATAGAATACCACTGCATTTAGTTTCGGCTGTCCCGTATATTCACCCAGCTGTTGTTGTTTTTTTAGTTAAATGTTTGAATTATTGCCGAACAAACTGTCTTTGAGAAAAATACACTTAGACTGTTGTTTTGGTAGCTTTGAAGCCTCGTCTTTTGGAAACATTTAGAATAAAAACCGACCGCAGCATGTAAATAACTTTTGATACGCCGTAAACACTTTAACGCTATTCTGGACCCGGTACCGGGTCCGTCGGGCTGACGCGACTAGGTTTAGTTGCGTGACAAGTCTGGACGGCCGAACTGCCTGCTTGGCCACGACAATGCTGCTTGCAGCTTTAATTATTATTATTATTATTCCAATTCTTCCGCCATGGGCGTCTATGGCAGCCCATAGAACCGTATGGTAAAAAGTTGAAAAAAGTGGGCACATAGCTTAAGGCCAGTCTCAATATTACTTTGACTGGGTTGCATGTAAGCGCTAAGTACGGTCTAGCGCCACCAACGGGTCAAAGTTCGAAGTACATTTGTGCATGTAACTTTTGAACCGTGCGTCCGATTTTTGAAAACAAGGTATCGTTGGAATCCTTGGATCATGACGGTCGCAACGCACCCTATGACGTCATAATGCATCGGATAGATTTTTCGCAATTCACGATTTTGTTCAAAAACGAAACTAATTTTCAGCAGTCACAAACTTTGTCCGATTCTCACGGAAATTGTCACAGGCTGTCTTCTGACCAATGCGCACAAAAGTTACTATCAGGCGTCTGCAGCTTCGAAACCGTTTGGCCGCTACAGCCAATCAAACGTGGCGGCGAAGGCGGCGCTCATATCTCTGCAACGATTTGGTGCACTGTAACCAAATGTGGTAGCGTTGACACTATCGGCACTATTGCAAATGAACTGCTTGAACCCTTCATTGCTGCTTGCAGCTATATTTTTATATTTAAAATTGCAGCATTGTGCCAGACTGGCAGCTTTGAAAGATCCCTCTGTGGACAGTAACTCACATGTATCAGCTACTATTGATTTTAAAGTGACTGTAACATTGAGACAGATGTGTGACATGTGGTCCCGTTACTGCAGTGTGTGTGTGTGTGTGCGCGTGTGTGCGCTTCAGTGAGTGTGTTGCTGGCCTGCCTGCCAGAGAGGGGAGTCGAGAGCTCTGCTGGGAACTACATGGTGCTCAATTTTTCAAGATGTCGTCGCTGGAACAGAGGCTGTCGCGAATCGAGGAGAAACTAAAGCAGGAAAATGAAGAAGCTCGCCGGAGAATCGACCTCAACATCGACATGAGTCCGCACCGACCACGTCCGAGGCCCAGTGAGTGTCCACCGGGGAGGACCGGGGTGTCGGTAACGGCCAGAATAGAAGGGGGAAAGATCGGAGAGGCGGAGGCAGGAGGGAGGGAAGGAGTTGGGGTGTTATGCTGTTCTCCTAGCTATAAGCTCCGTGCTAACAGGCTAGCTACATAAACAAACACCGACTCAGCTTGGTTTGTTGATTTTTACTGTCAAATCAAGCACTAAATAAGCCATTCAGTTTCTGTAGTGGCAATTGCAAGGTGTCATTTTGAAAACTGAAGCAGTGTCATGAAATATCTCGCCGGCAGTCACGTCCCGAAATCTGTTTTGATTCTGTCCTGTCAAACATGCTAGGCTAACAAGCTAGCACTGATAGTCGGTGGCAGGCCCAGCGTCAGTTTGAAAATTTCGTGTAGTTTACAGTCTTCCTGTGAAATACTGCGGGCATGCCATTTATCCCCAGTCTGTCTGTATGCTCACGGGTTTTGTCGACTATTTGTTTTCTTGTGACTTTTGCAACAAGTCCGTTTTTGTTGCCATTTTTGATCCCTTGGCGAAACAGAGGCTAATTTGTTGAAGCTATGTGCCGCTAGCTAGCGTTGAACAAACGTTAACTACTGTTGTCTGCGGTGTCAGCGGCGTTGTAAACACATCTACTTCTTAACACAGAGTGGCAAAATGATACAATTGCGTGTAGACATATTGAATAAACATCCCCAGTGGTTTAAAGTGGCGTCAGGTCAGTGTTGTAGGAGCTGGTGAAGCATAAGTGTTGGGCCTTTGATGGGAAAATCGAGCAACAGACTGGTTCAGTAGGGAGCTTGTCTTTGGACACTAGACTCTGTGGTGCCTCTCTGTTATCTTACCAGTGGAACTGTCAACTTTTACGACTTGCTGCCTGACATTATTTTTTCCTACAGATCATCCCTTCCTGTCCTTTGGTATAGGATGTAGGTTTGAGAGAATAAACTGCTTTTTCCTCGTCTTATTTTATTATTATTGTTGTAGTTTGGTCTGTCACAATGAAAGTGTAAATAAGAATTATGATGAGGTAATTTCCTTATTGTCAAATCTCACCTGAAGACCAAAACCAACCATAATTGATTCTCCTCACACATACTTCTGTCCAAAGCCTGATGAAGCTAATATCTCTGTGATGTACACTTATTTGCCACTTCATTAGGTCCACTAGTGAAAAGGATTCACTAAATCTTCATGAAGCTCATGGTATTCAGTATTTGTTTCATGTAACTGAGAGAGCTGTTAAATCAGCTGTAGTTTTTGGAGGCTGTGGTCTTGGAGCTTTTGTATTTTTCTGACACTTAAATTTTTAGTCAGTGGGCTAAGCTGAAGAACAGATACGCTTCACTGTTTGATTCAGTTAAGTGTAACAGCACCACAAATTGTGTCCTCCAGAATGATCATTTAGTTCATTGACCACCTTTCTGATGCTGTTTCAACATAAACCGAGTAGTAGAGCAGTCGTGAACACAGATTTTGAGCAGGACTGGTGTATTGACACACATTCATAAGTGAATATAGATCATAAAATTTATCCATTAACGATCGGGAAACAGATATGCCATTAATAGTCTGTGTCTTTGGGGCGCCTTGATGCGCTCCTGGTTGAGGACACACCACTTGTTGAGGCGATTATCCATGCTAAAGGCATAGAAACACCAAATAACTATTTTAAAAAAAATGTGGGTGTGAAGTTCCATGCAGTGAGTTATACATATTTTGAAAGTTGAGAAAAGAAAGCACTGACATCACTTTTATGGTGTAACTGTCTTACAGACACATCAATGAGCTGTACTGTTAGCACTAAGAGATTTGCATTCAGTTGCAATTCATTAAGAACACTACTGAAAACTAATTTATTCTAACATCACCGTCTTGAACTAAATTCTCCTTCTTGACTATTATAATATTCCGTTTTTGTTGAAACAGTCAGAAAAGTGGTCATTTTCTCATTAATGTGAAAATTGTGTGATTTTGTAGGATGTACTTTGAGGTTCCATGGATTGAATTAAATACTAAACTGTTTCTGTTATTTAGCCTATCCCGCTGATGGAAATGGTGTGGACAAAATAACAGAAACATGTGATGATACAATTTTATTGAATCATCATTAATTCATTAGTGCTCAAGTGCTGCAGACAAGGTTGCAGAGCATTGAAAGGTGGCATGGCGTATGGTTGATTTTGGTCTTGATGAGGCTTGTAGGCAATAAGAGAAACATACCAACCCTGTTGTTTTATACAGACTGTTCAGGTTTGTGCATTTTGTTTAAGTGTGAACACGAGTGTGAAAGTCATTTTTTACTTGACAGAGTGTGTGTGTGTGTGTGTTTGTGTGTCTCAGTAGAACAGTACAGTAATGCGTGCGTGTGTGTATATTTTCTTTCCTGTGTCCAGTCATCGTGATCCAGCTCAGTCCTGCTCCAGCCCCTTCCCAGCGTGCAGGTATCATTCAATCCATCGCTCTCTCTGCCACTGCACTCCCCCCACCTCCCAACACCTGTGTCTCCCATTCCACCCTCTGCCCCTCCTTCCTCCATCATCTCTGTCTGATTCTGATTTCTCTTTATTTTATACCACTCTTCAACAAACAAAATATTCTCACTATTCAGTACTGCTACTTCTCTTAGGGTGGTCTTCTAAATCACTCTTCTTGCATCCAGTGTAATTTAGAGTCTGAGAGACAGTCCATTAAAATATATGCCACTTCTCTTACAAAATGGAAAAACAGTCTGTCGTTTTCCAGTGTCAGACCAAGTCTGTCCTGCACCACTGGCACTTGTTAGACCACTGTTGCTGGCTTTTCAGCCAATTCAGCATGTCGGCGGCAGAACAAGTTGGTGAGGGAGATCTCTGATTGGCTTAGTACCAGTTCATAAGAAGAGAAACAACAGAATTTAAAGGGCACGCAGGGCTTTTTTTTTCTTTTTCTTTTTACGTATTTATAATTAACATTCAAATATACAAATATTTTCACAATGAAGTGATCATCTAGAATGAATAAACCGTTCAGGAGAGGACAGCTCTTTATGACGGCTTTTAGTTTGTTCTAGCCTCCCAGCTAATAGCAGCTCGTCTGGTTTCTTACCAGAGTTATTCCTTTCATGCAGGCGCAGAACGTATGTGCCAGCTGGCTGCTGGCTGTAGTTTTTGCATTGAGGTGACTTGAGGTGACTGTAGTACTTTGATGCAGGTTTGTTGTGTCCATGCCTTGAGTCTTAAGGTTAATCTGACCCACCAACGTAGGTTTCTGCCGACCAGGTGGTCTTTTGTGTAACATATAAGGTATGTGAACACATCAGGCAAATGTTGCTTCAAAGACATGGATTTTAACTTATCAGTAAACAAACCCTTTCAAATTTCCTGCACACTTTGTCTCACAATCATCTGATGAATTTGACCTGAATATGTTTAACTCGTGTTTATGAAACCGGTCCTCGGCCAGTCCTGATATTTTATCCCAGCAGTTATTTACACCTCCTCTAAACTCACACCATCTCTCCATCTTTCCACCTCCCTCTGTCCATTCAGTGTGTGTGTGTGTCTGTGCCAGTGGCAGGGCAGTGCTGGTATGTGTTGATGTTCACATTGTGCGTGTGGACGTGTTTTGGATGATTAACCTTTGTTTCGCTGGAGGCAGAGAATCACGGTGCATGTGGCTTTTCTGCACGGCACAATGTTTTTGGGTTGTGTTTTGTTTGACAGTCTCTAATCCAGCATCCCCACTGGTCGGCCTGTAGGAGTGCTGTGAACACTCTGGCCTCTCTTTCTGTTTTCTTTGTGTGCCGACTGAAGACTTGCCTTCCTGTCCGAGTCTGTCTGTCTGACTGACTGTCTGACTTCTAGCTTAGTCTGTGCTATGCAGTTTTGGCTGAACTTCTTTCCCCTCGCTCTCTCTCTCTCTCTCTCTCTCTCTCTCTCTCTCTCTCTCACATCGGACTGTTTGATGTTGTTTGTCTGTATTTCATCTTCTGGCACCTTCCCCTTCCTTTTGCAGCGGCACTGTGTGAGCAGGAGGCGGGGCAGCAGTGCCTGCGACTATCTGTTTTTGTGTGTCTCCTCACTCATGTCTGCCCGTCAATCCTCCCATCCGTCCATCTGGAGCCAGCTGAACTATGGAGATGCAATCTGTGCCAAAGACTGCCTGAGTCTCCCTTTCCTCTCCACACTAACCCCTCCTCCCCTTCACTAACTGATTCTCCCCTTACAGGCAGATGCATCCAGGTGACTCATGGAAACAAACACCCACCGGCACTCTCAGAGGAGCTGCCAGCCTGCTGTATACATTATAATGATAATAATAACATTTGCATGGTCTTGACATTTGAGAAGTGGATGATGGGACATCGCTAATGAGTGGGGAGTTAAACTCTCAATGGCAGCGTTCATGGTCAAGGAGGTCATCAGAGGGGCTGACTTTCTGTCTGAGCATTCGGTTGCATGATAGTACTTCATAGTCCTTTGATAGTGCTTTATGTTGTGCTCTTGACATTCTTTAACATATTTATTTGAAAATGAGTTGGCGCTTGCTTGGACCTGCACCTGATAGTATAAGGCTGGTGGGGTTTTAACACGCCCTCTAATGCATGATGAACATCTGTCTTCATTTGGGGCTTAAAGCATGTTACAACTTCTGTTTTCAATTTAGATTTCAGCACCAGGAACATGTGAACTACACTTACTATTTATTAGCTGTCCAGTGGCATAGAGTCAATACAGTGTGACTTCATGTGAATAATGTCAGCTTTAATGTCAAATTATTGTCCATTAAAACCTTTATTTTTATCATTAATGCTCCTGACAGTTTATCATCTAGCAGTTTTGATAACCTTGCACTCATCAGAATAATTGCTGAGATCTGGGAACACAGTGACATCTGTAAGTAGTTAAATAGCCAAAATAGCACACAGTGAAATTATTTCCCAAACGTGTGCACTCACTGATGATCACCTTGCTTTTCGTACAGTCATATTCTTCTGACGCTGATGCATTCAGAGATCTCAGCAGTGACTTTAGTAAAATGCTGTCATTACTGTTAAGATGAATGTCTGGAGCTGTTTAAATACTCTGTAGTTGTTCACAAAAAACAAAGACTGCACGTCCCTAAACTACCTCCCAAGCTGTGGGCTAACACTGCGCTGTCCCTTCCTGCCTGAGAATGGTGTTGCTTTTGCTCTGAGATAACCATCTTGTTTGTTTTGACACTGGGTCGGGACATCGGCGAAAGAAAAGTTGCTACTTTGGGGGGAGAGAAAAACAAGTTGATATGCTGGTTAAATGCTGTGCAGGGTCTAGATAGCAGTGTTGTAGTGAAAGAACTCTTTGACCTCACCAAGGACACTTTCTCTTGTTGTTTGATAGAAAATTCTTCTCAACCTGTACAACACAAGATTAGATGATATTTTATTTTGTCAGGTGTCAGGAAAAAAAATAAAAACCAAATTTAATATAACATAAAGTAAAAGAAAATATGCAAATTTGTGAAGTTAATAAATCACCACTTATTATCACCTTCTCTATTAGTGTACAGCAACTTTAAATCACTAAAATGATGGATTAAGTGAAACATGAGTGATCACAGGGCCTGTTCAGACCTTGAATTAAGATCCAGTCTGGCCAATCTGACTGTAAGTGACCAGCTTTAGGTACATGTGTTCAGACCTGGCATTAACATACATCTCCAAATACGCCTCCAGACGCTATGTCAGTTTCAAGCTCAGTATGCTAATGAGTCTCTGCCTCATGTGTGCATCATGACTTTGGCTCACGCATTCATTTATTATTTCTGCACTGACATTAGTTAGACCTCCTCAAAACTCATAACTCCAACCCTGCAAGTTTACATATGCACCATGATCAAAGGGAAATAAAGACATCGGTAATTAAAGAAACATATAAAACACATTGCTCCTTATACATCAACATGACTGTATCAATAAATAACCACATGCTGATACATTATTTAATACAGAATCACACTTTTGTACTCCTATTTAATACTTTAGTCAGTTAGGAGCACCTCTGTTGAGTATAGACCGTCTTAAATGCGACTTGGGATGCATTGAGTTTACACTACCAAAAGAATGCAGGCACATGCAACCCAGACCACTTCCAAATGTGGTCAGAGATTGGCTCTCAGTGCGTCCTGGAAGTGTTCACGCCTGTCTTTTACGCTGACCACTTTCCATTGGATTGACCAGATCAGCTTTTAATGCAAGGTCTGAACAGGCCCATAGCCATCTCAAATGCTGTCCTCTGGTGTAAACCCCTTTCCCCCGCCTGTCTTTGTCTAATGTGTCTTGTCTCCCCCCACCCCCCAGCGCTCCAGCTGCCCCTTGCCAACGATGGAGGCAGCCGTTCATCATCCTCAGAGAGCTCACCTCAGCACCAACCGTACACCAGCCGCCCACGACCCATGCTCCCCCTTCCCACGCCTCCTTACGGCCTACAGAAGAGCCTAGAGAAGTATGTGGATGTAATACTGTTTTCTGTGGCATCAGTAGGTTTGTTTGACAAATGCCTTGTTGATACTGAAAAAGAAAAAGAAACCATTTTTAATTTTGAATAAATAACTTTTCTTGACCAGTAGCATGGGATACATTGCATGAGTATTTAAACATCAACTCACATGCTAAAAATGGACACTCAGGATGAGTTCAACATTGTGAGGTTTTTACATGTACATGAAATACTCACACAAACACTGAGCTGCATGAAGTGTCCTTATGTTACACATAATGGATCCACATGCGCAGAGTGTGGGTGGAAGAGGTTCTACAGAAACTCACACAGCATTTATGAGCCAGACATCTCACACTTCATTTAGCATTTGCTGACACTATGATTTTTTTTTCCCATTGCTTAAATTTCTGATCAATAATAATTAGAGCAAAACGTTTGTCATAGCGATTTGGTTCATTCTGCGTCTTTCTTGTCCTCACAGTGCAGAGATCGACCAGAAATTGCAGGAGATCATGAAACAGACGGGTTATCTAAAGATCGACGGTCAGGTGAGATGAGCACACAGCAACACGTGTTACGTTTCGGTTCCCTGCTTGTCGTAACTACAGAACTGAAAATCAGAGTGAGGATGTCTCTTCTGCATTTCTTTCTTCGCACCAGCAATGAATGTAACCTTCCATCAAATGCTGTATGTGTAGCCAGACCTCAACATAGCTGGTTCCTATAGAAAATTGGCATCAATCACACATAGATTGCAACTGTACATTTCCATAGTGGGACTACATTTGTGTTTATTCTGGTTTAGCAACATCTGTTTAAAAGTACAATGGCAGATTTCTTGAAGAAAATTACTGAGGCTATTTAAAAACGTAACCTTTTAGTGTATTTAGATATTTACATCTTGTATCAGGGTTCCTTCATTTGGGCAGCAGTAAATTCACCAATAAGAAAAATAAGCAGGATGTGTCCTTCCTCAGTATTGCTCTAGTTCGACAGACCACAGATAAACAAGGTCAGGATCAGAACTTCATGAAAGCAAACTCTCTCTCAGATAGCAACTGTCTTCTCTGGCAGTTTCTTCTCTATATATTTGTTGTTTTGTCTAGTAGTGGTTGACCGTGTTTAGTTTATGTGTTTTCTCTGTCTTCCAGTCTCATAGTCAGGGTTTGAAGATGGTTGAGAAAATGATGTGACTCATTGTGTCCCCCAGATTGTTTTTAGATCCTCTGTTTAGCCCAGAGCGTTCACTTCATTATGAACTCAATAAGATGTCCCTCACCGCATCAGTGTCACTGATTATTTATTTTTAAAGCAGAGAAATGATGCACTGTCCCACTGTATGCTTGTCTTCTGCTGTAATCTGGGGAGAGGCTTATTACAGATCAGAGCATTTGTCACTCAGTGGCCCAGTACGGTTCACTGTCACAGCAGGATGCAGTGTCAGAACTGGCCTTTTGTCACTGACATGTTTATGTCCCTGTGCTCTTGTTATCCCTATAACAGTGACTTTATGAGCACTCTGTTTACCCACTAAACATTCAACAGTGACCTGATGCTCTCCTCTGCTCCTCTTGTTTCTTCTCTCTCTCTCTGTCTGTCTGTCCGGCCGGGGGAGTTTCTCTGTGCAACCATCACCTTAGTGCCTACTCTGGGCATTTCAGGCTCTGGGTTTTGTAAAGTGTCTTGAGCTAGTTTGTATTGTTATTGATGCTATATAAATGAAATGTAAACTGAATGATGTTATCAGCTTGAAGAGTTTGTTTAGAAAGAGCAAATAATCCACATAGTAATCAATAAAATATGCTGAGCGTGATCTAAAGATAAGATAAGATATGTTTATTAATTATAAATTTCCTTGTCACAGTATCATGGAGTTTGGCAAAAAGATATATATATATACAGAAAAACAGTGACAACTTAAAAAGTTACCTAAAAAAACGCAAATAAAGATTTTTTTGAAAAATATATACCAAAAAAAATATACAAGAAATGCAATACTCTGAAAAAATATGTATAGAAAGGACTATAAATAGAAAGACATTCTGTATATACAGTATGGTGGTGGAGTAAACTTTACAAATAAATAGTTGCTTAAAAAACTTTGAAGAAAAAAACTAAGTTGGAGAGGTAGTGGTTTGTGCAAAAAAGTCAGTGCAAAAAAGCAGATATATTTGTGCAGCCTGATGGCAGCTGGAATGAAGGACCTGCGGTAGCATTCCTTCCTGCATCGTGGATGTAAAGTTTGTTTGTTTGTGCTTGTGCGTTCACAGCGGTATCCAGCAGAGGTCACAGACCTGATTAGTGAGGGGGAGATCGGCAGCGGGACTTGTGGACAGGTCTTCAAAGTGCGATTCAAGAAGACGGGCCATGTCATCGCTGTCAAAGTAAGAACCACCTGCACTGGTCTGTGGCATCCAGCTGTGGTCCACCTCTGTCTCAGAGATGATCCACTTCTAATCTAGCTTCATGTATGCGCCCGCTTAAATTTTAAGTTTAATTTTAATTGACATGGCAGAAATATAGTGATGGACAGCTCCTTCATTGTGTCCTCTCCTGTGTTAAGCTGTCCTAAAAAATCCAGGTTTTAGAAGCCCATGGGTCTTTGTAATGTGAACAGTTTTTGATCTGGTGAAGTCTCTTTGGCTTGTTTTTCCTGTGCCCCAGCAGTCAATATCTTTTTAATTTAGTCTCTCTACATGGACCATAAACACACAAATCCTCTAATCAGCATAGGTTCACTTTCTTTTTCTCTTTTGTGCTTTAATTGTGATTAGTTTACCAACACTGTGGCAGTAAAAACCGTACGTAACAGCCCCTCTATTTTAGAGATGACATAATTGTAGCCAAGCAAGCAGTATCTCAATTAGACAGTCAATCAGCTCGCCAGAGGAGTCTTTGTTTTGCGATTTCCTAAATGCTTGTTTGCTCTCATATGCTCAATGCGCTGCCTGTTGTTTGTTTGTGTTGCCAGCAAATGCGTCGTACAGGAAACAAGGACGAAAACAAGAGGATCCTGATGGACCTGGACGTGGTCCTGAAGAGTCACGACTGCCCTTATATCATCCAGTGCTACGGCGCCATAGTGACCAACGTGGGTGTGCCAAAAACAATTTACAGTTTGTGTTCTTAACAAGAAAATTATAGTACTGTAAATTCACTTTGATTCATCTGAAGACCCCTGACGTTGTAGCCTCTATGTTTTTGTACAGATATTTCCACCAGTGAGAGTGATTTGACTCTTTTGTTTTAGTAAAACTTCCTTGCTTTAAGAACTCTTAAAGATGCGTGTGTGTTTTCATACATGTACAGACGGATGTATTCATTGCCATGGAGCTGATGGGAACGTGTGCTGAAAAGCTGAAGAAGAGAATCCAGGGCCCTATTCCAGAGCGGATCCTCGGAAAGATGACAGTGGCAGTAAGTCACAGGAACGCGCACAAATGGCAAATGTGACATTGCTGACTTGGTTGTCTTACTGTGTGTATTTCTGCTGTAGATAGTGAAAGCATTGTTGTACCTGAAAGAGAAACATGGTGTCATCCACCGAGACGTCAAACCCTCCAATATCCTCCTGGACGCTAAAGGTCAGATCAAACTGTGCGATTTCGGCATCAGTGGACGCCTCGTCGATTCCAAGGCCAAGACACGCAGCGCTGGCTGTGCTGCTTATATGGCGGTGAGTGAAAACCCACACACAAATATTGTACATTCAAAACCCTACAAGTGGCTGTTGGACTGGTTATGACGGTCGATGGCCCTGTTCATATCTGGTATTAACATGCGTCCTGAGTGATCCAACCACAAGTGACCACCTTAAAGTTTAGATGTAGCTATGGAGGATACATTTGTGATCTAATCACTCGGTTCACATTTGGAAGTAGTGTGGACCACTTGTTACCCCATTCCTTAAAACACAGTGTGTCCTGGCCACAATGATAGACCACCAATGAAACTAATGTTGTGTAAATGTAAATGGAGGTTTATCTCGTTGAAAAAAAAAAAAAAAAAAAAAAACACTATTCTGAATGATTGCACAAAAAAAAGACAAGTGTGACGTCTGTTTATTAGTGAGTAGTAAGAGACGGAATTAACAAATGAAAATCTAGAATATCATTTACCTTTGTGTGATTCTTTCATTTAAAAATCTATTGATGGTGTTAATTAGCAACGCGTTCATATTTATGTACCCAGTGTATCCATTTGGAGTTATATATTTTCTCTATTTACCATTATGACAAGACATTTTCCCTTTCACTGCTACAGACAGCACAGTGAAAGGCTTTGTTAAAGTGTGTGGCTTCAGTGAGCAAGAAAGACATATCATATCATTTCATATCGTGTCACCTTTTCTACCATGCATGTAACAAACAGTGCTGTTCTATGTTGAGATCCATTGTTCTGATGCACCTTCTGTTTGCATAATATTCTACTGGACACTGTTTGTGAATTTTTCCAGCCTGAAAGAATAGACCCTCCAGACCCCACCAAACCTGACTATGACATCCGAGCAGACGTGTGGAGTCTCGGCATCTCTCTGGTATGTTATTTATTATTTAATCATTGTCAGTCTGTGAAGGGGTTCTACAAGATTTATGCGTTTTATTTTTCTCTTGTGTCTAAAATAATAATAATAATGATATATACATACATCCCAAAATCAATGCAACTTGTACATTAACTATATTTTATATGACATGCAAACGCAAGAAAATAAAGATTCTGCATATTAAAATATGTTTTTATGAACAGAAAATATGCAGGTTTCTGTTACCAAATACCATGAAAACAGGGCATCATGGAAAAACATGTCCATTATATGAGTATCCCTCATATAACATGTTAAAGAAGAAGAAGCCTAACATTTGGTGTATGACACTTACATTTAGTGTACACAGACTCTGGGACTAAATATCAATGAAATGCTTGGCTGCCCTGTCCTCAGACTTGACAAATTACTAAAATCATAATTTCATTATCTAAAAACTTGCTGATTAATTGTCTGTTCCCACAAGAGAACAGTGATCAATGAATGCATTACTGAATAATGTATAATTAGATTCTCTGATCCTGTTATGTTTGGATGTAAAATGAATCTATGGTTGGTGACAGGGGCATCAGAAGATACATTCATTAGTATTTCCATATTAGAGGGACAAGAAGTTGAGCATACAAGTGTATCCTTTACTCAGAAGTGGAAATATATATATATATATGTGTATATATGAATGAAGGAAGCAAAAATAGTCAAAAAAGTCAAGCATTTGTTGTTGTGGGTGTTAATGCGTTCTTCATGTCCTCTAGGTGGAGCTGGCTACAGGACAGTTTCCCTATAAGAACTGCAAGACAGACTTTGAGGTTCTGACCAAAGTGCTGCAGGAAGATCCTCCTCTCCTGCCTCTCAGCATGGGTTTTTCTCTCGACTTCCAGTCCTTCGTCAAAGACTGGTGAGTAGGAATCTCTTCTAAAGTTCAGAGCTATCAGGTGATTATTTTGTACCTAGGAGGAGATCCAGATGAAATAAACTGATTCCTAATGAACTACGTTCTGTCACAGCTGTGTCCACACACTAAACTGAAATCTTTTTGTTTTTCTCTGTTTTTTCTTTTAAAATTCACTTGCTGCTTCTTCTTTTGTGCATCTTTCTGCAGCCTCACAAAGGATCACAGAAAAAGGCCAAAATACCACCAGTTGCTGGTAAGTCAGTATTTGTAATAAGCCTTACAGACTTCATTCAGATGCACCAGAAGTAGTGTAAGAATAAATGTTGCCTAACTAACCTTTATTCTTCCATCTCCCTCATTACAGGAGCATAGATTCATCCGACGTTACGAGGTGCTGGATGTGGACGTGGCTGGTTGGTTTCAGACAGTGATGGATCGCACCGAGTCGCCTCGCAGCAGCCAGTGTTATAGCCATCAGCACCAACTCCATTCACTCTTCAGTAGGTAGCCTAGCCTTGACCAGCACGGCGTTAGCTTAGCCATACGCTAGACTAGCCTAGCTTTAGCTTTGCCAAGCCCAGACTCGGTCTGTTCTAGTCTAGTCGTTAGCAGCTATAGCTAGCGCTAGACCCAATCTGCCTGTCCATCTGTCCACCGGAGGAACCTGAAGAACCCACAGAGGAGGGAGAGACGGAGACTGAATGGAGGTCTGGATGGACAGATGGAGTAAAGGATGAGAGATGAAAAGGATGGCTAGACAGAAGACATAGGTTTAATAGTATGTTGAATTTGGACAGGCAGACATGGGGAGGAGGGAATAGGAAAAGGTGAACACTGTAGTTAGTATCATTTAATTCACACACTGTTACATCGCACTCACATTGCATCACAGTGTGTAACAGCCACACACTGTCACACAAACTGTTAATGTCTTCTATGTGCTTCTTCATCTCCTCCACTAGCTTCTTTACCAATATCTACAATGTCTGTTTGCAGCATTGATCCAAGACATTGGATTAGTCAACAGAGTAGTCACTACACACTGGAACAAAGCATCTGCTCCTTAAGCAAACACAAACCGCTTGTACAGAAATGATTAGGAGGACAAAACAATATTTGGTGCAATGATGATTCTTCAGGTGTTTCTGATATCACATTCTCAGGCTGTATCTTTATGTGGTCGTAGTGTGTGTGTGTGTGTGTGTGTGTATGTATGTGTATGAGAAAGAGAGTAAACACCTCCACGTGTGTATGTATGAATTAATATCGCTGGCTGTATTTATAAGTGAGGTTATATTTCACTTATTCACCTTCACACTACAGCTCTAACACACACATTTTTAACATGGAAGAATAGTGATCTTCATTCATTTTGCTATAAAATATGTTATCATGTACATCATTTTATTTAGTCGCTGCATAATTGGAAAAACAATGGAAAAATCTCACAAAAAAATTAGTGTGGCATTGTAGCTTTTTAGAAAAGTAATTTATGGTTTTATTTTTTGTGTATTCAGAATGAGTTGAACTAAAAGACTGTTTCTTGAGATGGAGGAATATGAGGAAGAGAAGTGATGAAATGTGAGAAGGAAAGGTAGAGGAAGAAGAGGGAAGTTGAATGCTTACTGATAACTGCTTGGAAGACTTAAATGTTACTAGTGTGAGAAACGAGCGAGGCCTAATTCACTGAGATGGCAGAGAACATGAGCTTATCTTGTACAAAGAATATAAGTGGGGTAGATCTGTGGAGCATTTCTTTACTTTACTCTCTGTTCGTCTACCTCTTCCTCTTCGCCCACCTCTCTGTCTGTATCGGCAGCTTAGCGTGACGTAGTGCTCCACAGTGGTACCAGACCAAAGGCAGCGTGCAGGTTGTTGTTGGTGAAGGAAAAACATTAGACCTGTTCCTACAAAATATCTGATGTTAAGAAGTCACAATGAAGAGGGGTTTTGGAAGAGGTGCCAAACTAAACCGGGGGCCTGCAAGATACAGTTTAATCTAAAAAAGAAAACTCTTTCCTCAGACTTTGAGATAAATGTAAAGCTGCATTACTGTCAGTAATGCATATTAGCAGATTCAGCATCTTAATTCCCATTATTTTCTTTTATATCTTCTTGTTTAGACAAAAAGTCCTAAACCTACTTTATATTCAGAAGGTAGCGATCCACTACGGACAGCAACTTGGCAGTAATTCTGTATGCTGCACATAATGTTGGTGGTAATTTACATAGAGCTGAACCGATAAAAACACCTTGTTAAAATATATTATTACTGAAGTTTTCCCCACCTTTAAGCAAACAAATGAACAAGCAAGCAGCCTCCAGGTAATTCGACTTTGACCTCCCCGACCTCGAGGATTGTTGTTAAGATGAAACATGGATGAGTGTGTCAGGCTTGATAAACAGACATAACTGGCCACTATGTGTGAAACTCCTGTATAGATGTATAAATGTATTTTATAATTTCAGACTGACTAGAGTTTAAACTGCCTCCCCTCTTGCAGGGCCACAGCCAAAGCCTACTAGACGTGCAGTCTCACGCTCCATCATGCAGCAAACCAAATCACTGCTAGACACAGAGAGCTGAGGAGGGGCAGCCATAGAGACAGGACAACTGTTAAGTCAGAGAGAGAGAGAGAGTTCCAGGAATGTTGTCAAGAGGGCAGAAAAGATGAGCGAAATGAAATGACAGGAAGGAGAGGAGGTGATGAGCAAAGTGGGAAGGAATACAGCGAGTGTTAAGAAAGTGGGATGGTAAGGTAAAGAAGAGGTAAGCTGGTGTTAGATGAGACAAAGTTAAGTGTGTGAAAAAGGAGAGAGGAACGAAAGGAAACCAGCCCGAGTTTCACAGCACTGCCGAGCTCTGAGGCTAGCTGATTATTGTAAAAAGCTTTCATGGTGTTAACACCAACCTACCAATTATGATTTTAGCGACTGAGCTAGTATGTTGTGTTTGTGATGTTTACTGTTCTGTTCAAACGATGTTATTTATTTACATGGCTACTGCTGCTACCTTTTTATTGCTTTAGACGCTGCTGTCACTTCTTTTCCCCAAAGGACAAATACTTTATTCTTGTTCTTTTAAGCCAAATAAGTGAATAATGCAATGTCTACACGTGTTACCAAATACTGAAGAGCAAGTCTGAAGAGAGCAAAAGCAAGTGAGAGATGGGAAGATGGCTAGAAAAGAACGTGCAGGGAGGCTGGCTTCACAAAAGTACTAACTCACACAAACTATAAAGACACACCTCACCTCAGACATCACTCATTAATCATTTATATCCCAGCACCACACTACAAGCTGTACAGTGGAGATATGATTAGACGGGATGTCTGTCTGTCCAGATGCTTTTTTTTTTACCCATCCAATACTCTGTCCATCCATCCCTCCATCTGTCCACAGGTCGCCTGCAAGCTTGACAACTTTGACCCTTCACACCAAAGGTGACCACGACTCAACAAGAATACAAATGAGCATTGATGTTATTGTTATTGACATTATAATTGATCACTGTCAGCTATGATATATATATATATATATAAATATATAGCTAGTTGGGGGGGTGCTGTATTATAGCAGTGCCGTGTATGTGTCATATACTGTGCAGGGGGAGACTGGTGCATTAACACACTACAGGGGCAATAAAAGCAGCCGCTCAGTAATTCAAACTCACCATGGGCCTAGCTCTCTTTGGCTTACCTGTCTGCACCGAGGCCCTCAACGTTAACCTGTATCACACAGCTGGCTCTGTTAGCTCTGCCTTTACTCTTCCAGCTAGGAGTGTCTTTCTCAAATCCATGTCAGGAGGGCTTTATGTGACAATTACCCAAGCAGTGAAAGTGTTACTATCACACTGTGTCAAGAAAACAAGTCGTCATCATTCTATAAATATGCCATAACACAGTTATCCCCCACTGTGGGATGAATTAAAGGATTGTCTTATATTCATACAGGAGGACACCCTAGGGTGGATTAAGCACCCAAAACCCTGGCTACATTTCCTCATAATATAACCCTGATATAACCATCTGTTCAGTAACACAGAAGGTAATTATTATTAGTCCAAGCTGAGGAGAGTGAGTTAACTTTGATGTCTTCCTTCTTTAGATTGTATTCAATATTGTTACACTGCAATCTTCAATACATACTAAAATATGTTAAAATGGTAACAGGCCCTTTGAAATAGTTTAAATTGTGGATTAAAGTAAGTAAGTTGTCCTGCAAGGTGAATTTAAGTCAAAGTGCTGAAATGAACCTGCTCTGAAGTATAGGTTACCATGGCAATCTAGAAATGAGCCAGCTTTGCGGTACAGGAAAACCAGTTCATCCCAAAGACAGCTCTGGATCTGTCTTTGTGATGCAGACGTGATGATGGCTGAACTCCGTTAGCTGAGCTTTTGTCTGGTTCTAATGCTGAAACCAGATGTGACCTGATTTAAAGCCTCGGTTTACTTCTCCACTGAACACGTTTCTCCTGCTCTCATAAACTCTCTACATGCTGGAGTTCAGGACTCCTTGTGACAGATCTCCCTGCTAAAACCGTTGTAAATAGACCTGGATCTGGTGCTTAGCATCTGTGAGCTGTACTGCTCTGCCAGCACAGCCTGAGATGTCTTCATTGGTGCAGTTTCAAATATAATCACTGTAGGAGACGATGCACTCTCACTGCAACGTTTACTGTCCAAACTCTGTGTGTCTCGACTAACCCCTGTCCACAGCTGGACCCAGTCTCCCACTGTCAAGGTTCCCTGTTATTAAGCTGATGTGTATTTTATGGACACACACACACACTCACTCGACCAGGCTGCTCGAGTGCATTCCCATCCAGACATCTGATTGGCTGACAGTGACATCATCTCTGTGGATCAGAACCATCTGATTACTAATCTCCATTCACCCACATGTATAAATTGATCTCACTCTACACAGCAATGCTGGCTCCTGCCACTAGTGGCTTCATGTGTATATTAGCCTGTCAGGTGCGAGGCCAGCGGTGTATAAAGACATCAGTTTGTACATACACTGCGCCGTGGCACCGAGCGAGAGTGTGTGTGCGTGTCGTAACCCCATCTGTAAGTAAACCAAATATCATTTTCACTATGCAGTCATTCAAACCATGTCAGCTTGCTTCAACGGGGGAAAAAAAGCCTCCTGTACATACACAGATTCAACCCGGCGACGGTGTGTGTTGCTTTTCAACCCCCCCCCCCCCCCCCCAGTGTCATCAACATCGCCGCCTTCAGCTAGTTCACAGAGAAGAGACAGAGCAAGAGATATGTTTTGAATGAGCTGACAAATATTTAAGGATTGTATTGGGGTCGGGGAGGGACGGGGCTTAGATCGGGGTTCGTAGTTGGGGGAGATACAGATCAATGCTGTAAAGTATATCAATTGCATGTTATTGTCACCGCTGTGACTGCCATTGTTTTGATTTCTGTTTGTTTTTATTTTATTTTTCTTCCAAGACAATGGTCGGTTGGGACGGGGATGCACAAAACTTTATCCTTATTTATGATTTTTACACATATAGTCTGTATTTTTGTTGAATTACTGTGTACTTAGAAAAAGACACACTTTTTTGCCTTTTTTTTTTTGTTCTCTGTCAATTTTGCAATATACTTTCTCTCTTTGGACCCATCACTAGTTGTGTTTGAGGAGGAGGAGCTGTATCTTTATCAGCAGTCAGTGTTTGTTAGAAGTGTCCTGTTTCCTCTCGTTACGTGCCGTGTGTCATTCTTTTCACTTAGCTGTGTGAGCGTGCTGAGAGTGTGTGAAGTTTATTTGTCTACCAAAAGTCTTTATTGACGGTGATTATTATTATTATTATTAGCTTTTATTTTTGTCCATTGTTTTGTTTTTTATTATTCTGATTACTGTTTTGTTATTATTATTATTATTATTATTATTATTATTATTCAGGGCAAAGACGACACCAAATTGAACAAAGAAATAAAGCGTGTGATCCCAGACAGACAGGTTTCTTTAACTGGCGAGGTGGAGCGCTTGTTTTACTCACCGCTACACCGTAGTGTCTGTCCTCCTGATTCAAACCGCCACATAAAGATAAACCTGAAGTCTAATAGTATTTTTGTATTATTAATATTATTATTATTACTATTATAATTATTATAGGTTGTTTTCCTTTGATCAGATATCATGATCAGTTTATTATTTTTCCCGGTTTGGGTCATAAATTGTGTGCTGTTATTTTATTCTTTTTTTCCCCTCTGCTTTTGGATTTTTATTTTATAATTATTATTATTTTTTATTCTTTCTGGTTTGTCTGATGCTGTAGTAAGGAGCTAATGGTCAAACACCAGAGCTTTTTTTTTTTTTTTTGTAATGCTGAGACTGATGTTGCACTTCCTGGGTTTTATTTAGTTTAGTTTTGTGCTGCAGATTGGGGTTGTTGTTGTTGTTGTTGTTGTTGTTGTTGTTGTGCAGAGAGGAGAATGTCGGGTGTTTTCCTTATTTTCTTAAAGTCACAGCAGTTATTTTATCAATCTTATAAATCTGTGACACAGAGCAAGAAAATGATTCAACAGTGTATTTTTCTCACTGATATTTATTTATTGGTCATTTGTATGTTGTTGTTTTTTTTAATTTGTTTTTACATGTGTTGCTTTTTTGTGGAGGGCAAACAGGACTCAAGGTAGAGGAGTAGTCTCTCATTGGCATTTTCTCATTGTGTAGAGAAGCAGGATATTGAATCATCACACTAACTGTTGAGTAGATTAAAAATAGAAACCTGCAGCACAGTAACGTGAACTGTTTCTGGCTTCACTGCAACTGTCACACGTCCATTATTTTGTTTACTGTTTACCCTCTCAGAAGGCCTCGACAAACAGAGCGCTGGTGGTTTAAAGCCTCGGCGTCGTGTATTTGACTCTTTGTGCTCTCTAATAACTCACAGTTAAAGCTCGGTTATCTGAGAGTTTAATGGTTTTTAATCAATTAGTCGTCAGTGCCACCTACAAAACTATTTTTCAGGTGTTTCCACTGATGATAACTAGTATGATAGCGAACTGATTGGCTTGTTGTTAACCTGCACTCCCTGATAGCAAGGTGGGATGCGCCCTGCTTTGATTTGAGGTTTGTTGCTTGGTCTTTCAAAATGCAGTTGTCGGTTTAGATTGCATGACTTTGCTAGTTGTCAGGGTGGAGGGTGAGGGTGGGGGTGGGGGGAGGACTGACTTCAGTCACTGCTGTTGCAGTTCAGAGGCTTCTCATACGTACGACACACCCTGGATATGTTGTCTTGACAGTTGAACCAATCGACACAGCTTTACTGTCCCTTTATTTTTGATTTTGTTTGTTTGTTGGTTTTTGGCTGTATTTTATCCCCCTCCATCCCCTAGTCTCATTTCAAACAGAATAAATGCCATTATATTGTGAATACCTCAGGATTTTTTTGGAGAAAAAAATAATAAAACACTTAAAAATCAAATAAATAAATAAAAACTCATTAAAAAATGTGTCATGCTGCCGTTTTTTCTTTTTTCTTCCCCTGAGGATATTACAGGTGTCAAGTTTCTCCTCAGCAAGGCTGGAGAACCACGATGTGATGCTCAAACTCCTGAAGGTTCAGAAACTACCAGCAGCTTTGGTCTAGTTCCTTGACAGGCAGGTGGAGGAACCTCAAAGGTTCCTGTTGTCCAGAGACAACTCCAGCAGTGCAGCCTTATGTGGCATGAGAGGTGAAACTATGAGGCCCAGAAAAACCTACAAAACATGTTCTGCTGCTCATAAAGATTCAGGTGTGTGATGGGTCTGAAAATGACATCAGTGTTTTGATCACTTCTATGTATTTCGAGATGTGTGGCAGATAGTCGAAGTTCTACTCGGAGAAAGAATTGAAGCTGATGATCAGGATGGAATCAGGGTCAGTGATGGAAGGCCTCTGACAACTCTTTCAGAGGAGTAGCAGTACTTGTAACAAGTGAACTTAACAGACATTTTCATTCACTGATTCATCTTCTGTACCTGCTTATTCCTCTTAAGGGTCGTGGGGTCTGCTGGAGTCTATCCCAGCTGTCATCAGGTTAGAGGCAGACTACACCCTGGACAGGTCTCCAGTCTACCTCAGGGCTAACACAGAGAGACACATGCACACCTGTAGCCAATTTAGAATCACTAATTAACCCAAGCACAGTGGGAGGACGCTGGGGAACATGCTAACTCCAGTCAGCCCATGGATTCAAACCTGGGACCTTCTCACTGGGCCTTTCTGTGAGGCATCAGTGCTAACCTCGCCACTGCGCCGTCCAGTTCTTGTTCATTTCACATATATCCATATGCTCAAGTTTAATTCCTCCTTTAAATTGTAACTCCCATTTCTGTCCACACTGGGGCGCACTTTTCATTCAGTACTTAGTTAATCAGGTAAGCGATGGTGACTTCATCCTGGTGTAACTGCCATATCACAGAGTACAATAACGGTGTGCATCAATAAGGGGAAAAAATCTATAAAACCTTTTTTGTTTTTCAACCTGCATAAACATTTTTGAAAATGAATCCTAAAGATTTTGAATGGATTTCCAGTTTTATAAAAAGTATAATTAATGTATTTATCTTCCGTAACCGCTTGTCCTCTGGAGGATCATGTGGGAGGCCTATCCCAGCTGTCATCAGGCGAGAGGCAGGCTACACCCTGGACAGGTCTCCAGTCTATCTCAGAGCTAACACAGAGACAGACAATCATTCCCAGCCTTCCTGCTGTGGCCTCTACACTTTCCCCTACAGTGATATCTACCACATTACCTGCATGACGTGACAGGACTTGACTCTGATTCAGCTCCTATGTTGAAAGTTGGAAACTTACACACCAGATGGTGTAGATCTGAGCTAATCTGGAATTTCTGAACTAAGCTCACAGTTGTATATATTATGCAGAAGGGGGAAAAAAATGAGTATGATCACCTTATACTGGAGCAACTGTTTGCCTGTCCTGAAGTGAGAGGCAGGAAGCGGCTTTATACTGTATGTGAAGTGGTGTAACAGCAGACTGTGCCCTGTGGCGGCGAAAACGAACCAACAGGATCACGACTGAGTGAAAAAGCAGACTGTAAGCGCTAGAAAGAAGCACTGGATGCACACTGACACAAAATATTCCAAACATTTTTTTTTTTTTCTGTAGTGATAAAGTGAATTCAGGTAATAGTGGACGCATAGCTGGTTCTTCTTGTAAAATGTTGTTTCCACGTCCATCTGCAGAAATATATCTTTTGTGGACAACGCATCCTAAGTCCTTACTTGAGAAAGTAGTTGCATATTTGTTCAGACTCTTCATATTTTATTTATTTTTTAACTTGTACTTATTTGAAATCTAGTTTTAGGAAGCTTAAATTGTGGCCTCGTCTCGTCTTCTCCCGCTTATCCGGGTCCGGGTCGCGGGGGCAGCAGCTTCAGGAGGGAAGCGCAGACCGCCCTCTCCCCAGCCACTTCAGCTTAAATTGTGGCACTTTTCAAAAACAAGTAACAAGCTGCCTTTCTCCAAAGCAAGCATGAGTGTCAGCCACTCTATTAAACAATTAGCTCAGCATTAATCTGTATGAGCTGCTGTTTTATTGCACTGCCCACAGTCAAAGGCACACGCCTCACAGAGCTGGGGGAGTGTGTGTGTGTGTGTGTGTGTGTGTGTGACTGCTGGGTTCATGCTGCGACATGCTGCGTCTCTATCAGCTCATCTTTGATGTGTGACAGATCTGAAACAACAGGAGGACCAGAGCTCGGGGTAATGATGGGGCCTGAAAGGAAACTTTACACCGCAGCAAGCCAAACAATAGAGCCCGCCTCTTTCCACCTCTCTGCTCTCTCTTTGGAAATCTTTTTCTTTCTCTGTCTGCTCTCTCTGACCATATATGGTAGGAAATTAAACCAAAAGCTCATTGGTGGATGGGAGACAAAGTGCAGGTAGACATTTTACCTTGTTTGGGATGTGTAGTGTTAGTTCCAAGATTCTCTTATACCTAATTCAAATGTTTTGATTTAGAACAAGACAGATCATTTGATAACAAGGTTTGCGTGTTTGTACAGACACTGGACCCACTGTCACTAAAACCATCTAATTCTAAACACATGAACCCACTCTCTGTGTTGGTCTACATTTGATTTTTCTCTGCACAGCTATTTGTGCGTTTAGTGTCATGTTTCCAGCTCGGATGCATCCGCCGTGCCACACCCAAGCTCCTGTTGCAGGTACAGACGAGGCTCTGCATTCCCAGACCATATACTCCCAGTGCTCCTACTATACTTTAACAATCTTATATTCCAGATATGTCAGGGAAAAGGGTTTTCATTAATATCACTTGTCTATTAATGTTTTAATTAGTGGCCCATGTTAGAAAAAAAATATATAATGGGTCTAAAATCTAAAGAAACGTGTTTTTAATGTATTGGCAATGACAGGAATAAAAACATGACCAGCATTTGAGAAGCTGATGAATATTTTGTTTCTCTCAGCCTGATAAATAACTTGATTAATCGATACTCAACACTGGTGATGCTTCTTTCTTTTTTCACACTACAAACTGATTACTCAGCCAGCTATTTCTGTTCTGTTATTTCCTATTCCCTTTTTTGTGCATTATAACTGAGTGCCCACAGATCTCATGGTTATCATAGAGGAAGTTCATAGTGAGCATTCTGCATGTGTTAGTCTTTTGAAGCCTTCACTAGACAGCACGACATATTCATTGATCACAAATTGAATAAAATACTAATTTATGAGCATTTTTAATTGTCAAAAACAACACCTGCTTGTTTTAAATGTCCACATTTTGATTTAGGGCAAATGCAGCGACAGACTCACAACTCCTGAATTCTACGTGGAGCTCGTGAATGCAACACCAACCTCACACGCGCGCGCACACAAACAGCGCGTGAGAAGGGGGCGGGGCCTCCAACTCACCTGCGAAAAATAAAACTGGGCGGATCAAAGGTGCAGATCATCACCGAGCCACTCCCGAGCAGCTGGACCGTCTGACAGAGCACAGACTCGGCTGAGGACGGAGTACCGGCAGCGCAGAGGCGTTTGTTTCCACCAGCAGCTTCTTGTTTTGCAAAAAAACGAGGTGTCGTCGAGAAGGACAGCTCTGCTGCAAACACGGACACAGGAAGAGCTCTCACCTGCAGTGCCTGCAGCTGAAAACCAGGTGTGTTCCCTCTTATTGTTTTCTTGCTCCTGCAGCTACAGAGACCTGAGTGGTCCTGCTGCTTTTCCAGCAGATGCAGATGACTTTCAGTTTTAAAATAGAAGTTTTAAATTCTAAATTAATTGGTTTAAGAGAAATGTGGCGCACCTCGCCAGGTGTTCACAGAGGAGCCCTGCGCATGCTCAATTATCTCTTCTTTTTTCTCATTATTGATGCAGCTTGTGTAAAAATGACTTCAAAAGTTGAGACGGCTCTCTTCTCTTCATGTTTGTCACACCGGTACAACCAGTCAAATCTGATGCAGCCATTATCAAAGCAGTTGATAAATTGTGTCATTTAAAAGACTCAACATCAGCTTTGGTCTTTCTGGCAGGAAATAATATTCACACTTCACAACACCACCAGCATTAACAAGACAGGAAAAACAGGCTCATGTTGTGCAATGAAAATTCATGTTTTCTTCTTCGGAATTCACTGTTCAGCTTAAGTGTCTATAGATTCACCGCTGCAGTTCATCAGGTGTCAGGTTTGCATGACATGAACTTTTTTTCCTCTCTTCATTAAACTAACGCTCACACCCAGCTGCTGCTGTGTGTGTGTGTGTGTCTACCCTAAGGGCACAAAATTGGCAGGTTGCTTTGTGTCAGCCATGTAGAGTTACTGTCTGTGATCAAACTGATCTTTATAGACCGATCCCAGCTGGACGGTGATTCTAGTTGTGACTTGTAAAGGCAGTTTTTTGATGCTTCTTCCTCTTTTGGTTGAGCACACAAGCCAAGCAGCAGCAGAAACGCCCTCTCAACCCCCATACTCTGTTATTTGCCCAGAGTGAAATGCGGATGTTTAAAATGTTGTCTCATTTTATTTTGTTGTTGTTTCACACCTTGCTCACGCTGCTCCGCCCCACACCCTGAACATTTAAGTAATCAAACACGACGCTCACACTTCCCCCTCACCCAATCCCTGATGTGTGTTGTGTCACCCCACCTGGCCTCGTACGAGCGGTCAGGCTGCAGATGGCTGGGCTCTCGGCGTTGGGTAATAGCCGGGAAGCTCGGATAAAGCGGGGATTGAGTGGGCGCCAAGAACAGGAGAAAGCAGGAGAGTGGAGATGCTCCTGCAGGAGAACACCAGAGATTAAGGTGGTTAGGGCGGACAATAGGAGCGCATGTGTACGCCGATCAGGTTGAGGGGATCTGCCATGATGGTACCTCTAGTGCTGGGTGTGATTTTTAAAGAGGATGTGTAGGATTTTGGATTTGAGCGTTGACACAGAATCGTAGATTGGAAGACTGCAGTAGCTCGTTTTGTCATTTTCAACCACAAGAGTGTCAAAATGTGCAGAGGCCAGAGTTTGTGCAACTTCCTGAGGAAGTTTGTTCATGGACGACTTAAACAGCGAAGCCACATGTGAATGTCACAAGTTTTCTGTGTGATGGTGTGGTTATTAATGAGCCCCCACGTAATCGAGCTGTGAAGATATGCGATCGCTCTTAGTCATCTGTGGCCTCTGGTTTACGGTGCCGCTCGATGAAAGCAGAAGAGATGTCGGCGTGTTCCTCTTCCTCCCCCACTGATCTTAAAGAGTCTGAGCACATAATGAACTTAGGAGAGACACAGATGACACCTTCTGCACTGATCCCTTTATCCCTCACTGTATAAACACACACTCTATCCATGTCTTTATCTCCCTCTCCGTACACACACAGCGTACTGTTTTTATCATCCGTCCTCAGCCTTTCCTCGCCATCTGAGCCGATACTCGGATACCAAGTGCTGGTATTCTACATCTGCACCTACCACGTCAGTATAATCTTCTCTGATGTTAATGCAGCAGTTAGATGCTTCCTCATTGTCTGTTTTATACGCTGCACAACCTCTAATATTTCCTTTTTGCAAATCCATTTCATTAGTATGTACAGAAACTGATAAAGAATATTTTTGTTTTAAGGCCATCTTTCATGAAACAACTTAATGTAGAACTACAGGTGCTACTAGTCACCCCTTTTGTGCATTCATTGGGCGTCTTTGTTCCTTTTTCTCCTTATCCTTGAAGCTACACTTCACTTATGGCATAAAAACACTGAATCTGTTCAAACTCTGCATGTCCTGATCCCGTGGGCGAACCCGAAGTCTTTTTTTAGATCACTTTTAGTTTTTCTGATGCAGCATTGAGGATGTCTCCAGGGTGTGGTCGGGAAAAGATGACATTTCAGTCTGTGCTCAGACTTGCTCCCACATTCCTTCACCACCTCTCTGCCTGCAAAGCATCCCTCTGCTGACCTCCATCCGGACCTTCGCCTACCTTTTAATTGCAGAGCGAGTTTAAATGAATGGAGCGGGATTACGTGTAACGGCTACATTATTTGTTACCTCTGGTGGAAATTGGGGGATCTGAAAAGAGGGTCGTGGGTAATGAGCAGCAGTCGGGAATTTGTGGAATCCTGTGTAATGAGTTGGTGAGGAAGGAATGTGGGCCAGACAGGGAATGAAGAATAAGAGAGGGAGTCAAACTGTAGAGCTCAGCTGGAAAGTGACTAATAGTTATGTCTGATTGTGTTGAGCCTCAGGTTGTCTTTATATAAGGACTGAAATGAATCATGTTTGTGATGAGCGCTGTTGTACAGTTGGGTTTAAATTTAAATTAGCTGCATGTTCATAAAATAATACAGTGACAAACATCAGCAAACAGCTGTTACAGAGATAATGTGCCCAAACCTATGCTGCGCCTCCTGACAGCCTGGCAGCGTCCACCACCTCATAGAGTGCTGTCTGTCTCTGTGCACGCACAACTCTTAAATATTCATGAGAGAAGTTTGTAGCTAAAACTCATCAGCCAAACTTGGCACACAGACCTGCGTGCATGGTGAGTGACAGGCTGTTGCACAACAAGCAGTGATGACAGATGTTAATCATGTCACAGACACAGATGTAGGTGTTGTACACTGGAAGTAGTTTTTGTCTGGGCAGTATAGTACATTCAAACACTGCAGATAGAGAGTGGAGGGACATCTGATGATGAACCCTTGAGCAAGGCATTTAACCCCCAACACACGTCTCTGGGTCATCGCAGTAATCTTTGTGTGTACAAATGGATGGATTAAATACACATTTTCTCGATCATTCTACTTTAATAATAATTTAATACTTGATTGCTTTTGAAGCATATTAATGTTAGAGATGTCAGGAAGCGTGGCAATCAGTCTCTTAAATCACTGTCATCACTAAGCATTGCTTGTGCCTGTCTCAAGTCTGGAAAGGTTTTCATCTCAATCTGCATCAAAACATGATGCATCAGGCGGTGATGCGTGATTGCCTGCTGGTTGGTTTCATATCCGCATTCTTCATATTCGCATATTCGCATATTCCCTGAATAAAAGACTTTTGGACCGAGTAATGTCTGTTTGAGTTTATCACAGTGCTGATAAACTGCTGTGGTTTTAGTGCCATCAAACTCTGCAGCATCACTTGGAAGTTCATCATTTTAGAGGTCGTGCCTCCTTCACTTACAGAAATCTGGTAACAAACTACAAAGTAAAAATCAGACAGAATTAGCAGTCCTGCAGGATAAACCTAATGATCTAGTGGAGCGTGGTGTAGCCTGTTCTTATCAGAATATCAGTCTGGTAACACAACTTTTGGGGTGTGTTTTCAGAGAAAATAATGAATAGTGCTCCAACCAATCTGAGCCATTTTGTTGTAAAAAACGGGGTTTGTGAGCTGAGCAGTTCTTTGAGGAAGATGGGTGCGTTGCCATGGATGCATTGGTGAGTGAGGAGGGAGATCTTGTACTGGACTCTTGCAGAAATGGGAAGCCAGTGTAGAGCGTGAAGGATGGGTGAGATGTGTTCTGTTTTCCGTACTCTCATGAGGATCCTGGCAGCACAGTTCTGGACCAGTTGTAGCTGCTGAAGGTGTTTGGAGTCGGTCCCGATGAGGAGTGCATTACAATAGTCAAGTCTGGAGGAGACAAAGGCGTGGACTAGTTTTTCACAGTCTTGGAGGGAGAGATTTGGGCGGAGTTTAGCAATGTTTCTGAGGTGGTGGAAGGAGATCTTGCAGAGATGTTTGATATGTCTTTCAAAAGTGAGATGGGGATCAAATCTTACGCCAAGATTTGTTACTGATGAGGAGAGAGGGATGTCATGACCGGAGAGGGTGATGCTGGATATGGAAGCTGACTGGATCTAAACTGAATTTAACCTCATGGTGCTCCGATGTCATGAATGAAGACGTCACACTTACTTTTCTGTCCATCACTGCGTAAAACTCACTCAAACAATTTGGTTGACCCGGCAGATCTTTGCCAGAGCCAGAGAGATCAGTTCCCAACAGAGCAACTCCAGATCAGTGGTCCACCACAAAAAAACTGTGGGTGCGGAATGTGTAGGCTAGCTTCTAGGGTAGGAGATTTTTTTTAATTTTTTATAAAAGGATTGTTATAAAGCACACTGCTATATAGATTGCCTGACAAGATCCAAAGTACAGGGTCCGATACAGCTTCTCCAGTTCTCCTCAAGATGAAAATGACTTCATTTTTGTTTAAATGCTTCTCTTTCTCTGTCCTAAAGCTACCATGACGGACGCAGACAAGTTCCTGTATGGGGACCGCAGCGGGTTGAACAACCCTCTGGCTCAGGCTGACTGGGCCACCAAGAAGCTGGTATGGGTCCCCAGCGAGAAACTGGGCTTCGAGGCCGGCTCAGTCAAAGAGGAGCAGGGAGACGAGTGTGTGGTGGAACTGGCTGACTCTGGCAAGAAGGTGAGAGTCGAAAATTTGTCTTCTCAGCCTGGATTTGTGTTTTAGTGTCAGAGGTTGATGTCCTTAAAAGGCAACTGATCTATGTTTCATTGTAGAAACCTGTATATCTCATTCAGGAAGCCTGTCCAACAAATGCCTTGTTTTTGTCCTCCTCAGGTGAAGGTAAACAAGGATGACATTCAGAAGATGAACCCACCCAAGTTCACCAAGGTGGAGGACATGGCAGAGCTCACCTGCCTGAATGAGGCCTCTGTGCTGCACAACCTCAAGGAGAGATACTACTCTGGACTCATCTACGTGAGTCTGCACGGATACCTGTGTATCCATGTTTATTTAGCGATGCCACAAATGATTCTGAGCCAGAATCTCATGTTACAATCTTCATGACATTTATTTGTGTCCATCATCTTCTGTCTCAGACGTACTCTGGTCTTTTCTGTGTGGTGGTCAACCCGTACAAGTACATGCCCATCTACACGGAGGACATAGTGAACATGTACAAGGGCAAGAAGAGACATGAGATGCCCCCTCACATCTATGCCATCACAGACACGGCCTACAGGAGCATGATGCAGGGTATCACTGTCATATCTGTAAAAACAGCAATATGTACATATATACAGCTGGTTTTAGTGCTGCAACTAATAATTATTTACACTCAAATAAATAGTAAGTAAAACATCAGAAAATAGTGAGTAATTACCAAAATCCAAAGGTGACTTCTTTAAATAGTTTTCATTTTTGTCCCAGCAGCAGTCTAAAATCTACAATATCACGTTCAACACCGTAAATATTAACATTCAAGCAGCAGGATCCAGAGAAAGTTTGACAGATGATTTAACTGGCTGCTACATAACAAAGCAAACACATGTTTTCTACTGCCAACTTCCTCACCTGATGTGGCTTCTCATGTTTCTCTTCCTCCCACAGATCGTGAGGACCAGTCCATCCTTTGCACGTATGTCACTCTTTTCTTTTGGCGTCTTTGTTAGTACTCAAGTCATTTCTTAAGTGTCAAGTTGAGTTTCATACAACATGTTTGTTGGGCCAAGCATAGATTTAGTTTTCTGCTCAGGATGCGCACATCATCTTTTCAAGTCATGTATAAAAACAGTCATAGCTGCTTGAAAGCAGTCTGAGGGGTATCGATCATAGTGATGAACCATCATTAATAATATTCAGATTGCTGTTCCTGTTTAATAATAACGATCTCTCTGTCTGAATCTCTCTTTGTGTTTGTGCAGTGGGGAGTCAGGAGCAGGGAAAACGGAAAACACAAAGAAAGTCATTCAGTATCTCGCACATGTCGCCTCCTCCTTCAAGTCCAAGAAAGACCAGGTGAGTAAAAACCTACCATTTCTGTTTTTTCCCTTTCGCACCCCATTATTTTTGTCTTTCCTCTCATGTCCTCTGCTCTCCCCTTCCTCCCCGGTCTTCCTGTTTGTAGATTTCCTCATAAGTCCATCTCTTTAATGTAGTATACATGAACAAACATTGTGGCGACTGCTGAACATTCCTGTTTCAGGCCTCGACGTGCCTGCCTCACCTCTGCGGTGGGTTGAAGTGAGGCAGAACGCAGATATGTGTGTGGGAGGGTTGTACCGCTATGCTAGATGTAGGTTATTTGGCAAGACCTGACATGATCCTTTTATAAATCATTTTTTTTTGTGATTGTCAGGTGACCCCAGGTTTCCTCTGCAGTTATGTCATTTGTGTGTTGGTATCAAACGTTGAACTGTGTCTTCTTTGTTTTTTACCTCTTCTCCAGGGCAGTGCTGTGTTATCACATGTGAGTTCATCGCCCTGACTCCATCAGTGTCTGTACTACACTACTAACAGCAGATATGTCTTTGTCTTTGTCTGGGTATTGAAGGAAATGCACTCAGTGTTACTCAGAAATAGCCCATTGCTTAAAAGGAACACTTTTAAATATTGGAGAAGACTATTGTGACTTGTGTCTTTTATGGTAAATATCAAGCTGTGGCCAGTTAGCTTAGCTTAACATAAAGACAGGGAATGTAAGGAAAACTCCTAGCCTTACCTACTCATCAACATGTTATGACCCGTTAGTTAATCTTGACTGAAATGGAAGTTTACAACACAGCCTGATGCATATCTCTTCATAAAACCATTGCTGATCATTTTGGGACTCACAAATCTATGAGATTAAGATTATGCCATCATCCAAAACTGCAAAGAAAATTGAACAAGATTTTCCAATCTCAAACAAAGTTTGGAAAGCTTTATTATGTTTGTTTGTATTTTGTTGTCTCGGTTCCCTTGTAAATAGTGATCTGTAAAAGCAGTTATGCAAGTGGAGTTTCAAAAGGAGGAAGCTTTACCTTGAAACTGTGACAGATGTATTGCACAGTTCTTTCAGAGCTGACTTTACAACATCCACTTTTCAGATATTTGACCATGCACTTGCAAGCTTTCACTTTGAACGTCTTAACAGCTGCAGGGAATGCTTGCTTTATTGGTTACTCTTTACATTTTTTTGCGATCTCTAATGATGATCTCATATAAATCCTTCTATTTCCAGGCTTCACACAAAGCTAAATTAACTAGCCTTTCACCTTGGTTTATATTTAGCATGCAGTTATAATTGGTCTTCTTAAAAGCAATACAAATAAGATTTTGCATAAACTATTTTAATACAAAGAGAAAAAACAGGAAAAAAAAAACTACAACAGTGAGACATGTTCCCAGCAGGTTTGTGAAGAGTTGGGCCTTTTAAAACACAAAAACAGGTTTTCCATTGATTGTTATGGGTTCAGGGAACAAAGGGGAAGGTCATTTACACATTCAGAGCAGAGCTGTCAAGCAGTAACTTTATCTGAGGTTGAACTGTGGTGTTTGCACCCAATTTAAAGCTGCATCAGGGACAGGTTTCCCACTCCACCCAGCAGCAGTTTATCTTCTCAGGATCTGGTCAGTCTTGATTTAGCCATTGTCAGGTTGTAATATGTACAGCGTTTCATACATTTCCTCTGGGGGATCTTGGCTAACCTTCCTGTGTGCTTCTTGCGTTGTCTTGTTTGTGCCTGCATGGACAGAGACAGTCTTACAGGCTTTGGAGCTTGAGTGGGCTTGCTGTGCTCGGGAATGTGTGTTGGAATGTGCAGGATTCAGTCTTTGCTTGTGTGTATGTGTGGTTGGTTGTGCAATAATAAAATTCCCTGCGGTCATTCTTTTGAATCTGAGGCTGGAATTGTTTTTAATAAGGTGCATATGTTTTTGTTCGTACCTGGGTTTATTTGTACTTGCAGCGCTGCATGAAGAAGATATGATTTTTAAGTCACGTCTGCTTGAAAAATGTCCATCTACAGTTTAGTCTAATTCTTTCTTTTGTCTGTCAGGGGGAGCTGGAGAAGCAGCTGCTGCAAGCAAACCCCATCCTGGAGGCCTTTGGGAATGCAAAGACTGTGAAGAACGACAACTCCTCAAGATTTGTAAGAATAGATTAAAGGAATGCTTAATCATTTTTATTAGTCTGCTTACATGAAACTAGGCACTTGTGAGAGGGCAACTCAAAAAAACAAACTGACAAAAAAATCAATCAGTCATCATCAGTGGTGAAATGGTGAAAAGCAGCAGATGATACTCAGTCTCTCAGTTAGACTTTCACTGGTATGTATGACCCTAGGCTTCATGTCTAACCAGTCATTACATCCATCGGTCCTTAGACTGAACACCACCTTCCTTTGAATTCCAACCTCACTTGAAAATACAAGTGGCCTGTTGTCAAGTGCAGGACAACATAACCCAGATTTATCAGACTTTGACAGAACCACAAAACATGAAACCACCATGGTGACCACTAAGTAAACTGAAGGTACTTTCACAACTACATGCTGTTTGAAGCTCTGAGCATTTCTCCAACAGCTTGGTTCATTTGTGTGAACACAACAATCGTGCACTGTTCGGGGACAAATGAACTGAGCTGCAACTTAGGGTGCTTTGGAAGAAGGTCATATACATCATATATATACATATATATATATACAGTAAACAAAAACAAGTCCTAGTGCTAAATGATTTCTCTTCTCTTTTCAGGGAAAATTTATCAGGATCAACTTTGATGTCAATGGATACATCGTTGGGGCCAACATCGAAACTTGTATCCTTTAAAACCTACTTTTCCCAAGACTTCTCTTCTAGTTCACCCTAGAGCCAAAATGAGCTAAAGACACCTAATGAGGGCATTTAGCTCATAATCCTGAAAGCAAACCAGTGTTTGTTTGCTGGAGAGTGCTTGCCCTCTGTCAGTTAGTTCATGATAATTTTACTTTTTACTTCTTTTGTTCCATGCACCATATGAGGATAATACCCGCTGAAACGTTAACTCTGTTTAAACTAGTTTGTGTCACAGAGCCTTTTAATAAGACAGAGCCTACAAGATGAGTGCAAGCTTAATTATGCTTTCATAGTTGCAAAACCATTTTGAAATAAGTCACAGTAGCAAACAGCAATTTAAAGATGCTGCTGTTTTGTCTTTTCAGTTTTTCTTTATCCTTGACTGAAATGTCGTCAGATCTGCTGGAGAAGTCTCGAGCCATCAGACAAGCTAAAGACGAGAGGAGCTTCCACATCTTCTACTACATGCTGACAGGAGCAGGGGAGAAGCTGCGCTGTGAGCACTGAAACCATTTAATTACAACACATACAACACACTGGACTACACAAGGAAGATGGAGTTAATGGTTGCAAAATAACTGTGGTTGCATTAATCGTTCTGTGACTTGCAGTTCAGTAACCAGAACGCTTTGTAAACGGGAGTCTTTGAGGAATTGAATTACACAGAAATGACATCTACGAATGATGTTCCTTTTTCACAGAATTCTGACCTAGCGCTTCCCCTGAGCTTACTTCTAAAAGCTAAACCCAAGTGTCCTCAGCTTTACAGAAATGAGATGATCAGCTGTCAATAAATGGTTCTCTTTGTTCTTCATGATCCAGCTGAGTTGTGTCTGGAGGACTACAGCAAGTACCGCTTCCTGTCCAATGGAAACGTGACGATCCCTGGTCAGCAGGACACAGACATGTTCACTGAAACCATGGCCGCCTTTGAGATCATGAGCATCCCAGAAGAGGAAAGAATTGGTACCCGTCACCTTATTTGTTAAACCTGTTCTTGATTAATTGATTCCTAGGTTATAAGTTTTCCATTCATTTGAGGTGATTTATGGCTTAAATGAGGAAACAGTCAGATTCTCCCATTTGAGAAACTATTTTAATTTTTGGTCATCCAAATAATTTCTAATAATTAGCAACTTTGTATGTGCAAATTAGAAGGTACTCTAATGAAATGTTGCTCAGTTTAAACAACTTAACATACTTGAATGTAAAATAATACTGTATTTTTTATTTCTAGTTTGTGGGTTATTTCCTTTGCAGCAGACATCAATGTCATGTTTCTCTCTCAGGTCTGTTGAAGGTGGTGTCAGCTGTGCTGCAGTTGGGGAACATGAGTTTCAAGAAGGAACGTCATTCTGATCAGGCTTCGATGCCTGATGATACCGGTACACACATGGACACGCCATCATCATCATTACATTTTCGTCTGGGCATGCTCTTTGCCTCATTTTGTTTTCTGTATATCCAAAATCAAAACTAAAACAAAGTCAGCTGGATTGTGGGTAATGCACACTTCAGGCCAGGTCTCAACAATCCACCTACACCTGGAGGACAAGTCACACTTGTTAAAAGACAACAACTTGTACATTATAACCAAATAGGAGTAAAAGAAGCAATCTATGTAAAATTGGAAAACATCTCTCTAAACAGGGAAGGGGGACTGACAAAATTACAGTCTTAACATCTGTACCCAAAATGTTTCTTCCTCACTCACATCTCAAGTCTGGAGGTCCTGGGTTGTTTCTGCACTAATTGTGCAGAAACAGGCAGGTGACTATCTGGTTGTTAACAGACCCTAGACAAGAGAGTTTCAGACCAGCAATATATTTTCCTGATAAAGGCCTAAACTCTCCACCAGGGATTTAGAACTGAAGACAGCACTTGATGATTGGTGAAATGTCTTCACTCGCCCTAAAGTCCTGTCGTCTTTGTTTTCTACACATTATTCAGTAATCTTCCATTTGATTCATCATTTACATCTTCCCATGTGACCCTCATGTTTTCCCTCCAGCTGCTCAGAAAGTCTGTCACCTGCTGGGCATCAATGTGACAGACTTCACTCGAGCTATCCTGTCTCCTAGAATCAAGGTGTGCACAGTTCAGAAACTTCAGAAAGTTCTCGTTCACAAGGCTGAATTCAAAATTGGCATGAAAAACATTTACTTATTTCCTATATCTTTTTTCCAGGTCGGCAGGGACTACGTCCAGAAGGCCCAGACCCAGGAGCAGGCAGAGTTTGCTGTTGAGGCGCTGGCCAAAGCCTCTTATGAAAGGATGTTCCGCTGGCTGGTCATGAGAATCAATAAGGCCCTGGACAAGACCAAGAGACAGGGAGCGTCTTTCATTGGCATCCTAGATATCGCTGGATTTGAGATCTTTGAGGTAAAGTATTTAGCACTTGACGGATTTAACTGTCATTTTATAATTAAGCGGTTGAGACTCTGAAAGCCCTCAGCTACTCTGTTGGAGTGCAAAACATAATGCATATGTTTTGCACGTATTTTTCGTGGCTCAGAGGCTCAAAGTGTTGAGAGATACAAGAACTAGACAGATGACAGAGATAAGATAAGAGAGGGCACAAAACAAACAGAGGGCATATACAAACATGTTTTGAGCGCGACTGTGGCTCAGTAGGTAGAGCGGGTTGTCCACGGACCAGAGGGTTATCGGTTCGATCCCAAGAATGTGCCACATGTCGAAGTGTCCTTGAGCAAGACACTGAACCCCCAGTTGCTCCCAGTGTGTGGCACTGGTGTGTGAATGTGTGTGTGCTTGTGTGAGTGAATGGGTAGATGTGTCTCTGACTGTAAAAGAGCTTTGAGTACCAATAGGTAGAAAAGCGCTATATAAAAGCAAGGCCATTTTACTGTTTTGGTTTAAAAATCACTAAAATGATTCAATAGACAAAATTAAGAAAATGAATTAACTGATCAAATTCCTAATCATTTATTTTCTAATTCTCTTCAACAGCTCAACTCATTTGAGCAGCTGTGTATCAACTACACCAATGAGAAGCTGCAGCAGCTCTTCAACCACACCATGTTCATCCTGGAGCAGGAGGAGTACCAGAGGGAGGGCATCGAGTGGAGCTTCATCGACTTCGGCCTCGACCTGCAGCCGTGCATCGACCTCATTGAGAAACCTGTACGATCTTCTTCTCCTAGCTGTTATTACTCCCCCAGGCCTCAAACAGTAACACTCACAGTACCCAGCTTAAACCTTCTTGTTCTTTGCTTGTCACAGGCTGGTCCTCCAGGCATCCTGGCCCTGCTGGATGAGGAGTGCTGGTTCCCCAAAGCCACAGACAAGTCCTTTGTGGAGAAGGTGGTTCAAGAGCAGGGAACGCACCCCAAGTTCCAGAAACCTAAGAAACTCAAGGATGACGTAGATTTCTGCATCATGCACTATGCTGGAAAGGTCAGACCATAAATTTGCATTGTAATTGTTGATTATTTTTCAAGTTAATTCATCTATCTTGAATCTGAAGAACAGTTACTCACCAGAAGAATATCTTGCACTAAAGTCTGAACTTAAGTCCTTCATAAATACTAAAGCACCTACGGTTTAGTGGTAGCCTCAGTTTTTTTTTTTTTAAATCTCTATCATGGCACAGGTGGATTACAAGGCAGATGAATGGCTGATGAAAAACATGGATCCCCTGAATGAGTGTGTGGCCACTTTGCTCAACCAGTCAACAGACAAGTTTACTGCTGACCTGTGGAGAGACGGTAAGTGATGTAACTGAATTTATTCATGAGAAATGTTGAATTTTAGTCTAAAATGTGAGAAGCCTGCAATGTATTTCTAACATTTTATGTGCTGACAGTGTTAAAGCTACAGGATTTCATTTCTTAGTGTTCCCGTTGATAGATACACAAAGTTTCAAAACTAAAATTAACCAGTTGCTGAATAATTGATGGCGGCTATGGTCAGACAGCATAGCAGAGTGTTATTTGTTGTAAAATATCCTGACAATAATTCTGTTCATCCTCACAGTGGACCGCATCGTCGGTCTTGATAAGGTGGCAGGAATGTCGGACTCCATGCATGGTGCGTTCAAAACCCGCAAGGGCATGTTCCGCACTGTGGGTCAGCTGTACAAGGAGCAGCTGAGTAACCTCATGGCCACACTCAGGAACACCAACCCTAACTTTGTCCGCTGCATCATCCCCAACCACGAGAAGAAGGTACTCAACAAAGGACAGCACAATAATAATGATAAACACTTGGAAAGGAATCATGATGGCCTCTATTAATTGCTAACAAAGATCTTCTTTTATTCTGACATGAAAACAGTCCACCAAACTGCTGGAACACATTTTAATAATGTAAAGAACTAAGAAATATCCCACAAATCCTTAATTGGTTCTCTCTTCAGGCTGGCAAGCTGGAGTCTCACCTGGTTCTGGACCAGCTCAGGTGTAATGGAGTCTTGGAGGGGATTCGTATCTGCAGACAGGGCTTCCCCAACCGTATCGTCTTCCAGGAGTTCAGACAGAGGTGAGAAACAAAAGTAGATGTACCCACCCTCCTTTCACAACATTTTCAGACAAAAGGTAAAACTGATGCACATTTAAATATCAACACTATGAGACCAACACTATGTCTGAACTAGAGGTTGTATAGACTACTCAACTAGTCAGTTTGTCGACTTCGCTGCTGTTCCACTGAGCTTAAGATGAAGCCCGTTCATCATCTGTAAAGGCTTCCACTAATGCTAACAGAGCAAGGGGCCAAATGCTCTCGACAACACATTAACAACTTCACCAAACATCCTGTGGTAACGGAGAGAAGGAGGCTGCACATCAACAATTTGTTGGTGAATTTCATGGTCTAAAGTTATTAGACCTTCAGCTGCTATCCACTGAAAAGGCTTCACAGATATACCAGTTTTGTTTTACCCAGCTACACTATCCTATCAACAGGCTGTAAAGCACTAGTAAATGCTATTGATGGTGCTGAGTTGCAGCCTGTTTTTATACAGGCTATAGTGCACAGTACATGGTGCATGAGCTGTGTGTCTTCAGCATATGCATTCAGGTCAAAGCATTACTTGTTACTGTGTTTTTGTTAGATTCAAGATTCAAAGAGTTTATTGTTACATGCACAGTGTAGAAACATATTTCCCCCAACCAAATGACAACAATATAAACAAAGATCTTAGAAATTCCATGATTCTAGACTCCTGCCAGCTGTTTAGGAGTCTGATGGCACTGGGTGAAAAGGACTTCTTCATACTCCTACCCTCAGGTCAGAGGTACAGGAGTGTGAAATACAGAACCTCTAGACTGAACCGTCCATGTTGGGGGTGGGTAGTGTCCTTGGTGATGGAGGCAGCTCTGCTGTGGAGTCTATGTTTGTATATGCTTTGAGTGACCTCATTACAGACTAGTCGGTGTCGATTTGACTTTAATCACATAATACTCAGCCTTAAGGGCTCTGAAGTCGTTCAACCCATAATCTGAATAGGAGACATTCAAGCACAGACTCAGAAATATGCTGGTCATTTCAAGAAAAACACAAGCTGTTATGCCTGCTGCCTCATTACATGGACATCACCTGGATGACTATAAAACATTTAGCTGAATACAATTATAAAGTTTGTCCTCAGTTTGTAGAAAAATACATACTCTTTACAAGATTGTACTTATTCTGTGTTTATTCTCTCAGGTATGAAATCCTCACTCCCAGTGCCATTCCAAAGGGATTCATGGATGGCAAGCAAGCCTGCGTCCTCATGGTAGGAACAATAAATCGGTTTTAGAATGGCCTCATCTCAAGCCTTGTGTCATGCCTCACCTCCTTCTCTCTCTCTCTCTCCACATCAGATCAAAGCACTAGAGTTGGACCCGAATTTGTACCGCATCGGTCAAAGTAAAGTGTTCTTCAGAGCCGGCGTCCTGGCCCACCTGGAGGAGGAGAGGGACATAAAGATCACTGATGTGATCATCAGCTTCCAGGCCTGGTGCAGAGGATATGTGGCCCGCAAGTATGAGAGATCAAGTCATTTGAATTCATGCATCAGTTTTCACTTTATTCAATTAGCAGCTGTACACTTTGGCAACAATTTTGCACACTGCTGACTTTAATTGAGCTTCTCTTCTTCAAATGAATAAATGTGATGATTAAAGAACTTGCTTTTCACTCCAGAGCATTTACCAAGAGACAGCAGCAGCTGACAGCCATGAAAGTTATCCAGAGGAACTGTGCAGCCTACCTCAAGCTCAGGAACTGGCAGTGGTGGAGGCTTTTCACTAAGGTAGGATTAATAAAGGCAGTTGAATTTGTTCCCATTCAAATTTATAATTATCAAATTTATAATTAACACCTTTAAGGAGTAATAAGTGGCACCCTACTATAAATGTTAAACGTATAAATATATTTGGTATTGATGGTATCAGGTCTTAGACAATTTTGATGGAACAGAACTGCACAAGAAAATTGTCTAAGTAGATTGCCACGTCATTCTGGTGGTGATCCTTCTTCAGTTTCTCAAAAGAGCTATGCTATTCAATAGGACAAAGTTGCCATCTGAACTTTTATTTTCCTTGTAGGTGAAGCCGCTGCTGCAGGTGACTCGGCAGGAGGAGGAAATGCTGGCCAAGGAAGAGGAGTTGATCAAGGTGAAGGAGAGACAACAGCAGGCTGAGGAGATACTCAAAGAATTTGAGGCCAAGCAACAACAGGTATTTAATATTATTATTATTATTATCATTATTTTTATTTTTTTAACTATACCTGTGCAAAAGTCTCAGATTTACCTGTGGGTCTGCATACGTTCTTATTTTTTAACAGCATTCAAATTTGGCATGACGAATGAATTGATCAGATATTTAGCAGAAGTCTTTCTACGATTGGTGCAGAGATTTAATTACATGACTCTCCTCTGTTAGCTGAGTGCTGAGAAGGCCGCTCTTCAGGAGCAGCTCCAGGCAGAGACAGAGTTGTGTGCGGAGGCAGAGGAGATGAGAGCCCGTCTGGCCACTAGGAAGCAGGAGCTGGAGGATATCCTGCATGACCTGGAGTCTCGCCTGGAGGAAGAGGAGGAGAGGGTTGTTCATATGCAAACTGAGAAAAAAAAGATGCAGCAGAACATTACGGTCAGTTAAACATCCTCATGACAAAATGTATGATGTAAAACTTGACAATATGTTTCTGATTACACCAATTAAGCCTGGACGCTATTATATAAGAGACAACACTGCAAAATAAAACGATGCAGATGAACCTTAAATGTATTAATGTTCCATATTTTTGTGTGTCTTTTTATCCAGGACCTGGAACAGCAGCTGGATGAGGAGGAAGCAGCCAGACAAAAGCTTCAGATGGAGAAGGTCACCACAGATGCTAAGCTGAAGAAACTAGAAGAGGACATCATGGTGCTGGATGACCAGAACAGCAAGCTCAACAAGGTCTCACACAACATGTTAATCTGGACCAGTATAGATCAAAACAGAACCCAAAGAATATCTCTGCCTCTCTGAAATAATCCAACATGAGTGCATCTTAAACTCGACAACTAAACCTAGACAAAATTGTCTTTTCACCTCAGGAGAAGAAACAGATGGAGGAGAGGATCGCTGAGTTCACCACCAACCTGGCTGAGGAGGAAGAGAAGTCCAAAAGCTTGCAGAAACTTAAGAATAAACATGAAGCCATGATCACAGACTTGGAGGGCAAGTGGTTGTTGCTTAGATTGTAACTGTGATTTTAATCAACTCTAAGCAATATATTCAGCTTTTCATTTGTTATTTGTTTTAAAACCCAGATCGTCTGAGAAAAGAGGAGAAAGTGCGGCAGGAGTTGGAGAAGAACCGTCGCAAAATGGAGGGGGACTCCACTGAGCTCCATGACCAGATTTCAGACCTGCAGGCCCAGATTGATGAACTCCGAGCTCAGCTGGCCAAGAAGGAGGAGGAACTCCTTGCTGCACTGGCCAGGTTTGAGCAATTTTCAACGTTTGGGGTTGTTGTTTTTTTTGTTTTTTTTGCTAGTCAGATTTTTGGTATTTTGGTACTTTGTAATATTTCAACAACAGAAGACACAAGACATTGTGTATTTTCTCATTCTAGCTTTAGACAAATTTTACATCTATGAACTAGCTGTATCTTAATCTCATCCCTTCTCTTTTCTTAACCTCCAGAATTGAGGAGGAGGCTGCAGCAAAGAACACAGCCCAGAAAAAGATTAGGGAGTTGGAGGCCCAGATCTCCGAGCTCCAGGAGGACCTGGAGCTGGAGAGGCAGGCACGTAGCAAGGCTGAAAAACAGCGCAGGGACCTGGGAGAGGAGCTGGAGGCCCTAAAGACTGAACTGGAGGACACTTTGGATTCGACTGCAGCACAGCAGGAGCTGAGGTAACAGTCAGGCTGTGGATTCATCTGTTTTTTGGGAATACAAGAACAATTGATGAATGGACAATGACTACCATGTATTATTTAGAGATGGGAACATTTTAACATCCTCTTCTTGCAACTTGTTCTTGATCCATGCAGGTCCAAGCGTGAGACGGAGGTTGCCCAGCTGAAGAAGACCCTGGAAGAAGAGGCCCAGTGTCATGAGCAGCAGATGGCTGACATGAGACAGAAACACAATCAGGCATTTGATGAACTCAATGAACAGCTGGAGCAGGCCAAAAAGGTAATGACTGCTGCAGTTAGAAGAGGAAGGCCACCAAATAGCTGAATACCATCAGTAACATGTCTTGTGTGCGTCTGTCCTACAGAACAAGGTGTCGGTGGAGAAAGCCAAGCAGGCCCTAGAGAGTGAGTGGAATGAGCTGCAGATCGAGATGAAGACCTTGACACAAAGCAAAGGAGAGTCTGAACATCGTCGCAAGAAGGCAGAAGCCCAGGTTCAAGAACTGCAAGTCAAATTTGGAGAAAGTGAGCGACAGAGGCTGGAGCTTTCAGACAAGATGACTAAGATGCAGGTATGCAGGGAATTGCAATTGACTGAATGCTTTTAGAGGTAAAGGATGCATTTAAAATGACTGGTGTCTGGGATGATCTATAAAGTGGCTGGTTTGATCAAGTTGTTGAGAAGGCCGTGTTGTTTCACCCATTCATTTGTTCATTTATTTTTTTCTGTCTGGTATCTAGTCAGAGTTGGACAACGTGAACAGGCTCCTGAGTGAAGCAGAGGGCAAGAACATCAAATCCAGCAAGGACATTTCTTCTTTCGAGTCTCAGCTGCAGGACACACAGGTATGCACAAATGCATATATTAGTACTATTATCACCTTCTGACACACTCTTGTATGCTTTATAATCTCATATATTCTATGCTACACAGACTGGCAACATCTTAAATTCACATTCTTAAGACGCAAGTGACTTGTTCCTCTCAAATCTCTTGTTATAAAACAGTTGTTATAACAAAACAATTTTTTATTCAACTTCAATAAAATAAAACTATTCCTACTTTTTCACAGATAAACAACCATGAGTCATTAAGTAAAATCTACAATACCTACAATAACGTATCTGTTTATCTGATATTCTTGTTGGATGGTCACTATTATCGTTAATCCAAGGATGTGAATCACTGCAAAACGGGCGTAATCATAGCTAATATCTAAAGAGAACAAATATTGGCCAAATGAAAACGGACTAAATGCTTTGCTTTCAAAAACTTAAGACTGGGATACTTTTCTCAAGCTGTAATATTTCCTTCCCTGAACTGTAGGAGCTGCTCCAAGAGGAGACTCGTCAGAAGCTCTCCCTCTCCACCCGCCTGAGGCAGCTGGAAGACGAGCAGAACAGCCTGCGTGAGATGCTGGACGAAGAGGAAGAGAGCAAGAGGAATGTGGAGAAGCAGGTTTCCACTCTGCAGACCCAGGTTGGTCCACAGTGTCACTCGTGAGCATTTACTTTTCAAGTCATGTTATGGTAAACATGTGATTTATGTAGTGTTTTAGCCAAGTTAGTTGTAATGTATCTGAACCAAAAGTTAATCAGGATAAATTCCAGTAACTTTTCATACAATAGCATCATCTCCAACAATGTGGTTAGTAACTGTGATATCCATCAGCTATAGTCATATGAAACAACGTAAAAATGATTACTGTTAAACATTTATATGCATCGATATTTCATATTTCTTAGAATCATGACCAGAGGAAGGATCTTGCACCTCGTCATGGGCATGATTTCATTCATGTCCATCTAATCCTGCTCAATTCTGTTTCTGTCTTTAGCTGGCAGAGATGAAAAAGAAGCTGGAACAGGAGGCCTCGTCCGTGGAGGGGGCAGAGGAGGGTCGCAAGAGAGTCCAGCGAGAGTTGGACGGCATCATGCAGCAGCTGGAGGAGAAGAGTGCTGCATACGACAAACTGGACAAAACAAAAACCCGTTTACAGCAGGAGCTGGATGACCTCGTGGTGGACCAGGACAACCTCAGGCAGATCGTCTCCAACCTGGAGAGGAAGCAGAAGAAGTTTGATCAGGTATCGTCATCTGAATAGTACCTAAAGTAAAATGTGATAATGCACTGAAATGTTTCTTATTGTTAAACTTTATTACAGTATACAGGTATACAGAAACAATGCAGGTTTTCACAGTAAATGTCAAATGATACTTGAATTAACCAGGTTAAATGTGAACAAATGAACATCTTCTGTGTATTGATTCTTAGACATGACCATGAGCAAAATGACACATATTATAAGCACAGGATTTCTTTATTTCTACTGTTGTTTTGTTGTTAATGGGTTGAAGGTATCCATCGTTGCTTAAAAAAAAAGGAGCTCATATTTTGCAAACTCAACATTGCGCAGATTCGTAAGCTCTTTTTCAGATCATATCCTTTTTATATTTTTTCTTTAGATGCTAGCAGAGGAGAAAACAATTTCTACTCAGTATGCTGAAGAGCGTGACAAGGCGGAGGCTGAAGCCAGGGAGAAGGAAACACGAGCACTGACTCTGGCCCGCGAATTGGAGACCATGACAGACCTGAAGAACGAGGTGGAACGGGCCAATAAAATACTCAAAGCTGAGATGGAGGATCTGGTCTCCTCCAAGGATGATGTCGGCAAGAGTGTAAGAAGACATGACCTGTGTACTTTTACCTGTTTAGAATTGGAGCTTATTATAACCAACTCTCAAAAACACTGCTCATCTGTGCAAACTGCTTCTCCTGCAGGTTCATGAGCTGGAGAGGTCCAAGCGTGCTGTGGAGCAGCAGCTGGAGGAGATGAGAGTCCAGCTGGAGGAGCTGGAGGATGAGCTGCAAGCCACAGAAGATGCAAAACTTCGTCTGGAGGTCAACATGCAGGCGATGAAGGCCCAGTTTGACCGAGACCTGCTGGCCCGAGATGAGCAAGGAGAGGAGAGGAGGAAACAGCTGGTAAAACAGGTATGAGAGAAGACTGTAACCACTTCTATTTTGAAATTTTAAATGAGATTCAACTAACTGTATATCCATCTACTGCTTCAGGTGCGTGAGATGGAGGTCGAGCTGGAAGATGAACGCAGGCAGCGTACTCAGGCCCTGTCATCCAAGAAGAAACTGGAGATGGACCTGACTGAGCTGGAAACCCAGATTGATGCTGCCAACAAGGGACGTGATGAGGCCCTCAAACAGCTGAAAAAATATCAGGTATAATTCACACGGAAGTACATACAGACACACAAGCAAAAGGATAACAGCAGCGAGCAAAAGAAAGGGTTGGTTTTGCATAAGTGAATCACGACTTTGGAAAATGAATATGAACAAATAACAGCAGATTCATATTACTTTCAAATAGTTTGACAGGTAATGTGAACTAATTTACTTCCTGTTGGTAATATTTTCTGATGCTATTCACATATTTGTAATAACCAGCCTGTATTTAAATATTTAATAAATTGTTAAAAAGATAAAGGGATGTATCCCACACGGCTTAGTTATATGGGAACATACCGCTTTATATAATGTACTGAATGTTTGTACCTTCAGAAGTAGGTCTGCAGTCTTTTTAACTATGTTAGCTCCACTAACAGAAGTGGCAATTGTACATTCTTTCATACAAAGTGTCTGACGTCTGCCTGTCCACACTACAGGCCCAAATGAAAGACCTGATGAGAGAGCTGGATGAGCTGCGTTTGTCCAGAGATGAAGCCGTCAACGGGGCCAAGGAGACTGAGAAGAAGTTCAAGGCCTTGGAGGCCGACACCCTGCACTTCCAGGAGGTACAAAATGATGAACACGAGCTCCTGATGCAAGGCTAAATGTAGGGATTCTCAAGATCATGGATACTATTGTATGGAATAGAACATGGTCACAGAATTATATAGAAGTAAAAGGGAATTATATAATTAGACACGGTTTTAACTTGGCTCAAAATGACATGTTTCTCATGGAATCCAAAACCCCCTGTAGTAAAAGTAATATAATATTTTTTCCTCTTCCTACAGGATCTGGCCACTGCAGAGAGAGTCAAGAGACAGGTTCAGACCGAAAGAGATGAGCTCCAGGATGAAATTAACAGCAGCAACACCAAGAAGTATGAACCAAATAATAAGTGTATTCAGCATTTCAGCTTCAGCTTACTGTGTAGATTTAGAGAATGTACAATATAGTCTATTTAAAATGCATGGTCATCCTTTGCAGCTAAGGGAAATCTACAGCTTTGTCTTTGTACATTAACAGTCGCTTCTCTTCCTCCCCAGTTCACTGCTGACTGATGAGAAGAGGAGGCTCGAGGCCCGTATCACTCAGCTGGAGGAGGAGCTGGAGGAGGAACAGCTCAACACTGAGATGGTGAACGATCGTCTGAAGAGAAACACATTACAGGTCAGGACACTCGCAGACTCTGTATCTGTTGATTTTGGTGGGTAATTGAAACTTTTGTTTAAAGAAAGACAAAACATTTATGTGAAGCTGCTGCAGTCTCACTGCCTTTAACAATTGTTTTTTGTTGTATAACTCAGGTAGCAACACCACCAATAACCAGTAGATGGCTGCACAGTTATCAGTTGAGCACCTGCTGTACTATAACAGCAACTACTGTATTGAAAATAAGTCTTCACAATCATCGAATTCAGTTCATCACATTTCATTTTAGCTGCAGCAAATCCAGAATAAATAGCAGGGGCAATGGTAATGTGTAGTGAACAATTTAATCATCTCAGTTGTTATACAGTAGGTAAAATTGACGCTGCAATGTGGTGAGTGCACCCAAGTTTAGACAACAACAGCAGAAAAAGTTTGGGAACCGCTGCACTAAACTAATATTTAGTTGTATAACAACAGGTATTCCAGCCCAGGATGATTTGATAGCCTTCTACAATTCCTCTGCATTTCTTGGTTTTGCCTCAGAAACGGCATTTTTGACATCACCCCACAAGTTTTCTATTGGATTAAGGTGCAGGGATTGGGCTGGCCACTCCATAACCTTAACTTTGTTGGTCTGGAACCAAGATGCTGCTCGCTTACTGGTGTGTTTGGGGTCGTTGTCTTGTTGAAACACCCATTTCAAGGGCGTTTGCTATTCAGCATAAGGCAGCAGGACCTCTTCAAGTATTTTGATATAAGCAAATTGATCCATTATCCACACAATGCTTCAGTCTTCAGAGTGTACTGTGGCTTGAATTCAGTGTTTGGGGGTCATCTGACAAACTCTCTGCGGCCCTTGGACCCAAAAAGAACAATCTTACCTTCATCAGTCCAAAAAAAGTTTCTCCATTTCTCTTTAGGCCAGTCGATATGTTCTTTGGCAAACTGCATCCTCTTCAGCACAAATCTTTTTTTTTAACAGTGGGACTTTGTAGGGGCTTCTTACCGATAGATTAGCCTCACACAAGCGTCTTCTAATTGTCACAATACTCACAGGTAACTTCAGACCGTCTCTGATCTCCGTGGAGCTGATCATTGGCTGAGTCTTTGCCATTCTGGCTATTGTTCGATCCATCTGAATGGTAGTCTTCCATTTTCTTCCACGTCTCTCTGGTTTGGCTTTCCATTTGAAAGCATTGGAGATCATTTTAGCTGAGCAGCCTATCATTTTCTGCACTTCTTTATATGTTTTCCCCTCTCCAATCAATGTTTTAATTAAAGCACACTGTTCTTCTGAACCGTGTCTGGCACCACCCATCTTTCTCAGGTTTTCAGAGAGAATTGCATGTACAACATCCTTAAACGAGGGCCGCATGAATGACACCTGTTTCTTCACATAATGAATGACCTCAGTGATTGAACTCCACACTATTATTTTGTACACGCCCCTTTCACTTAATTGTTCAGTTACACAGGCTAAGGAGCAATCATATCATGAATGTTGGGTCTGTGGATTTCTCTGACTCTACTACACCTACTAGTAAATTATTTGCCATGTAATATGATTTATACCAAACACACTGATTGATGTGATTAGTCATGTTGGACTGCTATTATTTTGAACACAACTGTATTTGATATTATGATGTATACTGTACTGCAGTCAGCCACCAGGGGAGCTTATCTCGCTTTGACTTCATGTGAGAAGCTGTCATCTCATTCATTTTTATATACAGCCTTATGAATCAGAAAGGGTGGAAAAAGAGATTTTTTTTCTTAAGTGAAAGATACAAGATGCATTGTTAAGCAGTAGTGCAGCTGGTACAGAAGGTGAATGAAGAAAAGGGCAGTTTACTGCTTCAGCATATACTTGAGTGTAACAGCATCTCAATCGTCTCTGCCTGTGATATTAGACTGAGCAGTTGACCACGGAGTTGGCTTCAGAGCGCAGTACTTCCCAGAGGCTGGAGGGCACTCGTTCTCAGCTGGATCGACAGAACAAGGAGCTGAAACTGAAGCTGCAGGAGCTGGAGTCAACCATCAAGTCCAAGTACAAGTCCACAATCACCACACTGGAGGCCAAGATATCTAATCTGGAAGAGCAGCTTGACATAGAGTCAAAGTGAGTGGAAGCCAGTAATGCAGCAATGTTTTGTACTCAGGATTATACTGGTTTTCTCAAAACAATTTTCTACTTATTTCAGGGAGCGCCAGCAGGCCTCCAGGCTGGCCAGGCGGACGGAGAAGAAGCTGAAGGAGTTGATGCTACAGGTTGAAGATGAGAGGCGCAACACAGAGCAATACAAAGATCAGGTCAGCCATGTCGCTGCTCTCCTTTTACTTTTCATTTAATTTAAAGGGAGAAGAGGGGATTTTTGACTGGGTTGTATGTTTTTTGGCACTGTATCGATGTTGTTCATGCCAAGTTAAAACTATCCCTACAGGCGGAGAAGACTAACGGCCGAATGCGCCAGCTTAAGCGTCAGCTAGAGGAGACGGAGGAGGAGCTGACGAGAGCCAACGCCTACCGCAGGAAGCTGCAGAGGGAGCTGGATGATGCCAATGAGTCAGCAGACAGTATGAACCGTGAAGTCAGCTCTCTGAAGAGCAAACTCAGGTAATATCCAAGGAGCTATTGTTCAAGTGCAAACATTTGAGAGTAGAACAGTTAGCAAAGGGGGAAGTTTTTAGTCAATAATACTGCGTGTCTCATTTTCTACCTGTGTGCTATAGTTGTGCAGCTTCTGACTGTGTTTAAATTATTTGTTTTTAAGACGTGGGGACTTGCCTTTCAATATGCGGCGTACCTCGAATCGCACAGGCCTGGACATGGATCTGGACCTGGATGAGGATGTGGATGTGACACCTGAGACACCTGAGCCTGCAGCTGAGTGAAAGGGGGAGAAAAGCCAAGAGGCAAATATTTTAATGACCACAGTCGGCAGGCAAATCTAGCAATACATGAGCTATGCATACGAGGATTAAGCCTTTTACATCTGTGATTATTTTCCACTTAATGCATTTATATTTGGCCAAATAATTTTATCAATCTCAGTGAATATAGGCAGTGTTTTCTACAAAGGCTTAACAAAAACTTCTTTTGGTCTATTTTTCTACTTAATGGGTATATTATATCATAAAATATTGCTCTTATAGAATTTTATTTGGGCTTGGGGCTGAGGTGCTGTCACTTTTTGAGGAAAACACTGGACATTTTATGCTGGTTTTGCACACAAAAGTGTGGGGTTTTTAAATAAAATCTGGGATTTTGCTGCAGCTACAAACTGCAGTTCACCTTTTATAAATCTGCATCTGTAATGTACATGTTTCTTCTCACTACGTTATTACCTCTACCAAAATTGCACAATGCCAACAACACACAAAATTTGAGAAGTTCTTCAGAAGCAAAAATGAAATGCAGTAATACTGGTGAAAATATTGATACAAATGTGTAGTATGATCTATGACAGCTTGGTTGATGTATTGTCTCTCACCGGTTTCTATTGGTGGTGGGTCCTTATGTAGTAGTTCCCTGTACTATGTTTTGTGCTTTGCTTTGCACTTCAGGATGGGTTTTTACGGCGCATTAGTCTCTAACTGTTGAATCCATCATATTTTAGGTAAATATTATACCCTTCCACTGTATTATCAAATAAATGATTTGCCATTGATGCCAAGGCTGTTCTGTATTTTATAAAATGCCTTAATGCAATAAATCAAGAAAATATTAAAGGCATTTGATTTGCTTGTCTTTTGTTTGACTTCAGTCCACTTGAAAAGTTGTATTCATAAAAGAAAAGTTTGCATTTGTTCAAGTCTCTTGTAAAAACGACTCATGCACACTGAAACAGTAAACTAGTTGATATAATCATCCGTCCTGTCCATAGTGTTTGTGGGGTGTTTGACAAATTGTGCATCTCCCAAAGTTAGTTAGTACATTTTCCTTTGTTTTGTTTTTCTTTTTTAAATAACCCTGGGAGGTTTAGGACAGCAGTACACCTACACCTGAAGGACAAGGGACACTAACATGCACATTTTGGCCATAGAAAACTGAGGGTGGACTAAGATGCTGAGGACAACACAGTTAACATCTCAGTCATCTGATCTCAACCCTACTGAGCAGAATTTCACTTGGTGAGGTCAAAACTAAAAAATGGCATCAATAATAATCCAAATTGTCTCAAGAGGTATTACAGAAAATGGAGCCTGAAACCTGAAACCCCAGAGCAACCACTAAGGTGATGGTGTCGAGGAAAACCGGAGGAAACCTTGAGCACAACCCAGACATCTGCATGAGGCTGGCCGAATAGAAAAGGGATGAGGGAGGAGAGACGTGCGAAGGATTATTCGCAAAATATATATATTTTTTTGCAGTTTTTTTTGCAGCATCAGTCTCTCTCAGGTTGCATATTTAACAGCGTCGATTGTATATAATAAAATAAAACATGCCTCATTAACTTTATTTGCTAGATATTGGCGTCTTTTGCAGATGCAGATTTGGTACACTGATCACACACACACACTGGTAGTAAAGTAATAGCTGAGTCACTTTTAGTGTCAGCATGTGATGCAGTGGCATCATGATCAGTGCTGCTGCCCTAGAGGTGAACTTTGTTAGCTTCACGCTAACAGTCGCTGCGTCAAGATACCGGCAAGTAGAGGGAACGATAGCCGCATGCTCTGTTACGGAGTCAGTTATCTCTGACAAATAAATAAGAAGACGTCGGGGATATAATTTAAACTACAGCACTCCGTTGACTTGTTTGCTTTTTATTCTGTTTTATTTATTTATTTTAGATAAGAAGCAAATTACAGTTAGATAACTTACTGGAGTGAGCTAGCTAAAACTGACGTTAGCTTGTTAGCCTTGCCAGAAAGTTCACTGTTCCTCACGAGTTATTTGTTTACCAACATTAGACAGTTAGGAAACAGTCGTGGATTGTCGCTTTAAATGGAAAACATGGAGTTTCTGACGCTAGCAGGGGTGCCCATGTCCTCAGTGAGTCCCTGACAGACCCCCAAAACCAGGTAAGAGGCGCTAGTATGCTAAGTTAGCTTGCAAGCAAGTTGAGCAATGTGACAGACTGTTTTTTCACGGGCTTATTGAAACAAGCTATTTGACATGTTTTATGTTTTAGAGTGCTGATGTTCGTTTTCAGTAGTCACTTGCAGCTTTAGCTTATTTTCTGACATTATCCTGTCCCAAGAACCTATTGTTGTTTTAACTTCACCTTACACTGACAGCTAGCTAGCTAGCTAACCCAGCTTACTGCTACCGGCGACACTATGCAGTCGACTTTGTTATTTTGAAAACTGGCTCATGGCTGTCATCTGATTTTTCCCTTTTTTTTTTAAAGCAACATCTTGCCGAAATTAACCAGCATCGAAAGGGCGACAGCAGCAGGGGAGAAACTGGACTCATCCGGCTCCGCGTCCAGCTCAAAGATGGAGTTTGCAGCGGTGAGTGGAGCCGGTGTATGTCATGTTCATCATACAGTTACTGGATGTGATAGGAGATTATTTAACCACCTCTTTTTTATTTATTTTCTTATACAAATAAAGTAGTTGAGATTGTTAGTACGGACAAACTTTCGAGTGAAACCCTTAATTATTTAAACTGCGTGGTATTGTGCAGTTTATTCTATTGTCTAGTTCTGATGTCCACACGACGACATTGGACAGGACTCAGCATGGCACCTTAACTAGTCTGTGGCTAAACATGGCACCTTAACTAGTCTGTGGCTAAACACGATCATACAAAATAAACTGATGTACTGTCTGTTCCGACACCTTTCCATCAGAACCAGCATTACATTCCTCAGCAATCTGCTACAGTGGCTGGTTTGCAATGAGGTGCAATGTTAACGACATAATCAATATTGTTCACTTCATCATGCGGTCATAATGTTATGCCTCATTGTTTTATCCTCAACTAGCTCCTAGTTAAAACCAAAAATAAATCAGCAACCTTCTATCTTTGGTGTGTTCTTGACTGTCCAATGTGACAATCCTCATTTGAATTCAAACCACTCTCATGGCAAAATATGTGGGCAAATCAAAGAGCTACATGACTGCATGTGTAAAACAGTTGTTTAATCACTTGTGGAAATACACTCCTACTACATACGTTTCTGTGACCCAAATTCACAAACACACACACACACCACTTCATGACTCATGCCATTTGACAAAGATGCAGTTTAGCAGTGAGCTTTACAGGGGAGGGGTTAGAGTGAAATACAGATGTGTGAGTGTGTCTGAAAGATAAAGATAGAAGCCCATAGAATAACGCAGGCTGGATTAAGCTTCTGCTTTTGCTCTGAAACGGGGGGGAGGGAGGAGTGAGGAGAAAGCCACTGTGGGTCGCTGATAGAGAGAGAGAGGGAGAGGGTATGAAGATTTGTGAGAGAGATGGAGGTTTATTTTGTAATATGCTATTCGTAACAGCAGCATCACAGAGGCAGGGAGGTGAAAGAAGGCAAAATGCAGGAAAAACAGGATTCTCAGAGCAAAGCCCCGGGCACCATGGGGAAGGTAGGAGTGTGTCTTTGTGCATAATCTGTGCGCGTGTGTAAAGTCTGTAAAATAAATGTAAAGTAATGTTGTAGCAGTCTGCTTGTGTCTGGTCCGGTTTTGTTGCTTTAAACTATTGTTATTTCCTCTACTTATTTTTTTGTGTGTAACACCTTAAAGTGTAGCCAAATTAAACATCTCTCTGCCGTTGTATGTGTATCAGGCTCTTGCTGCTTGTTTATCCATGGCACTTGTAACCACAGATAATGTTGAGTCTTAGTTTAATTCTTCTCAACAGCCCCTGTGTGTGTCTGTGTGTGTCTGTTTTTTTGTTTGCGTGTGTGTACGCGCGCACGAGTGTGTCTAAACTGTCTCTACACATCTTCATCATCTCCACTGTGTAGGAACGTGGGCCTCTGCTCTGCGCTACAGGCTTTTTTTTTTCAAAGTGGGAATGTCACCCAACCAATGTGTTTATATCTGAAGTCCAGTTCATGTGCATTTTATGTGTATGTATATATGTGTCAGGATTCTTTAATGCACCGTTGGTTAGATATAGATTGTGCAGAGCATTTTACATTGTGATTTTTGCACTGTGACTAATCCTTTACCTTTCTCTCTGCTTTGTCCACATTCTCTGTCCATCCTTTTCTGTGTCTCTTCTCTCTGTCCGTAATCTTAATTTCTCTATACGCTCTACCTCTTCTTCTCTCTCTGTCCAAAATGGCCACCATTTTTTCCTCTTGTTGCTTCTCGCCTTTGTCCTCTCTTTGCTATTCTCCATCTTGTCTTTCTTTTTTCCCCACTGGTCTGTCTCCTCCATCGTCCCTGTTTATGTCTCATCTCCCTCTCTTGGTATCCCTCTCTCTCTCTCTCTCTCTCCTCTCCTCCTCCTCAGGCTCACCCAGCTCTCAAAGCCTTTATGTGTGGCTCTCTCAGCGGCACCTGCTCTACGCTGCTCTTCCAGCCTTTGGATCTGGTCAAGACACGGCTGCAGACCCTGCAGAACAATGCCAAGCCAGGGTGTGTGTGCACGCATACAAACACACACACACACAGTTGAAACATTTGTTCTGCATGCCATCAGACACATATATACATCAGCAGGCCTCTTGTGTTATCATTTTTCTCTGTCTAACTTTAACTCACACACACCTTGAGAAAGACCCAGACGCGCACACACACACACACACACACACACACACACACGACAGGACAAAATTTGCCGGCAGTGCCAGCCTGAATCTGTTGTCATGACCCATATAGGGCAATTAGTCACACCAGCAGCATATAATCACAGTGCCAGGCTGCTAGCTTGCAATTACCGCCACTGAAGATAGGAACATTTATTTTAAATGTTTCACATGTAGAAGGCTTGCTTTAGAATATTTGGAGAAAACATCTGTGTTGATTGTTCACAGCAATCATTCACCACATTCATGGCTGTTGTCTGTCTAACCCAGCCTAAATTCTGTCTTGTAGCGCACCCAAACCGGGGATGTTTACCGTTTTGATCAATGTTATTAAGACAGAGAATTTCTTCAGTCTGTGGAAAGGAGTCTCGCCAGTGAGTAACTGACCTTCTTTATTATTTTAACATTTACAATTATTCCTGCAGCTATAAACCTGGTTGTTTCATGTTTGTTTGGCATTTGTTCTGCAGTCCCCCAAAACTGTCAGCTCACATTATCATTCCCTCTTTGTCTTGCCCTAAGATCCAGATGGACACTTGGCTAGTTGACATTCGCCCTTCACTTTCAGTGTTGGTTATTAATATCTCAAAACAAAACTAAGCAACTATATATTCTAGTTAAGACTACCTTTAACATCTTAATTTGAACAAAATCAGAATCTTGAGCTATGTTAAACATGGTTCTTTCTTCCCTGGCAGTCATTTGTGCGCTGCATCCCAGGGGTGGGTATCTACTTCAGCACCTTCTACTCCCTGAAGCAGCATTTCTTCCTGGACCGGGCACCAAACGCTGGCGAGGCTGTTCTGCTTGGAGCTGGTGCTAGAGCTGTGGCTGGAGTCAGCATGCTACCATTCACAGTCATCAAGACACGCTTTGAGGTGAATAACAGTTTATGAACTGACAGACCTCAGTCAGAGTCTGTTTGAACTCTGATGGGCTGTGTTATTTGTGGATTAAAATCACCACGTTGTCACTGTCCTTGTTTTAAGCAATGTTGTGAACAGAGAGAGTTGGTAGCTGGTGTAATTGCTCTTAGTCAGCGGTGATGGAGACGAGTCTTCAATATGTCGTGGGGCATTCAGCTGATTATTTCTTTGTTTCAGAGCGGCTGTTACAACTATGTGAGTGTGGCCGGGGCCCTGAGGAGTGTGTATGAGACGGAGGGAATCCGGGCGTTGTTCTCAGGGCTGACTGCAACACTGCTCCGAGACGCTCCTTTCTCTGGCATCTATGTCATGTTTTATAGCCAGGCCAAGAAGGCTCTGCCTCAAGGTCAGCACCTCAAACACTTGTTTAAAATCAATCATAGAAATTACGAAGCGCTGCTTTTTACAAATCTGGTATCTCTACTCCAGAATATCAGCTTGTTGTTTGTAATGAGTGGTTTTTCGTGCATGTACAGTTAGTCTTAAAGGTTTTTCGTGAGCTCAGGAGGCCAACAAAAGATCAGCTTCGTCTTGATCTCTGGTTTCTCTTCTCTCAGAGGTGACTTCAGCGGCCTACGCTCCGCTAGTGAACTTCAGCTGTGGGGTGGTGGCAGGCGTCTTGGCATCGCTGGTCACACAGCCTGCAGATGTAGTGAAGACCCACATCCAAGTCCGACCAGCCCACTGGAGCACAAAGGATGCTATTCGCTACATCTACCTGGTGAGAAACAACAGACAGACTATGAAAAATGTTTGTGAAAGGGCAGGAGGCAATTGTTGGGAAACTTTTCATTTAAACAGGCTGTCAGTCTTCCTCACTGTATCATATCACACTGAATCTTTCTGCTATGTCTCCTCCCTCAGGAACACGGCCTACGTGGCTTTTTCTGTGGGGCTGTGCCCAGGTCCCTTCGACGCACTCTGATGGCCGCTATGGCTTGGACTGTCTATGAACAGCTGATGGCTCAAATGGGCCTCAAATCCTGAAAGGCATGGAAAGAAAAAGATACACATGAGGATAAAGATATATTTTTTCACTGAAGGTCTCGTGCAAAAAGGAAAGGGAGGTGTTGAGCTCAGAGACAAGAACCAACACGGCCAAGATCAGACAAGCCACGTGGATAGAAGTCTGAAAAAAGAGAGATACTGTGTGTTTTCGCTCTTGTTTAAATGTCTGTTAAAAATGTGCCTGTCTGTTGGTGTGTAAGTTTGGAGGTTGTGATGTTATACCTGCCACACCTGTACGTCAGTCTTGGACTGTAGTGACACACTCTGCTGTGAAGTGAACTTGTTCCTCTTACTGTTTATGTTCAGACACCCTGAGGTATGGCTACCACTCCAAAAGTAAGGGCCGTAACTTCAGTGTGCTGCAGAGTTGCATTTGACAAGATGAAAAAGACAAGCAAGTTGTGGATGTGCTGAGGTAACTAAACACAAAGAACTGCAGAGATGGAGGGAGCTGCTCCTGCTTCTGCCAGATTTGTGAAACCTGCATAAGATTGAGCAATGTTAAAGCAGAGAACATTTATTAATTTCAGGCTCAGACAATCACAAGTACTCACACAGCTGCAAACTGGGAATAAAAATCTAACTCCAATAATCACAATAGAGCCTTGGTTGCTGTCAGCACTATTCTAATTTAAACTTTTATATAACTGCTGCATTTTTGACTCCGTAGTGAATTCAGGTGTGTTTAAAAGAAAAATCACATCTACATCCTGATAGCATCTCAGACAAATCAGGATTTATGGGGCTTGTATGTTTTTTGTTTTTGTTTTGATTTCGGCACTTGATAGTTTTGAGGATTTGGTGTTTCGGGGAAACCTGTGGAGTAAATGACCACAAGTAGCACTATGACTTATAGATTTGTGGCTGAGTCCCAGTTTTGTTGGCAATAGGTACATTTACAGAAGGAAACACAACCAATACACAATTTAAGATGGTCAAAAGAATCCACTTTGCATATGTTGAATGAGGAGGAATTTAATGTTGTAACACTAATAGTTAACATCATGTTGGTGTTGACAAGGGAACTCCAAAGGGGGAACCTTTAACAACAGTGCAGTGTGCACTGTCTCATAAGATGACTTTTTTTTTCTCTACTAAATAATTGAATGCCAGTGAATATGAAATGTTTCATATTTTTCTGAACTCCATTACCTCCTGTGACGAATCAATACTTGCAGAATATTTAATCTTGTAAGTGAAGCATTGCTTAATCTAAAAAAGAGTTGTACCAGTCTAGATCAGGGCTGGAGCTCTGCATGTTGTCAGCCTCTTACTGGTTTTGTAAATATTTGTCTTAAAATGGCTGTTACAATATGGCCAAATGTTTCTGTTGCGTGTAGAGTCTGTCACCACCATAGATATTATTTATTATTGTTGATATAAAAAAGAGGTGATATATTGAAAATAATTCCTATGTGTGTTCGTAGAGAATATGCCAAACGATCTTATTAACTTAATTAAAACAGATCAAAATGCACTTAATGAAGTCCTTTGGATGGCTTGTTAACATGTCGGACAGGACACCAGTATGAGCTGTGATGTAAGAGTGGGTGGGTAAAGCTGGAAACATTTTAAAATAATACACCTCCTTAATTAACAAGTGGTTTTATGGAAGCTTCCTTTGTGTTAGGTCAAAGCAGTTTAATGACAGTGAACAATGGTCCAGGTTTTCTTTCAAGGCCTTGTGAAACAGGAGTAGTTTTCTGAAAACCTCAGTGTTTGCTGTGTAACACAAACTGTATGTGATTACGTGCTACATGTGCCATATTTCACACCTCAAAGTTGTCCATTATCTCCACCATCATGCCACCTCTGTCGTGACTAAACTGCATATGGTTGTTGTTGGTGTAGATATTTGGTCTGTGTTAGCTCAGACAAATCCTGTGCCTGCCTGATTGTAAAGGTCAATAAAGTTTCCTCTTTTTTTCCAAAAGTATTTTTTGATTTTCTGTCATTAAAAATTAATAAGGGTCACATTATTCATTCCTGAATAGCAACTATTCTCCGCTTAAGGTTCTTCCTGTTAAAAGGGTTAGGGTTAGGGTTTTTGCCACTGTCACCTTACTGTATTGCTTGCTCCAGGGGTTCAGGCTCTGGGTTTGTTGTTGTTGTTTTTTTGTTTTGTTTTTTGATGCTATATAAATAAAATGTAATTGAACAGAATGCATGCTGAAACATCTCCAGTCCAGTTGCCTTAGCTTCGTTTTTTGGAAACAACCATTGATACTTTACCAGTGATCTTGTTGCTGTTAGAGATGTCAGATTCACTGACCTGAGCCTTAAATATAGGCCTAGTTACCTTCTATAGGCCTAGTTACACTTCTTTCTATCATATTAGTTGATTTATCTTTTCAAAGTAGTACCTTTCCATGCGGAAACAACAATGCTGCTCCATTTCTGTTGGCTCCAATGATTCAGCAGTTTCTTCAGTGACAGGATTAAAGCAGTGTGTGGACACATTGCCAGGCTGTTTGCTGAAGGCTTTACTTGTTTCTTTCATCACAAATAACAATGAGTGAGGCAGATATTAAAGCTACAATTTATGTTTTATCTAACAGTGGCTGTTATGAAATCTCCTCATATGGCATTGCTACACATTCGTTGTTTTTGGGTGTACACACTGGGCGTGTGTCAAGTTGTTACTTCACAGAAGTTCATCATTAAAGGTCCTACCATGTTTATGCACTTAGTTGAATTAAGCTGGAGCATTTAACCTGAGCACAGGTCTAGGTTGTCATGGCAGCAGTTTGCTGTGGAGTTCAATGCTCATTATCGACATGACACGAATGAATGAATGAATGCCATTGCATGTCAACGTAGGTCAAAATCTACTGTGCTTCTGGTACATCCCCACCTGCACACACGCATACTCGAATTATAATAGTTACTGCTGTATAATGTGGCACTGTAAAGATTAACATTAATAAAAAGAATAGGTACTGATGCCTCACAGCAAGAAGGTTCTGGATTTGAATCCATGCCAGCTGGGCCGTTCTGTGAGAAGTTTGCATGTTCTCCCTGTATCTGTGTGGGTTCTCTCCAGGTACTCCAGCTTCCTCCCTCCGTCCAAAGACATGCTGGTTAGGTTCATTGGTCATTCTCCAAAAAAAGTCCAGTTGCCTTTTTTGAAAACTTTTTTGGATTACCATGACCTGCATGACTGAGAACCTTCACAGATTTATTGGTGATTCTAAATTGGCATTTACAGCCATTATAAATAATTCCAATAATACTTTTCGTACAGCAGATGGCAGTATACGCTACAAAAGCTGAATGTAGAGTTGGCTGCCTTCTGGTGAAATTATTGTCTGGTAGCTAATTGGTGAACTGGAACAGGACTAAGTTAATTTATAATATATATGTGTGTGTGTGTGTGTGTGTGTGCGTGTGCGTTTGCGTGTGTGTGCGTGTCTGGTTCCAAATCGTATTCATCAAAACTCAAGGGAGGTGCAGAGTTGTATCAATGGAACATTCACTAAAGCTTGCTGTTGATTCATAAAGCTGTCATTTTGAAAAGCTGGATATTGAAAGTCATTGTTGAATAACTGTTATTTGCATGGAAATAGGTGCACAGAATATGTGCAATAAAAGAACTAGAAATTTAGAAGTACGATTTCTTGTGCAGATATATTAGCAAGTTCAATCTAAAGAAGTGTTGTGAACTGGTGAATTACTGCTGTAACACGTGTTTCAGTTTAGACCTTTTCTCTTCCTTTAAAATACTTTCACCCCAGATGGGACTCGAACCCACAATCCCTGGCTTAGGAGGCCAGTGCCTTATCCATTAGGCCACTGGGGCATCGATACCCAATAATTATCAAAACCCGGGAATTTCTGCAAAAACGTCCATATCACATATTTTGTTGTTAATTTAGAGGAATATCTATTTCTTTCCATTCATTCATTCATCTTCTATACCCACTTATTCCTGTTAAGGGTCACGGGGGTCTGCTGGAGCCTATCCCAACTGTCATCGGGGCAGGGGCAGGGGTACACAATGGACAGGTCGCCAGTCCATCGCAGGGCTTACCTATTTCTTGTGTAGTATAAACTTCCAGAATCATCGTGTAGCGGTGAAGCCATCTCTCTCTCAATTCAATTCAATTCAATTCAATTCAATTCAATTCAATTCAATTCAGTTCAATTCAAATTCAAAGTGGGCTTTATTGGCATGAAAGTTTCTTAAAAAAAAGAAGCAATATTTCCAAAGCATCGCATCAAAATACAATACAATGAATCTGATATATACTCGATGTGGTTGCTAAGCAACAAAGAACAAACCTCAGAGTCAAGTTCAACATAGACAAGTTGAGCTATTTCCTGTTAAGTTCCAAACTCCGTTTACCTACAAAATAAATGTCACTCATTTATAAAACGTTGACAATGTCTGAATGTATCCTTCGATTGTCATGGCAAACTTCGCATTAGCCATGCTCAACGGAGGATGTCAAGTCGTCTGTATCAACACCTCGTCCTGAGTAGCCGCTTGAACTGTCTCACTCTCGTCAAACTCATTGCTTGTGCCTTTAATTTGGAAATCCACGAGCGGAAATGTTAATCTAGTCAGTAGTACATTGACGATTAAGTAGCTAACGCTACCAAGAACACACATAGCATTATCCTCCACGATACAGGGGAAAAGTTGACATTTTTCAGTTTTCATCACGACAGGATTAGTCGTAGGAAAATTTAGTTTACGTTGGTACCGTTATATGACGGGTCTGAACGAGAGATGAAACGAGACAACGTTAGCTGTTCACCTAAAACCTGTTAGGTAGCAGATAGCTAACGTTTGTGTTTTCAGAAAGGAACAGCGAACGTTACCTAGGTTAGAGGTAAACACGTACCTCTGTACTTGTAAGACTCGTCGAAATGGTGAGACTTTTTTTTTTTTTTGCAAACGTAATAACACATGTAAAATCATTATACATTAAAACTGTCGTTTAAATGTAACACTGGCCCTCTGAAACCGGACCACTGAAATTCACCACTCACTGAAATTATGCAATAACGCGAGAAAATCTAATTTTGTCCCACGACAGATCCTCTCTCGTGTGAAACCAGCCGTGGGAGGAGAGACACCGGGAAGCATCGGTGAGAAAAAGAAGAAAAACAAAACTAAGGTTCCTCGCTTGGAGGAGTACCTGCAACAGAGAGACTACCTTGGGGCCTTGACATTGTTGGAGGTACTCAATCTCACACTAATTTTCATAAAATCTATTTTATGCGTTTATGGCTCATTAAACCTTCACCAGTGCTTAGTGTTTGCTATAGTAATTCATGTCACAACACGATTCTACATTCAGTGAAAACTCCAGGGATGGTCTTACTGTTTTTAAGAGTCCACAATAGATGTGGCTCATTGTGCTGTTTAGACTGGAGATTGGAGACAAGGAGTGATTCTTCCTGTCTGTGCTTAATTAATTAAACCGTTTTTCACAATTCAGGACTTAAACAGAAATTCACTAAAAATAACTAATCAGATGGAAGGACTGGATAGCTTAATGGGCTGAGATTGAACTACCGGATTAATTTAACTCTGTGGCTAAATAATTAACATCTGTTCTTTCACAAAGGGGCTAAATCCTTTTTACTGCAATGCCTCCTGCAGATTATCCTCCGCCATGCCCTTGAATTACAGAAATAGAATCACATCCTTATCTATGCAACATAGTGATACTGAGGTGCTGCTGCTGCTGGTGATGTGTCGCTGTGTCATCTCTAGTTTCACAGAAGTATTGGGGAAAAAGAGGAGCATGCAGACCTCTGGATTGGCTACTGTGCCTTTCACTTGGGTGATTACAAGAGAGCTATGGAGGTAAGTTTTGCTACATATGTGTGTGTTTGAGTCAGATGAACAGCATTCAACAAAACAAACTACAGTAATTAGATAAGAAATTAAGAATACCTGGCATATGGCTATTTTTGTAGGGTAATATTTATATTTTCTGACAGGAATACAAGTCTCTGACCATGAAACCTGAATGTCCTGCAGAGGTGTGGGTCCATCTGGCCTGTGCCCTGTTTTTTCTGGGGCTTTATAAAGATGCTGAGGAGGCTGCCTCCAAAGGTAGGTTTTTCAGAAGTGATCTTACAGTTATATAACTCTGAAATCATCCATGACATTTTTAAGGATTTCGTTACAAAATAGGAACGATTATTTTTTGTGAAATAGACTCACAGAGTGGGGTTGGTGTTGACATGTCAACTGGATGACATAAAAAATTTTTTATTTAATTTAATTTAATATTTTTTAAATGCCTAAAGATTTTAGTATAGGACTCAATAGACACTAAGGGGGATTCACATAAACCAGATAAAATTTTAAGAAACATATTTGCTGCTAACTGTTTGTTTTGAAACGAACAGTCATAATGTGCATAAATTTAGTCCTTAAAATTAGGCGTAAATAGAAACAGGTCCCTCCTTTATGTGTTGTCATAAGTGTGGATATGCATCAGATGTTTTCTTAACTTGAGGTATGCAGAGATTGCTCAGTAGACTAAGCACTTGTTGCTCAGTGGGTTCACTGTACGACTTTAGATCACCACCCATTTAACAACCAGTTACCCAGTCACGTGACTGCTGAGAACAAGGTAATGATGTAATGAACTGTTTCCCTAATCTCATGTGTTTTGCTGTCTAACTAAATTTGGCATCTCTTGTTCTCCGTAGCACCAGTATCTCCCCTCCAAAACCGACTGCTCTTCCACTTGGCTCACAAGGTTTGGAAATGATTACACTCTTATTGCACTATAATGTATTTTCAGTACTTAACATACTGTTCAGTGCTGTTTTATAGTATCTTTAGTTTATGCAGTCCCCTGCCCCTTTGTTCCTAAGAGTGATTTATGTCGTCTTGCTCTCTCCTCACTCTTTATAATCCTGATTATACCTCTGACTGATGTATCATCTTATTGTTGGTTGTCTCAACGCTGTGTCTCAGTTCAATGATGAGAAGAAGCTAATGGGTTTCCACCAGAACCTGGAGGATGTGACAGAGGACCAGCTGAGCCTGGCATCCATCCACTACATGCGCTCACACTATCAGGAGGCAATAGACATCTATAAACGCCTTCTGCTGCAGAACAAGTCTGTACTTCTTCCTCCTATTTACTCTCCTAAATTGGTTTCACAGTCCTGCTGTACTTGAACACATGCACCATGCTGGCAGCACCTTGACAGGTGCTAGTCGTAAATGGAGAAGTATTAAATTTCATGTGCTTCACACCTTGAGAAAGATAATGCGTCAATGCCGCAGAACTGGTGAGCTGGCTTTCTCTAACCCTGATATATGGTGTCTGTAGAAGCCAGGACTTTGATTTCAGTAGAGATGCTGTGCCTCTTCTTTCAGAGATATATTCAAGACTTTGGCATCTGTGGACCAACAGTGCATCTGAGGTTGACAGCAGATCTGCCAGCTGTAGTTGCCTTTGTAGCAGCTCCGAGCACACTCTTTGTCAGCATGCAAATAAGCGGTGCTGCTCCTGTCGCTGACTGTTAACGTAAAAATGCAAAAATATCCAAATAAGGGCTTAGCAAGATTGCTGAGACTGAAATCAAGCATACTTTCCTGGAGTCTAGACTGTTTTGTCTTCTCTAACCTGCAAATATCAATTCCTTTTTAAGGCTAATTTCTGGCATATAGGTGGGTGTTAATATGATACGATCCACGACCTGATATCAGGAAGGTGATGGTTCTTGCATCCTGGTGCCATATATTCCCTAGCAAAGTGACGTACAGGCACCCGGCCATCCATACCAGACCAAACAACCTGCTTCCACAGTGGTCCAGTTCTGTTGCTCATGACAGGAGCTGCAGTGACTCCGTCATCTAGATAATTTACCCCTTGTCAAAGTCACTCAGATTCTTCCCCTTGTCCAGGTTTTCTACTTTTAATTTATGAATTTTGAGGAAAACAGTTTTGTCTTGCTAATGTATTCCACCCACTGACTAGTCAGTCACAATGAGAGAGTTTTTCCTTGCCACTGTCGCCTTTGTGCTTGCTCTGGGGTTTCAGACTGGATTTTGTAAAGTGTCTTGAGACTATTTGTACTGATATTGACGCTATACAAATAAAATTGAAGTGAATGTTATGGCTCATTGGTGTATAACTACTGAGGTTTGCATTAGTGAAATAATAATTGATAATTGATAGTTTCAGGTTATTATGTAAAAACTAGAATATGAAATGTATCTGAAAGCCAATTTAACAGTTCTTATCTTTTCAGGGAGTTCCTGGCTCTGAAAGTGTACGTGGCTCTTTGTTACTACAAGTTGGACTACTATGATGTGTCCCAAGAGGTGTTGGCCGTGTACCTGCAGAGCATCCCTGACTCCACTATTGCTCTCAACCTCAAGGCCTGCAACCACTTCAGGCTCTACAATGGCAAAGCAGCTGAGGTATAATCTGTTCAAACTGCTGATATTTTGGGGGGATTATAGTCAAGAAATAATGCTTTTACTGAAAGAAAATACATATATATATTTTTGCATGCTCCGTTGCAGTTTGATGAGAGTAGCTGCTTGTATGTTTGACTCCTGTGTGCACTCTCTCCCTCTTAGGCTGAGTTGAAGAACTTAATCGACATCTCCTCCTGCTCCTTTGAGTTTGCTAAGGAGCTTATCCGACACAACCTGGTAAGCTCTTTGCAAACCTCAGCCGGGAGCGTGTAGGTGTGTGTGTGGGTGCATACACTAGTGACTTTACACGCCAGTATTCCGCATTCTGAATCCCTGTGTGCTGCAGGTGGTGTTTCGTGGTGGGGAGGGAGCATTGCAGGTACTGCCTCCTCTGATCGATGTGATCCCTGAAGCTAGACTCAACCTGGTCATCTACTATCTCAGACAAGGTGTGTCACCATAGCGGTGCAGTTTTCTAGAGCAAGCAGAAAAAGGTTTTAGATAGAATACACTGGTGTACTTTTAGATGATAGTTACAGACTCCCTCACATATATTAAACAGTGGGAGGTTATGTGTGATACTCTAACTATTCTGTGTTTTTAAAAGTCTCATACATTTGACTATCTCACTATTATGCAGCATGACAGTTATCATTATGCTGTTAAGTGAATGTATAGTTGCTTTAACTGTCAGATTGTCCCCCTCAGCTGTTCACATACTCTGTTTTTCAGATGACATCCAAGAGGCTTACAACCTCATTCAAGATTTGGTTCCCACCACGCCTCAGGTGACACTTTGTTTTAATGTGATATTTCATTGTCGTTCAAAGGTCATATCTGCTGATGGACCCAATAATTGACTCCAAATCTGCCCAATTTAACTTTAACATAAATTGAATACACTTTTTATGTTAATGAACATGTTTAACTACAATCAGTTCATATGGTGGGCTTTTTTACAGGAGGGAAATCTCCAATGAAAATCCACAATCATGCCACATTAATTGAATCCCCACTTCACAGTTCCTGAAAAGATTTTTTTTTTTTTTTAAATCTTCAAAGGCACTTTAATGTCTCCTGGATCTAAAAGCCCCTTTGGCTTTCGTTTTTCTCCCGTGTATTTTTTATGTTTTTGCTGGGATGGATTTTTATGGTGTTTGAAGCTGTGATGAAACAATTCATGAAACAATAGATCAAATGATTCACTCTGATCATTTATTGTTTTTACAGGAGTACATTTTGAAAGGAGTGGTAAACGCAGCGCTGGGACAAGAAATTGGATCAGTGAGCACCTCTGTTAGACCTGCAAAATCACATGCTGAGAAATGTTGTAGCTTTGAGTCTGAGGCTTATGTCTGTTTTTAATATTTTAGAGGGATCACTTGAAAATTGCTCAGCAGTTCTTTCAATTGGTCGGAGGCTCGGCCAGTGAATGCGGTATGTCAGATATCCCCAAAACAAAGTGCAACTAAGAAACTTGATTTGTTGAGATTTGTTGAAGGCGGTTCACTGCTCATCCACTTGGCCTCTTAAGTTTTAAAAGACTGGTAAAGAGTTTAGGTTTTTATCAGGAACATCTGTGGGTGGTGCACACTTCAAAATTCCATGACTAGTGTCTGTTAACAACCAGCTAAAGGATGTGTTCACATTAACCTGGTGGTGTCCTGTTTTCCATCCACTGAATGATACTTTGAGGACCCATTAATGACTAGAACCTCCTGACCTGATGTGATGTTGAAAAGACAAATTATAAAACTGTGTTGTAATTGACTGATAAATTTATATAGTTGTTTAGAGAGGTGTTTTCAAGCAATCTGAGAAGAGCATCCTTTAATTGTGTTGTTACCAGATTTCTGTTAACTCAGCCGACTGTCAGGTGGACACTTGCTTGACTAATAAAAATGTAAACTCCCTGTTAGAAGTGTAGAAGCTACTACGATGAGTGGTGAAACTTCTTCTTCTCAGACATGTCAGCTAGAAATATTATCAATATCCTTCTCTGAAGCAATAGTGAATAAGTATGTATGTATGAAATTTCTCTTCCTTTCAGATACTATTCCTGGAAGGCAGTGCATGGCCTCCTGCTTCTTCCTCTTGAGACAGTTTGAAGATGTTCTCATTTATCTCAACTCAGTCAAGGTTAGCATTGCTCGATGTGGTGTATTCCAGCGTAGAGTGAGTGTTATTATTTTTAATGCGGTAAAATGAGATGAAATAGTTGGAAAAAAATACTCCCACATGCTGGGACTGAATCTGAAGTGTCACTTCAAATGACAAGTGGTTCTTTAAAGCTGCAGTACATTTATTCTCATCTATCTTTTTTCCCTTTCTTCCCGGTGATTCGGCCTACAAACCTGACACTTTGAATGCGCTTTATTTTTGGACACGTGGGCACTCATCCTTCTCCGTGTGAGCATCACTGTGCTTTTCTTTTTTCAGGGTTACTTCTATAATGATGATACGTTCAACTTCAATTATGCTCAGGCTAAAGCAGCCCTTGGCAGCTACAAAGAAGCAGAAGAGGTACACTAACTGAGCTAAACGTCAATTCAAATGCTTTGATTCATTTATAGATTATTTTTGTACTAATTAAGTTTTTCTTTTGTAGCTTTTTCTGCTCATTCAGAGTGAAAAGATCAAGAATGACTATGTTTACCTCAGCTGGCTGGCACGATGTTGTACGTATACTAGTTATACTAACACAATGTTAAAGTATAATCACAAAAATATGACATATGACAAAAGTTTTAGAGCATAAACAGTGAAAGAAATGAAGACAAAGGTTTAATAAAACAATTGAACAGTCTAATAAAAATAACTTTAGTGCACATTAATTCTTCTAAAAGTCCAATTAAGCAAGACATAACATTTCAGTATTTTGGTCATGGCAGGGCTTCAGATAAAGACAACTAAAAGAATAAATGTCTGTGTGAAGATCTGTAAAATCAGCACAGGCCAGGCCCATTTTTTCTACTCTGAACACAGCCTAAATTAAAAACTGAGAGGTCTCAAAATAGGTCGGCTGATACTGTAAAAATAATCTTTACCATCTCAAAAGTAATTCTCAGTGCAACAAGCCACCAACAGGAGAATACCTGCTCTTAATTCTAGACAGACCTTAGTTATTTTACAGTCGGGCCTGCTGCTGCTATCAACGCCAGCTGAACAAACAGCTGCAAAGCATTTTTTAGCTAGACATGAGCAAGCATACAGTAGTTTCCATTTCATCATTTGTTGACATAAAAGCACAAAGAACACTCTCAAATACCTTCACCCAGTGATAACAGAACTGAGGGGACCCATTATACTCTTTCACTGAGGCTGGGATTCCAATCAGACATTTTGAGATTTTTTAGCCTTGGTCCTGTAAAGAATTTAGAGTCACTCTTTCACTCAGCTATGGTTACACTCCACAGTTCTAAGAACTGGAAATGTCTGAAAGACTATTCTTCCTTCTTTGGCTTAACACACATCAATAAAAACCTGCCTACTACCATTAATATTTTCCGAACTGAAATGTATAAAAGCCTGCCAACTTGTCCAGACTGTACCCTGCCTCTCGCCCAGTGACAGCTGGGATAGGCTCCAGCCCCTCTGTGCCCTTCCATAGGACAAGCAGTTATGGAAAATGAATGAATGAACAAAATGTATAAAAGCTGAAACTGCCTGTTAAAGACAGGTTATTGAACACTGATCTTATTCTTGTCAGATATAATGAACAAGAAGGGTCAGCTTGCCTGGGAGCTCTATCTGAAGATGGGCACTTCTTCTGATTCCTTCAGTCTGCTGCAGCTCATTGCCAATGACTGCTACAAGGTGACTCCATCCTCTGTATTCTTCCTCGTGTGTTGTGCTCTTATGTGGTGTCCACGTGTGGTGTCTCAAATATTCAAAAAGATTTGAATACCTTTTTTTGTCTAATCAATCAGTAAATACATTTACAAGAATTAGCATAACAGATTGTTTCACATAAATACAGTTATTTATTGGCGTAAATTTAAATGAAAGATAGACAACTCATGCTCTAAAAGATGAAATATCTGGTTGAGAAAATTAAAAATGTACTCTCTTGTGGGCATTTCAGCTTGAACAGTAAATACTAACTGTTGCTACGAAACACATGTGTATATTTGGATGTTTTCTTGTTAAAATTCACTAATGGTTTGCTAAAAGCAGGAGCCCTTCAGTTACACAATTCAAAGGCATTTCCTGAGCTCACATAATTCCCAAAAGTCACATTAATTAAATAGAAAAAAAAAAAAGATTTCATTCTGTGGCTGCGTGTTGCATTATCACATTTTTATGTTGCCGTAGTCCAGTAGAAGTGTTATCCATTTTCATTGCTCATGATGTCACACTCTCATTTTAGATGGGCCAGTTCTACTATGCAGCCAAAGCATTTGATGCACTGGAGAAGCTGGACCCAGGCTCCAACTACTGGGAGGGCAAACGAGGGGCATGTGTGGGCATCTTCCAGCTCATACTGGCAAATAAAGAGTCCAAGTATGTTCATCTCTTCTTTCTGTGCAGTAAACTGGGTCGAGATTTTATCATCTGCTGTTGTCTGTCGGAGTGGGTGTGATGTGTAAATAAAATAAACACAAGAGATTTCGGATTCTTGATCTAATCTGGTTTCCTCACATCCTGTTTGTGTTCCAGAGAGACACTTAAAGAGGTGCTTGTCCTCCTGCGAAATTCAGGAAACCCACAGGTTGAGTACATCATCCGAGCTCTGAGGAAGTGGGCCAAAGACAACAGAGTGCTCCTCTCATGATGGCCTTCAGTACTAAGAACAGCTACGTTATGCACACGTCTTTAGTTCATTTGGTCGTGTCACTTTAATGAATTAAACAAATGATATCTATGCTACATGAATAAATATGAAAATGTCTGCTATTGGAAGCGATTTGTACTAAAATGTGTAGGTTCTCTATTCTCTGTTCCTGAATATTTGTATTAAAATGTGTATTTTTCAAAGTACTTTTATGGTGTTATTATTTGTATTAATATAAGTTCAATAACTGAATGTGCTTTTCTGAACTTTCAAGCAATAAAAAAAAATTGCACAAAACAAACAGAATGCAAAAGATATGAATATATTTTAGAGATATGAAAACAGTAGACAGTGTTAAATGACCAAAGTAATAAGGATCATTTGGAAAAATGCAGGCAAAAACATAATTAAAAATAAAATGAGGTTGTTCACATTAATTAACATTATGTTACTGTAGAAGATTAGAAAATAAAATTATCCAATTATCTTCCACTCTTCTTTTCACTGTTTATTGTTATTGGGAGCACGGCTGCTTTGCTGGAAAGTTAGCAAATCAAAGTAAAAAGCTAAAGCTAAAATAAGCCCATGATGTTTCTTGTGACATTTCCAAGTTGTGGTCTGATGTTCAAATAGCTTATGCATCATTTCCTGTTTGTATAAGATGGAAAATGTTAACAGTTAAATGGACACTCGTTTTATGTAGCAGTTTCACTCAGTTTTATTAAAACATACACCCACCTGTTAATGACTAGTTCCTATGAGCAGAGTTTGCCTGTGAAGTTGTTTTGGTGTAGGGGCCACACAACTTACAACTTTTGGAAACATAACATGCAACACACAAAAGCCTCAAAAACAAGCAAGGTGCAATCTTTGCACGCAATATTCACCAGTCTTAAATACAGTTGCCTGCTGCCTGTTAAATGGTCTAATCTTTTTCAAACTCTGCACTCCAGCCCAACTTGACCAGGGTGACAAGACTATCTCAGACAGGGCACATGCTGAGTTGCGTATGCCAGTTAAACTGAAGATGACGCTCATATAAAATCTGTGAAGAACCTATCCAGTTGCAAATTTTGCACAACAACCTTAGATCTTAGGCACATTGCGCAAAGGGAATGTAGGTGGGGCATTAATGAGGCCCAGGAGTAAAGTTTCACTCTTGGGCTTTGTAACAGGTTGCTCTAGATATGGCATCTACAGCAGGAGAACAGAAAAAAACAAGCATCAGTTTGAAATGTAAATGCATTTCCCACTCTTAAATTAAACGAGGAGCATTTCTTCTAAACTGTGCATCAACAGGTGGCCATTAGAAACTAAAATCTTCTGTTTTGTGAAGGTTAACTGGAACAGCCAATGAGCTGGCTTGCCTCCTTCCCTTTAGGATTTGATGTTTGAGTGTGAGCTGGTGCAAAAATGCACAATTCAGCAGTTTCTGAATAGACGGAATGAAAGGCATCAAGTGAAAGCTGTCTACTCGGACACCGAGATGAGACTGTTATTCAGTGGCTCGACAGATCGTGAGGTCCGTATCTCCCACTGCCCGTCCTTCCGTCAGACACTTTATAAAGGTCATTATAGTACTTATAGTGTTGTTATTATCGCCTGTTGTGACAGAGGCGGGTTTAGGATCGGGGCACGCGGTGATTGGACGTGATGACCCCCCTGTGGCACGATGCTTCCGTTTTGAGCGTACGCGCATGCGCAGCGACCCCTCTCTTCTGATATTTTATTTACTCCCGAAACCCAAGATGGCTCCTGTGAATGTCTCAGCCCCATAGCAAATCGAGGATGCACGTAGCTGCCGAAAAACAACTTTTTCCCGACCGTCGCATCCCCTGGAGTTCAATCCGTATGTCGCGGAGGAGGCTCTAACGTCCGTGTAGGCACCGAGCAGCCGTCGGAGCCCCGCGAAACCTTCTTCAAGCCGTCAATTTGGAGTAGTTTCGCGAAGTAGCTCTTCTCCTCGCTGTCGCTGTCTGTCCGGAGCGAGGTTCAGGCAGGCAGCTCATCCAAATGGCCGAACCGAGAAAAGTGCAATTTGTCACCCTCTCGGCCTTCGCAGCTGGAGCAGCCGCGGAGTCTAGGAAACGCCGGCTGGAGGATGAGGCCGACTTCAACTTCGATAGAGACGGGGAGGTCGAGGCAGCGACCGGGGCAGGAGGTGCTGCCAGCAACGGTCGTCTAGGCAAAACCGGCGACAGGGACAAGGCTGCAGCCGAGAAGAGGGCGACCGTGCGGCTCAACCTGCCCCTGTCCGAGCCCGACGACCGCTCCTCAGCCGAGTTTAATTACGGCGAACTCATCCAAAACCTCCAGGTAGGATTCCCCGGTTTAAGTAACATTACGAGGCCGGGTTGAGACTAGAGCTGGAGTTATCGCTTCTGGAAGTGTTTGTGTGGACTTGTCATTGCTAAGTAAGAGGGGGAAGTGCACCTTGTCCTTTTCCGTGGACTAGCGTGGCTGAAAGTGACCATTAGTGCGACTCCACACAAAAGACAGCAGCAGTTTTTAGCCACTCATTCAGCAGCCAGTCCACTCACTGCTTTCCAACTTCAGCTGCGCTCTCAGAACAAGATTAGCTTTTTTCAGCCAGGGACCTCCTCTGTTTTTATTACCCATGTAGAGATGAAGCCTGTCTACCTGTGTCCTTTCCACTCAGACTTGCCCAGCAACAGCTCAGTCACACAGCCATTACAGCACTTGGAAATGCCACATGCAGTTTGGCCCTGTGGCTGCGGGTGATAGATAGATGAGAGAGCATTGCTGATGGAAGTACCAGGATGTAGCATGGGAGCAAGGCAAATGTCAGAGCTGTTAGATCAAAGACATACTCATCTCATATATATATATATATAAACTCTGACCACATCTGGAAAACTAAGTTTTTACTATCTGAAATGAGGAAAACTCACACTAGATTAATAAAGGTTTTTATTCCAAAAATGGTCATGTCAACAACACATTTGCCATATGTTGGAGTTCATTTAACATCACTGTTACAAGACTACTTAAACCTAAAATTATTAGTTATGAAATAATCTTAGGTTTGTTGCCAGTATTGTGATATTATATTGATAGATTTAAATTGTGTCAATGGAAATGCACTGACTTGCCCCTTCATTAGGTACACCAGTGAAAACAAAGGCATCTAATAAACAACAGCATCTAATACTAAATCCTCCGTCATGTGTGTTAGAATATTCATTTAATGCCAAATGTCACCTGTATGTTCACTTTAGAATATGTACTTTGTGATGCCGTTACACTAGAGTAAATACAATACAAATATAACAAAGTGTTTCATTTAATTTTAGCCCGGCCCGGTGACTAAAATGGGGTTGTCAAAATAACAAACATTTGTTGGTACAACATAGTACACTTCAGTAGTACTGCAAACCACAGCCTCCAAAATGAAAACACAGTTGAATTAATAGCTCTCTCTATCTGAAAGAAATAGAGAATACTATTACTTTCATGAAGCTGTGATGTAGTGTAGGACTGTTTAACCAGTGTACTTATGAAGCTGAAAGTGGATGTTTTAATTTCTAATTATTTTAATCCTAAATATTGTCATGCCAGTCCCATTTTTGCATATTTCATGTTTTTGCAACATCAGTCACTAGCTTTCATTCATCACTTTAGGTTTGCTGGCAGTAGTGAAATATTTTATTGATTATTTACTTATTTTACTGGAGTTGAGGGCAGCGTTTTAAGGAGACTGTAATTGTTGTTAAACTTTCTGACACCTGATCATTGCCGTTTTTGTTTTTTAATACCCAATTTTAAACGTTTGTTCCAGGCTAAGAATAATCCTCCCAGTTCGACTTCAGCCCACAATCCCAATGACCCCTTCGACGACGAGGAGAAAGAGCGGCTCCAGGTTGAAGCTCTGGCAAAAAAGTTTGAAAATAAATATGTGAGTGATTTATTTTTATTTGTATCGTCATTGTTGATACAATCTTGGGGCAAATTCCAGCACCGTTTCAAGCCCTTCAAACGGTGCTTTAAGATTTTGGTACCATAACCCTTTAGTTTTTTTTTAGCTTTAATAACTTGTTAAAGCCTCTCAAATTTATTGCATGGTGTTCACTTTGTGATGACATATACATTTTCATGGCATTTTTACATTCTGTTTATAACAATGTACCGTTTTTGGTGTTATAATATACACCCAAAAAGTCAGGTTTATTACATCACTTATTAAAATATCATCTAACACCCAAATCATCAATGTGTCAACCTAACGAATTCCTAAACATTCCTGACGTAAAATTCATCATGTTCACACAGGAATTGTATCAGGTTATAATGTGAAACATTTCTTGTTGTAACAGAATAAATAGTATATTACATAAATAGGTGATAACTTTATGTGTCAGACTAATGTGAAATATATTAGAAAACGTCTGTAATTGTCTTGTGAAAGGCACGTGTTAAAATGAAACCACAAACTTTTCATGTCATAATGTGAAACTGGCCCTTTTTTCTTTTTCTGGTGTGGCAGTGATTAATGTCCATAATTCTGTGATCATGGATTTAAATAAAAAATCCATTTTTTTTTATTCCAGGTGGATTTTGATATTTGAAAAGTTAAAAAATAGCAGTGTATTTTCTGATGATAATGTAAAAAATACCAAAGGCACACAAGCAGTTTTCCATTTTTTATTTGTTGTTGGTCTTAAATGATATATGAGGTTTATTTATGTACCATGTATTTATCATTTCATTGTTAATTCCAGTAAATGATGCACTCTGTCAGCAAGGCACAATTATGAGGCTCATGTTTGTGTTCTCTTTGTGTGCTTAGAGTACCACAAGTACCTAAAACAAAACTACATGGAAAATATGTTCTAAACTGAAGACATTTTCCCAGCCTTCCCAGGCATTTTAAGATTTTGGTATCAGTTGATAGTCTTGTAGAAACATACTGGAATATGATAGCTTGTGAATAAAAATAAAATGGACTGTTTGTTTTAGGGTAACACTGGGAAGAAGAGGAAGGACAGAATGCAAGATTTGATCGACATTGGTTTTGGCTATGACGAGACAGACCCCTTTATAGACAACTCAGAAGCTGTGAGTACTTGATTGATAATGAGCCAGATTTATTGTTGTGATAACACATTGTTTTCTTATCCACTGATGTATTTGATGTGCTCATTTCATTCCTGAGTTGCTCTCTTGTTTCGCTGCGTCGGGGTAGACAGATCCCTCACTCGTTAAATATGTATTTCCTTCCTTGATGTTTCAAAACATTATGTTCTTCTAAAGATAGACGGTTGTCCCTTATTGCAACCAACCTGAGACTGCAGCCTAAAAGCATCCTTGTGACTCATGGAGACGTCCGTGGTCCTTGTCTCCAGGATTATGTCATTGTTTTTGGTCAAGGTTCAGAGGATATTACTAATAATGTAATAGGTAGAATTATTCTCCTTGTATGGATTCCCTGCCATTATATCAGATTTAGTTTGGTGTTTTGATAGCTGCCCTCTCTGCACTCACAAATTAACAGCACCTGCTTTTTGTTTTTGTCGAAGTTGTTGTTTTGATGTTTTGTGATGGAAAAACGTTCTCCTTTATGGCCCGGAGGGATTGTATTTTCTTTTTTAGTTATTTATTTATTTATTTATGCTCAAAACAAGTTGGCCATTTTTTTGCCGACCAGTGGCAGGGCAAAGGCTACTTTGTGAAATGTTAACAAAACACATTATCAGTTACTCAGAAATGTTTTTAAACTGCAGTCAGCGTCGGCATTTTGTTGTGTAAGTGGAGTTATTGTTTCCTCGTGTCCTGTGATCTTACGCTGCAAACCGTCTTCCATTGTTATTTTTCTCAGTATGATGAGCTGGTGCCGGCCTCTCTCACCACAAAGCTGGGGGGGTTTTACATCAACACTGGCACACTGCAGTTCAGGGCGACCTCTGACTCCGAGGGAGAGGAGGACAAGGTGAGGGTGCCTTAACATAGAGAAATTATAGTTACAAAAATGTGTTTTGCAAATGTGTCACTACGCACTCACCTGCCACGTCATTAGGTACACTTGTGAAAACAAATGCATTCTATTAAAAAAGTCTTGCACTAAATAAGCATTGGTTTCAAATAACAGAGAGCTGTTGATTGAAACTGTGTTCATTTTGGAGGCTGTGATAGTATTATTGAATTGTATTGTGTTGTACCAACACATGTTTCTATTATGTTGACAACCCCATTTAAGTCAGTGGTTAAGGATAAAAAACAAACACCTTTGTGTTTACTTCACTTCAGTTTAACAGAACCACAAACTACATCCTCCAATGAACATACAGATCAATTGCCACCTTTTACAGTGTTTCTACATAAACTGATTTTTTTTCACTTGTGTACCTCAGTGGCATATCATATCCATGAAATAAAATTCTCTATAAAGAATGATCAGGATAACAAAGATTATTTCTTTGTTATAATATTTGTAGTCTTTGATGTGAAGAAACTGCTAAATGAAATCTAACACTAAAATCTCTCAGTCAAACATCCAGATAATAAATTACGGAATAAATTGCATGCAGATAAAAAAATAAAAAAATAATGAGGATCCCGTAAGCTTCTAGTTATTATTTTAATATGCCCTGGTAAAGTAATGCATTTATTTTAATCACAGAAGCCAAAGGATCTGGTGTCCACATTAGAGGTACAGTATGTTGGTCACATACTGTGTTTGTTAAAGCATGATATGTTTTCAGGCATGCTGCAGGAAATTAATAGTTGTGGGAATGTCAGTCAGTCAGTGTTTAGCTAGGCTGGCACAGTGTTTTTATACAACGTTCATGTTCCACTGTGGACGACCCACAGTGGTCAGATCTTTCCTACATTTCCTTTCTGCCAGTGAACTAAGAAGGTAAACATACCTGTGTTTGCATGTTAGCATGCTGTTAGTATGGCTGCAGAATCTTTGATATGTTTTTAATAAGCTACCACCCCAAAAGAAAACTAATCTGCTTGTGTCAAGTTCAAAATGGTCAAGTGTCAAGTGACAGTCTCGAATATTTTTGTTTAATTAAATGTCTGTAAAGGCGTTATCATCAGGCAAAGTAGTACAGTGGTGAGTAAGATGATGACCCATTGATGGATTTATATATAAAGTGTCAGTAGACAGAGCTGACTTTAAACTGACTAACAGTATCACACAGGCAACACTGTGTCTACCTTCATGGTTAACTTTGATAGACAACATGTTAACTAGATGTTTGCTTGTCCATGGCTTATTTTAACATATCACACTTTAGGATCTCACCCGTCGTGATGAGGCATATAAATGTTCTTTTATCTGGAGAAATCTCTGAAGGACAAACTGATGCATGCACCCTACGACATCACATACACTGGCTGCTGCATTCCTTGTTGAGTGTTATCTGTTGTGCACCGCAGACTTTTGCTTATGTGAGTTAAAAAGTGTGTGTGTACTATTTTTTTAGAAGTTGAATGATGACAAGGAGAAGGTGATTAAGAAGAGAAAGAAGAAGGAAGTGAACAGCCTGGAAGAGAAGAGCCCGAAGAAGAACAGGGTATCGAAACAAGGGTGAGAATCGTGGCTGTGTAATGTTCTGTCGCTTGTCAGTTACTTCTTTGTAACTGCTAACACTTGCTGATGTATTAAAAGTTGAGCCCTAGGTCAGTCTAAAGAAAACTAAGCTTTTCCATAAGTTTTATCTCCCTGTATATGTAGAGGGCCGGTGCGGTCTCATGTTACTCTTTCATGCCTGAATGGCCGCTGATTGTGCTGTCTGTATCTTAGATGCACCATTGTATCAAAGTGTTTATTTTCACTGTGATAATTAGCCAAGACATTTCACTTTACACCTGCCTCTGACTCAGCGTAAGATTTAATATCAGATGTAGCTAGGTGGTGCAACAGGTGTTTATTCTTGGTAAGACTTAAAGCCCATTTTACGCCCAGCCTACACTTAGACCTTACCAGGTGTATGTTCAGCTGGTGCGACCAACCCCTGTGGTGTATATTAATAATCAGGCTGAATGAAAGACTCTGAATGAAAGAGCTTCTGGGTGAGGCAAGATTAATCTCCTTACTTGGAGGAAATAACTTTCCATGGATCTTATCAAACATATCCTATTTAATCAAGGGATTCATTAAGCCAAACTTTAAAACATGTCCCATTATTGTGCACATGTATGTATATGGACACATTTTCCTCCTGTGTCTGTAAAGTTGACCTTTTAGGTGTCTGAGGAATTGTGGGCTGCTGTGAATACGTGATGAGGCATTTGTCCACTCTTTATCCAGCTAATAGCACACCAACCTGCGTGACATTATACTGCTCTGCTTTCGTGCGGGCCTTCTCATACATCTATCATGAGGCAGGGATGCTGACTGAGACAAGCCACCCACCTTCTAGAAAACGCTCCATTATCCACGCTCAGATATGCCGAATACTCCAACACACTGCCATTCGGAAAACAACTTCTAAAAATAGCTGCAGCTATTGCCATTGTGCCATTATGAAGCGGATGGTGCTATATATGTGTGTCAGATCACTGAGAGCAAGCTTATCTCTCAGAATCCCCACACTTCCTTTTAAATGTTTCCCACATAACTGAGTTGTCTTAATGAGCACGTGTTGATGTCTATGAAAAATGCTTGTGAATACACAAGTTTTGCTTGTGAATATGTTCAAATGTTGCACTTAGGAGTGAAGAAACCTGGTTTCGGTTGTCACAGTTGCCGCCCACATCTCGGCGTTGCTCAGTGATTCTGGTTTAGTGTAGCCCATTATTGTTTGCTTGGAGAAGCTGTTGACTAATCACATCTTAGAAGGTGGGATTAACAACATGGGTGTCATCCTCATACGTTAATGGCTCTGGCTTCAAAATCAAAACACACCTCTTTTTGTAGACCATGGTTTATTCACTACTCCAACAAAGTTGAAAATGTTTTGTGACTACAGTAATGTGTATCTGTGGGAGTCGTGAGTGTGTTCAGATTTTGACTTGATTCTTACTGGTAGCAGAGAAGAGGTTCTTTCTTTCTTACAGGTGCAAAACGTATTTGCCAGCTGGCTGTTGTCTGTAGTCCTTGTAATGTGTTTAAGGGCAACTTTTTTGGTGCAGACACTGGCAACGTCAGTCTGCCTTCGTTGTTGTCTGTACTCAGAGATTTATAGTTGGGTTTCTCATATTCCATTTCAATTGCCTAACCATGAAAAAATAAAATAAATGCTGCATGTCCAGCTGAATGAATGTTGTAAAGCTGACTACTAATGCATTTAGAGGCACTCTAGCTGTCTGTCTTCAAACATGTATTCAGTGTTTCGCTATAAAGAAGACATGTCTGTATTTTCCTCCAACAGAGTAAGTGCTCTCAACGTCCACCGGCCGGAGAAGAAGAAGAGGAAGAAGCTGATGAAGGATTCGCTGTACTTGGCAGCCATGCTCCGTCGCTTCACCCGGGAGAAGGAAGAGATGAGGAAAAGAAACCCCAACATGGCTCATCCCGGCCTGGCAGGTGGTGCGGCTAACAAGCCCCACGGTGGCAACTCGACAAACCACCTGTTGGCCGCTAACTCCACCCACCCGCAGGGAAACACAGCTGGCAGTGACCTCTCACTGGCAGACCTCACCTCTGACCCAGCTGTAATGTCACTGCTCGGCTCAGCCAATGAGAAGGAGCTACAGGATCTCCTAAGCGACCTGGACTTCAGCTTGTTGGACACTGACCAGCAGCACGCCATGGTGTCAGCCAGAGAAAATGGCATTCTGGGAGTCGGTGTGCCCCCACATAAAGCAGCAGCAGGAGGAGGTGGCCAGGGGCGAGGCCTGGGGTCTTCCAGCGGACTGTTCTCCCCGCCCCCGCTGCCCAACGGACTGCCTGCTCCTCTTATTAAACGCATCGAGGACCTGCGGGCGGTGAGTCAACTGCAGTCTGTTAGTAGGCGGCTGCAATTACCTGTGAAGCCTCTTCACTGAAGCTAAACAGAAATGCTGTTCAGCTTAGGAAGTGGCACAGAGTGTTTGTTGTTGCTGTTTAATCCAGAGAGAATGGTCTCTTCTAAAGTATTGGAGAAACATGGCTCAAAGCTGAACCCTGCAAGGTTTTATGTAACTGAAACAGCAGGCCTCTGCTTTCATACCTCTGAGCCTAAGATCTTATTTTAGATATTGGTCAAAATGTAAAGGTAGGAAAGCACTTGTGAAGGATGATGCTCAAGGCTCTAGAGGTGAAGAAGAGTGAGGAGAAGCATTGGATTATTATTATTATTTGTGATCTATAATTCATTAAAACATAGTTTGGTCCATTTGGCAATCAAGGCAAAAAGCTTTAGTTCTTTTCCCTTTCCAGTTGAGATTGACTTGACCAAGAGTTGTGAATACAAAGTCACACAAATCAACAAATTTTTAGTGTTTGGTGAACGTCCTCCTGAATCCTCCATGCTGCATAGAGTGTTGTTAGGTGTGACTGCAACATCACACTAACTTCATTTTGATGTGGTTGTGTTTTTTCTTTTTTTTCTGCTTGAATGCAGAGCAATGTACAGCCTTACCAGGTGCTGTAATTCCTTTACACTTAGATGCACATGTGCATTATCAACACGGATGAGGATGAACTGTTTCACAGTTCCTTGATTGAACAATATATGTCAAAATTACATATCTAGAGTCTCTGATGCTCACATCTTATCAAACTGCATTTTTTAATCAGTGCTTCAAGGGTAATGGTTACAGATGGATTCAGGTGACGTTCTGTGTGACGTTTAGACGAGTGTTTGTGTGATCTAAAAAGGCATTACTGATATATGTATATGTATTTATACTGTATTTGAACAGTGCTGTATGCTGACTCAACCTTTTCTGTCCTAGGCCTCGCGACAGTTTGATCAGGAGGGCAGGAAGAAATTTTTCACCCTGGACATGAATAACATTCTCCTGGAGTGAGTAGGACAGCATTTAAATCACCGTCAACCAGACCCCGGCTCACTCTCCTCCTACCTTTTCTGCCTTCCTCTCTCATTTTTAACATATTTCGCTTGCCACCTCTTCTTCTGTCTTTAATTCTTAATATTGTGTTTTGTTTTTTCTTTCTCTCATTGTCTGCTGTAATGACACGCTTCTCATTTCCATTCACCCTCTGCTCACTCCCTCACTTCTTCCACATCCTCTCCTTCAATCTCTTATCATGCTCCTTTCTTCTGTTCCTCTTTTTTATCTTTTCCTAACTGTCTTGACTTTCTCTCCCTCCTCTCAGTATTGAGCTGCAGGTCCAGGAGCAGCCTCCTGAGGTGCGTTCAGACATCTACTCCCACATGGAGGCGTTTGTGCCGTGCAACAAAGAAGCACTGCTCAAACGTCTGAAGAAGCTCAGCCTCAACATCCAGGTGAGTAAGGCTTATCTGTTGAGGAACTGGCAAATACCTTCATCTTGCTTGATCTAGTAAGTGGTTTAAAGAATATTCATGCTCCTGCCTTTCTGATTGCTCTGTGGTCACTAAAAGCCACATTCAGGAAGTAAGTACTTTGAGAATCCTGTCACGTAGTCGTGAGAAGAAAGAATAATAAGTACAGATCTTCCTTCACACCTTGCCAGCTCTGTGAACATTGAATTAAAGTATAATCCCAGGATTTTCAAGCTAACATTTGGTCAGTAGTATTTAAACATTCTTCAAAACGGCTGTGGGAAATTTTCACAAGTAACGCATCAAAAAAGCAATGAAATATTTCAACCTCAAATTGGATGTCTAGGTTCTCTCTACAGCTTTTAATCCCCAGCCAACTTCAATGCTTCAGTTGTTAATGTGCAGAGAACTCAGTGTGAGCAGACTAGTGCAGCAAAGACTGCCACTGGAGACAGGCCACCAAATGTCTTTTGTCACGCACCATTAAAGCAACATCGTTGGCAAAATAAATCAGAATACTCCACCTCTCTCCCCCTCTTTGATTCTCTTCATTCTCCTTTCTTTTCATTCTCTCCCATTCCACCATCGTTTCCACCTTTTCTTATTCGTTTCTCCATTTGATTTTCTTTCTTTATGTTTTGTGTTTCCTCTTACTCCATTGCTCCTCACATCACCGTTTCAGGATGATCGACTACGGACGCCATTATTGAAGCTGAAGCTGGCTGTGTGCAGCGTTATGCCAGAGCAGATAGCAAAATACAACATGGACTGCATGGCCAAGGTTGCAAAGTAAGTCAATTGCATTGGCTTCGTAAGATAAGCACTCATCATTCTACTTCTTGTTGGGATAAGTAAATCGAAAGAGATACACATAGACAGATAGATGTCACCAGCGATGCATATAAATTGAATAGGCAAACTCAATATGTTTAAGACAAGCTGGATCCCTCTGCAGCCCCACTGGCCTTGCAGTGGCAGTGCAACTACACTATATTACCAAAAGTATTCGCTCACCCATTCAAATGATCAGAATCAGGTGTTCTAATCACTTGGCCTGGCCCCAGGTGTATAAATTCAAGCACTCAGGCATGCAGACTGTGAAACAAGACATTTGTGAAAGAATGGGCCGCTCTCAGGAGCTCAGTGAATTCCAGCGTGGAACTGTCATAGGATGCCACTTGTGCAACAAATCCAGTCGTGAAATTTCCTCGCTCCTAAATATTCCACAGTCAACTGTCAGCTCTATTATAACAAAATGGAAGCGTTTGGGAACAACAGCAACTCAGCCACGAAGTGGTAGGCCACGTAAAGTGACGGAGAGGGGTCAGCGGATGCTGAAGCGCATAGTGCAAAGAGGTCGCCGACTTTCTGCACAGTCAATTGCTACAGAGCTACAAACTTCATGTGACCTTCAGATTAGCCCAAGTACAGTACGCAGAGAGCTTCATGGAATGGGTTTCCATGGCCGAGCAGCTGCAGCCAAGCCACACATCACCAAGTGCAATGCAAGGCGTCGGATGCAATGGTGTAAAGCACGCCGCCACTGGCCTCTAGAGCAGTGGAGACGCGTTCTCTGGAGTGATGAATCACGCTTTTCCATCTGGCAATCTGATGGACGAGTCTGGGTTTGGAGGTTGCCAGGAGAACGGTACATTTCAGATTGCATTGTGCCAGCTGTGAAATTTGGTGGAGGAGGAATTATGGTATGGGGTTGTTTTTCAGGAGCTGGGCTTGGCCCCTTAGTTCCAGGGAAAGGAACATTGAATGCTTCAGGATACCAAAACATTTTGGACAATTTCATGCTCCCAACCTTGTGGGAACAGTTTGGAGCGGGCCCCTTCCTCTTCCAACATGACTGTGCACCAGTGCACAAAGCAAGGTCCATACAGACGTGGATGACAGAGTCTGGTGTGGATGAACTTGACTGGCCTGCACAGAGTCCTGACCTGAACCCGATAGAACACCTTTGGGATGAATTAGAGCGGAGACTGAGAGCCAGGCCTTCTCGACCAACATCAGTGTGTGACCTCACCAATGCGCTTTTGGAAGAATGGTCAAAAATTCCTATAAACACTCTCCTCAACCTTGTGGACAGTCTTCCCAGAAGAGTTGAAGCTGTAATAGCTGCAAAAGGTGGACCGACATCATACTGAATTCTATGAGTTAGGAATGGGATGGCACTTCAGTTCATAGAATGAGTAAAGGCAGGTGAGCGAATACTTTTGGTAATATAGTGTATCTTTGAGTGGTGCTTGGGCTTGATTACCTTAATCAGCTATGCCTGAGAACGTGTTAAAATAAAAAACGGCAAGGCTGGAGAGGCCTGAAGATGACACCACTCCTGCTGGAGAAGCTTGCCACATCTCACCCATCGCCTGGATAAATTATTGAAGTAAACTGCTTATTTTGTAACTCTGATATCTGGTCTAACTTAAGACAAAGACTTATAGGCGTAACAAAGACTTATTATAAACCCATATCTCAGGGAAAGTATCACATTTCACACCCAAATTTCACTGTCGTTGAAGCATGAAGCATCCTGGCAGCCTAAACTGGTCATTCATTGTGGTTTGATTCAGGTGTTAACCCAAGTATAAATCCAACCTTTTTTAATAAACATGTTACATTTGTGTCTGTTATTAGCACTGAAGCTGTTATGCAACATACAGTAGAACAAAATGAGAGACCAAACACAAGAAAACTTTGATTAAAAAAAAACCTTTGAGGCATATTCCAGATTATAATGAGAGTATTTTTTTTTATATCCAAAATTGAATCTTTTTGATAAAGTTTATTGTTTGTGAAAGTTCATTTACCTTCATATAACGTTGCTTGTGTGTGTTTGTGTTCTGCAGGCAGCAGTCAGAGGAGGGCGATAAGAATGGCTCAGAAGAGGAGGATGAGGAGAAACCTGGGAAAAGAGTGATGGGCCCACGGAAGAAGTTTGTCTGGGATGACAAACTCAGGTAACGATCCACGACTGTCCTGCTGGAATAGCTGGCTGTGTGTGGTGCTAATGCTTTGTTATTGGTTCCTGATTTGTTTTTCTCTTCATGCTTTGTTTCCATTTCTCTACTGTTCATTACTACTGGTAAAACTAGCTCATAAAGGCTTTAAAGCTGCTTCAAAGAGCCTTAAAAATGTCAACCATAACATAAATATTCATTCAGCGCTTCACATTCTGGAAAAAGAATTTCAAACTTCACTTTCACCTAACAGCTTTTATAGTTGCCAGTAAAGCCCTGAATAAATGTGGAAACCTTGAGTAAAGAAATTGTGTCTGGATGATAAAACTAAAACCCTGACTCACTCACAGCTGCTCATGAATTTTTCTTCGCATTTTTAGGAAAGGGTTTGTTTCCGACACTGATTATTAAGTGCCTGTGTGCTCTGCACCTGCAGCCTAATTTAGATTTTAATGTCAATTGATGTGCGTTGAAATGGACATTGTGTTTGTGCAGGAACCTGCTGTGCAGCCTGGTGCGAGTGAAGCTGAGCTGCTATGAGATGGAGAACCAGTGCTCTCTGTCTGTGGAGGACTACCTCAAGGCCTTCTTAGAGAATGAGGTCAAACCACTGTGGCCCAAGGGCTGGATGCAGGCCAGGTTTGTGTGTGTGTGTGTCTTTGTGTGTCACAGCTTATATGGAGCCTGTAATGATTCCACCCCCTCAACCTGCATGACATTCAAGCGGCATAGAGAAAACACATCATCTGGTAAACAATGTGTTGGAAAATAAGATGCAAATTAGAAATGGCATCAAATTCTTCTTCATAATTCAAGACGCCACTCACAAGGTCAAGTTTACACTCAACAGACAGACAGACAGATCGGCCTCCATGTTTAAATGCTTTGATTCTTCTTATCACAGACATAGCACTGATCCAGTTCAGTTTCATCACTCCATAAATCTGCAGGCTGTTGCTTTATTCCTCTTTCAGGTTGACTTTTATGTGCTTTTTGGTCAACATTTGACTGTGGTTAGGTTTTCAGGCATGAAGTTCTTGTTTGTTCAGCGGTCTTCAGGCTGAACTGACAAATTTGTCCACAGGTTTTGGGTGGGAATATTTTTTTTTTCTCAGCTGTTATTTTTGAACGTTGTATTCCCCTTGGAGAAAGGCTGCTACACCACTAAGCTAATGTAAATGACTTCCTAACAGTAATCTGACATTAATCCATCTGGTTTTGTTTTCTATCGTTATTACTGTGCATTCATCAGGATACTGTTCAAGGAGAGTCTTGCTGTTCACAATCACCTCACTGGAAACCTGTAAGTATTTACCTTTTACAGCTCACGTTTCTCCAGTAACACTTGAATAAAAAATGTCCAAACAAGAGGCTGAGTATTTGCTGGCATCTTTTCATACAGAGTCAAGAGGAGAATGGTGCCTGGACCCAAGGCCAAAGCCAAGGTGAGTGATGCTCAGACTGTTCACTGAATATTACTTAAAGATATCCATGTTTTGTTTTCTTTCTTTCTTTTGTAACCTATTTATTAAAAACCATTCTGTCATGAAAAAAAAAAAAAATGCAGCTGCCATGGCCTCATTATGTCTTGGCTGCTTGTATCACATTTGCTCAATTCTAAAGGGAGAATTGCTAATTAGCATTTCTATAATTTTATGTAAATAGAAAAAAGAATCCTGTTTTATTATTTCCACACAGTGAGGCTGTTTTCTAATAATCCCTAAGCCTGTTAAAGAGAAAAAAACGGGTTAAAAAATACAGGGTGAAGTTACCTGTTGCTTTCTGCAATGGCTCACGTGATAAATTGTGCTTCATGTACATTTCCATAATCGTAATTACTCCAGGACAAGCAGCTGTCATACTGCTCCAGTCAACAGACCTCAGTATTTCCTGACTTTTTTCAGATTAAAAGCAAATTTACAAATGTTGAATTTCATGCATGCTAGATGAAGGATGGGACCTGACAAAGCTCTGATGAAACTGGGTGATGCTGAATTTAAGACAAGAACAAACTACATTAACTGAGGAGCTACATGATAAATTTACACGTTTCAGGTTACTGACCATTTGCCCTCTATTCTTAAGGAGGGTCTTTGGATCCACAAGACGCCTCTCACCATGGCCTCCACCCCATCTCTGCCAACCTCTACATCTGCTCTGACCTCCAACCGCCAGCCCCTTTCTTCACCCTCAGAGCCCATCTGTCTGTCGGACTCACTGGATGAGGATCTGACTGCTCCTTCTTTGGACTCCATCTCCCACGCTCTGGCCCTTCTCAGCAATCCATCCAAGGGCTTGGGTTCCTCAGACAGCCCCTTGTCTCCCCCACCGCTGCAAATGCCCACGTCTTCTCCTCCCCCTGTCACCCCTCACTACCCCTCAGCCTCTCAGCTCTCTGTGTCGGTTGCATCCGCCACTCAGCAGCGTAGCCTGTCTAAGGTGGAGACTGCTCCGCTGGCAGCTGCGTCAGTTGGGAACTTGCCAACAACAACAACAACGCTACCAACCTCCTCGTCTACCTCCTCTTCCTCATCTCCGGTTGTCTCCTCCATGGCTCGTGTGCACACTACGGGCCTGTCACTGACATCCAGGACTGCAGATGGTCACTACAGCCTAATCAAAGGACCTGGTGCCATGGGCCAAACCCAGACTCAGAGACATATTACCATGGCATCACCTAATCACAGGCCAAGCTTGGTGATGGGTAAGATGCATCCACATCCATCTCCTTCACCTCCAAAGCAGCGGCCTCCTCCCACAGCTTCCCCTCTGCTGCCCCCCCATCAGAAAGGCTTTGCCAGCCCGGCAGGCATTCTGGGAGCAATGGGAGCTACTCAAGGACTAGCCAAGGGTAGTGCCAAATCCAACGGCATGGCTGTGAACAGCAACCTCACACCTTCTTCCTCCCCTTCCTCACAGCCCCGCTCCAATTCTACCTCCCACCACAGCTTGCAGTCTTTCTGCCCTCCCTCCCCAGTGGCCTCCTCTCCATCCCCCACCTCCCACACTTCACACTCCTCTCAAGGTAAATCCCACACACATCACCACCATCAGGCCAACTTCATTACACCCATGCAAGCCACCCTCACTAAGTCCTCCCACAGCAGCAACTCATCTCCCATCATCAAACTTACCCCTCGGCCTCCTGCACCCACTCCGCCTCCTTCTTCCTCCCCCTCCCCTTCATCCTCACCGTCACACCCGCTTTCCCATCAGATGATCCCCAGCCAACAGCCACAACACCAGTACTCGCCCAAAACCCCCAAAACATTTCGGCCCCCTTTCAGTGTGTCAGGGGGCGGCCTGGTGAAGCAGACGCAGGGCAGCCACAGCTTCGCTGGCAGCCAGAAACCTCAGTCTACCACTAGCAACAGTAGCATCAGCAACAACTCTAACAAGGGAGTGGTATCAGCAATCTGCAGTCATCCAGACAAAACTCCCCCATCTTCTGCACCTTCAGTCTCAGTCAACCATGGGCAAAGGCAGAGGGTGGTGGGTGCAGCCAACCAGGGCTCAAAAGCAGGAAATGGTTGGGTACCTTCAGGAACTTTGGCCACATCCTCCACAACGTCACACCTCTCACAGGTTAGTTTTCACACCAACAAGAACGTGGTTGTATTGATGTTTTCCGCACGACTAAAAGCAACTAACTCTTCTGCTGTTCCTGCAGGTATCTTCTGCAGGCACTCCCCTCCTGGGCAGCCCCTCTGCTCTGCCCCTGGGCTTCGGGATGTTAGGAGGCTTGGTGCCCGTCTCGCTTCCCTTCCAGTTCCCCTCGTTGCTTAATTTCAGCCCTTCTGGAGCCCCAGGGGCAGCAGGCATGGGCTCAGCCCCCAGCTCCAACTCAGGATACCCGCTAGCACAGAGCGACCTAATGGGTGAGTGGGCGTCCAGCTTTTTAATAAATTTTACGTAATAAACTATTCACCTCTAGTTAAGTGAAAAACATAAAAACATATTGTAATGCTTGCTTTAAAAGGCCAGAAAAGAGGCACAGAAAGGTTCTGTTTCCTCATCCTGATTTCACTGTACTGCCTGTTGCTCTCTGTCTGAGGCCAGTGACTAAGACTAAAAAGAAATATGTCACAAAAAGTAGGGAGGCCTGCATTATTGGAGAACTGTGTCCAGAAGAGCTGTGTATTAAAGGTCCAGTGTGTGGCATATAGTGACATCTGGTGGTGAGATTGCAACCATCTGAACCCCATGTTGACCAATCAGAAAGAAGAACCTACAGTACATGGACTGCAATTCATGTCCTCAGCCCCATCTTTTAAATCATTTTTTATTCTTGTTCTGTCTTTGTAATTTCAAAAAAATAGGTGACAGTTGATTTATGGGGTTAGGTATATGGTTTTATTTTCTGATTGATTTTAAATCAAACGTGCAGCGTTTGTCAGACAAACGTAAGCTTTCCTCCTGCAGGATGAAAATAAACTAAAATTCTGTACCACTATAAGCATCACAGTTGGTTGCTAAAGAAGACATGTTCATAGTTTGTCATTTTACTTTTGTGTGTCTATGTTCATGCTGTACACCAGCAGTATTTCAGTGCGTGCTGCACTCCACATCTCTGCTGTGACCCTCTCTCCCCTCTCTCCCCTCTCGTTTTTTCCAAACCCCTGTCTCTCTTCTTTGTTCCCTCCATCTTTTGTGCCTCTCTCTGTCATCTCAACCTTTTGTAATTGTACGCCTCGCTGCCACTTTGCTTTTGATCCCGTCTTCTCTTCTTGTTGCCGGCCATTTTAACATGTTCTCCTTTATCTGTATGTACCATGTTGTTGCCCCTGATTGTGGTTGTTGTTGTTGTTGTTGTGATCTTTCTTCTCATCTGTCCACCCCTTCCCTCCATCTCTCCTCAGAACTGTATAAGAGTCTCCAGTCAGGGTCACAGGCTGCCCTACCTCCTCACTTGCAGCTTGCTTTTTCAGGTAATCTACATTCCACCTCTTTGTCGTCTCTCTCTCTCAAATTCAAATTCAATTCAAATTCAAAGTGGGCTTTATTGGCATGAAAGTTTCTTTAAAAAAAACAATATTGCCAAAGCAAAGCATCGCATCAAAATGCAATACAATGAATCAGATATACATTATGAACATTCTATTAATTATATACTGTGTGTGTGTGCCTTGATCACTCACTGTCCCTCAGGGTGTGGCATGTTAACACATACTGGGCAGCAAGGTGTGCCCGCTCTCCTTCTCCGAGGAGTATTTTTAATTTGGAGAGGTCGTCCAGCTCTTTGAAACCTGGAACCAAAGAGCTGAACTTGTTCCAATAAATTTCTCTTGTGTCATTTAATTTTGTACATTGTAGGAGAAAGTGCATCTCTCTCTCTCTCTCTCTATCTCTATCTCTATCTCTATCTCTATCTCTATCTCTCTCTCTCTCTCTCTCTCTCCTCTCTCTCTCCTCTATCTCTCTCTCTCTCTCTCCCTCCTCTCTCTCTCCTCTGTCTGTGTCAAGTTGACCTGTTGTCCTCTGCCGAGCTGCTGTGTTGTTTGTTCTTTTAACTTTCTGCTTGCTTCAGTATATTTAGCGTTAGGCATGCCTCTGGTTTGACCTCTGTTGCTAAAGCCTGTAGAATCAGTTGTTTTTACGATCCAGAACAACAGACTGAGGATTATTTATTCTCTGTTTCTGCCGATGGTTCTTTGATTTGAGAGCAGCAGTCTGATTAATGCAGAACTGCCATGTGAGATTTAGCTGACTGAATTAGGAAAAATGAAATGGTTTCTTCTGCTCATGTTAGCTGAGGTCACATGGTTTCAAATTCGTTTCACAACAAATCAGAAAGTCTTTGTTTGGTCCTCTTTATCCAGAAGTTTTACTAATTTATTTTCTCTTTTTATGAGTCTGTGGCTGGAATCACTTGTATTCATAGCATGGAACAGAAAGTTAAAGATCACACTTGCAGCTTCTGGTTTAAAGAACCATCTGACCTGACATGGAAACTGAAACTCAGCTAATCCTTCTTAAAATACTGTGAAGTTTCTCCTGCATCCTGTTTCACCAGGTCATCATTATGAATGTACACTGAATGTTAAACGCTAGTTGGTTGGTTCACATAAATGCTTCTAGCTTTTTACAAATAGTCTGATGTATCCACTGATTATACCATGGACTTACTCCAAACACTTAATGTGGTTGGTGCCACTTGGTGAAATTCATTGTCGGCCTCTCCTTTGAGCGCGTGCGTCTCTCATTAACGGTTATTTAACAAGATTCCATTTAGGAATAAATTTGAAGTTGTAACTTGAGCTTGTACTGAAACTAGTTTCAGCTCAACTATAGAGTACATCAATCTGAAAAACCACTTAAAATTATCAGTTTATTAATTACAAAGATGAAAAGATGGCCTACTAATTAGATATGAAGGTGGAATTTATATGCCCTTAATTATGCACAACTTTAAACAGTTTTTTTTTTATTTCGCACAATGCTGCAAACACGTTTATTTTTGCTTTATTGTTGGACATTTTAACGTAGACTCACTTTAGCAGCATCCCCAAGTGGTCATTTATGGTACTGCGCCCCTTAGCCCTTCTTTGTGGCTTAATTTCTCAGGTCCTAGGGCCACTAGAGGCTGCAAAAGAATAGAAAATCTGACATTGACATACTAATAGCGTAATAAATGTTAGATGGATAACTTGTTAGAAACATGTTTCTGGCCGACTCCGCACTGATCCTACTTTTGCTCTATTTGCTCCTCACCACCTCAGGAGGCAAGACGATAAACGATAGACGATAAATGCTCGGCTGCAAATAGTTGATAATAAAAAAATCTATTATTAATAGCAGCTTTCTCCATGTTAATTCAATGAACTGGTGCTTCATGCTGTTGGGTGTTGGATATTAGAGTTATTTTTCATCATCCAGCTGTCAGAGTTGTAACCGTTCTATCCTCTCCACTCAGATGCGAACCAAAGCCAGGGTGGAGACATGAAGAGGAAATCCCACTGACCAATAACAGTGCAGGAGATGTTGTGACATCACAGCCTCCTGGACCCATCCACCAATAGGAATCTTCACTTTGATTGACTGACATGACGATGTGGTATGCGGGGGCGGGGCTCCACTGCCTCTTTTAAAACGGACCTAAAGGAGAATCAGTTGATCCTCGCTACAAGTGGCAATGACGAATTAATTTAACTTTATTTTCTAACGATCCGGGTATGACAACAAGACGGCGTGAATGACGAGGACACTTGTTTTTGTTCGGCTTATTTTTATTTTTGTCAACATGTTTACATACGACCGACCTTGATCACTGTGGAATGAGTGTGAGCGAAGGTGTGGTACAGATGAGAGTAGTAGTATGCTACGTAATATAATTTGTATTTAAGCTTATGTGGAATAACAGGACTCTTGTTCTTGCAGTACAAAAAGAAAAAAGAAAAACAGACTAATTCTTTGTTTGGTTTTTCTGTCTTTTGTCTCAAACGTGGGAATTGTTGTGTCAGTAGAAGTTTATTGTTGGTCACCTCTGCGCCCACAAATGACTGTTAAGTAGTAGCTTAAATTAATATTGATAAATTATTTGTAATTTACACAGGGACAAAAAAACGTGCGAGTGAGTGGTGAGGTTGATTTGAATGCGTGTGTGTGTACATAACAAACACAATATACTGTTAATTTCTTTCCAGATTATTGTGTAAGAGTGGGTAAGGACATGTATCCCCTTTCACAGTTTGATGCCCCTCTCTTGCTCAGTGTGTTTTTGGTGCTGTTTAATCACACTGGACCTTTTCTGGAAGAAAAAAAAAAAGACTTGAATAGAAAAAGTTATAGGCTCCTCTTCTGGCCAGAGGAACCACCTGTGAGAGAGGGGGAGAAAAAACAAGATTGTAGCCTACTTGAATTGTTTCTTTTGTTTTTAAATGAGTTAAGATTTTTTTAATTTACTTTATTCTGCTTACCGACTCAAACCAACTTAATATAACAAAACGCCTTAGTTTATATTGAAAAAGTATGAAAAAGATCTATGCAGGACTGTAAACGCTCAATGCAAAAGTGCAAGTCGTCGCTTGGCTTTCAACCTCTACTCAACTTGTCAGTGCATTTCTGGAGTTGTGAATGTTTGTAGATGCTGTTATGTCACTCGAGACTCCTTATTTTCCCGGCGTGTGTTCAGACAGAGGGCCAAGCTAATTTTAGATGTGATTACTTTGAAAGTCAATGCCAAGGCTGGGACATGTCCATACCGCGCAAAACGTTTGGACCATCATACGCTATACAAAACGTGTGAGAAGAAGCCCTTCTTTGTGATTAAACTACAGAAATGAAAAGAAATATGTCACTGGATGGAAACGAGAAAAACAAAAAGCTGCCCTTTCTGCTGAGTTTGTGGCCAACCTGAACACAAACGCGCTCCTGCAGAAAATCCTTTGCTAGTTCTATAGCTTACCTCTAGCTAACACTGGTACAGGGTCACATAACATATTCACACGAGATAATAAAGTATTGATCTATCCAAGTTCTCCCTAAAATCAACTTCTCTGTGTCTGAACACCGATAGAGAACCTTCCCTCAGCTGAATACCTCCGTTAACTTAACCGTTCTTCCTGAGTCTCCATGTCCCAAAACGACTAAAACTTCCCGCCCTTGTCCGTGCGTCTGGCCGACCAGCTGCACCGAGAACGACGCCAAAGATTGTTCTGTAGCTCCTCACGATGGGGTGCTGCTGGTCGGTGAGTGTCTGTGAATATTTCCACATCTCCCTTCCACAGAAATATAAACCCATGCGTGTCTGCGTGTTCACTGGGGATGTCATTGTGAGGTCATGTGACTGGAGCAGTGGGTGACATCTGTGTTTCTTTTCGGGTGGGGGAGGATAAAAACGACATTTCATGGTTAACCGGTTACTTAATTTGGTCTTTTGTAGATTATTTTTGTGTGTCTATTATGAAATTAAACAAAAGAGGTGGTTTTCATGATGACTCTGAGGCGTTTGTTTGTGTAACAGCAGTTTATAGTGTTTTAGTTGAACATGGTTGTCTTTATTTACATCTACTGCAGGCTAATGGACACCAGACGCCAGCTTACACCTCATTCTTGTGCTTGTCAGTCATTGGCTGGACGTTTTGCAGGTCTGTGTGTGAGGACAGGAGTGTCACATGAAACGCTATGCGTCAAAGATGCTGAAGGAGCATTTGTTGGTTCTTCTCTGGAGTTGTTTCTGGAGACGCTTTCACTTTGGAACTTTTACCACTTAAACAGATATAGGTACTTCAGCTAGGCTGTTGATGTGGAAACGGATCCCAAGGAGACGAACACTAAATTAGTCTGTCCATCTATTATGTCCCCCTTAAATAGACACTCACTCTGGTTCCTGTTGTTTTAAGGCTCAATTACCTAAAACTAAATGCTTCATTTGTTGAGCGGTAACAAGTCTTAATTGACCTAAACTTCATCAGTGTCTGTGTTTAGTCTAATAGATATTTTTCACTTGGATATTTTGCTACCTCTGCAACTAAGATTATCAAAACGTAACCTCTCATACAGTTGCCATCAAGGGGTAAAATTTGGCATTTTAACATGTTAAAGATGTTTATGGGCTGGCTCACTTTTAAAAAAAAATATCTAAATAAAGGCCTTAATTTTCAAAAACAAACAACTGAAAAAAAAGTCACTTTCTAGTGATGTTTTGTGTTTAGATTACATTAAAAACCAGGCTACTGCTTAAAGATGTTCCATTTTACTGTATAAACACAAAAATACCATGTCTCAGCCTGTGGGTTGTACCATTCTTGATTGACAGGGGTGTCAGAAGGTCACCTCAGTGATGAACCATTTCCAAACCTGCCTCCTGCTTGTGATATTCTTGGCCCTGCTGCTTTCCAAGTTTATCACCAAATAACAGTAAGTGATCAGTGAGTATGAGTGCTTATGTCTAATTCTGTAACATTTCAGTTCAGTTCCACTCGACACTGATGCTGCTGGATCACTGGAACTGGATTTTCTTTATGGTTTCTACCGTCCCCATTTCCTGATACTCATTAAAACGTCACAGGTAGTTACCAAACAGAGCTTTACTCAACAGGGTTTGTCTGAAAAACTCAGACAAATCAGTTCATTGTGGGCTGTAGATGCCAATGCTGTGCTTGCACTGCTTTGTACAGTCTCTAAATGTGTGATAGGTCAGAACAGTCAGCGTGGTCTCCCAATAAAACTTTATTTTGGTTTCTTACACATATGCCTTAACTAGTGTGTTTTAATGAACTCAAAACCAGTGTTGATGGTCAGCAGTGGTAGAACATCAGAGTACTGATGTGACAGCAACAATTTTATTTTCTAAAATTCTGACTGAAAGTTTTCTTTTATTGGACACAAACATTTGAAATATTATAGAGCAGTCAACTGAACTAGATGCTAAAAGGAGAGCTGGTCAAGATAATACATGAAACCAAGAGCAAGTTACAATGAATATGCTTTATTCTCCTTTTACAAAAACAAACAAAACTGAAAAAAATCACCTTCTAGAAATACAGGTATACAAGAAGTAACATGGTGGGAGTGTTTGCAGTTGAACGCCCAGTTGTCAACAGCCAGCTGGATAATTATAAAAGAAAGACGAGTTAACTACTTGTAGATGTTAAAGCTTCCAACCAAATTTAAATCCTGTGCAGCACCATCAGTTCCCAGAGTAAGTGCTGAGCCTTCACCTGGGAGGAAAGCAGCTGCAGACGGCTCCACTTCTCATGTTAGTTAATTATAATACTGTAATAGTGAAGAAGCTAGGTTATTATGGACACAAGGTACACAGTGGATATGATACGAAGCATGGCGGAAATACAAAAGAAAGAAAAACAAGATTACGTGTTGAGTATATTCTTGATGTACCTGTTATCTCCTGTTTTTTTTGTTTTCAAATCCGTAATGAAGTATTTGCCCACTTATGTTCTTATTTAGTGTCTAAGGCACTTTTAAAGAAACATACTGTTTAGTGTTAACATTTGGGGAGAAGGGCAAAGGAGTCTGCCATTGATGACCACAATCAACGTGTCCAGAATAAAGGAAAAGCAGTAGAGTTGATGGTGGATATGGCTACCCTGGCGTGTAGTTTAACACTGGAAAGCTTCAGCTGCTCTATTTAAAGCTGAGCTAAAAGCACTGTATAAGGAACTTGAATGAAACTTGAGGGAAAAGAAAAAATGTTTCTCTTATGCTGCCTTCAAACGGTGTCCTCTTGTGGTATTCATGACCTAGTTAAGTGGACATTTTTGATAACTTCACCAGCCATCGACGTGACTTCACATGTTGTAATGAGCTGCATTTGAATGCAGCATTGTCTCCAAACATTAATTCTTGATGAGATGTGTTGTTGGTTTGAAGAGTGAGGATTAAACTCAAAATAATGGCACAATTTACATTCCAGTCACAGAGCTTACAAGTTTCCATTTGTTGATCTGTTTTTCTTTGTGTGAAAACTCAAAACACTGTTGAACACTTGCTGCTACTCTGCAGGTAATTTGAAAATCCTTAAAAACACTATAACCATCTCAGTGGTTCTGTTGACGTTAAAAGAAAAATGTCTCACTCACCAAGAAGTACTTAAAGGTCCACTGTGTAGTATTTAGGGGATCAATCAGCAGAGATGTTACTCTTAATTAGGCTGTCTTGCCACAAATAATTGTTTTCATTAGCTCCATGTTGCTATGGTAACCAAAGAAAGGACCAACCAAATATAGGCTTTTGTGTTTTAAAGAGTTGGCAGCCATTGTGGGTTGTCGTCCAATGCGTTGCAAGGCAGATGGTTGCAATCTACAACCTCACCACTAGGTGGCAATTAAACACAGACCCTGGCCCTTTAAACTGGGACATCTAACATGTATCAAACTGATGCAATAAAACTAGAGGTGTCATCTTTAGTTTGTAAATCCTGTTTCCTTTTCAAGTCTGCCTCCACCGACAACTTGTCTGAGTCAGGAGTGTTATGCTAGTGGCATTCTTTCTGAGTTCACACCCTAAGATGGTGTAAAATAATCAGCCGCTGGACCAAATGGTGAGATTGTTTCAAAGTCGTTTCCCAAGGTGCAACATTTTTTTTGAAGAGGTGGCCCCTTATGTCTATTTTATATGAGAGGAATGTGATGTTAATTTTGATTAATATTCAATGATAACATTAATATAGAGTCTATATTATGCCATCATTCAAAAGTACAATGTTCAATTATACTTTTGAATTTCCAGCTACGACCTTATATTGGGATAGAAAACCAAATTCGAGTTTTTCTAGACACTTTACTGGAATTGGTAGCAGCTGAACTAAATGTTTAAAGTCAAGCAACAGACAATTCTTAATTCAGATGGTTATAGGTTTTTGAGGACTCTGGAATTACCTTACCTTGAACTGCAGTCAAGTGTTAAACCTAAGTTTCCAAAGATCAGAAAAATCACTCTCTCTTAATTGTGATGCTAATACAAACACTGAAATGTAGTGCGAGGATGACTATTTATAAACCGTCTCCTTCTTGGTCAAAGTACCTGTTTAATAACCATTTAGTGTCACATTGACCTCTGTGCAGTTCTGTGCATTTTCCAGCATCTTTGCCTCATTCACTGAGCTTACCCTTCAAAACGCATTAGTGCTCGAACTGGTCAACACAAAACGGATGACGAGCTTCACATTCCCAGTTAAAACCCAGCTAGACATTCCTTCATTAAATGTTGAGATGAAGCAACAGAGAAAATAAAATACCTTTTTTTTCACAGTAATACACTTTCAATCCAGAGTCCATGTTTTTCTGTTGCATGTCCCCAGATCTTAGTCGTTCATGTAGTGCCACTGTGAAGACGCTGAACAAGGAACATCACTAGAAGGAGACTCATGCATCTAAAGCGGCCGGCGTGGCAGTCTGAAGGCCACGGTCACCTTGGTTTGGGCTTTTTTTTTTTCTCCATCTTTAAAGTCTGAACACAGGAAGGAGGGAGCGTGTCAGGTACGAGATGACTCCTACACAAACTAGTGAGCAGAACACTTACAACAACACCAGAGTGAAAATCTTCTCCTTGTAGTCCTGCATTTCCAGTATGAAGCGCAGTCACACACGTGACGGCGCACGGCCTTCGCCTACATCACCACACACGCAGAGTTTCATATGTATAAAAAGCACTTTGTACCTATGCATACTTTCTCAATAAGCTGAGCAGATAACGTCACGCCTGATGGGACGGGGGTGTTATGACGCTGAGATGATACATGGCTGACAGACGAGCCAGGACTAGCAGCTTGCCAGAGGACAACAGAGTAAGGCAGAAGTGTCCGTTTGCCCATGTGACTCCAGGACTGGAGGCTTTTCTTGAGGAGGGCGGTGGATTTTCCCTGCAGTGTTAACTGATACAAAAAGGGCAGAGACATGCTGCCAGGCGCACTCCGCCCAGCTCAATCAAAAACGGCTTAATCGCTCCAATCTTCTGACCAGTCAGTGGTTTGAAATGAATAAAGACCATGTGGACGCCGAGGATCTTTGAAGGAAAACTGGGCGCAGGTCGCGGGTGGACGAGGAGGGAGGCGAGGAGTGACAAGGGGAGGAGGAAAAACGTGAGGGAGGAGAGGGTCGCTGCATTTACTCGACGTTGGAGGTTTGCGTCTCGTTGAAGTCGCTGGTGCGGCTGTCGGCGTCGTCGTCTGACATGTCGACAGAGGCCCCGTCCAGATTGAGGTTGCGGCGGCCTGAGCGGCTGGAGAAGCTGCTCACCGGACCTCCACGCCTGGGCAGGAAACAAGACAACGTAAGCCTCTGCTGCTTACAGAAGCAGTTAGTCACAGCTGAAATTAGATGCCAGAACCAGGAAGTGACTAGTTTGGCTTAGAATTAAGAGCAGAGACTGATGACACACGGTTCTGACGCTGGTCTCTTTGTACCTGAGGCGGTTCTTCAGGGAGTTGACCTCCCGGGTGAGACCCTCACTGGCCTCGGTGGCGTCATCCAGCTCCCTCTGCAGCTTCCTGCGGGAGGCGTTGGCTCTGGTGGCCTCCTCCTCTGCCTCCTCCAGCTGACGCTTCAGCTGCTTCATACGAGAGTTGGCCTTCTCCATCTGACGGACGGACACATGAGAAACACAGAGACAGTGAGGGGCTGTACAGCTGGCTGGATAGTCTGTGTGGAACGAGAGTTTGTCTTTCCTTGAGTGTTCCTCCTGTGAATTAATACCTGCTCTTTGTACTGGTCGGCGTGGCGACGCTCATCCTCCACCTGCAGCATCACCTCCTTCAGTTTCTTCTCCGTACGCCTGACGATCTTGTTGGCTGCTGCTCTCTCCCTGGAGATTTAACAGGAAACGATAAGACCAGTTCACTTTTCTACTCAAATGAATGTAAAGTGTTGGTTGACTCTTACTTAGCTTCCTGCTCCAGCTGCTCCTCCAGCTGCAGGATCTTTGCCTCCAGGGCAGTGATGGACGCTTTAAACTTAGACTTGACAGCTCCTTCCAGCTCTGCCAGCTTGGCTTTCAACTCCTGCATGTATGATAGGGAAGCATTAAATATGATCAAATACATCCACTTCCACAGCAGATGAGAACGGTAACCCAAAGGGGAGAGGTGCACAGGAAGGAAGAAGTCTTAGTTAGTAAATAATAAATCCAAGGTCAACGATAACAAGACACTAAACCGTTGCCTGGAAAATGGAATAGCTACTGTTAGCTTCTTTTTCGTCACTTCCACATTTTCTTCCTCTCTTGCATTGGTTCTCTCTCAGCAGCTGCTTCAACATGCTGAATGAGCTGAGAAAACCACAGACGCTCGCCAACGGTCAGCTTAGTGTGTCACAGTCCTTAAACTGAATGACTATTGTCAAGTCATTCATAATTATGTTGTCATGAGTATGTCGTGTACTGGCCTGAAGTGAAAAATGAATTCCACCACAGGCTGACAAAGAAAATGATGATGTTTGCAGAAGCACAGATACATATGTGGCTTAGAACTGTACCAGACCTTGTTCTGTCGCTCCATCTGTTGTCGAGCGTTCTCACTCTTCTGCGCAGCGCTGCGCTCGCCAGCCAGCTCGTTGTTCAGGCTGTCGACCTGAGAAATAGAGAGGGAGGTGAGAAAGGAGGATGGGCGGAAGAAAAGGAAAGAAGAAAGGCCAAGGTCGAGGCACAATGTAGTTTAATAAAAATGTATGAGTCACACTTTTACACAAAAATATAACCAGCATTTGAAGGAAGAGGTATCCAAAATATCTGCCTGTCTTGTTTTGTAATGTCAGTAATGATTCTTATTCCACGTGCAGTCAGTCTACCTGCATGGTGGTCTTTCTGAAGCGCTCGTTGAGCAGCTCCATGTTGCCCTGCTCCTCCTCCAGCTCCTCCTCCAGCTGGGCGATACGGGCCTCCAGCCTCTTTTTCTCCTCCAGCAGTGATGACCTGAAACGCAAAGATTTCATTCGGACTCTGAACTCTTAATTCATCCTACGAGTCAAAGACAAGCATTTTGTCACTGAAGTTCAGTTTTACAGAGCCTTGTCACTAAACTAAACCATGATACTGACTTTCCAGAAGCACTGTTGGAGATCTCATCAGCCAGCTCATCCCTCTCCTGCTCAGCATGTCGACGGGCCCTCTCTGACGCTGCGTGGTCCTACACAGACACACATGGTCCTTCAGTCTCCCTCAGAGTGGAGTGTTTATCACTTACATGTATCACAGGCAAAGGAAAAGTCATGAACCAACCTCCTGAAGCTGCAGTATCTCAGCTTCAAGGCTCTTGAGTTTCTTCTCGTTCTCTTTGGACTGGGTGAAGATCTCATCTCTGGAGGCTCTGGCTTCTTCCAGCTCTCTCTGATAGTCCTTCATCTGAGCCTGAGCAGCAACATGGTATGAACTCAGACTTTACTATCATGGAGAAAAGCTTGGCATGGACCTAAACCATCAAATGAAATGCTGATGATGAGGTCTCTAGGAAAGGTGGTGCATACCTGTAGTTTTCTGAGCTGTTTGATGGCCTCGTCCCTGCCTTTGTTGGCGGCTTCAATCTGACCCTCGAGCTCATTCAGGTCCATCTCCAGTTTCTTCTTGGAGGCAACAGCCAGAGTTCTCTGCTTCCTCTCATCCTCCAGCTCTGCCTCCATCTCACGCACCTGGAAGAGGAAAACCACACGTCAGTGCAGTCTAAAGATATGCTGTTCTCAGTTGATATTCCTTGTGTAAATAAAATCTACACATTCATTCCATTACGGCACCTGTTTGACCAGCGCCCTCTTCTTCTCCTCTCCTTGCTCCTCTCTGCCCAGCAGGTCTCGGTCAAACTGGGCCTTCATCGCCTGCATGTTGACCTCCAGACGAAGCTTGGCATCTTCTGTGGCCTGCAGCTCATCCTCCAGCTCCTCCAGCTGCGTCCTCATCTCCTCCACCTGCTGCTCCAGAGTGCGCTTGGACTTTTCCAGCTCATGGACCTGTATGCAGCGACAGGAGAAACAAGTATGTAACAAGGTCGGACAAAACCAGAGACTGATGGTTGACTTCTTTTAGTTATATAAATAAAAATATAAAGTTGGAGGACATTTCAGATGTAAATGAACTCCAGATTTAATCAAGATACATTTATTTGCCCAGAAGACATAAGCCATAAAGAAGACTAAGAGGTCAAAGTTCACTCACATTCTTTCCCACATCATCCTTGGAGCTCATCAAGTCCTCCATTTCAGCACGGAGCTGCTTGTTAAATCTCTCTAGCTCCTCTTTGGCCTCTAAAGCCTCCTCCAGAGCTCTGGCCATAGACAGAGCCTTGGTGTCCTTCTCCCTGGCTTCAGCCTCTGCACGGTCGCGCTCCTCAGCATAGCGAGCAGAGATGGTCTTCTCCTCAGCCAGCATCTAGTGCAGACAATGAAGCAACGGCCTTCAATACACTGACATACATGTGATCTTGATCTATCATTTCTAACACTCTTGTGAGTTATCCATCGTACCTGGTCAAATTTCTTCTGCTTCTTCTCCAGGTTGGAGACGATCTGTCTCTGTTGGTCCAGGTTCACCATTTGGTCATCCAGCTCCTGCTGCAGTCGGTTCTTGGTCTTCTCCATCTTGTCCAAGGCCATGGTCTTCTCATCCAGACGCTGGAGGGTGAGCTCCATGTCCTTCTGAAGTTTTCTCTTTGCTTCTTCCAGGCCCTCCATTGCTCCCACGTCGTCATCAAGCTTTTTCTTTGTCTCAAACAGCTACAGGAAGGACGGTGTTACATCAAGAAAATCATACAGGTAATTGTACATTTGTAAATCATCATCTTTCTTAGGGTGACTGTGACCTTGTGCTGGTAAAATGATCAGCACAGCGACGTGTAAAAAGATGGGAAAAATTCACTTTACTGGTCTGTGTGGATCATCCATCTATTAGTAATCTAAGCAGCTGATAAAGTTCATCTTTGAGTTTAACAGAGTCAACCAGTGACATCCTGATGTTGTAGCGTCTCATTTGATTCACGATTCACTTGATCGGGGCCTTCATCTTAAAACACACACAGGTACAGTCATCTCATGCTTTTCCTTTTCCTCATCTCCTCTCAGCACTCGGTGCTGTTTGGCAAGTGGCCAGAATAATGTGCTCCAAAACTGCTGTCTATGTATCCTCTTTAATCTGAACTACACATCTTGTCTTTCACTTCATGGGGTCTTTAATTTGCTGCAAGGCCTCACTGAGTTACAGCTGTCTGCATGTTGCTCTGCACTTCAACGGCAGGTGTTCGCAGCTGGTAAAACAGTTGGAAACTTTTGCCTGGTCCTTCTCCTGGCACTCAGTCGAGCATCACTGGTACCCACAATGTGTTCTTTCCTCATGTGCTTGTGTGTGTCGATTCTATAGATGTGTACGTACATAATTATTAGGAATAATTAATGTCTGTGAGTGGGAATATGCACCTGAGCCTGCACCGTCTGCAGCTGTTTCTCTAGGCTGCGCCGCGCCTCCTCATCTTCTTCCTGTTGCTCCAGCAAGGTGTTCTTTTCTGCCTCCAGCTGGCGGATTTGGCCGCTCAGGTTCAGTTTCTGACGTGTTTCTTCCTGCCGCAGCTCCTACACACCAGACCACAACAACAAACAAAGACAAAGGAGAAGCAGGTGTCTGTTATATGTGCTGCACATTCATACATCTCAAGCTTCAGGGAAGGTTAATGAGTGGCTTCCTAGTTGTGATCAGTTTAGTAAGTGAAAGATTGTTCCTTTACCAGTAACTAACAATTATCTTCATTACAAATGTTGACAAAAATGTTGATTAAACAGAATAATCATTTGATCCATTGCACAAACACTAATAGTCTATGACCAACCCTTCTGGAGTTTCTGCTTCAGACCAAATTATTGTGACATATACTTTGTACCAGTACACCTCCATAGACTGTAAGGATAAACTGTCCCTGTAGCTCTGAACCTGACGAAAAGACTGAAGCTCTGTCACACCTCTGAGTCTTGCAGTTTGCTGTTCAAATTTTCTACTTCTTTAGCCAGTTTGACACTCTTCTTCTCTGCCTCCTCCAGCAAAGCAGACACGTTGTCCAGCTCCGTCTGCAAAACAAGACAAATTACGATGAAAACACAATAAATCAATTTAAAGTATGCATATACTGGGTGTTCTTTAAGTTCTCATACGAACTCTCTGGGGCTACACTGTAAACTGTCTGTGGAGATGTTTACCTGGAGTTTGTATGAGCGCTCAGTCAGCTCTCCCTTGGCCCTCTCCATCTCAGTGGCCCTGGCCATAAACTCCTGCAGCTGAGCCTCCAGCTTCTTCCTCTTGTGTTCAGACTCCATCTTCGCTTGCTGCAGACTCTTCACGTCACAGGCCAGCTCTTTGTTGTCACTCTCCAGACACTGCTTGTTCTTTTCCAGGTTGGCCTTGAACTACACACAACAAAAAAGTAAAGCATTTAGAGAACTCTTGTGCATGTAGGCAAATACAGTACCTTCAAGAGTGAGACCCACTCACCCTCTTGGCCTGTTCCAGCTGTTCAGACAGCTCTTCCAGTGCTGTGGCGTGCCTCTGTCTCATGTCCTGGATCTGAGCCTCATGGTTTTTGGTCTCCTCGTCTATGGCCTTCTTCAGCTCTGCCACCTCTTGCTCTCGCTTGGTCCTGGAGTGTAGACACAAAGAAGAAGCTAGACATCTTCTAATATACAACACAAAACATCTTAACGTGCAGGACTATTGAAATCCCCCTCAAGTGAACAGTGGGGAATAAACATGGCTGATTTACAAGAGATATCTAACACTGACTGAGGTGTTAATCCTCACAGAGAGATACAGAGTGAGCAAGATTTGGTAAACTCACTCCTGTCTTGCTCCACACCTTCAGATAATCCATATTCAAACTTGTAGTTCTTAGATACAACCAACGTTGACTCAAGTGACCAGATCTAAGCACCTGAGTTCCTGCTGGGCGGCAGTGGTATCTAGCGTGTCCTCCAGCTCCGTCTTCAGAGCCTCCAGCTCCTCACTCAGGTCCCGCTTGAGTTTCTCAGCCTTACTCCGACACATTTTCTCAGACTCCAGATCCTCCTGGAGCTCAGCTAGCTGAGCCTGGAGCTCCCGAACCTGCTTCAAGGCGTTGTTCTTCTGGACGGTCTCCTCGTCACTCCTGGTTGGAGACACACAAGCACAGCAGATCATAATTACAGAACTTGGTCATAATCAAACTATAGAAACGTCTCCTTAGCTAGAAGGTACTGGACTTCTAAATGTCTTTCATTTCTCCATTCATCTTAAATTAACTCAGATTTTTGGTCCACTTTTATTATTTAAGTAATTATTAATTATATTTTTGTTAATAGAATCATGGACAGAATAATTGGTATTTATTAAATAATTCATGAGGTTAATACTGCACTACTTGACACTTCAAACGCTTACTGGTTTCAGCTTTTTCATCTGATTTGCACAGCCACTGCTTAATTATTTTCTTTAATTAACTATTTTTATATATTTATTTTTCTCAGGACTTTCCACTAATACCTCAGCTTCACTCAAAAGTCACACTTTAGCTTCCATCACAAATTATGTAAACAGATGCAACTTCTACTTTTGCTTTACCACAGAAATCTATGAGGACTTTTGTCCTAGAAATGACAGCAAAAATGGTGAATATGTTGTGCATGATACATTTATTACAATCAGATATGACTGACTGTCTATTTATTGGGAATGAAGTACATTAAATGAAAGGGGAGTCAGTGCATTTATTTTTTGTGGTTTAAATGAACCACCAGTGCACACAGGGTGGCAGTGTGGTGAACTGTTCACCTCTGAAGCCGACATCAGGAAAACGAATGAGAAGGCTGATTCTGGCTCCTTCCTGTAACATTTGTCATTGAGTAGGAATTGACTGTTTTAAACAATGAATGTCATAATGAGTCAGTTATATAATTAATCCACTACCCCTGCTTTGATTAAAGGCCCTAATGACTCTCATATAAAATTAATGCCCCACTTTCCAAACAAAGACGATACAGTTGTTCCCCTGAGAGCAGCTGAATTCAAAATGAGGCGCTTTGAGTTTAATGAAAGCTTAATTATCTGCGGCTGTGACTAAACTGGTCATTTCTGTGTGTGAAATTAGTGAGGCAGACGTTTACCATCGCGCTCTGCATCTGGATTTTTTCTGTGGTGGAAGGAGGCAACTACAAAGAAGTCATATTAAAACGATCTGAGCTGACCTCCACAGATGTTTACTTCATTTGCATGCAAGCAGTTTAACGACAGCTAAATGGGGAAAAATTAAGTGTGGAAAATTGGAATAAAGGGAGGATTGAGCTAAACTGAAGAAGGATTTAGAGATGGTCACATTTTTCACAATCAAACAAGCTATTTTTTTAGTGTGTGAAATGTAAAAATAAAGGCCTGTTTTAGCCCAGCTCTTGATTCCTTCATGTGGAAAAAAGCTAGTGCAGAGCCAAGGACTGAGAGCATCAATCAACACCAATTTGCCTGTAATCAGACACGGCTGCCTCAGAGATGAAAGGTCTCAGCCAGTGTCGCTGAGGGAAAACAAAGCAGAGAGGGACTGAGGTGAGACTGAGGAATAAACATAGCTTGCAGCTGCTGAACAGGGACGTTAGCCGCTTTAAGTCTGAGTTCAGAGTTGTTTTGGCTTGAATGTCTATTTCAGGTATGAACTCTGCAGTATCACCGTGCTGTTGTCATGGAAATGGGAAGCACTGCACTAGAGGGCAGATGTGTGTGAAGCTGTTTATCTACTGAAATGAGCAACAGTAACATGTTGCCATACCAGTGTTAGGCTTGTGGTAATGCAAGTTCAGAAGGAAATCGTCGTTTTTCTCTTATCTCCTATTGCCTATTAGGGAATTTCAAAACATCTTGACATCTTTAAGCTTCCAGGAAATGACCAACCACTCAATAATGCATTAAAGGAGATTTGTAAAGGATGTTATAGCACTTTCATTGTTAATGGCGTAGGGAAAAATAGTTATAATCAGAAATCTCTCAGCCCACTCTGAGGCTTTTTGTAATCCAAAAGTAAACAAAAAAAGAGTGTCATTGCTATGGGGTCTGGTCTAGGTGGGTGCTACATGTCTAAGTAACATCCGCATGAATGTCAGGTCCCCAAGTTTCCCAGCAGAACATTGTATTGCCGGTGTATTTACTTTACTATGTATTAATTCCCATTTTTTTTAATCATCTCTCACTTTGTTGAATAGTTTCAACAATACAACAGTAATGGACAAGGACCAGTAGGGGGGTTAGAAGTGCATCCTTGAAGTCCATCCCCTGTTTTCTTTATTGCATACACAGATTAGGATTTGGAGACAAGCCTTCAGCAGTTTGGTTGATTTAATTTATGAGTGTTTTATCATCAGCAGACTGTGTCTAATGTGTTTATAATGCTTGTCTGTCCTTCTTGTGACTGACCTGGCCAGAACAGCCAGTAGCTCCTCCTCCTTCTTGGCCAGTTGGATCTTGAGCTCCTCTATCTGGGCTTGAAGTTCAGCAATCTGATCCTGCAGGTCGGTCGTCTCTGCATCTAGTTTGCGTTTGGCTTTTTCCAGCTCCTGGCGCGTTTTCTCTTCCTTCTTTAAACGCTCTGAAGAGAATGTCACATACACAAACAAGTTTATCAGTGTTCATTAAAAACTCTTTTTCTGGGAAAACTCACAGTTTACATAGAGGTCATATAGTCATAAACAGTTCACTGGAAGTAGGAAAACACAAACATCAAATTACTAACAGCCTGACACAACTAACAGTAATCACATTTGCAGCTTTGCTGCTCATTAACTCATTGTACAGCTGTAAAAACTACATTTACACAATCATGGGTCATTAACAGTCATACTAGGTGTCCTGTAACTGAACCTCGTGGCGTTCTAGTCTAACATAAAACCTTCATTTATCTTCTAGCTGTGATGACAGTTCACATAAGCACCTCTTCCAGAATTGACCCTGGTCATGGTATACTTATAACTGCTATCACTCACCCTCCAGGTCAACCATCATCATCTCCTGCTTGTTCTTGACCTTGCCGAGATTCTTTGCTTTGTCCTCCTCCTCTGTTAGCTGGGTGGTCATCTCAACAATCCTGTCCTCCAGCAGCTTCTTTTCCTGATGGGTGAAAAAGGATCTTATGACACACAACTACTGTATGGAGGTGTAAAAATGTGAATGCTCTTCTACCAAGGAAGCAGTGCTGCAGTGCCACCGTCAATTCTAACTCAAACTAAGTTGCCCTGCAGAAACGTTTGGGAAACTCTGTGTTTTCGTTGTATGTCAATCAACAATATCACATGCTGCCACTGTAATAGGGTCACATAATCTCAAAGTTGAGATTGCTTCAACTAGGTACCGCCCACTTCACCTGAACAATGGTTTTTTCACCTATCACCACTATAAGATGACCTGCTGAATTACATGACATTTCATCGTCTCTTGTTGCTGGTTCCTTTTTGTGTGTACACTCCTTAAGAAGAATGATGCCAGTGGCTGCTCTCGTAACCTAGGCAACCAAACAAACTATGTGGGATGCGAGATTACAGCGTGATGAAGTTAAACCACATAAAAACCCAACCTGAAGTGAAGAAGGAGCAGATTCTACTGCATTTAAGTAAATCCTTACACCAGCCGAGAAACAATCAGATCATCTGGTGCAGTTATAAATAACTTTTTTTCTCTGAAAACTACAGTACATGCTAAATTGTGTGACTCAAATGTGAGGTAATCTGTGAGGCACAAAGAGGTGCTATCCCATCATATGCCTCATCCATCACTTTACTCTGGTTTCAGTCTGAGTTGCCATTTCCAGATCAACTCTTCTCACCTTGAGGAACTTGGAGTTGTGGTCCTCTAGCAGCAGAATGTCTTCCTCCATCTTCTTGATCTTTGCCTCGGCCGTCACTTTATCCAGCTGTAGCTTCTGTCTTGCAGCTTCCTCCTCGTCGAGCTGCTCCTCCAGGTCCTGTGAGGTTGAAAACCCACACACACATATATTTATATCAAATCTAATGCAAATTGAGTGAATATGGAAGCTCCTTTATTGAAATGTTATTGTACTAAAACAATATTAAAGATAAATAGTCTTAATTTTTCAATATTCAAATTAGGATTGTGATCGTTTGGGTGCACAATTTGATCAAATGAAAACAGTTTTTTCCATTCCAATACAATGTGCTGGATGTCAGCATTAACAGCAAGGGCATGAGAGAAGTTAGAGTATGTAGCAGTCTGATGAGGAAACAACATAAACCTGAATGTGAGACTGCATCTTCTTCTTCTCTGTCTGCAGGCTCTGGTTCCTCTCCTCCTCCTCCTCCACCCTGGACTCCAGGTCATGAAGGATCTCCTCCAACTCTTGCTTCCTAGAAAGGAGACGAACTCTCATCTCCTCTGCCTCAGCAAACAGCTCCGTCTCTGCATGGAGTTGCTCTGCTAGAATATTCTTCTCCTCTATGAGCTGGAGAGAAGAAACAGTTTGGGAAATAAGTGTCATCTTCTTGGCCAAAAAGATTGACCAAACAACCTTTCTACTGTCATCTATCCCGTGTTAAAGATTATTCCAGGTTACAGAGCATTTTTACCTGCTGGTGTTTCCTCTCCATCTCCACCAGCTCATTCTCCACCTTGAGCTGTCTCTCCTTCACCTTTATCAGCTCCTCATCTTTGGCTTGCAGCTCCTCCTCCTGCCTGGTGACTTGCAGCAATGGCTTCACCTGAGAAAGAGGAGATAAAAAAATGCCTTTACTTGTTGTTTCATTATCTTTTTTCACAGCCATGCTGGTCAGATTACTGCAGCACAATGAACTGTCACATCAGTCTCATGTGTAACTTTTGGCTGGAGAACGCATTCTTATGTTTGACCAAAAACAAAAATATTCAACCTATATACACTTTTAATTTATTTTTTTGCTGTTACGTCCAGTGAAACAAAAAAAATGTGTGACAAACAGTTAACTTTGCAGCCGACAAAGCAATCTGAACTGAAATGTTCATCTAATCAATTGCTTATGAAAATGTACAGCAGGGCTCGGATGACCAAATAGAGCCAAAGCGCAAGGTTGTTTGTCATCAGCGTAGCACAGGAATTACTTTGATAGAAGAGGTGCCAGAGTTCTCACCTTAGTGAAGAGCCTCCACCACTGCCAGTGTCGCAGCTTCAGATAAGCTGCACAGTTCCTTTGCAGGACCTTCAGGGCACTGAGCTGCTGCTGCTTCTTAGCAAAGGCTCTAAGAGAGGAAAAAGATGAGATGGGGTAAATCAAGGACTATGTCTGTAGGACAAAGCAAGGCTGACACACCAAATAAGAAGCCCCTCATTTAAACTTATAACAGATTATAGCAGCCACTCGATTGCAATAAAAGCACATTGTGAAGGCAACACTGGCACATCATCACCTTTCCAACTCATATGACCAACATGGTGTCTACAATCAGACATGATGGTGGTGTTCTGTTAGTATATTTTCTGGGGCATTACATTACATGGGACAGGAGTGTTTTTAATAATCTGTCGCGTTCATGTGCAGCTGATTAAAATGTAACAGAAACAGCAGCACCTATAAACAAGGAGGGAACTACAGGGAGAAAGTTTAAGTGTACATGACTTGGCATGACCGATGCATTTTACACTTGCCAACATCTGGATGCTTTGCAACCCCACTGGGGTAAAGAAACTGTTTAAATAAAACTGAAGAGCCTCCAGAGAAGAGCTCTGACTGCCAGTAGACTGAACCACAAGTGGAACACACGAATGCAGCAGACTGTGTGATTGATAAAACATGTGATCTCCTAACAAAAGTGCACCTACAGGGCCTACAAGGAGGTGCAGGACAGGAAGGAAACTATTGAGTACTGCTTCATCAACTATTTAAAACTCAACCTTTATAACTTTGGTATCAAGTTATACTGTAAGAGTAGAGCAGCATATTCAGACATGGGACACTCACTTGCGTGCCAAGTATCCACGGCACACGGACTGGAAGTAGATGATGATGTCCGTAATCTTCAGGTCTCTCTCCTCCTCCAGATGAGCCAGAACACCAGTCCTGAAGAAGATCTTACTCTGACCAATACGGAAGAGGTTAGGGTCCAGCTCGAGAGCTTGGATCTATAAAAGAAATACACACCGTTGTTGAAAAATAACCTGCATGGGAAGCATTACATTCACATATTTTAGAAGTATATTTAAAACTAAAATACACAGAAGTAACAACACGCTACCATTCTCTCACAGGCTTGTTTCCATCCATAAATCCCTTAGGGATAGCGTTGGGTGTAAGGATCTCGTATCTGTGTGAAAACATGAGGATAAACTGGAAATGAAGCCAATCTCTTTTCTGTGCAAAAAGACTTTAAACGTTTCTGTGATGTTTCTCACCTCTGTCTGAACTCCTGGAAGATGATGCGGTTAGGAAAGCCCTGTCTGCAGATGCGAATCCCCTCCAAGACTCCATTACACCTGAGCTGGTCCAGAACCAGGTGAGGCTCCAGTTTACCAGACTGAAGGAGGAAACAAATACACTGTTAAGATCAGAAACCAAATATTCTTCTAGATATCTTTTTCTACCCTCCAAAAGACTCTACTAAACACTTTCCATGGGATTACACTCTTCAACTAAATGCACATATTTACCCTTTTTTCATGGTTGGGGATGATGCAGCGGACAAAGTTGGGGTTGGTGTTCCTCAGTGTGGCCATGAGCTTGGTGAGTGACTCTTTGTATAGCTGTCCCACTGTACGAAACATGCCCTTTTTTGTTTTGTAGGTAGCACCAAACGCTGTCTCATTCATTCCTGCCACCTGGTCCAGACCTACGATACGGTCGACTGGTGGGGAGACAGAGCCATAGGGTTAGAACAGGAAGACTTCAGAGAGCAGGGCATCACTGTAGGAGCAGCACAGTGGCAAAATGGAGCTACATGACCAAGTGCAAATGGATGAAAACAACATTAAATACTACGCTCTAATGAAGGCAGCCTACCAAGGTAGCACTCAAAGCCTAGACCTACAGCTACCTCCTGCAGATGGGGATGGAGTGCACAGCCTCTTTATTCCTTAGCCTAAGGAGTCCTTTTGTTAACAATATGATCTTTTCAACATTTTAAGGCTTTTGTATAAAACTGATTTAACAAATTGCCAGGAAAATCAATTCTTTTCAGCATGTTAATGTTTGGAAACATTTTAGGGATTGCAAACACAATACACTGGTTCAAAACTAAAATTTAACAGTACTTAAATCTGCTGCAAGTAATGAAGATCATCATTACCATAAACCATTTTGCCAGTCATGTTTGGTCCAACTCACTGTGAAAGAAGCATCTTCAAGCCTACTATGTACCATTCAGAGAAGGCCCAAAGCAGCTGGGTGATGTACTTTTGTGCATTTTAACATACAGGAATAATTTCTGAATATTTGGGTATTTAATCATGGTCTTAATCATGGAAAGTCAAGTATAATCTCCTGTGTTTTTATGGGACTTTTTTCAGAGAAAGCTGATATCTGCATATCCGCTATTGGAAGTCGTGGCACCGCTTTCCCTTTGGACAGCTGTGGCCACAGCAGCTGGCTCTAGAAGACTGTGCAGGTCTTCCCTAGTTGTAAATCTGGTGTGGAAAAGTACAGTGCTTGTCCAGTTATAGGAGCAGGATCTAATCAGCTGAGGTAACTGACCCTTCGTTGGCCTGCTGACTGGTTGCTGACACACCAACCAGGCGATGCTACCATGGTTACCGTTACTGACAGTTCTGCTTAACCAAACAAATTTCAAAAAGTTAAAGAAGACTTAAGTTTAAAGTGAAACCAAGAAGCTTCATTTAGCATTTATAGATGCAGCTGTGGATGTCATATGATGTACATAATGACCCATTAGGCCCCAAAAGCGTACATCTAAATAATTTAATTACCTATAGTCCTCAGCAATACCTTTATTTGCACCTGGTTTTCTAAATCAGAGATAACAATGTTGTTTGTTAAACCTGTGACCAACTTGAGAAACATCACGTTACTGCAACAATAAGCCAGACACACCTCTGTATTGTCTACATTTAGGCAATAAAAAACTGAGACACCACATCCACTATAAAGTAAAGTTGCCGTCTATAATTTTCACAAGTATAATGTTACTAAAAAAACACATTCTGACATACCTGAGGTTGTAATCTGGCAATAATCTGCAGATCTATTCTACATTTCACAAAATGACACAGTCCGTAAGTTTTAACTCCCAGCTACTCTGCCACTTATTAATGCCCCAGCTGCTAAATTAAAGTTACAACTCACAGACTGCTGGAAATTAAACTGACGTGATACATGACCCACTGTCTGGACCTTAAGCTCAAGTCCCAAGAAAAATACTAATACAAAATCTGGTTTCAATTCCCTGCCACAGCCATCCTATTTAGGCAGGAGGAAGATAGGAATTTAATGATATTAAATATTCTTCACTCAAGCTTCAGGTCCTCCATTTGCCGTTGGACGTTTTACATCACAGAGGGGGGACAAAGACAGGAATAAGACAGCTGCACTGGATTCTAAATGCTTGCTCCGGGGCTGCTGAACTTACTACACCTTCAACCCACAGGAATACTCAGACAAATTAAAGCAGTCTGGTTTGACTAAATGGAGCAGATTACTACATTCTACAGTTATTTATTTAGGAACTGGACACTACTGCTTCTGGCTGAGACGATGAAGCCATGCAGCCTGGAAGCAAATGGGAGCCACTGCAGCTATGACAGACATTTCATGAAGCATGAAACATACAGCCAGATCTGGGCAAAAATATCACTTTGAGAAGCTTGTGGAGGACTCATATTGAGCCCCACTCACCCACCAAGCACCCTGACCAGTGCGGTTTAATAACCCAACACTGGTCGTTTTAAATCCTTTTACTATTTTGGCCCAGGTCTGCTACAGCACGACCCAGTCATTCACCTGCCGGCTCATCCAGACTAGTGACATTGTCATAGAATGAGGCCCTTTGAATGGTCTGAATCTCTACAACAAAGAGAGAGAGAAGAGCAGGAGGGGAGGTTGATGGGTTAATATGTAGGCCTGGGTTAACAAAGCAGAAAGCTGTTGTTAGTACTGTAGGCCTGAGTGACAGACTCATTGATGAGCTTCTTCACAATATAAGCAAACAGGTACATACACAATGAATGCTATAGGAGGTGTTCCTTAAACTGATTCCTCCTAGTTTCTAGTACTAATTGAAACACTTTGAGATACTTTAAGGAGGTACATTACCATCCTTCCACAGTTCAGCCACAAATTTGTCAGTAGACTGGTGCAGCAGAGTGGCCACGTTGTCATTCAGAGGGTCCATGTTCTTCATCAGCCACTCATCGGCCTTGTAGTCCACCTGGAACAATAAAGTGGTGAAACTTAGTTATATGGAACAACAAAAAAACTAACAACTAAAACATCTGAAATAGAAATTTTTGACTGATGATTTTTGTTTTTACGTTAAAACATAACTGATATTTTAGATAAATACATCTTTAATTAGCTTGCTTTAGATCTACATAATCATTGGTATTTCTTTATTTTTAACTATTAAAAATTGTGTTTTTAAATGCAGGGAAGGTAAAATGACACTATGAAGAGATCAATTAATTATCTGGTGTTATCATCTTTTGCTTTTTAAACAGTACCAGGTCACAGATTTATAATGTACAACCAGTGTTGTTGTAAGTCAGTGTTAATCCCACAAAGTCAAATATTTTCTGTTATTTACCCTGAGAAGTGGAAAAAGATAACCTCTGAGACATATTTTTGTAAACTTGAACTTGTTACTCATTCAGAGATCAGAGTATTTCAATAATAATATTAATGGGAGGAAATAAAATACAGTAATGCAGATTCCTCATCCTGCACAGTTTTAAGGATTTGAATGAAGGGAAGAATTTTAGCTTAACCTAAATGCACTGCAATACAGTGATAAGAAGTACAAATACATTGGAGATAATTTAGATAGAAGTGTTTTCATTAAATAGTTTGTCCAACATTGTGTTAATGTTAAAAGTTTGTTATGCATTTATGTGAAAAGAGAAAAGGAAAAAAAAAGACTTTTTTATGTAAACTATCATGTTGACAATATTTGGTTTGACAGTGCTTCAGATTTTTCTCCATGACAGCCTTTAGGTCTGGAACCTTAAAACAACTCAGTCTATGTAATGGTAAGCAGATGTGCTCCTCTACACAAGACAAACATTGGGTTCAGTTGCATAACTCCACTGATGACGTCCAACTCCACTCCCAATGACAAATAAATTAAACCAGGTTTCAGCGTTTCCCTGAAATCCCACCACAGGAGAACTCTGCGTCACTGTTTTATTTGACCTCTGACCGACAGCAACTTCTCCCTTAATGGTTGATTCAGGGGCAAACACAATATTCAGGAAAATGGAAATACAAAGAGAAATAAAGAAGCTGCTCCTGCATTTAATACAGTAAATGGTAAATGGTAAATGGCCTTGCTTTTATATAGCGCTTTTCTACCTATTGGTACTCAAAGCGCTTTTACAGTCAGAGACACATCTACCCATTCACTCACACAAGCACGCACACATTCACACACCAGTGCCACGCACTGGGAGCAACTGGGGGTTCAGTGTCTTGCTCAAGGACACTTCGACATGTGGCACATTCCGGGGATCGAACCGCTAACCCTCTGGTTCGTGGACAACCCGCTCTACCTACTGAGCCACAGTCGCCCCCACAGTACAATACAAAGTCATACATTTCATTTATTTAATTATTTAGATAATTCTACTATACTTATGCTGTGACTCTGACAGAAACCTGCTGAGTGTAACTTTGATACAGACAACTCAAGCGTACCTTGCCGGCATAGTGGATGATGCAGAAGTCTGCCTTATCTTTGAGCTGGCGGGGTTTCTGAAACTTGCTATGTGTGCCCTGCTCCTGGATCAGCTTGTCTATAAAGGTCTTGTCTGTGGCCTTGGGAAACCAGCACTCCTCATCCAAGAGAGCCAACACTCCTGGAGGGTTTGCCTGATGGAATAATAACACAGGACAGAATATAAGAGAGTGAATAATAGTTATCTTTCTCAGACTTAACAAAAACAAAACAAAGACTGAGAATGATTCAGCTAAAATGTTTGTCAGGATAGCAGAAGAAAATAAACTAATAGGGGGTAAAAAAGGAAAGTAACAGTTTTGTCACTGACAGGCCTCTCAATGAGGTCGATGCAGGGCTGCAGGTCGAGGCCGAAGTCGATGAAGCTCCACTCGATGCCCTCCCTCTGGTACTCCTCCTGCTCCAGGATGAACATGGTGTGGTTGAAGAGCTGCTGCAGCTTCTCATTGGTGTAGTTGATACACAGCTGCTCAAATGAGTTGAGCTGCAAGAGGAGAAGAGAAATACGAGCAATTACGACGTTGCTACTGGACATACTAATGAACTACAAAATCTTCAAATGTGGATAACAAATATCATTAAACAACAAAATTCTCCTCTTTAAGACATTTAAATTCAAACCTGGAAAATCTCAAAACCAGCAATGTCCAGGATGCCAATGAAGGAGGCACCCTGTCGTTTGGTTCTGTCCAGAGCTTTATTAATGCGATGGACCAGCCAGCGGAACAGTCGCTCGTATGTTGCTTTAGCCAGGGCCTCTACAGCAAAGTCAGCCTGACGGGAGGCAAACAATAAAGCAGAGAAAGTCAGAAAAGAACAATGTAATAGTAAAGGAATAAAATAAGTGTTTAACATACCCCATGTCTGAGAGTACTCAGACAGGCTGCCAGTTCACAGCTTGACTACATGCTGTTAATGTCCAAACATCCATGGAAATAGGCTTTAATTGTAACGCTATATTCGTGTGAGTTGTGCAGAAAGTGAAGCAGCATTTTACTTATACAGTTCTGGACTCCACCCACGCCATCATCACTACTTTATTCCTTGCAGATAAAAAGACGAGCTTCAGTTGCATTTGAATTGTTGTTGATCTAAACAATAAGTCTTCCAGGTTTGTAGCTGACAGGCTAGACATGAAAGAGAAAACAGGTAGCGTTAATGAATTAATAACAGAGCAAACAGACCTGCTCTTTAGTCTGCGCTTTCTGGACGTAGTCTCTTCCCACTTTAATCCTTGGTGACAGGATGGCTCTGGTAAACTCCAATACATTCATACCCAGCAGATGACACAGCTTCTGAGCGGCTGGGATGTGGAAAAAGCACAGAAAGGGAACTTTTAAAAAAAATAATAATAATAAAATGATAGTGTAGAATCTGAAACTGTAACTCTCTTTAACATGTTAATAAGAATCAAACAAAAAGCAAAGATTTTTCCTGCTATTATTTGACAATCAAATAATTTAACTATTCATATCATATAAACAGAACCTGCATATCCCAGTAAAAGATGTAGGAAAATAATAGTATTTGCCTTTAACTGAATAATAGTAGAATAATAATAGAATAATGTAACTGTCTTCAAATATTAGATATAATTGAAAATGTGTTTGTGCTTTTTTTTACATGGCTTGAGATTGTGGAAAAGTAGGAAAAGGAATGACCTGGTCTGCCAAGTCTGACTGCAAAAAAAAACAAAAACACATCTGCTTCAGTGCTACGTTCTGCTTTTTCTTTTGGGAATATCTGGTTGAACTGCTTCGCTGGCATTAAGACTCTTTTCTCCTGTCTCTCACTTTTAAGTGCCAAAAATGCAGTGCCACATGTGGAGGAACTGGAAGGCTGTGCCCCATTTCCTTCAGTAAATCCTCTCAATGATGTGGCTTAAGTAAAGGCAGGTTGACAAGGTTTTGGGAGAGGGAAAAAAGACATAAATCACCAGTCCCTCTGTGGTGTGGATGAGGTGCATAGTGTGAGGGAGACAACAGTGGAGGAAACGAGTTGAAATATATATTAGGAGAGGAAAAGAAGGAAGAGAGTGTCTTGACCTGTTAGCTCCCAGCTATGAGGTTATAAAACAGATGTCAAAGGATTGCAGTTTGTGTGAGTAATTCCTGCGATACATACCAGTATTATCGGGCATAGAGGCTTGGTCAGTGTTTCTCTCCTTCTTGAAGATGATGTTACCAAACTGAAGCACTGAGGAGACCACCTTCAACATGGCTACGAGCAGAGGAAACAAAATTATTGCACTGAGATATGAACAACAGGCAGTTTCAAGGTCATAAAGATATTAAGAGGGGATTGATTTCATTTAGTCTTTTCTTTATAATGTTATTACATGTTAATTAAATAGGCCTCTGTCACTAATTTATTGAATTAATTAATAAATGCTGAAATGAATCCAATCAAATGTGGTTTGGGGTGATCAGCAAACTGTAATAACACATACCAAACCTTGGTTGTGAGTCATGGTGCCTAGCAGAGCTCTATCATAGGAGGAGGTGCATGTTTCTGTATGTTAGCAGATTTACATTTCCAAAAATATAATCCATTTATTGTGTTTCTTCCTGGCTCTAGCATGGTTAAAGGAAACCATCCTCTACAGCTTCATTTGCAACCAGTTTGATGAAACCTCTCTCTCAGAGATATGTCACCTGGAGAAGTGAATGACTGACTGAACAGACTTCACTGTACTAAGACCAAAGACTGTGGTCCTTCCTTTAAGACCATTCTGAAATGATCCCACTACGATGTACACCAGAGAGAGCATGAAAAAGAACAGGTCAAAGATTTATGTTTTCTGCAGGTGTAACAGGAAACATACCCAGAATCTCCTCATGGCCAAAGCTCATAATGTGCATGGCCTCCATTGTCTCTTGGAAGTTGTCTTTGTCCTGTTGGCCTGGGATTGGGATGTTACCGTTGGACAGGAAACGGTAGTTGTTGAAACCTTCCAAAAGCAGGTCCGCTGCGGACAGACGAACGGAAAAACATTTAGAACCGAGCACGGACAGATGACTGCTACAAATTGACAGTAGAAACAGAACATAGAGGACACTGCTTAATCTAAAATAAAAATAGTTGGTGGGCTACAGTTACGATGAACAGAAGTACCTACATGGTCTTTCAAAATCAGTCTACTCACATTTGAGGTGTTCGCCGGCTCCTGCCAGAAGCTGGTAAAAAATATGGAAGGTGCGCTCATCTTTGGCTTGACGAATAGCTCTGGATTTCTCCAGTAAGTCTGACGCAGAGAGGTCAAGGTAAACTAAGCAAAACATTTCGAAGGTGAGTACAAAACATGTCTGACCAGAAAAGCATTCTGATGTTTAAGGTTGTCCTGAATGAATTACTGATAAATGAACTAAGCTGAATGACTCTGTGACTGACTTCATGTGAGGTTTGTATCATAAAACTTTATATAGTAATAAACAACAATAATCAAGCATCCAAAAAGATCCACACAATATTTGTATAACAAAAGACAAACAAAAGAGGAAATTATTTTGCAAATGTCAAATGTTCCATGTTAAAAAAGAATTTTCAATAGTGTTATTCTGCTTCAATATAAAAAAATCCCCATTTGTCGCCTTTGTAGAAACATCTAACACAGGCTGCTAGAAATGTTCTCATTAACCGCTTTAAAACAGGATACAGGTTTCAATATTTGCCCCAACAATGTATCCAGTGACATCAAAGTTGATCCGGATGAATTTCCCCTGCAGAGAAGAGCACAAGATAAATGTTCATGAAGTGCACAAGACTAAGAGATAAACGCCGATCAATTGCCAATGTAATGACGCACGCTAAAGCCTCCTGCCATTTAGAATCAGCTGTGTGATGGTTGCAGAACAATGTACTTAGTCAGCATGAATCCTTCATAAACATAGACAATGATACAGATGAACAGCAGGGCTGGTAATTGTATTTTATCCACTATGAAACAGTTCTAAATATAGTTAATTATGATTGAGTTTTCACTGATACCACATGGAAACTATTTCTGTTGTGATTATGTAATTACAAAAAACGTAATCAGGCAAATTAACTGGGAACAGGGACGCCTGAGAAGAGACTTCTCATGTCCCTCTAATAAGAAGTGCTGTGTCCAGACCAAAGGGCTCCAGTTTGTTAAAGTACTCCTAAGCAGTAGTATAATAGTAGGTACTACTGTCCATCCATATTAAATGTGTAACTGCTCACAGTGAAAACAGGATGATCTAATTACTGTCAAGACAAACACCTCTGTCTTATTCTGGTGGCAAATTAAGATTGTGATGAAAAAAGCCTTCATGAGTATAATTTTTCTTTACTTACAAAACGCGAAGAGTTGTCATTTTTCACAGTCTTTGCATTCCCAAAAGATTCGAGGATGGGGTTAGCTTGCAAAAGCTGACGTTCCAGTTCACCCTAAAAATTAATTAACAAATAAATACAATACAATTAAAACAGAGAAAGAGAGGGGGTGAGATGTTAAAACAATCCAATGCAACCAAGTGAAAGTTAAGTCCAATAAACAAATACGAGAAATTGTGAGTTGAGAACAGGAAACATGCAGCCAAAGACAGCAGAACTGTGATGTGGTTGATACAGAAAAGACTTTACATTCACCATCCACATGTAGGTTAACTGAATTAAGAAAGCCACAGAGTAGATGACGGCAGCTCATTATCCACACTCAGCAAGAAGAACACAGCACACAAAAACAACTCAAGCCTCTTAAAGCCTAGGGCCCAAACCGCTTGAACATGATACGCCCAAATTAAATAAATGTTCGGGTATGCTCTCCAGATCTTTTTGGCATATTTGGGGACCATATGCACATGCAGCTGCCCTAGAACCAGTGGCTTTAGGGTTTAAAGGACAGCCTCTTGAAGTCTCTTGACTAATAATAATTTCATAAAACGATCATATTGGGGGTTAGTGTTAAATATATATGTCAAAGCTTTGCCGTGTACGGTAAATTTTAGTAAATTTACACTCACACATTTGACACTTTCAATTTCAGGTGTCTGTGCAATGTGGCATCACAAAGAGTGCCTAATAAAGCAACAGACAATGTGACCACACCATCTGAAAACATGTACTCAGAGGTAACATCTTTATGTGACACAAGGTTCAAATAAGCAAAAACACAGCCTTCTTCAGTTAGCGAACTAAAGGTGAAGATCACCTCTCAATCATTAAAATAGTTCTGTGTCAGCTTTATGGCATTTTAATTGAATTAGGATATAACTGGCATTTGAAAAAGTAATCTGGGGCTTTATTTCTGACATTTTATGGACTAAAGAGCTAAATGAATTCAAGTGTTCGCCACAGACAGTGGACTTTTTGTATTTTAAATATTTTAAGCCGTGCCTTGTTGCCATAAAACTTCAATAACACAGTCAATTCCATTTGCACAAGTTTTATTTTTAGAAGTTCAAACAGCAAATTACATTAAAAACCAGATTTGAACAAAGCCTTTCACTGGCTGCCTGAAAGTTGTTGTTGTTTTGTAGATACTGGGATTTTTTCTTTTCTTTCCTTTTTTTCTTCTCTTTTCTTTTTTGTTTTTGCTGTAATGAAGCCAAAAAGCAATTCTGCCATGTCAGGGAGAATTTATCCCCAACAGATACAGTTCGACCGTTTTTTGTCAGGATGGCCACTTTAAGAAATGTAATTAATAAATAAGTGGCTTATGCAGATGTTTAGACAGGTGTTGCCACTATGTGCCCATTCAAGCCACATTGTGGGCTTCGTCATGACCAGAGAATTTGAAATGGTTGAGGGAAAAACTGGTACTTCTGCAGCGTTTTTTCTCTTCTAGTGGCTGAGATGAATATTTTCCCATTACAACAAAAATAGCTCCACGCTCTGAACGTCTGCGTAGGCCATTTTCCACAAGTGAGGAATCAGCACTGAGCTCAGGATGTGAGACTTGTAATGCGATCTTTGGCTAAGGAGAGCATGATGGTCTGCTTTTAATTGAGTTTTTGAGCAGCTGGAATGAAGCAGGGCTGAACTGGATAAACCTGATCCTTCTTCATCAGAGCAGCGGTGTAGCCCACAGAGGGCAGAGGATTCAAACCGAAAGCCTTTGTATCTATATAAACACAAGCCCGTGGTGCAGCTTGGTACTAAAATTGTTCATTGGCAACCTCCACTCATCTGTGTGGTCTGCTGTGCACACACAAACAAAGAGCAGATTACAAACGCCAGTGGGGGTCCAACAGCAGCATTAGTAGTTGACCCACATTCCTGTTGCAAAGTGAGCATGTCAAAAATGTGACAGCCAAAAGAGGCGACTCCTCCACTTGAGCTGGCCAATTGTTGTGTAGCTATGATAAAATGTGAGCAATCCAAAAGGCTTCAAGAGCACACATCATCAGCCCACACTACAAAAGCAAATATTTTTTGAACTATATAGATTTATCATGTTCTCATGGTTTTATTTATTACTTTTCCTGCTAAACAGCTACAAGTTGGTCTCTTTTCATAGTGCAGGCGGTTTGGCAACCGTGGAGGAATCTTTCAGGACAGATTTAGAGGAATCAAAGAGGATCAGTCACAATCGTCCCAATAAATCGTCTGGGGCCAACGCCAGTTGTGGATGTTTGTTCACTGCTCAACATCTGCTTTAGAGGTCACAGGGCCAGACAAATATGGCAAGACGCTCTTTTCACTAGCGAGAAAACGCAGAGCACTGGACGGGAACAAGCCCATGTGGAGAAGTCATCTGAGCCAGAACCAGAAAAGAGGTCGACAGACGTTCTGCATGGGCCACTAGGTCAAGTGATTAAATTGAAAACTAGTGACAGAAATGTAGGCTACCTACATGTATACAGTATGAACAAGTGATACTGAGTGAGTCATGTGTGTGTCCAAAGGATTAATAGTTTTTAAATGGTCATACTTGCAGCGTGCAACAAGTGAAACATTGTTTATTGTTAATGTGCTCTTTGGGTGTTAGTGTAAATTTGACAGAGAACAGATGCATTAGAAATTCACCTTGCAGTCACAATACGGGTTCAGAGGAAAAAATTACTTTATACTTTCATCAGATTGTTCTGTGAGAAAGGATGTCCCCACATTGTAAGTGGTATAGATGTTAGATGAAAGAAGTTATTAAACTAGTGAGGACAAAAAGAAGAAATCATGCCATGCAGAAGTTAAAGCCACACTACAGCAGGCGGTTTAAGGTGAGTGGAAAGCGTCTACAGCTCAGCATCATGGAATATTAAGAGTTGATAGTTATTTTATCTAAAAGGTACCAACAGAGTGGGTGTAGAACCCCTTTTATACAGTGAGGTGAGATAGGTGAGAAACTACATACTACTCACATAAAACAGGGGTCCACTCTGTAGGATATGGGGAGATTCAGTTGTTAAATAAGTTATTTATAAATGGCATTAATGTCATGGCTACAAGTGGATCTGTAGATAAAGGATGCACTAACATCTATGCAAACCCTACAGCAGTCTATGAATGAAACTAGCAACAGATTATTATTATTACCATAGTCATCACTACCTTAGAGATCTATAATCATGGCTCTCGAGGCCCAGAGCACTGCTGGTGTTATGCACCATTCATTTTAGCCATACAGTAATAATTGTGTTGCTGGTTAAGTGACTGCATGCAGGGCTCTGGGTCAAGGACAGAGTAGGTAAACTAATCATAACCACCAGCAGTGATATACTTAGACAGGTGAGGTCAGCAGCTTGTCTCAACAGTCCAGAAGACGAAAAAAATACACATTTATATTTTGAACTAACATGTGAATTACTATTAGCATCTTAATAACTTTTAACAGTAAAACCATTACAAAAACCACACAACGACAGTCACGGCTTAACATGTACAACAACTACCACAACAGATAAACATAGCATGCATGTGATTATGTTTCACTGAGTGTAAATCAGTGTAATGGAATGCAAATGTAAAGTAAAACACTGTGTAACTAACACAACAAACAACGTCGGAATAATCATGCCACTTTTCAAATTTACTTACAATTGCATTCTGAACCTGACAGAGAGAGACAGAGTAGATGCTAAATATACGATTTCATTGTTCTCTTAAACAGATACTTTATGAGGTCAACTTGTAGATATTGTTTAGATTGAAAGGAAAATGTTAGTGTAGCATGCATATGTTGTGTAAGAGTGTGAAAAACTTGCCTGTAGTTTCACTGGTTTAGGTGATTCTGGCTGTTTGTTACGGATAAAGAAATGTAAATTGTTAAAATTGTGTGTGCACACATCTGGTGCACAGTGCCATTGTGCCTACTGCAGGTGTTTACATGCTATGTCTATACTTAGTATTTTTATTTTTAACCAGTTAGCATCTTACAAAAACCTCACCTTGGCCAATCTGACTGTTGGTCAATAATTATCTTTACAGTGTTCTTCTGATATGCAAGTATAACACTAATTCAGTTTTCATGAGAATGTAATTTTTACGTCAGTATTTACATTAACATCATATCACATCCGTCTAATGAACTTAACTAACCTACACTAAATGAGAGTAATGAGAGAAGTGTAAGCCTCACTAGGTCTGACAGAATACTCACAGGAATGTTGTGGTCTTTTCTTCCTTTGTGGGAGGAAGCAACATGTGCCAGGTACTGAATGACCTTTTTTGTGTTTTCTGTCTTTCCAGCCCCTGATTCACCTCTGCAAGGCACAAGAAGATAATACAGACAAAAACAGACATGCTCAACAAATTGAAAAACACTATATGATTAAAAAAAAAATACTGGGTCAGTAAGACATAGTAGTACTGTTTCTTATTTTAATGAGAGTGTTTCAGGAGTTTAAAATATGATTTGGTTAAAAGACCAAATATAATCTCAAACCAACTACTGCTCCATATCTAATGATGTCTATCTTTCACTGTATATTTTCATGTGTCAGTCCAGTTTAGCAGCTGTGGTCTCTGGCAGGCTCTTCACTTCTCAAACACTCCAACAGTGACCATGGCACAGAAGTCTTCCCACGACCACAAAGCCAAGCAAAAACTTTAGGGAGAGCACTTTGGATTTAGAGCATACCTGAGGTTTTACAGTGAGTGCAAATTTACATACACCAAGTATTCACAAAATATTGTTTTGGTTTCAGATTGTGTGAGTGTGATGTGGTTGTGAGTAAAGACCAGGAGAGGGGGGAGTAAGTGATTTCAGTCTCTCTGAACAGGAGATAATCATGGAGAGATTGCGTCAGTGTGTCTGCTGCTGGCCCTGGACTGCTGCGTGTTACATTCCTCAGCTCCTTCATTTCAAAGATATGAAATATAGACGGGGAGTGCACACCTAATCACATCTTGTAAGGATTATAGAGTTTGTGTTTGGAAATGAGTGTGTGTATATCAATGTGAAAGCACTTATTAATGTGCAAAAGTCACTATTTACAGCAAACTTCACTGTCTGTGAGAATATGTGCAAGCATTTAAGAAATGTGTCCACACAATACTCACCCACAATTAGAGAATGGTGTTAAGATTAACTTGTTTTTAATTGTTTTGGTCAAATAGTGGTACTAATGACCCATAAATGGGTTAGGCACCCCCCTCTGAACTCAGTAATCAGGCTGTTGTCACAGCTAAAATAAGATGAATGAAATTCTACTCTGCTCTGAATTAAGTCAAATATGTGGAGTTTGGATGAATATAAACACATTCTCATTTATGATTTTCATAACAGCCTCCCGGTTGATGGTGCTCAAGGAAAAGGGTCAGTGTGTGTCTTGATAACGTCTCTAGCATTTTCTTTGGCTACATTCCTGTCATCTGTAGACACTTGTCACTGAAACGATGCCAGAGGGCTGGGAAGCAGAAATGTCAGGCATTTCTCACTTTTCTTTCATGTAGTGACAGCCTGGTCAATGTCACAGAGATACTTGCTTTAAAATAACTGTCAAGACCCGTGGGTGACTGGTTCACTTCCACTGCCCTTATGAACTTGTGTTATTATCAGTGAATGTATCATGGCCACTCTGAGTTTCATGTATTCAGACAAAAATACCAGAGAGAAGTATACTATGTGATGTTATTTTGAAGATATTTCCAAGTGGAAAGGAGAAATTAAATTGATCTAGGTGGCTCAATTTATCTTGCAAAAGGATTAAGTGTGGCATAAGACAAATACAGTCATGCAGTGGTGGACTCACGTGCAAAGAATGGATTGGTCCTCTCGATCTGTGGAGGGGTAAAGGGAAGAGAAGAACAAACTAGTTAGCTGTACTTTCTTTTATCAGTTTTTATCAACTGCATTCAATCATATTAAACACAATAACTGAAACATTAAGCTAGTTCCATTTCTAATCTACACAAATAAGATTTCCATCTTTGTCAACACTTCCGGTGAATGTATTTAATAGCTGAACTAGCTGATTAGCAGATTCAAAAACAGTAGCTTAGTCGTCTCTTCAGTAAAACAAAAAAGTCAGTAAAACGACTGAAGAGTCTGACTGAACAGAACACAAATGTCATTCACTTCTTGTGCATTTCAAAAAATGGAATGTGTGCTGTGCTGGTGACTACTTGCACACTGAGGTCATGTAGCAATAAATTTTGACAGTAAATGTGTCTCCGTAAGCCTGTGGGGTATTTCAGTTTGGAGGGTCTTGTGAGTCATCTCAAGGCCATACAGGAGAAATGAATGGTCATGATGTCATGGGAAAACAGTACTTAGACTTCCCATCAATGACACCACAGGGAGAGGGCCTCCTGTCCAGTCACATGGTTGACTGAGCAGCAAGAAGCCCAAGGATTAGATGACAGTCACCAGACAGCTGACTCTACTGAGGTGATGTTGCACTGTCCATTTACAACTATGGATAGATGGCTATGAACTCTGTCAAAGACAATAACTAGCGGTAGCTATGCCATAATTAAATGAATAATTAGATCAGGGTTAGTATTTGTTAAAGTAAATAATTTTTGGCCCTGTGTGTCTTTATAGGACACTCATTAGTGGACAGATACAGGACGTTATGAGGTTAGAGTGAAGGGACGGCCTCTGTCACTGCTGTGGGGGGTTGTAACCTCAGATTATGAGATGCCAGGTAAACCAGGTAAGATAAAAAGGTGCCCCAGATCCCGTTTTATTGACCTTATACACTGAAAATTTCAAAAGAATGCTGTCTTTAAGTTTTTCATTACATGATAAACCAGTCATCTCTAAAGTGTTTGAATTCCAATGATGCCTAATAATACAGAATTATCCTCATACACAAAAAGACACACCCACTGAATACTAAAAACATGCTGAAACCTGTGATTGGATGATTGATTTGACAGCTACAAATCAATTGTGCATTTACTTTCAATGAGCTAAGACGTTTTCCTGTAACTTGCAAGGAGCAAAAGCCTGCTCATTAGGAGGCCTGAGCTCAGAGGTCTACTGAGATACTGTGACTGAACTGCTACGACTGCACATTACCACTGACTGGTGATTGGCAGGTTGACGCATTAGTAGATTGACTTGGGGGGAGGTAGCTATGTATACCTCAGGGAAATACACTGAATGAGCCAATTTATTTACATATTTAAATACAGATGTAGCACAAACAAGACATTTGCAATTATTTTACTTTAAGTTTTGAAAGAGATACAACTCCAAGTACTACTCTAGATATAGCTCTAATACAAATAAAATTACAGCGGTAGAGTAACTATGCAGCGTAGCTTGTCCAATCTGAGACTGCCTAATTTTGTTCATCATGGTGGCGCCCTGATCTGCCTTTCACCATGAAGGAGGGCACTCATTTTCTTATCAATCGTCCAGATTAGAAACACTAAAATGCCATCACCATCTAAGCCTGTGTTCCACGGACACTCCAGAAATCTGATATGAAGCATAAATTTTGGACCTATTGCTCCAAACCATGCTGTGAATATATCAACTGATTTTGTCCGTGTTTGTCCCTGACTGGACTGTTCTGCCAGAGGTAAAGGTTTGCTGAAGTGCTGACTGTGTTCCTTTGGGGTAATGATGGAAGGTTATCTGAGTGAGGACACAGCTGGATGGCTCATCAAGGACAACTTGGGTTTCCTGGCTATCACTTCATGCTTCCTGCAGTCATATAAGGGGACAGCTACCTTGGCACAAATGCACTAAAGCTAGACTGATCCTTCACGAAAGTCACCGCACCTACAAGCATTAGCCCCTACCTTTGTCATGTCTGTCTTTACATTCACATCCCTATCTGAATAGGACACCAACACCCCTCAGAAGGTCTCTGTTATCAGACTGGCTGCAGACACAGTGGAAAGATATGATCCAGTCACTGTGAGACTGCTCACTTCCATTCACCAATTAACCAGTTATCCTGCGACCTTAACAACAGCTCCAGACTGTAAAGTGCTGATTACTGGCAGAGACTGTGTGTCTGTGCAGATGAGAATTATATAACAGGGCTGTTATTTCTGTGGCATTACTTAATGGTCATAAGAACTTTTGTGGGTTTCTCATGATTGGCAATGCTGTTGCCAGCTTCACATGACTCCATTATGATGGAGGGCGGCAGAGATTTCCCCCAGGATATATAATATTATTAGCTCAAATGAAAGCTGAGGAGTTGAACAGTTGATTTACATGCTCTAAATGGAAAAAAAGTTATTAGAGCAAAAAACAAGGGCAAAATTGTGCAACACTGAGCTCATTGTGAAGCTGTTACACGCTGGTCCCAGGTCTGTGCCCACCACTGATGGCTAATGTATTTAGGAGTGGCAATGAAGTGCTAACACTCACCTCAGAGAGCAGCCCTGCACAAAGATCTAGCTGCTACTAAAATGTCATGGACAAAATACCAGTGATGTGAGCGTAGAACACATTAGCTGAATGTTCACAGCAATATAGACAAACCTAGAAGCACTATGGTGCTGTCTCGTTAACAAGAGGAAATATGGTCTTACCTCTAGGCTGTCTGTGAAGAAAAAGGAAGCTATAACATAACTGATGATCATTTAGGTTCAGACAGTGCATTAAGCCATTACCTGAGTCATCAACTAGCGGTTCTAAAAGTTATTTCAGAGCGTCCACTTAGCTGTGTAATGAATATCAAACACCTCGTTTCCCCTTCAGCCCTAGTGAATCATTTATGGCTTTACCTAGTCTTTTCTCCTAAAGGAAACATCTACAAAAAATGCTGATCAAACATAAAAAACACATAATTGAATTACAAAATCATTATTTCTGGGAACTTCAATTCTAATCGAAGATGCTTTCCTTAAAAGGTGGTTTAATTACTATGGCTGATCAGACCTCCATTCAGGAGGAGGTTGGGTGATGCTGTGCTTTAGCTCATAAAAGTATAATAGTTCATTTAACAGTGACAGCTGACCCCCTCTGATGTGTCCAACAAGACCAATAGAAAGGGTGAAGAAGATGTCAATCACAGCTGGCACAAACTCACACAAAGTTGGGGCTTTAAAAAAAAAGAAGTGTGCTGGAACAGGAAGAATAGCTTCTGTAATCATACATGTGTGCTCTAACCTTGCAATGACCCATCTAAACGTTGCCGCTCAATGTCCTGACTGACAGGATGAACCTGGGTGGCAACCAGCCAACTTTTCCATCACAGCTTCACTTTATTCCAATTACTGAAAATGTAGTGTTTCCACTGTTCTTCAATGTTGAGAGGCTACAGCTGTAGACATGGCAACCTAACTTTGTCACAGCCTCTTAAATAATTATCTAAAGCCATCGAGTCATCGGGACAACAGCATATAATCGCTGCCACAACTAATATGAGACACACGAAAAACACCTCCATAGCTGTATAATGACCAATGCGTGGACTACCTCATATAATTGATTTTCCAACAAAAATAAAGTAGTGGGTATCCATCCCATGTGGCAATTATAGGATCTGCCTCTAAGCACATTTGGAGCAGCTGAATGTTGGCATGAAGCTCAGCTATAACAGAGTAGTAATCTAAATTTTTGCTGATTTTTAAGAACTTTAATATCACAACTGCAGTGTCCTTTCTGGCATAGAAAGCCATCTTCAAACACAAAAGGGGCTTGTGATTGTTTATTAGCTCAAGACCACAGAGCAGTTAAACTTATGACACACTGCCAAAGGGACTTTACAGCCCATTAAAAGGAGGACTACATTTCAGCTTTCAGTGGCATGAATAAATACTTGTCCATTATTCTATTACACCTTCCAGATATAAGAAAACCATTTACTATTGGTCATAAGGGATTTGACTATCCCTGATATCTGTGACAAACAGACAGAGGTATCTGCCGGCTAGATTATAAAACTGCAAGTAGTCGATCATTTCAAACCATCCGTTTTAGGAGCGAAATGGAATAAAAATCTGGTGTGGCCAAAGCTGGGGCTACAGCATCAGCCTAGGACTTAGAAATGGAAACAAATGCAAGGTTTGGTTGTTTTGTTTCCTATATGGAGGATTTCTGAAAAGGAAAGTCTGTAATGAAATCTGATTGGATGATTAACTTTGTTTGGAAAAGCTGACAATGAGATTTAGATTTTTATTTAAGGTATGCATGCAAGCTGAAGAAAACTAGAGTGATGGAGATCGTTGAGGCAGTTGGCACTTAATAGCTACATCAGGTTCAAAACAAATAAATGGGAGATGGCCAGTGTGGCAGCCAAACGGAAATGACTAGAAGAGAGAAGACAGGAAATCCATGAGTGTGAAAGGGAAAATAAGAAATTCTGAAGGCTACATATGAGGACAAAGGGCTAAATGAAGAAAAAAAAAAGCAGAAAGATTTAGGTTCAGTAGCTAACCAAACAGTCATAATAGTGTTTTAAATGATCTGACAAGCAAGGCTCATGTAAGTCTACCAGAAATAAATTTTCTATTGACTGAAGACACACTATTTGTTGTCACCAGACCAGGACTTAGGATCTGACGTCCCTACTTATAGTTACAGTTTTTGAATGAATCTCTGCGTGTGGGTTTATGTGTCCTGATAAACACAAAGTCTACCAGAGTAGGTTATCTGAATATCAGATGAATTCAGATAACCTACTCTGGTAGTATTTATCACACATTCAGGGAAAAAAGAACAATATTTCCAGTGATTGTAAATCTGTTCCCCATCCACAACATCTTCAATAAATGTTCAACATTATTTTAGTAAAACATATACATATGTGTCCAGGACCATATCTGTGCCTGAAAGAGTTCAAAAGGCGACCAGCGCCGTTTCTGCTACAGTCCTGATTATTGTCAGGTGGGGCCAGTGTTGGCTGAGATTGTAAGCTGTGCCATTAAAAACATTACTGAGCTTGATTTATCCCACATTTTGTAGAGTGTTCTTTACACTGGGACATTGTGTAAACAACTTTGCTTTCTTGAAACCAGGTATTTAATCTTATTAAAATCAGTAATGCCTTACATGAGATTAGGGCCTAGTGGTCAAGAACCCCCCCCATTCCCAATACAAAAATGGTTTGGCCACTGATCAAAATTTGATGTTGCCGTTTGAGTTCCGTTCGCTCAAAATGTCCGGTCAGCACAAGTCCGATGCTCAGAAAAGGAAAGAAAAGAGAAGAAGAAACTAGAGGCCTTAAAGATTTTCTTAACAAATATTTAAATAAAGGACTAGTAAAGTGTACTAAGAGCAATGTAATAAACAGCGCAGCCAACGTTTACCAGCCTTGTAACGTATTGTAGCGCTAATGTTAACATCCATTCGCTTGTATGAAAGCTTGACACAACACGTTTTAACAAAAACTTTAACAAAGAAGATTAAAAGGATCCCGGGCCCAGGCAAGACTGCTATCTATTGCGAAATTTCCCCCACGTTACTCTGGTCTCTGTCACTGTCCACATCGAGAAACTACGCTGCGCGGTGCAGGGATCCACTCTGACTGGCTCACGGAGGCCTTTGATCAAACCGTGGTTTAGGGAGCGCTAGATTGGCTTTGCCAAAAAAAACCTTGACGTGGAGCATTCTATGAACAGAATAACGTATTATAAATATCGCTCGATCACGCAAATTTGATCGTGGGAAGCCAAAATCGTGATCGTGATTAAAATTCGATTAATTGTGCAGCCCTACATGAGATGTTCATTCTTTATAAAAATGGAGACAAATCAAAGAGCTGTGCTTTGAGAGAAACCCACTAAGCCAAGATGAATCCAGCTGGACTTGACCTAATGCCCTGATTAAACACCAGGAAAGACTCAAGAAGGAGGTCTTTCTTCATTACTACGGAAACAAAGACCCTCTTTTTCATAACCCCACCTGGGACACTTGCAGCTCTGTTGATGCATGTCCAGTCCTGGAATCCATCACATCTGCACACATGAACCTTCCTTTAATATATGTTTTCATTCCAGAAAGCACAAGCATTTCCTCCCAACACACTCCCATATATGATAAAATTAGCTTCTTGTATGTCAGTGAGCACACACTGACAGAGGAGCGAGGTCAATTAAGCCAAGTATCTTGAGGTCTAATCAATGACAGATGTGCAGTGTGTTCTAGAGGTCTGCTTATACACCCTGTCTTTGTTAGCCAACACCTCATTTCACCTCCCATATGAGCCGTGACTGGCTTCACAGCAATGCTGCAGTAATTAACAGCTCCCTGCAAGGTTCAGATACCCTTCAGTCATAAATATGGTTTGCCAACCCACTCAGGTCCAAATGTCATAAATCAAAAGGCAACAAACAATTTGTCTCCAGTGTTCTCCTTGTTCAGGTGTCAACTGACATAGCTATATGTTAACACTTTTGTCTATTTAGAAATATGCAGTAAGTGTAGAAAAATCAGTAATTGTGTATCTCTGCTTCACAGCAATTCCGATTCATTATTTTTTTATTTTATTACATTATGCTGATGAATGAGCCAAAAACAAGAATTCCTGTCATGTTGTTTCAGGAAATAGGTTTCCTATAAAATGTATCTAACCACAAGGACAGAGGAGGAAACTGATGATATCGTTCAGTGTGTAGCTTCCCTCTGATAGCTAGGAGAAAACCTCCCATATTACAGGATATACTTTTATATTAACCGGCTTGCTCAAATGCTCAGGGTCACAGCTGAACAGCAGCTGGCATCCACTAATCTCCAACCTACAAACCTATTTTTCCGCCACAACTCTGATATCAAATCTGAAATCTGATATCACCACAAAGGGGTTGGAGCTCCATAAGAAATAAATCACAGGTCCCGTCACAGACATACAGTAAACAGCCTTCTGAAATGCTCGGGGGCAGAGGTCATTGCTTCATTCAAAAATACAAAAACATGTTAGAATCAAAGCATTACTAATTGACAGATCTTGCAGCCCTGCCCCCACATGTCTCTGACCATCCATGCAGAAACAAAGTTTGCAGAGAACAGGGGGTGTGAATAAAAGAGTAGGCAGCAACACAAACAAGAACCTAGGTGGACTAAATGACAGGCTGGCACAGCTCCATAGCAGCTACTGAAAACATGCATGCACATGCACTGACATGAAAAAACATCAGTGAACCCAAACAAGTATCTATTTAATAAAGTTTAGAAAAAATAACTAAGTCAGCTATGTGAAAAAAACATGCACATCTGCAGTGAAATGAAAGTGGCTAGTAAAAATGTCTTGTGAACGTCACCATGCTTTTGTTCAAAGACAGCAAAGGTGTTATCAAGCTACTTGTTGACACTTCCAAAACATCCTTCTGTGGACCAACATGAGGAAAGCAAAGTCTAAAAGGACTGACGGGACTGTCCAGCTTGTCACCACCCCCACTGGCCGGCCCTCACAATCACACAAAGGATCTATTGTCGAGCACAATGGGGTCACCCTCTCTGTTCTCGCTGGTCTGATCCTAGTCAGTCACTGCTCATAGAGCCTGGAATACTTCCAACCACCGAGCAAGGATCTTTCGAAGACATCATTCAGTCTGAGCTACCTTCACTTACAAGATTTTCTTCTGCTACAGCTAGAGCAGACTAGCAGTACTGTTGAAGTCAGTAAGCAGTAGCTGTGAAAGTGCTACAAATATGATACACTCACACTCATGGTCAAAGTCATATCCCAGTGAGAGTGATTATCAGATCATGCCTAATTGGATGCTGAAAATATGGTAAATAGATGTGACCTTTTAAATCGCAAAAAAGACTATAATCTGACAAAAAAACGCTGACATTAAATGACATTTTAAAGTGTGTTAAAGTGGTAATTCCTGTAAGTGTGGTGGACTGAGATAGACCAGGAACCAATAGCCACATGATTAACATTCAGACTTACCTTGCAGCATGCATCTGTATGCTGACTCTGAGATGGCGTATATGTGAGGAGGCATCTCGTGCCTCTTTTTGCCTCTGTACATCTCGATGATGTTCTCTGAGTAGATTGGCAGGTTTTTGTAGGGATTTATGACCACGCAGAAGAGACCAGAGTATGTCTAGAGAAAGAAAAGAAACCATGGTTGTTTATCAATTCACATAGCAGCCTTAATTGTCATCATTATGCCATGGTAAATATTTTACAGTATTTTAATATTTATGTGTATTGATTATACTGAACACAAAATGGACAATGACTACGATGCTTTTAGTGCAATGTCATAAGAACAGGGTGGCTGACAAATCCCCATACCACGCCCCAGCAGACAGGAGTGCTGCTTCAACAAAACATATTTTAGCCACATAAAATAAGGCCCACCAAAAGATGTGTATCCTATTACAACATTATTATCACAACTTACACTGCCAACAACAAATCATTTACCCTGTACAACACAGGAGACGCTCGTCTACCACTGTGTGACTGTGAAGTTTTACCAGGTTAACACAACAAAGTCACACAATAACACAAAGTAAGCAATCTAGCTAGTGAAAGACAAGCAACTAAATGGAGTATGGAGGCTTGAAGAGAGCATACATCAATGAAACTGCTTCAGTTCTGTTCCAGAAAAGGAGCAGTCTGGTATTGATTCATTTTTAAGAGGGGCCGCGTTTTACATTTTGCTTCTGACTGTTTCCATGAAGGATCATTGCTTGGCTTCTGTGCCGCTGCTCCTGGCTGCTTCACCAAACTGGTGCTTTGTTGACCACCATGTTCTGCATGTAATACACCGACTATGAATACCTCATATAACCCCAAACTATTCCTATTCCATTATATACATAACATCAGAACATCTTAAAAAGATAAATACCTCTGCCCTTACTCTGGGAATATCTTGACCTCAGATCTGTTAGCAGAGCCGAGGCAGCCCACACATGTGGGAAGCAGTGTGCACCATTTGTTACCAGAAAGTTTTTGCAAAAGCGTTATACCCCGAATCATTATTTTCCACACTGACACGCAAAAACCTTTGTATGTGAGCAGCATCAGAACATACATGTATATGAACCACAGTAGAGAAGGCAGGCACCTAATAATGTTGGACAAAATATACTGTATATGCATGTCTTCTTTGCAAAAAAACAAAATGATTGTATCTCTCAGACCTCTGCTAAACCAAATGATGAGGCTTTACTTTTTGGTTGGTTAATACTTACAGAAAAAGGATGTAATGAAGCTAAACCTTTTTCTCTAAGTAATTCGTAGATAACCTCTAGGAATTACTTGGAGATAAATATGACTGCCTACATTTAACTTCATCAGAATTCCTCAGAAACACTCATTCACCATGTTAACACTCAATCTATAATATCTGATGGTAATCAGATATTTTTCTTCCCTCAAATACTGTCATAATTATATCACATAGTTTGGTACTAATCTACTTCAGTGCATTAACTTTGCATTAATCTAACTTATTTATTTCAGTACCATTTAACATTCGTTTGTAGTTTAAGGTATTATGATTCTGATGTTCTGATGAAATGTTTTCATCCACGATAGAATACCTGAACTGTGCATATAGTCTTATACCAAGTACCAATAGTTTTGGGTAATATTGATGTTGACACACAAAACAAAATGTCAGATCTGTGTATAGACCTACTCCAACCCCAAATTCCTACATTTTAGACTGTATCTCTTCCTGTATTTTTAAGTAGACTCCTTGTTAATGACACATATGACAAGTCTGTACGACTCATGAATCTGAACTGCATGGAAGAGAAATCTCTGAATAACAGGAACTTTGTAAAAAACACAGTAGTTTAGTCAGTTGTCTTTGACACTTAATAATAAGTCAGATAGTATAAGTGATTTTTGCATGCGGCTCATTGTGTTGTCCATATTATGAATTCATGGAACACATCAGAAAACTGTGCACGACTGTGAAGTGTTGACACACTGCCAAGGACCTTACAGCATTCAACATTCTTACTCCACTTACTAATTCTCCACATAAAATGAATCGTTTTCTCTGCATTAAACTGGTGTAATTTTTTACCCAGACAATTGAAATCTTATGTTGGGTGGTGTCATTTTAATCCACAACAGTATATCTGTAGACAGACCAGCAGACAGACAGGCCAGGGCCAGGACAGGGTTAATCCCCGACATGTCTGATGCTGCTGTTGATACACAAGAGAGCGCATGGGCAACACAATAGATTCATTTGGGGGGATAAATCACAACCATGTATCTAGTTGTGATCCTTATTGTATTGTTAAGCTTCTCTGTCTGACCACTTTCCCTTTGCTTTGAACTCATTTCCTTTAATACAGCTTTGTTTGTTGTTTGTTTTTTTTTTGGGGGGGGGGGTTTTGGGGGGGGTTTTCCTGTTCACGTCTTGATAACTTTAATTTGACATTCATTTAATTTTCTTGTCTGTGGTGACTAGAGGACTATGGGACTCTGCCCAGGTAATGAACCTAGCACAATGGTGAAATGACCAAAGATTGCTATAGGTGGACTGTGTTCACCAGCGAGGGAAGGAGGGAGACACTTATAAACAACACAAATGTCACCTAGGTGGAGATTCACATCATGCATTAATACTACATCTACAACACGTATTACAGTCTGATTCTGTGGAGAATGAAGTCATATTATGATGTTACTGCAGCATTCAAAATGGAAACAGCATCACCACTTAGAATATGACCTTGTGACTAAATTATTTATAGCTGTTTACTATAATGTTGCGCCAATAAGCCAGTAAACAATAATATACTCTCAATATAAGGAATTGTTAAAAGTATTAGTGTATGCCAATGATGCTAAAGCTGGTTTAAAACCTCAACATTGATAGATATGCATCTAAACATGTAGAAAGTCAGAACCTCATCTAACCTTAGCAGGTATCACTGGTGGTGGCTGCGTCGTGTGCTGTAGCCCACAGTGTAGAAGGTGGGGGTAATGTCACCAGATGGCCACTAACCCACCCCTCCCTGCATCTTGTATGTGCACAGATGCTTTGGACATGGCTCAGTGCTGCAAGCTGCCTGTACAGTCATTTGTTACTCTGGAATCACTGGAGGTATCTAAACAGTGAACTTAAACATTGCTGCCTGTTGTAGGAAAACTGCTACAGCCCATATTCACAACATTAAATTCAATGTTAACATCACCTCTAATTTATAAAATGCACTGTATGCTCACTGTTATAATAACCCCTTCCCAGACCCCCTACTGTGGGCACAGCGCCAGGCAGACAGATCCGTGATCCTGACCCAGCATGGACCACAGGCAGTGGGGAGACAGATGACTCAGCTGGCTGTACTTGATGGTGTACCTCAGGGGGTATTTGGGGGATTAGTGGGGCCCTGGAGGTAAGGGGTTGGCTACCTATACAACTAGGCCAAACAATAAACCAGCCAGCTGCCAAAACAAAATACCACAGGTTGTGTTTCATTCCTATCTGAAAATACAAGTTATGACATAGGAATGTCTCCTTACAGGAATATCATTCTCTGAGTCAATGCAGCCCTGAACCCAGTTGAACCCAACCCAGTGTGGGTAGTAACCCACACAAACTCTGGTAACCCACACAAACTGGCCAATAGAGAAAAACTCTGACACATTTGAAAGGCTCCCTGGCTCTCCAGAAATGCTTAAATAAATGTCTGTGAACTGCACAGTGCTTAGCAACAGGGCCTCTCTCTCCGGGAAAAGAGGAAACGATTTCTGGAGTCTTTGAGATGGCATGAATCAGTCTCGTCCATTCTGACATAAGTGGGTTTCACCACATCTTTTAAAGTATCTCTGCTGACTACACAAGGGAATTAAGAAATGCATTTGCCCAGCACAACTCATTTTAATTATTTCCATATGTTTCCAGATAAGCTGAAGATTTGCCTAGATCTGTATTTGCTCTAAATCTAGAGGTGTGCTTAATCTTGTTCAAACACACTTGATTAAAAGGGCAACCCTGTCATCACTGTGGGCTCTTGACTGTTTATGAGAGCGAGCTAGTTCAAACAACTCAGACCACTTAATGTTTCCGGGGTTAACCGAAAAACAGAAAAAATATCAGCAAACAAAAATGACCTGAAAGACTGGATGTAAACATTCTGTCAGGAATAACAGCTGAAATTATTTTGCTGTGCCTCCACAAAGCATACAGTTGTTTTGTGGGTGACCTTGCATGCAAACTGGGGTGAGTTGTGGATTTATTCCTATATACAAGATAGACAGACAAATAGACAACTGGCCCAAGAGTCACAGCCCTCTCAAAACTGGATGAAATGGAGCTGCAATTAGCATCAGATAATTATTGTGACTGCTGTGGCTGTGCAGCATGACAGTCTAATGAAGACCAATAAATTAAATACACTGAGACAGAAAACTACTGCTCAGACAAGTACAGCGACAAGAAAGTAAAAATTCACTTTATTTTCTTTCATTAAATAGAGGAGGAGTCTCATGTCTAGGTTTCACTTGTCAACAATGCCACCAGTGCTCCAATAAGAGACAGGCTTACAGAAACAGCTTGCCGATACAGGCGGTCACACAAAGCTCTCAGCCTGAAGCTGTCACCCATCCTCTTCAGGATGCACCACTTATCTAACAAAGGATGAGCATGCAGTGGCCTGCATTCAATAATACATTATAGTGACTTCATTGCTCTATCCAGTTTGCCTTCTCCTCAGCAACCAGGTCAGACCACGTGTGATTCATCATGGTTATGCTAGTCCAATTTAAAATGTCACACAACCCTCATAAGCAGGACAGGGAAATATGCAGGGCTGCTAACACAGCTGACCAGTACGCCTGCATGCATCTTTAAACTTCTTCTTTAAACTCTTTGATTTTTAACTTGTGGACATTATCCTTAAGTAAAAGCAGAAAAGATGGTAATATAGCAGCACAAATAATGAATTACAAAGGTTTAAGTACAAAGGCATGCCTGTTGCCCTTCAGCCCAGCAGTGCTGACATGGATTGGCATGTGTTTCTTTCTCTCAGCAAAACTGACCAAATTCAGTTATTTGAGCAGACAGATGTTGCTTATCAGTGAACACAAAGAGCTCTCTTAAGGCGGTTTGGTTACAGTATGACTCAGCACTGGCCTCCCTGAGCTAAGAGATGGGGCTGTGATCATTTCTTTCTTCACTATAAGCCCCACAAACATACAAGTATGTTGTTTTACATACGACTTTCATTAACAGAATAAATAAAAACTCAACCGTACGATATCACTGCAGTACCTTAAGATAAAGCAGAGAGAGGTCCCAAACACATCAATGCAAAATATTTGACAAAATCGTCATTGACTGCTTGAATCTGAGCTGAGTAATATTACCTGAATGGAGATTTTTTCCCTTAATCAGTCCCGTCAGGGACATTATGCCATAAGACTGGTGGTTTGGCAGGACATCTACTGGATAATTACAGTGATGTAATCATGCCTCATCAATACAAAGCATGCATAATGTCTTCATTAGCTTTTCAAATGTTATGACTTCATCCACAAAGCTTCTTAAGATGTTTCTCAACGTCCCACCAAACACAACTTAAGGATATTGAAATGTAAGATACTCTATGTGCAATCAGTTTTGGCCATATTATTCCATGACCACTCTCAAATTCTTGCAAGTTTTCTTCCACATACTGTGCTCTAAGTAAAAGCTAAGTTCTCAATTGTGGTCTCTAAATCTGAACCCCACAGCCCCTGCCTCCTCGTGGGGTCTCAGGTGGACCACAAGCTCTGACTCTGGGCTATTCCAGGAATGCACGTCATTAAGTGGGTCATAATCACAGGGGAAATCAGCAAATTATGTGGGACATTATGACTTGTCGGTTGAAGGAAGTGCCTCTGGAACTGACACTCAAGTTTAAAAGGCTATAGAGATAAGTAGATGTACCAGTTATTTTTACGAAACACTTTCCAACCAATTTATTCTAACATAACAGTCCTGCATTTAATCCCTCTTCATGACTGTTATAATGTTCAGTTTATACTGAAACAGAGTCAGAAAGCTGGTAATTCAACTGGATGATCATTTTGGAGTGTGTAGTTTGAGGTGCTGTTTCTGTTATTTAGCCCAGTCTCTGAAATAGGGTTGTCAAAATAATAGAAACATGTGTTGGTAAAACACAATACAATTCAATAATACTCTCACAACCTCCAAAATGAAAATGCACAGCTGAATCAACCGCTCTCTCAGTTATTTGAAACTAATGAAAAGACATGTACATGCACACATTTATTTTCAGACCCTAAGAGTGAATGACTATGGGAACGTAGTATTATGTAGATATGGTCAACATTAGATTAAGTATGCCTTTCCGTTAACCTGTACAGAGAATGGATGTTCCATTACCGTCTATCTCAATGTTATGCTGCTCTGATGAATTCCTTTTGGCCTGTAGGAGAACAGGTGATTAAATGTTCTTAGTCCGTCTGGTTAAATCATCACTGATGAGGCCAACTTGCATAGTTCTTTAACCAATAACCACGTGTGACTCATGCATCACTGGAACAAATAAACTAGGTATGTCAAATAATCTAATCGCTAAGGACATCGGATGCCAGTGAGACAGCTGTACCTTCATACAGAAATATTTCAAGCACTTTACGTTATTTTCTTAATTACTGGTTAATAACTTTGATGGTGTGCTGACAAATCCCTGTAATGGAAACTGCAATGAAAATGATATTTTTTTGGACCTTAAGTTATTTCTGACTGCTGAAGAAAAACATTATATTTTTATGAATTACAATACTTACATAGATGAGGCCAGAGTAGTAGCGGTCTTTGAGGTTATGAAGCACAGACGCTTCATTCAGGCAGGTAAGTTCAGCCATGTCCTCCACCTTGCTGAACTTTGGCGGGTTCATTTTCTGGATGTCATCCTTGTTGACCACGGCCTTCTTTCCGTTCTCTGCCAGCTCCACCACCACCTCATCACCACGCTCCTCGCGAATACTTGCAGCCTCAAAGCCATTGCGCTCTGATGGGATCCATACTAGCCTCTTGGCAGTCCAGTCGGCCTGTGCTGCGGGGTTGTACACCACAGCACGGTCCACAAAGAGGTACCGCTCCGGGTCCTCCTGCCCACTCCTCTGCGACATCGCTGCTGGAAACCAGAAGCAAAACAACCTAGGTCACCTGTGGGGAAGGGAGAAAGCATAGTGTACATGTGACCAATAAAAAAAAAATCATGAAGTTGACTGATTCACTGCTAATGAGTTCATGCTGCAACCCAAGGTTGTTATGAAAAAGATCCTTTTGAGACATTTTCCACGGCAGACATTTGACTTGTCACTTGTTATAACATGTTATAAATAAAATGTCTGAGTGAGACATGAAAGACAGAGAATACATAAGTCTAGGTCCCTGAAACCACAGACGCTTTAGGGAAATCAGACTTGATAACTTTCCACATTTACATGTGTGCTTTCCTGGTATGACATATGGAAAAGATTCACATCAAAAATAACTTATCAATCATATGTTTTCTTCAAAAGCCAACATCATTTGCAACATTGACTAAAAGGAATGAAAACATCCAGACATGCTGAAGAGAGAGCTACTGGTTCTAGCAACTGATACAGCACTGATTGTTGCTATTTACATATAATAATATGCAAAAAATTGCACATCAATCAGTCGGACGCAAATTATCTAAACTATATTTAACTGTAGGGACCACATCGGTTATGACACAGATCCATCCAAGCTACACTAATACTCATGTAGATGCTGGAACCATCTCTAATGTCTGCTAAGTGCTGGCTCCAAGAAAATGCATGCTGTATTTTCACTGGCTTGAATTGCCCAAATAACAGGAACCTATTTCTCTTGACATCTCAGAAAGCAAGGCTATTGCTTCTAATGTTTGCTTAGTGCATGTATAGTGAACTGGCAAGTGTCACATCTTATCACAGTCACCATTTATGACATTTATGACACTTATGACATCACCATTTGAGACAAGCCAATGAGAAACCATGACTGTTTTGTTCAATAAAATCATGGTAACATTTTAAAGAAATTAGTAGCCCATTCCTTAAGCCACAGTACAAATTACTAATATGCTGATTAGTTAGCAGAAGTTATCATGTTTATGACAATTACTTCAGCTTCTCGCATTTTTATTTTTCTGCTTCTCGTTGTCTTATATGATAATGTATTGAATATCTATGGGTTTTAAAATACTTTCGACTAAACTAGAATTTGCAGGTGGATTTAAAAAATATACATTTGTGGGGTCAATTAAACGTTCAAAATGGCCAGAAAAAGAGAACTTTCATCTGAAACTCGACAGTCTATTCTTGTTCTTCGAAATGAAGGCTATTCCATGCGAGAAATTGCTAAGAAATTGAAGATTTCCTACAACGGTGTGTACTACTCCCTTCAGAGGACAGCACAAACAGGCTCTAACCAGAGTAGAAAAAGAAGTGGGAGGCCGCGTAGCACAACTGTGCAAGAAGATAAGTTCATTAGAGTCTCTAGTTTGAGAAACAGACGCCTCGCAGGTCCCCAACTGGCATCTTCATTAAATAGTACCCGCAAAACACCAGTGTCAACATCTACAGTGAAGAGGCGGCTGCGGGATTCTGGGCTTCAGGGCAGAGTGGCAAAGAAAAAGCCATATCTGAGACTGGCCAATAAAAGAAAAAGATTAAGATGGGCAAAAGAACACAGACATTGGACAGAGGAAGACTGGAAAAAAGTGTTGTGGACGGACGAATCTAAGTTTGAGGTGTTTGGATCACAAAGAAGAATGTTTGTGAGACGCAGAACAAATGAAAAGATGCTGGAAGAATGCCTGACGCCATCTGTTAAGCATGGTGGAGGTAATGTGATGGTCTGGGGTTGCTTTGGTGCTGGTAAGGTGGGAGATTTGTACAGGGTAAAAGGGATTCTGAATAAGGAAGGCTATCACTCCATTTTGCAACGCCATGCCATACCCAGTGGACAGCGCTTGATTGGAGCCAATTTCATCCTACAACAGGACAATGACCCTAAACACACCTCCAAATTGTGCAAGAACTATTTAGAGCAGAAGCAGGAAGCTCATATTCTATCGGTGATGGAGTGGCCAGCGCAGTCACCAGATCTGAACCCCATTGAGCTGTTGTGGGAGCAGCTTGACCGTATGGTACGCAAGAAGTGCCCATCCAACCAGTCCAACTTGTGGGAGCTGCTTCTGGAAGCGTGGGGTGCAATTTCTCCAGATTACCTCAACAAATTAACAGCTATTTCGTATTTTTTTCAGGGCAAATTACTGACCAAATAGCTGCTGTTGTGGAACTACTACTAAACTAAAAGTTACAATAATTGGTTTTGAAGCCAAATCTGAATAAACCAAAATATAAAAATGTCAGACAGCTTTAAGATATAATAAGTGTTTTTTTACTCTATTACTTCTGATTTTTTATTACAATGAATAATAAAAGCAGTCACTTCCACAAAATGTGCTGAAAACACACTTAACAGTGACAGTGGTAAAACTTGACACTTGATGCCCTCAACAGCTGATGCAGGGACAAGTTCAAAGTTGCCGTGACAGAAAGCACCACTCCAGCTTGTATCTATCTTCTTATTATTTTGAGACAACCTCTGCCGATTAATGCTCTGAGATGTTTAACCTACAATCTAGTCCCATGCTTAAATCAGGCGCTGGTTAGATACGAATCTGGGTCAGGTCACGGGATGGGGGGGATCAGTGTGGCTGCTGACTGCCGTGTCACTTTAGTCCTCCTTTCAACTCTGGAGTGTATGTTATCACATCACACCTCTATTAAGATGAAAATGAGCGTCGAGAATTTGCAGATAGCTTTGGGAATCATGGAGATACTCATGCCGGCCAGGCCAAACAGCTGCATCGGCTACTTTAGCTTGCTAACGCTAGCTCAAAGTTGGCGTGCTGTGCTTCATATCACACCCGCTAGAAAAGATGCCTGCATGGACTCCACAGCACGGATTAACCAGCGGAATACAGGTGTTTCAGCTGCAATTTTTATTACTTTAAGTCATAAAAAGCTGAAGCAAGATTCATAACTACTCGAATGTTGACGCAAATGGGAGATTTACTGTGCAGCCTCCTCAGGCAAAATCCCATCATGGGTGTGGGTGGCTCAAAGACGTCTGGGTGGGGATAAAAGCTGGAGGACAATGACCACGCCGTTTCACAGTAGCACTTGGCGATTAGACTTTTAAAACACATATCTAAAACACAAATACTACTTTAAGGTCGGCTCAGACTTAACACAAAAAGCACACCGGCTCTGCGGCGCCGGCTAACGTTAGCACAGCGGACGGTCCTCCATCATTAAAAAGTCATGGCACAATAATCCGCTAGCTAACGGTTACTGTTGCTAGCCACTACATCCTCACTAATACCGCACCTGGCTTTTCTACAGGACTTACCACGCACAGTAGACGAATAACCCCCGCCCGGGTATTTGTCGGTATAAAATGTAATAGTCCTTCAAAGCGTCCTATAATAGTCCCTTCTTTCACCCGCTCTCTCATCAGTGGTACTCCACCACCATCCAGCACCCTCTCAACCGAACTCTCTCCGGCCCGGGAGGATGCACCGCACCGCACCGCCGCACTGTTCGATGGCAACGCCCACAACGGAGTGCTGGACTACGATTGGCCGTCAAACTCTGGCGCCTTGCAGTGATTGGTGCAAAAACAATCTGCATCCCAAAACTTTGATGGTTGCGACTGCCGCCCAGGATATAAACACCTGCAGACCGGTGGATGCTCCTGGCTGCAGGTCATTCAAGTTTTCTTTGATATTGTAGTCAGCATTTATCAGTTTCTCCTGCATACATATGAAAACAGGAGAGATTGAATTATTTACTCTAATATGTACCTTATATTTGTCTAATATACACTTTTAAAATGACATGTGTATATGATATATGCATATAGTATATGTGTATACATGTTTATTATCTGGTTTTTCTATTAATTCTACTTCTGATGTTTATAAATACGTATATACACACTTGCCAAAAGATTAGGTACAATACTGATAATGAATACACTGTAATACAGTCTCCTACACTAAATCTCCCTCGTGACAGTTAGAATATTCTGTTTATGTTAAAACAGCTTCAGAAAGGTGATAATTAAACAGGATGATCATTTTGGAGGTGTGCACCTGATGAACTGACAAGTGAGTCAACAGTATATTGTTATATTTGAGCTCAAGAGTGGCTATAAAGCACTTTAACCTGCTTCCATGCCCAAATGTTTATCTTATATTTGATACATCGTTAATAAAGTATAGTATAATATATGTATTTGTCTTAATATAAAGCATCCTCTTCTGCAATATTACATATATAGAGCATACAATTTGACCACTTTTACATATAAACCATAAGTTTACTTTTATTTCACATTCTATATTTAATTTTTTTTGGAGTCTTTTATTGTGGCTATTATTTTATTTATCTTCCTAATATCTACAGGCCTTATCCTATCTGCAAGTGTATCCTCCTTTTTTCCCTTTAATTTTTTGTTTGCTTGTTTGTTTGATGTGTGTCTTTTATATATTCAATTTGGGTAAAAATAAAAATCTTAAGTAAAACACATATGCTCATATTAAATGTAAATCAAAAACTATATGTCTATTTTGTTTCCATTCAGACCTTTCATACTGCGTATAAATACTGCCCTCTGGTGCATAAATGCACATATTGCTGCTGCCAACCGTATATAGTACACGTAAAACAGATAATAAAGAGCTGCAAAGAAACAATAACTGACTGATTGGACAGTAGTTGTCAGAAAAAACCCCAGAAGAAAACAAGAGTATGGAAAGCAGGGAGCATATTGCTTTGACACTAAGTTAAGTGAAATTCCAGGGAACCTAAATGTTATATTAGACACATTTATGGGGACTTATCAGATGATTAGGACATTAGCAGAGTTGAAAGATATATGAACAAGAAAACACTTTGTAAGCTCCAGTTCCTGGAATATTAGTCCTGCTGTTCCTCAACATCCTGCAGCAGCTACAGCTCCTGCTATCTAACTAAACTGTTATTTGTTTTGGGGATTCAGTGCTAAAGTGTTTGTGCTGAGCCTATGTAAGGCCAGATAACAGATCCCTTTTTTTTTTTTAAGGGACATGGAAGCCTGAGCAAGTACACAGAAATTAAAAGGACGTGGATTTACTAACAGGAATAGTACAATTAAAGGTTAATTAATATGAATGGAAATGAAATGAAATGATTTATTTTTTCTTAAAACCTTTTTTAATGATATATTTACAATTTACAATTTACAATGAAGTCACTTTCATTTTTCATACCAAAAACAAGTGTTCTGATTGATTTCTTTGCAGGAGTTATGGATTTATTTGTATGTCTATAAAAAAGAAGGTCCTTTTTACTGTAATAATAGCCTTCATTGTTCAGTTTATAGCTTTGCTAAAGAAGTTTACTTTGGTAACCACCACTATGTCACAATGTTAAACTTCATTACTTATGTTTGTGCTCCTGAAACAGCAGCTTCCTGGATCTAATCAATATACTGGTGCAGGTGGATTCATTTTTTGAAATTTGGTCTTTTCTCTGCCTGCGCTACTGCCACATGACCACAAGATGGCGACACTAAAGCGCTGTTCAAGCTCCTGTAGGAAAGACATGAACAGCTGTTGTCATGGTGACATTTAAGAATATTACAATTTATTTTGCTATCCAGATGGAATTATAGAATGTCTCTATGGATCCCAGGTGAGGTCGGATGTGGATACGATTCAATTCAAATGCTATAGCTGAAACTAGAGAGTGAGACAGGAGACATGACAGGAACCTGAGTCAATGTGTGAAGATTTCTGAACAGTAAGTTATGATATCTCAGTTAGCTAGGTCAACTAAACAAACCAAAGATAGACCTGGTGGTTGACTGATTCATAATAAACAGTATTTCTTTACAATAAATTCAAAAAGGGAACTAAACCAGGCCCAGATAAGCTATGGAAGTACATATATGAACACAAGCTAGCCAACGCAGCGCTATAATTAGCCAGGATTTTTGTTTGTTTGTTGTTGGGCTGGTAAACAGACAACACCAGTTTGTGTTTTCCAAGTTAAAATCCTGCTAAGCAGACAGAAAATGAATCTTCAAATCTTCTATTTCTGACAGTTTAGTATAGACCTTTTACCCAGCATGGTGTGTATCATATTTGCTCTACATCAGATTACTACTGCAACCTTAAGAGGTGTACATACTAGTGTACTGGGTATGTAGCCTACAGTACACTTAGTGCACAGTATGGATGTGGATCTATCTTTAGTTCTCCTTTTCTTTTCTATTATTCATATTCTTTATTTTTATTCTCTCTTTAGTCCAGTTACTGTAGGTATTGTACACGAGATAAGTCTTTTGTGCACCATTTTTTATTATCCTGCTTCCTCTAACCTGCTTCAGATGGTAGTTAAATAAACAATAACTTAATCACCTCTTAACTTAATCACAGAACTCCTGTGAGCTACATTATTCGCTCATTTAAAAAAAAAAAATCAATGATTACGTTACTAAAACCAATAACAAATAGAATCGCCATGTTAGCACTTTTATTCTGAAAATTGTCAAGTTTTTCAAACACAGTCACCATGCCAGGTCTACTGTGTTAAGATTATTTGTTTGATTGAATGATTTGGTTTCTGGAGTGCAGCAGAGAGTAGATAGCAGCAGCAGTAAAGGTAAAGATTTGCTGAGTCTCATCTTGACACAGGTCCAGGCCATGCATAGCTACTTACATCCTCACATGTGCTGTATGACACCATTATGTATGTCTGTGAAGGTTCTCAGTCATCCAGGTCACGGTACATGAGAAACTTTTATGTACTATAAAAATATTTCGATTGCTCATGAGCCAGTTGTGCTTTTGTCAGAGGTGCATATGTGTTTGACTGTATTTTATGTATTTTTACCTCATCTATGCTTCCCTTCATTAACTCGGTGTTGCGCTTCATATATGAACCAGTCATGCATTGCCACACAGATTAGTCAGTCACAAAACAACATCACAGAGTATTTTTTTTTATAACTTTCATGTTGCATACTGAGCTCTGGCATAGCTTGTGTGACAGATGCAAGATGTCTGAGCGAGTTATTTCATCTAGTCTTGACGAGTGACAGCGTGACACCCTTTGGTGTTGCACAGAAATCTGCCATTTTGCAAAATGCTGTGACAGCTCCATCGCTCAATTGTTGGCTTCTCCAGTCGCCTCTGTGGCATAATAGATCTGTCATCAGCATCGTCCTGTACCACCCCTCTTCTGCTATTGTCTAGACAGCAGTTTATCAAAAATCTCCACCTTTTTTTTTTCTTCTCCTTTTTTCACTAGAATGTCGTAGATAAGGAATGTCAAATGTGGCGTTTTTGGCACCACCGAGCCAGATTGGGTTGAGATGAATGTTTGACCTCCGCAGGCACTGTATTCAGTTCCCTGCACAAACATAGATTGATGTGCTCTCTCTGTATATGTTCACTGAAGAATCTCCATCTTAAGTAAGTCATTTTCTCTACCATTGAGTTCTCAAATTATATTTTCTTCACTGGGTTGAAATTGTCTTTTAAAAGGTTTTTATACACAAATGATTTTGAAATATTTTTCACACTCCAGCGTCATCTCCCGTCATCATGCAGTAAATCTTGCCTGAATAACAAAGCTTCAGTTCAGATGAAGTAGTCTTAGATTTCTTCCTGACTTTGAGGACAGCGAGGAGCCCTGTGAAAGTTTTCCTCATACATTGTGGTCGTTTTATAGTTTGATTTGTTGACTCTCCAAAAAGACCATAATTAAATGTAACTGCATGAATAAGACAGGATTTGTCTAAATAATTAAACATTTTATTTTCAGTTCAGTGTCTGGTCAAAGATCCTTGTGCACGAAATGACTTGATTAAAGTTTGAAGGATTGCAAAACAAAGAAACGCTGTGGTTACATAGCAACCAGTGCACTGGCTGTAATGACATTCTGATCTGTTTCCTTTCCAGCCCCAAGTCATCCTCAGTTTCCTCCTCACCCAACCAACTGTCGGCTAAAAATGTCCAGACACAAAGCAGGTACCCCTACAAGACACACATCTTCCACTTTATGCATCTTTCATTTCTTCTTTCTGTTTTGTTGCCGTATAAAGTACATCTGTGTTTGGAATGTACTGATGAGCATAGCACAAACTGATGTTATAAGAAAATTATTCATGTCAATCAACCAGAAGTGAAGTACCCACTATTCTGGGTAAAAATGTTTTGACTAATTGTGCTTCTGATTTCTGTGTTGTGGTAAATATCATGGACATTTCTGATGTTCTAATTTACTTAAGGATGCTTCATTGATAATGACAGTAATCATCAGTATCAGCATTATAAACAGTGATTAACAAGAATAAAAATCTCATGGACTATTATTTGTGTTATGTTTAAAGATATAATTATGCCAGCATTCTACATATTACACATATAATGTATATAATATAATATATAATCAGCCATTATAGTATGGCCATCTGCCTAATATTGTGTACCTTTTGTCTTCAGAACAGCTCGTCCCATTGAAACTCTGTGGTATCGAGCTACGATGTTAGAAGCAGATCTTTTAATTCCTGGGATGAGACTTTTTTGTCCAGCACATCCCACATATACTCAAATGGATTGACATCTTGAGAATTTGGGAATCAACACCTTGAACTCATTGTTGTGTCCCTCAAATCATTCCATTTTGCTTTGTGGCATGGCGAATTATCAAAACAAACCATCTGTATTGCACTGTGTTCTGACACCTTTCCATCAGAACCAGCATTAACATCTTCAGCAGTTTGACCTGCGCTTGCTTGTATGTTACTTTGGACCATACATACCAGCCTTCATTCCCCAAACACATCAGTGAGGCTTGGTGAACCAATCACCATTTTGCCTTCCTTTAAACACTTTCGACAAATACAGACAACTCCAGACCAGGTACAACACACAAGACCTGTGGAGTTTTGAGATGTGTTGACACAGTCATCTAGCTATTACACTTTGTCCCTCCCCAAAGTCAGTCAACCCCTTCCTGCACATTTTTCCTGCTTCTGACAAGTCAACTTTAAAGTGATTACTTGCTGCCTTAAAAGTAATGACTGACAGGTGCCACGATTACAAGATAATTGGTGTTATGCAGGTCCCTTGCCAGTGGTCATAATGTTCTAGATTGTTGTGTGTCATGTGGACAATAAATTGCTTAATATTTTTTATTGATCTGTTCAGCCTTATAGATACGGTTTAACTGAGCATAAAATACATTCACAACAGATTCAAATACAGGTTCATAGAGAGGAATCACAGGCAGGTAGAGCTAGAGTATGCTCTTAAAGTTGGACGTATGACTGACAGGGTGCCATGGTATATTATTCCATCAGCCAACGCTTTCCAAAGTCAGTTCAGCTTCAGGGCTCCGATGTATCAAATCAGCGAATGGAACAGCTGGAAAGAGTGTCAGAATCCCAGAGTAGCAAGTATGAGATATAAGATGGTTGGTTATTACATTTTGCAGACAGGGAAGGGTCAACCAACGTTCTCATATAGAGAGCAGCAGTGAGTGTAATTATCACCAGCAATGTACCTTTGGGCAGAGCAGTGAACGATATCTAGGAGGCTGAAAGTAGAGGCAGCAGCGCATTGATATTTTATTCTTCATAACCCAGAAAACAAATCATAGATTTTGTCGTTGTTTTTAATCCTATACTTAAATTCTAAATTCTTATGGAGCCAGATACGAATATATTTAGATTACTATACAGTTTGAGAGTACAGTTGGGCATATGAAATTGCATCAAGTGATGGTTTTATCCACATTGAGGTATTTTCACATATAGAAATACAAAAGCCTAAAGCAATATGTATATAACAATGGATTAAATGAATATGTATAATGTTAGAGGGGTCAAGTTATAACCCATTTTGTCTGTTCTCCTCAGCTCCGCAGAGCATTTTAGTGTCTGTTAGCTCACTGTTTTGATTTTACTCATATTTATTATCATCATTCTCGTAGCACTATGATTAGCAACTAACTCATAAACTCGATGTATATCACCAGCAGTCCTTGGGCGGACCTTAGCTGTCCAAGGTCCACCCAAGTGTACTCCCGACGCATTTTTGATATTAGTTCTGAACTGGTCTGCTACGTACTTTGAATTGGAACATCTGTGCAGCGAAATATTAAGTTTCACATATTAGAAGTCAGTCAGTCGGTCATTTTCTATACCCGTTGATTCCTGTTGTGGGTCACGGGGGTCTGCTGGAGCCTATCCCAGCTGTCATCGGGCGAGAGGCAGGGGTACACCCTGGACAGGTCGCCAGTCCATCGCAGGGCCAACACAGAGACAGACAACCATTCACACTCACAAGCACACCAACGGGCAATTTAGAATCACCAATGAACCTAACGAGCATGTCTTTAGATGGTGGGAGGAGGCCGGAGTACCTGGAGAGAACATGCAAACTCCACACAGAAAGGCCAGCCGGCCCATGGATTCAAACCAGTGACCTTCTTGCTGTTAGGCATCAGTGCTAACCACCTCTTCACTGTGCCGCCCCATAACAGACGTACAGACAAAAACTTCTGAGTTCCCTTTGTGAATGATGTACATGAACCACTGCCCCCTGCTGGTGTGGAGAGTTATTTCCTTTCATGCAGGCACAGAATGTGCTAGCTGAACTGGCCATTGGCTATGGTCTTTGCGATAAATTCAAGTGCGACATCACAGTTAACCTTTGTTGCTGGTAGCTCTTTAAATTAAACAGTTTCCTACTGTGGGGAAGCCTGGCCAGAGCGGTGGGAAGTAGTAGGAGACAGACTCAAAACGTTGTTCAAGTCCAAAAGAAAGTGTTTATTTTTCAAACTCCAGGTGTCACCAAACAATATATGTAATGAAAAAAAAAAGGAATACAAAATGTACAAAAATAAACAGTTAGCAAAGCTTAATTGAATAAAACTAAACTGCAACGCAACTACATGGACAGGGTCTTCCCCCCTCAAGGGCTGACAAGCAGCTGTTTATATACTGCAGTCCATTAGCACTTGACTGGCCTCCCGTTGGTGCATACCATGAAGCAGGTATGTTCACCATTTCCATCCTGGAAAAGGCAGAAAAGATTGTAAATGTAATTCTTGCACAAATAGCCACACCTTCCCCACTAGACCTTTAACTTCCATTAACTTTGTACCATCTCTACCCAATCTTTAACCAGATATAATGCAAAACACAAACAAACACGGGAGAGTAAGTGTAGGCACTTTACAGAAAAAGGTAGAATTTGGAAAACAAACATTAAACGAACGTGATTAAGAAGAAACTTTAAATGGGACAAATGCTGTGGTTCTCACTGGGGATGGGCGATATGGACTAAAAAAATGTATCCCGAAAATGTCTGGTATTTATTATGGTAACGATAAAAATTACGATAAATAGACACTAATTCAGCCTAATCTTTTTGACTATAATGCATCGGTAAGTTTTATCTGAGTTTTTTTTTGTTTGTTTTTTTACCATTCTCTTTGAATGAAGTCGACGCTGCTTCTGCATGCTTGCGCACTTTCTGGTTTTCGTCATATTCTGGTTTGTGCTTGTGTTTGAGGTGGTGGAACAAATTAGCAGTGTTACTGTCCTTTTTATGCATTGTTTTTTGCGAACCTTTCATGTTGTAATTTGCTGCTCCGTGTCAGACTTTTTAACCCCTCATGAATAGTGTCGCGAATTCACGACGCAGCTGTTTCCGTTCAGACTGCAGCCGAAACGCATGTAATACTCCCAATGTCGGTTTGTAAACATTCAGAAAATCCTAGGAACCTTTCGCAAGCACTAGTTTCTCGTAGGCCCGGCCGGAATGGTAAGCAAAAATACAAATATTTCATTTCTTTATATAGGCTAATTGAAAAATCAATTCAGGCGTTAAGGGGTTAAAACCAAACCGTTCCAGATAACGGAGGTGGAGCCTCATTTAGGAACGAGCTCCTCCCCGGTTTATCAAGGTGTATCTGCTCGCCTTCGGCCGTTGTCAATTTGTCAATATTCCACACCTGCTGGGCTGCGAGTGCGTCGTGCACATGACATCAATGGGAATTTATCGTTTTTATCGCGGGATGACATATTATTACCGCGTGGAATGTTTTTGACGATATATCGTAAACGATGAAATATCGCACATCCCTAGTTCTCACCCACTTTGTCACACCTACACGTGCACAAAACGGGAGGTAACTTTAGCAGTTTTTTGAAGTCACAGTGATACATGTCCAGTGTCACTGTCTTTTATCTATTTTTGGTCTCCACCGAAATGACGTTGATCCGTTATGCTCACCAGCTCGTTGCTAAATCTGTGTGCTGTTTGGTGCTGAGCAGGTTGTGTTCTCTGGCATCACAGGATTTGATTTCAGCTGTGGAGGATTGACAAGAGTGATGAGAGTGGTGAAACAAAACTGTTTTATGTGTTGTTATTAACATATTAAATGGAGCAGGAGTCACAGTTTCACAGAAAACAGCTGCAGGAGCATAGCAATGCCAAATTGGTTCCGTATGCTTGAGATAAATTTCATGCACACATTTTACTCTACACTCTTTAACATATGTCAACAACACCCACTACTACTCCTACTAATGAGTTGAAGAATGTCTTCATTAGCCTAGATGTATTTGACAGTATTGTTTGTCTCTAAAACAGAGACTCAAATAAATTCTCAGTAGTTGTGTCAATATGTGTGCTCAGACATGTGCTTTGTGTATGTGGGGGGTGTTGTCAGGGTCCCTTAATGCCTTTTCTCTCTCCTCCTCCTCTTTTTCATCTCTAGATTTCTCCACCCCTATGTGTCTTTCTCTGTTTTCTCCCCACCCTGCTCTCATTCCATCAGGTCCTCACAACACAGCTCCGAACGCCTCATCTCCTCCATCAGAGCGGGAGGATCGGAGAGAGGGAGAGGAGAAGTGACGGGAGAACAACATCAACATCACTGACAAGAGTCTCCCTCAGTGCTGGAGAGAGGAGAAGAGAAGGAGAGAAAGGTGGGGAGAGAAAGAAGAGGAAGAGGAGAGGGGGAGACAGCAAAACAGTGAGAGAAAGAAGTTTGTAGTTGGAGCGACGACAGGCGAAGGAGAGTTTGGAGTGAGAGAGCTTGGTGGGGGATCGGGAGCTTCATTTTCCCTTTTATTTTCTCGGCTGTGAGTGCAGTCTGCCTCCTCTCTTCTCCCTCTCTTCTTCCCCTTCTCTTGCTCCGCTTCTCATCCCAGACTCGCCCCCCCAGCTCCCGCCGTGGGGTCTCAGCTCTCTGTCTCCCTCCCCCCCTCCCTTGCTCCCTACCTCCCCCGGGCCTTGCTGGGAGCCTCTGGGCTGCTGCGCCGCAGGAGGATGTCTCGCAGGGAGTCCCCGCCACCGCCCTCGCCACCTCCACAGCTGCTGAGAGGACAGGTGGATTGTGAGGATCGTCCAGAGCGCGCTGAGCCGCTGTCCGACGCCGAGCGGGAGATTGTCCAGGGCACATGGGAGCATGTCTACAAGAACTGCGAGGATGTGGGGGTGTCTGTGCTCATAAGGTGAGTTTTGTTAAGAGGAGGAAGAATTTTGTTGTCTTTGTGAGAAAATCTCAAATCTGTCTCAGAGTAAGTAAACTCAGAAACAGAAAGTAACATCTTCAACTTAACATCTTCTTCTGTGGCTCATAAGTGTTTCATGCTCAGATTGAATCTCAGTAACAAAGGAAAGGCAAGAAGAGAGAACAACTAGTGAGGACTCATTAGTTTTTCTTGCCTTTCTTTTGAAATTATGCTTTATATTTATTTGGAGTGGAAACATATTTTTCTAATATAACACCCCTGAGCTAATTGTTGTAATGTTAACTTCAAGTTAAAACAAAACTATATGATTATATTAGAGGATGTACTTTGTAGTGCTGTTCAACTGGATTAAATCAGTGGGCTCAGCTAAACAACAGAATCACTTTAGTGTTTATAAAGTGATTTTGTTGTTTAGCTTAATCCACTTATTAAAATGGGGTTGTCAGTATAATAGACACCTTTGTCGTTACATCACAATACAATTCAGTAGTACTATCACAGCCTCCAAAATGAAAACACAGTTGAATCAACGGCTCTCTTAGATATTTGAAACAAACGCTAAATGCTATTGACTTTTACTAGAGTACCTAATTGGCAAGAAGGTGAATTTAGATAAAGACAGAAAGACAAGCACACGATTGCTTTGAGTCAAGGGTTCTATGGGAATGCAGTACTATGCTAATATGCACATTATATAATGACATTAGAAGGTTTTCCCTATTGTGCTTAATGACTTAACAAATAAGTTACATGCAATACTTTTTTTTAAATCTCAGCTGGTGTTATTAACAAAGTTGATAATTATCTTCTATGGAATCTTTTTCAATAGCTGCTTCCTCCTTATCCCATATCATAATTGTGCTCTAAGCGGTACCTGGCAGCATTGGAAGAGTTTGGAACAAAAATGTATTATTCATGTATTGAGGACTTAGTTTGTTCCTAAAAGGGACGAGGACCCCCATAATATGAGTAGGTTTATGTCCCCACAACATGAGTAATACAAGAACACACATACAGGTGTGCACACACACACACACTCACCAACACCCACACACACGCCCACACACGCACACATTCTTCAACCATTCCTTCAACCTCTCACCAATAAGTGAGCTGTGACAAGTGCAGGCAAAGAGGGAACATCGCATTCCTCTCTCATTAAGATGCTGAAGAAGGACAATTCTAGTCCACTTCCTCTCACACTTTGACAAGACACATGTCACCCTTGAGATGGTGACTAATGTAAATTAGTTTGAGTAATGGATTATTTTATAGATGACAATTTATGGCTCACAAATTGTAACTTGAAGCACAGAGTTTGAATTATTCTCTACTGCTTTAGCTTTGCCACTGCCTCTGTCTGTGAGCTGTTGAAATACACACATTGCTTCTTTTCATGTTTTTAGATAAATATATAAATATGAAAGAAGAAAGCCTTGATTCATTTGAATGTCCTCGGTTAAACTGTCTCAGTGCAACACTAAGACAGCCCTTAAGGGCTTGTTAAAATGGACAGCCGGTCGTAGCCAAGGAGACTGATGTGAGTGAACAGCATGCGAGTGAAACAAACTGATTTTAGGTTCGGGGTGATGAGAATCCCTGAGGGAGAGAGCAGAAGGGGCAGAGAGCATTATTTGCATGTGTGTGCCTTGTGCTCTTATCTGGGGATGACAGCTACAAGGTTTAGCTCTTAAATGCGCCCGTCCAAGCCTCTACATCCATCTTCTTGTCTCCTCCCTTGAAGAAAAGGGTAAAGCCTTCCTCCTTTGAAATCTAAGTTGTGTTGACTATCAAATCAATTTCATCAAGTCTTTATTTGACTCTGGTACAGATGCATATTGACTTAGCTGCAGCTAAGAAACAATGGGTCACACAGATAACAGAATGTATGGTAGACAGTGACAGAGCATGCTCAACTGGGGCAGCATGTAATAATTAGAAATACTGAAGCAAGAGCAATTCTTAAAGCCATAAAGGGGCAATTACTGGAATTGCTCTTTCTAACTGCTTTGGAATTATTGTAGACTTAAAAATGCTATTTGCATTTTCCATTGATCCCATTGTTAATGCTAGTTTTTCACTGTTGGACAAGCTGTTAAGATGACTGTTGACAACAGACGACAGACATCAGGGTCCTAGTGATGTTCTCATGGCAATGAAACATGAAAATGTTCCAGCTGCTTGTTTGTTTTGGTCTGGCAAAGAAACATTTTCAAAATGTCAGAAAATTGCATAGCTGGGAATTCTGCCAGAATATTGACATTTCTACTTGATAAAATATTTAAATACCAGATCTATGAACAAATGTGTTGCTTCAGCACTCCTTATTTTCATTCTGTCACCACTACGTGATGAACAAAGAGTTTAATTATCAACAGTTGGCTTACCGTTCCCAACCTGAGGCTGACGCTGGTTCAGATTCCTTGCTCGGTTGACTTCTTATCGCTGCGAGCAGAGCACATCATACCACACGAGAGCATACATTTACATTTTCATGTGGATCCATCTGCCTGTACACACAGAGAGAATAGATGGCGACAAAAGCCTCAGCTGATCGCAACAATGCGTACAAATGCAATTGCACCAAAGAGTGAGAGCCCCCCAGGCGCCGGCAGAACAGTGCATATGGCAGCGTGAATACAATACAACCCAGCGTACTTGGACTCAAATGGTAATGTTGCACGGATGGCGCTGATGGGTGGCATCAGGCACATTGTCATTCCAAGTGGAAGATATTTAAGTGTCAGAATTTATAGACAATCTCACTTGATTAATATTGATTGGATCTGTTTCATGCTGTGTTTAGAACAAGATGCTGAAGCAAGATAAATATTTGTAAATGATTGCTCTAATGGAAAAGCTGAGTGGTTTCTGCTTTGGGCACACTAATAACCAACGATAGCTTGGAGGCCAGCCTGAAGTTCCCCAATTTCGGTCTGGAGTCGCTCTGTTTGGAATTCATTATACCCAGCAAAGAACTGCAGGGCCAATCAGATCATTTGGTGGGCTCAGTCACAGTGTCATTTTAACATTGTTGAGTTTAATTTGTTTATAACTACTGTTGTAAATTACTGTGGCTACCACTGGACAATAACTAAATATTAATAATAAAAATAAAGTGCCAGCATTTAACTTTAACCTAATAAAGGCATTTGTCAATGTGCATACTGTGTCTTATAATTAATTGCTATGATTGGCTGTAGGACTACCCAAGTACATATAGAGTCCACTTTAAGTGAGAAGTATTTTTTTGATGTGTGTAGGTACAACCAGTATGCAGCTAAGTCGGTGTGTCAATGGTCCATATCCCTGGTCAGAAATTCATATCCTCATTCATGTGTCTCACAAGATGAGCACAAAAAACATATCCTCGTTCTACCTAGGGGTTGATTGACCCCTGATGTTTTTAAAGTTGACTAATATGTGGTGAAAGTCCAGTCGACATCAACTAGTCGATGACATCACACATAAAATCACGTAGAAAGTAATACTTTGCAATGATGAAATCTATATTTGTGGCCTTAATACATATTGTAGTGTGTCACACAAAGGAAGCAAGTTTGTTTAATCTTGAACACTGGCTACTGTCAGCCATAGGCCGCATCAACACCATAAAAGCTGTTAGTCTGATACTTTTACTATGTGGCTCTTGCAAAGAAAAGTAAAAACAAAACAAAAAACACACTCAATCACAGCAAAAATTTCAACTAATAGAACACAACAGAACTGCACATAATCATATGGGCTTATCAATATTGTGCGCAGTAGCATTTAGTAGTTCTTCACAGTGTGTTGTATCATAGGATACAACAGGATTCTACAATGGCGGTACACACCATCCCTTGCAATGTCTCTTTTCTGCTTTGCAGTAATTTGTTAACTCCAACTACAACATATACCACTGTTTGCCATACACAAATCACACACCAACTAGTATTTTAATGGTGTAGTTACAGGATGGCTGCAGTACACCATCAACCATAGGATACACACTTTAGGCACAGCAGTTCTTTGAGCTAAATTAACATGCTTAAACCAACTATGTCATTTATTCCCATTCCTATGCTCATGATTTGTATGAAACACTGAGTACAGCTGAGTCTGTTTTGCAGGTATATGGTTATAAATAAATAGCAAGGTATTGACACTGTAACCTGATGGTGGGGACAGAGTTAAAGTAAGACAATCATTAGTATTATATCGTCTGGTGACCATGGACATCTACTTAAACTGAACGGAAATTAATTTAGTAACCATGATAATTCAGTGAAGACCAGAAGAAAGGTCTAACTCTAACCTGTCCTCTGAGGACCAAGAATGTCTGTACATTGTGGTGGTTACTGACAAAGACCAACTTAAAGTAATTTTATTTGTTTTGTTTGAATTATTTTGATAGCACTTAAAACTGAGTTCAGGAGTATGTGTTTTTTTCCCCAGTAATTAAGTTGGCGGTGTGGAGTCATAGTGTTTACCACGTGAAAAAGACGTCCTTGAAGTTCTGGCAGTTCAGCTCAAGGTTTCTACACCACAGAACTAAAGGAACCCTTCCACTGTAATCAAAGTGCAATTAACAAGCACCATTAAGGGCGCTGCTTATCTTTTATGACTTAATTTAAATGCAGAGGCAGGTGCGCTAATTTTCTCAGTGCCCTCCAAAATACTAAACACCAGTACCTTGTTCACACACAAGTGTTTCTCACTGTGCCTTCGTATACAGTTTAATGGTCTAAAACATATCCAGTTGTCAGTGTGGCCCATCATGTTTTTTCTGGACTTGTGTTTCATTCTAGGAAAAGACAAAATACGTAGAATTCACTCATCATCACTCATCAGGCATTAATGCATCTGAACAGGTCAACATTAAAGTATCTTTTCCTAGCTACCTCCTCCCAGAATGTGTAAAACGTACAGTATGTGAGAGCTGGTTCTTGGCTGAAAGTCTTTGTTAATTTTTTTAATTTCTTGGCCCAGACAGCATGATGTGACGTCACTGCCAGCCTTTGTGCTGGTAGTTTGGTGTTTGGTGTATTCTGTATCTTCAGGCAAAAAACCCAAGCCATAACAAAATACCTGGTTAAGGAAAGGATTGTGTTTATGGTAAAGAATAATGATAATAAGGTCTGTTACACAAGGTGAATTCATCTTTTTAGATGCTCACCACTGTGGATAACTTGAGAGGGAGCTGAATCCTTGCAAGGTCAAAAGATGATGACTCATCTGGTGCTTAAGATTCCCAAACGGTGGCTTTAAATCTAAACTGAGTGCTGCAGAATCATTCAACATGAACAAAAGATCTTTTCAGAATAGCATCATAATTATGATGTTTTGTACCAGTCCTCTGGTCAGATGAAATGACTAGGTACCAAACATCAAATTAGTCAGTAGTAGCGGATTGCAATTAGTGTGCAGCACATATTGATTCATCAGTATGTGCTGCTATATAAGTCAGAAATTAGAAAATTTTTAGAACATATGGAACCAATGCTGATGCAGCCTCTGATGTTGTGATGTTAGCATCTGGTTGAATTATGAGGCCTTGTTCAATTGTATAACTCAGTTCAGAAATTCAGAAATATGCTGATGCAAATTAAAATGTACTGTACAACCGTACTCTGGCTGTAGGGGATTAAACGCACATTACTCTAAAACAAAAAGACAAGCACAAAAAAGACAATGTCTTTATTTTTATTTCAGAGAAAACATCAGAGGAGAGCCACGATTTAACTTCCATGTTGTCTTAGCTGAACAAAAGCTACTAGACAGTCTGAATTATTCCTGCTGCCAAGGAAAATAGTGTGTACGCATCGTGACAGCTGGTAGATCCAAGTTAGAAGTGCTACAGGCAAGCTGAGCCTTTGTAAGCCTAGCATGACATAGGATCTGGGGGATGTGGATGTAGTGGAGCGGTGCTGCCAATGGCCAAACTCCAACAGGGAAATAACTGTACTAGCTTTTCTAGTTAGCTGGAGCACTGACAAGATTGAAACTGGGTCAGAGCAGAAGTGTGTGTTATGTGTGTGTGTGTGCACTTGTAAATCCATCTGTTTCAGTCAGTGTTTGTGTGTAAGTTTCTAAAGATTTGTGTTAACATCTAGACTCTGCATTGTCAGTGAAAACCACCAATGCCTAATCTGTCAGATCTCTCCCACCCCCCACAGTTAGGCTTGTAGAAACTTTGCTGTTGCTCTGGCATTCACTCTTTCCTATCTCTCACTGAGCTGCTGTGAGACCACAGACAGCTGTGAGGAAAACTGTCAAACCCTGAATCAAAACAAATCTTCGTAACTAGAATCCCACAAGATAATTTACATGTTCTTTATTTATCTGCGTGCTTACATCTACCAGGGTGGTACAAGAGTACAAGGTACTATATCTTAAATAAGTGTCATTTTATGTCACATGGCAGGTCTTAAATGCCCAGCACTGAGTTTAGACTAAAGCCCTGCAAGGATCTGCTTTTTATTTTTTTTTTTTTTGTGAAGATTCCTAGACAGGCTAGCTTTACTACCATTTTGACATACACAAGAGATCTCTCAGTTGGTAGGTCCAGACTGAGATGTTGTATTGTATAGATTGTGGTGAAACTTTAAACATATATTTACTGTACCTAAAGCTGAAGGTTTTGGTGTACCTGTGTAAAATTACACATTAGTATTTTAGTTTATGACCAAATATTTTCAAATTGATCCCAGCAAACCTGGCATTGTGAATATTTTAGCCTGCTGCTAATATATAGTAAAAAGCATGATTGTGATCTTTCCCACAAGTCATCTCAGAACAGTGTCCTCTGTGATATTATGTAAGTATGTATAAATAGCTCAAACGTCTTGGACATATTGCAGTCTTGACAACGCTCTTTAAGCTCTTTGCATGTCAGCTTACAGTGTTAAATGACAAGCAATATGATTAGGCTTAGGTATAAAGAGTGTGGATGGTGATGTCAGGCTATGTTGTTGAATCATAAAATGGTTTTGCATCAGTTTTGAAAGGCACAGACAAATTATGTTGTCCTGTCTGTAAAAATGCCAGATCAGAAAACACACGCGCCTTGCACCAAATGACTGAAAACCCACAAACAAATTTCTGCATATCAGTCAAGATGACCATGTTAGGACAACTGTTGGCAAATTTGAACTCTACTTATTAGTAATCAAGTTAATTCAAGTCTCTTCAAGTTTCATCAGAAATCATCATCATGTCAGTGTCTGTATCTTTAAATGCAAATGAGCAGCTTCTGGCCACACCACTTTCCAGAAGAAAAATATGTCTGCCTTCAAGATTCAAGGATTCAAGGAGTTTTTATTCATTACACACATGTTGGTATGTTGGTACATGAGGTGAAGTGAAATTAGTTTTCCCGGTCCTGGTAGAAGCCAAAGCAGAAACAATAAAAGTAAAAGTATAAAAATAGAATAAAATTAGCTAAGTATAAAGTAATATAAATATAGGCCATAGAAACTGCAACAATACACAGTGGACTAGCAATATACAGCAGTCACATATCACAAGAAAACTGCTAGGCAACCCCTGGTGTCTAGAAGGAACCAAGACAAAGGCTTCCTGAAAAGGAAGATGTTGGGATCCTCACGTATATAAATTACCAGGAGAAGTCATTACAACCAAAAACATATTAGGTTACCATACACATTTTCTAAAAATATCTGCAAACACCTGACAGCTTCTAAACTTTCACCTTGCAAAAACATTTCCACTTATGTGGGTGTCAATGCCACAAGAGCGTGCCATTAATATGGACTCCTCTGGGTGATACCCCAGCAAAAGCAAGGCAGGAACTCCCAAATGACTGGTGACAGTATGGGGTAGATGTAGTGCTGCTTATGTCTTTGTGATGTATGTATTAATATACAGTGGAGAAAGGAAAGATTATTTTCACAAGTTTTGTGAACTTGGAGACTGGGGAGATGTAATTATTAAAAACAACTGCAAAAAACTGTATCTTGCAGTCATAATTAGTCAAAATATCATAATTTGAACCTTAAAGCCAAAGTGTGGAGCAGCACATAGTTTGATTTACAATATATACCATGTGCTGCCCTCAGCAGTGGTCATTAGTCAAAGCTTTATTTTATAACGTTAATTCAAGAATTCAGTTAGTCTGCACCAGTCACTGCATTTCAGTCAAATAATGTTCTCCAGCAGAAAAGCTACGATACAATGTTTTAATCTGCCCAATGTCACGCTTTCAGTTGGTGTCTCTCAGTTTGATGCTCTTGCATACACAGCTCAAGATATGCCTAAAAATTAAACACTTTCAGCACACCTGCATCCAATTACACTCAAAGAATCCCATCAATCTTAACTGCAGGGTCTCATTAGTGCTTCTGCTCTGTAAAGGTTTCTACTGGGGGCTTCCTGCCACACTGATGGTGCACAGACAGATTACACACTTTACTGACAGGAAAACGCATATGTGAGCTGGTGAACTACACTTTAGTCAAAATCTACAGAGACACTGATTTGAATTACTGAGCACAGAACATTTACACCAACTGGATGTCATTTGGGTAATATGTGGTCTGAAATGTATAGGTGTAGCCTTCAGCCATTAGTTGCTTTAAAAATTATATGTGTGGTTCCACTTCTGAAATATTCTTACAGGTGGTTTTGTAGGTTTCTAATTAAATTCAGTCTCTCACTCTCTTAGTTTGTCTTCATTTCAAACCAGCGAAGATAAATGATTTCATTCCTCTATTTTGTAGTGAATACATGTTTATAGCCCAAGCTAATTTCCAATGCTAGTCCCATGGTGGCTATCATCACACTCATTTATTATTTATTAATGTACAGTAAAAGCAATGGCTGCAGCCCACAACAAACAAGTTAACAAATAATACAAAACTACTTTAAAACATGTTCAACACAAACTAATCTACTGTCATGGCTGGATGTAAACCTGGTTGTTGACTGTCTGGTTATGAATTCCAGAGGAAATACAAATTAAACTGAATATTTTTAATTATATATTTACCTCCTTAGGTTCTTTGTCAACTTCCCATCGGCAAAACAGTACTTTAGCCAGTTTCAGGACATGGAGGATCCTGAGGAGATGGAGCGGAGCAGCCAACTTCGGCACCATGCCCGCAGGGTGATGAACGCCATCAACACCGTGGTGGAGAACCTCCATGACCCAGAGAAGGTGTCGTCAGTGCTCGCCCTGGTGGGAAAGGCCCATGCTGTCAAACACAAAGTGGAACCCATGTACTTTAAGGTAACTCTGAGGAATGAGCCACCATCCTTCACTTCAGTCCCTGTTTCCTTTGTATTTTTAAGAACCATTGCCACAGGGTTGTTATAATGCAAGGAGTCATGTTGTTTTCTAGTTCTGGACACTTGATCATTATGCCCATGAAACAAACAGACTGTGTCCTGAAAGATAAATGCCAAGTGCTCTCTGTGCTGGATAAGTAGCAATATAATAGAAGTTTTTTTCTGCCTCGGTAGCCCCTTGAATTCTCCCTACACCCAAAAAGAAATGTTCTCATTACTAATCTAATATCGGGGGGATAATACACTTTAACTTATCTAAATTTCCTCAGGCCACAAAATCATTAAATGTTTTGCTTTTTTTCTGTTTATTATGTATAATGAGTTTTATGGGTTAGCAAACCCAAGAGCGTTGATGACATGTGGGGGCAGAAAAAGCTGGAAGCAAGATGAGTGCCATTGGAAATGTTTAGGACCCAGTGTTTAACACAGGCCGTGTGGTTACATAACTCTCAGTATTAAATGTACTTCCCTCTTCATCTCACTGAAGACGGAAGTATATTGATTCCCTCTTCAAGTCTTTTGAATGCTGGCTGCAGTTATAAATGCAGCTGTGGAGAGAACACATTACCGCAATTTAACGGGTTTCCAACTGCCACTAAAATACATTTTAAGATTGAAGTGATCACTTTGGGAATAACAAATTAGTCCTATTTTATGTCCTGTGAATTCATAACTCCATACAGAGATGTTGTCATGTCTTCTAGTTCTGGTGACTGCAACCAGACAAAACTCAAAATGAAATGTGAAATAGTCTTTCCCTGAATGTTTAATAATCTCAAGTAGTTTATCACACAAACCTAAAATAGTTCTCATTTTGGGACTGAGCAACAACAAAAACATTTTTAGGGCAATTATTACGGCAGCAGTAAGTCACGACATGCAAGTCTTTAACTTTAGCTTAGACAAGCCAATTAACTAACAGCAGCTTCCTATAAAACATACATTTTTACATTTAACGAAAGTGCGTGTGTTCTGTTGCTATTGGGTTTTCACACTGCTCCGCCTCCTGGAGAGTCTGACCTGTTCATGGCATTCATGGACAGGAGCTGAAGATGAAGCTGGTATGGGAACCTTAGAATCACGCGTCTGTTTTTGCAGATGATGTGGTTCTGTTGGCTTCATCAGACCTTACCGTTCAGCACACACTGGGATGGTTTGCAGCCGAGCGTGAAGCTGCAGGGATGAGAATCTGCACCTCTAAGTCTGATGCCATGCTGCTCTGTCAGAAAACAGTGGATTGTTGGATGAGCTCCTGCCGCAATCGAGGAAGTTTAAGTATCTTGGGATGTTGTTGATGAGTGACGGTAGAATGTAGACATAGATGGACAAATGGTTTGGTGCAGCATCTGCAGTAATGTGTGCACTGCATCTGACTGTTGTGCTGAAGAGGGAGCTGGGCTGTAAGGCAAAGCGTGCCATTTGTCAGCTGATCTATGTTCCAACCCTCAGCTAAAAAATGGCACAAGTGTCTGAAGTGAGGTTCCCCTCAAGGGTGACTGGGTTCAGCATTAGAGATAAGGTGAAGGCCCTTTGGAGTTTCACCTGGTAAAGGTTTATACCCGTAGGTGGTGTCCATCTGAATCTCACATGACTATGTTCAGTGCTTACCTGGAAGTAAAGGGTGCTGCTCAGATTAACTTCGGTGGTGTCCTCTTTGTTTCTCTAATGACCCATTAATAGCAAGAAACCTTGAGATGCAAGGTTTCAGTGAGGGGCCCTCAAACAAGTCCAGTTGTCTTTAGCTATGTTTTAGATATACCATAGTTTAGATGACTCACGGTGTTCACAGACAAAGATGCTGTCTTTGTTGAATAAGATGTTAGGAACACACTTGAGTAAATCCCCCCTTTGTATCTCTTTGTTGACAGAGGACATTCTCTTGAATACCACTAGAACACACTCTTTGGGGAGAGAACAGGATCAAAACAAGCTGCTTTTAACACCTATTTCAAGGGCTTCCTCAGCTGATGGTGTATCACTTTTCATGTTATTTTTTTATAGCATGCCTGAGTATGCAGATTTGATCACATAATAGCAGGTGAACTGTTGCTCGATGTATTGTTTTTTATTGCCCCAGTTCTCAGGTTTACCAGAGAGGAACAATGTATGGTTTTAACACAACTGTTTGTCTGCCACCTCTAAGCCAAATGTTCTCTCTTGCTTTCTCTTTACATCTTCTGCGTTGTCGCTCCACAGCTCTGTTGTACTTTCTCTCTGCTATGTCATTTTCTTTCCCTTTGCATTGTCTGTCCACCCACAGCTTTCATATTTTACCGTTATCATTTTCAATTCTCACCTGTCTCGCCTACCTTTCTGTAACAGTGAAATTACTTCTTTTTTTTTCCATCGCCCCGCTCCCACTTTACCTGCTGAATATGATTTCTCTCCTCTCATCATTATCTCCACAGCCGCATATTCCATCTCTTTCGCGCTCTCGCTTTTCCCGTTAATGAAGTTTCTTTCTCACCCTCCTCCTAACCCAGATCCTGGCTGGAGTGATACTGGAGGTGTTCTCCGAAGACTTCCCAGAGTTCTTCACGACAGAGGTGCAGATGGTGTGGACCAAACTGATGGGGGCGGTGTACTGGCACGTGACGGGGGCCTACACCGAGGCGGGCTGGCTCCAGGTCTCCAGCTCAGCGGTGTGAAGAAGAAGAGGGTCGTCAAATGAGTTTCCAGTGGACTTATAGAAGCGAAAAAAAGGAAATGTTTGTGTAAGATGTGGATGGAGAATTGAGAGGAGTTCCGCGAGGACGGTTTCACAGACATGAATCAGATTAACGTGGTAATCCGTGCAAATTTGTTGTTTATTTTGGTGCTAAGTTTTCATTCCACTGCACTTCCTGGAGATGAGTTGGACACCAAACCATGTAGCCAGTCAGTTGCACTCTCCCGCTGTGGGTTTTTTAGTGTGTATATTTCACTGCTAATGCTAGCTATCAAGTTCTTCTTTTGTTCAAAACAATCTGCCAGAAACAGAAGCACCACTTCATGTGTAGCATTAGAGCTTCCTTAGCTGCCAAGTGTTAGACAAGCAACTCCAAAAGCTTGTTGTATATAGACATGATTGAGCTCCGTCTCTGGGGGTCTGTCAAGCTTTCACGTTTAGCAAAGCACATATGCCACTGAGATTTAATAGCGGTAGAGTTCACCTCTTAATTTTGGAATCACTTTTCTCAGATTTGAAACACAATTTTTGCTTGCTATTTGATGTTATCTATGCAGGTTAGTAAATAACATTTCTAAATCTTAACCTTGATCTTAAGGCTTCATATTATTAACACAATAAAGGTTCAAGCTAAATGTGCGTGGTACAAATAGAAAACATGAACATAAATGTAATTAAAGATTAAACAGGCAAACAAATAACAATAACATGATTTGTTCCTTAGTCTTTGCAGTGATGCTAATTAGGCTAAATTGTCTCTGCTAACTAATCTGTCTCTTAAGAGACACCTTCCTCCAAACTCTAGCTATAGTAGGGTTGCCAACTCTTTGCTTTTACTCTCAGTCATGGTTTTGCCAAAATGTTTGCGTGCTGTGCAGGTTTATGCACACGACACAAAAGCTTCCTTAACTTTCTTAATTTTTTCTATTTATCAATTACCCTCAACAATAAGATGGGATTGATCTAGGATCAAACAGGAAGTGGCTTTCTGTATTTGTTGACACCACAGACAGATGAGCTGTCACACAGAGTTTACAGTCTACTGTAAATGATTTGTTCACAGAGGCCGGCCTCACGTTTCTCTGAGCCCTATATCACTGTTGAACGGACTGAATGTCTATGCCTTTGTTTGTTAAAAACCTCAAAGCTCCACAGAATTTACAATAGTAACATTATTCTGTGTATGAATTAATTCCCACAGGACATGACCTCTTTAATCATTTAAGTATGCACATAAACAAATAAATAATAAACAGCTATAAGAATTAAAGTAATGAAGCCTTTTTAATAATTGATTCGACCCCAAAACTTGATCATTAACGTCAAAACCATAAACAGGACTTCCCCTCTCTAATCATTAAAGTGAACACATTGTATTGGAAAATAATATTACTCAATCACACCAAATTAGGATTGAAACTGCTTCTTGCAATTTTCATGATAACTTCATCTGATTATTTCCATATTAACTTTTAATCTGTCTATGCTGATCTGTTTTCTGGTTCAGGTTTTTATCAAAAAATGTCCTTTAGTTTGTAAACCAGAGTAAACCAGTCAAGTTCATTTTTGAGAATCGGGTTCATGGTAGCGGAGCAGAAAGCTGACCACCCTGCTGTACAGTGATTTCCTTTCATGTGATGAAAAAGCTTGACAGGCCTGCTGCTACAGATGCTAAGCTAATGCGCTGTTTGGATGTCTATTCCAGATCGTGTTTCAGTAATAGGCAATGCTGTATAAACAGACATCTATTTATGAAAATGTTGCGGATTATGACTTTTTGCGGTTCATTTCTGTTGAAACCTGCGGCAAGAGAAGAAGCATCTTCTCACGTATAAAAACACCTCATGATACTTTGAAAGAAGGAATAAATGTTTAGACAAGGAATGATTTTTAAGCTGGGGGGGAGGCAGATAGTTGTTGACGCCCCAGCTACGGGACCATGGAGCTGCTGACTGTTAATAGATCCTCTTTGTGTCCTAATACAGTATATCCTCATGTTCAGGGGACATGTGCCCCTTTTTCTCTCTATTTAATGTCTTGTTGAACTTTACTGAGGTGTTGTTTGTATAAGTGTACAGTGGGCAAATGTGCGTACTCTTCTGCCTTCGTTTACAACTCATTGACACGCTGATCTGTTGTCGTGTTGAAGAGGGCTCTTTTTCTTTGCAGAAAGTCTTAATTAGCACCGACACTGTTTTATTCTTTGCCTGACATTTCACCACACAAACCGCTACACACTAACATTGTGAAAGTGAGATGGAAAATATCAGCAGGTGGGTACAGTCAGGTTCACAATCACCCACAGACATGATATAAGACGTCTCCTGTGTTAATATTTACACCACTGTCGGTTAGTTTACGTCTTCAGAACCCCATCACAGAGACGTGCCGCTTTAAAGCCTCCATTAAGAGCTTTAGAAACCCACCCAGGATGTCAGTTTCCCCCCTAAATTCTGTAGACCCCAGTTAACCATTTACTCTTTAGAAGTTTTACCTTACTTAACCTGGCCGCCTCTGGACTGCACCCACTCATCCTGCTAGCCAGATTCTTGCTCTAGTCAGTTCCCAAACAGGCAGCAAATCTGTTTAAAATGGTCACTTGATCCAATCTTCAGTTTGCATCTGCTCCAGTGACGTCCTGTATCTCCCATCTGACCCCCGTCGGCATAAGCATCTGGCCTTAATGAGGAAGTAATGAGTCTCCTCTCCTTCTCATTTGGTCATTCATCTACTGTAACTTCCCATTGCCTCTGTTGGGAGTCCGTCCCTGACAACAAAAACAATTACGCCCGGACAGATGGCCATAAACCTGCCGCACCGTGTCAGCCACTCATAACGATTCTTCTATCTTTTTCATTCATTAATGAATACCAGAAATAAAATATTTATACATAGGGACGAATAATGGAATGTCCCAGACCAGTGGTATCTAAATGTTTCTTAATGTGATCTCGTTGGGAAGCTGTAAACTAAATCACAGCCCCTTGACGTGTGATTGATTGGTGATTTATCAACAAGGGAGTAGCCAAGTGGAAATGACACGATCAAGAATTATTACTACTTCATTATACTTGCAAATCAAACACACAAAACGCTTTTGTGCTTTAGTGACAGCAAAGGGTTCAAATAGATGGCTGCAGTTGGCTTCACAAATTGAATCCAATTCAAAGACCATTTTCAAGGCAAAGTGTAAAATTGAATGTGTCACAAGTGAAACTGATCGCATTAACAATGGCTGACTGTGCAGTTAAAATGCTATTAGTTATCCAAGTTTAACAAGTCATTATGTCAGACTGGTCCGTATCGTTCCCCTGGCCGTCTTTCAGCGGCTCTGTGCTTTTTTTTTCTTTGTGCTTTATGGCCGTGACACAGCAAGTCGATGGTCGGCTGGTGTCAGGCCATTGGCGACCATCTGTGACCTATGCTTTTGTGGCGTGTCCTGCGCAGTAGACACTAGCTGGACCCCTATCTCCATTTTTAGCAGGCTGAGCATGTTGAATTAGTGCCAGAGCTCTAGGAGTGCAAGAGAAAAAAGTGGAAGTGGTGACAGTCAAGTTCAAAGAGTCCACAGGTCCTTCTCACCATATCACCATCTCATCTGATCATTCTATTACGAAAAATATTATTACAAGGGCATAATCATTTTGAAAAAAATAAACTGTTTCAGGAGAGGCTAGCTATGTAAGAAGACCCTCTTCTTTGTTTTCTAGATTCACCCTTTAGAATGACAAATACAAACTACTGCCACCTGCTGGTACAAAGAGTTATTGCCTCTTATTCCAACGTAGAACATGTAGCATGTCATATATGGGAGTTGGTTGTGAACTGTACATTTTTGCTCTGAGACATGAGGTGGGGTGGCGTCACAGTCTGCCATTATTGTCGCCTGTTCTTCGACGTGACCTTTAGACCGCGCAGTTAAATAAGTAATGGCTGTGCTTCCATCTGTCTGCTGTTGTGCACCTTTTAGTTGCAATGTGCCAGACTCTTGATGTGCTCTGCACCCAGTATTTGCATACAAGTAGCAAAATGAATAATCAAGCGTACTTTCATACTAGTTTAGGGGGGAAAAAATGAAATATTAAAGATTTAGTTAACAGCTGAGGCATTGATTGCAACACAACTTACAGCGCATTACATTTAAAATAAATGTGTATTGCTATGATTAAATGCACAAAAACACAACCTATTATCTCAAGTTAGTATCTTGTGTGTTGTTTTCACAAAATGGCAAGACAGTAATCTTGCTATGAGAAAAATAGATCACTTTGTGATCTCAAGAGAACGAGATCAAAACAATAACCACAATCACTCTGATCTTCAGTACTTTTGAAAAACTGCAGGTTTTAAAAGGTTCTCCTTGAACTTTTAACGGTGGCTGGAGAGATGTAAGGTCATGTCACGCTTAGATTAGTCAGACAAGTGGACAAAAATACACTGAGGAGTCAAACTAACCCTCAGTAGTTCTTGTCAGTCATAAATTATCTGTTTCAAATCCTATTCTTTGCCCAATTTCCGTCACTCTGAGGTTGCACTTAAAGCTTAAAGAGAGATTTTTATAAAGCAAACACCCGTCTGACTGCGTGGATTGAAACCTATCTACAAACACGCACCATGCTCTTGCTAAGCCGCTGGTTTTGTGACCGTCACCGTCTGTACACAGCACACTCCTCATCACACCATGAACTCACGCACACACACAATTATGTGCAGACACATCCCAATTACGCTCCCTCCATTTCTCACTCACATATGGTTGGGCATGTCCTCGCATGCCGAGCGTACTACAGCAGCTCTCGTTCTGGTTTCCATCTTGGATCATTTTAAGCCCAAAGCAACACTTTCTTTGCTTGTTATTTCACACAGTCATTCTCTTCCTGCAAATAAGGGCATTGCAGGGTACGTGGACCTGTGCGTTTTTGTCGTGAAATGTTCTTGTCTATCGGTTGGAAAGTCGGGACTTTATATTTTTCTAAATATATCTATGAGAAGGGTTCTATGTATTTGAACACTGTATATGCATATGTCATTGTATACTGCGCTGTTGGTGGGAGCGAGTGCAGTGGCTTTGTAGTGTTTTTGAGCATGTTTGCACAGACTTGTACCTTCGCAGACCTGGTGAAAACGAATCATGACCATCAATAAACTGTACTTGTACAATCGTGTGTCTTTGGTTTGTAAAGGAAACACTTGATGTCGTGCAGTGATTAATGCCTCAGATGCAGACTTAATGCCTCTTCTATTGTTTTTGTCACATACAACGAACCAAACTAATCTTATCTCAGTGTTCAGGCTAGAATTCATTAGTAATATTGACGGTGAAATGATCAGTTCGCAGCACACGTTATATAACCAAGAGCTTTCAGAAATGTACTGCTCCCTGCAGCTAGTCCACCAGAGAACATTACACCCAGGTTACATCACCTGGAAAAATGCATTTATTCATCTGACATTTTCATCTGGAGAAGTAACAGTGATCAGGCTGTAAAAAGCCGCTTAGCTACTAAAACAACAGTACCGCCAGTTTAGGCAGTCGATTCCTCCAAATTAAATTATGCACCAATCCTACAGTACAGTATTTTTAAGTCTTTAAACGCTTGAGGCCACTAAGAGATGTGTTCCTCATAGATTTTCTTAAGCGCAGTCAAATGAAATGAAGCAGTCTGAGTGAGACTCATGTCATTTGCTTTTGTTCCAGCTCAGCAAACGCTCTGAAACACAAAAGACTGGAAGAAATCCGCTTTGTTTAATTAGCTGCATAAGTAAGAGCTTCACATTCACTCTCTTGCCAGTTCATTAGGTACACTAGTGAAAATGAATGCACTCCAGTCCTGTACTAAATCCTCTTCCATGACTGTTATAATGTTCAGTTTATGCTGAAACACAATCAGAATGGTTTCTGACAAGTCAACAGGACTCCAAAAGAAAACAAGGTTGAATCAACAGCTCTCAGTTATTTTAAACAAATGAATGCCATTACCTTCATAAGGCTAAGATTTAGTGCAGGACTGTTTATATTACAATGCATTAGTTTTCACTTGTGTACCCAATGAAGTGACAAGTTTTACCAGGTACATCAGGTCAGTATTTATGGTAGATTTTTCTACTCCCTTTTCTAATAATAACTGCTACCTGCAGAAGCCTTGCAAATTGATTCTTTGTTCTAATTGTTTCAAAAATGTCCGATATGACACAAATGTTGTCAGTAAGTGAGGATGGCTGCATGGTCCCCTCAGAACAGAATCAGAATCAGACTTTATTGCCAAGCATGTTTGTACATACAAGGAATTTGCTTTGGTCCTACAGAAAAGACCATGGCCACCCTCCTCTGCGCCATTTAGAGGAAAACTGGGGGCAGGAAAGGGGAGAAAAACAAGAGGAGAGAAGAGGAGAAAAGGCAGCTCCTCTGGGGGAGTACAGTGTAGGATCAGGAAAAAACCTCAGCAACATAAGCACATATGAGCACACTTTACAACATAAGAAGTCAAAAACGACTTGCACCTGAAAGAAGAAAAAACAACAACATTGCTTTGATTTGAACCTGGGAAGACGTCAAGACAAGGAGTTTACTGATCAACGAGCTGCAGAATTATCATCTCTAGATGTGTTTAAGGAGGTAAGTGACCCAGGTCAATAAAGAGACAACCACTGTCCATGACCCAATAGATCCTCAATAGAAGCATTCATTCATTCATTCATCTTCTATACCCGTTTAGTCCTGTTAAGGGTCACAGGGGTCTGCTGGAGCCTTTCCAGCTGTCATCGGGCGAGAGGCAGGGGTACACCCTGGACAGGTCAGAGAGACAGATGCCCATTCACACTCATATGCACACCTATGGCCAATTTAGAATCACAGATTACACTAATGAGCATGTCTTTGGATGGTGTGAGGAATCCAGAGTACCCAGAGAGAACCCACGCAAACTCCACACAGAAAGGCCAGCCAGCCCATGGATTCGAACCGGCGACCTTCTTGCTGTGAGAAGGTTCAGCGCTAACCACCTGCCACTGTTCCACCCCTCAATCGAAGTAGTAGGTCTGAAAACTTTAAGTTTCAGATCATGTGAGTAAACATGACTGACACAATGAGACAGCGTTGTGGTTTGAACTTGGTCTGCACACTGAAAGAGGGAATTCCTTGAGATTTAGTATGAACATGAGGAATGATACCATATAGACTTGACAGACTCAGAAAACTGTATAACACCCCCTTTAAAATTTGTTAAAGTTTAGGAAGATATCATTACTGGTGTAAGTGCTTAGTCAGTATAAAAGGAATCAGTGTCCTGTATAAAAATAAGGTGTTTTCTCAGGAAAGTCTGAATAAGGTAACCCCTTATGACTCAGTTTATGCCATTACCATAATTTAATATAAATTAAACCAAATTGGATTAAAAATATGATCAGCTCATAATCAGATCACATGATCAGATTTAATAAAAAAAGGTAGCCAAGATTAGAGGTCTGGTGTCCTGAATAACATAGAAGAACGCGAGAAACATACTGAGCAATACAGAGCAGGATATAAAATGAAAGTAAGACTACAGACCATGAAGAAGAAAACAGAATAAACAAAAAAATGAAACAGTGTCATGAAAATGAATAGAAGGCTACTGCAAACAGGAAAGTTCACAGCCCTGATTTAGCAGAAGTTAGGTGTGAAGTTAGGGGTCTTTCAGATATGTGGAGCGCAGAAAATGAATGCAGCTACTCTGTGGGAGGTCTGGACGGTTCATAACATAGCAGCAGATCAAAAAAAATGTCATTTTGCCCTGAACCATTCAGTGCTTTATAAACCAAAAGGATTTAAAAAGCAATTCCTGCCCACAGGTGAAGCCTGCGAGCTGGAGGGATTCTTGTGTTAGAGACGACTGTAGCAGCAGAAACTATAGAAAATGAATTTACTCTTATTTTTCTTTTGGCTCAGTTGAAATGCTTTTGCTCCTCAAGGACAAATCAGCATGGTTTGTTTCTGTCTTCCCAGCCTAATCATGAGTCAAATATGGACTTGACCCAGATAACCCAGCACAGCACATATCTCCTGCCTGCAGATAGTCAGCCAACATACTCTGCATGGCAGTCCCACTGTTTCATGAACAAGAGATAATTAAATGAAATGAGATGTAAATGTTCTTAATCAATGATTAATGGTTGCCTGTTCGCTGCTTGGCGCTGCAGGCGAGACTCCATCTAAGGCTCCAGTGGGAGGTTCATGCAGCGAGGACGACACTCATTTTTCAAATCTATACTTTAATTTATTCTTAGTTATCAAGTGGGGAAAAAGGCTCTCATACGTTTGCTTTCTGAATGTATAGAAGATGTTTTACAGAAAGCATTCACGCACGCTGTAATTTTGAGGTTGATGTGGGCTTGGATTGATAATGTATGTACTCGCCTCGCCTTTGGGAACAGTATTAAGGTAATCAATCTTGCCACCTGGCCTCAGCAACAGGAACAGGTGAAGCATCACAAGAGCCAGAAAATAGAGTTTCCATCATGCAATGCCCGGTCGACAGGTCACCATGGCGACACATTTTCCGACTGCCACTAGTTGTCATTTCCGTTAACGGACCAGGACAAACTCAACTTTCACCCCGACCTGAAAACTAAATGGAAATCTATAAAAAGGATTAGATTAGAAAGAAGGGCTCCACTACTCACAGCAGAAGACACAAATATGACAGAGAAGTATCTAACCATGTTAGCTTACTCTGTCTTAACATTCATCACTGAATCACAAATACATTCTTTACCTGTCAGCTGGACTCATTGAGATTCATCAGGGCGTCTAAATATAAACTGAGACAAATTAGTATACAGGTATGGACACATCAAACTGCCATCAAAGAGCTACCGACAACAGAGGCTGACTGGGATGTGGCTTCACATCACCAATGTCTAGAATCTAGATGAAATAAACTGCATATAAACACCACAAAGATCACAGCCAACGGCCAGCTAGCTCATTAAGGTTAGAACTCTTCATACCAACAGGTGGCAGTAGTCTGTATTTCTTGTTTCGGATGAGGAAACCTTAAAAGCTACTATTAGCAGGAAGACTAAGAAGCTATATGTCCGAGCATGATCGCCAGCATGGCAAACATTTACGAATCTCCAGCCCAACTCACATTGATAAAACTGGTAAAGTACTCTGATGCTGCCTTTTATTTAAACTGGGTAGTCAATAAAGTCAATTTTCTGACTCTGAACACAGTATTAAAAATGTCTCAGCAGTGATGAAAGCTCTAGTTTATCACTGTTTATTAGCTCTTCTCTATGTCTGTACCCATTAAATCAGTGGTGCACGAAGTACTAGAAAGCATTTACCTAATATGTCCCACAACAAAGGCTTCCCAGAAGATGTTTGTCTTGGTTTTCCAACTTTCAGTTGACAAGAAAAGTATAGCTGACTTATGTCCAGTGGCATTCCCATCGTGGATTTTTGAGGTAAATGAAACGTACCAACGCTCCCTTGTTCACTTTGTGCAGTTTAAAACAAATTCAGTGACCTGATTTCATCCTCAGATCATACTAAAATGTCTCAGCTGAGTCTCCCGTGGAAACTACATTTCCCGTCTATCTATACTGCTGCTACCCATAAGAATATAATCCTATAGTCTTTCTGGAAACTAGGAATCTGGGAAATAGTTGTTGACCAGTTTTCCCAAATAAATCCCTGAGACTGGCCAAACAACACAAATAACAACTGTGTGACACTGACTTTTAGGCAGTGGTGAGCCACTGCAGCTCTCCATCAACATAAAGCTTGAGAGGAGGCCTGAAGAATTTTCCAATTAGGAGTCATGAGCTTGTCTCAAAGCTGCCGATGAGATGCACAGCCACATCGCTGCAACTTGACATTCCCGGCAGCCACTTGTGTGAACTTCCATCTGTCTGCTGTCCACGCACCAGAGGTTTCACGACAGAGCGCTGACAACAGAGTCACAGATGTCATTGTGAGGATTGTCATCACCGGCTCGACAACATCCACGGCTGGCTGTTTGGAAGAAATATAAGCACAGCCTAATGAGACAGATAATGGGGAGGCTCAGGATTTGATTTGTGTGTGTTTGTGTGTGTGTGTGTGTGTATTTATAGCTGTGCTGTCTTGGAGCAATCCTCATTATGTTGCCAGGTTGTATTATTCAGCTTAACACACAGTCTGAATGGGATACAGCTGTGAACTTAAATACTACAGCAGGTGATCCTCAATTATTGACTAATTTAAAACCTGGGAAGGAAATGGCACATTTTAGAACAGTAAAGGAACAGTTCAGTCATTTTCACCTCCATAGATCATCGCTTTGACTACATCTAAAACACACACCTGTTGAACATGTGCTATGTTACAGGATGATGGAAACATTTAAGGTGGAAATATACAAGAGGGTTACCTAGGCAACCAGAGCCTAGAATATCCACTAGCGGCCAACTGTCAGCTACAAAGAGACGGGCTATGAGTGGTGTATGTGGACGCAGCTATGGAGGCAGCACTAAGACAGTTTATTAAGTGTTCTCCTGTGCTGAACTTATATTTGATCAGTTCAATAGTAGAAAAAGGAATGATCAAATCATCCCTGATTTCTCCTCTGTACTGTAAACTGTTCATCTCTAATGGCATTAAAAAAAAACCCAGAAAAAATAATGTAATGTAAACAGAAATATGTTGTCAGCAAAACAACAAGTAGTTTGAACAAGGCAGGAATTAATGTGGGCAGGTCCATGGAAAACATCTTTTTCATCTCTTTCTGTGTAAATGTCATATTCTAATTCAATGTTGTCTTTAAAGTTAGGGCAAAAAAACACCCAAACCTTTTTCTCTAATATTTTCAGATCTTGAAATATGAAGGGAAAAGGAGAAAGGACAACAAATATGAAAAAAAATATATAAAAAAACAAAAGAATCAAGCTAGGATCACTGGCCAGCAATGCCACGTGTTTGTTACATGGCATGGCTGTTAGAGATGGGAAAGAATCCCGGTTTACAATGTGAGCTTCCATGTCATTTGTCAAACTCAGATGGACACATGGGCATCTGAACTACATTCGTTGTAGATAGGTTTTGTTAGATTAAACAACTGACTTCGATTGCTACTTCTTTTTAGGCTCTTGTGTTTATTTGGCCTCAACTCGACGTGAAATGTTCAACTTGGTAATTCTGATAAATATAAATCATATAACCTATATGATTTATAATATAAATATATATCATATATCTATGACACAAACTGAGGAGACAGTCCTTCTGGTGGACCTGGTATGTAGGTGGCTTATCGGGGTAATGAGGGGCAGGTGTTCAGGAAGAAGATGATCTGGTGACTGGGGACGTCGAAGGAAGGGTCTGGCATGACAGGCAGATGCAAAATTACCAGCTGTCAAAATACAGCCTGCAGGTGCTTTTCATTAGAGATTAGGCAGTATATATATGAGTCATGCTCAATAAGTGCACACACATCACACCAAAGCTTAGGTGTGCAGTCAGTGCTTGTGTAATAATGTATGTCATCTTTTCTAATCTGGGACTAATCCTCCAGTGCTCCTGATCCAGACGGAGCGACAACTCCTTGGAACTCTGGTTTCCAGTATGGACGCTCCACCTTGACCCTGCTGTCTCACTGTCGACCATGTGCACTACCATGATGGTTCTCTCCACTCTGGCTTTCGTACTGCGCCAGCATTTCATCAGCCGAGCCAAGACGTAAGTTGTCACTTCTCTTGGTTTACCTTTGTGTACAGCCCTGTTTGCTGTTGACTGTCTGGTTAAACACATGATTCTTAACCAAATGCAGTTTGTCCACCAACCAAACTTTGTAAGTAATTTTGAACGTCAACTGTGTTTTTATTTCTGGAATATTCTTTCTAAATTTTAACTCCTTTCATTCCTGTGAGGTATCTGACTGTGGAACCAAATGCAAAACGCAGTCCTAGTATGTAAACCTAGTATGCAAATGCTGCGCATTTTCCATCTAGGCCTTCACTAACCTCCAGCCTTATTTAAAACAACTCTTAGTATGATAGTTATGACATCACTGCTATAGAAACCATCAGCATCATTAGGATGCACAATAAAACATGCATTCTGGACAGCTATCTCATATATCGAATTGAATGTCATTACTAAAGCAAGAGAATCACGTAGAACAATTCAGAAAGTCTCCTCTCACTCACAGCAGCAGAAGCATCAATGTCAACCCAATCAAATGGCAAAAATATACACAAAAGATATATATCATTTAATTTGTTTTGCTCACCAGAATTTAAGAAACAAATTTTCAGTTCTCATCAAAGCCTGTCACCCAAGTGTAGCACTCATAGTTGCTGACTTGAAAGTGACGGATGCATCCTTTCCCCCACTGGGTCACGCTAGCAGCTCCAGGATTGGACAGCCTTTCCTCACAGTATCCATTTTTTTCTACAAAGTCTGCTGTGAAAATAGCTTTCTAAGAAGAAATGCAACCAAGTCGACAGCCTCGCCTCCTTCCACCATCGCAGGTTCAACTAATAGCTATCAAAACGTTGGGGGATGATTTGCTTGTGCAGCTCGCCACAGATTAACATGAACCGCTAGCTTGGCTTCTGTAATTATGATCAAGTTTAGGCCAGAGGCTTTGCTGGCCCTGACGGCCCACCACTGCTAGAATGTGGCCATGAATATGTCTTTTTACCAACTCCTTTTCTATTACTTAAATGTTCAATAGCTGCCAAAGACACACCACTAATTATTCTACCAAAAAAATAACTTTTATCTGGTTTACTGTTTGCGCCCATCTTTTTGGGACAAGAAAAACAAAGTGACATAGGCTTTCCTCCACTTTATTTAACTCTTAAAATATCAAATCGAAAAAACAAATGTCAGTCTAAAAGCACCAGTTTACACATACAAAATAGCAGCATAACATCACTTACCTCCAAGCAGGGCATTTCAATGAACTGCCAGATAGTCTGCGCCCCCACACCTTCATGATGTTAACACACAACACAGTCACTAAATGTTTTACCAAGTACATTTCGAGCTCTCTAAGCCATCTCAGTAAAACCAGCGCACACTCTGTCTTTTAATAAAAATCCAGTTGAAAAGACACCGAGGAGCATTTCTCTAAACCGCTTATCACACTTTACTGTATTTTGGCCCCTTTGTGAGCTTTAATGAGCCCCTCAGGCCACTGCTGTGTGCATATTCTCCACTAATTAGCACTAACAATCTACGTGGTTGAGATGAATCTTGTTTTATTCAATAAGACATTCAGAAAGCGTAATTCTCATTTAATTGATAATCTTTCTAAGAAACCTGTCTATTTCCTCTCTGGCCTTCCTCAGTTGTGTCAGAAACATCAGTTTACTTTCTGCCTGACACGTTTTTTTCTTTTGTTTTTAACGCGGTGAAATGGTTTTGCTTTCATCAGGGGATCTAGATGTGCAGGGATCTTCACAACGATTCAGATGTCATTATCCTCAGGTTGAGATACTGATCTCTCCACACAGTTATGTGTAATGAGGTGCGGCGCCTCCGTTGGAGATCCATGTCTAATGCAAGAGCATGACAGAGTATAGATCACTACATGAGTCATTTTCCAAGAGCCCCTTCTCGCCTGCATGCTCAACCCCTGGGCAGGTCTGTCCTCGGATCTTTAGCTCATTACAAGGCTCGACGTCTACGGACGAACAAAGCAATTATGTGGTGTGAATAACACCACGGTACGGGGCTTGAATTTGTTCCAAGGTGACAGTGTGCTGGGAAACAAGCTCTGATTACTGAGAAATGTTTCTGACTTTCTCTGTTAGTCAGGCTCATAGTGACTGTTCTGTGACTGAAGGGAATCTCCGATAACTGGCTGCTATTCTTAGCTGACAAGAAAGTGGTAAATGCTGACTGCAAATGCCAAGATTATTATGTTGAGCGCTGCAGAGACAGACACCCTCCAAACGCTAAGGCTGGGTTAAGATGATCTTTAAGAGGGTTGTTCGATATAAATGCCACAGCAAACACTCACATTGTGATACTGTAGATTGTTAAGTTGGAAACACATCTTTAAGCTACTGTCTGAGGTTCAAAATACTCTCATAAAACACAGCAGATATGCTTTAAATGTGACATTTCAGCGGGAGTCGGTACGAACCTGTGATGCCTAATGTATCTCTAGCACTGTACGAAATGTCTGCGAAAAAGTGAAACTAGCAATTTTCTTTGTTTATACAGGTACATCCAGTAATAGCCATCTCTTTTGTTTTGACATTCAACTAAATGAACGGAACACATAATTACACTGTATCCTATTTGCTGAAAGGCTGAAACATAAATGAAGACAGAAGGGAAATGGAACATTGTTTTCGGATTTAATAGGGCTGGTTTCCAAATAAAGTACATTTATAATAAACAAGTTTATTAAAGATACATGTAAAATCATCTTTCACACAGTCTGGATGCGTTTCATATAAAGTGTAGCTGTAAATGCTCCTGTCCTGCTAAGTATGTACTTTGTATAAAATACTTTTCACTCACTCACAACATGTTTATCATCTACCCATAAATGTTCCGTGATGGTTGGATGAGAGCTGGACAAACATCAGTTGTGGACGTAGTTTATGATGGAGTTTGATGTTTGAGATCAGTGTTCTCTTCAGGGGTTTTGGCTGGCTGCACTTCACTGCTATCCAGAGATGGTGAATATTTTGTAGAATCCATTCTTCTACTCAGGGTATTTTTATTTCAGACCAAATTTCAAGTAAAAAACAGTCAATCAGGCTAAAATGATCTTACAATAACAGCATTACTAGAAATCTGAACAAATTGTTCACATTGGTGTAATCTGTGACGTATGGGGCTGTTTTAACTGGGTAGACAGTCAAACATGACGCCTATGAATTTTTTTATTTTTGAAAACGATTTTTATTTTTTTTATTTTTTTTGTGGAACGTCGGTCGGAAGCCCTCCATTGGAAAATGATCTGACGAGCCAATAGAATTATTAGGACTTTATTCTGTGATAATCTGAACATCGAAACTCAAAATCTATTCATTCAGCATGAAATCCAATTCTCGTGTTGTTAGACTCATATTCATATAAGAAAGAAGTCTGATTACGATTGGCTAGGGCTGTTTACTATTTATTTCTGAACCAATTCAGAGAGTGGTTCCTGGAATTCGGCACTGTCAGTCTAATAACTAACATGTGATCTGAGCTGTCATTTCTACTGCAATTCCATTTCCTGACATACTTTTGGTTTTATACTCAACAAAACATCTCACACTCAAACTATTAGAGTGCTCTGGTTTACCTGGTGAGAATTTTCACTTTCACTGTTTCCTCACATACATAAAAACAGAGTAAATGATTCATTTATTAATCATTAATTACCTGCAGATGTTGATGAAGTTGCTGGTGTATCATATGAGTTTCATCTTCTAAGCTTGTTGCAGGCCAGTTAACATTAGTTGCAGCTGCTGCAGCTTAGGCTGCCACATCCAGTACAGTCTTCAGGTTTTAGAAACAAAGGCCATTTTAAAACTCAAACATTTTAACATTTCATTCTTATCCAAATGATTAAAAGTTAATGTTGAACCAACGCAGAGATTAAAATCACACAAACAACATAAACTGACCAGCAGCTCTCTGTGCTCTATGAAACATTACCCTGTTCAGATTACTGCCCCCGCCGGCAGAGCTAATGCGTAGTTATCTCCCTGTGACCACTTATCACCTTCAGTAAATGCTTCTCATTATCTCCTGTCCTTCGCCGATTTCCTCACTGCTAGTCTCTTTCTCACCACCATCTTTTCTTCTTCTCAGCTTTCCGAAAGACTCGGAGGAAAAGGAGGGGACCCCAGTGGAGAGCCAAGACCCTGACAAATAACTGCACCCAGGAAGTCACCCCAGGTAAACCTGAATGCTGTTTTCTGATGCTGTGAATCCAAATCAGAGGCCAACAAATTTTAAAGGTCTTGATCTTTTGAGAACAATTTCCACTGTGTGTTTCATTCTACTCTACTCTACTGCAGTTTTTGATATTGGAATTACAGCTCTGAACAGTCCTGCTTATGAACTACATGTGGTTAATTATGTTTCATACTGCCTCACCATCCCATCATTCTTCCTCCTCTTGTCTTCATAGCACATTTCCAGTGGAAACATTTTCCATTAGCTGGAAACACTGCAGAGAAATGTGATACAGATTTTAAAGATGTTTACTGACAATAGGACTGTAGCACGGCAACACTGTCTCCACTGCTACGTTATATCCTACTAGAACAAAGATTTTGTTTCCGTTACCTCCCAGAGTTTGGCACCGCGTAGAAGAGTATCAGTGTCTAGAGTCAGGTTACAGATGCGGGTTTGCCTTTTGAGGAGGTGGTGGTGGTCACAGTGACAGACTGTGTGGAGGGGAAATCATGGCTAAGAGAGGAGACAGTCGGGGAGCAACTGATGCATGTTTGCCAGAGCAGTGGAGGGATGTGAGAGACTGGAGCATAGAGAAGAGACAGAGCCACAGAGTAAGGCTGTTTCTATTCACAGTGGTCTGATTATTTTGTCGCCTGGTTAATTTCTAGGAGCCCTGAGATGCTGTGCATTTTTCTTTTTCTGCCAAAGTCATTTAGACAGTCCATTATGTATTCTGTGTACAAACCTCTGGAAGATCGATCAATGTCAGTGCTCCGTTATCTCTAAACATAAGTTTAGAGCAGGGTTTTTTGTATGAACACAGAAAGTCATGATCAGTATGTTAAAACTCTGAAGCCAGAGGATCTCCCTGTACGCCTACACCTGTGTCTCTTTAATGCTTTTGGACAGAGTTAATATGAAAATGACACTAAAATGTGGACTAATTAATGCTAATCTATTAATTAACTTCCTTAATGAACTCATTATAGCTCAAATGCATTACATCACAGCGTCTGTGAAGCGCTACACAATGCCGTGCTCGCAATAAATGTTACAGAGAGGACAAATCAGCCCATCGGCGCAGGCCCGTCCCCAGCTGTGTGCGAAACTTTTAATTCATCTTGAAAGTTAATAAGTTAACCCGTTCCAATCTGGAGGTTTGTAAACCTGGAGCTGTTTTGTGTCTGTTGTAAAAGCAGAGTTTGGTAGGTTGAAGGTACTGTACTTTGGTAGAGGTGACGTTTTTAGAACAGGTTTAATAATATCAGTGTTCACTGGCTAGTCATTATGAGGACAATTTTGTTTTATGTAAGAAGGTAGTAAAAGTCCTCAAGTGGCATGAAATGCTTTCGGAGACACCTGGTTGTCCCAGTTCCACACAAGTTACTTCTCAGCCTATCCTCAATAAAACTGACGGGGCACGTCTGGGCATATGGACTTTGTCAGACCTGTACTTAGAATTAGAACAGTACCCAGGCATGTAGATAAACAAACTCTGTATTTGTCATGCCTGTCAGTCAGATCAGTCACTCCTATTGGCTGTCCCCTTAAAAGTGTCACCTCAAAGTTGACATTAGCTAGTTAGTGTTAGTTTCAGTAACATTTCATGGTCCGTCACCACCACATTGCTCTTGCTGTGTGTACTTAAGGCTGCAAACTTCGACCATTCTTTTCCCTTTATGTGCAAAAGCGAGCATTTCTCCTACCATAATGAAACTGTGAAACACTGCAAATATATTCCAACATCACAAAAAATATGACAGAACTTACATTGTTTTATGAAAATAAATGACATCTTTTCTTAAATGAACCACACCTTCAAACCAGTGAGGCAATGACACATGACTACATTTAGTTTTTGCAGAATACGGTGTCTACCATTAGGGCCTCACTGCACATTGTAAGTGGTTGATGGTCTTGACATAATTTTGTCATTTAGATTTAGAGAGTATTTGAGTGGTAATGATAAACGGCCTTGCTTTTATATAGCCTTTTCTACCTATTGGTACTCAAAGCGCTTTACAGTCATGAATGCATCTACCCATTCGCTAACACAAGCACTCACACATTCACACAGCAGTGCCACACACTGGGAGCAACTGGAGGTTCAATTTCTTGCTCAAGGACACTTTAGCATGTCATTCCGGGGATTGAACTGCTAACCCTCTGGACAACTACCCACTGAGCCACAGCCACCCCAAGTGCTTTACTGCCTGTGTGTGTGAGGTGCAGTCAGGATGAGAACCTCCTGCAGCCTGTTGAATATTTTATCCAGCAAAACGTGAAACCGCTCGGTTAGCTCAGAACTGGGTCTGCTGTGATCAAAAGCAGCATGAGTCACTTCCACTTTGCAGCATATCTCCTTGAATGATGAAATTTTTCATTTGTCGCCTTTCTTCTGTTCCCTTTGCCCCCGTCGCCCTCCTCCTCCTTCACACAGCGGTGGGTTTCAGATGTGGAGGGTGTCCTTAGGTCCATGGAAAGACAGCTAGTGAGTAGAGCCAAGTCCTTCTCATTATCCAAACTGATAAATATTAATAGATGACAAACTAATATCTCTGTGGTGGTTCTGAATGCTGTATCTTAACTAAACTAAAAACCTTCCTCTGTCCTCAGAATGCTTCTCTGGAGAAATATCCTGACTACGATCGTGCAAGCAGCCCAGCGTGTCCTCCATCTTCTTTAAGCCACAGCAGGTCTCGCTCCAGTCGAACCAGCTGAGCCGTAGAGATGGATTTAGACGTTCTTAAACTTTCTGGCAGCAAAAAAAATCTCATACTTTTGGCCCCAAATACACGCCTGAAATAGTCTTGAACTTGTCTTGTTGACATTTTTAGGGGTTTTCTTTTATTCCAGCGAAATAAAACAGCGATGTCAGGAATTTGTAGGCTGTGTGCCGTGAGCGCCAGACCTTAAACAGAAATGACAGAAAGCGTTGTTTGAACCCAGTTTTCTGACTGCTGCAACCCCAAACATGGTGATTTCTTCTCCTAAGCAGTTGTTTGACATTCAGGGGAGGAAAGCAATTTTACACCCGAGTGTTTCATTACTCAACTGTTCTAAAAGCTGTAAAAACCTGTTAAGGCTCCATGAAGCAAACCAAAACTTTTTGTCATTACGTTGCCGCACGACCAGAAATAAACAAGTGTTTTCTGTGATGTATGTTCACGCTGGATCTTTATTTGAGGGGAAACTCACACAAACACTGGCAGCGCCGCAAAAACAAGCTGCCTCCGTTTGTCTTTTTATACCACGGGACCTGCTCACAGATTCTCACGTATCTTGAGTTTTCACCAAATTACATACGGGAATGATTTAGCCCCTATGTACAGGAACTCAGCAATTAACACTGCTTTTCATCTTTTTTATGAGCTGGATCATTTCCCTTGCCAACAAATGAAATCTTGTTATTTCCTGTCTAATTATACAAATGACTGGATCCTTGTTGATATTAAGGCTGTTTTCCTGTTCGTTGTCCCGGGGTTACCAGCGTGCATTTAATTTACCCTCCACAGGGAGGGACAGGCCACCGAGTCATTTTTGAAAAGGGACCAAAACTGCCTCTGTGACCGGAGCATGGCCGTGTGTTATGCATCTACTCTATTAAGAGCTCTATTATTGGGAATGTCTCTGTTTGTCTTTGTGACAACTATGGTCCACATCCCTCCAGCAGTAGTACTCTACTGACAGAAGCCGGGGGAACTAATGAGCCTAATATGTCCCCAGGAACGCTGCCGCTGCCAAGCATGCACTCTAAATCCCCCTGTGTAATCAAGGATAGGGCACAAATATCTGTAGATAGTGGCAGCAGCACTTCCACATCTCGCTGTTTGTCTGCTGCCAGCCTGTCCGACTCAAATTACTAGGTGAAAGCGGGGCTTTTGTGCGCTCGTTTAAAGTAGAGCAGCTTGGGTAATGAGTATGGTCTTCCTGCACACTCTGGCAGACCATGGGATTTAATCTAATGATGGAGGAGAGAGTCATGGCTCCTAATGGCTTCAGAGAGAGAGAGATGCAGGGGGAAAAGGTACTGATGGAGGCTCTAATACAGATCCCTCTTGTCTGCTGTACTGTAGACAAATATTTCTCTTTGATAGAATTTGAAAATGATAAAAAAAATTAACCAAAAAAAAAAAAAAAACCAACAGATCAAGGTCCAACAGGAATCAAAGTAACAGAAGGAACACACTGACTCTTGAGGAGCTGATTATAGCCGTGCTGTTGACTGCAGCGGAAAGAAGATGTAGGGCATGCAGACATCAAGTCAATAATGTGACCTGTTTTGTAACTGTCATGAATAGCAGTAGCCTACGGGCATTGTTTAATGTATGTGCTCATGTTGCCATAAAATAAAGCAGGGGGAAGCCGTTAGGTTCACGCATTAGACATTGCAAGACTTTCACATTTTACAGCTGCCGTGAAAACAAAGACCTGTATAGTGTGTGTGGTGTGTTTGAAAAAACAAAAAACGAATTCACAAAGTCAAAGAATTACTGACAACAAAACCCACATCACAATGCATGTTTCTGGTCCTGAAAGTTGGACTTCACAACATTGTTCTGAAAATATCTGAATATTCACATTCGATAAAGATGTAAACACTGAGGAGTTGTCCCTGTGTCCAATCAGAGTGATCGACCCGACTCATTCGGCCTTCAATTCAACAGGCTGAACCTGCACACCGCCACAAAACGGAAAACAGACCATCGCCCGCTTGGTGTGTCACAGCCTTTATGGAAGCAAAAGGCCACAAGTCATCATTGAATCATTGAGGGAGCCAGTGACATGATGATACAAGACATAATGCCTGTCGCTGAGTGAAATATATCTAAGTCTGACTGGCTTCAGCTTTCTTTCAGTGCCCCAATGAAGCCTCATCTGGTCATACAGTATGTGTTTGTGTCACTATTTCCACCCAAAACACTTTCATTTTACGAAAAAATTAAAAATAAAATAAACACAAATATGAACCGGGATGGCATTCAAGGAAAAGTCAGGGGAAATCTGGGAAAGCCAATAGCAATCATTACATGTTTTGCAAGTATGCATTACATTATTAAGCAGTATAAGTACATACAAAGTGTTAATATGTTGGTGGTGCTGCTTTCCACTCTTGTGATCATCACTTATTGACTGATTAGCAAAGTCTATAGTTTGCTGTGTATTTTCTTTGACTAATTAACACATCTCCCTTCAATGCTGCCCAAAATTCTTGGAGCTAAATGAGTTCCAGCGGTGCGCCACACAGCGATGCAAGCGTTTTGTAATCAGCAGCAGGTTGAGACAGCGAGCAGCGGCCTCCTGCAGTTACAGCAAAAGTCTGCTCAGATGTCACTCAGAGGCAATTAGCATTCACCAGCAACAATAGCAGTCCTTCAAACTCTCATCCAGCCGCCCACGCGCTAACGCACTCCCCCTATACGGTCCTCCGTGGTTTTATAGGTTGTGATTTTGTCATGGGGCTGGAGTGGGCTGGAGAGGTTGTGAGAATAGCGAGGTGTCCCCTCAGCCAGCGTGATATGTTTGTTCTGCTCTCTCTGTACCGACAGGTCGCCACTTCACAAAACGAGCGGCGATATACGGAGGAGCTGCTTCTAACAGGCCACATCTGAGCATCCTGAAAGCTGACCCTGTGGTTGACTCTGTGCCGGAGGAAATGAGATGATGGAGAACCACAGCAGCAGGCTGACATGCAGTAATCATACCCATAAATAACTTGTATTAAAAGCCTGGACCATAGACAAGACTAGGAAGACTGGCATAACGTTTGTTTGTAATATAGAGATGCTAATGAAAATCACTTTGTCTCTTAGCCACTATGTCAAAGATGCATCTACTTGGAATGGGTGAATGCTTGTTGCATATTTTACATAATATAATTTTAATTAATATAAAAGGGCACAGACACACTTTAATGTTTAATTCAGTACAGTTTAACAGCACCACAAACTACATCCTCCCAAATTATCATCGGGTCTGATGACGTTCTTTCTGACTCTGTTACAACATCGACTAAAACATTTTAACAGTCAAGATTTTGTGCGTGACTCTTTTATTAGATTCATTTTGTTATCACTAGTGTACCTAATGAAGTGGCAAGTGAGTCCACAGTAAGATCAGAAATGTCCAGACTTACGCTGTGATCTGAAGATTTGGCTCTCGCCTGGCATCGCATTACACCATCTACGACACACATCGCTGCATCTCAGCAAACTCTCACCCAGGACATGTCAGTGAAGCCCACTGGCCATGATATTCATTGCATCTCAAGAGTTACATGGACTCGCTCTAATGAAGTCAGGCAGTTTGGTTCTTTTGCAAGACTGCATCTCACCCCCGTGACACATATCACTGCTCATGGCATCTAGCATCTAATCCAGCTGCCTCTGCTCAGACTCCCCCCACAAACATCGTGCAGCAACCAGGCCGCGAGAATGGAGGTGACCCAATAAACCACGTCCACATGTAATGAGGAGTGATTCCCCTCGCTGCAGACGGAGAGGCCTGGGCTTTCCCTCCTGTCTGTTCCTCTTGGCATAACTTCAGTTCAGTGAGTGTGACTCAGCCCTGTGGATGGCCCGTGGCTGCTGGGTGGGAGCTGAGACAGAGATGAATCAAATCTGCTGTCAAACAAAGCTCTGAGAAGAAAGATCCCCACTAAATGACACAGACGACTCAGGAATTAAAAACAAGCACATTAAAGCATTCGGTGAAATAGTTTGTGCAATCTATACTTTTCACAAGAGTTGCAAGCAGTGATTTAGCAAATTAATAAATAATTTTATTCATATTTATGAAGAATACCAACAAATTATCTGAGCCAGCAGGAGTAGACAGTCTTCTATGCCATCAGACATGTCATCATGAATATATTTGAGTTTCCTGTTGACTGGACAATATTAGGAATTAAGATTGCCACTGTTGTTTGACATTTTAAAAACCATTTGACTGATCAGTTTCAGGATCAGGGTCCTTTAAAGGGCCACCGTGATTGTTAATGTTTCTTTATAGAAGATTTAACTGGAATGAGTTGAACAAAAATCTGCATATTAACCGAGAATAACAATAAACCCTTATTGTAGGCTGATGGGTTCCCACATATTCTGCAGTGAATTATCTTTAAGAGCTGCCAAGCAGTGGCTCAAAGGTGACGAAAGTTCATTTGGAAAATTTAGGAAAGGATTGTACCTGTCCTGTTGCAGTAATGATAGCACTTTGTAGCTACGCAACAGGGGACGGCAGTGTCTGTCTGCCCACCACTTTGGGTCGTACGAACGTACTACTCCTGTGCTTTCTGTGTGGTGTATTCAAAAAAACTATACTATAACACAGACAACCCTCAATGTTCCTAATAAAAACCTAACTGAAGAAGCCACTTATATGAGTGGTGAAAAGGCTTTAAGAAAAGTTTAGTTGTCTTTGTTTTAGGCATTATTATTATTCAGGTCGATACACCACAGAAATGATTCTCCACGAGGCAGCCTGGCATTGACAGCTTTATTAGTTTGAAATAATAAACTTGGAGGCACATTTATCATGGTTGTCGCCATTAAACCTCACTGTTTCATTGTTTGCTAGCGAGAGGCAGGTATTCGTAAGTCTTGCATAACTGTGGCAGCGCCTTGACAAAATGGAGCTTGGGCATCTGAAGAAACAGAGCAGAATTGAGGGGTAACCGAAGGAGAGTCAGGCAGACAGGCGAAACCTTTCTGCAAGCCCTCAGTGCTAAGCGACCCAGACGGGGAATCTGTCATGTCGGATGCCAATGCTAACTGAATTTTGAGGTATATGACATTCCCTCCTCCCACTCAGATATCTGACAGTGTGTGTGTGTGTGTAAAGAGAGTATGGTAGTGATACTGTAGGGCAGAAACGGGCTTAGTGATTTATATAAGCAATAATGAGGTTAATGTATCAACTGTATTGATATGCGCTGAGTTGACATCTGCACAGAGTTGCCTTAACAACAGATAATGGCTGCCTATCACTTATTAAGTTTGTGTCAATGGTCTCATGCTCAGGAGAGGAAACCAGATGGCGAGGATTGCCAGTTGAGGGCAATTAGTGTGCACCGGTACACGTGTGGGAAAAAAAAAAAGTACACTGTGAAAATTGTGGTTGTTTTCAACAGCTTTTTGATATGAAACCTCTCAAAGCCATATGCTCCAGCTCTTGAAGGAATGGCAGCACTGTCTGTGAAATCCAAAGAAAAACACCATATGCAGGGGCGGCCCTTTTCCCCCACTTCCATACCAGGCAGGCAATAGAGCTCACAGCTGGAGGATGGTGGAAGTGAGAATCCACTGTCTCCATTCATGGCTCGTCTCCCGCTCCTCAGCTGTGCCATTTTCAATCAATAGCTTTTAGGAAATCAGCATCTACCCTGCAGTTTGGAATGAAAGGCCTCTTTTGTTGTGAGGCCCATAGTGTGAGTAATGATCTCACACGCGTTATTCCGAGGCGTTTTCTCCCGTTGCAGCAAATTACATAATATGCTCGAAGTAAACCCTGAAAAACTGCATTCACGGGCAAAGCAGGGATCGAGGTGATGCCTACCTATCTACTGGTGTGAAGTGGATGAAAAGCATTTTAACGGCACATGACTAGCATGTGAATAAGAGAATAAGATTATTTCATCTCCCTTCTGGCTCCAGGTGTTTACTGGGAACACTAATTCCCATCTGCATATATGCTTACCTCTTCTTTCTCCTCCTCCTCCTCCGCTTCTCCTTCTCTTCTCCTCCTCGGTGGATCATATGCCAGCGCCTGGGGCAAAGAATGACTTTGATTTGAAGGAGAAGTGAGACAAACTTCTTTATCATTTTCTCAAACACATCACTCTTGCAGTGATGAAGATAGCTTATGTTGCCAGTGATGGATTTATAATGGTGTAGATAGCAGTATACACCACGTCTGTGATGCAGATTGATTGCACTAGATAGTAATCCTTTACTGAAGATAGGATTTCTATATGAGTGCTCACTGCAAACAAACTTTACTAATCGTAAGATGTTGTATTTTGTGATAGAAAGCGCGGGGCTTCCCTATACAATGTGCATGACAACACAAGAAATAATCAAGAATATGATTCTTAGTTTTTAGACTATCATTCTAGTTTAGCTGTTGTCATTTTGGAGCATGGTGACAACCAGCTGCCTTTTTTCTCTCTGATCAACACTGCCATCTGTTGGTTAACTACATACATGAGTTGATCAGACACAACATTAAAACCACCTTCACAAGCGACGTGAATAACATCGATCATCTCACTACAATGCAATGTCCTAGTGGTGAAATTTTGGTCCTAGCACCTATGTGGATGTTGCTTAGACACATACCAACAGGTTCCAGCCACACAGGCCACTCTCCTTAATAGGAGGGTAAACCCAAAGGCCCCCACTAGCATCATTTTGTTGCCAGTCACCGCAGGACACCCTCAGAAGGCCCATGTTCATTCTCTGATGAGTCATAACTGTTTTGGAGGCACAAGGACTACACAATATTAAGTGTGAAATTTCCATTTTAATTGAGCATAAGTACTGAAGGGAAGAAAGTTAAAATATAAATATAAAATATAAAATATTTTATTGATTTTTTCCAGACAGCTGGGATAGGCTCCAGCCCCCCTGTGACCCTTCACAGCAACAAGCGGTTACAGAAGATGAATGACTGAATGTTCATTTGGTGACGGCAGTGTAAATGAATGAATACTTAAAACAATACATGACATACATGTAAAAAGCTGATTTCCATCCGTTTTCCTCAAACACTGAGAAGCAAACATAACAACATAGCATATGCAGCACTATATAAAAGCAATACATAACATTCCAGTACAGTGAATTAAAGACTATTACTTTAGAGGTTAAAGCTGCTGACTTCCATGTTCACATGTTTGGTTTATTTTTAACCATTTTCTGAGCTGTTTTGTAAAAGCAGTGATTTGTAATAGAATAGCATTTAGGAGACCATTCCAACTCAGTTTTTGAAGGACCTGATGTTCCGACCCTTGTCTGAACTCCACCTTACAGTCGCCCCCTTCAGGCTGGTCTGGTTCTGGAGTATTGTCCTAAATTCCTGCTTATTAGACTTAGACAGACTTCATTTGTCATTTAGATATCCATCAAAATGAACAGTATATACAAAATAGAACAAATATTCATATAAAAAACCTTAAATATGTCATAGATTATCAGTAGAATGACCTTACTACATCACACCTTCCTCGTGTACATCGCATTATGTCACGTTTAAATACATCTTAAATAAATTCAGTATATCCATGTACAGTGGATACAGGCACAGTGCTGCACAATATATATAGCATTTCATTTGAACTATATGGTATGGTGCTATGGTAGCAGTGGTGTTAAAAATATCCATGCATATTTTAAAGCAGCAAAATCACCATGGAAAAGAAGTTCTGCACTGACAAAAATAAAGACAAAAATAAATAAAATGCAAAAGAGTAGTCAGTTTTGATTTACTGTCGATAAATGACCAAATTGAACAACACTTTGAAGTTAAAGCTGGTCAGCTGGAGCTAATTTTAATCACTTGTTGTGCGATGCATACACATCATCTTCTAAAGGCTTGTAATAGTCCAGCTTGTAGAGCAGTGAGATATATGAGTCCTGCACATCTTAGCTTTATGATGGTTATGGTATTCAACATTTGTTTCAAATAACAAACGTGTTTTGTAGGCTCTGGTTTGTTGTACCGTTGTGTTGTACTGAATTGTATTGTACGACACATGTTTAGTTTATCTTGACAGACATATTTTAGTCTAAATAAGAGGCTAAATAACAGAAACGCTTCAGTTTAATGGAACCAGAAATTACATGATCCAAAATTATCATACAGTTAAATTACTGCTTTCGCTTTACGTACCACTAGGGGGCAGCAAAGTTCAACAAGTCAGCAAAACTAACAGTAAAACGATACAAATTAACGTAGAAATAAAAGCATGAATAGACGTTCATAATGGCATTACAATGAGTGGTGATATACGTGGAGTACATCTGTGGTTCATCAAGAGGGAAAAGTCTGGGAGTCCATTAAGACTCACCTGGTTAGTTCCTGGTTATCTATCATACATTAAAATACATAAATAAATAAAAAATCATAATATGCAGATAATAAGTTAAAATTCTAAATAAGGCAATACATAAGATAGTTTGTTGCAACCACAATAATGTACCATAAAGCACAAACTCCAGAGCCCCTGATAGCTCAGGTGAACTGTACATCAACTAATTAGTTCTAAATTAATTAAAATTTTTGTCATGGTGCACGCAGCTCAAAACCAGAATATTGACTAGCATGACAAAAACGGATCTGCTGTATAGAAGATGCCCAGCAGTTTGTTTTTGGCCTCAGGGTCAATAACAAGTCAATACTGCCATGACCTGTTGACACCAATCGCTTGGTCACTCAGTTTAGCGTCATTCTGGTGGATTTGAATAGCAGAAAATGTTAACAACTGTTATAGTAACACAACAAAAACAACACAACAGGCAGTGGGTTTTATATAATATATCCTGTTATTATTTTTTTTGGTATTTTCCTCACATTTAAAATATTAAATTGCCCTTTTTATTTATCAAGTTATATTTTGGTGTGGCCATTAAAGGTTTGTTGGCCAAATTACATTGAATCGCATACCGTCCTATTTCCCTAGAAATGAATGATGATCTCTGTTGCCTAAAAAGGTAGCGAGAACCATGGTGAGAACACCTTCTGAGGCAGTTAGAATGGCTCTTATTTTGAAAGGGAACCGGATATGGAATATGCTTTCGTTCCACTTGACAAGTGTCCGGATCAGCACTGTCAGTCGCAGTCCCTCCACTTTGCTCGCATCATTCCAGCGACGAGCTATGTGACCGTGAGGCTGCGGCTGTATCCCGGACCCCCCGCGTCCTGGACCCTCCCGTCCCGCATCCCCACAGGATGGATATGGGGAACTTTGAACCGGACCTCAGCCCGGTTACGCTGTACGGGGAATTTACGTTCACCGGTAACCGAAAAGTCCGGTGTTCCGTGAATTTGACCGAGAGGGACCTCATCGTCCAGAGGCTTGTATCTGCACCTGTCGGGCGGAACAAGGTGGTGCTCAGTCTGAAGGATTGCCTCGGCTGCCGGACGTACCGGGAAGATGACAATGCGGACCCGGCGGCGTACTTGACGGTCTACTTCTACCCGCTCAAACGGCGCTGGACGAGTTCCGGGGTCTCAAGACAGAGAGTAGAGCAATGCTTTAGGCTCGCTGCGCTCCAGGACCCGCGCGCCAACCTGGACGAGGCGGAGAAGTGGGCTCGCGCTGTCCGAGAACGCTCTGCCCGGCAACAGCACCTTAGAGACGGTGAGTGCTCGTTAGCAACGGGAGCGGAAAGTTCACAAAGTTTGAGGCGCAGCTATGAATGAGAGCAACAGGACGTCACACTGCAGTTTAACACTATGAAACAGCTCAGCACATGGGGTTTCAATGAGGTCTGTTCATACAGTGAAGTATTATAACCTAACTATAACAAATGGACTATTAACAGACTCAATAAAAAACAGATTATCTTAATTTAGGGTTCCTCTGGAATATACATCACGGCCTGTATGTAGGCGTTGTTGTCTTTTGTTAGCCTATTAAATCCGTCAGCCCATATGACACTCTGAAACTTCCTGAAGGAAGATATTTTAGAATATATTTGTTTTCATTAGTTCATAATGAACTACACCCACAGGTTTGCACTTTACTGTCACGTAGGATAACGCAGCGTCCCGAAGCATTAGTATGACTAGCATATTTGAAAATGAATTATTTATCAGTGTTTCCATGAAGCTGTTTCATTAGTTACTGTACGACAATGACATCTATGAGCTGTAGTGAGGGGACATCTTTTTCTAAATGACTAACCAGTAAAGTTACTACAAAAATAGTCAGAAAAGGTCAGTTCTGTTTTTACTCATTCTCCATTTGACAGCCATCGGTGCTCATCAGGGTAATTTATTCGGTCATCACGGGGTGACCAGCTTGTGATTCATATTTGTTTTGTTGTTGTTTTAAAAAAAGTAATTCTAATTTAAACCATTTCTAGGAAATTTGCAAATTTGCAAAATTACATGTATCTTTAATAATTGTAATTGTAGAATCATTGTCATCATCTACACTGTAATAAATAATTCAAGAGCCCAGTAAATGTAACATTAATATATAGGTAGGCATGCTTAATAAAAATGCTGAATGTCATCATGATGGGTATTTGATTTGACTACATCAAAATTCATTAGTAAAAATCCAACAGGAATCTTTGTGTGAAATATCCATACTAAAATTAAGTTTATGTCTTTAAAATAAATTCATATTTGACTCACAGATTATATTATTTAAATATTTGTAATAATAAATGTATGTTTTCAACAAGATTAAGTACGTGTAGTTATCAAACAAGTCAACTCAATGATGTACTGGGGGTACTGACGTTACAAAGCCGTGAGTGCCCATAGGACGCTATTATACACTAGACTGACTATAGTGCATCAGCATATTTGACTATAGTGCATCAATAGGCTTGTTATTTTGGTTATAAAAGGTGTACGATAATTTCCCTCAAAATACGATAATTTTATGCCTCTGGTACGATAATCCTACATTTCCCACCTGGCAACGCTGCTGACGGTTGGGACAGATCTGAAAAAGATGGACGCAGGCATGGAAGAGCATGTGGCCGACGTGCTGGCGGGCACAGCGGATTGACTTGAATATCAACTTGACCTGACCGTAAGTAGCTGATTTTGAATGAATTTATTTTTTATGATAACATTCCTTTGCATTAAATATCAATTTAACGTTACAAACATTACTATCGCGAAGAAGCCATTCCTCACCAAAGCTAATTGGCCTTGTTAGCTAACGTTATTTTAATGGCTTGACTTATTTGAAACACTGTGAACATTGTGTCGAGCATGTTGTGGCATATTTTAAGGTGGAGACAGTTTTGGCAATAAAATGTAAAACTTTTGTCCGTGCTAAGTTAGCCATATTCAGACTAGCTTTGTAGTTCGGTTTCAGACCGCGTGAACGTTAATTCTGGCGCCGGACCAACTCGGCCCGACCCACGGGTTATGGCAGAACAAGCCCCCGGTCACCACCGCTTTTTTTAACCTCCTCCTCTCTCTCTACGGTTGCGTGCCGTGTTAACCAGCACCGAAAATAGCGGGTTTTCAAGCTCAGAATGCACTGTTGTTGCACGCGCTGCATATTTTTTTCGAGTTCGGCTGGAAGTGAGTGTCGGTCTGCTTCAGATATCTGCGATTTGGCTGTCTTTTGAGCTGCTCTAACCGTCGACCTGGTTCACCACGGCGAGGTGGTCTTGGCCGAAGCGGTGTGCACGGGTTTTTGTTGAGTTTATAGCCGTAAACTACGTTATCCGAAATGTGGTCCATGTATAACTGTGGACGCCTCCTTCCCATGCCGTCTCCGCTCTTATCTCCTTTTCTCTGTTTTTAATTTCATATGCTTAAAAGTCAAAAATGGAAGGGGAAAATTGTTTCTATGGTGTAAATGATATTATAAAAATTAAGCTATAAGTAATTAAGATTAAACATGACTAAACATGACTAAGGAAAAAGTAAGTTGTGCTGTGCCTGTGTTTGTGTATCATAGTTGTCTCAAATGTTAACGTCTCAGGCTGGGCTCTGTCTTATATTAATTTTCAGTGCAGGTCTCTTGTCTGTCTCACTCACTGTAGCCAGTGTGTGTGTAGTAGGCTTTTTTAAAAGTTCACAGTGGCAGTTCATAGTGGCTTGTATGTTTGGTGGTTAGTTAAAGTGTTTTTCATGCATTATTTTCAAAATCTGCTTTTCAGCATGGGAAGCAAACGCTGAGGAAGAGTGAGTGGAGAGGTAAGTTGTTTGGATTTAATAGTAGCAAAGCACAACGAATATTTATTATAAATTTTGTGGGAAGATATACTTGCTTTAGCAGGTAACAGAGATTTTTATTGTGGTCACATTTTTTCTTTTTGCTTATGTTACAGAATCGGCGTGGGAGCCATAGAAGTGCACGTATCAAGGAGAAAGATAGAGGGAGGACGAACAGCAGAAGGCCACACTTGACCCAGATCACCACGACCACCTTATTGCATGATCTTTGGCGTGTGAGCTGCTGATGCTTCCTATAAACCCACAGTAAGGTAACAGTGTATGGAATGGCACTGCAAGCTCTGCACATTTGTGGCATCATCGAAGGGGGGACTTCTTAAGCACTATCGACTGAAACATGGACATTTTGGTCGTGGACATTATCTGCCTTGTATTCATTTGAACTGTCCATGTTCCTTTAAAACTTGGAGTGCCTTGCGTGCACACTTGTATTAGGAACATCCTGTCTCAGAGTGATGCTGAGAAACTAGTTCATGCATTTGTGTCTTCCAGACTGGATTATTGTAATTCATTACTGTCTGGCTGTCCAAATAACTCTTTAAAAAGCCTCCAACTGATTCAAAATGCTGCAGCAAGAGCATTGACAGGAATTGGCAAGAGAGATCATATTACTCCAGTTTTAGCTTCTCTTCACTGGCTCCCCTTAAAGTCTAGAATAGAATTTAAAATCCTCCTCCTTACATACAAGGCCCTTAAAGGCCTAGCTCCATCATATCTTAAAGACCTCATTGTACCATATTATCCCAACAGATCACTTCGGTCTGAAAGTGCAGGCCTACTTGTGGTTCCTAGAATTTTAAAAAGTAGAATGGGAGGTAGAGCTTTCAGCTATCAGGCTCCTCTCCTGTGGAACCAGCTCCCAGTTTGGGTTCGGGAAGCAGACACTCTCTCTATTTTTAAAGTCAGGCTTAAGACTTTCCTTTTTGATCAAGCTTATAGTTAGGGCTGGACTAAACCATCCCTTAGTTATGCTGCTATAGGCTTAGGCTGCTGGGGGACAATGCACCAAACACATGTTCTCCTTCTTTCTTCTCTCTCCTCTCTCGTGTCCTCCACTTTCTTTTCTCTGGCACAGAGCTCCTCCCTCTAAATTCCTATCTGTTACTAGTCATGACATTCTGTGCTATTACTATGTAGAATGTTTACTGCTGCTCTCCCTTTTTCCGAGTATCTCTGGCCTGGAGTTGAGAGTTTCCTGTGGAGCTCCATACTACATCTGTTGTCGTGGTCTCATCATTCTGCCCAGTCTCCATGGAATCCTGCTGTTATCCACTCCTACCAGAATGAACGATTCTCCAACCTGCTGATGATTCCCCTTACATTTTCTAACCGTCATTAACATCATTAGTTTGTACCATAGCATCCCACCTGTATGCTTTAGTCAGATGTGTGTATCTATGACAGATGTATGTTTATCTTGCTGTTCTCTTTCTCTGTCTGTACCTGGCTGGCCTTAGGCAGAAGGGTCCCTCCATATGAGCTGGGTTCTGCTCAAGGTTTCTTCCTGTTAAAAGGGAGTTTTTCCTTGCCACCGTCGCCTGCGGGCTTGCTCTGGGGGTTTTAGGCCGGGTCTTGTAAAGCGTCTTGAGACGATTTGTATTGTTTTTGACGCTATATAAATAAAGCTGAATTGAATTGAATTGAATTGTATAGAGCTCACAAATCAGAGGATTTTGGTTGCTGCTAGTATGTGCAGAAGTTGGGGGAAAAAATGTAACTTTCTGTGGGAAAATTGTTTTAAAATAAACTTTTCCTGGTTTGTGAAGTCTTGGTCATATTCATTTATAGTAGCTACTGAATATCCTCAAATAAAAATAAAAACTAAAAAAATCAGTCAGTACAACACATTTTTTTTTAGTAAGTCATTGGCAAATTTGCAAGTATCTCCTATAAATGTTTTCAATTATATTTACTGAGTTTTTTTTAGTGTTTTTACTCAGGTTTTTTCATATGATTAACACAGCATTTCAGTTACATTTACTTAATTTATGTGGTATTTGAGCCAAGTCAATTCATTCAGACATACTTGAAAATATTACTCAGATTTACTCATGATTCATGTTTTGATTTAACTGATTTGAGAGCTTTCAAATCTATTCAATATCTTTGAGTGTAAAAATGTTGCACCAATTGAATTAAGTAATATGCAGTATTACTTTTTAGAGTGTATGAATGACCGCCATGCAATCATTAATTAGCTGATAGTTCTTCTGACAGTCTGTACAACCCTGTTTTTTTTACATTTGTACCCGTCACCTTTAAGCTACTTCTTTACATAAATTAAACAATGGCGTTTGTGTGGTATAGAGCGTCACATTTCAGTAAATCCAGTCTGCAAACAAACCTAACCTACATAAGACACCTGAGAAACACGGGTAAGATTACAACTGCAAGTTCATGTATTGCCAAGAGGTGTAATTATTCCAGTGGGAGACGTTCTATAATTGGAGTCTAAGTTATCTCATTATTAGTCCTCCTCACCAAACTTTTTTTTTTTTGCATCACATAAACTTTCTTCCTCCATGCTGCATCACTGGCACACTGTGACCCAGTTAGCATTTTTCCATTTGCACAAATTTATTTTTAACGAGACAAGAAATGCTGCAATTCTGTACAGGCTGTCATTGTCAGAAGAGAAAAGAGCTGTGTTTTAGTAACTCAAGACAGTATTATTTTCTTTGAAACACATTGTGATTTCACTGCCTGGAGTGCAACCTGAGACAGCGACTGAACAAGTTTTGCAACCATGAGACAGAGAACCAGCCACAAATGTCTTTTCTACTTCTCGTGCTGCAACCTACCTCTTCTACAGTGCTCGTAAGATTCAAGGTGTAACATTGGAAACTAGAACTGGATCAACTGATCATGTACTATGGCTGCCTTCTCAGTGAACTCATCACATGGGAAGTGGTGTCAACAACATGTTTGGCATTTAAGTGTAACATCAGCTCTACATTTTCAAAGTCTGCTGCTAGGCAACTGTTACCATCTAAATTTCAGTAACCGTTTGTGAACTTTGACTTCTTTTAATATTTCATTTCTGAAACTGTTGCTTCTTAATTTCACACGGTAACTTATCAAAGTTGCAGTCATTTCTCAAAGTAATTTCTAGTTACAGCTCTACTGAAAACCTGAATGTTTCAAACTAAGCATTTGTGACAGTCGCAAAGTCATTGATCAAGGTTTTTTTAAGGGTGAAAACAGTGTGGAGGATGGAGTCAGATTATGGCCATTTGTGCATATGGTCATATGCCTCTGGGATACCTGCTGCTGTTTCAAATTTCTAAGCCTTTTCATGGTCACTGGTGTTAATTTCCAACTTCACTGAGACTACAGGGGTCTTTGGTATCTGTGGAATGTGGTGATATGATTTCAGTCTAAAAGGTAGTCTCCAGTTAGTTAGTCATTATTCTGGAGGCCTTGTGAACTATACTAAATCATGTTCAGGGGTTCTGTCTCCAGACTGTTAGTCTAGATGAGGTCAGTGCAGCCTGTCTTACCTCTTAATCGACACCAGCGTTTGTGTTGCTGGCTTGATTTCCAGTATACACACGGAATTATTCAGAAGACATCTTATTTTCTCCAGGTCCGTTGTCTTGTGAAAGGCAGAGTCACGATGATGATGTAATCTAACTCCACATTTTGAAACATTTCCTGGGAGAGAATGACAGGTTTGGATTTAGGTGTCCAATATGCTCTTATGTAACTGTGATCTTTCAATCAGTATTTGACCTGTGCGGATAAATCATACAGATGTTATGTTTGTTTCGTATGTTCTGGTTGCACAGCCATATACTAGTTTGCCTGATAATGATCATTTCAGGCATTGTTTTTGGTGCTGTTTTAATTTTGATGCTGTTTTAGTTGATTTAAGCATGAGAATGATTAGTTTGCTGTGTTTGACTTTCTACAATGATTTTGGCCAACATAACTACAGTACTGCTTGTTACAGTAAAATAGCATTTTTCTTGAGTGAGTTGACATTAGTTGACGTGAGTTGACATGCGTGTCACTACCACTTCTAGGTCAGTAGAGCGTGTCATGCTATTGACTTAACTTCCCCATAAATTATTATTTTTTTCTCGGACAACTGCAAATGACGCAGCAAGTTTTTCTTAAATTGTATTGATTCAATCTGTCACTGGACAGCAGTATTATTATCATGGCAGCAGACAGAGACGATACTAGTATTGATCTGAACAATAAAAGGAGATAATTTTGTTTGGGGCCAAAATATCTGATTGATCACAAAGTACCTTTTTAGATACAGTTTTACTTGAATTGTTTACCATATTTATTTTTCTAGTAATAACAAAACTTATTGTGTCTTATAGCCCATTTTATTTAATTCTGTTGTAATACACCGATCAGGCATAACATTATGACCACCTACCTAATATTGTTAAGGTCTCCCTTGTGCCTCCAAAACAGTTGTGACTCATCAGAGAATGGACATGGGTCTTCTGAGGGTGTCCTGTGGTGTCTAGCAACACAGTGTTGTTAGTGGGGGCCTTTGAGGGATGCACCCCTGTGGATAATCCCACTGATGCTTGATCAGTTTGGGATGTAGTGAATTTGGAGGCCAGGTCAACAGCTTGTGCTGTTCTTCATGTTTTTGACTTTTTCCAAACTGTTCAATGTGTGGCTGCATCCTGCTGGGGATGGCTGCTGCCATCAAGGAGTGTCATTTCTATGGGGTGGGGGTGCCTGGTCTGGTCTAGGTGGGTGCTACATGTTTAAGTAACATCCACATGAATGCCAGGTCCAAAAGCTTCCCAGCAGAACATTGAATTGTGACATGATGGTTGATGTTATTCACTTCTCCTGTCAGTGGTCATAATGTTATGCCTGATGGGTTTAACTAGTGATAGCCAGTGAGATAATGTGAGACACTGCAGAAGGAAGTGAAGTAGCGTTGTTGTCTACTGAAAACACTGTTATTCTATATCCTGTGTCCTCTTTTGTTGTCACTGAATTGTTGGTAAGTGGAACTAGAAAAGCATTTTGTTCTCAATCTTTGATTAAGACATAGAACTTCTCTTACAGTAATTGAAGCTGAATGGATTTGGAATCTGAATTTTAACATTAATGTGAGGTAGAAGCAGACCTCACATAAGTGATAGAATGGACCTCAACAAATACTTTTTCATAGTTAAAATAACTGTTTATACACACCTTTCATGGTGTTTGCCCTGCGAGAACTGAGAACGACTGTAGTTCTCAGAACTCTCTTTAAAGTCTGTTTTTAACTGCTACCTTGGAGTCTGTGCTTTCCCTCATAAGAGGAGTGATTAGTGATGAAAGTGTGTGTTTCTGGTCCAACACCTGAATGCAGCAACAGCAAACACGCCTGTCAAAAATTTAAAGCCATAAAATAAACAAACTAGATCAATCAATAATTTTCCTCAGTCATCAGAAATATTTAGTCTAAAATGAATTCATTTAGCAAGTGTGTGTGTGTGTGTGTGATGACTTGTAACACAATAGGAGGTCATTACAAAAGAAAAACTCACTCCATGATTAACCACTCTTGAACTGCCAAAACCATAAACAGGCCCAAACATTTTATTCATTCAGAGTTTCTAGTATTAGACAGTGCAGTCAGTCAGCCGTGGTAGCAGCAGCTCTCTCCCTGAGGACTCCTCATCAGACATACGCTGCGACAGATCTCGATGTGCTGTTGAAAGCTCTGATTCAGCCTCCTTTGCTCTGGGGGCTCACAGCAGCTTTGTGTCGGCAGCAGCAGCTTCCTACCCTCTGTCTTATCGTGAACAAAGCCGCAGACCACCGCAGAACACTGCAGAACACCGCAGAACACAGCAGAACACTGCAGAACACTGCAGAACACTGCAGAACACAGCAGAACACTGCAGAACACCGCTAGAATTTGGCAAATTACAAGAAACCCTACCAAACTTTGTCTCTCAGTAGGTACAGCGGTTTGTCCACAACCAGAGGGATAGCAGTTCGATCCCCTGCACATGGACCACATGCCAAAGTGTTCTTGAGTAAGACACTGAACACAGAGTTGCTCACAGTGTATAGCAGTGGTGTGTGAATGTAAATGGCCATATTTTTATATAGTGCTTTTCTACCTATTGGTACTCATAGCGCTTTACAGTCACTGACACATCTACCCACTCGCTCACACAAGCACACACACATATTGTGTATACGAATGTGTATGTGCTTGTGTGTATGAGTGGGTAGATGTGACACTGTGATTTTAAAGCACTTTGAGTATCAATTGGTAGAAAAGCACAATATAGAAACAAGACATTTACCATTTTTTGTTCAGCTCCCACCTCTCCACTGCAACCAAGAGCTTGACTAACTCCACTTATACTGTACCAGCAGACAGAAAAAAACATTCAGTGCTCACCCAATTTGCTATTCTCAGAAAAGGCCTCTTGAATCGTTCTATGATACACCGACTAGAACAACCACTAATTGACCATCCAGCCTAGAAGCCTGCTGGTTCACCTAAGTAAAAGTCTGACCCTGTTTTGTTTTGTTTTTTATGGTGGAAAATACATTTCTACCATATGTCAACACAGCATATTTTCTATATGTGTGTTTAAGTTTCCATTGATCTAATGTGTTGCTCTGTTGTCTTGTTTTTAGTTGTAGTTGTGGGAAAAACAGCTGAAATAAAACTTGAAGTGGACAATGAATTAGTAAAACCAGCTTTCTTTTACAAAGCTTTCTTTTTTATTTTGGATTAGTTTTCCTGTGGCAAAACAACCTCCCCTCCCTAGTGAGAGACAGACGGTGGATTCATCTTCTCTCAGCTTTCCTTTCCTTTCTCTCTTCGTAACAAAATTTAAGATACCTTCTGGACCACGGCATGGCAGGCAGTGCATTAAGATTTTCATTCAAACCTCAGCGTCGTAAACTTTCGGCCTTCCTTAATATAGATCTACTGAGGGCTAACCACTGCCACCTCCTCCTCCTCTGCCTTCCACACCCTTCGTGGTTCTGCCTCAGCAAAAAATCAGCTTGTGTGCTTGAGCAGTTTTCAGTCTTTGATTTACAGACGACCTCGCTGCACCTAAAAGGCCCCAGTGAGTTTTTTTTTTTTTAAGATACAGCCAATAATTCAGTTGCAAAGAAAATGGTAGTGCCACCACTGAAATGTGGAAGTTTTAATATTTTCTAAAACAAACCAGCATTTTATTTAGAATCACGCTAAGAATGATTCAAAATCTGCCTCATGATTATCACCAGCTATCAACGCTTTACCCTTTACCTGTTTATATTTTGAATTAATTAATTAATGTAATACAATAGGTAGAGTGGGGAAAGGCGTGTTCAGGTCTTTGGACTTTGTACGTATGTCTCAGATATTTTACTAATTCATCTAACTTATTTGCAGCGTCTTGCCCTGCTGTTGTATCACTTAAATGGCCACTTGAAGATCAATGAAGTATTATCTTATTTTTGAATGTAAAATCTTGTATTCAGAATATTGATTAGCATTTGTCTAGTAAAAAGTTCAATATGGAAATACTAATTTCCAGTAGTTTGAGTACCTCAAAAGTGCAAACTACAAACCATAGTTTGGTTCTAGATTAGAATGCACTAATAAGTTTGTAGAGCAGTAGCAGCACTGAATTACATCATTATATCATTTAATAAGTGGCACATGGTGTCACAGTTCTGTTTGCTACGGACGCTCCAGAGAAAGCGTGTTGCTACAACTAACATGATATTTGGGCACAAGATGATCTAGAACTAAACCTCTGACCATCGTGGATACACCCACAGTGTTGTGCTCCATCTCTGAATTGTCATCATGAGGTTACAGCTGGTATGCACTTAACTACAGTATGCTCATGAAATCTGGTTGAGAGACTTAACATTACACTGGTATCAAATGACAGTTTCATATCTGCTAAAAAGGGAATGCTTTCAGGACTTAAGCACATCTGGCTGGATCTGAAGCTGCAGCTGAAAGATAGAACTTTCTTTTGCGCAGTTTTCTTTGCCCTTGAAATTTCCTTTTTTTTTTTTAGATGTTTGAGATTTTGTTGTACATTTCTTTGTGTTTTGCTGCTTTACTCAACAAAATTCCTCCCCACACATAAGACCTGGTTTAACCCCTTCATGCTAATGTCGCACTTCAGCTCATACTGCAGCCGAAATAACGCATGTAATACTCCAGTGTCGGTTTATGCACATTCAAAAAATCCTAGCAACCTTTTGCAAACACTAGTTTCTTGTAGGACCGGTTGGAGTGGTAAGCAAAAATACAAATAATTCATTTCTTTATATAACTGAAAAAGCAATTCAGGCGTTAAGGGGTTAAGCTGACCTGAAGCAGAGAAAATATATAGGTAAATTGTGATTGGACATTTCTGTCACATTACACTGGGCCGGGAGAGTATAAGCACTAAGTCAAATACATGTTAATCCACGACTAATCCCTTAAATGTGAAAACTGGATTCTCTCCTAATGGGTGTTTGTTTAAGCTTAGAGTCTACATCACAACTGAGCATGAGTTACAGATATGAGCTGACATTTTGTGAAAAAACAACAAAACCACCTTTTTATCCTTTATTTTTAGTCTATGTTCCATGTCGTGTGCAGATTGAAGGAAGCTAACATTATGAAACCACTGCAGAGCAGTTGTTCTCAGTCTGGGGTGCATGGAGATGCATGGATGACCCAGACAGAAATACAGAGTTGCTAAAGGGCTGAGAATTTTAAGTATTCTGCTTTGATTATTTTTTTTATTTTCTGCTTGTACTATCAGTGATAAAAAATGATAAATTCATATATACAATACCACTGTGTTGTACATGTGCTGTATGATGTGAAAAATTCATGTGCAAATCAGAAAAACTTCAGTTTAACACAGTTGTGGGAAACATTGTTGATGAAAGTAATCAGATCAAAAAATGTCACTTTCTACCATTTCGTCACTTTGGAGCTGCAGCACCACGCCTGAGCAAATCCAGATGTTTTTATGTACAGTGTATGTTTGAAATTAATCATAGTGTACGTCTCTGATCCCTTGATTTGTCACACAGGTTTTGGAAACTGCTATTTGTGTGGTGTTATAGTCTGTTTAAATGCTTGGAGCAAAACAGAGAAAACATCTTGTCATCAGTCTGTAACTGATGGGGAAGATCGTATCATGTTGTCCGCAGTTCACCAACACTCTTGTCGTCTAATTTATTAACCAAGATCCCATAATAATAAACTCAGTTGTGTCAAACCGTAGATGTTTTACGACTTATATGCTCATAATTATTGTCTGAACAACATTCTACCATAAGAGAGTGATCTTTAAGTTTAAATCCCACATCCAGAGTCTGGATGTGCATCCTGTCTCTTTTCTCTAAATCCCTAATGGCACCATATTTTGACGGGTGTGACGGGTCCCATCTGAGCTGCAGCTTTATTGGATCTGAGTGGTGTAGTGTGGGCTTGGCTAAGCATGACGAAAGCCTGCCGTTTTCTGTGGGTTTTCATCAAGACTGCAACATCATTTCTTCTTTACAGGCAGTTAATGCTGTGTCATGCTCACAACTGATGAGTCAGTGGGAGTCATGAGTGCAGTGATTACAATTCTGATAGAAAGAGTGACCCTGCAGCATCATACATTAGAGATGCTGAGTTTCCATTGTCCAAATTTTACTTAAAATATTAAATTCATTCATTCAATATCTGTAACAACAGCTTGTCTTCTAAAGGCTAAGCTTACCAGTCTTTTGCAGGGCTGAAATGTTTGAACATCCTAAATACAAATAAAATTATTAAAGTTACAAAGGGCTGTATTATATCATCCTGGAATAGCAGGAGTCTGAGTTCTTCTCAGAATTTGAATCAATGTCACTGGGATTTCATTAAGGGCTGTTTTAGCCGTACAGTATGGTTTCAGCCGCTCATGCAAGAATTAGAAAATCGTACGGCTATTCAGGATAACAAATGATGTGACGTAAAATGCTGTAGTCGCTGTTAACTGTTTGTCCTTTAAAGTTATTCCATTGTCAGTATGTTTTACAACAGACACATCCTGCCTGCGCATAAGATCCACCCAAACATTTTGATGGGACCTGCAGATCTTCACTGAGCATAATAAATTCTGAACAGAGTGACTCCACAGACTGAAATGTCCCCACTAAAATGTTGTGGAAGGAGAAACTTTGGACGTATTTGTAAATTGGACCAGCTTTTCGTCAGATTGATTACACCTTAATTAGGATGAATTTGAGCCAACTATAACTTATCAGGCAAACTATTTGATGTGAGGGTCTAAGAAGCTGTTGTCTGAGGTGCTCTGAAAGATAGATAGCATCTGTCTTTGAAAGGAGAAATGATAAAAATAAATACCTCTCACTGTTGTCACACTTGACTTATTTTACCTCATAGGAAGCCAACTGCTTAAACTATTGTGGGTTCGCCCACAAGCATGTAGTTTAAAGCCAGGCAAGATGAATGATGCTTCAATAAAAAGAAGAAAACACCGTAAGAACTGCATTTGAAGTTTACTGCTAAACCCTAAACCCCTGTGTCTGGTTAATAGAAGCTGACGTGCTGCTGAATGTAGAGGAGAGCCATCATACAAAACCAAGAAAGTTGCCTATTTCAGACTCCATGTATATGCACGCAGACAGCTATTCTAAGGAACCTTTCCGGAAAATGTGTTTTTTTCTTCTCCTGGGTTTTCCCTTTCATTTAGGCTGTTATTTCCTGTGGCGAATACGTCAGTAGTGATTATTCAATTAAGATCTGGGACAGTTCCCATGCTGTTGGTTTTTGAAAGGAGCAGATGAGACGTCTGTAATCACAGATCACGTAAACGCAGTTGAGATGCAGAGCAGGGCTTTGTTGTTTTTTATCTTTTTCATCTTAACTGAAATTCATTTAATATATTGTTTGCTTTTTAAATTACGTTGTCTTAGACACCAACTAAACTCTCCCCAACTGTTTCAAAATCTTGGTTGCTATGACTGTCTGAGTTCTGGTCTCATAGTTTGATATCATTTTTGATAAAGCAGTTGAAAATCAGGACTACACCCACCCACCCAACCAAACAAACAAACCAGAGCCATAATATGCTGTCCTAAACCATCAATCCATCAAAATAATTATCCCTTTTTCTGTGAAAAAGTATGAGTTGGGTTGAAAAATGTATTTTCTCCGCAGTCCTTACAATTGTTTATGAGATGCACTGTGTGTCATGCTTTGGCTCGATGCCAAGACGCTGCTGCCTCAGGGCTAATGACAGAGGAGGAAACCTGGAGCATGGACGGACAGAGACAAGTAGATGGATAGTGCCCTCTGGAATGTTTTGAGACGGGGAGGGGTGGCACACAGGAAGTGGCACTGGATTGGATTTAGCCAGCAAAGACTGTTGTGTGGGTGCTGGGACAGACACACACACACACAGAGCAAGGTCGGGGCATTCAGTGCCAGCTGTCAGGCCGGCTGATTCATGAGGGCACTTCTGTAGTTTTCCCTCAGGAGTCCAGTCGTTATGATTTTAAGATGATTCTGTCAAAGTGATACAAGGAAATGTGAAGTTGTTCTATAATGGTTCTAATTATAAAGTAGCCGCAAACGCGCCCTTGCTACCTGCACTTATTACAAACAGTAATTCAATGTTTTATTGCACATACAATTATTATTAAATTACTTTTAAATACGATACATAAAAATTTTATACTTACTATAATATTAATGAAGTCTGTCAAAGGCTGACTGTGAGTCTTTACTAAAGTTGCACTTGAACACACCATAGCACATACACTGATCAGACATAAACTGATCAAGTACCTGTGGGATGATCCACAGAGGCCCCTCTCCTCAACCCATAGGACCCAAAGGCCCCCACTAACAACATTCTATTACTAGACACCACAGGACACCCTCAGAAGGACCATGTCCATTCTCTGATGAGTCTCAACTGTTTTGGAGGCACAAGGGAGACCTACACACGTGATCGTAATATAATGCCTGATCAATGTTCTGCATCTGGGAAATCGGAAGAGCTACTATTAGCTGGTAGGCTAGGAAGCGCTACAAACTGTCAAGGAGAGATGATCAGTTTCAAGTTTACTTTTGTCACTTAACTTTTCATAGCCAACTCGAGAAAGGGTTACAATTAGTGCCAATGCCGACCGAAAATATCTCCAATGCGCACCAGAGTATGTTGCAGTACAACTGAACATCACCACAAACTCCAGTAGCTAGAAAGTATCAACAAACATCATAGCCTTACTGAGTTATTGCACAACTTCTGTTTTCAAATAAAATTTTTTATAAGGCAATAGCAGCCACACAACAAAAAGCCTGGAGCACTTGAGAGGTTGCCTTAGGTCAAACTCAAGTGACAGAAGTTTAACAGACGTTAACGTGGGAACGTTCTTCTCACCTGTGTCACTGCATTCCTTTAGTATGACTCCATTAAAATGAGACGTGGTGATATTAAAACAGAAGTACTCATCATCGGAGAAGCTGCACTACAGTTGTTGCCGCCCATCGTTACTCATTTATCACCTGCCAGACCCGTTTGGATTCCAATACAGCTCCGATCACTCATGAGCAATATCACGCAGGGTTTTGGTCTGTCGGGCTGAAATTGTTGGTTTAGTGTGATGAGGCTGTTCTGTTTGACTGTTTTGTGTCCCTATTTGTAAAGTTATCCCACAGCCCAATGACAGCCTATCTCAGCTGTCATCGGGCGTGAGGTGGGGTACACCCTGGACAGGTCCCCAATATAAGCATTATCGTAGCCGTTCGACTCTGTCTTAGTCCCACTTGACGCCTCAGTGAAACCAACATCTTCAGTGTTTTAAAAAGATTTAGAATCTGTATTTGTAAGATCTGTGTAATCCCCTGAATCTGCCTAATCCCCAAGTTATCTCGAACACCAATTTGCATCAGCTCTGCAAATTTAGCAAAGAGGCTGCTGCTTCTGCATCCCCGAAAAGTGTGTAGTAAGATTCAGTTAGTGTGTGTCTGTGTGTGTGCATTGGATGGTGTGTAGCCACCGACCTTTGTTTCTAGCTACAGTATATCCATAAATCTCCTGTCAGTTTTGAACATAACGGCACTTTATCATAGGCTTTTTAAAAATATTGAATTAGCTGAAATTGCGTTTGCGTGGTTGAAGGAGCAGCAGTTTTAAAGCAATCACATAGAAGCTAATAATTCATTAAAATTATTAATATAATGGCAGCATGTGAGTTTCCATTGCAGAAAGAATTTTACGATAATAACATCTGTTACCCCAGGGTCCAGGCAGTCTTATACTATACTGCAGTGAAATTAAGCAAATATTACAGCACAGACCGTCACTCTTAATACAAGCTCCACCAGAGCTGGTTTGGTAAGATAAGGGTCCAGTTTGTGTGTCCATCTCCAAATATCGCAGTGCACTGATTCCCAGGTGTCCTTCCTGCTCCTCTGCAGGGGAACAGCTGTGTGCCTCTTCTGGTTAGCCTCCTGTTTCAAGAGAATATTTCACTACCTCTACTTCAAGATAGACTGTGCTCTCTAACTGTAATACCACGTGCCTAACATACTCTGTCACTGACTCAATTTTTAACAAATCTGAAAATATTTTATGGTGTCCATCCTTCAGTGAGATTACACCAATGAATCTAATGCAACAATACGTAACCCACATGCATTTCTCTCTGTAATGTGGGCTCATACCCTAGGTGGTCTTTCTTACCTTACTTAGTGTCAGATGTGCCATATCCTTCGAAAGTGCAGTCCATAAAACTGATCACTTTTGTGTGAACATCACATTTGTGTTCTGTTTGTTCTGCACGTGATGTAACTCAAGACCCCGGCCAATGTTTAGGAAGCAGCAGTGAGGTTGTTATTTAGCTAATCATACGGTTGTCACATTTTCCTCTTCTCTCCTTTGTAGGGGTGTTGATGAGCCAGTTGTCTCGTCCGTGCCGGATGATGCTGCTGGTGAATCCACAGAGCGGGAAGGGACAGGCGCTCACTCTGTACAACAACCACATCCAACGGATGCTCAACGAGGCTGGTGTCATACACACTCTGGTGATCACGGGTGAGATGCAAGGCACAGGGACATCCCTGACAGGGATGTGTAGTGTTAATAGATGGGAACAACCGTGTATTAAAGATTTAGAGTCAGGACACCCCAAGATAGCTGCTTTCTGGTGTCAACCTATTGGTGTGCATCAGTGACCTGTAGAGTGACGGATCGGGATGATTCAGGACAGGCCAGCTCTCTATGACATTAGTAGTGCACAGCTAATAATAGATCGAGATCAACAACCAAGCAGAACTGTAGATCTTCTTCTGGTCCAGACACACCACACAGACACATCACAAGTGGGTTGTTCTTTGATGTCATTTGTTTTTGAAGGTTCTCAGTCATCCACGTTATAGTAATCCAAAAAACAAAAAGCTGAAACAAGAGCAACTGGTCTTGTAAGGTGTCTGGAAGACGTTTTGCAGGTTGTATGTCAACTAGATTCTAGTGATGTCACTTTGGTATTTCTATACCTAAGTCTGCTCATATGCACACTCAACTGTTGATTCAGCTGTTCGTTTTACTGGCATTTAGCAAATGAACATTTATCCTTTAAGAGTGCTTAATTAACTTCCTTTGAGTCGATACACGAACAAGCTGATTCTTACTTGCTGTCATAGAAAATAGGCCATAATAAAATAAATCAAATAAAAAAAACAGTTGGGCTGTTTGGTCTTCTGGTTTAGTTGATTGAGTTGCTTGGGTTGATAAACAGCGTTAATAGATGTATAACCTCACACACATCAAGAGGTTTCCACCCACCTCATAGGTCCATTGTACCTGTAAAGTCATTATCATCTTCTCTTGAATACAACCACGCACAAATAGCGCTCACAAATGTATGTCCCATAGCACTGCAGTGAATGACACTAGATGATCACACTATCAAACACACAGCGCAGCAAAAGCCACAATAACAACAACACCTCCCATCATGTCCCTGCTTTCCTCTCTCTCTTGCTCTCTCTCTGCAGCCCAGGATCCCTCCTCTAGTTGAAATCCTCTGCTTGTTTTCATGCTGCCACCCTCATTATGCTGATCAACTGCCTCTGACCTATATGCATGCAGTGCTGTTATGCAATAAAAATGTGTGTGCACATATGGATGAAGACACGTCCGCGATAAACACACACAATCAAACGAAATCCTGTTTGCCATAATATCGTTTGGTATAATCTCCCAAGGCTTGATGCATCTATAATCCACACTGTGTGGTCATGATTATCCAGTGCAGTATTAGAAAAACTCAGCCACCTCATACAGCCCAAGATCATTTTAAATTATTCTGTGAAGGTTACCCTTTCTGTGTCACCGTCTGTTTCACTCAGTCTGTGTTCATAAGTTCAGTGCAGTGTCAGTTAACAGACAAAAAAATACGTCTTTCCTCACAGTGGGAGATGCACTGGGGGGGAAAAGAGGGCAGACAGAGAAAATCACAGTTGGGAAGAAAGAAATCAGACATCCTCTTACTGGTTTTTAGGGATGAATTGTGGTGATGCAGATGAAGAAGAAGAAGTACCAGAGTCTTGTGTGTCTTATGCTGAAGGAGTTTATTAGGCTCGTATACGAGGAGAACAGAAGATTCATCATCACAACATAGGTGTATGAGTCCACCTCAGTTGTAAGGGACAAACAGTAAACTCAAAGTCTTATACTAAGAAGGTGGACCGAGGCAGGGGAGATGTGTCAATATCCCATTGGTTATTGTACATAAACATGAAGATAAGGATTCACACCAACTAGGAAATACAAACTGTCAGACAGTGACGGAGGACATTATCACCTAACTCTACAGCTGTGTCTGTTGACAGCCAGACAGTGAGATTGAAGATGCCAAAAGAGGGACAATGGCCTTGGCATGTTCCTCAGAGAGAAAATAGGAGGGGAAGATAAATTATACTCTAACACTGGTACTCTGTTTTATCATTTCATAGATGTACTTTTTGACGAGATAATCCTGGAGAATATAAAAGAATATCATTTAATCTACATCTGTGTAACAGCATGACCACTGAAAGAGAAATTTGGACACAACAACGACAGACAATCTCTTTGGATGGTTGACCTTTGTAATACTGTAAATCTTCTTCTCTCCCAAATGGCATTGACTGGCCTCAGTAGAGGTTTATTAAAGTTCTCCTTAGGGGTTGTCCAGAGATATGCCCTCAGGGGTCATTAATTAGGAAGCATTTAGGTGAGCAGCCATGGGAATGGATTACCTGATTACCTGACCTCAGCTCTGCTGGTCGTAAACAACAAGGAAGTCCTCTGTCAGTACCTCTAAATGAAGCAGATAACACAGCCTACTGTGCATCTTGATTTTGGAGGTTTTAAAAGGCCTGCCTTTTCTAGTGGACTTTTGTGACTATTTTGTGGACTCTGTTGAGAGTCTGGTTTAATAATGAACTTCCTTCTGATATGATTTTTCCATTACAAAGTTTTAACAACCTGTGTTTACAAAATGACCAAGCCTGGCCAACTGCACTTTCACAGACTGTCAAGTGCTTAGTGATAGTATTGATGGTCTGTTTAAAAATGGACTCGATTCTCAGCTAGTTTTGTTACGTTGTGGCTGTACACTTGGTATTATACTCCTGGTGGCAGAACCCATCTGTAAGAAAGATTACTCTGATTGGCTGTTCAAGAAAAAAGTAAACCTAACAACAAAGGCCTTCTCATTGTACACCAAATACTCAAAATATTTTGTTTTCGAGACTTGGCACACTTGTTGTAGGTGTGACAGCTAGGATAGGCTCCAACCCCCCGTGACCCTCCAGAGGACAAGCAGTTACAGGAAATGAATAAATGTTTGACAGTTTGTAATTTTCTCCCAGCTAAGAGTATCTTTGTGCTTCTTAGAATACACTTCTTTTCATGCAGGGGCAGAACGTCTGTGCTATTTGGCCGTGTGCTTTAGTTCTTGGCTTCACACCATCCCCAGTCCATAATACTATGTTTTAGATAAGAGATACTATTTTCTAGTTTGCGCCATTTTGATCAGCACATCACTAGTAAAATATAAGTTTCACAGTGTATTTAGCAGTTACACTTTCTAACAGCATGTGCAGCCTGTGTGTCGCTGGCGTACGTACGAAGCTCATGGTTGGAGCTCTCTCGTATGTGGATGTTAACAAAAGTGGATGGACTCATTATTGAATCCTGGGCTGTGTGGCAGCTGTGGGCTCTGCCAGAGGTAGAGGATCGTTGAAGGATGACTGCACTGGTTCTGGTGGAGAGGGGGTCGGTTGAAGATAGAGACAGTGTGTTGTGTTGTTTGTGTGTTTTTTCTTTTGTGTTAGTGAGTAAAGATGGCACACTGATTCCTCCCAGGCAGTCTCCCTCCCTGCCCAAGCATCCCCAGATGTCTGGCAGAAAGTATTCCACTTCTGCTTGGACTCATATTCTCAATACAGATTATAAATATTTACCGTAACAGATGGATATGCCCTGAGATAACCTTGCTGTGTTGCTCCTTCTGTTTTTCTTTTTCTTTAGTCTTCTGGAGTAAAGTCCTTTACAACGACAGTCTAGATGCTCTCTTAAAAACATGTCATGTTGTGAGCTTATTATCTGCCACGGCCCTTATGAGGATGTTAGGAAGGTCACTATATGAACACTAGAAGAGCAATGACAGGACAGGGATTGAGGAATCATCCCACATAATTATGAAAGGAAGCATCGTAGAAATACACCAAAGCCTTCTATTAAAAAACAATCCAGGAAATCCTTCTGGAGCTCTGCAGTAATGCTTCACAGTACTGACAATTTGACCACTGGTGTGGACAGAGAGACACTGATCCGAAATGGTAGAAATCCTAGGACATAAGAACACACTCAGACTCAAAATTGGCAGGTCAGCGATGCCTTAAGGGCCATGCCACCAATTTACACATGACGATTAGTTTATATATGTGTCATGATAATGAAAGCCTGGGGCAAAGAGGGTTTAAAGGACTTGGTTCAGAACAGACTTGGTACTAACATGCATCCTGTGTAATTTAATCACAAGTGGAATGTCTCAATTAAGATTTTTTGCCCTCCAATCTGATACCGATCATTTAAAATTGAGTACCGGCCAATCTGAGTCCAGATCTAAAACAAATAACTACAATAGATCTGGCTTGCCTGAAGCCTGATACCAATCTGATCCAGTCCTTTTAAAAATGCATGGATCCCTGGCTTTAAGTGCATGTGTTCACACCAGACAATAAAATGGAACTGTTTTGAAGTCTCTGTTGCTCACTGAAAGTGCACACATTAAGTTATTCATCTCTGTTATTTTAGAGACTCATAAAAGACCCAGCCCCTTGCAGCATCCATACACTGATTAATGTCACTGCTGTGCAATGAAAGAAAAGCCTCAGCTAACAGAGACACCAGTGATTATGGAGGAAGTACTTGGAAATACACTTGACATGGTTACTTTGCAAACATCAACATGAACATTAGGTAATAGTTACATGGACGAAATATTTTAAAAGATTCTCATCATTCATGAATATACACTAATATATTTATACATAGCTGATAAGTAATTTCAACAATATCTTGGTCATCTCTTAGTTTAAATCCTTTTTCACATCAAATGAGTGCCCATGTTAAAGTCTTAGGTGACTGTGGTTAGCTGAGGGCAGCATCTGAGCAGGAAGCATCTGTCAGTGCTGCGTAGCATTCGGCCCAACCCATTCACATCTCCATGGATCTTTGAAAACTCTGGGAAAAACATTCAACTTCAGCAATTTTTTTTTTATATATATTTGCTACAAAGCGGCATGGATTTTAGGAAGATGTACGCATTTTGTGAATAAGGTTGACTGGCATGCAGCCTCCGCTGGCTAAAGAGGCATCACAGATTGTTTTGTTAGTAGCCATCATGTTCCTTATGCAGATATTCAAATGCAGCCTGTTTATACCATATGTTCATGCAAGTCATTCTCAGATATGCCAGCGTCAGGATGGACTTAACCACAAGTAGAGATGTTTATATGCTGGTGGTGAAAACACAAAAAAGTCATTAATATATCAGTGTTACAGTCCCACCCACTGATGTAGTACTTTCCAGCGCGGTACTTTCTAAGGTAATGAGTGAGTGTGTATATATGTGCGTGCATGTACAAATGTGCGTTTGTGTGACTGCACCCTCAGCCACCTCCTGGTAGCTGAGTAAGCTTTGGCAGCGTTTATAGTGTTTCCTGCTTTATCAACAGGCACACGCACACACGCACTCAGAAAGCATTGCTGTTTAACTGTCATCGCCCGCTGTCATGTTGGTGGATGAGTGCAGCAGCCATTAGACTGTTGCTTTGTAAAAAAAAAAAAGGAGGAGCTGCAGTCAGGATGTGTGTGACAGCAAGGTGGAGACTCATCAAGGTGGGATGAAACAAGGTCAGGAAGAGGACAGATCATCCTGTTACCCTGCTTAAACTATCATGATGGAAACACCTGAAATGTGGAAACTGTGATGTGAATGTTCTCAAGAAGAACGCCAACATCTGTCAGAGTGTCACAAGAACTGACGCGCAGTGCCAAGTCAATGTCAGTATTGGGAACATGTGACCATATTTGTTTTTCTACGATGCCAAAGGTAAAGTAGATGCAATAGGGAACACTGGACCTTTACAAACATTTACAATCATGGCAGGTGCAGCAACAGGTCTGTTGCAATTTGTGGAAAGAAAAGCAGTACCGATATTAGTTATTGCAGAAATGCTGTGCTGTTTTAAGTGCTCACTTGTTACGTGTTTAAATTGTGTTTTTTACATGGTAGTTCAGTCTGAGAGGATTTGACCCTGATATGCCTCCTAGATGTTCTACTTTTTAATCCTCCAGGTACACAGAAAGGTACTCTGTGAGCAATGCACTGCAGTGAATGCTAGTGTATGCAGACCCATAATGGTACAATATCACAAGCTCAAGGTATTGAGAAGTATCTGCAAAAACATCTGCTGTCCTGTTATTTATCTGTTTATTTAGGTCTTGGGGTCTTTGAATTATTTGAATTCCTCTTTGGACAACCTGAACACTTGCCATGGCGCCTGCGGTCTGTGACCAGATCCTAATAACGTAGCAGAGATCTGCATGACTGTAAGGAGTTAGTCACAGCCCAGACAAAAGTGAACTACCTCCTCTCCTCTACGACAACCTTAAAAATCATTATAAGCACAGTGTGAATTATCTCTGTCCTGAGCTGCATACTAAAGCTGCTCACTCAGTTCTTCTCTTACCACTCTGCAGTGTCACTGCTCTGCAGCTTTGTTGTTGATTGGCCCTTCAATCCTTTTTATTGTTCAGCCTCTGCATAGATAAGGAAATGTGATGTGACTCAACTGATAAGGAGGAATTGATTCCTTTATTATGCAGGTTTTAGGAAAGAAAAGCAGGGGAAATCAGATCTCTCTCTTGAGGAGTGTGTGTGTATGTGTATGTGCATGTGTGTGTGCGTGTCTGTCAGTGTTTAAGGGCAAGACAACAAAGTTACATTGTACAGACACAACAGAAACAATTTTCAGGGAAACAGATTCAAACCAATAGTGACTGTTATTTACAATTAAATGTCCATTTTAACCTCAAATAACTGAAAACCATTCTTCCAACAATCCAACCTTTTTAGCCTTTTTTCAACCCTAAGGTACCATGAAACACAAAAGAGGATATCTTCCCTCCTGTTGAAGAGAGAAATCAAACACCCTCCTGTACAAAGAAAGGCGTAAACAATCACCCAGCCTGACTACACCTGATTAACCCACTGCTGCTGACTTGGCCTTCCAGCATTTATGCTTTCCTCCTTCGTTGCACTCAATAACCAAATCCAGTAGGAGGAAGGGGCAGCACTTGGAGGTACACCAGAGAGAAAACAACAACACGCACAGACATACCAAAAATACTGGCACGTAAAACTACCATGATACTTACACATACACACTCTGAAATGTGTCACATCCAGAAGTTTGCAGATGACACACCATCATGGTATGTATCGGAGACGACAAAGAGGAGGAGTACAGGAGCCGAAGTGAGGAATGTTGTTGTCTGGTGCCACAGGAACAACCTGCAGCTCAACACCTCAAAGACCAAGGAACTGGTCATGGACTTTGGGAGGGACAGACCCAGCTCTAGACCAGTTCTGTTAGGTGGAGGAGGTGGAGGTGGTGAAAACCTATAAATATCTTGAGCTGTACAACAAGCTGGACTGGACGAGCAATATGGGGCAGCTGCACAAGAAGGGCCAGAGCAGGATGTACTTCCTGAGGAGGCTAAGATAATTTAAAAACTGTAAGAAGCTCCTGGGGATTTTTTTATCAGTCTGTGGTCGCCAGCTAGTATATCAGTTAGCTCGCATATACAGTATGTTCCGTATAAACTCGCCAGTTTATTAGGTACCAGGGATGGTACCGATTGATAGATCAAGGTCTATCACGATCTATAATACCATCACTATGAAGTGTTTTGAGAAACGTGTCTGGACCCACATCACCTACACCTCATCACAGGTGGGGATGAGTCTACATACATGAAGTAGAGTGGCTGACAGTGTGGTACACAGAGAACAACCTCATCCTGAACACCACCAAGATGAAGGAGGTCGTCCTAGACTACAAGAGGAAGAAAGCAATCATTCAACCATTTTACCAATGCTCCAGGAAGATGCTCCAGAGGGTCGTCACCACAGCCCAGAGGATCATCGGCTGCCCCATCACCTCTCTCCCGCTGCCTGAGGAAGGCCCAGGCGATACTTAAGGACACAATCAACCCTGGACACTCACTTTTTGAACTGCTACCATAACACTGAAGGCCATCAGTAACAGACTGACAAATGGCTTCTATGTAAAAGCCATAATCACACTGAGCAACTCGAACATTAAAGAAATAATAATATGGATTGTGCAATAATTCATACAATAATTTTCATAATGTGCAATACATCCGTTGAATAATTCATTCATATGTTCACAAAAATTCACAACCTAATTTCAGAAACACTTTTGTGTTAAGTTCAGTCCAGTTTGACAACGTCACAAACTACATCCTCCACAATGATCATCCAGTTAAATTACCACCTTTCTCACTCTGTCTAAATATAAACTGAACATTATAACAGCCATGAAGGATGATTTAGCGCAGGACTGTTATATTAGACTATATTTGTTTTAGATAGTGTACCTGATGTTTTTCTTTCAAGTGTGTGTCTATAAATCATATGTCCATCAATGACCAGTGATGATTTCTCCTTTCTCTGAACATAATCTTGAGTTTTTCTGAAAGTTCCACCCAACAATATCCACATGTGTTTATCCTTAATTAGTAATTACCCACACGTGCAGATACGTTTGGCAAAGAACTAACTATAAGTGACTACAACAGAGCCTTTATTTAGTTATATACGTCTGACATATCAATAACTGTGTATGTTTCTTGGCAAAAAGGTTCTGTTCAAATCTAAATAAATGAACCTGATATATACTGAACTGTAGACAGATCACTGCATATTGAGCTGACTTGCTGTCAACTGACCGGAAGACTGTAGGTTTCTAGCAAGTAGTTAAAATAAATGGACTGAAGCAGTGCTAATTACAGACCATCTACATTTTCTCACATAGTAAAAGATTACAAAGTTCTTTAAAGGAATGGGGGACAATGTGGGTCTATTTTAAAGGTCCCTAGTGCGCCACAGGTAGCCAGAAGTGACTACAGCCTGCATCTGGCCCTGTCAGCACGGTCCCACTTCTTTAGATTATGCAGCCTCAGATTCATTTGACAAAGTGCTCCTGGATAATTTAGTTGTCTGGATCTAATTAGCAACGTGGGAGTCACACAAGACGATATATATGAAGTTTCTCCCCAACTGTTTTACTTTAATTTGTGAACAGAATCGATAAAGGAAAGAAAATTAAGAGCAAGGAGGATAAAGAATCTACTGTTTGTGTTTGCATCATGTTGACCACTCATCTTACAGCACAAAAATGCACATTACATATTTCTTTGTGTTTTGCAGAGCGCCAGAACCATGCCAGAGATATGATGAGAGAGGCCGACCTATCGCAGTGGGATGCTTTAGTCATCATGTCAGGAGATGGACTTCTCTATGAGGTGAAGTAAGATGCATTAATTTCAATTCAGTTCATATAGCGTCAATAACAATACAAATCATCTCAAGACGCTTTACAAGACCCGGCCTGAAACCCCTAGAGCAAGCCTGAAGGCGACGGTGGCAAGGAAAAACTCCCTTTTAACAGGAAGAAACCTTGAGCAGAACCCAGCTCATATGGAGGGACCCATCTGCCTAAGGCCAGCCGGGTACAGACAGCGAAAGAGAGAAGAGAACAGCAAGATAAACATACATTTGTCATAGATACATATATATGAGTAAAGCGTACATGTGGAATCCTATGATACAAACTGATGATGTTAAATAACAGTCTGTAAATGACAGAAAAGAATTGTTCATTCAGGTAGGAGTGGATAACGTCAGGAGGCCATGAAGACTGGGCAGGCTGATGAAACCACGGCAACAAATGTAGTATGGAGCTCCACAGGAAACACACAACTCCTGTGCGCTATATTTTTATCCAAGCACATGATGGCAGGATAGCGTAGGATAAACAGCAGTGCAGGAACCCCAAACTGTGATTTAAATCAGTAAATATCAAATTAAATAAACATGACAAAGACTCCTGGGCCTCCTGGGCTGACAGGTTTAGAGATTAGATACTCAGTTCTGTGACAGTCATTCTGCAGACTGACTCAGCTAAAAACTAGTTAACATGCGTTTCTATCTGCACAATTAATCAAAGCTGTGTTTCCTGTGCGTGTCAGGTGATAAATGGTCTGCTGGAGAGATCAGACTGGGAGGAGGCAATCCGGACACCGCTTGGCATCCTTCCTGGTGGATCGGGCAATGCCTTGGCTGCTTCAATACATCACTATTCTGGGTGAGCCATGAGCAGAAACACCAATAAAATCATCAGTTGGCAGCACTGTAGAGATGTGTCTGTGTAGTGCAACTCTTAAGATTAAGTTTTATCTTTCCGTTTTATCATTTTAATATATTCAAATTTTGCTCCAGACAAACATTTGCTGCCTCAAATTCCTCTAAGTTGAAGCTTTTCTTTGCCCTGCATCACTGTAAATCTAAGAATCTTTGGTTTTGATCTATAGGTTGGTTAAAAATTTAGTTTGCCTGCAGGAAATAAAGACCACCTTTTACTATTTTCTAACATTTTATAGGCCAAATGATTAATGACTTAGTCAGAAAATATTTTATCAGAGGTGAAAATGCACATTAGTTACCGTCGACAAGGACAATATATGCCTTGAAGCTGTCGTTGCAGTGTAACATTATTTTTCTTTTATGCCAAATCCCCCGTGTAGAGCTACACTGAAACTGGACAAACGAGTTAGGTAGCATACCATGAACTGGGGGCCCATCTTTTCAGGAGCAGTGCTGCAAGATTAATTTGTGTCCATGCAGTATGTACATAGTGAGTGTAGATAAGTCTGATTCAGGATTATGCAATAGGTACAGTAGCTCCAGCCAAACAGTGGTCAAAGATATGGTTCACACATATAAGCCTATCTACACTGTTAGCTTTTCTTTATGAACAGCTCTTGAAATTATATCAAATGCATCAAAAAGAGATCTGTTATAATTGAACCAAGCTTTGCAGTCATGGACTGTATACAGTATATACGTATACAGGCTACAGTCACTGTCTGATCTGTCATATAATACTGCTGCTGCTGTGTAAAATGTTGTTTCCTCTCCTCTTATCTGAATTAATTATTAATGATTTGCTCATTTGATGGATTGTTTGGAGTTCATTCATCCAGCAGAAAGAGCAGTTAAAGGACAGGAAGAAATGAGCAAAGAAGTGAAGTCATTCTCCGGTTTATTCACCGACTACCCACACACAGCATTTTAGCTGATAGTGATTGTTCAGTAGTTTTTGTTCCGCATAATAAAAATGTAAACACTCCAACTGTAACTACTGTACACTACATAGTTGATATTGGTTTAAACTCCTCAAGACCTAAGGCACAATATAGAAGATTTTTCTAAAACCAAAGTTTGAAAACACTCAACTACAATCACACATCTGGTCTTGAAGGGATTTACACTGATGTGTTGAATTCAGTCTTAACGGGCTAAAAATTATTCATTCATGGGGGGCATCCCAGCTATCACAGCAGTATATCATCTGATAGTATTTTTTTGTTTATGCAAATTCATTTTTGGCAACAGTCTTGACAGAGATTCCTTAGATCTGTGGTCTGTGAGCATGCTGAGCCATTGAACTGTTGTCACTAACTGCATTCCAGTTGAACAAGTCAGAAAAAACAAGATGTTAACCTTCGCTGTGCAGCTCCGGTAGAATAGTGTGGGCTTTAGTCACAAGCCAGGCAATTGTTTGAAATACCAGTTAATTATGCCAATCACTGCACTGTATTGGCAGTAACATGTCTACATACAAAAACTGACCTGTGGTGACTTGCAAGTTGAAATTGCACAATGGGAACTAGAAAATTCTGACTGTTCCGCTGTTGCGTCAATTGTTTGTTTTGCCTTTTGGTGTAGTAAGTGAGTTTCAATAAACCCTGCAATAATAGTGGAATATCTACTGATTGACTTTGTATTGTAGGTCAGTGGTTCCCGGTTCTCTTTAGCTAATGATAAGCTTTAAGTATCTTGGTGTAGTCTGTTAGGGCTCCAACTTTCCTCATCATTAGCATGGGCATAAAATAGGACACTCATTTGGGTCATGAGTATGTAAAATCATCACAGTGTCATTACCCGTTTGCTGTTACTCAAGCTAACATGAGGGAATAAAGCTTAGTGTGTGTTATGAAACACATTTCACCCTTTATTTTGTCCTCAGTATGTGGTGCAAATAGGGCTGCGCCAACAACTGTTTTCATTACTTATTAATCTGCCGATTATTTTCTTGATTAATTTATGAATCATCTGGGCTGAAATGTTAGAAGAAATGGCTTTCACAGTCTGGACAAGGACATAACACATCTTCAGTAAGGCAGTTTCAAATTTAAAAGTTGTATCAGAAATTAAATGTTAAATTTATTGTCAGGTAAGGCCGTGAAAAACTGCAGGAACCAAAGAACTTTAGAAATTTTTGTAGAAAAAATTATTAAAAAATCGTACTGATTTCTAAAATTGTTGTAATGAACCCGCGAGTGAAGCAATGACACCATGTAAAGTGATCGAGGGTAGGCTTACTCCGTTGATATTTACTTTAATAACAGCGCAAACATCTAAACAAACCGGCATAAGAAGAGCGTCCTCGTAACCCCCGGCAACAACACATTAACTGCTCCGCGCTACAATGTTCCAGTTGCTGTGGCAACATTAGTTCCGTTATAACTATAATATGACAGTTAGTATTTTACCTACACTGACATGTCTCCTCTCGTAACTTAGTGCTGTATAAATGTGCTTCCTAATATATGAATAGTGTGAGCACTGTTACTGCTTGTTGTTATTTCAGATATTCTGCTCTAAACTCTGGAAAATTTCATAAACCCATGAAGAGCTTTGAGGCACTTTCTAAAGCTGCTTTTATGTTTGTAGGTCGGCTTTATTCTGCCCTCCATTATTTATTTTTTTATCTGTCCGTGCAGTTGTTGTTTTGGTTGGTGTATAATTGCCTTTACATGAGCCTTTGTGCAGCTCCTGTCTTGAAACAGCTTATTAAAATTCAAATAAAACACCTCTCGTCATTACCAAAGAGCCACATTCATTCATTCATCACCTCAACTGCCAATCAGCTTCTCCTCAAACAATGGTCTTCCAGTGAGAGCGGCAGCAACAATGAGAGGAAGGGTCCAGACTGTGTATTGTTTACTCTTCTCTCACACTACCGGGGCATCCAGAATATCTCTCTCTCTGGTGGCTGCAGGCTGCAGGCTGCCCTGCGGTCGCCCTGACCAGATTGTATTTGGTATTATTCCCAGCTGAATGTCAAGTTCATCGAGGCTACGTGGATCAAACGAGTGACAGCTAGAACGTATCTGGTATTATGCAACGCACTGAACAGCGTGCAGGTTCACAGGCTGAGGGTTTAATGGGTTCCTGTGCACAAACAGAATGAGAAGGAGTCATATAACATGATGTGTGAGATGGGAGTCCTGGGTCCACTGAGTCCACAGACAGGTGTGACACTTTGATGTGAGTGAGAGTCTCAGATCCATTAAAAGCTTAAAACACATACGTTTTCAGATACTTTACTGAAAAAGAATTACCAGTACAGAAATGTAGAAATACTGTCACAAGTAAAGGTCCTAATTACTGGGAGTTATGAAAACATTAATAGTTAACAAGGACAAAAAGGTGTACTGCATAAAATTATCATTTAGAATTGAATTAAACTGAAGATTTTCTTCAACAGAAAATATTTGGAAATATGTGTTATGGAACCCCAGATAGGCACAATTTCACAAGGCAGCACAATTGAGGCAATCCTGATTGTACATAACAAGGGTAGATTCGCTCATAACGCACAGATATCCTGAAGATCAGTTCTGAAGCGCAGTTTAGTGGTTCAGGATATTGCCATCGTGTCGATGCCACATAACTCCTTGGCAATCTAAAAATGTTCAAAGAGGTGTTACGTAGGTGGAGCTGAGGCAACGTAGCCCTTTGAAAATAAATATGGTTATATATGCACTAGTATTATGCATTAAGTTTAAGCCTCCGTATATATGTAGTACATAAAAATTCTCCCTCCTAACAGATGTCATGAATGGACATATTATCTACAGAGAGCATACAAAAACATTTTCTGTACCAGTAAACTTGTACAGAGATTTATTTCTGCTGTGAAGTTGGTCTTTTGAACACTGACGTCTATGGGGATTTACTTGCTCATGTAGTCATCCCATGTGGCCAATTTGAAGAACATGGCACTTGTACTTTGGATTCCCTTTCAACCCTTGGAGGTTGCCGTTTTGAATGATCTTCATAAGCTTATCATGATTTAGCCTTGTTTGTCTTTATTGTCTAGCTGTATGTGTGGAGAGACAGGAAGATAGGAAGACATGCAGCAAAGGAATCAAACCTTAGCCACTGCACTGAGGTGGCTCCCACGTCTAATTAGTAAATGTTAGCATGCTAACATACAGAATTTAGATTATGAACATGGTAAACCTTGTGCTAGCTAAACATCAGTCTCTTAGTACTGTCAGTGTGTGTTAACATTTTGTTTGAAGGACCACAACCTCTGTAGTCCAAGTTACATGAAAGGAGAGTAAATGTTGCTGCTAATGCCTGAGTTCACTGAAACAGATTCATTTGTGAACAGATTAAACCAGATGCTTTTTTGACCTTTTTACCAGATTAGAAAGCAACAGAGCTGAGGGAATGTAAATCTGGAAAGCTGGACTGGTGAATAAATTCAGGATGATGAATATGGAGATATCTGAACTCCACTGAGACGTCCGGTCATCACTGTAATTGCCTGTGGGCGGTAACAGCAGGCAAATCTGTGTTTGTGTGCGTTGTCATGACCTTCCACCTCACTCTCCGTTCTCCCAGATGGGCTTGTCTTTGTTCTCTGACTGGACCGGCCTGTCACGTCTGAAGGCCCTTAGGCTCATTCTGACGCCTACACCCCCACCCCTCACTCCACACCCATCGTAGCTTTGTGGGGCTCCACCCTCCACCTCATTTCTCCCCTTTGTGCTTTCAGGTTACACAGCAAGGTCACAGTTACTCACGTATTGTACAACACTCCTCTATTAGTTCACTCCCCAGAGTGGCGTCCACCTCAAGACATTCACCTTCTTGTTTTATTTTGTTGAGGACTACTTGCGCTTTCTGCTTTTCTGCTTTTTATTAACTAAATATGATGTAAATATACAATATTGGTATCCACTCTGGACGTGGTGCATCTCTTCCCACCTTTTAATTTGAGTCAAGCTGCTGCTACCTTAAAGTCACATTCAAGTGCATTTAATTGGAAACCTTAAATGGATTACAAGATTAAACAGACTACAAGTTGCTCTACAGGAGCTGTTGTTTTATGTAAAAACAAAGCCACGAGGAGCAGAATAAATTAAGCTGTGGTCTTGGGGACTCTTTATTTCTATCTGTCTTTCTTTTTCCATGGTTTTGATAATGGGACTGGGTATCAAATTTTAAATTATCAACAGATAATCTGGGCTTACAATAAGTTTTCATTCATTTCTGTTAATTCACTAACCATTTGTTTCATAATTGTGTCATATATAGTCACATTTTTTCTTAGTTGCTCACTCTCTCGTAGTTCATTTCTTTGCAGAGTTTTCTTGTTTAATTGATTTCTAATCATAACTACAAGATCCATCACAATTTCCTAACACTAGAGGAGACGTCTTTAAATCTGTGTTTTTGTCTGACCTTTAGATCAAAACTCAAAATGAGTGCCATTTAGAACAAATGAGTGCCATTTAGAACAATACAGGGCGAAAATAGAGGCAAATAATCACAAGTAAGAAGGTGAAACTTGTATAATTTGCCTTTAAAATAATAAACATTCTGTAACAGGTGCCACTGTACTAGTAGATTAATTGTAATTATTAGTTGTTTTAACTGTAATTTTAGTAGCAACTGAGAGCAGGTCGTTATATGAAGCATTTTAATCGCTGTCTCTCTTCTTCCAGAGCCTCTCCTGTGTCCAGCGAGGAGCTCCTGGTCAGCTGTGGTTTCCTGCTCTGTAAAGGTCTGGTGTCCCGCATGGATCTGGTGTCCATCCATCTCTCCTCCAGTCCTCGTCTCTTCTCCTTTCTCTCTCTGGCCTGGGGCTTTGTGGCAGACGTTGACATAGAGAGTGAGAAGTACCGCCACGTCGGAGCTGCCAGGTTCACCGTCGGCACGTTGGTGAGGCTGGCTTCTCTCCGCGTCTACAAGGGCAGGCTGGCTTACCTGCCCGCCACCAAGGAATGCAATAATGAGGAAGGTTTGAGAAATAACATGAGAGCGCATGGCAACAATCAGGCATCCTCCCAGATGCCGGCCTCTCTCTTGTGCCGACCGTCTGGAGACTCTTCTCGCCACAACACCTTCCACAACTCCTGCCACTCCAACAACTCCCTTAAAGTTAGGAGGACGGAGAGCACACCTTCCAAAAGCGCTACCAAAGGCCTTCCTGGCCCACCTGATTCTCTGCTGCTGCCTCTGGATCAGCCGCTGCCTAGCAACTGGGTGGTGGTGCAGGAGGAAGACTTTGTCCTTATGCTGGCCATGTACCAGTCCCACCTGGCAGAGGACCTCCTGGCAGCACCGGATGCCACCTTGGACGACGGTGTCATTCATCTATTCTACGTTAAAGCGGGAATATCACGCACTGCGCTACTGAGGTTGTTTCTAGCTATGGAGAAGGGGGCACATTTGGCAACTAACTGCCAACATCTGGTGCACACTAAGGTGCGGGCACTCAGGCTGGAGCCATATTCCCCCAAAGGGATAATAACAGTGGATGGAGAAGTGGTGGAATATGGTCCAGTACAAGCTGAAGTACACAGAGGCCTGTCGAGATTAATCACTGGATGAACTGAACAAACATCACTGCCAGCTTTCATCTGTGCTGTTTGTGGCTGACGGGGTTTAGTAAACACATTATAGCATTTCAGATCAGAAATGCCCTGGTACTGGAGCAAAACGGATGTGGATGTAAGGCTTGTTTACTTTTATCTTGTCAGCAGCACAGAAAAAACATGTTTTACCTGTTGATGCTGGATGAAATGTCCCAAAACAGCCACGTATGGAGAGTGTTCAGTATTAGGTAAATGAATAAAGTTTACAAAAGTAATATATAAGAACGGGATAAAAGTCATAACAACAGCTTATAATTATGAAACCTTATTACTTCCAGAAACTTTTTACAGCAGGAGAATGTATTGTCTGTAAACAAAGGCAAACGGGCAAGAGCCAGTTGTGTGATTTGTCTTAATGTACAGTCAAGGGCCTTTTTGTGAACATGCCGTAGTGCTGAAATAAGATGTGTTTAATTGTCTTGGCAAAATTAAAAAAAGAAGAAGAAAATATTAGCTTTTAGCATTTTGGTTGATTTGAACACTTTAATGAATATGTATGGAGCCAAATCTAGGTCAATTGTTTTATTAACTGGAAAAAAAGATTTGAAATTTGAAAGCAACATTTCACTAAAACTGCAACTTCATGAAATTTGGCATACACAATCTGTAACATATTGTGTAGATTCCCATCAAGGTGCGTGACATTACATCTATAGTACAGGCAACCAACTTTAGAATATACTTGCGTACAGTCATGGCTGTAGGGGGCGTTACAATGACTATATGTTTATATCTCACAAACCACCCGACAAGTTTTAGGGACAATTCACCAATGCATGGACGCCTTTCTGCTCACTTCCAATCATCTACTATATACTATATATCATATAATATATTTTGATATTTGAATTCACAGCTTTGAATCTTTTGGCCTGGATGTGACAGGGCCGTGGAATCATGAGTGACAGCGTAATAAAGACGGATGAGATATATGACTCAAATCGTTCTATAAAGATGGCAGACGCCATTGCTAACTATTATGTGGAAGTGGGAAACATCAAACCTTAAAATGATGTTTTTGAACCACGCAATTTATCACTTTATTGTTCTCATACTGTGACTGAAGCCATGTTTGGTTATGAACAGCTTGCTAAATGGAACGTTTTCTTGTTTCAGTACATCCACATAAATATTTAAAGTTAATGAAACTTTAGCAAAGATTTTGCTCCATACAATGGTCATTTAGATATAGGATGTTAAAAAGAACTAAATATGCTGCAAACATAGAAGTGACCTGCGACTATCTAGATTTAATTTCATAATGCTGAGCTGTGTGTTAAAAATGTGTCTTCACTTATTTAATTCTAATTCTGATTATTGAATGCATCCGTTTATTTAATACTGAACACTCCGTGGTCATGACTCAGTGACAGCATTACTTGAGACAGAACATAAACACATACAGTATATCAAATATCAAGCTCCAAGATAGTAAATCCATCACCATCTTTGTTCTTCCATATCTCATTCCGTTCACTGCAGCGTGGTAAGCAATGATTCTCTGTGCTGAACTGTACCTATAACCCAGAGTTACAGCATCTTATGCAATGTCAAGGGATTAGATTTTTTGGCGTCTAGAGTACAGAGGAGATTGCATGTATGCTAAGGTAGCAGGGGTCATCGTGGCACCGACATTTGTGACTGTATTAAGCTTACAGCCAAAATCTCAGCTTAAATTCTTTATGTATGCGTTTGTGAGTCTGGAATGATGTGCTCATCTGCCCTTATGTGGCAGATGATGGCAGGAAAACTATCTGCTCCAGTGTAAATAACTTGAACCCTAACAAAGCACACTGAGTAATATGTTAAATACAGTATAACCATATTTAATTTAATATTTATTTGCACACATCAAACCTACTTGCAGTGGTTCTACAGCTTGTTAAAGCATACCTGGTTTTCAGTCGTAGGCTGCGTTTGGCATGCCGTGTCGTTTCACTCTGAGCACCAGTGTCCCAGACTGTTCCACATCTGTTGCCTTAAAGTCCTGTCAGCTCCATCCTGTTTCACAAAAGCAGTTTGTGAGCACTGAATGGTGCCAGCATCCCGTTTCATAAATGATTGTTGCTTGCAGAAAAATTGCGGAAAAATACCATATCTACACTCCATTTCTCATACACGGGTCACAAAGATGGTGCTTCTCTTGCAGAGTTAAAAATGACCAAAATGGATATGAGAGAGCAAGATCTCACGCTGGAAGTCATATATTCCATGTTGCAAATTTCATGACAGCGACTCCTGGTTTCTTTAGTTATTCATGTTAAATTCATTTGATTCAAGCAGTATCTAGCCCATCATTATAGTTTTTATAACCTCCTTTTTACTTGATTTTATTCTGACTTAGCAGCTGACCTAATGTAGACATGGTCAGGAGAAAGACAAGATAAATAGCAAAAGAAAACACAAGATGTTTCCATTAAATGAAAATCCAGCACTAAATCACAGTTTAAGTTACATCCAAATTTAAAAAACAAACATATACATGGACTATTTTTGTAACAAGATGATATTTATCAAAAGGTGTTGGAATATTAAAGCATAGTAGTGACTTCTGGATATAATGCCCTTGGCCGTCTTGTAGTGGTTGAGGCAGAACTGTTATAAACATATAAACATACTTAAAAATAATACCTTTGCATCACAGGGTTTAAAGGACCAGTGAGTATGATATAGTGACACCTAGCTGTGATGTTACAGATTCCCCCATGACTCCCTTTCCAAGCATGTAAGTGTACGACTGCATTGAGCAGTTGTATTGTAGTTGTAATATGAAAAATGAATTTAAATAGATTAAAAGAAAATACAAAGTTAATTAATATTTTGGGCCCAAACCAAATTACAATCCTTTCAATTGCATAGTGTTCAACACCGACATGAAGAAAAGTTTAATTGTGTTAGTAATTATGCTTTTGGCTGTGTTCTTGCTCAAGCTGCCAGACTAAACAGTTTTAATTGCGGTGGTCTAAATTAACCATCTAGGAGGAAACAGATAACTTTGACATTACTCAGTAAAAGTAAAAAATATATATTCCTCATCAGCTGTACTTCATGCTTACACTTGTTTAGCAATACGTTTTGAAGTTCCCTTTTTTATTGTGCTAAATAATACGTTCCTTCATTTGTGTCACAACACAAAATGGTGAGCTAGCACTCTAATGAGTTCAGCTTAAAAATGCAAAAGGCCTTTTCTAGATCTAATCTTTGGGTAAATCCATTCTGGCTGCTGCAAAATCACTGAAGTGTAACACAACTATGAAAGAGGACCTTCCTCATTCTAAGCTAAAGCGTTTTTAGTTATGATGAAAACGTAACTGTAAATGCTAGTTGCTAGTTTAAGTAACCCAATAAATTCTACACACTGGTCCTTTAATATTTCACTAGCAATAATATAAACAACTGCTGATGTAGCTGCGGGCAGGGATAGGAAAAGGCGGTCCAAATGAAGTAAATCTAAATCCTGGATAACGTTCTGCTAAGGAACAAGTAAAGAAAACTGTTTTAAGTGTTTAGTGGTGAATTTTCTCCCTCAGACAGCTGCTATGGCTCCTTCATGGTCCTACAGCTCTGCTCCTGGGCTGTTGATTGGTAGTTTTTTTTTTTTACCTCAACATGCTTCATGCTGCTGCATCCTCCCGCCTTCCATCCCTTCCTCCCAACATACCACTCTCTTCCTCTGCTACTTTCATCCATCCATCCTCTCCTTTCAGTACTACAGTGCTCTGCAGAGCAGTCCTGGACCTGGCTGCTTCTGAGATGCACAAAAGACACACACAGACCAGGCTTATTACTGATCATCACCGAGGTGTCCTTAACACTGAGCTTTAAGTCACAAAGGAAATGAAGGCAATGACAAAATCTGCTTTTTAAAACGTCTGTGATGTTTAAAAAAGACGTTCATATCTTTTCTTTGCTTTAGTCGATTTGAGAGTGAAACATTAAGCAGCCTTAAACAAGGGGTTTTGTGTAGGGGTGGGGGGTTGAAGCTGGTTAAACCAGAGAGTGCAGTGGGGAGTGGACAGAAGGAGGAGGGGGAGGTATCGACATGTTAAATGCTGCATGAGGAAGGCGGCGTTGTGTTCCTGACAGGGCGCCCTCATTCTCTCTCCTCACCACCAGAAATCACTGGGGAACATTAGCAAACTGTCCTGACGCTGTGAAATAGAGAGAATGACGTGTCTGACTTCAAGATGAACACAGAGCAACTGCAAAAATACAGACAGACGAGGAAGACTGATGGGGACACAAATTTAAATACAATTAGCATATTTGCACCTCTGACGTGCCTGCAGATATTTTTATGTCTTGTGTTTTTGTTCAACATATCATGACTGTCTGACACTGCTAACATTGAAAAACCAAAATGTAATTCCTCTAAAAAGATTTTCTATATACATGTTTTTGCACAATGCACGCTTTGAAGCCCTCATGCAGCATGAAGGTCCAGTTTCTGCTACTTAACTGATTCACAGATGCAGTTATAGTTGATTTACTCATGATGGACTCCACAGCAAGAATTTAACTAAAGAGTGGCAAGCATGTGGAATGGAGACAGTACTTGGAACCCTGCGCGTTCTAGCTTTTGTTTGTTGGTCTTTCTACTCTTTTTGAAACAGAGCAGGTATGTCTTCTCATTGCTGGTTGGTCCAAAGAAAGAAAGGGGCTTGTTGATTGTTTCATTTAAATGTGGACCTATATGTTGTAAAATGATCCAGTAATTCATGGGGAAAATACAACAAAAGCATGAGCATCTTCTGCTCTCAGTTGCGATGCCCTGGTTGGGGAAACATACAACACGTAAATGGATCAATCACCACCATAATATTTCTTTTCTACAGACAGCTTTATTGTTTTGTTTTTTTCCTATGCAAGGTTTTGTGATGCAGTGGTCATCTGGCTTGTTTGATGTGCCTTGATTGTGCTGCCTCCTGGTGGTTTGAACACAGTGGTACAGTCGCTCACTAATTGATACAGAATACAGTAAAAAAGAAATCATCTCATTTGTTTCTCATAACATTATGTGGAGGGACTGACAAATTAAACAATTGAGACAAAAATGTTTATGAAAACAAAACAAAAACATGCTTTCAAAAATTAAGCATAGTCCTGGCACTGTAATATTTTTGTGACATTAAACTTGTAGACGCTGTTCAATATTCATGTATTAATGTAACATCTTAAATTATAAAAAGAAAAACTGCAGTTTCTCTTCTGTAAATCATCTGACTGATGATTTTTGTCTTTATCTGCTGCTTCTGAACTGTTGTCCTCTCGTGTCTTTGAGTGTTTATGGTGAAGGGAAAATAGTTGTTTTTTATTTTTTTCTGGCACACTGAAGATTTGAATGTTTTGACTGTTTATTCAAAGAAAATGCCTATTTTTAAATTTAGACAAATGTCTGTAAGTTTTCTATCATCAAATCAAACATTCTGCAGGAGTGATTTGATTAAAATAAAGAATGAGAAATGGCCTGTCTACGGTTTGGTTCAGTTATGTGAAATAGTTTAGTTGTGAAAAATTTAGGCTCTGATCACTCACCACCATCTCTGTTTGTCTGCTGCTGAGATGCTGAGATGCTACTGTTTCAGTAGACCACTTCATAGAAGATGGCTGATGCCACCACAGAGTCATAGAAGGACCAGGAGTACTCCTTGCGCTCCAAAGGACCTAAGTGTCCTTATCAGGAGCCTGCGCTGGCCTTTCTCATAAAGTGCCCTAGTGGATCCAGTCCAGTCCACGTACTTATAATAATCCACTATCTCCATGTCCAGGATGTTCACCAGGGTGTGTGGTGTGTGCTAGACATAGTTTTCCTGACACCAGGCTAAAAAGGGTGAGTCCTTTGTATTCTCTGCCATCCCCATCCTGGATGAGGCTGAAGACTGCAGTCATCTGCAGATGATAGCTGGTTGAGAGGTGTCTGAAGACTACGCTGTAGAGGGAATTGTTTCAGGGATCCAAAGAGTGGCATGAGCTGAAATAAAGATCTCTGAGTCAGCAGCTGCTCTGCTAGCTTTGAAAAGAATTCAGTCAAAAGAGATAACAGATTTAACTGCAAAGTCATTATTAAAGAAAGGAAACATGGATATCACAGATATATGTCCTGTTAGCCAAGCAGGCTGATGGAAATAACTGGCAGGCAGTGTGGGAAAAGAGAGGGAAGAAGCAGATATTTTTGTGTTCAGTCCCAGGTTAAGAAGACCACTTATTAGTTTGGAAATAGATGGGACTGAGTCTTATCCCAGCTGTCATCGGACAAGAGGCGGCATACACCCTGAACAGGTCTCCAGTCTATCACAGATCTAACTCAGAGAGACAGACAACCATTCACACTCACATGCAAACTCCACACAGAAAGGACCAGTCAACAAGCTGCTGTGAGGCTTCAGTGTTGTATACTCCAGTCCAGTTGGTGGCGGTAAAGCGCCTTTAAGCTGGTTTGCATCAGCCATCACGCGGAACGTCACAACTGCAGATGGGGGACAGGAAGTGTCTTGCAGGCAGGATACCGGCAGCATAGCGGCAGGACAAAATGCCCAAGTTTTGTGCAGTGTATGGCTGTTCAAACCGGTCAAACCGGGAAAGACAAAAACGCTTCTTTAGAATTCCCAAAGTGGTAACGCACAAAGGGGATCGATTCAAACAACTAACCGAAAAACGGCGACGGACCTGGTTGCAAAACCTTAATCTTCGGTCACGGGGAGCGGAGTCTGATAACGCCCGTGTCTGCAGTGACCACTTTGTGAAAGGTAAGGCTAGTAATTAAGCTACTTACTTAAAACTGTCAAAAATACAGAGCAGGGTATTATAATATTATTAGAGACATAGCTATATATAGCTAACAGTTAGTAAATGCTTCCGGGGGCGCGGCCAGCCGATGACCCCGCGCTTCTGGAACTTGTAGCCTATACTGCACACACAGAGAGTGTCCTAACATCTCATCTCTCTGCTTGGTTGGGACACGTAAGCAGTAAGTGCAAGAATAAACTAAACAGGATTGTGGCAATGGCTGGCAAAATTGTGGGAAAACCCAAAAGTCTTTGACCCACATCTATACTGAGAGGACGGGGAGGAAAGCCAAGCGAATCCCGGCAGATAGCTCCCACCCTCTTTTTAATCACTTCCAACTTTTGAAATCTGGGAGGCACTATATAGCCCCTCTGGCCAAGGTTTTTTTTTTTAAATAGTCTTTTATACCTAATGCCATCGGCATTCTTAACACAACCAAGTGACCAATCCACATTTAGTGACTTGAACTGCCATCCACTGTCATATTGTATTATTATGTCAATGTAATGTTGTCTATTTGTCAACTTTGGTATTTTTGTACTGTTCTTTGTGTTGGTGAGCCGATGCCAAATTTTCACCTCAGTGGACAATAAAGTTCTATTCTATTCTATTCTATCTTTGTTTTTAGCATTGCTAGCTAACGTTAGCTATCACGACCAGTGGTTCTCAAATTGATGTCTTTGTCTGTCTATGTACAATACAGTCTTGGTAGTCTGGACAGAATCATCTGTGATTGAGATGGCCCTACGGACCTAATGTGAAAACAGTGGAGATTTATTTCATAGATTGTAACAGCATGATGTAAACTATAGTTCTCCCGCCTTACCCTCAGTACAGAGTGTTAATCGTATTTGTTTTGTCTAGGCTGCCCAAGTGCTGTCAAAGATCTAGACTCTCCAGACTGGTCTCCTACGGTTCAGCTTGGCTATGAGAGAAGTAAACCAGTGACAAAGGCATCATCGAGCCCAGAATCAGAACACTTGAAAGGTAAATGAAATACAGAATGCATGGAGGTTGCATGTAGCCATGTTATATTAACTATGCATCATACCCATGTGTTTGTTTACCTCAGAATTCATCCTAAACAGTTACCACCAGCTTGATGAATACAATTTGTAAATTATACGACTAACCTATGTACTATCTTTCTCCCTCTCGTCCTATTTGCCAAGTATAATCAATGTATGGGACTCCTAAAATGTTTTATTTTAATACCTTTACTTGAGTAAATGAATTTGAATCAACTGAGTTACTTTTATCAGTCTGTTTTTACACAAGTATCTGTTCTTCTAATTGGCTAAAATGTGTGTACTTTTGGCACATCTGTATATTGTACATGTGTTTTTATATTTGTCTTCTTATAGATAGTCACATCCCAAAATCATCCTGATATGCTTCCAGTGAAAGAAGACAATATTGAGTTACCATTGTGCCATTCTTGTATTTCATTCATTCATTCATCTTCTGTAACCGCTTGTTCCTGGTGAGGGCCGTGGGGTAATTCATAACAGTTATTTAAATTGACATCACAAAGTGGCCTTGGTATATTTCAGAAACTCACATTTTTATTTATTTTTTTTGTTATTTGACCTGTTAGGGTCAGACTCTATGAAAACCTACCAAGCGGCTGTGGCTCAGTACTCCCAGTTTCTCCCAGTGTGTGGCACTGGTGTATGAATATGTGTGTACTTATGTGAGCGAATGGGTAGATGTGTCTGTGTCTGTGACTGTAAAGTGCCTTGAGTACCAATAGGTAGAAAAGCGCTATATAAAAGCAAGGCCATTTACCATTTACATACATGAACAGACATGAGAACATATAAACATTTGATTCATTTTGACAATGTTGAGGTGATATAGTTAGATATCCACTTGCACTTTTCCATAGCACAAGATTCACTCTCTTTCATTTTATTACCAGCTTCAATGGCAAACAGAACTGCTCCAACATGTGAGCAGGATTCTGACAGCCTGTGGGTAAAAAGGACAGAGAAAGGGAATTATGCATTTACAGTGACATGCACAGTGATACTATTAAGTATTACTTAATACTATTGAGTTATGTTTCTCAAAACCTAATTTTACTTACGATCTGTTTTCAGAACTTACTCTTAAACACCAGACAGTCCTATATGATACGATATATCACACATTACATGTTTACTACAGAAACAAAAGTCAATATAAGCTAACATCTGGAAACAAACTATATATTCTCACAATAGTTCTGCTGTCACATTGTCATGTTCAAACAACTGGACAAATTACTAAAGCAGAGGTAAAGGTGGCCTAATTTTCAATGTTTACATGGTTATTTGGTGTTCATTTATTATGACTTACCCAGCCATAACTCCGATATCCTTAGCCACCACCCACGTTTTCAACGGTGTCTCATTAGACCTCTGAGAATGGTTGACCTAGAAACATTAGAAACCAGTGTAGCTACAATTAGCCTACTAGCTTGTTGCCTGATGCCAGCGGTGCATTCATATAACGTTACATTAGAGATGAAACAGCAATGTAAAGAAAGTGAATTACATGACATCAGAGGCTGCTGACCCAACCACACATTATGTAGGTGTATGCCTCCAGACTCTCGACTCTCGTATGCCTTCATTTGGCTAGCGATGTAATAGGAGGTCTGGAGGACCACGTAATTTGTGATGTCGATGGTTCGACAACTGGTACGAAAGATCACCTTTACTGTGTATGGGTCATATCCTACACATTTTTCTACTTTTTCATAATACATAGGCTCACCCAAAGCTTTTGCTACTCGCTTCCACTTCCTTCATCCATCCGAACTTTGCGCGTCATCGGAATGACGTGACCACCTATGAGCTGGTTTGCCAGCCGCCATTAACAACAAAAAGTAAAGAAGGAAGTGGTTAAAGATCTTTTACGTCCTACGTCACTACACACCACGTTAGTTGGAGGCAAGATAACAGAGAAGTGGAGGCAAATACGACGATTCACCACAGAGCAGACGAGGAGGCTACTTTAAATTTACCTTTGCCATAATGTCCTCTTGTTGTGTTTTCGGGTGTCGGAATCGGAGGACTATGGTTAGTAACACCAAACTTAAATTTTATCGTATACCAAGTGACACTGAGTGTCACAAAGTACGAAGAAAGCTGTGGTTAGAGGCGATAAAACGAAAAGACATGACCGACACCACCATTAAAAATGCTCGTGTGTGCAGCGCGCACTTTATATCAGGTAAGTTTAGATAAAGTATAGTAGTTTTTAAGTTTAGTTAGTTACTCCTCTAAAAAATGTTATTGCACATCTAATCACACACTGCAAAAAACAAAATCTTACCAAGTATATTTGTCTCATTTCTAGTCAAAATATCTCTTTACACTTAATATAAGACAAAATTTCAAGCAATTTTTGCCTGAAAATAGGCAACAACAAAAAAATCTGCCAATGGAACTAGTAAAAATGGCTCTGTATTAAGATGTATTGTCTTAAAACAAGTCCCTGTGTCTTGCTGAAATGGTACTCTTTAGGCAATTGAGTCTTATATTAAGTGTAATGAGATATTTTGACTAGAAATGAGACAAATGTACTTGTTAAAGTTCGACTGCGCTGATAACTAAATAATACCATTCATTATTTTGCAGGACAAGCTTCTATGGATAAATCCAGCCCAGATTTCATCCCCTCTGTGTTTAACTGTGAACAGGAGGGTGGCAGGTAGGCCCAATATTACTACAGCCTGTTGCTTAACTACTGTGTGCAGTCACTAACGTTACTTTTGGTATTTGTTTGGCCCTGTGTTTTCTTTCTATGGCTGGAAAGAAGGAAGAAGCTGAAAGCAGATCAAGAGCCAAAGTCTAAGAGAGGGCAGCTTTTAAAGGAGGGAGTGTCCCCAATGCTACAGTGGAACAAGTACTTAGTTTCACATCCAAGAGTGGGTTTTTGGGGGAGGGAAATAGGACCAGCAAAGGAGGCCAATCACAGCGAGCAGGGGGCTGATGCCATCCCCCCTGACCACGATTATGTTTCATCTCGGGATCCCGCTGTTGTTGACATGACGCTCAGTGAAAGCACCTCCCTCATAGTTGAGATTCAGCAACTGAGGACACAGGCAGAGGAGCTTGGGGTCAAGCAGCGGTTTGGGATCCACCGGTTTGCAGCCTCTGACAAAGACATTCGCTTTTTCACGAGGTACGATGTCCCAGCTCCACTATATTACATAATTGATAGATGTATGAGGCACTGGTAGAACACAACATTGAATGCTAACATGTCTGAATTGCATCACACAGATTTGCATCCTATGACCACCTCATGCGCTTCTGGGCATTAATAGAGCCATCATTGCCATTTTTAATCAACGTCGCCAAGGCACAGATAGGCCCCTCCACAGAGCAAAGTACAAGTGCAGTGAGTACTGATTGATTTATTATTTACATCTAACTCGACATGGCTCTATGTAGAACATTTCTTTGGAAACTCTAAAGAAAGGCAACTAGACTCATCCAAGTAGCATCTTCAGTTCTAAAGGACTGTTGTGATTTAAATAGGCTCATCTGGGGATTTTGTTGGGGTGAAACTTGTTGGGGACAAATGTTAAGACTGTTGTTAATTAATGGCAAATTTGTTTTAACAGACTCGTTCCCTGCAGCGAATAGATGAGATGTTCCTATTCCTCAACTATCTGGCACTGGGTTTAAAGCCGAAGGGCCTCGCTGATAGATATGCAATCGACCATTTCACAGTCACCAGGATCATCGCAACATGGAGCAACTTCCTCTTTACCATCCTAGGATCTGTGAGGATTTGGTTGCCAGTGGAGAAAATATTGGAACATTTACCAACAGAGTTCAAGGACTACGCAGACACTACAATTATCCTGGACTGCACAGAGCTGAGGTGCCAGTGTCCATCCTCACTTCTTCAAAGTGAAGTGGTCTCTGCATACCAGTCCCACTGTACCTTGAAAGGCCTGCTTGGGGTTGCTCCTCATGGAGCAGTAACCTTCATCTCTCCACTATATGCTGGATCCATCAGTAATAAACAGATCATGCGAGACTCTGGCATTCTGTCCCTGTTAAGACCCAGGATGGCCATCATGGTGGACAGAGGGTTTCTTGTTGATGACTTGGTGCCATGCAAGGTCTATAGGCCAGTATTTCTTTATGGCAGGTCCCAAAAGCCTGCTTGTGAGGCTGTGGAGACCCAGGCCCATGAACATCTTAGGGTGCATGTTGAGCGACTTATAAACCGAGTAAAGGAACACAAGTTCTTAGACACAGTCATCCCTCTCCAGCTTTTTAGCAACATTAACCAGTTATATGCTGTGGCATGTCTCCTTACAAACTATGAAAATTGACCTCTTGTAAAAGGATGGGCCATTGTAGGACCTCAGACTGTACACATTTACACATCTGTAAGAAATACTATGTTGTATGTGACCCTATATAAGTCATAGTGTATCCTAGTACTTCATAGTGGTTGTGCAATGGAAAGCTACTGGAGTATTCTGTTGAAACTGTTCCTATGAGAAAAATGATGAACGATTAAAAGCAAAACAGTAAGGGTGTGATTTCCCTCACTGATCTTAGTATACAGGCTGTCACCATTACTGCACATCTGGGCAATTTATTTCAACTAAGACCAAATGTGGGACATTTGACATTTGTCTTGCATATTATTGGGTTTAATATATATATATATAAAAACTGAGTCTTTGTTCATTTACTGGACATTTGCCGTCTCAGTCATGCTCATGAATCTGGAACCAACAGGTTAACTTTCCCTTGCTCTGACTTTAAGCTTTTCCTCACAGGTTAAAGTTACACAGCAACAGCAGTGTAACCTAATTATGGCGTCGCTGGAAATACAAAGAATCCTTGAATCCTTTCTCTTTTTCACTTGTGGAGGTTTAACACGACAAGTCAGATTGTCTTGTGATTGATTCAGGTTCCTCCTGAGTGACAACTTCTGCCTGCAGACACCAAAATGGAGGCAGACACACTGACAAACTCAAGGCCTCATAACTGTACTACCCAGCACATTCAGGGAACTCGACCTTTGACATGTGCCAGAGGTTACTGAGCTTTCTGTAAGTTTTTGGAAAACAACAGCGCGCTGTGAGCCCTGTGATAGACTGGAGACCTGTCCAGGGCGTACCCCGCCTCTAGCCCAATGACAGCTGGGATAGGCTCCAGCAGACCCCGCGGCCCTTAACAGGAATAAGCAGGTACAGAAGATGAATGAATGAATGGCGTGCTGTGGTATGAGCAGCTCCAGGCTCTTGTCAACAGGTTCAAATCATTGTTAGTTTCAGCTATTTCATGCGATTTATTCCAATCACCATATTCTTTGCTGTCCTGAAGCAAAGGTGGAGGTGAGGTGAGGTGGATCCAGATAAATAAAAGCCACACGTTTCAATGGTACTGCTTGCAAAGTTTAATACATCACTATACAGTTGTGTCAAAGCAACAAAAGTAAACCATTAAAAAAAATTAAGTCAGAAGTACAATACACACTCAGCATTTTTGTACATGTATGCCCCAAGCATTCGTGTGACTTGTTAGAACTCAGGTTTGTGTTAAATATACACTGTATGTATTCATATTTCAATATAGTCATGATGTCTGTACAGAGGGAACCAGGCTACAAATTATAACTTTATTAGTTCTTTTTTTTAATATATATCAATAACAGGCCACTGTGGAAATGTAGACATTGTACAGTCAAGTCTTGTGTGTAGCCCATTCAAAAGGCTTAAAGCAACATGTTACATGCTTTGGCTGTAAAACAAACTTTCTTCAATAATAATAATAGCAATAATAAGAATAATTATGGTTTAAATCTGAAGAATATACACAGAAAATTGTACATAGCATCATGGGCTCGATATCCTGCCGGACGTTAACACTAGCGAAGATAGCTTCACATTTTCTGTTGACGAATGAGGATGAGGGGGAAAGATGAAGCAGTGATGTCACCTCAGGTCTCTGTGGTGCTTTCAAAGACACGGCCCTCGGTTGTTGTGTTGTCTTCAGACAAAGGTGAAAAGAGGAGAACCTCCAAGAACTAAAGAGCTGTGGCATTTTCCAAACCGCAGCAGAAAAAAGAAAGCGAACAAGGCTACACACTACAGCAACACATCCTTATGTGTGGCATTAAAGGCAGCGAAACAACGAAGTCAAATCCAGGGAGCAGACAAAGTATGGATGCAGCAGGAATACCAGTATTAAGAGTCACATGGGGGGAAAGTATGGAAGACAAAAAAACAAAACATCCTCAGTCATTTCTTTAAAACGCAGCAGCTCTCCACTTTTTATCCTCTCCCAGGTTCACAATGGCACAGTGTGCTTTCCCATTCAGAAACATTCCTCATCAAGGTTCTTAGTTCAAGTAAAATAACAAGATCTTAGCAAGCAGGAGGGTATGACCTGGATTATAATCAGGAGATTTTTAATATCTTGAAAGAGAAGGGAACATAATGTCAGCTGTTTCATAAAAAGATGTAAACAAAGACTGCTGATTTCCTCAGGAAGCACGATTGGACCCAAAGTTGAGTTTCACAGCACAATCTGTGGCAAAGCAACAGTTTTGTGATAACGTGGTGAATAAAACCTTGATTTATTTGAATCCAGTTTGAATTAGTGAAGTGTAAAGAGAAGAAATGAAGTGTTACTTTCTCTCTACGACCACTTTTAATGAATAAAACCAGAGAAACAACAAGCAGATTAATAAGCAACAAACCTTCAGCGTGACCCTTAGGATGCATTCTCTCTGAACACAGCAGCCTCAGTGAGAGAGCCACGCTGTGTTTCTAAGCTAAGGGGGTTTAGTGGTTTTTCGTGTGTCCAGGCCCGTTTAGGTTAATGTTAAAGCATGACACAAGCAGCTCAGTACACTATGGTCATTAAGAACAATTCAAGTAAGGCAACATGTTGACATGAGATGACGGAATGGTTGCTGTATGTGTTTTTTTTCCCCGTTAAATTGTGTCATGTGCGGCCATGTGGGTTCACCTCTGTCCCAGAAGAGTGGTGCATCGTGGGTAAAGCCCCGCTCTGAAACCTGCAGTTCAGCCTCTGCGAGTCAAACGACCTCAAAGAGCGTCTGAACGGTTTGTGTTTCGTGGTGAACAGCTGCTAAGTTCTACAGAAAGTGAATGGAGTTTTGTATGGAGAGGCGACGGCCGTGTTAAGCTTTAAGCACAAACCCCTTCACATACCAGCTGTCCTCCTGTGCCTGGCTGGCATCTCTACACACCAAACAGCTACAACAGTCTGACCTTCAGAGGTGATTCATATGTAAACTTTGTCACTCGGTGTTCGCTGCATGGTTTGGTGCGAGTGATTGGTGAGGGAACGTACCAGTATATTGGAAGAAGTGGTGAAAGCTGTTGTGGTTGGCAGTTTTACTGACATTCAGCCTGTTCTACTGTGAATAGTTGTGAGAGAATTTGGCAGAAAGCGTACAACCAGTGATTTTTATATATATATATATATATATAATAAAAAAACAAAGAAAAAACCTCCTCCGGATCAGTGTGTGTGTACTTCCATCTCTCCTGGACCAGACCGTCCCTTCATTTGTTCGTCGTAGTGCAGGATGGTACAGCGATAATGTCAGTAGTGCTACAGATAGCCGCGGCTGGGCTTTGCAGTTTTTTTTAGTGGTACCCAGCTGGTCACGAGTCTGCTTTACATTTCTCAGGCTGATCGAGACGGCAGAGTGGTTATCCCGCAGATCTCCAGCCGTATGGATGAGGGGTGGAGGAGGGTTCATGGCACTGATTTTTCATCTCATTCAGTCCTTCTTTGCATCCGGCGTCGCTGAAGGCATGCGAGGACCTCCAGAGAAAGCTCCACGTTTGTCCCTGCGTCTATGAACAGATGAAGGTTTCTATGGGGCGGGGGCTGCTCCTGTTGGTTTGAGTGAGTGTGTAGTCCACCCCTCTTTATCCATCACACTCATCTGACAGGACACTGAAGGAGAGCAAAGACATTATCAAGTCACGTCCAAACTAGAACCTAACTCCTGATCAAAGGTGCTGTTCTCCTGCAGCCATGGTTTGATTGAGGAGGTTTATGAGGGGGAAAAAAAAGTCAGAACGTTGTGGATGTTAGGGCAGCAGGAGCAGGTAAGACTAAGACATGGAGGTAAAGGGTAAAAATGTGGGCAGTGCTGGGGCCACAGTGCAGCTCTGGACAGAGGCACAGGAGATTGAAAAGTGTACCCCTCCCCAGGCAACAAGGAACGCGCCCTCGTCTACGGCTTGAGGCAGATGAAAAGAGAAGAGAGGAAAAAGAGTGGGGGACAGTGCAGTGGTGTGTTGGGAAACGGTGAGGAGGCACTTACTTGTCCTCTATGTGCTCAGCGATGCCAGCAGCGGCCAGCGCAGCTCTGTACTGCAGCAGCACACCTCGAACACTCTTCACAAAACCTTTTGAAAGGGGGAAGAGTGGAAAGCCGATGTCCGGGTAGCCGCTGCCCTCTGGGAGGAAGCTCCGGTAGCTCTTTCTCCTTTTCTTTGGTCGCACCACAGGCTGGCTTCCTGAGGAGGCCGCCCCTCCTCCGCTAACTGCAGCGGAGCCTGATTCGGATGTCCCACTGCGGACCACAGAGCCAGGGACACACCTGTTTTCTCCACCCACAGAGGTGCTCCCCTGGGTGCTGTCGCAGTCTGAGTTCTGGCTCAGCTCCTGCTGAGAGGCCGCTGTAGTGGAGGACGTCAGGCCTGAATCCTCCAGCTCCTCCTCCATAATACTGGGAACTCCTCCTCCCTCCTCCCCAGGCTTACTGGGGCTGCTGTGGGCCACTGCCACAGGCCCTGATCCCAGGGGCAGCAGCTCATCCAGAGGCTCCACAGATGAAGCTCGGTCCTTCAGGTGCCTGGAGGATGAATGCGCTGCCTGGCCTCTCTCAGAGGCCTCATTCAGCTCCAGCCACGCCTCCAGCCGGTGCACGAGCCGCCAGCCGTTGGACGTAAAGTGCTCCTGGATCTCCTGCTTGAAGACCTCCACAGGATGCTGGAGGAGCTGCGTCATAGACTGCACCATCTTGATCAGAGCCATCTCGTTGTAGCAGCGGCTGTTCTCATACCCTTCCTGTAGGCCGCGGTCGCTGTCGAAGCCAGCCTCATTATAATACGGCTCATTGACGAGGATAAGGCCTGCAGAAAGACACAACACGCCAGGCAGCAGTGTCAGAATGACACATGAATAAAACATTTCAGCAGCAGAGGGGAATGTGTGTGAGGCTCTGACCTTGTATGGAGATGAGGACTTGTAGCAGGCTGGACTTGCTGGTCCATCTCTCAGTGCCCTGTGGGTCACACCAGCCAAGAGAAAGCCAACAAATCAGAACCACTCATGTAACTGTAGGTAACTACCAGAGCAGCTGCAGGTGTTGTGTGAAACTTCCAAACCAAAGTTTTAAAACACCAATAGTTGCATTTTATGTGCACAAACTCCTATGTCATGGCTACAAGTGCATGAGCTAATCTGAAGGCAGCAATAGCGTCCGGATCACACGTTGTTATTAACTGAAGTGTAGACATGTGCAAACCTGCATGAACCTGGAAAACAGAACTGACCTTGCCGATCCAGGTGCCCAGCAGACTGACGCAGACCTTGCCGTTGTCGTACAGGTTGGGGTTGAGGCGGCCGCTGCACTGGGACAGGTAGCGGAACAGAGGCGGCACAGCCGGGTAGATGTTAGGCAGCTGGATGTCGAACAGGAACAGACCGTCCTCGTAGGGCGTACGAGTCGGACCTTTGATCAGAGCTGAAAACAGGTCCTGTGTCGGAGGAAGAGGAGAAATTTAGGAGACACTTCTTGATGTATGTTGGAGTGTGTCAGTCTATTTCTATAAAGTGTATGAATTGTAGCCTTTCAAAACGAATCAGACATCATATTATTAGCTGTCTGTAGTGTTGGTGGTCTTCATGACATTAAACCCACCATGCGGTCTTCAAATGTTTTGACCATGATGCCGTCTGGCAGCGACGTCGCTAGCAGAGCCATTTCCTTCCGCACTGTGCTGAAGAACTTCTTTGCCTCCGCCGGCTGAAACTCCATTTTATTAAAGGAGTGTGTGTCTGCGACAGAGAGAAGCACGTGGGCGGTGAGGATTTATTTTAGAGCTTTCAACAGGGAGAAAACAAATGAATGGACAGATGGACGGAGGAAGAGGAACACTCGACACATCTCCACCACTCACCTGGTGCCCACTCCAGCACTGAGAACACCTCTCCTTTGGCACTGGTAAAGGTCACGCCAGGCTTGCCGCCACTCTGTTGGCACAGTACCGGTGTGTCACTGAGAAAGTCACTGGGCCACTCTTGTCCACCCACTGGTGTCTGAGGCTCCTGCTGTGGCTTTTCCTCACCGACTCTTTCTGCCTGTACAGTAACAAACCAGCAGGTAAGCCAGGACATATCTACGTGCTGCACCCTAACCCTGTAGGTCGCACTGATGAACTCTGAGCACAAGACGGATCCATCAACACCTACCTCCGTCCCTGCTCCTCCACTCCCCACTGCCTCCACCACAGCTTCCATCTTCTCCTCCTCCACAATGGCCACGTTGTCCAGCGTCTTCCTCAGGTTCTCCTGCAGCTTCTTGATGTCGTCCAAGAAGCGCTTCTCCTTGGTTGGTTTTTCTGGGGCTGCCGGCGCCACCGAGGTTGCTACATGTGTGGTGGAGGCAGGTTCAGCGGAGGTTGGGGAGGTCGGAGAGCCCCCGGTCCACAGCTGCTCCACAGTCATGTTCTTCAGGCTCTCCAGGATCTTCAGGGCCTCTTTCAACTCCCTAAAGCCCCGAGAGGCTCCGTCCTTACTGGGCTTCTCCGCTCCATTGACTGCTCCTCCTGGAGTGGTTCCTACGCAGACAGAATATAGCAGTTGAGTAATAGAAATAAAAAAAGTATATATACTTTAACCCAGTAAATTCTGTAATGCTCAACAGACAAAAACTCTTCTACTCAAGGGGAATGATTTATGCTCAGCTCAGTTGCATTATTCCAATGAAATGTAATAAATACTTGAGCTTCCACACCTCCTCCAGAAGCAGGACTGGCCACAGCCACAGATGCCTCCGCCTCCTCTCCAGGGGCTCCTTTAGTGGGGCTGGTGACCTGCCGCTTTGCTGCCCTCCTGTGGGGGGATGATGAATGTTGACGTGCTAGTGGGTGTCGGGGTCGGCGTGGCCGTGTCCGTGGCATCCGCGTTGTTGGCGTGGCTGTCGTCCTCGGTGGTCAGGCCGTTATCCGTCTCCCAGCTGTCGCTCTCGTCCTCCCACTCCTCGGTGGACAGGACGCTGCTCGTCTCCTCCACCGAGTCGTAGTCGGTCTCCTCGATCTCAGACTCCACGTTGTAGAGGTACTGAGGTGCGGATGCGAGGCAGATTGTTAGACGGTCAGAGTGTCTCACTGATGTTTACCATTACATTCAGTATCAAAGGTTAACGTTTACCTGAGGCAGGACGATGGTCACCGAGTTGTCTGCCCACACCACCTCCACTTTGCTGCTCACATCCACCCTGAACACCTGGCCTACTGAGGTCTGAGAAAAGAGACAACCATTAAAAAGGTCTGGAACGCTCCGTGGATACTCTGTTGTACAGACTATAAGGACTTCTGACTAAAAGAACAAAGCCTCACTATACAAAAAGCCAAACACAAAGTCAAAACAATGAGACCAAATGAGGTACAAATGCACTTTAACTGTTGTATTAATTAATAGTTTCTATGTAATGTTTCACGTAGAATATGAGGTGACTTTACAGTTGATGTCAGTTTGGCGTGTTTGTACCTTAATAGTAATAATTTTTCATTCTCACCTCGTTTTCACAGTCGTTCTGCCCGTTCTCTGCGTTCCATATTCTGATGACAATGTCGGTGGTGCGGAAATGGAAGTCTGGATGATCTGCAATGTCGTACACACTGACATCTTCCTCCACGCCGATAACCTAAAATATGAAGACCCAAAAACAGAAATGCATGTAAGTTAGTGAAGCTGCTGCTATAGTTAATGCAACGCTTTAATCTCAGTCATGTCATTCTTCTGACTGACCTCCACGTCGTCGCTGGTGGAGTTGAGTTTGATCCACTTCACGACACACGTTCTACCCTTGTGATCGCCAGACTGGATCACACCGTACACGCCTGGGTCCTGCAGGGCTTGGGCTGAGATCAGACAACACAAAAAAAGTTTAGAGAGACGAAAACTCGATCCGCAAAAACAAAAAACAGACACCAGAAACCTCAAAACATAAACACCTGGGGAGAATGGAAACCTCAGTTTGCTGTAACATCACTCCTTTACAGTAAATCTATTTTCAGCAGACGCACACAAAGTTGGCACAATTTCAAGAAACGACCTAGATACTGTAGGTACCAGGTGGCAGAGTGGCCCACATAAAGCATCACTGCAGTCCACAGGGACAGAAATCTGACACACGGTGTGTCTGGAAACACAAAGGACAATCAAACAGATCATTAATAAAAAACAGAGGATCCAATAAATGTTCCTCACGTCGTTTGTCTACGACGAAGTCTCCAGGGCAAAACTCGTGGCTGTCGAGATGCTGAATGGGGATGAGGTCGTTTGATCGGATCCCCTTCTCCACCCGGCCGTCCTTCCACATCACGTCAGCCGTCGTCTTTGTGGAAACGACTTCCACTGCCACCCTGAGATCAAAAATAAGATGGGCGAGATTGATTAGACTCAGGTCAGGTAAAAAGAATGCTTCCCATGCTCCACTTTCACATTTATTTATACAGCATCAAGAACAACGCTAATTGTCTCAAGACGTATTACAGAGCCTGAAGCCCCCAGAGCAAGCACTGAGGTGACAGTGGCAGAAAAAGTCCCTCTTAGCAGGAAGAAACCTTGAACAGAACCCAGCTCACATGGAGGGACCCATCTGCTTGAGGCCGGATGGTTAGAGACAGAAAAAGGGAGAGAGGAGGAGAAGGAGGAGAGGAGGAAGTAGACGCAGACGCAAAGAGACAAAATCATACATCCATCTAGATAAAGCATACATACGCTATATACATGATACAAACAAGAGTGAAGAGAAGATAAAGGTGATACCTGTTTTGATTTGAATGCTGCTTCCTATTGCCATATTTAGGGTAATGTCTGTGCCTCAGAACTCATGCACTGCCAGAGTTAATGCCAAGTTTTGATTTAGATGAAAAATCAGGTTGAAAAAGTTAAAAAATAAAAAATAACACCGTTCCAAACACAGAATCATGTTGATGCTTGTCAAACTGGTGCAGGTCTTATTTTAGACCTTCAATCTCAATGGTAATGAAATGGCAAATGGCAGGAAATCTACAGGGGTTTGTATGGGTGGGAGCAGGGAGGGTTTTGTCAGCTGAGGGCGGCTGTGGCTGTGTGGTTGTGGAAATGACACCATCAGTTTCACTGTTTGTCCGTCCCCTCTCTTGTTTGTCAGAGGGCTCAGGTCTCTCAGACACAGACAGACACGGAGGCTGCAGTTTTTACGGGGCGAGCAGTCACCGGGGTTATTTTTACATCCAGTCTGTCCTGACTGAGCAGCAGAGGAGGCAACCTATCAGACGTATAGGTCGGTCAAACGTCAAAAACACTTTAGCCATCAAACAAGGTCAAACTAAGACAGCTGGTTCACCACCCATTCAAGTACCTTCAGTTCTAGCTGAGTGGGGGTGAGTTGAGGATTTTATTAGCAGCATCTGTGGGTGGTGCCATGACTAGAGTCTTTTAACAACCAGATAATATATCCGGTCGATATACCATCACCTGAGACAAAACACTTTGATCCTCAGACTTTAACAATGTGCATGAGATCGATCATGGAGTCTGATAAGATACTAAATACACAAAGGATATCCAGCAAGCAGGCAGACGTACTGATATTAAGGGATTAAAATGCTATGAATGGATGAATGGAAAAAACATAACAATGATATGTTATTGCAGTGCTCAGAGTGAAGCAGGAAGGAAATATTTTGCCGTTTACCCACCGGTCTCCAGGCTTGAACTCGCGTGAGAACTTTGTCCTCTTCTTCTTGTGTTTCCTCTTCAGGTTGCGGATGGAGAGCGGGATGCTCTTCTTACGGTTGGTTCCCAGGCCGCCGCTCTGAGAGGAGGCTGTGGAGCTCGCCGAAGACGTCAGAGAGCTGCAGACAGGTTTATGATCACACAGGAGAAATACACAGAGGATGGTTATGAGTGCTATGTAACTCATACATGACCAATAAAACCGAGCCTAATTTCTTTTATTGACTGACTTAATTTGGAAAAGGAAAAACTGGAAAACATCTGTAACAGTATCCTTGTAGCCACGGTAACATTTTCATATTTTCACAAGCCACAACTAAGATTCAGTTTGTTGTCATGTCTCTGGATGATGAACAAGGTGATGGTCTCTGTTCTCTGGTTGTGGTGTTGTAAGCGCATTAATAACTGTCAAATACACTGATCAGGCATAACATTATACAGGGGTTTATCACGTGTTTATCCCCACATGTTACACTGATGAAGTTTTACAAATTGCAAACAGACCTGGTGTCGTCAGTGTCTTCTGCAGCCTCGTCATCAGCGTCCTGCTCCGCGTGTTCAGCCGAGGTGTCGTTGGTGTTCTGGGAGTCGGGGGGGTTCTGGACAGGCACCGCAGGGCCGTTGTTGTTGTTAGGGTGAGGTGAGTCCGTCTGCTCCAATTTGTGCTCGCCTGGAGGGTGACAGAAATGTAAGAGGAGGCATTTTGATTTCAAAAACAAGGAAGCTTGATTCATTTAACAAAAACTGAAGCATCATTTAGAGGTGAACAAGTTACCAAGGTAGAGAACAATATAGATTCTACTTTAGAGCCTTCATTTTGTTGAGGGCAACAAAAAAGCTCACAGCCTACTTTGTTATTTTTCTGTGGCTTTACAAAGACGCACAGTCATTCTCTGTTTTCATGGATCGTTTCTCAGCTGAAGTGTGCTGCACTCAAGCACACTTTCCAATTAGTCTGCTTCCTCTGAACAGAGCTCCATTTGTGGGAAGGACTGCCTGATGTCTCACAGGAACGTTAAATCATTCTGACTCTGCTCTGCATGGAGATATTTAGTTCACAGCTACTTTAGTTTCAATTTTGTTTAAAATCATCACAACCATTTGCTCATTGCTCATTTCCAACCATAGACTGCATATGAACTAACTATAGTGTTACTCAATGTTTCTCCCAGGAAAGCATGTTTTCAAAGTTGCTTCTTCAACAGACTAAACTCTTATTTTATCTGAATACAATTGTGTGCGTGTGTGTTCCTCTGGATACTGTGTTTTGACACCTTGTAAGTCGGCGTTCTCCGTCTTCTTCCCAGAATCCTTCTTGAACATCCTTTTCAACTAACAGGAGACAGACAAAAGAGGAGAGGGTGAAGAGCGTATCCAATATTAGACAGAATTCCCAGAATACACCAGGATCCACAAAGGTCCTGTTACTTCACATGCTGTGCAAAACAGGTGATTTTAGATGTTAATAAACAAAGCTAAAAACAGGCCAGTGGGACGTGTACGAGACATGTTCATGCAAGTGACTTTTCCACTTTGAAATGACTGGTGGACAGTTTAGTTTTAGTTTCTGTTTTTAAATCATCACTAGGTTCTGTTAACCAGATACTCACCTGCAGTTGAAAACATTAGTCTGTTGCACCTACTCTACAAATACAGTAATCAACCTTACATAAATAAATCATTTATCCACACCTTTCTTGCAACAGGGTCTTCAGGCAGAACAGGGGCACCCTCGGGTCCTTCACAGGTGATGCGTGTTGCATCCCCCTTGGCAGGGAAGACGTAAAGGGCTCTCTCCCCCAGCTGCCTTTGGGTGTGGTCGTAGTAACCCAGGCGCCTCACCCTAAAGCCAAGCAGCAGAATGACTGCAGTTAAACTTCACATCCATCTCAGGTGCTTACTGTGTATCGGTTTGTATTTATTCTGTATCATATATCATTGACTGAAAACTGAGCTCTTGGAAAATATGTTTCTAAAAATCCTGCCAATAAAATCCAGAATTACAGAATGCCACATCCACAAGTTGAATAAATAAAGTCTGACTACAACGGCAGCAATGAGGAGGCAGACAATGGCTATGTTTATATAAGCACCATCCCTTCAGCCAGACTGACGTCATTTTGATCCCAGACTGTTTACATAGATGAACTACATGATCTGAGAAGATATATGTACTGACATGCCTCTAAACATTGATCAGTTAAAACTATTTTGACATGTGCCAAGTGGTTCTGTCTGTTCAGACTTCAGATGCTACAGGAAGTTGTTTTTCTACAAATTTACTGACAACACTGGCTTCATTCATTCTCAACAGTGCTGCCCACACTGAGTTTGCTCAACCTATCAACTCACTGTAGCCATGTTTCTGTCCCTACTCTTCACGTCACTTGTTGTTGTCCCCACCCTTAAGGCAGAATACCAGTGTCCATGTAATGGTAGCCACTGCTGAAGATGTTACATGAGGATGAGTGACCTGACTGACCTGCAGAGATTTTCCTGTGTGATCGTGGAGGGAGGAGGATAGACGCTGTCAGAGCCTTTGGGGGAGTAGCTCTTGGTGATCCACGTCACCTTCAGCTCCACCACCTTCACCTGAGGGAAACAGAGTGACCTTTAAGTGAGCCTTTAAACTACTTAACTAACGTAATTAACCGTCAGCAGCATTCTCATTTGACTGTGTGTCCTCTCAAGTGATCCAATCATAATGCCATGTCTCTAGGCCAATGCAGAAAATTCATTTTGTGAAGAAAAACAAAACAATAAAAACACTGCCTTGAATTCTGAAATAAATGTTTATTAGAGGAAGTCAGCTACCAAGAGCTCTACAAAATGGGATTGTGTCTCACCTCTTCTACCACCACCCTGAACTTGCACTTCCTGCTCAGGACCGGTTTGACCCCTGACAGCCACTGTACATTAGAGAAGACTTTGGCTGGACCAATCAGGACCTGGCCTGGGTAAAAGCCATACGCCTCATCAAAGAACAGACCCTGAAGAGAACACAATAACAAGAAGAGCAATGATGAAGTGAGAACATGATATCACCAACAAAGAAAGTCTGTAACATACTCAACAATAAAAGATTAGACTTGCTTCTGTTACAACTAAAATGCAAAAATAACAAGGTTTAACAACTTTTTTTGTAGATTAAATGATAAAAAAAGATGAACGATTTCTGTGGAAGAAATTGTTTAAATACAACAAACTAAATTTTATAATGTTGCTAGAAGCTCGTTTATAATTGTGCAGTATGTCTCGTGTTATTCTGCATAATAACACGAGAAAAAGAAACCGAATCACACATACCGAATCACTGACATGTGGACAGACATCGTAAAGCTTGGCACCGTCTTCCACACTCATGGAGCACCTGGAGGGAGGCAAAAGCAGAGAGAGGACTGACTGATGCTGGCTGGATGTGGCACTGAAGAAAGTGAGCCAACACACACACACACACACAGTCTACTCTCACACAGTGCACACAGTCTACCTGGCTCCATTGGAGAGCTTAAGGATAATGTGATTGGTCAGGTCATACACTTTTCCCAGCCAGAAGTCATAGGCAATGTAGTCACCGTACATGAAAGACTGCGAGGAACAAAACAACAGGATCAGTATCAATTTCACATCTTATTAAAGTATGACCTCAGACATTTAGACAGTACTAGCTTGCAGGTCAGAATCATTTTCCACCTGAGTCCAAAACAGAAATGCAGAGCTTACAGAGGGGAAATGCAGAGGTTCTAGAAACGCTGTTTCCAATTTATCTAGGCTGACACTGTTATTAATAATAAAGTGAAACGGTTGTGACAAAAGAACAACCTCTGTACTAAATTATACTGTCATTTGCAATTAGATTAATTATTTTGTGTCCATGAATCTCAAACATTAGATTATCCTACACGCTCCCTGACCGTACTGCACACCATGCTGTCATCATCCTCATCACTACAGTTCAACTTGTCTTATGAGAATGCATCAGTCTACAGGATCATAGTTTTTTCTTTAAAAAATGATTTTAATGGCAATTCTAAGTAGATTTATTGTATTACTATTGGTTTGGTTTATAGAAATCGCACAAAAAAATGTAGATGTAGCCGACAGCACATGGGGAAATTGGCTATAAAGGCATAAAGGTATGCATTATTAAATCCATGGTGATGCCCGGAGCCACCACACTGAGCTTTTAAACTGCTCCATGGGAAACTCGTGGACGATGTCATGAGGCTGTCCATCTACATATACAGTATGCAACCAATGTTACTGCCAACTGCTGGCCATTAGAAAGAACACAGGTTAAAGGCACTTACACATCGGTTTTATTTTTTAAACACATAGTCTACATCCACTTCTTTTACACAGTCTGAGATATAAGTATCATGGCCCTCCAGCTGCAAAATACAACGCTCCAGTCTTACCCAGATGTGCTGCAGGTCCTTGCTGTTGACTGGATACAGTACACAATTAGTTCCCACTAATTTCACCGCACACTCGATGTCAATGTTAGTCACGATACCACACTGGTTGTCCTGTAATACAGCAAACAGAGACACACGTCATCTACATTACGACATCCTGTAAACAGGGTATCATTCAGGTGAGCGCACACTTTGAATTTCAACCAAAGGGATATCTCAAAGCCTTATGCTGAATCTGTATTCAGATTGTGAGCTGTTGCCAAAGTCTCCCTTTAGTCCTTTATAAGTGTCGATCTGCAGTAATATTCCAGTCATGTCTGCCACAGCGAGTGGAACAGAGTGGAGAGCAGTGACATGACTGACAAAGAGCAAGTCTTGATTGGAAAAAAAGGAGAAATAAGACAGAATGACAGAGGTGCAGAGAGAAGGTGAAAGAGAAATAAAGAGGCAGAGGACTCTACTCACATTAGAATTGTTTCGTCGTACGATGTCTCTAATGACGATGGACCGATCTTCAAGTTTCAGCTGGAAAAGAAAGAAAGTAAAAAAGATTTGAAAAATGTGAATAAGGCCCTGTTCACACATAAACACATATATACTTCAATTCAGTTTGTTTCATTTATATAGCATTAATAACAGTACAAGTTGTGTAGAACCCAGAGGCTGAAGCCCGCAGAGCAAGGTGACAAGAAACGACTTAACGAGAAGAAACCTTGAACAGAACCCAGCTCATAGAGGGACCGATCTGCTTGAGGCCAGCAGAGCAGAGACCAAGCAGCAGGAGGAAGCAGATCCATTCATACATACGTCTAAATAAAGCCAAAACCACATAATTTGTATTTATGTTTTAAGTCTGCCATAAACCACAACCCTGTATAGCCAAACATGTTCCTCTTCTGTTTTCAGGCTGTTGGCTAGTGTCAAAACTGGCAGAAATTGAAGAAGAAAAAACTAAATTACGCGACTGAACATGTCTGCTGGGTGGAAGTACTTTACTCAGCAGTCAGTAATTTGTGCAAGGTGGATGTTCGATGAGGTGGTAGCAGGAGATCATCATGCAATACTAATAATCAACTTGATTCATCTACAAAAAAGAAAAAGAAAAATATCCATGGAGTCCACTAATGCCGCACAGAAACAACAACTACAGACGGTGTCAAGGAAAAAAATATTACAGAGAGGGTTATGGTGGAGCTTATGGCGTTTTTTTGAGTTACCCTCTCCACCACTGAGTGTTACATAAACTTTGACAGTCTTATTAATTGGACTTAATCCAGTCACACGGTACACACGTGATCTAGTATAGGAGAATACAAGGAAGATAAGAAAAGTCTTCACAAATCTCCAGGAGGGAAATTTTGTTTAAGATTGGATTGGACTAATACTTTATCACTCTATTAAAAGATCGATATCGCATCAGGGTTATCAGATCTTCGTTAGCCAACAGTTTCAGTCACCTCAATGTTAAGATTACTTCACCTGGGAAGGTGCACACTTTGTGTTGCAGAGGGTTTATTTGGCCCATCACCACTATAACTGCCTGAGTTTCATTAATATTCCATGGTTTCTTGTCGCAGTATTACTGCTAGTTTTATCCTGCGTGAGCACCCCCTAAGACAGCTGGGAGGCTTCATCTTGAAGAGATCTTACACCACCAGAAGCTGCTGCCGAGTCTGACAGTGAAACTGGATCATTTTCTAATCATAACACCCTCTCTGCACATCTATATAACTCTGTCATGAAGCCTGGAGCAGAACACAGATCACCAACTACACATAATCCATTCACACGACAACATGACTGCAGCACCCACCTGCGTCCTGTCCCTACATCCAGCCATGAAGACTCAACAAGTCCAATCTGCTGTAATGGCACACTGAGAGCAGATGAATGATTCTGCTGTCTAAACACAGACGTAACTCATCTAGCTGACCAGCAGGAGTCTCTAGTGTGTGTATTCAATACTGAAGGAATCAGCAAACACTTGTTTCACTTTCAATTATTAATCAGCACACATTGAAATCAAACTGTGGATGTGGAATATGGTTTACAGCTCTGGAACAGACAGTCTGAGGGATGGATGGAGCCAAATCTGATCAAAGAGGGAAGAAAACAAGATGCTGGACTTAGCTTGGCTCAGCTGTACTGTAGCTGATGTAGCTACTGTAGGGTATGCAGGCATTTAGAAGGAATATAGCAATGTATTAACAGTACTGAGATCAGATCACAAGTAACCAAATTAAAGTACATGTGTGAACACAGCTAAGAAGCTTTGAGGATACATTGAGATCCTATCATGAATATCACATTTTGAAGTGGTTTGGGTCATTTATAAACACATAATTTTAGCAGTGTCAATACCCTCTTGCACAAGTGGATTTTTGCCTCAATCATTTGCAACATGTATTCCAGGTGTTCCCACACTCCTCATTATCCAGTCATTCATTCAACAACCATTCACACACACCTAATGAGCATCTCTTTGGACAGTGGGAGCAAGCCAGAGTACCTGGAGAGAACCCAGGAACCTTGTTGCTGTGAGGCATCAGTGCTAACCACCACACCACTGTGCCACCCATTGACCCATTCATGTTAATATTGTTCTTGCAGACTGGTCTATAATCACTTTACCTAATAAATGTAGGGGCCTTTAGGGCCATGTACCAGCGATAAAATAGTGCATCTCTACTCAACTTCAAGTAGAGTAGATAACAATGGTCTTTACTCAGAAGAAGTCACATATTAGAATTTAAGTTGGACAGATTATTAATTCAGATGGCTGACATTTCACACATCCAGAAACCTATCTAAACCAAAGAGTCGATCATTAGCTGCGCCACTACTTACTTTTTGGGAAACAAAAAACAACAAATAAAAACACAAGTGACTGTTACTCACATCTGGTGTGATAAAAACAAATGGCAGAGCAAAACAACAAGATACAAAGTGCCTCGGTGGGAGATGTGTTTAATGGCACTGGTTTGTGAGGCATAACAAATAGCAACTAGCACGAGCAAAAGCTCCCAACACAGCTGCACAGACGAAAGCAACAAAACTTCCACAGAAACCTGAGTGTTTCAGGGCTGGAACCCACAGGCTTAACAATAAAGTTTCCTTTCTACTGTAAGTGCTGCTGGAGGTCTTTACTTGTAGCTTAAATAATAGTGTGAACTATAATTACATTCACTGAGTGAGCCACTATAAAACTATGTGGAAATTAGTCATTATATTCACAATCAGTGGCATGTACGTCTAAGGTTTTAATGTACATGCCATTCACCGTTCTAACGTTCTCTGTCGGCAGGAAGTGCTCAGAAAAGCAGCAGCGAACCACCAGCCTCTGAGTTTGAGCTGAGACAGATGGAAGTAGAGGAGGAGAAGCAAAGAGGGTGAAGAAACAAAAAAGAACAACAAGGCACCCTGCTGCATGTTAATTATTTTCTCGGAGGGTGGAGGTGCTTTTTACCCAGATTCCACCAGACTGAGGAAAATCAGAAGTGAAAAACACATAAGTAGATGGTAGGATGGCTGGGGTTTCCATTTGAGTCTATAGAGCTGTATTGTAGAACTGAATATATCTAGTGTACTTTGAATACCAGTACTATTAGTAGCAACAGGTAGTTGATTAATAGAATAGTCTGAAAATGAAAGGTACAGTATATGCAAAGCAAGACCTTTTGGCTGTTATGACATGTAGTAACTAAACAAATGACAAAACCGATAAGATAAGCCAGAATATTATGACCACATAACAAGTGATGTGAATAACACTGATCATCTTATCATGCTGATGTGCTAGAAGCAGGAGAAATAGGCAGGTGGAAGGATTTGAGCAGCTCTTGTGGGGTGTTCCCAGTCACTACCCATCAAAAGTGGCCCAAATCGACAACTGGGTCATGGGTGGCCAGTGGTCGTTGATGCACGTAGGAAGCGGAGGTCTGCACGTGTGTTTGGATCCAACACACAAGCTACTGTGGCTCAGATTGTGGAAAAGGTTCATGGTGGTTCTGATAGAAAGCTGTCAGGACACACAGGACATCGTAGTTTGTTCGTGCATGAGGCTGGTTGCCCATGCTGACCCCTATCCACTGCCTGAAATAGCCTACGATGAGCATGTCAGCATCAGGATTAGACAACTGAAGAAGGTGGCCTAGTCTGATAATTTTCTTTTACATCACCTGGACGTTGCTTACCCCAGTTTAGAGAGAAGGCCAGCAGGGGCAGTGTGATGCTTTGGGAAAGCTCTGCTTACTTTGACACGAACCATCTAGCTAAGCATTGCCGAACAACGAGGCCCCACCATGCAACTATACGGCCTCAAAGGATCTGCTACCAGAGTACCACAACAGAGCCTACAGGAGTCTATGACGCAGCAGGTCAGGACTGGTTTGCTTTTCAGTTTTAAAAGTGCAGTAGCCAACTTTTATAAAACTAACTTTCTGTCATATTTGCTGAAACTGACCCTATGTTCAAGTATAATTGCATGAAGCAGGTCATTAAAAAATGGGCTCCTCTGGCCCCTCCCTGAGCCTGTGGCACGATTTGCAAGACATCCAGTGCTCCACATTCAGATGCAGCAATCAAGGCCAGCGGTTCTCTGCTCGTGCGCAGTATTCCAGGGCCAATATGCACACGCTCTATCGTGCGCAGCTCTACCTTGTAGGGGCTTGGGAGACCGTTTGGGGCTTTAGCGGAAAGGGGGGAGGGACTGAGAAGTTGTCGATGTTCAATTGTTTTGGCTAAGTCCTGGATCTTCACAATCTTGCCTACTGCAAACAACATATGAATTACTTCAGCATTGTAGGACTATTACTACATTTCTCTACTTGGGTTTATTTCATGGCTGTCGTAGTTCAAAATTAAAATTCTTCAAATAAATGATTAAATGATGGAAATATTCTGTAGATCAGGAGATATAACAGTATAAGGCTTAAACACTACTGTCTCGGAGACTGAATGAATGTAAAAACAGAGCATAGCAGCAGACTGATAACCGCATTAACATCTCCCTCATGAACTGTCATCAACAGGCCACATTAGTAAGAACAAACACGCAGGTAGAAATATATCCTGGAAGTCTTATCAGATCTAAAAATAAAATGGTGATCATATTCATAGTTTTTTTCCTATTCCCAAACATCCCGTTGAGGACAGCATGACAAGCACCTGCGAGCCCATCCACACACACACTCCTAGGTCTTTGGCAGCACTTCAGCTTTATCTCACACTGCAATCCTACACCACCGAATGCTGGGAGAGTGCATGTGTATGGAGGGGGGATGCGATCGATGGGTCGCCATGTTCCCTTGTAATCTATTAAGCAGCATCCGTCTCCTCCTCATGTCTCCCCAGCTCAGGGATGGAGCAAACGCGGCGCAGATTTGTCTCCCTTCTCATCTAAAACCTTTTAGCCGAGAGAGGCTCAGACGCACAAACAAGTCTTCATTAATATTCTTTCAGTGCGTCGTGCTGCAGTGCGCTACTGTAGCACCAGATATCCTCGCCACTTCACAAATGTTTAAATCAATAGCGTCGACAGCTCTAGTCACACCCAGGCCCAGACCACACCAGCGCTTTCACACCTATTACAAATGACCAGGGTGTTAAATTGGCTGCTAAAACGTCAGAAATATAACACACTTAACACGTGTAACCGTAATGTTTAATCTACTAGAAACCTTGACACTGGATTATGTCAATTACGCTGTTATTAATCCTGTTACAGAGCAGTAGTGCCTGCACTGAGACTGATTACTCTCAAGGAAGAGGCAAAAGACATAAAAGAGGGAGAATCAGCTGACTGAGAGGGCGAGTTACTTTCTTTCACTGCCTAATCTGATGAAAAGACTGATTTATGAATGAAACCAGTCAGTGTCCAGGTCAGACTCAGACACACCAAGTCAGCATCAAAGAACTACGCAGAATGCGACATTTCTTCATGTTGCCTGCATCTAGACACGCCACAAAGACTACAGCTAGCTGTCAACTAGCACATGTGTTCTGCACCTGCATGGGAGGAAGAAAATCAGGAAACTGAGAGAGCTTCTATTTACGAGGAAGAGCTACAACACTGTCAACACTGAACTGTCCCTTCCTGATTACTGCTGATCAGCTGGTCTACAGTTTATTCCTTCGGGATCATTATGTTGTGAAAATATTTGTGTATTCAAAAGTTAACCAGTCACCCACACCCTTTTCCGTAAGGTGTCCTGATGCGCCACAAAAACTGCTCAAGAATGGCCCAAAAACATGAAAAGTAGACCAAGATGTTCAGCCATCCTCCAGGCTTGCAGAGCACAAACAGTTCAAGTATTTGCGGGACATGCTGGAACAACGAGTTCCCCTTCCCTCAATCCATAGGACCTAATAGTTCCCTGTACTAACGTACACCACAGGACACCCTCAGAAAGCCCGTGTCCTTTCCTAAAGATAACTGTTTTGGAGGCACAAGGGAGACCTACACAATATCACGTTGTGTCTGATGAGTGTAAGCTGAAAAGCCAACCATGCTGGATCGACAGGGCTCCAAGCAGCAGTGAGGGTTGCCCTAAAAAATGTGCCCAGTGGGCCCACACTGCAAATTGCTCCAGCATCAACTTGGTATATTATATTCATTATAGTTTCTTAAAGACAAAGAACTAATGCAACTCTAGCTGAGGGTGATGTGAAACACAGATCAGGTGCTTACATACCCTGAGATCTGAAATTCTCAAGTCTTTGAAAAGTCATGTTAGGGTTTTAAAATGTGTACTTCATACAGTCTTACATATATGAACTCATTCTTCTCAAGGGGCAGAAAGCATATAGCAACTATTTGTTTTTTGGGGGAGTCCAGTGATTCAGTCATTAAATGAGTCATCACTAAATGCAGCACAGTAGTGATTCTTCTCCTGGTAACTTACAAGCGATGTACACAACTCCTTAAGGCACCATGAAACCAAAGCTCTGTCTCTGCATCACTGCTGCAGAAATGATTTATGCATTCCAAACCTTAGCTGATGAACACTGTAAGCAGTGTATATGAATAATTAAAACTGGACTTAAACATTTCCAGTGGCGTGCTTACTCAGCCGCACGTGACGTATCTGCAACACTGACACTGCTAGGTTGTAACAAAGCAGCTGACTGTTGCTATGGCTCATGTAGTGATGGTGAGAAGAGAGGCGGTTCGGCGGTGGCGAACACAGACAACAAAAAGGGAAAAAAAAAGACGTGCCTGTGTGTGTGTGTGTGGTAGACAACCTTGGCTAAGGTGAAAGGAACGGATTGATTACGAGAATCGATGGAGGACAGCACTTGCTTTGACTTCCCGGCCTAATTAACACGAGTCGCTATTCAGGTGCAGCACAAGGAGGAGGAAGAGGGGGAGAAAGAGACACTGCAGAGCACTGCAGCTCCGGGTCACGCCTGTTCTCTGGCAGACAGTCTTTTCTACCAGTCTTACTGGTGCTTCATGGTCACTGCTATGCTAACAAAATATATGAGCCAAAGAGGAAGCAAAACAAACACAGGTGCATTCAGTAGTAACAGGTGCACATACTGAATGTCTACACACACGTCCCTGCAGTGTATACAAAGCTAACAGGTGAAATGTCACCCTCAGATCCTGCTCATAATCAACCTGATGAAGGTGTAGCATTGTACAGCACTATATCCTGCACTGCATTCAGCACTTCTGCATTTAGTCTAAAGGGAACTATATTTCTATTATATCTGTAGAGTTTTGAGGAAATTGAAGTCTTCACCAAGGAGACACAAACAAACTCCAACAGAGCGATGCCTTCCAGTAAAGTGATGCTTGAGTTACTACGGAAAACAGAGGTATGGCACTTTTCACTTTTCAGTCTCCAGTAAAAACATAATAAAAATCTGTATTAACCAGGCTCAAGATAAGCAGTTTTATGTCTGTGGTATTGTTTTGTTGCATGCAACAGGTTGACAAACCTGTTAAACAAAAGAAAAAAATATAACTTCTTCATTCCCAAAAACTGGTCTAATCAGTCTTTCTGTGGCTGAACTGCAGGCCTGCCAAAGCTGGCTGCAGGAAACACATCAGTAGCCATTGAGGTGAATGTCATATGAGTGAATACTGGTGGGTATGTTTAGTTTTCATTCTCTTACAGGTAGGCCAAACTGTGAGGGGAGTGAAAAAGATACCAAACATCCTCAGAGGGCTCTGCACTGGGGGCCATATTTATTTTTGTATAATCTGATTGAAAGGGTTTGTTGGGTTTAACTGATCTATGGTCTGATTAAAGGCACCAGACTCACAGGAGACTGGAGCTGCTGGTTGGCTGCTGTGACATGACCTAAATGCAACTTAGTGGGCTTACATACAGAGAGCAACTAGTAGCAACCTGGTAAAATGAATGTAAAGCAACAGTAATAATAGCAAGTTTGTAGCGCTGACAGGCAAAGAAAGAAGTGGGACGGGAAGTGGGCGGGTACAAAGCCGTACTCACCTCAACTTAGAAGTGATGCCATGGAGGCAATGACAAATGGGAGGGACTGGTCCAGCTGTTCGACCTACGGCGTAAATACAGCTTCGCTGAAGGTAAATGCAAGCCACAGCCTTGCTCTCTACCTCCAACTTCACCGTGCCTATAGAGAACTTTCGGCCTTTCAGGCAGTAAACCCACATGAAGGTATTTTCTTGTCAAGACCTAGCCCCATTCACACACAACTAATATCTTCATGCTCTTGGAAATGTTTAAGCTGGGAAATACACAAGGTCACCTGCTCAACAAAGGCTTAGAAAGTCCACTACTGACCAAATGTCAGCTACAAAACGACAGGGAAAGAGCACACTGCTTTATATGGACAGGGTCTGACACTTAAAGTGAGATTTCTTCCCTACGTTCTTCCCTGGACGTAAACACAATTCATAAAAGTAAACTTGTAATTACAGAAAACTGTATGCTTCTATGAATCCAATACTTTTCAGAAACCTCTCGCACCATTGGTCAGGAGAACTACTCTGTCACAGCTTCCTGATTGGCTAACCTGATGCTGCACTTCCTAAACAAAATGGACCCTGGAGCTAGACAATGACTGAGCAAGAATGGATCTGACTTATTTATCTTACCCCAATAACATGTTCTAAAGATTAGATGATAAACAGTTGAATCGTCAATGAACCTTTCTCCCTGCTGCAGGACAGTGCAGTCTGACTGAAACCTATTGATTGAAACACATAGGAGGGGTGCACGGCTCTATTAAACAGAGAGCAGGCACGAGGCCTTTTACCCACGGAGACCACAGGGGAATGATGAGAGGACTAAAAGCATTAAGAGATTATCTATTATAGAGCAAACTCCTTATTGTGTAATTTGAGAGACCAAATGAAAAGAACAAATGGAAAAAGCTAGAAGGAAATAAAGATACGGGAAAGTGGGGAGGGCCCTGAAAGACTGACACAATAGGATGAGGCATGAACAATAGGATGAGGGTGAAGGATGCGGCATCTCAAGAGAGTCAGCCACAGAGATGAATATACAGATGGAAAAAAAGTCAGGGGCGGATGATGGCGAAGGTGAAAAGGATGCAAGAAGAGGCAGACAGGGTGCGACGAGGGAAAAAAAAATAAATGAAGATGAGCAGGGAACGAGGTACACAGGAGACAGGAGCCAGCCCAACAAGTGTGAGATCGAGACCGTACCCAGGAGAGAGGCAGAGAGTGAGGAAACAAGAAAAGCAAGAGCCAGAAATAGACGAGAGCGCTGCAAATACAGCAGATAGTGAGATAGAAAAAGAGGGGTGGGAAGGGTAGAGAGACAGAGAGAGAGAGATAGAGAGAGAGAGAGCAGACTGTCTCCCCACTGGGCAGGGCCAATACTGCAGAGGAAAAGGGGAGGATAGGATGAAGAAGAAAAGAGAGAGAGACAGAGAGTGAGATGATGTAGGCTCCAACAGCAAGTGATTTCAGAGTATCTATTCCTGTATGCATGTGTGTGTGTGTGTGTGTGTGCGTGCGTGTGTGTGCGCGAAAGAGGGCATCAAATGAGATCCATTATCTCAGGAGCTGAACAACCATCCAGTCAGCACCACATTACGTCAACATTCTCCAACACTGGTCCGCTGGGACACCGAGGGAGGTGAGGAAGGTGAGGAAGGTTGGGGAGGTGGGTGGAGGAGAGAGAATGAGAGAGGGAGAGAGTTCCAGGGTGGGTTAAGAGGGGAGGAAATAGTGGGGGGAGGATGAGAAAGAAATACTAGAAGGTTGGAGAGAGATGGAGAGGATGGGACAGAGGAAAAGGTGGACGGGGGCGATAAAGGAGCAGGGAGGAAGAGACTGAGGGAGGAGCAAATGAAGGAAAAAGGGAGGAGAGGTGAAGGCTGAAGGGATGGAGGCTATGGAGGGTGTGTTATTTTGAGCCATGTCATGAGGTTTACAGTAAATCCGAGCAGCTGATATCACCCTTCTAGCAGTAATTACAAGAGGTACAAGAGGGAATTTATTGGCAGGCTTGGATATGTCCGACATGGTGTCGCAGATGTTTATCAGTCAACAAAGGCAATATGATCCACTACAGCCACAAAAAAAAAAAAAAAAAAGCCTTAAGTTGAGGCAACAAGAAATATCTGGACTGCCAAGAAGGAAAGGAGGATAGCAGAACAGAGAGGACTGAGAAAGTAAGAAGCCCACAGAGGCCACGGCAGTTTAACAGCCCATTTCACAGTCTCACTAGCCTCACTCTAAAAACCCTCACACCTGAGGAGGGAGGCTAAAAGGTGCAGGATGGATTTCGTGTCCCTCCACTGTTAGGACATCGTCACCTGCTGAGAATGCCCATCACCTCCTAGACGTCCTGGCAGCGGGTGTTTAGTGAACCGAGGCATAGGAACTAGGAATAAGGTGACGGAATTGCATATGCATGTGTGTTTCAACCAAGAAATACAATCTGGATAATCCTCCAACCAATCAGAGCCATTGTGTTTTGAACAAATTCAACCACATCCCCACTCAGATGACGTGTATGACTGTGTCACGGTTACTCTTCTGTACATCGCCTCAGAAAGACTGCCTGAATGATTTGATTGGACCAGCAGAACCTCGCCAGAGTCTCTGATGCTCCACATGAAGATGAGCTGGATACTTGACGACCAAGCAGCAACCTGTGCTGAAAAATGCTGAGGCTGGCTCCAAAAGCAGGTTAAGGTTTTTTTACTTTTATTCATTTAATTTATATCAAGGCTTACAGTGAAGCATAATTAAGGGCCTGCCTGCTTTCAGTGAAAAGCAGGTGTCCTCAAAGGTTTCTGAGCTATCTGCCTACGTGTCACTAACACTTTCTGAATGGTTAATTCAAAAGCTTAATGGTTAGGTGGGAGGTAGGTGGAGTCAGGCACTACTAAGATGGAGTAGAACAGAGGCAACACACTGGGCAACAAAAACCTCTGTTCAGGAAACCTATGGCTGAATAGTAGACAAAGCATCAACCAGTGTTAGTGACCGTGTATAGAGAGGAAGGCTGCAAAGAACTTGAAAGTGAAACAAAAACAACTATGTAAACCAATGGTCTCCAGAGTCTGCTTTGTCTATAGTTTTCCTTATAATACTTTAGTGTAAAACTATACTGAAAGTAGACAAACTACTGCAGGTGCAGGGACATCTGAGGCCCAAACTAAAACCAAACTGGTGTGCTTGTTTATATCTTGCCGTTTAAAGCCTATTTTATACCGATCAACTTTTGAGCTCGAAGAGATGTGACTCGGATACAACGACTGCTCGTCTCGTTTAAAGGAAGATTATAATGCAGTGGATGACAATACCTGGTGCCCTCTCCCTCTAATGGAACTCAGAAGTGCATCTGTTTGACCTCCTAGCACCTGCTCAAAACCATAACCATGGCTCTGCGCCCCAAATCACTATTGGGCGGGCCCTGGCAACAGCCACATGTCCCAGATTACACCAACGTCTGCCAGCTTACCTCGAACACCTGCAAGCAGCTCCCGAGCAAACAGCGCAGAGGGGTGTTAATGCTGCAAATCTGGAGGACGGCGTATGATCTGAACCGCTGTTTCTGACTGTCGTCTACACGCTTCAGAAGAATCACACCAGAGCCAGAATGATTTATTGTCTCACTGTATCCTCATTGCTGATAAAATGCCATGTGCAATGTGGCACACACAGAAGGTGCAGGAAAGTCGACACAGTAAATGGCTTGGGTGTTACTCAGTGTGTTCATACTGAATAAATACGACTGTTGAGCATATGATGAGCATTTAAAATGTGGAGTTGTAGAGCTAGAAGACATAATCATACAGATGCTTTACTAAAGGGCATGCCTTCAACTGTTTGGCAGAATAGATTGAAAGTACTTCTATCAAGAATGAAGTATTTTAGATGCCTGCACAGGAAAGGAAATTTCCAGATAATGAGGAGATGGATGAGAGCTGAGAGAGTAATCTGTGTGACGCAGTGACGAGAATGTAATTCAGAACCCAGCCCTAGCAGGAGAGAGATGTTTCTATTGTGAGGGTCAGCGGGGGTGTGACCACGTTTCTGTAGCAGGATGGATGGGGGCAGGGGGCCGGGCAGGGGGCCGGGCCAGGCTGACAGATGGGAGTCAACCTGCGGTCAGACCGTCCAGCACCTGCCCTCTTCACACCAATTGAATTTTGATGCTGCAACAATAAAAGGTGTGTTGTTCACACACAGATCGGTCTAAAACAATTAACCCAAATAGCTACGGTATAACAGCATGTTTTTACATGTACACAACGGGAGGGAGGGAGTCATACAGCCATGAATATAACCTTTGTCCTACCAAGGCCATTTTAAAGTCCTCTCATCAGTAATGGAAGGTCAGGGTCATCTCATCTGGACCTGGGCCTATAACGGATAAATTAATTCCACAATGTTTTAGGTCGCTAGGGTCAGGAGCCCAGAAACTTGGTGATAAGTAGGTTTCAAAACTGTAAAGACAACGAAGATGATAGGGGAAACTCAGGCCATACTTTTTATTTAATTTGATCAAAATAACAATTATGTTTTTTAAAAAGAACCCTTTCTTTTACTTGAAATGAGGAAGAGACATTCATAAAGTGGAGTTCAATGTGAAAACTTGCAATAAATGTTCCTGAATTCTTAACTCTTGTGGTTAAATCAACTACTTTGGTTCTTCAATGTACATGCACAGTTGAACTGCATTCTCCTGCCTTGTAACTCATTCTGCTCTATTCTGCACTAGCAGCACAGACAGCTGAACAAGTAGTGCCTTTAAAACAAAAACACAAACTCTCCTCATCGTCATGAAAGGCAAAGATAAAAGCAGTAAAACCCCGGGAGTCTCCCTGCTCACTTCATGCAGCAGCACACTCAGCTTGGTTTTATTTATACAGCCCACTATTCTCCACTGTACACGCTTTCCAAGCCATTTACAGCCTATTCCTCCTCTTCCTCACTTTGTGCCTTCATCTCTGTCTGCAGTCCAGTCAGCAGCAGCAGTCAGTCTGGCTGTCATCGTTTTACCACATCAGCCTTCTCCTCGTCCACCTGCTCCACCCACACAAAGGCGGCGGCTGCTGCTGCTGCTGCTGCTGCTGCTGCTGCTGCTGCTGCTTCAGGGGAGGAGATTCTGGTTTGGTCTCACCTCGACCCCTCTGCTCTGACACCATACTCAAATGGACTTGGAGCATTAATTAAAACAGGAACAGCACAGAGGATGGGGCTTGCTGCAGCACCATGCAAACCAGGAGGAACTTTGGGAAGTCTCTCCGAGTTTAACACACAGACACTGACTGCAACAGCTGTTCCCTTGACGCCGCCCAATGCTAGCTACCTGCTGCAGTGCACTTCTGTCCTTGGATGGAAAATTCAAGGTTGTGCAGCAGACACTGTCCTCTGTGTGTTTGGCAATGCTGACAGGGACCTGAAACAGCTAATGACGCAAGGTGTAATGTAAAAAGTTACACTTCTGCTGCCTGGTTTAAGCAACAACGCTAATTAAGCAAGGTTTCAGTTTTCTAAAGCGTTGAACTGAACTGAATTAAAATGACACCGTCAGGAGGATCGTGACAAATAATCAACAACCTCAAACAAAGTCACAGTGCTCTGAAGACAAAATGAACTTCAAAAATCATTTGTCCAAAATATATAACTATACTGTATAACCTATTGCCATGGCAACCAAGGCGATAAAATGCACAAAAGCAGAGGATCACTTGCGACATGTGCTGCATGTTAAAGAACACTCTTCACCACGTAGAGAGGAGCATGCACTAATCAGACACAACATTCAAACCACCAACCAGGGAACTGAACATTATTAATCTCATTACAGCGTAAAGTTCCTGGTAACATGGGTCCTGGCGTTTATGTAGATGTTACTTTGAACATTGTTACAGGCCAAAGGCAACAGTAAGTGGGTGTTCCTAGCATCCTGGTGCTAAATCTTCCTCAAATGAGTGACCCACACACACCGGGCCATCCACATGAGGTAATAAATACATGAAGTGATTCACCACCTTCTTCCATTGCTCCCTGGTCACGTCCTCATGCTCATGTGCCCACCGTAGACGACTTTAGTCGTGGACAGGGATCAGCACTGGCTCACTGCCACATATAAACTGAGATGCTCTCTTTTTTCTATCAAAGTAGTCGTCTTCACTCCTCATGCGCACCTTCACCACCCATGACCCCTCCTTGAACGTCTCTTGACAGGTACTGACCACTGCAGACTAGGAACAGCCCTCAGGAGCTGCTGTTCTAGAGACGCTCTGCCCCAGTTGTCTGATCTTTGTCAAAGTCACTCAGATCCTTTCCCACTTCCATCTTTGAGACTATTGTTCACTTGCTGCCTTATATATCCCACCCACTGACAGGTGCCATGATAACCAGATAATTGCTGTGATTCATTCAGTCATAATGTTATGGCTGATCAGTGTTTAGCCCAAACACAAACATTTACAAGGTCACTTAAGGTCTAGATCTAATTCACACCTACAGGTAATAAATTTAAGGCTTCACCTCAAACACAATACCTTTAATTTCTGAGAGAAATAGAATTTGAATGCAGAAACCAACCAAGACAAAACAAATACAGGTTATTTAATGTGTGTCTTCGTTCTTTTCTGTGTAGAATAAGGAAGTAACTGACCTCAAAAGAAAAAGCTGGGAATTAGATCTGCATGTAACCTGCAACTATTCATCACTGTTCTAAGGTCACTGAGGTAAAAAGAAGTAAAAGCAACCTCTAAATTTATGCCTGAGTCACACAAGTAGCCTTGAAACAGCAGCACATCTGCAGCTCAATACTTCATTGCAGTACATCATATTTTCCATCCTGTCAAATCTCAATCGTTCTCGCAGCAGAAGTGAAGCTTTAGGTCTGCGTCTTAGTTCAGCTATGAAAGGGGGACCCCTCTGCTGTTGCAAGCTGTGCTGCCTCCACTTTCAAAAGCATGGTCGAGATTTCATTATCTGCCTTGCTTCAAAGCAACTGCATAGAATACTTGAATTAGAAGACTGATCCCCTTTGGTTTTTATCAGGATCCCGGGCGGGCACAGTATCTTCTGCCTACTGTATTGTAATATTGTCTGACAGTGGCTGCCGTGGCGAGCGCTCATACCTTATTTGGCCGACAATTAACTGTCATCTAAACTGGTGCTTTTGTGCTGCAGTGGCACTCAAGACCTGAGTCTGTTTTAACAGGGAGGTGATGGATATAAAATCCGGTAAGGACAAGAACATCACTGCCTCTGCACTGTCCCTGACTGTGGAGAGATATAATTGTTTTGTCCTACTAACTAAACACGTCTGTGACAAATATGTACTCATTCCCTGAAAACTGGATCACAGATACATATCCTCTACATTAGACTTAAAAGCACTTGTTCTAATTTGATCCTGGGAGCAGTTTTGCAGTTAATTTTCTATGCGTCCACAATACAGATGTTTCCTCTCCCTAACAGCCGACACCACAAACCGACAATAACTGCACTGAAAGCCCTTTTCCTACTGTAAAAGGTGTTGAACCTCGACGGATGTTGGACGTAACATGTTTAACACTTGTGTTGTTCTATCACTTCTCACACAGACCACCTCCGCAGAGGGCGTGTCTCGTGTGGCAGTTGTCCCACCGATGGCCGTGTCTTTAGGGAGTCTGCAAGATTCAGATAAACGTACTCATCAGCCACAGCTGGTTTCATGCACTTCAACGGGCAAATTAAAAAAAAAAGAAAAGAAGAAGAATCCATGATGGCACAGACACACCAAAACAACCGGCAACAAAGGCCGAGTGGGACGTTGCCTCACGTTGCTTGTGTCAAACACACTGCAGAGACTACAACCAGCTGGCTCACACGCTCTGCACCTCTGTGGAAGGAAATAACTTCAGTGAAAACCATGTTCATATGAGATAAAGGTTCAAAATGACATTATAAAACAGAAAACGTTTGCCTTTTGAATTTTGTCGTTTTGTTTACTTTCGTGAACCAGTGCTTGAGAAGAAAAGCAGAACAGCCAGCTAGAGTGATCTCTTTCACTGATTTTACGCATCATGCTGAACCAACTGAAAACCAGCTGACAAGGGTACGACTTGTGCCAACGGTACACACGCACACAGCAAAAACAAGGGCCACAGACGCTCACCAACCCCCCGACACCAGAAAACGGACGACCCTCGGCTTCATGCGCCGCGGCCCTTTGGCTAACCATCTTGGCTCTGTATAATTTATGTCTGATGGTTGCTGCTGTGCTCGCTAAACCCTTAAATTGCTGCAAAAATGAAATTTTAAGTCTAAGTCTGACAATTGTGACAGACTTTAAGCATCCGTTTTCCTTCCACTAATCACTTCTTAGCTGCAGCAGACTACATTTTGAGCAAGAGATGCACCTTTGCATACTGCAGGAAGTAATCATGAATTATTGATCAGAATCTAAAATCATGCTGTCAGGATATACGCAGGAAATAAGACAGTGCCTGAGATAAGCAGAGAATTCATGGCAAAAAAAAAAAAGCAAACCAGAAAAAAACAAAAAACAATTAAATCCATACCATTCACACTAGCACACACTAGATCATGTGGGGACACAGCATTAACAGTCCACGTGGTGCGTCAGCCTCAGCGGTATTGTTTAAGGGACGTGCCGTTGGGCCTTTGTTCCAACAGACGCTGAATGACAATCACACCAGAACTTTACTCATTTAACAAAAAAAGACAATGCGAGGTAACAGTGAGTCCTAAAATACGTTTCTTCTGGTCTAATCTCTGAAATTAGCCTTTATGGGCCTGTTCCAGACCCGTCCTCCTTTAAACCCTATGACCCTTTCCACAAAGCCCAGGAGAAATCTAGAGAAGCCCCAGAGAATGAACATGACAGCAGGTTTCCCATTCCTTCACCAATTACTCTTGAATTGATTATTTGATTGTTTTCTGAGAGAGACAGCGACTAATGGACTTTGAAGATGGAACTGCGACGTCTGGGAAAGTAAGGCATTACAACGGTATCTTCTTTTCTTCTTTTTTTGTGGTGAAATGGTGACTTGAAAGTTGAACACAGCTCTAATTATTTAAGCCTCTCATATTCCAGGAATGAAATCAAAGATACCTCATGAATGAGTATGATGTGGCACCTCAACGAAGACACAGATTAACTAGTGTATGTACTCTATATCCCTTTAGTCCCTGAGTAAATGGGTTTATCGCGTCACGGAGGAGGTTTTGACCAGTGCTGTGTGAACTCTGGCCAACCAAACCTTAGTAGCACCATCAGCTGCAACTGGAGGATGTCAGGTGAACTATCAATTTACAGACTCAATGTCTCCACCCACTAATAAACTCATCCATCAGGAGCGTGGATAAAGTAACTCAGGTTGTGTCATTATGTAGTTTATGTCCTGCAAGTAAAAGTATAATGCTGATTTAGATAACATTCACAATCAGTATTAGGACTGACTTTAAAAAGCCAAGGCTCAAAAGCCATCGTGGAAAATATGTAAAATAACCAGCTCACAAATAACTTATGACCTTTCCATGAATCAGTATATATATTTTTAATAAATTATTTAAAAAGATTTCTGGTTTCTGTTTCTCAGTTGAGGATATATGTCGATCTGTGATGTATTTTGGACAGTCTGTTGAGAAAATTAAACCTTTGTTGGCATTTCTGAACACGAATATCAAAATTAGTCGATTATTTGACTAACCAAGCTTCCTCATCCTTATCTGCATCAGGTCTCTCTCCACAGTGACTATAAAAGGGATGCAGCTTTATTTGAGATACGGGACTAAGAGGCTTTTTAAATAATAAAGGTTATTCTTTTCCATACAACACTTGGTTTGAGGCCAGGGCACACCCTGCTGAGGAACTATACTGAGTCGAGGATGAGCTAATCAATGGGCTCCAAACACTGACCTGCCAAAACCTCTTCACCCACACACAGACAGCTGCTACCCGGCCAGTCAGTCGGTTAATGGGGAGTAGTAGCGGCTAGCTGGATGCAGTCAGGTGGAACAAGCCCTGTGTATCCTGCCAGGACATGTTCAGCAACATGAGGCAGAGAGCTAAACTGCTAGCTAGCATGTGTGCTTGAATGCTAGCCAATTAGCCAGCTAGGTTGGACGTTTTAGGCAGATGGATTAGGTGAACCTTATCCCTGACCGGCTAACAGGTCGACTTATATCCTCCAAAAACACAAAGCGACTCCAGCCCCCAATGTCAGCCTGACATAATCATTCAGCGTCAGTGTCAACACATTAGCCGGTGTGTGGTACCTTTGTCTCCCTGATGTCCTGCTTTCCTCCTTCAGGGTACCACTGGACGCGGACAAATCCCCTACCGAGAGGCCGACTTGGGGTGTCAGCGGCGCTCTCAGTGTCCGACCCACCCGGGATCCCTCGCCCTCCTCCTCCGCCGCCACCTCCTTCTCCGCCACCACCACCGCCTCTCCCTCCGCCATCGTCGAGGTCCGAGTCTGAGTTAAAATCCTCCTCGCCGTGGATCATCCGTACGAGGCCAAACCGGACTGAGCCGCGATACCGTCCGGAGACCAAGTCGTGGGAGAAGAGCAACCGCTGGGAGCCGTCCGCTGTGGGAGAGAGAGCCATGGATGGAGGCTCCGAGCACGGGCTCGCTGTGGGAGAGAGGCCCGGTGTCGGTGATATTGCCGTCGCTGCTGCGTCCGTTGTGGCCGCCGCATCCGATGCTACGGGCTCCGCCATCGCTGCTGTTGTCAGGGAGTGATGCTAGAGCGCGAGGATGACGGTGGAATGAAAAAAGCTGTAACCTGGAAGCAGCACGTGTTTACGTAGTGACGGACGGTTACGTTACCAGCGCAGTGTGGGAGCGTCATCACGCACTGCCGCCTGTGGCCGGTGAGGGGCGCTGTGAGCCAGAACCAGAGAAAACTTCTTTACTATTGTTGAAAAATAACTGAATCAGAGAGCAATGAACTGTATGAAACTGTATTGCATTGCAAAACTATTGTTATTAATGAGTAAACAGGCATTTACTTAATTAGTATTTTATAATACTGATAAATATTCATGTTAAATTCTCATATATTATAATCTAATAAATACATCCACTTGCCAGTTCATAATGAACCCTGGTGAAAATGAATGCATTCTAATATAACTAGAAATATATAATATCCACCAGATCCCCATTTATGACTCAGTTTATGTTGAAATGGTGTAAAAAGAAAAAAAGAAAAAAAAAAGTTAATTCAACTGTAAGATCATTGTGGAGGATGTCGTTTGCGATGCGTTGTTTCTGTTATATAACTGTTTTATAACTCCTAAGATAAAGAAATAAAACCTTTAGATGGCTACCTATTGACATAATATTGCAATGAGAACCATAAACCCCCTTAAATCTATAAAGGCCATTCTGTGCATTGACAACCCTCCACAGCTCTCCTCAGATGATCCCAATTATCACATTTTACTGGTTTGGACGGGGGAAAGGAACATGGATGTCTTTGTCTGGGGCCACAGAACCCCTCATCGCCACTGTATGTGTTAACGTTAGATCAATAATCACTTCAGAGCTAGATGGATTTTCCTTCACTATATTTGTTGTGTTTGCAGGGAGTGGGAACTTATGAGGAAATCTCTTCTGCTCAGCTGACCAGCTGACTTAAAATCAAGACGAATGAGTCATGAGGGTCTGCTGATTTGGCTGACCTGATGTCTGTCACACACGTCATTGCCATCCTATTGGGCCCTGGCTTAATTACTTCTTCTGCAAAAACTTTTCCCTGATGCATATCTGTAGACCAATTCTTTTTTACCATTTTTGATGTAAATGTCATGCTTGGGAGAATGTGAATAGCAGTTTGCTCATTGAATCAGAATCATCACAGAACTGACCTCAGTATGGTCTTCATCTTCAGACACATTCTCCTCTATTTCACTGACATGGCTGTCACCTGTCTGTGTCGACATTGCACAGTGCAATGTTGGTAGGACTCCTGTTTTTACCCTTTCCCTGTCAAGTGTCCACGCAATGTTTGCCCATGGTAACAGGAAAGGATCTCACACTTTACAGAGGGAGTGTGTATGTGTGTTTTTGTGTGTTGGACTGAGGTGAAATATGAAGTTTCATACATCTTTTGCAATGCCAGTGTTAACCCTTATTTCTGCTTATTTTAAAGTACACTGTATTTATACCTTTTAATGTATATCTTATTTAATTTAATATCTTAATCTCTAATTTGAATTCAGTGGCAGTTCTGGCTATTTATCATGATTTGGCTGCAATAAAGGAAATTAGTGAATAAACATTCACACTGAATTTTATCTAAACAACAAGATATTCTTGTCTTTTGAATAAGTTATCTTTAATTTGGGTTTATTTTGTGAATTAAAAACCCCTTGTTCAGCTGCATATGAACACTGATTGGATACCTTCTCACATTTAAAAAGTAATTCTAGATAATTTGTAGTTTCGTAATGAGTTCATAGTAAGTGCTACTGCATTTGGGTTTTCTTTTATTTTTTAAAAAGAGTTTGTTATGTTTGGTGGGAATTCTTCACATGCAGATTATTTAACCTTGAAGAGGTGACAAACAATGTAATCCTCTTAGAGATCTGGAAAATAAAGCGCGGAAAATATCCTGAACTCGACTTAAAGGGACGATGGAAAGTCTCCTTGAGAGAAATCACATGAAGAGCGGTAAGTCGAGTCCTTAAGATGACCCACTTAAACAACAGAGAACCCGAGAACCGCTCCTCTCCATGAGACAACATTAATTGTCATTGACACGGTGATGGTTTACAAGTCAGAATCATTCAGCCTAACCCAGGGGAGCCTGTTAACTGAATGATATAGGCTACCTGACATTGGTCCTGACAGCAGCATGGTGGGAATGTGTCGTTGCGGGAGCTCCAACACATGATCAGTAAAATCCAAATCTGCTGCGGGTCTGATGGTGGCACGACGAGGATAATTCTCAACACACGGACAGCCCTCTTGACCCCGAGTAAATATGTTTATTGTTCAGATTCCTCACAGGGAAAGGAGGGTTTGGTCATCAGCTCTCCTTGGGATTAGAAACAACCAGCCTGCGCGCCGGTATAAATACCCACGCTGCGCCACTCTCAGCTCACACACTCGGACGGACCTGTTACGCACGAAGCAGACTCGTGTTGAAAGTTAGAGAAGTTGGCGTTAAAGGAGACGTCCTCAAGGGGTCAGATAATACGATTTCAGCGGAGGATCTTTTCATCTAGTCTGAACATTTCTTCTGAGGCCATGTCGGTGATGAGCGCACTGCCTTTCATGAAGCCGCTCCACATGCGCTCTCCGGTGCCGCGGGGCCGCCGCCACACGCTACCCGCCAGCGAGTTCCGCTCCCTCAGCCCGGAGGATGCCATCAGCGTGTTCGAGATAGAGAGAGAGGGTAAGCACCTGCTTTATACTTTACTGACTTATATCTCTGGAGCTGGAGCTGTCTACCTTTAGCTTAGGTCGTTACGCACATAAGAGTTCACTCATTCAGACACACACGGCCTCCACACAACAGACAACAATACTTACATTTATGGGATGTGATGGGAAGAGCACTAGAAACTTGGCTTACAAGTGATTTGATTCTTCGCTTTTCCCTCCACAATTTCAATATTTTTACACCACACTAAATATATTACCTAAACACAGCCTGTTGTTTTCCTTGACTCTACTCCTCCTTCTCCTCCCCACTCAGCGTTCATCTCGGTGTCCGGTGAGTGTCCCCTCCACCTGGACGAGGTGCGTCACTTCCTCACCCTGTGTCCTGAGCTGTCTCTTGGCTGGTTCGAGGAGGGACGGCTGGTGGCCTTCATCATTGGCTCACTGTGGGACCAGGAGAGGCTTACCACGGTGAGAAAGAGCACAGGACACATGGACAGTGACTGGCAAAGAAAACACACGACTAGGTTTAAAGCAGATTATCAGATGAGATGAGAAGCACATTTTTGCTGACATGTGGTCATAAATTCAGATTCTTGTGAGGATAAACACCACACAGATCCACTTAAATAGAGATATACAGACAGTTGGCAGTGAGCTTCATTGTAATGGCCACTAATTCAAAGGCTAACAGAAGATAAAGGTGCAGAGAGACCAAGAGAATTTTCTTTGTTTCCTGCTTTATTGAAATGTTTTACTGCAGTACTAATCTTAACTGAAATCATGGCGAGGCAAACATTACATTAATATGTGGTGAAATACAGAGTGCCATGCTTAGACTTTATGTGTTATAAAGAAGAAGAAGTGCAAAAATGTACCAAAATTAGAAAAGAAGTAAAAGAATTGTAAATCAGCTTGGTGTAAAGGATTCACAGAGAGCAATGTACTGGTTCTGAGAATAAACAAAAAGGTCATAGGTCATATATACATGTGTCTTTCAGATTATTCACTTTGAAGCTAGATACATTCCTAAACAAAAAGCAGCTGATAAAATATGTTTGATAGACAACACAATTTAATAGTAAATGAAGAAGTTCCTGCATGTTTCGGCTGAAGAAAGTGGCGGTTCTGCTGCAGAGCGTTTATCTTTGATACTTTACAGTTGGTTTATAACACCTCGGTGCTTCTCAGCAGGATAGTGATTGCAGCATTGGTCATGCTTTTCTACATCTTTAATGCTCTCTGGCTTCTTGCTGCTGCTTTAATTGTTTCTGCAGAAGCCCAGGCATCCCAGCAACACAGCATTTACTTGTTCTTACGGCTTTTCTCTTGCTCTGTGTTGTGCAGGACGCCCTGACTCTCCATAAGCCTCTTGGCAGCACCGTCCACATCCACGTCCTGGCTGTCCACCGGACCTTCCGCCAGCAGGGCAAAGGCTCCATCCTGATGTGGCGCTACCTGCAGTACCTCCGCTGCCTGCCCTACGTCCGCCGCGCCGTGCTCATGTGCGAGGACTTTCTGGTTCCCTTCTACCAAAAGTCAGGCTTCAAGCCGCAGGGCCCCAGCAAGATCACAGTGGGGCCCCTTGCTTTCATCGAGATGTTCTATCCAGTCAGGGGCCACGCCTTCATGCGACGTAACAGCGGCTGTTGAAGATGGAGAGGCGCTGATGTGGATTTTACCTGGCTATCAGCAGCAGAGGGACCTGTTCCCTGGAAACAGGAAACGCAACTTGAGGAGTTGTGCTGTGAGCAGGCAACCATTGCGGCGTTTGTGTTCAAACTTGGTCAGCAGGCTGTGAGACGTGAAGTCTGAGTGAGAGCCAGAAACAAAGAGCTGCCATCAGCTGCTTGGAGAAGATGTCTGAAACTAAAAGGAGAATTGTTTTTTAGTGTCAGTAACATGAAAGTCCAAATACATAGCATTGTTTTTGTATAAAACTATTTTAATTTAAATTTTTAATAAATGCTGGACATTTATTGATAGTATTGAATAGAAGGCAGCTGCCTTGTTCCTTACATGAATCTCTAAGAAGCCATTTAAGTGTTAATAAGTAATAATGAAAACCAATATCTATATATGATAATTGTCTTTAATAGCAGCTTTAGATGTTTTTGTATGTTACACTTTGCATAACTACAGTAATATGCCAAAGTTAATAAGTTAACTTTCAGTAACTATGGACTAAGCTACAAAGGGGATATGGGCAGCGTATTAACTCCAACATGCTCTTGTGTATAGTTTTATACTGAGGTTTAAGTCATCAGGGGATAGTAAAGCTGTAAGGCGTGTACATGTCTCTTGAAGATGCTGTAGCCTTTCATAGAATACAGCTGAGTTTTTCATTTGACTATAAGAGTGTATCACTAGAAGTATACCTGCTCCTTGAGTCTCCTCTCACTGTCACCCTGAAGACAGTCACCACCTTTGCCTCCTACAGTCTTGAATCAAGACGAATACATTTTTTTTATTCAACTGTTTTGTTCTTCAAGTAATAAAAGTTATATTTTCAAACTTGTTCGCTTTAGTATTGCCTCACTCATAAGTATAACAGCAGCTACGTTAGTAACCGCTGGGAAAATGTCACCACGAGGTGCGTATATTGGACGTTCTGGAGCTGTTGCCTGTAAAATTTTCCTTTTGGGAGAAAATAAAATAAAATGACGTAATTAATAACACAGCAAACAAAATTTTACAAACCGGAAATGAATCTTCTCAGACATACATACTTCATTGTTACTGGAGTGGCATTTATTTGGACTGCTTTATTACACAAATATTTTCACACATAAAACTGAACAGTAACTTGGCATTGATTTTAAATGTATTTCATTAAATAGAAAAAAAAGGGTGATATTATTTGGTCCCAATGCAAACAGAGCAGTGTGGGTGCTGTAGTCTTGACAGTGGATGTGGGTTGTTGTGATACACTTCCTCACATGTTAAAAGGCACAGTAAAGAGATTTCCTAAAAAAGGTGGACGTCCTAGTTCATACGCACTATCGTACAGGGGAAGAGTCATGTGGCTGCTGCCGTCTAACACAGCGTTGTTCGATTAAAAGAATTATCCAACACCATTCTGTGAGTTGTGTTTTCAAAAAACAAGACGATCGGTGAGTCAGACCCACAGGCTAACTCACATAATCTCATAACACACTTAAACTCACGTAATCCTGCACACAACAGTGAGCCATTACCGTGGCTTTACTAACAGCTGGAGCCAACACATGCCAGAATTCTGAACAACAACCAAAGCACAGGGTGTGAGAAATGTTTCACTTCAAATGTTAGGAAATATTCAGGTGCTGTTCAGATCATGTATGAACATCCGTCCTGAGTGATCCCATTACAAGTGGCCAGCTTCAAGCTCTAGTGTGAACACAACCAAGATAAAGTGAGGACACATTTGACTTCTGATCACTCAGATTTGATTTGGAGATGGTGTTGTCCACATGTGAATACAGAGCGCGTCCCGTGTCAATATTGATGGACAACCTATTCAACTGATGTCCTCCTGCATGAGGGGAAACACACACACACAATCAGACACACGAAACCATGCCATTTATGTTCCTTAAACAGCGGTATGTAGAGATCCATTGTTCTGATGCATCACCTGTTTGTGCAATATTCTACTGCACCCCAAAAGATGTGTATATCCATACACAGCGAGGAACTGTGATCAGATCTGAAGTGGTGGCTCAAACCCACATGTGGAGACGCATCTTACACTTAAAGTGTCAAACACACTTACCTAAAGCTGGTCACTTAAGAGCTGATCACTCAGGACGCATGCTAATACCAGGTCTGAAAAGGACCTGTGTTACACTAATCACATTGGCAGGGACCCATTCAAACGGCAACAACTACTGAGGGTCATGGAACACAGCGCAGGTATAACAGCTCAGGTATGACAACAATTACAGACAAAAAATGTGTGCAAATAAACTGTATATGACAAGATTTCATCTTGTTTTTAAACTGTCTGAAACCATATGTACTGTTAACTACTACAAACTGTAAATGGTTAAAAAAAAGTTTAGATGCAAAATACAAATCTTTTAAAGCAGATGCACACAAATGAAGTGATGTCATTCTATGAATTCTTCTCAAAAAGTCAAAAAATACAGTACAAAACTTGCTTTCACCCAACAAAAAGCCTGCAGAGATATTACTCCTAGAATAAATATTATGTTCATTATTTCTTTCAGAGTATATGTAGAAAATGGTTGAGGCACTGCTGTGTTATCAGATACTTTGTTGTGGAATTGACATACTGAAAACTGACTGTGAACAGGTACGTACAGGTGAGCACATAAAAGACGCATGTGAAATTCCTTTGGTAGGTTGTGATTAGAAACATATTTGTTATTAAATAAGTTGATAAGAAGCAGTATGCACAAGTACACTGAGGAATCTTTGTAAAATGGCATAGTTGGTTTAAGGCAGCAAGTGGATACGGATAGAAATCTCACCTTAGCTGACCCCTGATATTTCACTTAAAGTATTCCAGCTGCACAATTAATACTTGGAACTTACAGTAATATTACCTTTGCCGTACCATTTCATTGCTGCAAAGGATACTGTCATGCCAAGTGTACGTACACATACTATGAGCAGAGATAACAGAACATCTTTAAACTGTAAAAATATTCCTCATTGTTTTAAAAAAGCAGCATAACCAATCGACTGCTTTCGTAGTGTTAAATCCAGTAATTACTGTAGGAAGCATCTGATGTAGCACAGCTCACAAAAGGTCATCAATAACCCTATACATCTCTGCTGATTGTCGTCCATCAACTTAAAGGTTGCTCCTTCTGTCAATTATTATCTTCAGGTCCGTCCAGTTCTATGCAGTTTTAAAGTCCTGAGTATCTTTTACTGTCTTCTGATTCTGAGGATTTGTTTCCCAGGCAGTAAGTTAATATGAAAGGTTGTACCAGACTTGGTTAAGCAGTTTATGGAAGTAAGCAAATCAGCAGACTGTTGAGACCAGACGTTTCCTGTCCCATTCCTGTGGACTTCAAACAGATCCCTTACAAGGAAATCAAAACCTTGCCAATTTCTTAAGGGGCCGCAGAGATGACCATGTCATCAGCTACAATGTGGCAGACCAGGCACTGTACAGGCGCTGTGGTCCTCTCAGACCCTCCTGTAGCCTGGAGACTAGTGCACCACATGTTCAATGTTATGGTCTATATCATAATTCTCACAAAACTTGTTTGTGAAGGGCAGGCAGGTGAGGTGCTCCAGCCAGTGCCAGTTAATCGGGTAAATATAAAACCAAACAGCGAGCGAGGAGGTCAGTCCAATGTAGGCCACCAATGAGACACCAATGAGGATGCGTTTCCGGTACTTGTCAAATGTCCCGAAGGTCACGTAGGGCAGGAAGGCAAATGAAAGCAGCAAGCCGCTGAGGAAACCAAAGATGTGGGCGATGTTGTCAATCCATGGCAGAAGGCCGCACAGGAAGAGGAAGAGGACAATGCCCAAAAGTTTGAGAAAGGCCTTCCATGGCTTCTCCAGCATCTGCCAACCTTGAAAGAGCTCAACAAACAGGCAAGCAAGGAGTCCAAACTGAGAGCCTGCTGGACCCACCTGGAGGGAGAGGGAGAAAGAACAGGTCTGAGATGATCACACAACTACAAACAAAACAATAACTGCAATTCAGTTGGTTCTAGTCTGGACAGGAGGTTCTTGCAAAGTATATACCCACTTAAAGCACTCTCCCCTCACTGAACATATGAGATCTACAATACAAAAAGCTGTGTCGGGCAGTTGATAAGCAACAGTGATCCCAGTTTATATTTCATTGTTGCTGCTAATCGGATCTTTAATGGTGGCTTTTTTAGCCAATTCAGCACTGTCAATCAGCACTGGAAAAAGTTAGTGGGTGAGATCACTTTGATCAGTGCATGAGAAGATAAACAAGATGGGACAAAAGTGAGCGAAGCATGGACAAGGACAAGGATGTTTCTCTGTCTTTACACCGTCTGATCGTTCAAATACACAAATGTTTTCATAACCTTATCATCACTTAGAGTAAATAAACCGATCAGCATGATTCAGAGAAGGGGAACTCTGTTCAACAGTTTATAGCTTCCTAGCCTCTGAGCTGATAGTACCTCCTCTGGTTTACAATTCAGAATGAAGAATACAGAATACTGCAGGTGTGAAGAGGTCTTTCATGTGGCCAGACCACATGTGCTAGTTGGCTGTAATCTTTGTGGTGTGTTCAAGTTTAACTTTTAGTCCAAACACCGGAGATGTCGTCACAGTTTGACGGTAATTCTTTGACATCAGTCAAACACCTTTAGAAAGCTTACTGGCAGCACAGCGCTTTTAGGTGACTGTATCACCTCTACTTGTTTGGTTACTAATACAGTCCAACACCCAATACAAATAAGAATTACATACATATCTCAAACAAGTGGTAGCCTGTTCTTGACCTCTGAATTGTTAGACACTTCATGGATATGTTCAGGTGTAAACAATGAGAAGCGCTGCTGCCATTAAGGAGTATCGTTGCTATGGGGCTTGGTGGTTTGAAAAAATGATAACCCTTTCTCTAACTTTTCAAGTAGACCAAGTTGTTTTATAAAAATCACCAACATGATTGAGTTGCAGTGAGATTTGTCAGAAAAGAAGCTGATTTACAGGCTTAACATTATGACCATCTTCCTAATATTATGTAGGTCTCCCTTGTGCCTGAAAACAGAGAATAGACATGGGCCTTCTGAGGCTGTCCTGTGGTGTCTGGAAACAGATACTCCACGGATCATCCCACAGATACTTGATCAGTTTGGGATCTAGTGAATTTGGAGGCAAATCAACATCATGTTTTTTAGTTGTTCCTAAAGCATTTCTGTGTGTGTGTGTGTGTGTGTGTGTCAGGCTGCATCCTGCTGGGGATGGTTGCTACCATTAAGGAGTGTCATTGCTATCTTGCTATGGTCTAGGTGGTTGGTACATGTCTAAGTAACATGCACATGAATGCCAGGTCCAAATGTTTCCCAGCAGAACATTACATCACAAGATGGTCAGTGTTATTCACTTCTCCTGTCAGTGGTTTTAATGTTATGGCTGATCAGTGTAAGTAACAATTATTTAAACCAGCTGAACAGGACTGTCACTTAGAGACTTAATCCAGCTTTAAGACATATGAGGGCAACCCATAAACAAGTCCTTTTAGTCAAACTAATAATAGTACTATTTTGATCTAATGTAAAACAGAAACATGTTTTGAGTGACTTTCTGCGTCTTTGTGCAAGTCTTATGAATTTGAATGTACTGTACAGGTTCAGCTGTAGTTACAGTTAGTTACAGGTCCAGATCTGGGGAAGAACTACAGTACTACGCCCAGGTCAAATGGTATAGGTGAGCAGATTAGAGTGACGTCAAGCCTGAGTTTGGAGGCTTGTCCTGGTCAGAGACAGGTGGCTAATCTAGGAAGACATTTAACATCCACAAACAGGAAAAGAGCATGGCATTACACCCACACTCACTTCCCAGACATGCAGGTTGACATAGGCCTGACACGGACCATGGTCACTCACCATTGGCTGAGGTGGATAATACTGGGACTGGCATTAAAGGATGAGGGAGGTCATCTTTGTGAACATATACAATTCAACATTAAACAATGTCAATGTAAATAATGTTTTGAATGTGTGTGTCAGTGAAACTCAGCTATTTTCTTTCTAAAAACAGCAATATCAGACCGTTCTGGTTTCCACATGAATTTGTTCACTGACAAGTAGAGACCCTGTTTCTCTGCTAATAATCAAAGAGGAAATATCAACTGAACTTCAAGGGAACTTTGTTAAAAAGCAGCAGAACTTGTTATTGTTCCCTTGAAGACATTTCACCATAATCCAAACGGCTTCTGTAGTTCTAAATGACCTAAACTTCCCACCAGCCATTCAGAACTGGAGAAGCCACTTAGATTATGGTGAAAGTCTTGATATCTCATTAGTTTCTGACATCTTGATTTCCATGCGTGCTCACACACTTCAACTTTTCTGGGTAGATTCAACACTCTGCTCCACATCTGGTCATTGGAGGACTATCCCTATCAGATATCAAAAGTGGTCAATATTTATGTACTTGGCAACACATTAGCAATGTAACATTAACCTTTTTTTGGTTAATGATATACTGTAAATGAATGCTCAAGTTCAGGGAGGAAGATCTGTTCACACGCTATGTTTCGATTCCTCTACGATTAGTTCCCTTCAGTACATCTGCTTACTCATGATGAGAAAATCACTTTATTCTCCATTTCAGTTATTCTCATCTAATCATTCATTTGCCTGTTGTCTGAGAGACAAATGGCCCCAACTTCCTGTTTTTTAAATTCATCCAGGGCTCCTGTTCGGATCGCCGACATTTGATCTACGGCATCGCTCCTCATTGAAGTCTAACCGCCTATTTGAGTGGTTGTCACTTCCATGAATAGTCTCTTTGTTAAAATACCATTATTGGTATCATTTGTCACATACAGAAAGAAAAAACCTGGTCAACGTAAGAGAAGTCAATAAAATGACAGGCGAGTGATGAGCAGATATGGAGATAATGTGACTTTATGACACTAGTCTCTTTTCAGAAATGCACTTTCTAAACTGTATTCTTTTAAAGCTTTCATGCTTCATTTTCTCATAATGCCCTGACCTTAGTTAATACATTCTTTTTAGGGCTGTCAAAATAAAAGTGTTAACGCGAATGAATCCATCATCATGATTAATTTACAGCGCAGAATGACTCTGAACATCACTGGCAACACATTTCAGTCAGTTTGTCCAAGCAGAGTTACAGTCACGCATGCGCAAATGGAACTGTTAATCCGGACGATGGTAACTCTACTTGGACAAGTTTAGAAATTTTTATTATTTATTTATTTATTATTTTACTGGCAAGAATTACTGTATTATTCCAGTCACAGCTGTCGTTTCCAATCATTTTTCTCAAGCCATGGGGCCCCCTTAACTCAGCGGTTAAAGGATAATCTGTTTAAGACGCTTCTTTAAGTGGATTGACCGCCCTGTGTCGTGATTCGCATGTGCTTCCTCTGGTTATTCCTGGTGTGTGAAGACCTGTGAGCTGGTAGGTGATAAGGAGAGCTGGAGGGAAGGGGGATTTCTGTCTCTCACGTCAGGGTACGTCATGGTACGTCATGCTAAGAGCTACCTTATGTCACAGTAGGAAAATATTGGGTAAAAGCAACTGGGTTCAGCTTATGAAGAGCTACATGAAATGAAGAAGAATGACACATTTCACGTAACTTATTGTTCATGTATTGATGTAAATTTGATATTTGCACCATGTAATATAAACAGCATCGGACACCACTGAAGTTCAAATGCCCTCCACAGCAACTGCCCATCAGATAAAACCTATTTACACACATGTGTAGACAGAAGCATCACCAGACAGGTCTAGTCAGTGCAACAAATGTCTTTGTTTAAAAAATGTAATCCATTCACTAAATACTGTAGCAGTGGCCTTTGTCAACTAGCACAATCGTATTAAGCTAATCTCTTACCGGGGAAATTAGGGTGAACAAATACACAGACATGTCGGTAAAAAGTAGGTAAGTCAGAATGTATTTTACCACATGTTTGGAAATAAATATACGTAAAAACAGGTATCTGAGTTATTGCTCTGACCAGTCAACACTGGTTAGAGCAATTTAAAAGCATCTAAGGTTCAGCAGCCACTTTCCCTCTCTCACTTAATCTAGTGTACCAAGAGGATTGCATCAGTTTTCCATCAGCACGCCCGACAGGACACTATGGAGTGGATTAACTATTGTCCAAATTAAACATATGAAGCTACATCCTGTACAGTGAGGTTACAAATGGACCAGAATATGGCTGTGGCAGCATAAATGATCTTTTTCATGCTTACAGTAACACCTTGCTCCTTGTTCCTGGAGCTCCATGCTTGATTACTGCACACTGTTCAAACACACATACTCTGCTATAACTTCAAACAAACAACACACAATAAGCACGGAGGACGACACTGCTCTCTTCACAGGAAAGAGTCAGCTTCAGGAAAGTGCTCTCACGTGTTGTCGACTTAGGCTCAGTTTCTCTAGGCTTTGCACACTTCCTGCGTCCTTTTAGACCTACTGAGACCACAGCAGCAGGTCTGCTCTAATAATCGCCAGAAGGAGAAACTCTCCTCCAGTAAACGAGTTAAAGTAAGCTGAGGTAAGCCACTGAGGGGCAACAGTAGACAAACAAACTGGTAAACAAAAAATGTAGCAACTATTTTAATGTTATTAAAGCCTGCTGCAATATGAAAGGTTAAAAATGTCTTTGTTCACAGACCAAGCAGCAAACAGGTATAAATAAAATTAACTTGGAAGACAGAAACAGAGCAATGTACAATGTACAAAGTACAACCGGCTGATAATTCAATAGGTGTAAAAAGAGACGTGAAAGCGAAAGAGTGCTTAAGTAATAAATATACACCACATCAGCCACAAACTGCTGACAGGAGAAGTAAATCACAGTGACCATTCTGTGATAATCTACTGTTCTGCTGGGAAATGTCTGGACCTGGCATTCATGTGGATGTTACTTAGACATGTAGCACCCACCTAGACCAGACCAGGCACCCCATAGAGATATGGACTAAAAAATGATCCCGATAATTTCTGCTATTTATCACGGTAACGATAAAAATGATGATAAATAAACACCATTTTAGCCTAATCCTTTTGACTATAGTGTATTGGCAAGTTTCGTCTGTGTTGTTATTTTTATTTTTTTTACCGGAGGCTTTGGATGAAGTCGACGCTGCTTCTTGCGCATTCATTTTCTTCATATTCTGGTTTGAGCTGTGTTTTATTGGTGTTACTGTCCTTTGTATGCACTATTTGTTTGCAAACCTTGCAGGTTGTAAATTGCTCCTCTGCATTAGACTTTTAAAATCAAACCCGTTCCAGATAATGTAGGTGGAGCCTCGTTTAGGAATGAGCTCCTCACTGCCCAGCGTATCTGCTCCGCCTTCCGCTTTGTCAATATGTCTATATTCCACACGTGTTGGGCTGCGAGCGTGCCGCGCACATATATACGTCATCAACAGAAAGTTATAATTTTTATCGCAGGATGACATACAGTGGTATGAAAAAGTTTGGGCACCCTTTTAATCACATTAAATTCAAGACCTGTAGGGATTTGTAGCTGACATGTTGCAGCCCAAAACTGCTTTGATTCGCTTGTGAGACCTTCAATTACAAAGACAGGTAAAACCAATCATGAAAAAGGCTATTTAACAGAGGCAATTGCTGGCTGTGCTTGTCCTAGGCTCCTGGCAACATGGGGGCATCGAAACAACTCTCCACTGACCAAGAAACTAAGATAATTCATTATCATGAATTAGGAGAAGGGTACAAGAAATTATCAAGAAGGTTTGGGATGTCTATTTCCACAGTCAGAAATGTGGTGCAGAAATGGAAGGCCAGAAGAACAGTCATTGTGAAGGAAAGATGTGGTAGGCCAAAAAAAATACTGGAAAGACACAGACAAAGGATGGTTAGAATGATCACAGACAAGCCACAGACCACCTCCAGAGAACTACAAGAACATCTGGCTACTGATGGTGTAGTTGTTCATCGTTCCACAATCCAGCGCACTTTGCAACAGGAAAAGCTCTTTGGAAGGCTGATGCACAAAAAGCCTTTCCTGAGTGTTCGTCACAAGAAGGTGTTTTGTATGGAGGAATGGGCCAAAGTACCACCTGCCAGACTTCAGGGACTTTTCAGTCGTCTACAGGCTGTTCTTGCAGCAAAAGGAGGGTCTATTAAATATTAATGGAATTATTTCTTTGGGGTACCCAAATTTATGCACATGCCTATTTTTGTTTAAATATACATAAAAATGTTTCTGTTGGACCAATGAAAATGATTTCACTACTGAGATGTTTCTGTTTCCATAAGGTATAACATTTGTTAAAATAAAGTTGCTGCTTCAAAAGCTCAGCAAGTGACAAAGTGATGCAATGATTTTCCTAAGGGGTGCCCAAACTTTTTCATACCACTGTATTCTTACCGTGGGGAATGTTTGGAACATCCCTACCACCCTATAGCAATGACACGCCTTGATGGAAGCAGCCATCCCCGGCAGGATGCAGCCTGACACAGACACAGAAACGCTTTAGGAACAACTCAAACAACATGAAGAACAGCCCAAGGTGTTGACCTGGCCTCCAAATTCACTAGATCCAAACTGATCAAGTATCTGTGGGATGATCCACAGAGGCCCCTCCCCTCAACCCATAGGACCCAAAGGCCCCCACTAACAACATTCTGTTACCAGACACCACAGGACACCCTCAGAAGGTCCATGTCCATTCTCTGATTAGTCACAACTGTTTTGGAGGCACAAGGGAGACCTACACAATATTAGGAAGGTCATAATGTTAAGCCTGACTGCTGTAAATCAGCTTCTTTAGGCGGTTCTGACAAATCTCACTGCAACTCAATCATGTTGGTGATTTTCGTAAAACAACTTTTCTTTCTACTCCCGTCACTTGGTCTACTTGAAAAGTTAGAGAAACGGTCATAATGTTTCCAAACCCCCAAACCTGGGAGTGGTTTGGTGCTTTTCCAAGGAACTGTGACCGTTTGTAAACCGGTTTGTAGGGCGACAATAGAAACATTGGGGAAAATATCTATGTCAAACGACAAGAGACTGTGCGCACACTGTGGACATTCTCTGTTTTGTGTTTGTAGCAGTCCATATGCAAAGTATTCATGTAAATATTATTTGGTGTATGCTTGTGTCACACATGGGACTTGTTGAATTTATATTAAAAATCTTCTTATGGACAGCTATCAGTTGGGGAAATTATGCTCACTGAAAAAAAAACAGACTCTCCTTAGAGTATTTAGAAGTGCTGTATTACTGTATGCTTGTAAACAGACAAAAAGCTGTCATGGCTAGGAAAGCTGGTGTTGTTGGCTCAAAGTGAATCTCATTTAGCCCTGCTGCTGTTGTCTTCCTAATGATATATTCCTTCTGATCCAGCTTTGATGCCAGACATACTTGCTAAAAATATTTAGTACTTATGTGTCCTAAGCAGCTGTTTAAATCCAACACTGCGTGTGCAACCTCACTGGTTTGTGTTTGTAGCCACAGATGAATGTGTTTGTGTGAAGAACTTACCTCAGCTCTGTAGGGCAGAAACAGGGCAGAGGCAAGGTTACCCGTGATCCCACTGAAGATATAAATAATGGAGATGCGGACCCAACCAGCCAGCTTCTCCAGGTCTCTTAGTATGGTCATCTGGAACACTACTGACACAACGCAGTGCAAAAGCCTATACACACACACAAACACACACAGATGATTAGGAGTTAGGTTTCAACCTCTGAATTATTTCAAATATGCATTTTAACACGTGAATTGTTTGTCAAGGTCCTCCGGCCTGCATGCTTAGTGGTTTTCAAGGGTTAAACTGAGGGATTTCCCCACTGCTTAGTATTAGCTCTAAGTATTAACAGTGCCCATGTGAGTGAATTGCTCACGAGCACTGAGGCTCATTTAGAAACATTTCGTTAGGTTTGAATCCCCGTGGATGCTGACATAATAAACCCACTCTGATCATTCACAGCAAATGACTGAAACAGCTTACTGACTGTGTGAAAGGCTTAACACACAGCATATTACACCTTCTCGCAAAGCTACTTAATCAATATGAAGCTTGTTATTGCTGCCATTTAAACAGCACACTTGTGGGTATTTGAGATGTTTTAATTGTACAAAAAAACAAAAAAAAAAAACATATAATTATTAGCGTACAAAGGAAAATGAAGTGCATACCCAGCATGGAGGAAGAGAGACAGCCAGAGACGGTAAACCTGATCAGGAACGTCAGGATTAAGGAAGGGCAGCAGACCACACACATCATCCAGACAGTGAACCTGCACAGTCAATACAGTGGTCAGAAATTCACTAACACACCAACATATAAATGTCCATAATGCATGCACACACCCCCTACCTGTGAGCAGAGTGTGGCATCCTCGTGGAAGTAACCATGCATGAAGGCACAGTACTCTCTGGTTGTGATCTCACATCTACAGGATGAACGAGCAAAAGGCAATTCAGTCTTTTTTTTCTTTTTTCTTTTTTTATAAATCAAACTGATATCTGTACATATTTCTCACCTGCCCTTAGTTCCTATGCAGCAAGGCCGTCCTTTGATGGTACAGTCCATGTGTCTGTAGCCTGTGTGGTTCCACTTCTTTGGAAATGTACAGATCTGACGATGGACAAATAATGGACAAATAACACAGACAGGTAAAGTTAATATGTGCCCCAGTCCTCCTCACACACAGAGTAGATAAGAAAAACAAAGACGTTTGATGACAGGTTGTCAAACTGATTTCCAGACTAGTGGGCAGTGTTCCCCTCACCGGCCACTGGGTGATGTCTGTTGGCCACGTATGAGGCTCTGCAGAGGCAGGTTCTTCACACACACTGGTCACAGCGAGCAGCACAGCAAAACAAAGGAAGGCCACATGTCAGTTTTGCAAAAAGTGTCTTATTGATGAAATACTCCAATGTGATTATTTAGTAGAGCCCTCTACGTATATGTAGGGTTACTCTTCACTCTTACTTGGGATCCTGGTGACAAACATTAAGGCTAATGAAGGTGGCCAGCGTCTCCTGTATTTAACACACACAATGACCTTTATTATTTCATAGGATCACAGGGCATAATACGACAAACACATTTGTCATAGAAAAAAGTTTCATGTATCAGGCTCAGCATGTCTGTGCATCTGTGACGAAAAGCTTAACAGGACAGGAAAGAAGCACAGTGTGTGTGTTATGAATAATTAATGACGGTCCAAGTGATTGTATCTTTACAGATCTTTTTAACAGTGCGCTTCATTTGTACTCTGTGTAGGCCTGTTCCCACAATGAAATTTTGTGTCAGTTAAGTTGAAAGTGGTTTTGATGAAGTCATGAAGGTGCAGGATGAATAACATACAGAGCAGTCAGAGCTGAGGGTCTGCACGCATCCAGAGTTGTCATTCTGAACGCAGCAGCCAGACTCTCTTTCAAGGTTTTTGGCATTTTGTATCAGACTGACTATCTGTCTGTCCCGACGGATGCAGGGGGAGAATTTGGCCCCCAGGTGGATCAGATCCTCCTGAAAATTACAATAATAAAAAAAAAGAGATTAATAAACGTGGTAAGACTTTTACTGTGTTGTAAATATGTGTTGTTGCAGTCAAATATGGCTGCACCTTTATATAAATTACAGAATTCTACATTTTTTAAGTGTTGAATGCAGGAACCAAAAGCAACCTGCTTAAAGGCACAGGTTTAGAACTTACTAACTAACAGAAACTTGTGTGTGACTATCAACTAAATATGGGGGAAGAGAAGGTAACACTTGGCGAGAACAACCGTGTGTGTGACAGGAAATGCAGTAAGAGATGAACTGAGAAACTATCAGGGTGTTACTCTGCACCCACAGACACACGTCCAATGTCGGTCTATAATACAGTAGAGCACGGAACTGTAGACCAAAGTCAGTTCAACTATGCCAGTACTGGCTTGGTTCATTTTGATAAGACATTACCTTAGGTAACACTTTCAATGGGGAGAGTGAAAAACTAAGCTCAGCAAGAGACTCACAGAACTAGGACCGATCCAGAAGTTCTCCTGTTGGATGTACTTGACACTCTCATAAATGCCTTTGTTCTTCAGCACCTATTGGGTGACAAAGTGACACGGTTTATCAAGGGTGCTGCTAACTGAATAAAAGGGGTAAGTGTTATAGAAATATATTTTGTTTCTCTTTGTCTTGTTTGTTTGGACAAAAAAAATATAATCAATTCAAAGTTCATTTTTAATATTTCATGTTTTCAGAAATGAAATTAGACAGCTGGGATAGGCTCCAGCAGTGACCCCTAACAGGACTAAACAGGTATAGAAGATGACTGACTGACTGAGAAATGAAATTATCGAGCAGGTTAAAGCGCTTCTGAATTGATCTGAAACCGATTTAGTTCAATGCTCAGCCTCACAAAAGCAATTAGGCTGATTCTTGCACTACAGAGAGCAGGATGATGGTACATACATGCTGAAATGCAAACAAACATGTTACAGATAGAATATTAATTTAAAAAACAACACCATTTTACTCAAAAACAATCTATTTTTACAGTGTACAGTATATCATAGTATGTCCTTTAAACAGATATCTCCCCTCAGATTCTTTTGTGAGAACAATTTGAAAGTTTAGAGCTTTACTCACCAGCTCAGATGTAGAATGTTGTGCAAACCCCACAGGGGCAAAACCATATGTGCAGCAGGACAGCAGAGTGATAACGATATGGACAAATGTGATCCAGTAGGTAAAGTAAGGCCTAAAAACACACAGCACAGAACATCAAGTAAAACAGGTTCATATCGTTTATCATATTATTATTCTCATCATTTTTCTCCAGAGGAGAAATGGCACATTTTACTGGGACATAAGATTTCTTACAAAAATGAAAATGCTACTACTCATTTCCAACCTGTGACTGTGGAAGTCATCCAGCTGCTTCTGGACATTGCTGCTGAGGCTTCGTCGATAGTGTCGGTTTAGCCATTTCCCTACAACTCCCATGCCATACTGACGCTTTTGTTTGTCGAATGCAAAGTGCTTAACTTGGGAGGCAATGCGACGGCCACGGCGAGGATGCCCCTTTTCGGGTGCTGCGGTTGGTGTCCTGGATGGCCGAGGTATGTCTCTACTGGGAGGTAGAGAAGAAGACAGATATCCAGATTCACTGACAACTATCGGAGCAATGAGTTGACTCCAGTCCAGTGACTAAAGTGGCTTAAGTTATTTGGTTGAGGGCTTATTTACTCACAAGCTGGAGGGCCTCTGTTCAGTCAGCTCACAGGGAGGAAAGGTAGCTGACATGGGGGGCGATTCAAATACATCATCAGCCATAGAGTACAACTCATCATGGGCGTCTACCTACACAGCAGAGGCAACAGAGGAAACAGAGAGCATTAACTGATGTGTAACCTGTGTCCTCCACTTTCTTTTTCTCTGGCACAGAGCTCCTGCCCTCTAAATTCCTATCTGCTACTAGTCATGCAATTCTGTGCTATTACTATGTAGAATGTTTACTGCTGTTCTCTCTTCTTCCGAGTATCTCTGGCCTGGAGTTGAGTGTTTCCTGTGGAGCGCCATACTACATCTGTTGTCGTGGTCTCATCAGCCTGCCCAGTCTCCATGGAATCCTGCTGTTATCCACTCCTACCTGAATGTACAATTCTCCAACCTGCCTATGATTTCCCCTTACATTTTCAAACTGTCATGTAACATCATTAGTTTGAATCATAGCATCCCACTTGTATGCTTTAGTCAGATATGTGTATTTATGACAGATATATGTTTATCTTGCTGTTCACTTTCGCTGTCTGTACCCGGCTGGCCTTAGGCAGATGGGTCCCTCCATATGAGCTGGGTTCTGCTCAAGGTTTCTTCCTGTTAAAAGGGAGTTTTTCCTTGCCACCGTCGCCTTCAGGCTTGCTCTGGGGGTTTCAGGCCGGGTCTTGTAAAGCGTCTTGAGACGATTTGTATTGTTATTGACGCTATATAAATAAAACTGAATTGAATTGAATTGAATTGAATTAACCAGGCATGACATGTATTTAGAGAACTGTTTTTTGTTACTGTTGCAGCAATTTAAGGAGAGAGGAGAGAGAAATCATGAAAAAATAAAGAAAAGAGGACGATAAGAGAAGCAGATAAACTGTCAAAACGGAAGAAAAGAAAGCAAACACAGACAGGATGATAGAAACAGAGGTTGCTGACCTTGCTAAAGAAGAGGGATTGTGATGTGTCTGCAGAATCCACAGTGTCTTCGTCCATCCAGCTGGGCCTGACAAAGCTCCTCCTGGGGAAACTACGGCCGGTCTGCGAGCCTGCCAAGCCACTACGACCCTTGACAACACACACACCACATAAGAAATAAAATCACGCATGCGTTGTGTTTCTTGGATCTTTTCTAAACTAAAAGGTGTGAGAAGCCGTACTATGCAATAGTCTGAATACCTATGAGACTGTAAAATCACAGCTGACCATAAATATTTACCGTATTTTTGCAGTAATACAACAAAAGGATATGGTGGAAGTCTGTGGAATCTACTGTACATGTAGAATGGAGATTTACTTCAAAAGTACTACGGTGTGTTTTTTCTACCAGATTTAACACATTAGCACATAGTTAACAGCAAAGATGTGGTTGCTGTGGGGAAAAAATGGAACACACCTACTGCGCTACAAAGAATTTTTATCTGTAATACTTCCCAGCATACATTTAAGTTTTCTTTTACTTTACCCACCCTCAGCAGGTTGGACGCTGCTCTGATGCTCATGCGGGCGACTGACTCTCTCTTCCGCCTAGGTAAGCGGGTGTATCCAGAGCGCTGGCTGGTGAAGGAGCTGAGTGAGGTGACCCCTGGTGTGACAGGGCCTGCTTGAGCAGTGTGGGGTGTCCTCGGGGAGCGACTGTCCATCTCATCTGGGAAACGGAAAGGTCGTCCCCGTGCCAGAGGGTCCACAATCTATCAAAAACAGAGATGTGGGTCACACCCAAGAAGGATATTTGAAATGCACCGTGACTATAACTTGGCCACATCTTAGTAAACTTGTCCTGTAATCCCTACTTCTGACAGGCATGTTCTCAGAGAGGAGTCATTCAGATATGACAGATCATTATCCTGGCTTAAAAGGAAGGACACACAACTTTCTTTATCGCTGCCCTTGCAGATTGTGGACACTGGAAAGGCCAAGATGATGGTAAGCTCAAAACAGAATAGCTGAGGAAAAAACACTGGATGAAGAGTAGATGAGTGGAGCTGTCTGACAGACTGGAGGCAGTGACAGGATTTATCTGGAGCAAAGACGGCCCACGTCTGTCACTGTGCAGTGCTGGTTTTAATAAAGCATCGCTGTTTGGGGACACTTTATAAAAGCCAGATGCGTCTTCACTTCACAATCTTATTTGTTCATTTTCCTTCTCTTCCTCGAGAAGTCTCAATGTCACGAGAGGAAATTAGGCAGGCAGGAGAAAGGAATAGGAATATTACGTAGCTATGAGCCTGTTTGGTCTCATCCTGGTTACTTTTTGCTCCACGTATAAGTATTGTTTTCTCCGCGCATATACACATATTAAGTGGAATGAAACCTTAATCAGGAAGTTAATTAATGGCTTGATGAGAGTGTGTAGTTTCAGGAACATGGTGATCAGTGTGGCAATATACCTTGGGCAACCTGTGTGTAGCTGGTGAGTCCAGGTCGATGCTGGTGGCCGTCTCAGCTTCCCTGTACTGGGCCTTAAGTTTGCCGTAGCGCTGGCTACAGTGGCGGAGGCTCTTCCTGTGCCATACCTGCTGCTTGGTGTCACAGTCTTCACCAACCCCAAACCACTGGGCTGTATTCCTAGAGGAAGATGGAGGCCATAACAACACATAATACACCGTCAAACACAGTAATTTAAACCAACTAGACTAACTGACAAACATATGCACAAAACGGAACCCTAAACGTTTAAATGCTTGTCTTTGGATGGTGGGAGGAAGCTGGAAAACCCAGAGAGAACCCACGCAGACACAGGGAGAACATGCAAACTCCACACAGAAAGGCCCAGTTGGCCTGGATTCAAACCTTCGGCCCAGAACCTTCTTGCAGTGAGGCATCAGTGCTAAGCACCACACCACTGCGCTGCCCTGATTTGACGTATTTCTGGTAAAGTTCAACAGTACAACTGTCATATATTGATTACTGGGATTCTGAGAAATAACCTTTGGGGAATGACCTGTAGAGTAAAAAAAGCCCTTATTGACTAGTTGAGGTGAATGACATATAGGGAACAGCACATGGATTCTTGTATGTTACAAATGATGAAGAATGCTTTCTTCATAGCTTTATGACCTCTCTCTTCATGTATCCACGACCAAACCCTCCATGACTTCACCCGTTGTGGGTGGTTCTGGTCATTACCACAGTTAAATGGAGAAATGGTTCTGGTCATTGCCATGCTTAGCAGTTAATTAAGGGTTATATAAAAGCCCACCCCCTGGACATATATTTTGAATGAGTAAATTAGCTGTGGAGACCAAAACAGCTGTTTGTATCAAGATGTAAACAAAAGGCTTATTTCTGTCTATGGATTATGGACTGGATTTTAGAGGCAACGTCTGTTTCAGCCACAGATGTTACCCTCTGATGTAAAGCAACAGGAAAACCCCACCAAAACAAAACAGTGTTAACTGCTTACTTCCGGATACTTTGTGAAAGCGACGTTTGTCTACCAAACTTTGGCCTTCTGCCTCTGGCTGCATCTCCAGCTCCATCTCCAGTTCCGGTGATGCTTTCTGACACAGAGCCAGTTGCTTGACCACTCATATCTTTTTTCAGAGATGATCGTAGTGGCTGTCCAGAGAAAATGAGAAATCATGTTACCAACACAGAGTAATTGTTGTTACAGTATAATAAACATAAATAATATGTCTGTACAGAGGTGAAGTGTTGTTAGTAGTATTATGTCATGCTAGATAAAGCTGCAGTACAGCCGAGCAGGCATAAGACACTACTGTAGAAATATATACAGACTTGGATAATTACTGGAACTGAAATAAACAGATAAACTAAACAAGATGAATGACTACAGGGACCTCATTTATTTAGACCTTATTTAGAACAAATTAGATAAAACTACAAACAAATCATAAGACTGCTGCCAAGTTAATTGTGTTCAATGACAAAACTATATCCAAGTATAGAGATATTTAAATTAAGAGCTCATTTAATTTGGTCACAACTGCGTCCAGTGCCTGCAGCATGGGTGGGCACCTATTGCTATGCAGGCCAGAGAAAAACACTTCACCTTCCTGTTCACTTAAACACCCACTTGCATATGCTGCTGAGTGTTCTGATATGTGCGGGGTGAAGTGATTCCTCAGAGAGCCCATTATTCTGACTTGCAGCAACTCTGCGTTTGGTGAAGCTAATGGTCTCTTCATCCTGAGAGCTAATGGGGCTTGACGCGAGTTGAGTGAGCTATATAGGCTGTGGCTGCGGCTGTGGCTGAGCAGCTTGTTGAGACAGGACTCTGCACTGTCTCTCTTTCACTACACATGTCGACATGCTTTTAGGAAATACAAAGGATGCACAAATACAGCACACTGTTATTTTGATAACTTATTCCAGATGTGTCTGAAGCTCTAAACTGAGTGTGCAATGACATGAACTTTTCTGATGGTGATGGGAAATATCCGTTTCAAATGCTGTATTATTTAAAATTGTCTTAGTAGTGGAGAGTTCATTAGCCTCAGAGTCCATAAAGCTGGAGCAGGTACATTTGCATGTTCACTGACCATGCTCCATTACCTGTAACGTCGTCAGTTTAACTCCGACTACTGACTAATGTGTGAAGCTTAAATACAGTTGTTTGTATTCTAAGCATGGGCCAATGGGGGAACACATATAGCCCTGTGTTCATTAACTGGGAGACAACTTTCCAGAAAACTCACAGAGACACAGAGGAACAGTACTCTGTGTTTAAACTCTTTTAGTTTTAGCCCTGGGATACACCAGCTCTGAGACAAATCATTTATAGCCAAGAAATTTCTTCCCAAAGCTCTGCATTAATCTCTCAACGTGGAGTAAATCAAGTAAATCAATTTTTGTAAATTCTATGAGAGTGGAATGTGAAGTGTTTCTACTATTTTTAAATAAAGCTGAATTTCCCATAATCACACTGTAGATAAGCCTGTATCCAAGTTTCTGATGTGCTCTAAAACAACACACCATGTCATTCTTGTGTTAGTACATGTTTGATCTGAACCTCTATTTAGAGCCACATACTTAAAATATGTCCACAAGTTCATTGTTTCATTTCTTTATTTAGTCATCTAAATGCTACTGACATAACTATTGACTTAAACGCCTTTCTCTGCCTTAAAGGGGAACTACTGTTTTTACAACCTTATCTCTGCCATATAATACAATTGTTTACTCAACTTTTGTGTAATTTGCCGTCGTTTGGGAGATATTTAGAGCAGCGTTTATATCCATATAGTGGGAGTGACTGGGGCACCAGCATGCAGCCTCTAAATAACGCATTATCTTTCACAAAACTTGTTAATTTCACCAATACTTTCTTGTGATACGCTAGTCCTATTCCCCATTGAGTCCAGGGTTACCTGTTATTATCATCCGGGGTCTGTAGTGACGATGAAGTCTTCTGACCTAGATAATGTCATCTCTGAGTGGTAGTAGCAAATTACAGGTAAACAACCCGACCCTCACAGGTGCGCTTGACGCTCAGAGATGATATCATGCAGGTCAGAAGATGATGATAACAGGTAACTACAGACTCAACAGGAAATAGCAATAGCATATCATAACATAATATTGGTGAAATTAACGAGTTTCACGGCAGATAATGTGTTATTTAGAGGCTGCGTTTCAATGCCTCAGTTACTCCCACTATATAACTATACGCAGATCTAAATATCTCTGTATCAACTGACTATACCAACTGACTACAAATTATGAAAGTTAATGGGTGAGTAAATGATCGCATTTCATGCCGGAAATGAGGTCCAGGTTGAAAAAAAAACAGTAGTTCCCCTTTAAGCTATGCAGCGGCAAGATGATGGCCAATACATAACACTTGGTTGAGATGTGCGGCGTATTGTCGCTCCACTGATGTGTCAACCAATCATATGTGTTTGTTTTACCAGTTAGCATTTAAAAGGTCACTGCTGCTTGTAGTGTGAATGCAGCAGTAAACTTCCCATGCTATCTAATTTGAACAGCAATGTGATTGGTCTTGAAATTTTAAGTATTATTTATTCACTGGAAGCTGCCCAGTGTCAAAAAACATTTTGTAGATATTCCTAACTGTATTTTTCTAAGTGCATGACTGGGTTTTTTTGCAGAGGAGGTGGTCTGTTTAAGCTCCACATTTTTAAAGCAGACTGCAAGCTGCAAATAATAGGGAACTACAAGCTCAGCACTCAGTAAGTTGTTTTTCTTTACAATTATTACAACACAACGCTGCCAAATCACCTTACAGACTAAGGCCCACACCTCAAACTTGCTCACTTGCCTTTGCTGGACGTACAGATGTAAATGAGGAAGCTTCCTTGTGTCTTGTGTCAATTAATGATTTGTGAAAGTAAATATTATCTGGATGAGATGAGACAGCAGTCTAATGGTACAGCAAGACTGAAACCGGCCTTTTGATGTGTAGTCATAAAGTTAGTGATGTAAGTAAAGCAGGAGGAATGAGGATACAAAGTGAGAAGGGCAACAAACACAAACTGTGCAGCTAGCATGGGAAGCAGGCTAACATCAGTCCAAAAAGATAGCAATTAAAAAGCATTTTATCACAAGCAAACAGCATTCCTTCCTTCTTATCTGCTGTTTATGTTATTCTGTCAGGTCACCCACCCTTCTCAAACAGGGCAGATTTTAGAGAGCCATTTAATTTCATGTATCAAACCTAAGATAGACTGAACTTCACGAGAACCCAAGATTTCAAGACTCAAAGCCAATAGTGTTGTTCAGCTCCACCGCACTGATTGTGCCATAAGATTAACCTTTAACAATATGAGAGGATGTGGTTGTTTATGTGAGACTATATCTTCTTCAATCTGACACACGAGGCAAAGCTGTAATAGACAGAGCCAAGTGAAAACAAGCAGCCTACCTGTCTTATCGAGTCGTGGGCCATCATCTCCTCAGGTGGAGGAATGGCTATCCTAAGGCTAGGGGGCTTCTTGCTCTTTAGACGACTATCCTTAAGGCTTCCTTTTGGAGGAGGCTCCTCCCCCTCCTGGGACGCCATTCTGTCAGAGTGCTGGGCATGAGAAAATCAAAATGGATTTAAGTGTATTATCAAAAGACGATGTACTCAAAACAAGACATGATATGAATCAAAAAGTAATATATAGACAGAATTAAATCTATGTCTCAGGTTGAAAACATCTAAAAAAGTTTATTTCTCATCCCTAAAAAAATAAATGAAACTGGAATGCTTTTGTAGGAATTTGAAGACCTTCCACCTTCCTTTACAGCACCAACAATAACTCAAAAGGAACATATTACGGTCTATCCATACAAACAATCTCCTTAAGAGCAGTTGGCTCTATTCCAAGTACTGAAAGAAAACCACTGCCAACTTTGTTTGCTTTTTGATTACATTCACAGGCAATTTCTTAAGTCGTCCTTAAAGCGTTTTGCACTTCCAACAGATGAGAAGTTACATTATATTAAGGTTAGCAGCGTTGTCTTACTACGTGGCTTAGGTTACTGATGTAAAACAATGCAATTATAAAGGAAGATGTGAAAGCTTTTATTAAGTCATTTTATTGTTATTTAATTTATTCATCAGCATAAACATGGTAAAACAATTAGGATTAGCCTTAATTTCGCCGGAATTACAGTGAATTGTATACTCCCGCTCACTGATTTGCAGCACTGTTCATAAAAAGATAGAGGGCTAGCCATCTTGGCAAAACCGTATAAGCAAACCTTTAGAATGATTTCATGTCATGATATACAGCCTCACACAACGAAACCTAACGAGACTCCAAAGTAATCAAGGGAAGCTGTTAGCCAACAAAAACAACAACTGATCCTTCAGAACAATGTCCTTAGGTCTCTAATAAAAAGGGACCCGATAGAACAGCTGGTTAATTGTTCAGAATGACACCCGATGACATCAGATGACAGTGATCAATAGTGCTCTCTAATCATTATGCATCTCCAAGGCGGTTAGTAATCCATATCCTTTCTCTGCATAGTGTAAACAGCCCTGTGTTCATTTTTATTGACTGTTTGTGATCTAATAGCTGAAGCTACTTCAGCATACATTATTAGTGGTCGTATGTCTGAGATTATCAGCTTATATCTAAACACTGTACTTAGAAAAACACTCATTAGGATAATGACTGTGTCTTCCTACATCATATTTTCTGACTGCTGGAAGATGTATGTAATAGAGTCTTATTAAACTGCCTGTACAGGGACGGAATAACATTGTCCAACTTACTTATCTCTGTCTTCTAGCATTTACCAATCACAGTCAACAGCGGAGCAAGCAGCCAGTCTATTCCTGGAGCTCGGACAGTCTCGCAGCATTACGACGAGTATTTCCAGAGAAATCAAAGGCTTTGCGGACACAAACCTATTACGCCACAAGCCTTGGCCAAAACATCCATTATGACATTATGGTCTTGAAAGCCTCAAATGTTGTCCTGGAGTTGTGGTTCATAAAATCAATGCAAGACCCTGGGTGCCTGTGACAGGAATGGCAGCGGCACAGAAATCTGACACCAGTTCGGTCAATAGCCTAGTTTCCACTTCAGAGCCAAGGAATAATTAGACAGGGCTAGCCATATTGTTCTTGACCTTCCTTTGCTCCTACTGTGTTGCTGTATTAGGTGTTTGTAACTCAATTTTGCCAACATAGTTTTCAATCATATTTGTTAAATATTTGACGCTTGGGTAGAATGACTGATTCAGCCCTTACTGGCAATCAGTCTTATGGTCCTGTGGAGTAGTGGGCAGGGGCAGGAACCCACCTACTTAGATAATGAAATAGCTAGGAATTTGGCTAATGGATAGAGTGCTCAAGAGGCAGACTGCTGCTGACCACAGTCAATCACTGCATACAGGCAGTCGTTAGGACACACAAAGGAAAACTAATGGGAGCAGCCTGTAGCAGGAATTCTCCAGAGACAAGATGACAGTGATACAGACACTGGAAATATATGTGAGACTGGATGATGTTTTATACGATTTTACTAACAAATGTTACTATACTCATACTAACCTCCGCTCCTTTTTTAAGGTAAGTTGTCCATATATTACAACAATATTACGGCAACTACACAACAATGGTTTTAACACTGTGCATGGATCTCAAAGTACTGCTTCAGGGGCCAGATCGTCAATGAAAATCTATTATAAGAACTTTATTTTATAGATTTATTAGTTTAGAGACACATTTGAGATTAAGCAGAATGTTTTTTCCTGCAAAGCTGTATAACCATCACCAGTGATGGCAAGAATGTGAGGATGGTAGGTCGTGTTTTCGTGGTGACAGTCAATTTAATGTGCAAGTTGTACTTACAAGGGACTTGTCTGCATGCTAACCAAATAGTTAGCTACACTGACTGCTTTTTAACCTCAAAGTTAAGTCATCAGATTGCTGCTTATTTGAGCACTCCTTCTGTGTGTCATGGTGCTCTGATTTGTTTGGCTTAGGTTAGCCCGGGGTAGGTTATGATATAGACATGCTTCATCTAATATTCTCTAATATTTAGCAAACACTACTCTGCAGTTTCATGAATAGAGACATTTTTTTTTTTTTTTAATGCACTATTATGCAGAGTATGTAGTTCATGATGATAGAGGGAGGGAGAAGAGTGAGGAAAGAATAATTTATCAGAATCTGGGTGTATAATGCTGACATGAACTGTTAAATTATGCAGGACGTTTTGCAAAAAACATGGATATTCTTTCACTAATCAAATAACCATTCAGACAATCTCACCCATGCACTAAGCACATATAGTTAATGAGTATGAAAATGAGAAAACGCTACAAAGGATTAATGTGCAAAAATGATGCCGTCCACAGATCCACAACAGTAACGTGTCAGTACAAACACCATTTCTAAGTGTCCCTGCATATTTTAGCCTCTCTGGGGTCTAATAATTCGCTGGTTCATCTGCTTCCTACTTGACCACTAATCTGCAGGAGTACGTGTGTTTACGTTAGTCAACTCCTGTTTGTACTTGCTCCACTGAGAGTGTGTCACCATGGTTCAGCCTCTGTCCCCAGGGAGAGGCCAGCCCTGACAGTGTGTCAGTGTGTTTGTTGGTGTGTATTCCCATTTGCCTGATGCTCCAGGCAAATACTCGGCAGGCCTGGAGACAGGGTGGACACTGCACATTCAAACAGGGCCGCGTAGCTTTGGATTCATGTACCAGGCAGCAAAAGCATTCGGGACATCTCATAAACCCCACACATAACTCGCTTGAAGGGGTGACGAGAAGATATCAGATTTCGTTTTCTGCCACACTCTCTCTACACAGCAGCTGACCTAATAAACTTGCGCCAACTGTACTTGACTTATGTTAACTAACCCTAAGGTAGACTACAACACATGTTAAACTAGACTGAATTGTCAGCTTATTGATAAGACTATAAGTCCAGCTGGATTGTTTAACAGCAAAAAAAGCTTATGGGTTGTGTAGGTTTGGATTTTGTTTCAACCTAATAATAAAAAACCTTCATTTAAAAACTGGATTTTGTGTTTACTTGTGTTATCTTTGACTAACACTGAAATCTGTTTCATGATCTGAAACATTTGAGCGTAACAAACATGCAAAACATAACTTTCACACCACTGCACATGACTCTCCAGAGGAACTCATTTAGAGGTGCAAATTTCTACATTCAAGAGTGAAAATAAACAGTAACCATTGCAGGGTTACCAAAGTGCCCTACCAATAACCAGAGTACTTATGCAACTGAACGGAACAGTAAAAAAGACGAACTTTAGCTGACTACTGGCTGCTTCCTGAATGAAGAGGACCTCGCTGTAATGAACATTATCAGTACTCTATATCCAGTTTCACATTCTATTGACACCATTATAAATGTGTGATAATCAAGATCTGGGTTACGGACAATGTTGCACAACAACTTCTTTCCCTTTGTCACAGATATCTGAGAGGTAATGCATTTAAACTTTTATTTATTTTTTATTTTTTAATTTAGAATCAATTTAAAAAGATAGTTGTGTCCTGTACACCTACTCATCTAGATTAAATGAATACATTGCTCAGTCTTTTAAACAAATCTCCCTTAGTGTCTATCCGAAAGTAGCTGTCGTTGGACTTATTTGGAAACTATTACATGAGGAAATGAGGAAATGACCATCCAGTTACTTCCTTGTCACTTCTTCTTAAGGTTCACTAAGTTTTACGTGCTCTTTCCCCTGTAGAGTCTGACCACGAGTGCTGACTACTTAAAGATTAACAATGCAAGAAAATAACTTAGTTAGAAGTGATAATACTGCTGGATATGTACTGAGGCACGCTGCCCTTGTTTTGCCCTGCTTGTCTAGACTAAACACTGTCCTACCTGCAAGAACTTCGGATGGACATCTATGAAGGAAGATTGAAGATGATTATGGACAACACTGGCAGGTCAAATTTGTCCCTTTAATGTTGCTCTCTAGTATCAAGACTGACCGACTGTCTACTTTGCATTTCCACTTTCACATTCTGTTTGTGTCTATTCAGCTACATGGTTACATTAGCTGTTCTCCAAGATTCAGTGAGATAATCAGCAAAGTGATTCATTTGAGAGTAAATGCTGCTTATTAAAATGTATTAACTCCCTGTTTCCATGTCTGAAAACCCCAGTTCTCCTAATGAAACTATGCTCCCGAAGAAACAGAGCCACTGGACAAACCCCCATCCGTATGATGACCACAAAGGACAGAATGTGAAACAGCCTTACAGTACATGGGCCAACAGCCAGCTGGCAGAATATCTTAGGGAATGAAAAAGAGGGCTGGGCTCTAACAAGACCTTTTTAGGAAATCTTTATGGCATCCCTGAAATGTCATCCTCTAGATACACTTCATACGTACGGTGGACGAGAAGTCTGGTTTGGTCTGTCTGAACGGTTGCTGGGTGTGTAGGGTTAAAGCTGATCATGACTGAGCAGACAGTCACGATGCCAGCAGGAGCTCAATCAGTTACATGCCGCTGAAGGCGTAGGAGAGTTTGTGTGTTACGCAGCCACAATCGAAACTGCCCCCTCATTCTTCACTTCTAACCACAACACCTCTTAATGATGGCTCAAACAAAACCTTCTTAACATATCACCTTACCCTGTCTCAAAGAGATCAATCTTTCCATTTCAAACACATTAGAAGAAAGTTATCGAGGCATCTTGCTTGAAAAGGACCTCTGCTTAAACCATTCCAAAATACTGCACCCTTTTCCAACAGTGTGCATGCCCAGACATGCATAACAGCACGCTACTACGCAATGCCTCAGCAACAGCCTTGTTCCTTCTCCAAGAGTTCCTCAGAGTCCTTAAGATGTGACCTACATATCTAACGAATACTGCCTTAAACAAGATACACACAATATGTGCATACGTTACAATGAGCCAAGCTAAGGATTTTGTCGGAGACATTCTTGTCAAATTGCCAGGTTTTCATTTTGAAGACAAAGTAGCATGTTCTCACTCTCCGTCTAACTCCAGTGCTGGACTGAGAGTGGACATTTGATCTCCCCCTCCAACTGGCAAAGAAACATACAGGGTAATTAACTTTTTCGATGCCACAAGAAATGTGGGCAGGGTACACAAACTGCAATCTATCTTTTTGGAACTTTCATGGCAAAGTATCCACAGAAATCCTTTTAAGGATTATAAATCTTTCAGTAGAAAAGCATTTCCAGATTGCTCTAGTATTTTGAGACCTTGTGTCATGCACTGGAATGAGGGTTGGTATGGGAGAGCAGAAAACAAATTTCAACGGGCAGCTCAGCAGCTCTGATACTCCTGTTACTAAGGTGGGTTGTTATCATAAATGGAAAGAGGCACACAGTTTCCTGGGTGTGTTACGGTGTAGTAACTAAAAACAGATAAGATCACGGAAGGAAAGTCCCTCGAGGGAAGTGATGTGGCAGATTGGAATACCCGCACTGCACAAGTGGACAAGTCTAGGGCTTTCCTAAATTCTAATTATTGACATTAGTTAATCTTAATTCTTGTTCCTTATCTGGAAATGAAAGTATGACTTCAGTACGCTGTTGATGGGGACGTAACCTCTGAGTCAGCGTGCACTTTTAGTTAATTATACCAAAAGACTCAACAATGGCGCCAGGTTCAGACAGGAGGCAATGAGGAGATAAGCCAATTCTGTTACAGACTGGCTGTTCACACCAGATGCACATTCTGTTTCATGCAACAAGAGATACTACTCCTCTGCTATATGGAGAGATGATATTATCTCATTAACTTTATAATGTAAAGTATTTCTTTTTTTTTACTGTGTTCTTGGATAACAACTATACATGTATGTCCACTTGTGTGTCTGTAGAAATCACGTAGTGTAGGGCAAATTAGGCAATTTGAACAGCAGGGAGAGGGACAGGGAATTCAGAAGGATTGGTAAACACAGAAAGCATTTTAACATTTAACATAACCAGACCATGTTTATCATAAGTAATTGTTTACGTCTGTGTTGTGTCGAGGAGAAAACAGACCAGAAGGTGAAACTATTTCTGACAGCAGAGCTCCAAGGCGTGGCACGTCTTGTTTGAACAGCCAAATCGGTTAACGGACACTGGCAGGGCTTCGCAGCACCTCGCTTTTCTGTCACAGTTTCCAGACTTAACATCAAACTTATATCTGCAAACATGAGCATAAAGAATGGGACATCTAAATAGGAGTTTGCCAAGCTCGCTTGTCAATTCTGACGTAGCTTATGCCCTTTTGGCTGATTTAAAGCCTCTTTATAGTGGCACAATGTAAACTTACTGATTTGAACTGTGTCACAGTTTACCCTGATACAGCCTGTTATCTCAGCGACATGTGTGGATCTGGTGCAAGCGTCGTGCCGGTTAAACCATGCAGACACAGCTGTTACGTGGCTGTTTTCTGTACTTTCCTAACTAACTCCCTTTACTGGATTGCATTCACAGCTAGTTTTAATATAGACTGCAATGGATTTTTTTTCTTTTCACAGCTTCCCCTTGTGCACAAAAGCGTGTAAGTACAGGAGGTTAATTATAACTGGCCACTGCATGTGTGATGATCATAAAGATTTCACTTTCCTGTGACGTCAATGACATGAAAAGCTCTGCAGGCGATAGAAGTAAAAAACATATCATACAGTATACTATATAATGTTGTGTGTAAAACTATAGTACACTGTCTCACACGACACCGTTGAATTTAATGGTAATGTCTGAGAAACACCCTCAGTTTATCCAGAAGTAAAAGATCTACACAAAGCGTCTCCGCCTTCTCTCTGCTCTAAAACCTCAACATAGTGTAATGTTTCTAAGACGTCCCACTGAGTATTAGTAAATACCATGAGACTAACACTTCAGTAATGTGTGACGCAGGGACAATTCTGACCAACTCCCACACTCATTTGTTGATGGAACTAGTTCCATCAACAAATGAGGGTGTCAGTGTTTGCCCGCAGAACTTCCTGTGCTGTTTGTAACCATTTGCAGACTGCCATTTAACACATCTGCATTAGTACATAACAAGACAGGTAAACTCACACTGAATCATGCTGATCAGCTGGTCTACAGTTTATTCATTGTAGATGATCATGTTGTTGAGAAAATATTTGTTACAATGTTCACATCAGATGATGATGTAAAACAAGAAAGCCTTCTTTATGTTCCATTTGAATATCCATGTTTTGTTTATTTCCGCGTTACTCATAAAGCACTGGATCTGAGCCGAACAGCCAATCAGGTTCATCTCTCTGAATGGGCTAAAAAACCTGCTACATGGACCCAGCTAGTACCAGTGGAAAACTCTGACACCAACAGCGGCACTGGAAAATGACTGACCGTCAGCTTAGTGAGTCACGGCTATATCTCATAATGCGTACAAGAAACCTGATCGATAGAAATGTATAAGCAACGTGTAGACATTTCACCACGACTCATGTTCAAGTTGAAAAAAATATAATCCACGGTGAACCTTGGTGTTTGGCGTTTACCAGTCCTACGTTTTAGAGCAGATAGTGACAAACTACGCGAGAAAGTAATAAAGTATTAAATCCAGTGCTTAAAAATGGGAAAATGAAACCACTAAAAGTCTGCTGTACAGTATATTCATGGCTACCCATCATGCAGCACATCTGCATGGATGTCCCGATCAAGTTCTTTTGCCCCCCGATCTGATCCCGTTCATTCGATATTGTATACTGGCCAATCCAGGTCTGGATCTGATTTTAAATAAACCAAATTTCCTCCCCTGGAGATTCATAAAGGCTTTTTCTCATCTTTCTTGTACACTCTCAGATCATATGTGCACTGTGCGGCTATATTAAGAACAATAAACAGGGACGTCAAAGTTAATTTACCATGGAATATTTTTGCCTTGACGCTGGAAACTTTTGTCTCCTTTTAAATGCATCGTTCAGGGTTTGTTGTTTCAGTGCAAGCCTTTGCCTGAGTGTACACTATGGATCCCGTTTATATATATATATATATATATATATATATATATATATATTTTTTTTTTGTAGGTGGCAAATCAAGCTGATGATCTAACACCAACACCTCACCAAACATCCACATTGCACAAGTCACAAAATGCTGTCTGTCTGACTTCACATGAAATGACTTCCGCACAGCACACATGCATAGTCACTTGATTTTGCTGCTTCTTCTTCTTTTTCTTCTTCTTCAAGTTTTGTCAGCTTTGACACTAGCCAATTGCCATTATAACAGAAGAGGATGTGTTGGCACTATAAGAACATTGTTTTGGTTTATGGCAGACCAAAAATAGATAACTACAAAAGATCTGGCTGGCTGAAGCCCGATACTTTCATTCCAGTAATTTTAAAAATGTCTGGATATGGCCCTTATACTGATCTCCTGATATATCCATAACCCTCAATAATATATAGGAAGAGAGGTTAACTTACACTGACCCCTATTTCATCCAGTTCACACATTTGGAAATGAACTCAATTAATCCAGTTCTTACACCTACCAACCTTCTGTATAGGTCTATTGATGGCTTCTAAAACACATCTGCAGTAACATGTGCTGACCAGGCATAACATTATACTACTATTGTGTAGGACTCCCATGTGACAGACTCTGATGAGCAACAAAACAGTTGGGACTCATCAGAGAATGGACATGGGCCTTCTGAGGGTGTCCTGTGGTGTCTGGCAACACAATGTCATTAATGGGGGCCTTTGGGTGCTGTGGGTTGAGAGGAGGGGCTTCTGTGGATCACTCCACAGATACTTGATCAGTTTGGGATCTAGGGAGTTTGGAAGCTCGTGTCTTTGGGGTGGAGGTGCCTGGTCTGGTCTAGGTGGGTGCTACATGTCTAATTAACATCCACATGAATGCCAGGTCCAGACGTTTCTCAGCAGTTTGTTGAGAGGAATAGATGTTGCAATCCCTCTTGTAGCACCACTTCTAATTCATAAGAAGGCCTTGAAAGATGGCTGCTATGATGCTTTACCGCCGGGACGCATTATCAGTTCTGTACCCGAGCATCAACGGATGCTTTGGCCATTTAACACAACACACCATCCACTGAGGAACACTGAATTGTCACGAGACTGTCAATGTTATTCACCTCTCCTGTCAGTGGTTTTAATGTTGTGGCTCTGGTTCAGATATCAGAGTTAGTATCCTCAACAGACCCCTCTGGGTAGTGCTGGTGGACGAAAACTGGTATTCTAGTTATGTAATTCAGTAGAGGAGGTGGAGAGGCAACTGTAGAAACACATGGACACTAATGCTATTCTTAGTTTGGCTTCTGCCTGAATTTTAAAGCTACAATTTAACGACAGAACTGTCTCTATTTGGATGAGTTCAAAACAAACAAACAAACGAGTACACCTGAACTGCGACCAGCTCCACTTTAAACACTCACCATTCAGATGAAAATGTCAGTTTCGGTTACGGTCATTCTTCACTAAGGAAAGACTGTAAACAAGCACCAACGCTTACCAAAAAACAAACGGGACGGACGCAGTGTTAACAGTAAATTCATTCCTCGACAGTATGTAACTTCAGAGGGACAGGCATGTGAAAAGTGGGATACATAACTAGATCCATATTCATGAGTCCCGGCGGGTAGAGCAACAAAGGGCGTGCAGAGACACGCTCTCTCAGCGGCTCCTTTAACGTTTCATAAAAACGGCCGTTGTAAGCCAGCACTGTTAGTGTCCTTATCCGCGTTATTTTTCTTACTAAAACTTAGCTATTTCCTCACATAATACGTAACATTTCACCAGAGTACTTAGAGGCGGTGGTTTTGAATGTATTTAATGTATGTTTCCATTTTATAAACTGGCTAATGACCGTTGATTCGAATACTGCAAGTTAACTTTTAACGGCGTCCCTGCGTGTAATTTCACTTACCTCCGAGAAGAAATAACGGGGTTATAATTCATTAGCAACAGGGTTTATGTCCGAAATGCAGCGATACTGTAGGTCACTGTCCACCCGTGTGTCCCTACTTCCCTATTTCTCTCCTCCAACATCCTTAACTGAGAGCTCCACGGAGAGGAGTAGGGGGCGGAGTTACCGCCTCGTCTTATCCACTGAAGAGACGAGCTGGGTCCGTTCCAGTCCCTCCAACACCCGGCACTGTGTGAAAGCCTTGGAAACCACAGAGAACCACATTCTTAGTAGTTTTTTACTCTTATGGAAGCAAAGAGGAGACATAATTATTAACGCATTTATGAGTTTTGAATTTTTCATCTTTAATCAAGGTCTTTGAATTCCACTTTAGAGCTGAAATGGGCCACCATTTTAACAATTTATGCAAAAAAAAAAAAAAAAAAAAAAAGGAAGAAAAGAAGGTTCCCCTGAAGGGAATAGGCAAAAGGAAACAAAGATGCAAACATTTGTAGTAAAAATAGTCTAAAGATAAAACACTAACAATCTACAGTACACTGAAGGCTTTTCAAAGAAAACATTACATTTTTACACTACATTTCACAGTTCATTCAGGCCCATGTCCATTCTCTGATGAGTCACAACTGTTTTGGAGGCACAAAGCAGACTTACAAAATATAAGGATGGTCATAATGTTATGCCTGATCTGTGTACTTTGCTGCAGATGTGTTTCCAAAGCTATCAGTAGGCCTGTATAGGCCTGTACAGCAGGTTGGCAGGTGTTTTAATTTCTCCCCACGTTAGTAACTTCAAACATCACAGTAGTCTGGTAATTTCTGGCTAAATAACTGGATTAATGGAGTTACTTTGTGTGAATTGGGTAAAATAGGGGTCAGTGTAACTAAGCCTGTCAGCCTCTCTTCCCATGTAGTATTATATACACCTATGTATTATCTAGATTATGGATGTCTCAATCAGTATGTCTTCAGCCAAGCCAGCTCTTTTGTAGTTATCTGTTTTTGGTCTGCCATAAACCAAAACCACATCACAGCGTCTTCTTCTATTTTAACTGCAGTTGGATAGTGTCAAAGAGGCCAGTAATATAACAAAACTACATTTCCATTTGTATCACAGTATTGCTGTAAGTGATTTTGAACGTAAAGTCCCATTTGGAGAACCTTCAGAAAAACGGCTATTGTCAAAATCTATAGGTTTTTCCTGGGTGTTGCCCACAAACTGCAAGAGCCACATAATCTCGACAGCATATTTTAATCAGAATATTCACCGACCCGTTTTTCCTCCCAAAGAAGCTCAGACCAGATCTGTCACTATTACATGAGGAAAAATAACCCTTGAGTCCTGTGAGACCTCTGTTGGCTTGACCTCTTCGCATAGTGCATCCTTGTGCCATGTGTTCCCCCAGATAAGTAACGCACACACACCCAGCCATGCATGCCATATGAAAATGAGACTCATCAGACCAGGCTACCTTGTTCCTTTGCTCGGTCCAGTGCTTTCAGCAGTTCTCAGACCCCACAAGATTTGCATTTTGGACATGCTCTCTCAACCCAGTCGTCTAGCCATCATCATTTGGTATTTGTGGAGTTATTTTCCAAAGAAGACTCTAAGTGGGCCTGCAACTCAATTCAACACTAGATCAAGAAAAAAACATAACAAGACGCCCATTGATTATTCTTGTTTTTATTAACACATTTAAGGTCACATTATCTAGCAACAATTAAAATCCTGTTGTCAAACCATCATTATTCAATAAAACATGTCAACATATAATCACACAATAACAGTTAACAAATAGCTTAGTCATTACATATGGGTAACTGTACCCTTCTAGCATAAATGAAATGATTAAAGGTTTGCAAAAATAGAGAATTTAACTGCTAGGAACCTTGTGAGAAAACATACTTCCTTTAATTAAAAGTCCCTCAGGCACATAAATATCACACAAATCATGTTTACAATTTACAGTGAGTCTTTAGATTTTTAACTACAGTGTCATTATAGTCACAAAATCCCCCAAAATTAGTACTTCTCTTCCTCCTTTATTCAGCCTTGGGATCTACCACTTATATTTGTTTGATAACGGAGAAAACATTTACTGCAGTCTGAGATAAACAATTAAGAATATTCTAATGTTATGTTACGGTGTGCTCAGTCAATAACAATAGATTATTGTTATAACATGTTTTTATGAAACTGTAATAACAAAAACTGGACTGTATAAATTTGACTTACTTGAGTATGAGGGTTAGAAGGAATTGAACATCACAGCATAGCAACAGTAAATTTATTACAAGTCCGTAGTCTAAAATGTGCTTGATCAAAAAAAAAAAGAAAGAAAATCCATAAAGAAGTTGACTGAGCTTATATACCTTATTGTATATAAGGAGAATACTAATGCACACATACTTAAATGCTCAAAAAGTGCCAGAAATTCATACTGCTGGTCCTCATAGGGGCTTTTTACACTTGACAGCATCCATCATTACCTGAAGCAGACCTACAGTATAATCATTCATTCCAGTGATGCAACACACATCGTTATACATTGTGAGAAATCAGTGAGAGAATCTTAAAGCCTTAAGTGCGGATTTATTTAGTCCCAAATCATTCCACGTTCTCATCTATACAGTGGCTGCTTATGAGCCTCTCCACAGTCCCCTCAGCTCACCTTGTATTTATTAAGGAGTAGTTGGCATAACTAACACACTAGTCTGCAAAGATGGATAATTAAGTATGACAACGTTATCACAACAGATGTGACAGGTGTTGGATATGAACTCAGTGTATTTGTTGACGTGTTATCTAACAACAGTATTTCAGAGGAATCGATTTGTCAATAAAAACAGTGTTCAGACAATGGGGTTGTTAGCCATTGATAAATGTCATGACCAATCAGTTCCTCTTAATAAGAAATTGCAGCAAAAAGGGGCTGCGTGTGTGCTGAAATAACATGTTGGTCCTTGTAGTCGGTGCAAACAGCTAAAACGAAATGACTTTGCAGTTTGTTTATCTATGTTATGTAACATTCATAATGACATTCTGTTCTTACATTCCCATCTTGACTGACTCAGAGGGGCTCCAGGCACGCAGCAGAAAATGAAGATGATGATTTATTGCAGATGTTCTGTATAAAGATTGTGGAAATTTAAAACTGTGAATACATGATTGTTTTTCAGTATTTTTAAAGCGAGGTTTTTGGGCTCCAAATGCCAACTTTATTTAATTAGTTCACTTTATCAGTTTTCATTTCTGTTTTTCATTCTAGTTCCCAATAACATTTTGTGCCCCACACCTTTAATCTACTATAATCTCTCCTATTTTGCTTCTATGAAATTGGTGTAATGGCTCTGTGAGGCTGATCGTGTTCAGATTCACCTAGGATGAAAGACAGAAGAGGAAATAAGGCCAGTGTCCTGGTAAACACCAATTGATGGCAAGTGAGAGCCATCATATGGTTGATATGATGGGTTAGTACAGTTAAGATTGTGCCTATGTGCACCTTGAGATGTTGTAGGGTCATAGCCAGAAGTTACGGTTCAAGGGTCAGCTCACAGTTTGGACCGCAGAGGCTTCAGGTACTTGTGATAGGATTCGTGGACCTGGAGATGACAAAGACAAATGGAGTTTTAAGCTGAAATAATGCAGACAAACTTGAGCTGAAACATGCACTCAATCACAAACACTAGATTTGCAACTATACTCTGTGGTCTGTTTTGAGTATCCTTTCATGCCAAAATAAAAGAAGGTATTTAGGTTATTCCTTCTTGTGACTATGTTACATCATAATGCATGGCCTGTCTCTGTGGGTCAGAAGAAATGCAAATGGAAAAAAAAACAAAAAAAAAACACACCATAACATTTCAGGGCTCTGTAGGTTTTTATGTCGCTCTTTACATTATATAAAGCTGGAATTTTAGATTAAACTCATCAAACCTAAACGGCATCAAAAACATTCCAGTGCGAAAAATTATCACATGACATCTACACGAGAATATGCATCAATAATAACACTCAGAGGTTTACTGTTTATTTAAGACAGGGACAGTGCAATTTCATAGAACACATGATTACCCATGGTTAAAAAAGCCAGAATTAGCCAGAAGGCTAGTTTTCATCTGTAGTCCCCTGGCCTTGATGTAAAAAAGGCAATAAGAAGCATACAATACATGCACAATATAATACAAAATACATATACATTTATCATTGTTGATTGGTTGCCAAGCTTTTAAAGGGTGAGTCTTCTCTCCCTCCATGAGTCAGACAGTGGCATGTGACAAAATTAAACAAAGACTAGTGTTTCACCGAAAATGATCAACAGTGAATGATGACACAGCTATTGTTTTGCTCCACTGACCTGTGTGTTGTTGAGAGGAGAGCGCCGAGCCCACTCAAACATGTTTTCATAAACATTCCCATCATAACGTCCCAGGACTGAGTTCAGCTTCTTGTCGTGGACATCAAAGGCATCCACTAGCGCCACAGCATTTAGCCTCAGCTTAGACAGCAGCTCTTTGATACGCACAGAAATCTGTAGCACCTGGGGCACACTCAGAAGTCCAGCCTGAAACAAATATAACCATACAGACAAATATATTGTCCGTTTTAAACAAAATCTTGTGATGGCAGAACTCTTTTTATTACACAGCAAATAAAATACACGAGGCATATAGATACAAAGTACAAAGACACAATTTCCTACACTGTTTCCTACACGTAATATGATGAACCACTGCCCGTGAACCATATTGTTTTTATATATGATGAGTTTACTGACCAGTAGGAAGTCTCCAGAGTTCTTTGTGATGCCATTCAGGGCGTAGAGCAGAGCCAGGTTTGACAGTACTGAGTGTATCGCTGTGTCACCAACCTCTCCCAGCTTATCAGTAAAGAGCTTCACTACAACATAGTGACAGTGGGCCTGGAAACGAAAAACAGGTAAGAAGTGTATGAATAAACAGAATACCACTGCAGGTGATACAGAGAACAGTGGGTAACTGTTAGGCCTCTAAGATTATGGTAGGGGAAATACTGGTGTGGACAGGATCTGAGGTCAGGGTCAGTGTCTGTACCCATAAATCCAACGCAAATCTGAGCTACTGAATGTTTTAAACTACCTAATGAACAAGAATAAAGTGTCCTGATGCCACGACCACAGTTACACTGACTCACAGTTACATTTAATAAAGAGATGAAAAGGTACATCTGGTCTGAGATTTTGTACAATTCAATAGTCATATGTGCACACACACACAAAACTGAACTTACATCGGAGGCTCTGACAAGATCAATTGCGCTGTTGTTCCAGGCGTCCTCCTGGCTCTTCCTGCGCTGCAACTCCTGCTGGATGCTCTTTGCTGCCAGATCTACTAGGCTATAAACACAGACACATAACGTGCATTGATCAAAGTTGCCATGCAAGTAAATTTAAAAACATAAAGACACTTAACACCTCCCCAACTTAAACACCAATCCTAAATAATTCTTGTTTGGCAATGTGGCACATATTAGTTTCACCTGTAATCTGAAACTAATTCACTATCATCAATGCAATCTATATTTCTTAAATCAAGAGACAGGAGTAATCAGCCCTATCGGATGTGGAGAAGAAATAATTACTAAGACCCAATCACCATTTGTTTTGTATTCCTTAGATGTCTGAATTGGCAGGCCACATTTTGTCACCTTCCACCAGACTGGCTTAGCTACTCTGTGTGCTCATCACAGCTGACACTGCCAAATGGGTTTAGATGTGAATGAGGCTCACAGAATGCAGTGATATGATCAGCACAGTATTTAATGCCACGCACAGAACAAGACAGGCATTTGGTGACACTTATAACTGGACATTAAGTGGAAACCCATAATAAATATCTAAACAATGAAGTCTTACCAGGTAAACCACAAATAAAAACACAGACTGTAGTCCAAGAATTTGGATACTCTATTATGATTATGTCTTACATGGCCGCTCTGAGTTTGTAGACCTCCACCAAGCTGGTCAGGTCATTAATGTCAACCACTGTTGGTCTGGCAGCAACAGGCTGTGGTTGCAACCTCCGATCTCCTGCTTCATTCAGGTACGACACGATGCCACTCAGCTGCTGGCCTGCCTTAGCCTGCCGGTAGCTCTTCACCAAGTATCTGCACAAGCAAATGTTGAGCGCAATCACAAATTAGATGAGTGCTTATCAGTTAAACTTAGGTACGTGAACTAGCTAGTGTTTACAAGAATGGAAAGACATATCCAAATATAATATTTCTTATATTATAGATTCTTTTTTCATGTCAGTTCTTTTAAAACATCATCGTCATCATATCATTCATGTAAGATGACGATTTTAGAAAGAAAGTTTTATAATACACTATCAAAGCTAATTTTCAATGCCTAATTTCAGTCCATGAAAGGCAAAACAAGATAATACATGACATTTTGGCTTGTTGTAATCTTTTCACTAACCCCAAATGCAAGAACAGGTTCATATTGCAGCCTATTGATCCTATTTTATACCTATTCAGAACACTTTTGTCCTTCATGTGGGCACTGTGTAATAAAATATTTCAAGAAGGAAACAATGTATTTTCAAAGGGCAAAATATCACATAACAGGTTTCTGAAATATAACCACTGACCTTTATAGCACTGGTGGTACAGACCTATAAATGCTATCGAAGTCATATAAAACATGCCCATGTTTGTTTTTAGAGGAGGAGTGATGGCGTGTGCAATTGTGGGTATATGCATAGGTTTGTATTTGTCTTGGTCTAGCTCTGGTTGTCCCAAAATGCCCAACAGAAACTATCCATCAGAAAGTATATACTTCTGTGTTTGCATGCCAGCCTGCCATCTGAGTACCTGAACTAACAAGGGCACAGTTTAGGAATATAAATGTCCTCCTATTATATGATCACACAGTAATAACAAAAGCATTTCTGGAGGTGGAAAACTGGGCAGGATGTGAACTTTGTGGTGACATTTGTGTGGTGAGTAACCTGGCAGTCTGCAGCATCATGACTGTGTTCTCTCCCTCATAGGTGCAGGTGGGGGTGAACTCGACATAAATGTCTGGCAAGGCACTGCTTCGAGAGTAACCATGGCCACCACATGACATGCGGCACACTTCAATGGCAGAGTTGGTCTCCCATGTGGTAAAGGCTTTCAGACCCGCAGAGAGGGCATGGAGCTGTAGATGAGAAAAGAGGCTGAAAATAGTCTCATGCTAGCTTTAACCCATTTATTTAGTATATTCATTCATTTAGATAGTATTTGATCTGAGCAAGTGGTGTCTGTTTTGTGTGTTCAAGATGGAACTGCTATCCCCAAGCAACCTATATGGAGTCATATACAGTAGTATGCAAAAGTTTGGGCACCCCTCTAAGATTTCATAATATTTTGCTCTAACTTTATAAAAGATGATCACAGCAACAAGATTTTATTTCCTACAGAGATGCAGACATTTGAGTGCTTTCCAGACCAAAATTCTTAGAGTATCATTACAAAGTTTTATTATAACAAATTAAAATGTAAAAAATGGTATGTGCAAAAGTTTGGGCCCCCTTTTAATCACATTGATTTCAAGACCTGTAGGGATTTGTAGCTGACATGTTGCAGCCCAAAACTGCTTTGATTAGCTTGTGAGACCTTCAATTACAAAGACAGGTAAAACCAATCATGAAAAAGGCTATTTAACAGAGGCAATTGCTGGCTGTGCTTGTCCTAGGCTCCTGGCAACATGGGGGCATCGAAACAACTCTCCACTGACCAAGAAACTAAGGTAATTCAATATCATGAATTATGAGAAGGGTACAAGAAATTATCAAGAAGGTTTGGGATGTCTATTTCCACAGTCAGAAATGTGGTGCAGAAAAGGAAGGCCAGAAGAACAGTCATTGTGAAGGAAAGATGTGGTAGGACAAAAAAAATACTGGAAAGACACAGGCGAAGGATGGTTAGAATGGTCACAGACAAGCCACAGACCACCTCCAGAGAACTACAAGAACATCTGGCTACTGATGGTGTAGTTGTTCATCGTTCCACAATCCAGCGCACTTTGCAGCAGGAAAAGCTCTTTGGAAGGCTGATGCGCAAAAAGCCTTTCCTGAGTGTTCGTCACAAGAAGAGTCGCATGAGGTATGAAAAAGCACATCTGGACAAGCCAGAAGCGTTTTGGAAAAAAATACTGTGGTCAGATGACACTAAGATGGAGTTATTTGGTCAGAACAAGAGGAGGTATGCATGGTGAAAAAAACACACTGAATTCCATGAGAAGAACTTATTGCCTACTGTGAAATATGGTGGAGGGTCCATCATGTTATGGGGCTGTGTGGCTAGCACAGGGACTGGAAACCTTGTTAAAGTTGAGGGCCATATGAATTCCTCTCAGTATCAGCAGATTCTTGACAAGAATGTTCGAGAATCTGTCACAAAGTTGAAGCTACGGACAATGATCCCAAGCACTGTTCAAAATCCACCAAGGAATTCATGCAGAAGCACAAGTACAATCTTCTGGAATGGCCATCCCAGTCCCCAGACCTTAACATCATTGAAAATGTATGGATTGATTTGAAGCAGGCTGTTTACGCACGGAAGCCAAGAAACCTGACTGAACTGGAGGCGTTTTGTTTGGAGGAATGGGCCAAAGTACCACCTGCCAGACTTCAGGGACTTGTCAGTGGCTATAGGAGGCGTCTACAGGCTGTTCTTGCAGCAAAAGGAGGGTCTATTAAATATTAATGGAATTATTTCTTTGGGGTACCCAAATTTATGCACATGCCTATTTTTGTTTAAATATACATAAAAATGTTTCTGTTGGACCAATGAAAATGATTTCACTACCGAGATGTTTCTGTTTCCATAAGGTATAACATTTGTTAAAATAAAGTTGCTGCTTCAAAAGCTCAGCAAGTGACAAAATGATGCAATGATTTTCCTAAGGGGTGCCCAAACTTTTGCATACCACTGTACCTCCCCAAAATGTTTAGAAAGAGTGGCGCTAATCTATGACATAGTCAATCAATATGCATCATCCACAGTCAGTATTAAGCTTCATTCGATCTATTCGAGGATTAAAATTAAAACACAAATAGACACACAAAGAACTGCACACACATAGTACAACATGCCCAGATCGTTTATATAAAGTGTTTCAGTGATAATGTGCATTCATTTTTTATCATTGTCTAGTCAGTACCTCAGGCAGCTCACTGAAGTCGCCCTGGTTGATGTCTCCTGTGATGCGCTGATAGGTCTGTTGCATATACTGGCCAACAAATGTGAAGGCATAGGCCATAGCCAGCAGAGGGAACAGCTTGTACTGCTGTGTCTGATAGTCAAGAATCTGAGGTTCTGGCTCTCTGTGGAATAGTAACAGGCATGTTATTGTTGTCTCATACGTAGCTGTACTTCCATTTGATACATGAAAATGTAGTAAAAAAAAAAAAAAAAAAAAAATCGAATTACAAACTGAGAGCCATTTCCATTTGCTGTTGGCATTAAGAAGCTATTTCTGAACCACAATCTTTTTTTTTTATTGTGCTCAATGCCCTGTTAAATATGACTTATTCAATTCAAAAGTTGTGTTATTAAGGAGGCATTCTACGTGAACAGTCATAAAAGGCTTTTATGTCATTTTATTTTACCGTTTTTAGAACCTTATAACTTGGTTGAGCAAGTAGGCAGTGTAATTGTTTACTGAAGTGCCTTTTAGACTCATTTGCACAAACTGACCCAGGTCGGATTTCAGACTGGTGACGAACAGCACTGTAGCGGATGGCAATGGTGCAGGACTTCACTAAAGCCCGAGCTGACTCGCCAACAATCATGGAGCGGATGAACACCATGGTCCCGTAGGTCAGCTTGGCACTTGGTGGCTTCACATAAGTTCCATCTGGATCCACCTAGTGGAGAAACAGAGTCATTTTAAATGCAGATGCTTCAGGAGCTCTACAATACAGGCAAGTTACTACTGTATATGTACACTATGCACACCACTTCTAAATCATTGTTTTAATGCTGTACTCAGGATTTTACATAATTTTCTGGTCAGTAAAGGAAATATGCAATATACTGTTACATCTTTACAAAGTGGAGAGTAAATATATATATTGCATACATACAGTCTATTAATAATAACTGTGCACATGTTAAGAGGTTCTAGTTGCACAAGTGGAATGCAAATTGTTAATTACCCTGCAAGTCTTGCAAGACATTTGTAGCTTTACTGATGACAACAATACTTCCACAAAATAAATTCCAGAACTCCCCAACAAACTTGAGACAGTTTCTTAAAGCAAACCAATGCTGTTTCAAGGTACTCATATAATGTCATATCACCTTGGCGTATTTCATCAGCATGTTCTCTCGTGGAATTCGTACGTTCTCTAATTTCAGGAAGCCATTGTCAACTTCATTAAAGCCAAACTTGGGGCCGATATCTCCAACTACAATGCCTAAGAAGAGTCAAAGAGAGAGTAAGTAGGCCTGTGACAAAGTCCGACATCAAAAGTGAGGCAGCGTCAGGAAGGAACAAGAGTAGGACTGTCTTTACCACAAACACCACCTCCAGAAAAAGATCAGACTGTGGTTACCTGGCAGGGGTTCATGTGTGTTCATGTCGCGGATGGGTACGATGAAAGCATGCAGACCATGGGAATTTCCAAGACTATAAAGCTGTGCTAAAACTATGGCATGGTTGGAGGTCTTTCCAACTAGAAAGAAAGATAGAGAGATAGGAGAGAGATGTTATGCTCATCTGAAAGCAGTCACATTCTGAACAATATTACATCAATTATCATCATTTATTATTAACATAATCATTTATGACCTGAGAAATGTTGTTGCAACCAAATGAACGCTAGTCATAACCAACAACAGCGTAGAGACATGACAGTGTGAATGTACTTACGTCCTCCAGGCCACCATTTGATGGAGCTGACTGTGGGACTATTCAAGACAAACTCCTGTGTGGCTGGGTCATATGTGGCTGTGGTCTCCAGTCCTCTGAGGTGTGTGCCTAGAGAGACACAACATATCAAAGTCTGACAAACACATACACAAGCACAGGCTACAAATGAAAGTCAAAAAATGAATGAATACTTGTGGATAATAAGAGATGCATTTGTTTAGCATATTTAAGACATAAAACTAACCACTAATAGGACAAGAATGAAGATTAATCATACAGAAAAAATAATAAAGGTAATGGATAGAAAACATGTTAAGCCCTTAAGAGTTAAATACATTGCTGATAGAATTTCAATGAAATAAAATTTAGGCACTTCAAAGATTTTTGAAAAAGAAGTAATGCAGTGTAGACTGTAGGTGTTTGACAGATCGTAATATGTGACAGTTATATTTCAATCTATGTCATGTCTACAGCATACAAATGAAGATGGATTGCATCTTGCGGTACTGGGCTACAGCTGGAAAGAGACTCCTGTCATATGCTAAAACAAAGGTATGAACAATTAAGACTGTTAGTAAAGACAAAACAGATGGGCTTGTAATAGAGAGAGGGGGTTTGTCTACAACTGGTGGTCAGGGAGCGAGACAGTGACAGACTCTTCCAGAAAAAAATTGTATACAAAACTCACATTTTATACAAACTCATTGTCATAGCTGTGATCACCAAAACTGAAACTTTCTAAGGACACCAGTGGTCCGATGGTTTGAAAATGAGTTGTCTGTTTCAACAAATAAAACATTTGACATATTATCTTTCAAGGTTGTGCTCACACTATAATGTCGAACACTATGGATGGTTACAATATACATTTTGGTTGCACCATTTGATAAATTAAGTTCAATTGTTAGTTTACAAGCCACTTGCTGTCCTTATGTGACTGGATTCACTCATGCAGAACACAAATTATAGGAAGTATGTTATTTCTCGTTGGCAGACAGACTGTTAAGTATTAAACTAGCGTTTAGCGTACCCATTGAACTGCAATAAAAAAAATCAAATTACAAATGCACAATTTTGGGGTATATAGAGAATGCAAAGAAATCATCCAAGACATCCAAGAATAATCCAAGCAGTATTGTTTTGGACTGCTCTGTTCATTTTACCGTGGCCCATCTCAGTCTGAGCATAGGTGCCGATGATCTCTAGGTTCCAGGCGGGCATGAAGAAACGGTCTATTTGCTCTGGGGTGGCCTGGTTGAGCAGTGTAGGCAGGAACATTCCCAGATGGAGATCCAAGGGCTCTGGCCTGTCTGGGTGCACACATCTTGGCCACGCAACACAGGGGCAAACGGAAAAGAAAGTAGGTGGTGATGTGGAAAAGGCAAAGAGGGAGATGCAAAGGGAAATTTTGATGGAAGCCATTTAATGAAATGTTTAAGCCATTGTAAGGGCAGATAAATGGAAAGAAAAAGATAAAATATTTTTGATTGACAAGTGGGATAAAATTGCAAAAGAATTGAGGTTCAAATGAAGACAATGACAGGGAGGAAAATAGGGTTGGGACAGGTTGTGGCAGCAAGCAGAAGAGACAGAAGTGACAAAGACAAATTAAAACAGTTTGTGAGCATTACATGCAGATTGGGATTCCTATTTTGATCATATGGTCCAATTTGAACTGAAACCCAACTTATTTGATATCAGTTTAAATGTTTAGTAACTGCATCAGTAGATTTTACAATGCCACACATCAGGTATGTAGACTCTGCTGGAGGTGTTCACTGTTTTAGCCGAGCAAAGCAAATGATAGTTTGCTTTGTTCAAACATGCCTCTTAACAAGTTCACTACCTGGATGTTCCACAAGTCTGGCAACTGAATGAATTAATTTCCTAAGTGTCAGCGGCTACGAACATGGCGGCACTGAAAATCGGTACACTGACAAGATAATAGATATTTTAAGTCCTTGCAGATAATAATGGGTAGGTACATTCATTTTGAAGAACACTGTGTCAGGATTATCTATGTGACAAAACCAAAGACAGCGACAGTACCAACCAACCTAAAACAGCATGAATAAGACCAGTAGACCAATTAAAATATCATCATTAAGTCACCTTTTCCTACTGTTTTCTGGAGGAAACAAGGAACTGAGATGATAATCAGCAGACTAATTTATAATAAAAATAGTTGAAGCAGTTGCATCATACACATTAGATATGAATAGATGATTGTCTAGGACTCTGGTCCAAATGAAATATCAGTCCTAAACTTTCAGTGTAGCTTTGCACAGATTTACAAATTCTTAACAACATTCACTTGGCTTTATTACAAAAAGCCAACAAACAATAGCTGGCTTGGCCTACATTTTCTCTCACACAGATTTGCCAGACTCTCAGATTACAAAGAGACATTTCAAAGGCCTCATTATGTGTTCCCAGACCACATACTTCAGCAGCACATAAGGTTGCTTCTCTTGCTTTGGATGCCAGATTACATGATAAACAAGGAAGTTCTTCTAACCCATTGCAGTTTTCAGGGTCCAAATATCTTCAAGTTAATACGCCATTTCTGTCAATGACCAAACTGAAGACAAACTAAACTATTAAGACTTATTAGATTACTGATTAGAATTAATTGGACAGAGTTCATGATTTGTAAACAGATGGAAAACAATCAAAGTAGATCATTGAAGCTTCATCATTAAGTAAAAAAGAAATGAGACATTTGTGAGAGGGACACAGTAGAACTAAATAATGTTGATGGGAACATGTTTTGTACAACTAGCAGTATTGTTTTTAACTTTAAGCTTCTGCTCATCTTAAAGTTGTTAGGTGCAACCAATAATGGAACTATATTCCTAACATGAACACAGCTATGTGTACTTGGCAAAGCAGAAATGATCATTAGTTGTTAGAAGAACATGTAACACAGTTGCCATGACATTCATGCGACTACTGAAATTTTCTACATGATTTTGGATCTGTCAAACACATACAAGAAATCTACATTACTACTCTTGGTACTAATCAGTTTTTGCCTATTGGTTAAACATTGGCATCCTACGCCATGAAAAACACCAATTCTAATTTGTGTTGTTCAAGCACAGAGTAAGGGCCTTCAGAAAATATCAGGTAAATAATTTTAAGTCTATGTCCAGGACTAACCGTGACCAAGCTCAGTCTGGGCATATGTGCCAATAGCCTGGAAGGACTCTGCCAGAGGCAACCATTTCTTGGACTGCTCAGCGTCACACTGGCTGTACAGGGTTGGGAGGAACATGGCAAAGTGTAGCCCCATAGCTTCTTGCTGGTTGCCTTTGACCATACTAGATGAAGGGAAGGTGTAGGACACACAACTGAAGTTCAGATTCACTGTTACTCAAATGAAAGACAACTGGTGTATTTTCTAACTCACTACGTTCTGGAAAGCCTGAAAGAGACTGTGATATTCAGCTGATCTCTACAAGCAACGTATTAACCTGTTTGGATGAGGTACTTGTCATTTAGTATTGTCTGAAAGATTAAACAAGTAACTTAGACTTTCATATTAAAAATCTCCTGATGAATTTCTGGAAAATGATCGCAGTACTGATAGTACTAACACAGAACAGATTTTCCACGCATGACCTACTCTACAATTATGAGGGCAAGCAAAAAACAAGTGGTCCAAATAGGAGTATTTAAAATGATGGCTAAGGAAAACAAACTGCATATACATCTAAGGAGTGGACAGAATGATTGTGTATGAACAAAGCACACTGAAAGTTTGAACAGAATCTCAAAAATATCTGCAAAAATGATTAATTTTCTGTGAGTCATTAAGTTCACACTATAATCATCTGACAAGTGAAACCAGTTTAGGAGCATTTGTAGTCTTTGATAAAGTACACGTACAGTTGTTCAGTATCACAGAGCCAACATATGATTGACAGCGTCAACAAAAACTGTACACGTAATTCTCATGAAGGCAGCACTATCTGCAGACTGCATATTATATTGCAGTTTATTGTATAACTGCTCAAAGCTAGGAACTAGCATGCCCTCTGACACAGTTTATTCTAATGAACTTTGTTCTAACTGAGTTTGTCTGCTTAAGAGACACACAGATAGTGGGTCTGGTTATATTACACATTTCTCCCAAAGTTAAATTCAAGTAATTTCTTCAAATTTTATACTGTCACTGGGCAGTTAATGGATACTAACCATAACACGGTAAAATGATCCATAAAATTAAGTTATAATAGCTAAAATACAACAAGTAAAAAAAAAAATATGATTCATTTGTGACCAGTATTACATTTGAACCAAATGTAGGTATGTATAACTGTATTACACTCCATCCATACAATAATCCCTATCATTTCTTACTCTTTTGATAAATGTTAATCTTCTTTTGAGTCCCTTAAGTACACACAGTGACTTGACTGTGTCAGGTCACAATGACATCGACATATTATGTGGTGTGTGTTTATGCTTGCAAGCTAGATAAGTGCTAGCCTCATCTGTTGATTTCATTACCACATACTTCTTATAGTAGTAGATCTCCTCTGGGTCAGCGATGCCATACTCTCTGAGTTTCAGGATCATTTGGGCACTTTTTCTAACAGCCTGGTCATAGCGCTCACTGCGGGACAGGAAGTTTGGGTCCTCCTCCTTAAAGTCTGGGTCGCTGAAAACCAGTGACTCTACAGTGAGAAAAATTTAATCAGAAATCCAAACATCCATGCATGATCCAGGAAGTGCTCGTTCCAGAAGAACTGAGTAGATGGAGCCTGTAGAGCATACATTTGTAGGCCAAGCACATAATATGTGCATTTAATTGAAACCCTCTTTTGTCTATTGGAGGTGTATCATTTGCTGCACTCAAGCACCTGGCAAATTAATTTATAATAAAAACGTTTGCAGCACGCTGAGTAAGCATGCAGACATGGAAAATGACATGCATGAAAAGGCTTATTTAACAGCTGTTATATTTTTAGATACCAGCAAGCATATGCACACGTAGGCTCGACTAGGACAGACATAAAATAGCACAGACTTTGAAAAGGGGCTTTGTACCTACTGTAAAGTACGTGTTGACCAACTATTACAAAGAAGTTTGGCAAATTATACTGAAGCCGACGGGGACACACCAAATCATCGTAACATACTTCACTTTTCTGACACCTTCTTAAACGGACCACACGGGAGTATACTTTCGAAAAAAACGTCAAAATGTGATACAACGTATGTCATTGAACGTTATCAGGTGTCCCTTACAGCTTTTAGCAACTCGTTAGCTTGTGACAGCGTTGTTAGGTTAACGTTAGCAGTTACTTTTTTAATTACTCGTTTGGCAAATATCATTACAGTTCAGTAATAACATTCCGTTATAACAAGTGTTTCCAGCAATGAGCAACACTTATGCAGCAAACAAGACATTTTAAACTCACCAATTTGTCGTCTTCTTTTGGTTTTTTCTGGGCCCCCGTCCAAAATATTGGTCAGTTTTTCGACGTCAAAAGTGGCGTTTTTACGCTCTTTGGTAATATCAGGATTCATGGCTTTATAGCAGACTGGAAACAATAATTACTGTGGAAGTATATAAACAAAACTGTTACGTATTACCAGTTAACCTCCTGTAACCCAACGAGTTGTCTTGAAACGGACCGCTTTGTGCGCAGCCGCAGAGAGGTGGAGACAAGTCATGTGACATGTACCCCGGAAGTATCCGGTGCCCTGCTTCATCGTCACTTCACATTTCTTTATCAATTTCTCTATTTCAAAGTCAGTCTCAGATTTGTATTCGAGAGGCTTTGAAACTTCACGATGCTTCCTGCAGCTGCTATTTTTCATTTCCCCTGGGAAGTAAACTGTGGAAAAGTTCAGGAAGGAGAATCTGTCAGAACATTTGGCAGGTGGGACTTAACATCAATTGTGATGCTCTGACTGGAAAGCAACAGTTCTATTTTTCACAAAACTCAAGAATTAATGATACATAGAGTAAACTTATTATTAAATCTATTTTCTTAATAGAACAAATATTAGGCTCGTCCAGGTGTTACAATTCTGCTTTTAATTGTCAAATGTCAAATAAGATATTATGCTTTATTTTCTAGGCTTGTCTGCTATCAGCCTGAGGAGTCCAGGGCTACGCTGTCAGCTCAGCATGCTTCGAAAGAGCATCGTGTGGTTGTGTGCACCCTGTTTGTGGAGCCATTTAACCCAATTGTTGGAGCCCAGTACATAGTTCTGGGTGAGATAGAAAATGATGACAGTAAGAGAAGATTTTATTATTTGTTATAACTGGGATGTTTTTCTTGGATACATGCAGAGTATCAGTCAAAAGAAACTGACCATTATGAAAGCCAGATATGCAAATATTACATGATATGTAATATACCAGTATGAAAAGCCACACTTGTAACAGTTGACGGGTAATAAGTAATTTAAACGATCACACACGATATAGGATAGTAAATTCATGGAGGATAATTCAACCACACAAGATCTTGTAGTAAGGTATGAAACATAAAGCAACTGTCTGGTTTATCTGTGTCTTCTTGACTTACAGAGGCTGGCGTGATGGTCCGAGCCCGTGTGCTGAACTGTGTTGATGGTGTAAACATTCCCCTTCTGCAGAAAGCTATCACTGAGCAGAGAAGCTTCTTCCAGGAAAGGAAGCTCAAAGAGGGTGGGGCCGCACAACCATCAGATGCAACCTGATCAGGGTCTTCATTCATCTTGTTTCCGAGGACTCACTTTGATTGTCAGGCCTACAGCGCTGCCTTTTCAGCTGTTTGGTCCAGTGTAGGCTTCCTACCTTCCTATGACCTCAACAGTTTTCTGCACTTTAACAGGGTTAGTTAAAGTTGGGCTGCCGTGACTTCATTTTCTGACCTGTCTGTGAGTGCTGAGACATCTGATAATATCTCTGTGCCATTCTATAAGCCATAGCTTATTAAGGCGATGCCACTTTGTGGTCTGGTGTAATTAAAACATTATTTTTTTCCAAAGGATTTAAGCGTTATGTATGGATCATAAGCGAATGTATATGCCCATCCAATTTAAAAGCATATACTGTATTCCACTGGTATAAAATCAAATGGAAGGAGGACGGAGCCAGAGATTAAATTAAAAAATGACGCTATGCGGAGTCGGCGGCCGTAGTCATAGAGCACGCCGCATCGCATTAGTAGCCACCAACAAGCAAGCTAAACTCAGCTCCTCTCCTCATAGCGCGGTGCTATCATACCAGTCAAATTCAAGTGGTGAGAGCGAGAGGGATTGGTAGAGTGACCATTGTAGAGCCGATTTCTGAATCAGTGACAATAAAGATGAGTTCTGGTGAAAATGACTGAACAGACAGTGGGAACAGAAGTTGATCAATCTTCCGGAGGTGAGGAGTCTGAGCTCGTTCCTCGAAAGGGCTACACGTCTGTTGTATGGAGCTATTTCGGATTCAGAAAAGGTGATGTCGAACAAAAGCAGGTGTTGTGTAAAGACTGTGGGCGAATTGTGTCCGCACCGCAGGGGAACACAACTAATCTGTATAACCACTTAAAGAAGAATCATTTGGGAAAATACGACGAGTGTATGAAAAGAAAAGTCCCCAAACCCCCGCATGTCCGTCCCAAACTTTTAGATTATTGTTTTTTACAGAAGTGCAATAAAAAAAAAATAATAATAAAAACTTTTGCATAATCGTGATTATAATCGAAATCGTGATTTTGATCCAAATAATCGTGATTATCATTTTTTTCCATAATCGTGCAGCCCTACTGCAATGCGGTGAGTGTCCCCGACTTTAGACAACAACATAGTCAGTCTATGTGAAGATTTTCTCATGTACCAAAGGGGGTCCCAGCAGAAAAACTTTAGGAACCATTGACCTAGACAGACTGCAGTGTAATCTAATTACTGACTTCATGCTAAACCAGTGCTGATCACTGATAATGGCCTTAATCTGAACTACAGGTTAAATCTCTAGTCCTTTAATCAATAAGTTCATCAACAAAGAATCATTTTGATTACTACTTGTTGGTTTCAGACTGCTGGTCAGACAGAATAAGAACTGATTCCAGATATTGTAATTAGCATTTTTGCTACTATTTCATGGTGTTACAGAGCTGTAATAAAAAAATTGAAAATTGTGAAAAGTGAGAGAACCAAAGCTTGATTCATTTCCACTCATTTGATAAGATTTAAATGCTGAAAGAAGTGAGTGTATTCAGTCTCAAAAGATGAAAGACCAAGTAATAAGTCATCTTATTCCACTTTGTCATTTGTGTACTCCGTGTGTAACCTCTTAGATTTAGCATTTCACTCCACGTGCTGAGGATGACTGCTTAATATGTTACACTGGCAAATGCCATGTTCTTGTTCATTATTTGATGTCAGTGTTGAAACACGTCCTCTCCTTCCTGACACATTTAGGAAAGAGACCACTTTGTATATTTTAACTGATCTCGGACCCAAATGTTGCAAAAAAAATGTGTGTATTTTATTTTAAAGACTGCAACAACACTCTTAAACCATTATAATTTAAATTTATTGATAATTGTTTCTTCATGAAGTATCAAACATGATTGAATGTAACATGAACAGTGTAGAATAGCCCAAGAGTAATACAGAATCAAATCAATCTTGGCAAATAGCATTGCACCATGTTCCAGTATCCCTAATAACACAATAATATCATGTATAAGATGCATTTATACTCATTTTTAAATATATAAAAAAATCATCCCACAACAGATGTGTTTGGTAAACAAATGCAACTCAGCAGCAATCATTAAGGATAGAGAGAAGGCTTTGCAGTAGAAGACTTTTCCTGAGTCAAAATGTACATTGTAAATAATGTATGGATTTCATATGGGTTTCCCATATCTAATAGTACATTTTCATCACAGCACTCCACTGACAACTCAAACAGTAAACATATCTAGTATCTTGAATATCTAGTAGAGTAACCTGACTCTTTGGAGGAGGCAGGCAGCATTGGTAAGCCTGTGGTTGGGTCTTTCTTGCAGCGATCTAGAGCTTGTTTGTAGCTGATCCTCTCCTTTGTTATTGGGTCTACAATGTCCTTGATGTAGGTAGTCTCGGACTGCAGCTCCCTCATCATTGTGCTGTCGATCATTTTGGAAGTAATAGCATCAAAGATGCTTACTCTGCGACCAGTGTTGGGATTGACCAGCCCTCCAGTCAGATGCTGGGCCTCCATGTAGCGAATGGCAGTTTCCTTTGGCATCCAGCCTTTTTGTACAGCCTCTCCCACGGATAAACACTCTCTGGTCATGGGGTCTTCAACTCCACTGAAAGCCTTTTGTGCATTGAGCAGCCTCTGGAGTTGACTGTCCTCAATGAGGCCTCGGCTTGCTGCCTTGTGAACTGTGCTTCTCTCTTTGGTGTTGATGTCGATGATGCCACCTGTGGCTGCCTGTGCCTCCAGAAGCTTTTGCGCAGTAGTGGGGTCAATCAGTTTACGCAGAGTGGCAGTGCGTATTGCATAGCAGGTCCCAGTGTTTGTATCCATTATTCCAGCAACTGGGTAGGTTTCATTTGGGGTAGATGGCTCAGGGGCTGATTTCACTGTTGTGCTGGATTTTGGGATGATTGAGTTGAACTGGGACTGCTTCTTATTATCACCTGCGACCAGCAGGGCCAACTCAGCGATGGGAAGCTTGCCTTGTTTGTACTGTTGAAGATCATACTCAGTCAGCCTTCCTTTCTTCAGAGCTTCTTTGATGGAGTACTGCTTTCCACTCTTGCGATCCTGCAGGACAGATGTCTCCCCCTCTGGTCCCATGGAAGTGATCTCCTCCCAGTCACACTCCAGCTCTTGCAGATGGATGTATTGCTGGCGATCAATCAGGCCCTGTAGGTATGCATCATAAGGAGACATGTCCTTGCCTGTTTCTGGATCCAAAATGGTGATTTTGGTGGAGACATTAGTCTCCTTGGTCCTCGTCTCTGCGTTCTCCTCTTTCTGCACGTTCAGCAGCAGCTCGCGGATGGTGCTGTCTCGCAGATGGATCTTATCTTTTTCATCCAGGATCTCCCTCTCCAGACGGTGGACATCAGACCCCATTTTAATGCTCCTCTGCCTGCTCATCTGTGTTCTTTCACTCATTAGTCGGCTCTGCTGCTGGAAAGATAGGCTGGTGTCATGTTTCTTGGCCTCCAGTGTTCTAAGTTCTCGAGTGAGGTTATCTTTCTCCCTTTGCAAGGCATCTCTGTTCGAAACCAGGGTTGTGTCCTCTCTTGAAGTGCTGGATTTGGTGCTCACAAGAAGGTTGATTTTATCAGTAAGACGTCTAATTTCATCCTCCACGTCCTGTCTGGAAAATCTTTGCTGAGTGACCTGTTCCCTCAGGCGATCCCTTTCAGCTTCAACAGCTTGGTCTTTCTCAACACGCACCACCTCTTTGTACACCGTCTTTTCCCCAGACTTCTCTCTCCGCAGAATCTCAAGTTTTAGAGTGATGTTGCGGATATCTCTCTGGAGACGCAGAATATCGCTGGTTTCCTTGTCCATATCTGACCGCAAACCGTTAGTTAACCTGTCCAGTTTTGGGTCTCTCTCGACTTTCAGTACCTCCTCTACAACTATACTTTCTTCAACAGGGGGTGGAGCATTTTCCAGCTGTGTGATGCGCATTCGGATCTCTCTGAGCTCAGACTCAGCTTGAATCCTTTTCTGGCGCTCTTCACTGTCTCTGAGGATCCTCTGCAGGTCTTCCACCTTTGTTCTTAACTGCTGTAACTCTAGCTCTAACTGACGGCGAGTCATTACTTCTTCATCCAGACTCCTGCTGAGCCTCTCATGGTCTACCACTTGCCTTGGGTCCTTCTGCAAACGTACAACTTCCTGCACAACCACTTTTTCCTCTGGTTTCTGTCTCTCCAACATGATGTATTTGTTTTGCAGGTCAAACACCATCTCTTCAATGCTGCGGCGCAGCTGTGCCTCTTCCCGTACATGCTTTCTCAGGCGGTCAGCTTCTTTCTCCAGCAGTGGATCAGGCTCATACTTAATGACTTCTCTGGTGACGAGTTGGGTCTCTATCTTGGACTTTTCAGCCTTCCATTCATCTCTCTCTTTCCTGAGTTGTCTCACCTGGTCCTGGAGTGAGTTGTAATTGGTGTGCAAATAGTTCACCTGATCATTTAGCCTTTGAATCTCTCTCTCATTTTCCGGGCTTCTTTCTTCTTTCACCACCTCTTGGAGAACTTCCTTCAATTCTACTTTGGGCTTCTGAGATCGAAGGATATCCAGGTCAGTTGTGACCTGGGTAATCTGCCTCTCAACATCAGAACGCTGCCTACTTGAGTCTTGTATGTCCTTCCGGAGCCGCATTATTTCCACCTCTGTGTTTGGGTCTACCCGGTAGATCTCACTAACAATTTCCTTCACCTCAATCTTTGGTTTCCAGTCTTGAACATCTCGGTAGCGGCTGTGGAGCTCCTTCACTTCTTGGGACAACGTGTTGTTTTCAACCCTCTCCTGCTCCAGGCTTGTTCTAATTTTGTTACATTCAGTGATAAGATCAGGGTCTTGTTCAATCTTTTTCACTTCTTTAGTGATGATTTTTGGCTGGATGTTGGGAATCAGCCTCTCGAGTGCATTGATCTGGCTTCTGGTCTGGAAGATTTCGTCATTGAGAAGCTTGCTCTTGTTGGACTCGTCAGAAATTTCTGTCTCAAATGATCGCACTGCTTTCAACATCTGTGGGTCCTGTTCCACTTTAACCACTTCCTTTTTAACCACCCTTTCTTTGATGGTGGGTCTCTTCTGCTGGAGAATTGTAACTTCTGTCTTCATCTGAAGCTGCTCCCCATCTCTCACTCGAATTTCATCTCTCATCCTTGATATTTCATCTCTCAGCTTAGCAGCCTCTACATCCAGTTGGGGATCTTTCTCAAACTCTGTCACTTCTTTAGTCACCAGTTTTGGTTTGGTGTTTTTGAGGTTGTCCTCCAGGTGGGTGATTTTCTTGTTAAAGACCTCGACCTCGGTCTGGGTGGTGCTACGCCTGAGACACTCCTCATGCAGTTTGTTCTGCAGATCAGCCAAATCACTTTCCAGTTTTGGGTCGCGGTAGTAATGCAATACTTCTTTTTCCTCAACACGCTCCACTCCTCTGCGACTCTTCAGTGACATCATCCTGTCTTTGAAGGTTCTCAGGTTTGTTTCGGTATGAGTCGTCCTGTCCTTCTCTTCATCCAGCTCTTTTAACAGACTGTCTAACTCTGAAGCACTCTTTTGCTGGCTTTGAAGCTGCACTTGCTGCTGTGCCACCATTTGAACTTTTTCTTCATTCTGTTGCAGGAAAAGCATAATAACTGAATTTCTAATAATTTCTCACATGATTTATAACATAATATCAGACCATCATCATTCATAGTGAAAAGGTGATAAAGGATAATAATTGCTTTCTAGTCATGGCATGTTTTCTTACTTGTAAAATGAGATTCTTGGCCAAGCCCATCTGTTTTTGGAGCTGGGTGTTTTCAGCTTTTGCTTCAGCGTAGCGGTTTGCCAGATCCTTTTCCTATAATAAGAAACCCATCATTTGCATTGATCTTTTTATTAAAGCTACAGATAATATTGTACACATATTTAGATGTTACCTCTTTCTGAACAGCTTCAGAAAGTTTGAGCAAACGAGGTTTCTTTGTGACAGTGGCACCAGCGTCCTCAAGCGCTCCGTTGTATTTGTCAACGTTTGCTTCATACTCCTGCATGTAAATAAAGGATTACGATTTTAGTTTTGTTCATGTTAAGATTATGGATATGTTATGGATTATTTCCTTTGTTTTCTATAGTACCTAAAATCACAAATGCATACTACAGTCTGTACAACAAACATCACATTTATACATTTATAGGTTTTATGATTCATTTTAATCTTACATTGAGTAGATTCTGGAGGTCTTGGGAGAGGTCAGCCACTCTGTCTATGTCATCCTGCTTCCGGTTCAAGTCCTCAATCACTCTCTATTGTAAAAATGTTGACAGACATAAATAGCATTAAGTTATTGATAACGTCTATAATCTTAAAATAATAAAACATGAATTTCTACAGATTTTCTTGGGAGGGCGTTGAAATGGATCAATCATTAAAAGGCAAAGAGATTAGTAGAGGTGGACAGTTGTACTGGTTATATTCTTGTATAGCTGGGAGACCATCTCACCTCTTGAGAGCTCTGTTTAGCAGTAATTTGCGACAGACCATCGTTTGGGTTTATTTGGTTTGTTGGCAGGTTGTCCAAGAATGAGTTCAGGGATTTGCTTGTACTCTGGAACTCCTGGTTCTTGGTTGCTGCCTCTTGTATTAGGTTTTCTCTGAGGGAAATATGACATGGGTAAGATGGAATAATGTAAATGCACTTTATTTAGTATTATCGTGACAAATTTGTGTATACTATTTGCATGCATATAATAGTGGAGAGGACATTTATTAATACACAGGACAAGATATTACAATCCCTTGTGCCGGAATCCCAGGCAAAACACGTTTAGAGGTCCTGTTCGACTAAGAGGCCCTACCAAGCCTACAGTCATGTAATATGACCAATAACCTATATTCTACCTAGGCTAACTAGAAGCTGCTGGCCTGTAAGCCCATTGAGCAGCAGAGGATACTTCAAGCATTGTAAAACATACCTAACTAAACGCTGCTGGCTTGTATGGTCCGCTCAGCAGCAAACCATGGCTACCAAATAACATGAGAACATGATCTGAACAACAGCAGTATGCAGCATATCATTGGGGTTTTCAAGTGGTCACCTCCCTACACCGATGTTTCGTTAAGTTAGGCCCATGACACCTCAAGAAGGCTTAACAGTGATTTCCAGCATCCTGGAATCACCCCCCTCCACACCGCCACTACACAACCCTCTCTTCCTCACCATTCGATGTCTATCAACAACTAGTATGGAAACTAATAACCATGAGCCAAAAAAACAAATCTACCATGCTTCGCTCCGTTGATGCAAGCTGAAGCAACAAACAAATAATCTGTGGCCTACATGCGGCCTATGTCCTTAACTTAGTTAGCTCCCCAGCTAGCATGCTTCCTGCGCACCCATAAAACAAATCTACCATGCTCCGCTCCGTTGATGCGAGCTGAAGCACCTAACAAACGAACAAATCTACCATGCTCCGCTCCGTTGATGCAAGCTGAAGCACCTAACAAACAAACAAATCCGTAACAAACAAACAAATCTTCCATGCTTCACTCCGTTGATGCAAGCTGAAGCAACAAACAAATCACCTGTGGCCTACATGCGGCCTACATACTTACCTTAGTTAGCTCCCCAGCTAGCATGCTTCCTGCGCACCCATAACCAGTCACTGGCTCTCTCTGCTGCCCGGGACATATTGCTAACTGCATTCCTCTGGCTTCTTCCTCGTTTGCCCAGCTCACTCAGCAGAGCAATGACCGACTTTGCCACGAATCCACGGCAGCCCACTTCCACTGGGCGGACATAAGCCTTCCATCCATTCTGCTCTGCATCTGCTGCTAACTCTGCATACTTAGCTCTTTTTCGCTCGTTAGCCTCCTCAACTCTATCTTCCCACGGGACAGTCAGCTCTATGAAATAGACTACTTTCTCTGGCTCAGACCTTTCTAGATTTTACAAAGCAAAGCATACATTTAGAAATTAAAATACTTAAGATTTAATAGAGAATGTATCCTGCAATTCTCAGATCCTTATGACCAACTGCGTTACACGTTCTAAACCCCGTGTATGCAACTTACAGTAGTTTGACTTTCTGATTAAACTAAATTGATGTGTAAGTCACAGTCTGACTCTCACCTCTCCTTCAGCTGGTCGACAACGTTTGTGTAACGGGTCTGCAGCTGCTTGACCGCTGTTCTCTGGCGCTGGATGTCAGGGCAGTATTCCTGGTAGCCCTGCTGCAGAGAGCTACACAGCTGCTCAGTGGCCTCAAGGTCCTGACTCAGCTTCTTCATGTCGCTCTGAGCCGCTGCCACAGACTTTTTCTGGTACTGTATACAACAAAAGAGAGATTCAATTCAACGCTTACATCAAATATATATATAATATAATATAATATATATATATATATCTGTATCAGAGATACAGATATATATACTGTATGAATACGATTATACCGTAATTCCGGACTATAGGCTATTGTGCACTTGCGTGGACCCTCGGTATACGGCGGTGCGTATTTATGGATTTTTACAGCTAACGCCACCAGCTGGCGCAAGAGGAGACAGTCAGGCACATAACGAGAAAAGGAACAAGTGAGCCTACAGTAGAGGCTGCCAATGGTCGTTGGCTGACTTTCGTATGTGGTGGTTACTTTGATGTAACGTCTCTGCCCTTAGCCGGTGGCTTTTAAAAAAAGATGCTGTTTTGTTGACAGTCGGTACTGACTTTTGCTGCGTGGTACAGCAAGTACTTTAAAACGAATTAATTTACATTAAGTGTTGCCTTGTCAGCGTTGTAGCTTGTTTTTGTTATATGTACATCTAGTACTATGCTGCAGGAATGCACTAGGAGAGCAAGTATATATGTTTTATTGTTTTTGATATGATTGTTTGTGATGATTTTTGACTCTGAAATATATTTTTCTCAATAAAGGGACGCTTTGCGTTTCCAAAAGTCATTTCTGTCCGCAATCCCCCCAGAAACCTTACGTATTAGCTAAAACACCAGCGGCTTATAGTCGGTGCGGCTTATATATGGATCAATCTGTAGTTTCCCCCAAAATTTAGCTGGTACGGCTTATATTCAGGTGCGCCTTGTAGTCCAGAAATTACGGTATATGAATAAGTATGTTTTGTCACCTGAAGGTCTTCATTGCGGGCTTGGATTGCATTTGGGATATCAGGGATTGGACCATCTTCACTCAGGTTTTTCTCAAACCCAGAGACAAGGCCATCCACTTTCTTAATCTGACTCTCCAGGTTGAGAGATGCGTTTGCTCTAAACAAAAAGGTAAATGTAGACATAAGTGTACATAAAATAAAAAGTATTTTCTGTTGCATTCTTGGAGGAACAATTTTAAACAATGACATTCAAACTTTTACTGAGGACAACAACCTCCACTATGACTCTCCCATCAATAAAAACCAAATATTAACTTACTTCTTATTATAGAGATCAGCCAGTCCAGAAATGCTGTCATACTTGTTGCTGGCATCACTGAGTTTGAGTGGCAGAGCAGAAGAGGCTCCACTGGCATCTTTAGACAACAGCGGCTGCAGGTCAGTCTGTGTTGCCAGCTTCTGCTGCTCCAGAGCCTTCAGTGCGTTGGCAGCTTGCTATAAAGTGCAAAAACATAGGTACTTAGTGTGTAATAATCATCAAATTTCAGATGTCAGTGTCTAGGAATCCTCTTTTAACAAATTCTCCTTCATCAAAAACTAGAACTATCTGCAAAAAAATACATTAACAAGACCAATCACGGCTCAGATAAATTATATTCCTGTTGAAACTGTCAGTGCTGAGTGTATCTGTGTCACCTGCTGCTCCTGCAGCCTTTTGGCCAGATCTCCGGTGGGATCGGTGCGGCTCAGTGGGGCTCTCAGACGGCTCAGCATGCTCTGCTCAGTTTGGGCTAAGTCACTGTCCAGCTTTTCCAGCTGCTGACCCAGAGCAGCTATCTTGGGGTCCGGTGCAGAAGACACTGGGGCTGAATGGGGAAACAAGGAATTTAATTCAAGGATCGGTCTAATTTCCGACCATTTGTGCAACATGTGGCAAATACTTATCATGGATTAAAAAGTATGAGAGTCTATATAACTTTGTTGCTTGATGATTTAATTTACAGACTGCTACCTGACTGCTGGAGCCTGGAGACTTCTGATTTGTGATTCTTCAGGGACTCTGCCAAAGCAGCTCTTCTCTTCTTGATGTCTGCAAGTTCATTACCCAAACTAACAAATGAAAAGACAGAGAGAGGGGGACAGAAATAGGAGCATTATTACTGACATACTGTATTATGGGTTCTGTCAGGATCATAATTACACACCAATACATTACTTACACATCCACATTGGCAATGGCATGTGGGTCAGGTGGTGGGATCAGGAAACAAACTCCCGGGAAGGTATTAGTTACCCCATTAGTGGACATAACATCCCAGTTCTTAATATCCGAGTTTGATTTCAGGGTGAACTTGTCCCCTCTCGACAAAGAAGCCTAGATAATAATGAAAGATAAATTAGTACAGAAAAGCATTGCACAAGAGATCAGAGATGCAGCATGTGTAGGGAACAACTAAGTCAAAAACACTTTGGGTGCCGTTCAGTCTGTATTTTTGGGTACTCTGACAAAAACTGTAAGCCGCACCTTGTCTGTGTCCCAATCACACAGGGACTCCACAGTGACAGTTTTGCTGGGGGGGGCGCGTCGTAGTTTGAGAGGAGCGATGCTGGTGCTGCGTCTCCTCAGGTCGGCCAGCAGATATTCACTGTTCTGCACAGCATTCTCCTCCCCCTGATGGAAGACGGGCACAGAAGAAACACACCTTAGATGTAGTCATCTCACAGAAACAAATCCACAATATACAGTAGGGTTGTACCGATCCGATCACGTGACTCGGAAATCGGGGCCGATCACGCAACTGAAGACTCGATCGGGACTCGGACGTTACGACCCGATCAGAGATCGGTTTTATATATATTTATTTAGTCATTATTTGTATTAGATTGTTGATATATGGGCTATTGGTGATTCAAAAAAATAAAAAATAAAATCAGTATTTACTACCACCGTTTACGGCATGCGCATGTGCAGAAGACCAGCATGCTAGTTTGTTTTGAAGCGGAGTGTCGAGTTGTGGCGCACATGTCTGCGTGTGGAATATTTAAAGTACAGCAACGATCATCGCAAACTGCAATTGGCAAGTTGGATATCGAGGGGTGGTGAGCGTCTTTAAACAAAACTTTTCGGCCTAAAAAAACACAGTATCGATCGTGATCGGTGTATCGGCAGATTCAAAAGTAAAGACTTCGGATCGATCGGGGGCAAAACCCTGATCGGAGCATCCTAATATACAGCACATTACTGAACTGGATTAACTCTGAGCCGACTTTCAAATATTTGTCTCTAGGTGTGTTGTAGCTTCATGTTCTTTTTTGAGCAACCTGTGAAATATCACACCACTTAACATCTGACCTGGGGCTGCAGATGGAAAAGAGCATTTAGGATAACTTGGATAAATTGTCTGTTGACCTTTTCCAAATGAACGTTGTTTTCCTTGTCTCCTCATATTTCCAGATCCCAACTCTCCCTCCACTTAGTTTATACTTGTACTGGGTTATGTCTGTGTGGTCATGGCTCTAGACGTACCTCCAGCTGCAGCAGTGTCTCCGAGTTGCTCTTTTTGCTGATAACATTTGGGTCCAGGTTGCTGTTGAGTTTGGACAGTGTTTCTGACAGCTGCTCAGAGTCCAGTTGGTACTGGAAAATGGTACAAAACATTATGCATGGTGTGATTAGATCGGTGTCACACAACAACAAGAAGAAAACAGGAAAGAGGCCAAACATTCTTGTGTCCTCCCACATATTTAGCCATACATGCTGCCTCACCTTTTTGTATTCCTCCACATTGTCCAGGTGTGTTTCTTGACAAATGCAGAGGTTGAGGAATTTCTGCCACTCGTTACGTAAAGCATCTCTCTGAGCCTTTAAACGGGATGTGGAGAGTTAACCAGGATTCATTCAGAATATGACCTTCAAATGTTGAAAGCAATGACTTCTGGGTAATGACGGGTACCTTTATTGTGTCACTGGCTGGGTGCTTCAGTTCAATGAATCTGTCTGCTTCATCCTGGAGTCTGTTCACTTCACTCTCGTGGGACAGCAGACTGTTGTTCTTGAAATTCTGAATGATATCAAAATCAAAGCCACACCTCATTGTTACTGAGACAGGAATGGTGCTTGTTTTCAATAATCTGGCTGATCGGCACATCTGTCCTAACCTCATACTGCCTGCGAACATCAGGTGGGTCCACTATGTGGTCACTCCAGTCCTGGTTCTGGATCTTGTCCTGTTCTTCTCCCAGAAAGGCCAGTTCCTTGTTGCAAGCCTGCATGTATTCGTACAGGTTGTTCAAGTAGTGGCGGCGCCACTTGGAATTGTCCTGAGGAGAAAACAGATAAAAGATGAGTAACTCTGAATTGGAAATTCTTCTTTTTTTGTGCGTATGTTCCTTGTTGACAGTCACCGCCAAAAGAAGCTAAAAAAATGGCTTAGCTACCTAGTTTGCTAACATGCTTTGATGAATAGTAAAGAAAAGAAGATGTAGGAATAAAGTTTAAATAAATCTTCCAACTCACCAGTATTTTGTTGTATTTTCTCTTCAGCTCTGTATATTTCTCCTAAAAGACAAGATAATGACAAGTATCATGCCCTGCCCTGAACCCAGAACATCATGTGAATGTGTTTTCATGTAAACACTTGGGCCCACCTTGGAGCCAGCAGAGCTGACGCACAGCTGCGAGCTGTAGGCTTCGATCTCTTTGTGCAAGATGTTGTGAGCGGCGATCTGCCTCTCTAGCTCTGCCATGGTGGGGCCGTACTCATCTGTACTGATTTCTTTCTGAAAGCGCAGACAGCAGAGGGATACAGTTAATGACCTGTGGAGACCAAATCAGCATGCAGACCTGCACATGTAGAACAGTGCAGACTTCTCTTACAGTACATTTAAAGGATAAGGTTAGTGTTGCGTAAGACCAGACTCAATCTACGTCTTTCAGTCTCTGTTTCATTAATGTGTTTGTGGCACTCAAGCAAACTCTTAATTTCCAAGAGAGTTTAAACCCTCATAGATATGTAATTTACAATAATACTTACTTCCTTCTGAGCAAAAACAGGCCCCCAGTCAATAAAGGGCATCTTAGACACGTCATCAATCTGCTCGTAGATGTCTCGGTAGAAGGCACAGTCCTTCAGCCATCGCTCATGGAGAAGGATGACGCTGGAAAAAAAAAGAACTATGTTTAATGTGTGTTGGGACGCAGAACATATTCAGATTCAACTAAACAGTGAAATGTGAAAGTGAGAAGGATAAATGCTAACAAAACGCTATACTACATATCAAACTGTTACATAGATCATGGGGGAAAAGCTGGAAGGAACCTCTGTATGGAGCCATATATGCGTTTATAGCCTCAGGAAGGTCTGAGAGAGGCCTCAGTTCTCATTGTGATATCATTTATCTACTCACTCGCTCTCGATCTCTGAGGCTTGCGGGTGTTTGAGCTTCTTGGCTTTGTCGACATCCAGGAAGAGGTCTTTGATGAGGCCCTCAGCCTCACCCAGTTTGTCTGAGATCTCGTTCTGATGCTCGAAGGGCAGCTCTTTCTTGTCGTTTTCAGCATCCTGGTGGAAGTGAATAACAGAGGTTATTTTTCACAAGATTACCAAGGAAGGTAACCCTAGGTTATGAAATAACATCAGCAAAGCAACCGTGAGTGCTCCAGTTTGTTCTCACCACAGCCAGCAGCTCCTCCGACCGGAGGACATCTTTCTCCACCTGGTCGGCATTCTTTTGCATCTGTGCGATCAGCAAGGCCAAGCTGCTGGCCTGGGTCCTGCAAGGAGAGGAGAAAGAAAAGATGACAGTCTGAACCACAAGCACAGATTACTGCACCTTTCCCTAAACATCTGTATCTGAGGAATGACACCCAGCTGCAGAGGTGGCTGGAACTTAGCTTTGAGTTTTAGACAGCGCCATCATCATGATGAATCATAATCATGATTTAAATATTGGTTCAAAAAGCAGCTTGATGAACTTCTGGAAACAGTCACAATCAGACCACATTCAGAGAAGATGGGTTTGTCAGTTTGCCGCAGAAACACCAAAGACATCAGACGGCATCAGCTGGGGTGAAGAGTGGCAGGTGCTAATGAATAAATAAATCATGTCCACTATCATACACCTTAAATGTCTTTTACTTTCATTCCCGTCTCTGTTCTATTATCTAACTGATGCATGTCAACGATCAAACTCCTGACAAATCACAATCTCTTGAGCTGCTGGGATGCCGTAGTATCCACCTCGGAGCCACACCCAGGGCGTTCCCTGAATTCTGACCATTCTTCAGCAGCAGGCTTTGATTGTCACGCCCTGTGTCGCCGTTTGTGTTGCTCTTTGTCGGCGACAATTGCAGTTGAGAAAATGAGAAATGAGGCCTCAGGCAGGCCTCCTGCAGAGGAGGAGATCCTGCAGGCTGGCAATGATAGACACATACGCTCCAAAAAGAGAACAAGGGATTGGTCAAAATCAAATGGTAGAAATTTCGTCTGGGTTTAAATAAATGATTAATGAAGTTTTAGTTACAGTGGTGGTAAACTAAAGTGTCTGCAAACATGCGAGAAGATGTGTATTTGGAAAAGGGAGATTTACAGAGCAGAGCTTTTCTCTTTAGCATTTAGCTTCCCTCGGCAGGTGCACAACATCTCATCTAAAGTGCAATGAGAAGAATTTTGAGGTGGACATGTGAGTACTTAAAAATATTTCCTTAATTTAAATTCAGTTGCTACATCATTGTGCCACACATTAATTCACTGGGATGTCGCTCTTTAACACCGGGACTGGCATTTTTCATTCGTAATCCAGTCTGAATTTGTGAAACAACTTCATGCAGCATAAAATCACCTTGACTGCAATGAAAGTACGGCTGTGTGGTGCGAGGAACGTCTGAACACTGAGCTCTCTGCCTCTGACACACCGTAGTCAATTCAAAACGGGTTTTTCCCTGCGGGATCGTTCCATCAAAGTTTATATGGTTGATATGAGATGATGGAGAAAAGTGAGCCAAGTGGAAAAATATAAATCAAAGGAGAATGAGGTGGCACTCTTGTTAAGAACAAACAGATACTGTCTCACTGTGAGGAATTTTATTTAGCTAAACTTTAGGGATATGAATAGTTGACACATTTTGTTGTAGGGAATCCAGAAAAGAATGCTGCTGATCCATCGAAAACATCGCTGCTCAACTTGACCCGCATACCAAAGCTATTGCCAAGTATTGTTTAAGTTAAAAGAATGTCTTCCTGTGGAGAAAGCGAGGGAATGTCAAAAAAAAAAAAAAAAAAGATTTACAGCCGGTGAAATGTTAGCTTCACGCAGAAGGAACGAGACAGACGTGTTCCTTCCAAGCTCGTCTCTCCTCCTGCTCTGAGTCACTGGGCTGCGAGCTGATCTGGTTCTGCAGCCGCCCTCACAAAGACCTCCTTATTTATGCTCACTCAGGTATGTGATGGGCTCACGAGCATTATTCCTTAACTTTCCACCACCTCAGTCTATAGCAGGTTAGGAGCAGAAAATGCAAGTTGTTTAAGGGAGCTCTGAGACATTTCTCACGGAAAGAAGCAGTTTACTTGCTTTTTTCTCTTTTTGTATTTTTGATACGTCTCCATGTCAGACATTGAAGGCCAGGGTCTGGATAACGGCTGGTGGACTGAGTGAAGATAGAAATTGACACAAATCTAACATGTTACACTAACATTAATCTCTGGTGACATTCTTCTAACCATTGCGAGCTGATGTGGCTGGAGAGGGTGTTAAAGTTCTTCACCTGAGCTGTCAAGTCTTCACTCATAATGAATGGACAGGGAGCTGAACGATGGGTCACACCCGTACGGACATGCCTGCAAAGAACAGGGGCTTTTTATGAAGAGCTAACGTGACCTGTGTCTGCAGCAGAGTGATTGTTTTTCAGGAGATAGTCTGTGACTTAATTATTAGATATATGTGACGGTGAACCTTTAAATAGTTTCAGCTCCTCATTATCTGTAGTGGAAGGACTGTATGCTCTCCTTATTTAGAAGCTCTCTGATTGCGTGGGCTTTTATTTGAAGTGAGCCCTCAGAGGTTTTTATTCATGAAGAACTATGCCAGTGAAGCTGAGCTGGTAGCAACTATGGACAGTTTGGTGATTTAAAAGTAGGATAACTGGATAACCCACATAATTTAGAAGGGCTTGCCTGCATTTTCTCAGTCAGTTGTGCGATCACAAAGCTTGCAGAACAAGCCTTCCCTGACTGGGTTAAGCTCTCAGTTTTCCTCCCAGCTCATTTATGAAAATTTGTACTTCGAGGCAGGGAAACAGCTGAAAGCAGCTAAAACGGCTCATACGGCAGCAGAGGAACATTTCTTAGCCTCAAACTAACACGACTTGTCTGAGGTTTCTCAAAATGACTGGAAGAGCAAAGGAATTGACCTGGGTTGCTGACAGGTTGCAGCAGAGTCGTCAGCTACAGCCACTGCTGCCTTTGCTGTTCAGGGCTAAATAGAAATACAGCCTGTGCTGCATAAATCAGATATTTTAAATTGCAACATCAGCTAGAATGTGAGCTGTGTACAGATTGCACCAGCAGAACAAGATCAAGATCCTCAGATATCACTGAGGCACAGTCATATTTCCATCCCTTGTGAGGACATTACACTGAGTGACGTTAATTCTCTGTAGATGTAGCCCAGTTCATTCCCCAGGTCTTCATCCTAACCACTTCTGTTATAAGGGCTTACGTTTGGTCCTCAAAAGGAGGACGAGTCCCAACAATGAGACGCTGATAAATGTCCAGACGGTCTGAGTCTGCGTGATCTCCAGTTATAAATGATATTTCTTAAATGATAAGTACACTAGTTTTAATTTACCAAGGAAATAATTACTTATGTGGATTCACTGACATTTTACTGACTGAACAATAAACCAATTATCTGACAATGAAAAAGACGGAATGAAACAAACAGTTTGTCCAGTGTCACAATAGTACAGTACAGTTAGTAACCAACGCCCTCATGAGAAATAGAAACCAGCTGAGCAGTACGGACAGCCCATCCCTCATCACACCCTGGCACACAGACAACATGTCCGGGGCAGGGTAGGGTGAAAGGTGAAACCACGGGGCTGGTCACCAGCTGTCTGTGAAACCATGTCATATCCAGCAGGAACAAAAAGGTGAAACCGTTGAACATACGTCTGACCCTGTGTGGTAGTATCACATGATGCACATTTAAATGTGGGTGTGAGGACACTGTGCCAATGAAATCGCTCTATCAGTCAGGAAACCTGTCCTCATCACTCTATGTTATTCAGAGGAGCACACGTCTGAGTGGAATCGTCTCTTTGCCTGCACAAATATCAGAAACCAAGTGCTTCCTTTTCCTTTTTTAAAACATATTTGGTCCTCTGCATCAGGTTGCTATAAACTGTCAAAGTAAAGCTTTATTTGAAGCATGTACTGCCTGAATGTCACAAATTTTGACTCCAAGTCTGACAGGACACACTCAGCTCTCTGATAATCATTTGATACAATGAGGACAGGAGTTCTTTCCCCTATTGAAATATAATGACCAAACTTTCTCCAAAGGCACAAAGGCCTTTTGTGCTCGAGAAGGAAGTTTAACTAAACTGAAACTATTTTTCCTTTCACTGACTTTTATTCCCCTCATATTTTCACTTCTTACCTGTGGCGTTGAAGGACATGCTCATGTTTACAAAGTAAACTTCACCTCAGGCCTTGAGTAAACTTTCACTGTTCCCCAGGATTAATTCAACACTTGAAATCAGTGAAAACTGTCCCTCTGCAAACATGCACCATAATCTGCTTTAAACCTGCCGTAATCGGGAGAGGTAAACCAGAACACCCAGAGAGAAAGAGGACAGTAGCACGCACAGGAAACATGACACAGCTCTTGGCTCTGGAGGAAGAGCAGGAGGGGTGACATGACCCCCCCCCCCCCATGCATTCATTCAAACATGCATTTTTAAAAATTGAAGAAACTTACTTGCTGATCTTCGACGTACCCTTAAGGTTGTCCTTGGAGTCCTTTTTCTTAAACATCTTGGCATATGTCAGGCAGAGATTCCCAGAAAAATCTCACCCTCTCTCTTTTACTCCTTCTTGTTTTCTGTCTGCCTCACCCTGTGTCTCACACTTTGTCTCTCCTCTGACTTTGGCTCCTCTCAAACATGTCACACACACTTACCCACACCGTCATGTCACCTCAACGCCAGCGGCTCCTCCCAGACAGGTAGCAGGTGTGTCAACGCCCAGACATCCACCTTGGAGAGGAAGACCGGCCGAACCTGTTCTCTGCACTCTCCCCTCCTCGCACCCTCGCCCTTTCCTATTCATCCGTGCCCTGACGCACTCAGATGTCTCTCAGGCAGCAGGGGACCTTTAATTACAATGGATGGAGGAATGCATCATTCCTGGGAGCAAAGGGACAATGGATTTCTGCAGGAAGTCATAAAATAAAACTTTTCATTTATCTAAATGGCATTCACCACTAAAGCAGTGAGAGATCTCAGATCTGGCTTTTAAGTGGACTTAACATACAACAAAATTATACAAGCAGTTTTTTTTTTCTTTTGTTACATCATTTTTATCAGTTCATGTCCATCCTTGCAGTGACACTGTGTATCAGCCATAGTTCAGATTAAGTTAAACACACAGAGACTCTGTGTACAGTCAATAATGGAACAAGAGGAGGCTGAGGAAGGAAGTCTGTTATGCAATACCTTCATACAGAAGTCATAATGCTGGTGAGTAAAGATGGCTCCGTACACCACAAACTTCCAAGGGCACCAGCTACAAGCCATTCAGAGATCAGGGCGTCTCTCTGCAGCATATCAACAATCACGGCCAGGAATGCGGCCGGGCAGCTTTCTTTGCTGAAGACTGGCGAGAGCACACATTTTTAAATGGTCCAGTCATTCCTCCTCTCTCTCTCTCTTTGGGTGCGTCCACCTGTGTGGGAAAACGGATACTGTCTCCATTTATGGCAAGCTGTAAATGGTGTTTATGTTGAGGGTAGAAAATGAAGTCAGAAAAAGTTTCCTTCCAATGCATAAATTTGATAAATGTTAATGGGAAATGGACTATTTCAATCTGTAATCTATGTACCAGAATGAATTGTCTTAGGGTTTCTGATAACCTGGATAGGATGAGGGGTATTATGTTTGAACAGAAATCTGAGCTGACTTACGCCAAGTGACAAAACTTACTAATGAAGGCTGTGATAGAAAAAGAGAGTCCCTAAAATCATTCAGATTACAGTGCTGAAAGACGAGAGCTCATTTTCAGCTTTCTAGCAGAAACCAGGAGGTTCTGCTCCATAACTTGGTGGTACTTGGAGCTATTCCTGTTTCCTTCCACTTTCACTAAAGCCCCAGTTCCAGCTAAGAGAAACAGCCCTAAAACATGATGCTGCGACCACCGTGCTTCACCATGGAGTGGGGCTCCTTTGCTGATGTGCTTTGTTGATTTTGGGTCAACATTCATTCATTGGTTCATTTTCTGTAGACTGGAGTCCATCCCAGCTGTCACAGGTCTCCAGTCTATCACAGTTTAGAATCACTAGTTAACCTAACCAGTATCTCTTTGGATGGTGGGAGGAAGCTGGAGTACCCAGATAGAACCCACGCAGACACAGGGAGAACATGCAAACTCCACACAGAAAGTGCCCAGTGAGTCCATGGATTTCAAACCCAGAACCTTCTTGCTGTGCAGCATCAGTGCTAACCACCTCTCCACTGTGCCGTCCCAGGGATAAGCCTGGCTTGCATTTTTCATCAGAAACAGCTGTCTGCCCACCATGCCCCACTACCCAGACAGAAGAAGTCAAGAGACAGTAATACCAACCACGACTGCCGTTAATGTCGTTGTCTGCCTCTCTTGACCAGAGTGACACTTTTCAAACATGACATGCTGGTGCTTTGTAAGATCTTTGCGAGCCGTACTAGCACACAACCAAGAACATGATTCTTCTGAATAATTCATACCACTACTACCAGTGCCTCATATCCAGTTAAAAGGCTGTGCACGCCTGTGCAGTTAGTTAGGTTACTCTTAGTTAAACACACTGGTTTCATTGCAGAGGCTGTATAAACCTTGCAAACGTCAGTGCAGAACAGTTCAGATATGATTCATCTCTGCTTGATTTTTATTCACACCACAAAAACCTTCCACAAAAGACTTTTTAGACCTACTGTATCGTCACTGCAGATGTAAGGGTGCACACTTACCAGATGCATCCTGGTGTGGAAATATAAACAAACATAGCAACTGATGGAAAAAAAACTAAAGAATACAACATGTTGAAGGTGTGTTAGTGCCTTTCATTGAACTACACACAACATGTCTATCTGGTTCTCAGAATTTATCTGACGCCTTGATGCTACCTAAGCCCCATACTCCGTTTTCAGTGAAGCTGTTACAGCACCGTACACGCTCTATAACAAAGATCAGTCAACAAACAAGTGCACAGATTTGGTTTTTGTAACTGAAAGAACAGTACCTAATTAATAAACTTATTTAAAAGGCAGAAGCATTGAGAAAGTGATACTGTGGCCTTTTTTTTCTGTCTGCAGATATGCATTTATCTTCACCTCATCAACTCACAAATATTTACAGCTCATCCAAGCAGAGCACATTTTTTTTTGTTTCCGGAGTAACAGAGGTATGTGTGTGTAAAGGACAGTGATGACATGCAGCAGATAAGACATCAGGTAGAAATGCCAAGAGTATTTTAAAGGGACTCTGGGCTCTAGTAGACATTCTCTACATCGATGGAGGAGAGCAGGACAAAGGATAGGCAGGCTGAGGGTAACTAACAAACCTATGCAATTATTCATACGTTTGCAAATCATGTACAAAAAGTAAACCAAAACACATTCACACCCTGCTCAGGCATCCAGCGCACTGACACACCCACACACTCATAGAACTGCCACAACTTTCTTCAGAGTAGAGCTCACTGGATGACATTTTAATGGTGAAAATGTGAAATGATGCCACATCACGTCCTCCTTCATGAGTTATTGAATAACAAGAAACACAGTTGAGGTTATTTTAAACACAAAAATGTCAAGGAAACTATTTCCGGTGCAAATATGTTTTAATTATAGGCCTGGAAACTAATTTGAATCATACATTGCCATCACTTCATTTGTCTTGGGATGTTTCCAACAACTATACATCAAGACTAATCATTTTCCAGGCTGATCAAAAATCCATCATTACTCTTTAACATAAAACACTTGAAAGAAAAACAAATATTTAAGATAAGCACAAGAGTTCATTGTGTGAGCGGGTGGTGACTCAAACGGTCCTCTAGCTAGTGTTTCTCCAGGTTATCACAGGCAAACCAGGTCCCTTAAAGGTTCAGAGGAACAGAGCCGCTTTGGTGTGGAAAGAAAACACGAGTCTGTATTGTAACTGATAAACAATGGATAAGAAAAGAATTGTACAGCAGTACATTATATCCATAGTCAAGTAGTTTGTGACGAAAATATTTTAGTCCTACCCAAGAAAGACAAACAGGCGTGGCAGTGTGATGAATGAATAGCTGTTAAGAGAACACCCTGTGTCAAAAGGTCTACTGTTGTCGACAACATAAAAACATCGTCAACAACATAAAAACACTGCAGGGACTCATTACAGCCTGATGAGCTGCACTTGTAACCATTTCCCAGAAGCCACCTGTCTTGAAAATGTGTGGGTGTTTAAAGGAGGCTACTTCCATCCGGTTGAGCTTGACCCTTGTCTGACATGAACTGGTCTTTAAGGTTCAATCTGTTTAAGAGGCATTTAATGTTGGGTGCTGCCACATGTATCTGGTATTCAGGTGCCTTCTCTTGTCTGACATGATGAAGTCTGATGCCGAATGTCATAAAGTATTATTAGTTAGTTCAACTAATCCGGTACAGTCTAAGACTTTCATGAAGGTTATTTTTACCACTGAACTGTTCTGGAAGGCTGACCTCACTTATATCAGTGACATAAGATAACAGCACTCTGTGTAAAGAGGCATTTATCTGCTACAAACAATATAAAATTAGCATAAAAACCCAACTTGAGAAATGTAATAACGTTCACACACAGAGAGAATCTAGTGCAGGACTGTTAAACAGAAGACAGGGTGCAGCCACTGTGAATGCTCTTTGTTCAATTCTTCCCAGAAACATTTCTGGACTGGAGAGAACCAAAGCTAATATCACTTAGAGGAGTCAGGAAACGATGTGTTGCAGTTCTTTCTTGTTGTGCTCTTCTTTAAAAGCCTATTTCCAGTTTAGTTACATCGATCTTTTTTCTTTGAACAGTGGTCATTTGTTTCTATTGTAAAAAGCATTTGTGTCTAGGAAGAAGCGTCCAGTGAAGACTCAAAACATCTGTCAATATTTGATTTGAAAACCAGATATTGGCATCGAATAAAGAAGCTGGAGTAGGAGAAAAGGGAGGCAGATAATCTCTTGAAAGAATGTAGGTGCTGCGATAAGACTGCACTTTAAATATTAGGTCTCTCAGATAAAGAAAGAGAAGCGAAAACTACATGAAGGCGCTTAAAAAAAAAATTACAATGCCTAACTGACCTAACTTAACCTGACTAAACGTTGACTGAAACATGTTACACGTTAACCTGTAAAAAGGTCACAGATAGCTCCATTATTAAGGAGCGAGCCCATGTTTGAACCCATACAGCCTTGTGGTTGTATTAAAGATGGCAGGTGGACTTGGGTCATGTGTGCTACTTTCAACTGATTCAAACATCTTGAAAATCAGACTCACGCCAACTTCCTCAGGACTACAAACTCGACCCATTTTACACATAGGCACCAAAAATCAAACATTAAAAGTGAACTGAAATGATTCTAATTAACAAGTAAACCAAGTCTGGTTGGTTGTGGTGAACTTGGGGACTTGCAGCTCTCACGAGGAGGTCAGAGCCTGCAGTTTGGTTTAGCTGCCGAAGCCAAAGATGCCCTTGATGTAGCCAGTCAGGCCGCCCTTGCCCTTCTGCTCCACCTTGTCATCCAGCGGTGGGAAGGCCACATGGTTGAGAGCAAGGTCGAAGAACAGGGGCTTGCAGGGGATTGGCTGGAAGTCAGGGGGGAACTGGACCAGATTGGGCCGCTTCCCTACGAGAGCAGGTTCGAGGCGGAAGGTCTCCAGACGGTCACAGAGAGGCTGCATGAAAAAGCAGTGACAAAGTGAGTGCTGCTCAGAGATAACAAACTTAATGTGAATGAAGATAGGAGAGCATGTGCCCTCACTGTTACACAAAGGAAGCAGATAGAGGACATGACATCAGACTATTAACTTACATTAACTGACTCAAGTTGCTGATGTTGTCAACACTTTTGTAGACACGTTACTAAAGGTGCATTTGGCAGGTTAGGATTTTCTTTTGAAGAGTTAGTGTGTCACTTAAAGGTACTCCAAGAACACAAGCTGCTCTACGCAAGAATGGTTCAACAAAATGAATGTTTTGGAATGACCAAGACAAAGTGCTGACCTCAATTCAATACAAATGTTATGGAAGGGTGTGAAAGAAGCAGTTCATGTGAAGAAACCCACATATATCTCACAAGAATGGGCTTCCTCCAAGTCGCTGTGGGTGACTGATCAGTTATTGGAATAAACAAATACCAATGCATCATGTGTCTAATTTGTTTGATTGGGTTCTTTTTGTCTATTTTCAAGAGTTGAGTGACAATTTGCTGAAATCATTTTATGCAGAAACGTTGAACCTCCAGAGGAGTGAGTTAAGTGGCCCAGTAGTTACAGTGCTGTTGTGGAATGTCTCTTGATTTTGTGCTCTTACCGTGTTGTCTTTCACCTGCTGCTGAGAAGGAACTTCAGCCGTTTCATCTGTGTCTGAAATGCAAACATAATTCATCAGGATTACACACAGAACATAAAAGAAACTGTCAAAGGTTGTGAGCTGTCAATGTGCTCTCACCTAAAATGGCAGCAGCCTGAAGCGAGTATTTTTCAGCATTGACGTCGGCAATGAGCTCCTGAACATCAGGAAGATCCTAAAGAAATTCAGGATGGATATTAATTACTGTGTAGTGTCACCATTTCCTTTTTAAATTGTGAGGTAAGAGCAGTATTATGACCAACCTTGAGGCTGTTGTTGAGGCCCTTGGCCTTAGACTGGACCTCCTTGGCATATTTCAGCACCCTCTCATACAAAACCAGCGCCTCACTCCACTTCTTCACCAGGACATAAGACTGAGCTATAAAGAAGCACCTGTGATGAGAAGAAGAAAGCATCATATTAACGGCACTAACCCTAACGACTGAAATACAATGAAGGACCATGAATGTCAGACATATCTGAAAGAAATGAACATTAACGAGCAAACATTGATAAAAGTTATCATTCTTGCTACACTGAATGTATTTTGGTGTATTTTCCTGAGTAGACGACGCAGATAAAGCATTAAAAGTAATCCAAAATGTCTGACCTGTAGGCCTTGTAGACCAGTGTCTTGAGGGACACCTCCTTCTGGAAGGTGTGGTCATCCTCCAGACCCTGCAGGGTGGAGAGCTCAGCCAGACTCTGCAGAGATGGAGGAGGAGGTGGTGGTTGGAAAAAGAGAGAGGTTAACATTGAGAGACAGAAGGTGGACAGTGGAGGACACTTCCTCCACTTTTGACAATATTTTGATAAATATTTATAAAACCACAAAATAATACATAACTCTTAACGTCCAAATATTTACCTGCAGGATGATGTCATAGAGCCGGATGAGATCCTGTGGACGGGGTCCCCTCTTGTTCTCGTCAGCCTCGGGTTCCTTCAGTTTAGCCTGGAGGGTATGAGCCATGCTCTCATTCCTCTTCACCAGCGTACACAGCTTGATGTATGTCAGGTAACTGGAAGAGGAGAGCAGATTGATTATACAGTTACTAAAGAGTCTGCAATGTGTGTGTGTTCTCTACACATTCAGCCCAATAATGTTCCAACAAGACAGATTATAACAGCTTTGTCAGTCTACAGATACCTAATCGTTTCAAACAAGTGCCAACCATTCTGATTTCAGCTTCTCAAAAGTGAGGATTTGCTGCTGCTCTTTGTCATCTGAGAGTAAACTGATAATGTTTTGAGTGTAAGGGTGAAACAAGGAGGGAGTGCTATTATGCTTATTTCCACTTGTAACTGATATTTTCAGGACAAAATGACTAATTACAAAAATGCCAGTCCATCAGGTACACTCATGAAAATCAATGCAGTCCTGCACTACATCATAGCTTCATAAATGTTATTGTATTCAGCATTTGTTTCAAATAACTGACAGAACTGTTGATTCAACAGTGTTTTCATTTTAGAGGCTGTTGTTTGTAACGCTATTGAATTGTATTGTGTTGTACCGACACATGTTCCTGTTATTTTGACAACCTCATTTTAGTCTAAATAACAGAAACACTTTTGTATTTAATTCAGTCCAGTTTAACAGCACCAGACACATCCTCCAAAATGATTAATGTGCAGAGTGTTAATGATCTGTACATTGTACTAAATCACCAGCTTTCTGGCAGGGTAACAATATAAACTGAACGTTACAACCGTGATGAAGGATTAAAGGATTTACTGCAGGACTGTTCTTTCAGGATGAATTTGATTTCAGCAGTGGACCTAATAAACTGCCAATTGACTGTAACTGGTAGATTAACTATCAAAAAAACAAAAATGAAAAACAAACTTGTGCATACTCCTGGCTAACAAATACACATACAAATACACATCCTAACTGAAGTACAACCATTTTCTTTTACCTGTGCAGAAACTGCAGGTTGGACACCTTCCCACCATCACCATCAGAGCTCCTCTCTCGCTGCTTCTACACAGACAATATAACTTTTTAAAAAACCTGTTTCACATTTCTACAATAATATTACCAGTCACAACCGTTTTCTCTGATTTGTTAGCAGCAGCTTTTTCCTCTTACCGCCTCAGTCTTGAGTTCTTCTCTCACAGCTTGGATAGTGTCTCTGCACTCAGCCAGCAGAGTCTCATACAGATGCTCTTTGGTTTCCTCATTAGCTGCCTGAACAACACAAAAACATTAATGGTTGATGGTCAATGTCCTATGTGTAAGGCTAAATGCTGAATGCAGATACACTTGTTATATCGATTGGAAAGGTATGCTCAACGGTGTGCCTATGAATCCTGTGTGCTGCTTTCACTGCACAAGTTGTAAATCATGACATTTAAACACCAGCTTGTAGACATGTCAAAGTCTATCTCTATAGATCTACAAGCTGATGCCAATACAATCAGGTAAAAACAAACACCTCATGCATCTGTAAGTTTTAGTGCTTTCATACAAAGAGTAAATGTTAAAGCAGGAATGTGGCTGTGGCAAAATGGGGGAAAAGACACAGGCATGTGATCCGGCAGGTAGTAGATACATTCCTGCACATAACTCATCAGTAATCAGCAGTTTCAAGGTTCATATTTGTGAATGACAGTATTGTTCTTTACCAAGCATTTCTCTCATCGACACGTTAATACAATGGGAGGGTGTTACTTTGCTGCTCAGTCTCAGAAATCTGCAGGATATTATTATTGTCATGTTGACAACAGGAAGGAAAAGCTATGTGAAGATGAGAAAATGTAAAGGATATGTTGATTTGGGTGTAAGCTGTGTGGAGGTCTTCTAAAACTTTTCTTGTAGTTTGCAATGTTGTCCCATTTTTTACCTTTTAAAATGCAGAAAACCATCAGGAATCAACACAACAGAAAAATGTTACAAGAAAATTCCTCATAGTGATAAGTGTTCATTGATGGCTCATAAGGTTGCTCTCAGCCAGAGGGGTTACACTATTCAGTTCAACACACTTGTGGCAACACCCTGGTAAGGCCTCCATGACCAGCTCAACCTGTTGAACATCTTCAGTTGATCAGACAGTGCTGGATGGATAGACTGATTAGAGGACAGACTATGGTTGGTGTTTAGCCCAACACACATTTTCTATTGTGTAATCTACATTGTTACGGTGAAAAACTGTGAGCTTCATAGCTACCATTGGTTTAACAATCATCTCTAACACAACAGCTCAGTCCCAAGTGAGCCCTTTTGAAACTGAAAGGTATTTAGAAATACTAGTACTAATCAGTCCATAGAGACCTACTGGGTGTAGACCTTTATTCATGTGTCGGCTGCAATGAACAGAATGCAGTTGTGTGATGAGAGAAGCTGCATGCCAGAGATCTGAGTGGCTGTGGGTGTGATAGGTGTGTCCGCAGGGTGTGTGTTGATCCTTCAGGCACAAGAAAGCAGTAAGAATGAATTGTGGTGACACCAATGACACAGTGATACTGTAAACGAGGACAGTGCCACCTACTGAACGTTTAAGGAATGACATGGATTGTTGTAATGAAGTGTTCTGCCTCAAAATGGCTAATTTATTTTCTTAAGCCTGAGGCCTTGTTATGCTTGCAGAGTAGCTGGCAATTTAATTTAAAAGTGCTTAAAGACACGTAAAAGATGTGGCTGGGCAGAGTTGATGTTAAAAAAGGCAAGGCCTTTACTAACATTTATACAAAATGGGACATTTACTACTAGATTTACTATCCTGGGTGGTGAGTGGGATATTTTTAATGATAGAGGAAGAGAGGAAACGTGAGTGAAGCAAAGGAGATTGACATAGGATAAATATTTGATCACAATGACATGTGTATGTATAGCAGTACAAAGAGCACATGTTCTGTTTGTACTGCAGAGGATGTCTGGGAAAGCTGACATGTTCACACATTTGTCTGTTAGGTATGGCAGACAGGTTGATGTGAAAACCTTTTCAGTATTTCTAAGCTCTGGCATGTGAATAACACTTGTTTAAAAAGCGCAACTAGGACTCCCTATTGAGGGCAGCATGGTTTATTTTTATCGTTTACAAAGTAGGAATGCACGAGTTACTGACCTGAGCAATGGCAGCCTCATTGTCTGCCAGACCCAAGAGGAAGACGCGGGCTTTGTCGATCTTCACAGGCACAGTCCGTCCTCGCCACTCCACCTCACTCATAGTGGCAGCTTGTTTGGTTCTTGCCTGAGTGATCAGGGCCTGAAGAGTAAAGAAAAACAATATTAAAATGCTTTAGATGGCACATGTTATGATATATTAGCCATATATGAACTATATGCAAATCTGTATTTATCATCAGACCAAGTGGTATTTCAAACCAAAGCGTCTTTTCTTCAAACCACTGCTACTGGCACACATTAATATGACATGACAAACTAAGACAAACACATTGACTCATGTTTAACTGATTTATCTTCACCTCTAGCTTCTCAGCCATCATGCCTCCTCCACCACCAGTGAGCCTCATCTGCATCAAGTCATTGATAGCATTCTGGTCACCTGCCATGAGATACCAAAACACAGTTATGAAGGAGTTTGACCTTTGGGACATGTGCAGTGTGTCAACAAACTGTCAGGACATTTCTAAATGATTATGAGGACATCTTCTAAGGTGAAGCTCACCAATGTTGTAAGCACAGTAGCGGATGTTGGGCGATATCTCATCAACACGCTGACGATACAGGACTGCCAGCTCCTCTGTGAATGCACTGGCTAATTTCTCATAGATGGTCCTGAGAAGATGAGTCGAGGCCAAAATTTGTGAGTATTCATAAACGACTGCACACCAAGTGGTGTGTGAATGTTTATCTACTAATTTTGCCACAGATTTGGAAAGCTACAATGACGGCAAAACTCACTTGCACTTGTTGAAAGCCTCCATTGCACGTTTCCACTCCTGAAGTTCAAACTCCACCATACCAGTCAGGTACGCAGTGTAAGCCTGAAATAAAACATCGGGACATGATTTTTACTGCCAGCAACACAGTTATTAACAAAACTACTCAGCTTCAAGAAACATTTTGATTTCAGAGAGAATAAAAACTTGTGGATTTTGAAGGCTGCATTCTCGTTGTACTTGCACATTTCCATAAAACAGAATTGAGCTGAATCTCTAGAGTACCTGTGCTTCTAGTTTGGTCTTAGCGTCGACACAAGGGCTTTCGCAGAGCTTCTCCAGCTTCTCACTGTGCTTGGCAGCCTTGCGTAGTCGTGCCAGTAGATGGAAGCGTTTGCGTGGCTCAGTATTGGCCTCCTGCTTCAGCTGCATGGCATAGCTCCATGCGCGTTCTGCCTCCATCAAAACCAGCAAAAGGTACCTGAAAAGAGGAGGGCAGGAACAACTGTTGGCTATCATATTATAGAGGACACAAACAAGATCTATACTATATGTAAAGATCTTCCATAACACCAGAGCATTAATTAAATATATTCTCCAATTATTTTGGCAAGAATGGTACACTATAGTGAAAATGAAGGTATTCTAAAATAACAGCCGACTGCTGTAATGCTCAGTTTTTGCTGAAACAGCATTGTGGTACTGTTCAACTGTATTTAATTAAACACTTAAGTGTTTCTGTTATTTAGCCTAGCCCACTGACTAAAATGGGGTTATCAAAATAATATAAACAAGTTCAACACAATAAAGTTCATCCTCCAAACTGAAAACAGCTGAACCAACAGCTCTCGGTTATTTGAAACTAGTGCCAATATCATAACCTTCATGAAGCTAAGATTTAGTGCAGGACTGTTGGATTGCTTTAGTTCTCACTTGTGTATCTAATGACTTGGCAAGGGAGTGTGAATATGCATTTCAGAGAGTTCATTTCTTACCTGTTGTCAGAAACCATTTCAACAGTGATTTTCTTCCCAACAAACTTGTGCCTGTTGCCCATCTTGAAGCCGAGAGTCTTGCGTAGGCGACGCAGCCGACGGGAGCAGTAGCCCCTGGAAACATTTACAGAAAGATATTAAATTCAAATCATAGTAAGTTAATATACTGAGAAGTCAAATACTCTCTGACAGTTAAATAATCATGTGTAAAATACTCTAAGTTATAGCTCAACTGCTATATCATATATTCTTGCTCTTACAAGGCTCATAACCAATAATTATGTTGTTACTGTCCAAGAGGCGCCAATTATAATTTTACATGCGAGTCCTGCTTTATATAAATTCTGGCAAAAGTGTCTAGCATAATGTTCTTTGTGAGTAATAATGTGAACCATATGGCAAACAGCTTCTTGTAAATAAATAAATCTGGTCACTCGATACCAACAGATGCAATTTCTGTGTACAATCTCTACAACAGTTCACCATCTCTATCTTAGATATGGTCCACTTAAGAGTGGTTTTATGGATCATATGTGTATAAGCTCACCTGTATCTCTGATAGTCTCCGTGTCTGAGGCCATGCTGCTGCTGGGACTCCTTGATGATTTGCAAGACTGGTTTACCGTTAAGGGGCAAGCTCAACTTAAACTACAACCTCATACACATGGGACCCCAGAGGAATATTTGTAATTCAACAGTAAGTCGGGGTGGCAGTGGTTGTATGGACCATGACAGGCTGACTGTTCCAATAAACAGCACTGCATATGCCAATGAAACTTAACATATTACAAGGGTTGTTATCATCGCACACTAACTAGCATTATTCGCTCATTTCATGGAAAACACTGTCAAAGAATACAAACCCGCTGTTCATGCCTACTACGAATAGCCTGCTTCACTATGACACGTAGCCTAATACGGCTAGCTAACGTTATCCTCTAACCGTGCTAGCTAGCCAGCATGCTATGGTTAGCTTCTGGGCTTGAAACAAGTTCGCTGTGGAAAAGATAAAACGCCCTTGTGCGTTTCATGTCGTGAAGGATACTTTCCAGTCCCAGTCCTCCGTCCGGTGAATTTTCTTTATTTTCATCCATGGGGGAAACTTTAGCTTCGTTTTGCTTGTCTGCGGCCGTCTCTAAAAGCTAACAGCTAAGCGGTACACATTCACATGCTCAGTCAGAAGATCCAGCCGGGGACCAATGAAGGCACAGGGAGGGGCAACGGCACAAATCTCGCGAGGTTTATACCCAATAATCTTACAAACAAATTTTGCTCTGGAGTTGTCTGGTTCTGCTGTGACATTACAAACACATGCAGTTTTGAGACAGCATAAAACACACAAGAATGTAAATATTAAAGATGTATTCTATATATTTCAATATAAATGAAGACATGAACACCAAACATTTATAGAAAAATGTATTCCAATGTGACATTGTACAGACAAACCTGCTCACACAGAAAAGAACAAAAACATATATACTTCTTTGCTTGAACATACTGAAAGGAGGCTGTAGGATGAGCAAGAGTTACACCCAATATCAACTTTAGGGTATGTGCACGGTGGATGTGTGCACACCTTATTACCAAACAGTGTCTTAGTCTTTAAGATAAAGTAATGAATGACCGTCCATGAGCCACATGCAGTTATGTCTGTATATGTTTGGATGATGACACAGTGTTGTTGCTGCTGTTTACAAAATCATACTGAAGGACAGCCATGTTGTTGATGTCCATGGTTTCCAGTCTTCAGACATTCATTGCCTGTTATTCAACAAAATATCAAAAATCCAACATTTTATTTATGATGAATTTAATTTGTCCAATCACTTTTGAGCCCCTGAAAATAAAGGACAGTGTATAGACATCGCTAAGATCCCTACAACTTTCCTCCTGTGTGAATGTCAATATCCCCAAACTGCAGCTGGGAGTCTGCACTTTAAGACCATATTTATTATATGATTGCAAATTCAATATGTTGTAGTAAAGCGTTAAAATAACAATACCTGTGTCACTTTCCAAATATATATGAACATAATGGATATTGATTTGAATTAAGTGCTCAGTCCCTGACAAGTGGACATGTCATAGTTTTGTTTTTCGAAGGAAACCAAAACAGGCATCATAATATTCAGTTTTCAGATAAAAAGCATGCTCAGGTGTTGTCAGCTGCAGAAATGTATCTGGACAGAAATTTCCTGATCTCAGATATGTGCATGGTCTCTTTGATGGTTGTGTCCCTGCTGCGGACCTGAAGCAGGCCGCTCTCCAATGTGTTCTCGCTGATCACCACAGTGAAAAGAACTCCCATCTCATCATACCTGCAATGCATCGACACAGAATCAGTCATTTCTCCTGATGACCAATTGGATCAGTACTATGAGTCTTAGATTTAAGCATCTACACTCTGAGTGGCATTTACTTAGCGTTCAGCTGCTCCATTGATGTTGGCAGAGTTTCAAGATATCCAGGCCATAAAGAGATCTTCGCTTCCAAAAACTCCTGCAGAAGGCCTTCACAAACCTAAAAAACATTTCAATACTGATTCATCTACTCTGACAATTGCCCATACAATTTTACAAATTCAATAATGGCATCAAGCCCATCACAAACAACAGACTCTCAGTTTACTATCTTAAAAAAAAAACTGTTTTTCGAACCTGTCTGAGTTCCATAGTGCCTCCCCTTCCGATGTCCAGAGCCACTTTGACTGGAGCCAACACTGGATGCAACTTCAGAACCTGAAATCAACAGTGACCAAAACACAAAATCAGAAATCACATCACAAACAATCTGATGGCAGTAATGAAAAACATTGTGCCGTATCTGTCCTGCAAACATTTTGTCTTCATGTGCAATGAGCTGTTTAACACAGTCACCTTTCTCTGCAGCAGCTTCTGCTTGCCATCTTCTCTCTTCAGCTGCTGGAGTGAGTTGGACAGAAAAGCCATCATGCCACGATCCATGTTTCCAGTTATAGAGACAACATGAGGAATTGACTTCCGCCCATCTCGACACTAACACAGGAAGATAAGAAAGACAAATAACACTGCAAATGATTACACTGAAGAAAAATATAAGCTGGCTCAGGTCAACTGAAGTGTCCTCACAACACGTACCAGGAAACCATCAGTAACATTACCAGAAACATGGAAATGCAATGCTAAATGAAATGCAGCCATTAATAATGAATGATTAAGTCCAATGGTGAAATGGCAGCTTTATGTGCTAAACATAGCGACTGCATGCAAACTACACGGACAAAAGCTGCTGACCTGCAGTTTGGAGCGGACTCCTTTGTGCACGTGCAGCAGCTCAGTGTTTCCTCGACTCCACAGTGTCTCCAGAGACTCCTGTCCCCACGGGAAATTGTAGATGATCCTCACACCACGAGATGCTGCCTCTTCCAGCTCCTCCTCTGGGACCTCACTGCTACTGAAGTCAGATGGGGACAAGGCAAACTAGAAAAGGACAGGACAAAGAGGAGAAGGACCAAAGGGAAGACATGTGTTGACTTAATTTAGTATTAATGACATTCACATTAACAAGCAGCAGCTTCCTCAAGACTCCTACTCTAAAACTCAGGCGCTAAATTTCAAAAACATTAATAGTTTTCTCTGAGAAGATCACAAGTTTAGGTGCCTTCTGAAAAACAGACCTCAGATCTCAATTGTCAAAAACCAAGGTTCATAATTAGAGAGAAACATGAAATGTGTCCAGCTACCGAGGATATTTTTCAGCCTTTAGAGTGTACACCAAGGATACTTATTAAACTGCATTTCCCACCAACAAGTCATATATTTGGAGAGACACTCACTTTGCGCCACCACTTCAACCTCTGCCTCGTCCAGTGATCCAGCCACTGGGACGAGGTGCGAGGAGAGCAGAACCACACCAGAGACGTCTGCGTGACCTCAGATGGACTGAGAGAGAAAACAAAAAAACAACAACTTGTATATAAACATGAAATCAGCACAACCAGAAGATGTAAAGTGTATTTTAATTGTACATTTCTTCTATAAAGTTTAATTTGCACTGCTTGTGTTTTTGTTACTATCCAGACACACGTTTGCAAGAGCAGTACTAGTTTTTTGAAGCAGTAGTTCCTTACATAATGCAACCAGTTTTTAAACTGCATCTGTCAAAATCATTGGTGGTTTGGTCGATTGACCACAGCCAATGTGTTGAAAATGAGCTGCAGAAGACCTGAGACTGATAGATGGCAATAACTAGTTAACTAGTCTACACTAGTGAAAACAATTATCACAGTTAAACCTTAGCTTCATGAAGATTAAGGTATTTATTCAGTATTCATTTCAAATAACTGAGAGAAGTGTTGATTCAAGTCTATTTTCATTCTGGAGGCTGTGGTTTGCTGAACTATTCATTTGCATTGTGTTGTACCCACACATGTTTCTATTATTTCAACAACCCAATTTTAGTCAGTGGGCAAGGCTAAGTAACAGAAATCCTTTTGTATTTAATTCAGTCCGGTTTAACAGAATCACAAACTGCATCCTAACAGTCAACATAAACTTAACACTAGAGCAGTCATGAAGGGGAGTGTACCTAATGTTTAGGTAAGTCACTCTAAGTGAAAGCACTTTTGGGTGTGTAAAGACTTTTTGTCGAGCACTCTTAATCTGTATAAAAGGATTAAGGAAAGATCTTAAAGAAAGATTATTTACCCAAATTTGTACCAGAACCTCGTCTAGAGAATCTGCAGTAAGAGTGAAGTTCATTTACACAGACCTCAAACTATAAACTGAAGCCTCACCAACCAGAGCCATCTGAAGGCTGGAAACACAGACCAGTCTCAGCCAGACCAAACGGTAACTTCCGGTTCACCAGCTCCAGCGAGGGGACGAACTGCTCCAAGGCGCCTGAAAATGAACAAAACCAAAAGTGGGCCACTGAGACAAAGTTAAAGTCACACATACTGTGACAAAATGTGTGAATGAAAAACTTAATGGCTGATGCTTTTTATCCATTCTAAATTTGCCCTCCAACTAAAGAGATGGTAATGGTGACAAGCTCTAATGTCATGAGCAAATGTTGACTGATGCCCATCAGTTGTTAATGTACAGTCATGATCTGAAATAACACATTTTCTTCCTTTCTTCCTCTTGGCTTGACTGCAGGGTTTTACCATGGGATTTACTCCCAGCGCCTTCACAGACCTCTGATATCCTAACATTATCCAGTAATCTAAATTCTAGATTCAAGAACCCCATTATCTTATCATAATGTTTATACTGACAACAGAGACATCTGCAGGGATATATCATGTGTTAGTTTACCTTGAAGTAAGTTTCTTCTCATAGACGGGGATCTCTGCAGCAACGTGTGTGCCTCCTGGATGAGTTCATTCATGTTCTGCTCCTTCTGGTCAAGTATTTGCTTTAAATGCTCAGATTCAACAATCCGTAGTTGCCCTAGTTCATCCGCTGCTCTGTCCGTGCTGCTGCTCAGTGTGTTTATCCCAAAAACCTGAGCTTTGGAGCGGGTCACAGCGTGCCACCACTGGTCCTGCAGGTTCCTCCTCAGCTCCATGCCCAGAGGTCCATAGCTGCAGCACATCCCACGCTGAAACAGCTCCATGTTAGTCCGACCAGGGGAAATGTAGTGTCTGTCAACGCAGAGCTGCAGCAGCGTGCTGACCTGGTCCAGACCATCTGTCTGTGATGTGCTGTATCCTCTTCTGGTGCAGTGTTTGGATGTAAATGAGGACAAACGCCTCGACAGGACGTGTTTGACACAGTGAGTTAGCATGGTGGTAAGGCGTAAACATCAGTCGGTGCAAAGATTGTCCATTGACATGAAGAATTCACGAAAAAATAAAACTCTGTTGCAACAATGGTTCAATATCTGGTTACGTTGAATGTTTTTGTTTTTGCCAAAAAAGTTCTACTGAAGGGAAGAAAACTCAATGTAAACTTCTATAGCACATAAAACAGAGCTTAGGTGAGTTGTGCTCTAATTAATAGCAAACGTTTAGCTAGCCTCCATATGCCTACATAAACCATAAACGATGGTATAACCTGTCGATACATTTAAAAATAACAATTCTCACAGCAACACAACTACTGTTAGATGACAACCTCTTGACATAGTTTACAACTCACAAGACTGTTATCATTGATATAGTATAAGCATGTGGGGTGTGACCCGGAAATAAAGCTTTTACATCCGGGATACACATGTCACGTGTCACTTGACTCGGGTTTTGTTTTTTTTAAACACGTTTTATATTCGGTTAAATTCTACATTGAAGCATCAAGTTTAGTACGTTTTTTTCTTATAATGATGATAATATAAATTATATATATATAATTTATAATTTATATTATATCATATCATCATATATAATGATAATATTTATACTTATACATGTGGGTGAATGTGTATACTTGAATTGACGATAAGGGTTTATCCATTTTTGGTAATAAAATAACACAGCAACTTAAGTAGTTAACTTAAGTACTTATCTCAACGTGCTGTTTAACACAAGCAGTTATGGCCAAACAATAAGATGTAGTTGGTTCTTTTTATTTTCTCTAACTCATGTTTTGTAATTTCATGTCAGCCATGGCTTAACAATGAGACCAAACAGACAACACATCACAAGGTCTGCATTTTGTTATTTTATTTAAAAGGGTCACACGCACCCTTTCACGTGATCTTCATAGCATCACTTTAAACATACCACAAACAGAAAACACTGTATTACCTAGTAAAAATAAATTACTGAGGAATGTAACAAAAAAAACAATCAAGGAAAAGTGCTGCAATCACGATTGCACTATTGGAGTCTGTCTCCATTTAATGCGCTGGGTTAAATGAATAGTTCCAACCCTGCTGTAAGCAAAACAAAGTTAAACAGTACAAAGGATAATAATAATAATAATAGTAATCATCATCATACTGTAAGATTTCAAGACTTAACGAAAATTATGTTGGTTCCATATATTGTGCGTATACCATATCTACTGTGGGAAGGGTGGTGGCATAGGGTAGGGCACCATCGGTGGTGGGGGTGGTGGCTGTTGGGCCTGTGGTGGTGGAGGCTGAGAGTTGAACTGGAATGGGTGATTCATGCCATTCTGAGCGGCCCTCTGCATGGCCCCGAACTGAGGGGGGCCCTGGAAGTTTTGGTTACCAAAGGCACCCACCTGGTTTGATGGGGCACCAAAATTGCCCGGTCCGTTGCTGTTGCTATAGTTGTTGTTGCCATAGCTACCACTAGAGTGACCACTGTTACCTCCATAGTTGCTACCATTTTGGGCCTTACTACCACCAAAGGCACTCTTCGGCCCATTGCCAAATCCTCTATCACTGTCCCTGTCCCTGTAGCTACCACCGCCAAAGCTACTCCTCCCACCCCCAGAATACCTATCCCGACGGTCATCCTTGTAGCCACCTCTTCCCCCCCTTCCACGACCTGCATGAGACAAAGACAGGAGAGAGTGGAGTCAGTTCAGACTGTCCATGAGTGTGGCAGTGATACTAAAAGGTACCAAAAAAATAAATGAATGAATGAAAGACTGATATAAACGATCTGTTGAAATCAAATTTCTAGATAATTTTACCTCCTCTGTCCTCTGCCATCTGGATCAGCTTTGGGTTAATGGCCTGGTTGGCCTCACGGAGTACAGAGATCAGGTCACTGGCTTGTTTCATGTTGTTGGGGGTGAAGAAGGTGTAGGCCGTGCCCGTTTTTTGACTTCGGGCTGTGCGTCCAATACGGTGGATATAATCCTCAGAGGAGTTAGGGTAGTCATAATTGATGACAAATTTGACATCCTCCACATCTGTGAAAGTGTTGCAGTGTGGCAAAACAAAACATGGAGGCCACACAGGATTTTGCACACCACAACAGCCAGATCAAAGGGAAAAGTTAGCAACACTGGCTGGGAAAAGAAAAGTGGTCATTAGGCTGCGGAGGAAACACGTTAAAGCATCGTAAGAAGAAGTGTACACATCTACTCCATGGGAATACTACTGTGGGAAGAGAGAAACGATGCACACTCCAATTGCTTACCATAATCAAAAAGATCCAAAAGACATCATTCTCCCTTTTGTTAACCAAGGGAGAAAAAAAAAATAGATTTAAGTCTTACCATAAAGGAGTATGCATTCACTAGTCCTTTCCCAATGCAGCGAAATCCCCCACAAATTGTCAAGTGACATCCAGGAGCTTCTATGCAGTTGGGCCACGATATGCACTGGGGCCTCCTCATGTGCCAATATAGGACCACTGAGTGGTACATTTTTGCAGGTCCAGGTTTTTCCCAGTACACTCTCAAAAGAAGGCTGATATTAAAGGCCGCACTGCACGTCTTGCCAAGACAAAATACACTAAGTACTAATTTGACCAGGGGCCCCTTCAAAAAAAATGACAAAGGCCAAAGGATTGAACCCTGTGGGACCCCTAACCAAGCACGGAACAATGTCCCTACCCCCTTCAGTTTCATCAAGGCAAGATCTTCCAAGAAGCCAGTGTTCACTTGAGAAAATGTCTCTCGTTGGCAGGTCTCGACATGACTATAAAACGCAGGCGAGGGAGGAACTTTGGTTTGAGCTGTCTCTTTCTCCTCTGACTAGATGTTCCCACTACCCCCTAAACACATGTGCCAGGTCTCATCAATTTTCAGAGACAAAAGATTTCAAACTGCTCTCTCCATTTCAAGAAATCCAGCACTTTGACGGGAAAAGAAAACAACCGAAAGCTTAGACAAGCTCACACCCATGCTATGTGATACAAGCTCCGAAAGGTAACAATTGTTCCAAATCTCAAACAAGTGACTTGCAATACAGCGCTCTCTAACACAACAGCATGCAAGGCAAAAGTCACAGCATCAAGCATATCTTTTTTCTTTTTACGTTTGAGTTGGAAACAGCTGGATGGCATTTGTCAGGTGAAATCCATGGACAGAGAACAGATGTGTGTGTATTTCAACATCATATCAGGGGCAAAGGCTTAGCCACACAGCCTTTTGAAGATCACTGGCACACAGAGCTTTCACCTCTCTAGGCCCACTGGGTGGCAAGCCAGTTGAGCACTTCCAATATGACATCCTTCTCCCTCTCGAGGCCTGGGACTGTCATGCCTAGCGCCTGCCACAAAGACTCCACCTTAAGGTGAGAAAAACTCAGAAAATGCATAGAAAAGTTAAAGAAAGCAAAACCACTTTCTTTAAAATAAGTGTAACACTGATAATAAAGTGATTTACTTAATGCCATACTGACCCAAGCCACGCGAGGCCACATCTGTAGCGATGAGAATGGGCGCTTTGCCATATCTGAACTCTGAAAGGAAAATTTCAGTGTATTTAATTAAAATACAAAGAAGTATGTGATAATGGTTGTTTTCAAAATGCAGTATACAAATCCTTTTATTAGCTATTAAATCTTACCATTGAGGACCCAGTCCCTCTCCTGCTGACTCTTGTCTCCATGGATACCCATTGCTGGCCACCTGTGGCAGACAGATTGAGCATTACACCCTGCTCATTTTAAACAAATGTCTAAATAATTCAGTGTAACGCAAAAGCAATTTCCATTTGGGACAGCCCAAGTGTAAACCTTAAGGCTGAAAAGACTAATTAAAATAGGAATGGGGGTCATTACCCATCTCTTCTCATCCTCCTGGTGAGCTCATCACAACGCCGTTTGGTCTCCACAAAAATAATGGTCTTGTTTTCCTTTTCACTCATGATCTCCTCCAGCAAACGGATAAGTCTGACAGAAGAGACCAAAAGTAAGTCACTGCAACAGAGATTATTCTTCTACTGTCTGAATACACATTAAGAGAAGCTAATGTGAATACAATTTGTTTTCATAAACACCGCGTGAAGCCGTCATTACAAGTTATGATAATCTTCTACTTACTTGTCCTCTTTCTCCATATCACTGCAAACATCAACTATCTGCAGGATGTTGTGGTTAGCACTGAGCTGCAGTGCTCCAATGTTGATCTGGACATAATCCTTCAGGAAGTCCTCAGCCAGCTGACGGACCTCCTTAGGCCACGTGGCACTCCACATCAAAGTCTGACGGTCTGGCTGATGAAGAGAAAAAACATAAGGGAATGTCAGTAAACTGAACACTTCTTTGTTTCATTTGTGTGAAAATGTTTTTCATAAAGGAGGTCACTGAGTAGAAGTCATGTCTGTAGTGTGATAATTTACTCCATGTTTCCATAATAATCAATTAATATATAATATATATAGTTAATAATCAATCAGTCAGTCAGTCAATTGTCTAACTGAAAGCAGGTAACATAACTTACCCGAATCTGTTCCACTATCTTGCGGATCTGAGGTTCAAAGCCCATGTCCAGCATGCGGTCAGCTTCATCCAGGACCAGATAGGTGCAGCGACGCAAATTAGTCTTACCACACTCCAGGAAGTCAATGAGACGACCCGGGGTAGCGATACAAATCTCAACACCTTACGAAAAAACAGATTCCATATTTACACATAAACTTATCAAACCATTATAATGAAACAAAAGCATAAAAGAAAAAACAAGGACTTGAATGATACTGCCATCAGGAATAAAGCATACATACCTCTCTCAAGATCCCTGATTTGGGGCCCTTTGGGCGCACCACCGTAGATGCAGGTGCTCTTGAGACGGGAGGCCCTGCCATACTCAGCGGCCACTTGTTGCACCTGCTGAGCCAGCTCACGGGTAGGTGCCAGCACCAAGCACTAAAAAAATAGGATTTTAAAATTGTTAGGAATATTTGCTTCATAATACATTAAACAAATGTGTACAATGCATCTTTAGGCAATCCTTGATTCTACCACTATCAAAAATGATTTAATTCTGCTGACAACAGGCAACAGGCTGATACCTGCTTCAAATATAACAGGAATAATTCTAACAATAAGAGATTCAGTATGAACATTTTTAATACAATCCTTTTCTAAAGGAGACAACAAAGTGACACACTATATTATACAATGCACTTACAATTGGTCCATCACCATGTTCCAAGAATGGCTGATGTTGGATGTGCACAATTGCAGGCAGAAGATACTAAAAAGGGAAAGTGAAGGAATGAGTTCAACAATCAGTCAAGTCCACTGTGTGACTAGTACAGTATAGACCAGGGGCCTCATGTACTAACGTTGCGTATGTACAAAAACGTCCCGTACGTACTCGCTCACGTAAAAGTTCAGATATATCAAGAGAGAAATATCCGTGAATTTTGTACGTGCCAACGGCAACGACGTGGCTGGCGTACGTACGATTCTACAGATGTGGATCCTTTGGCGACACTTAGAGGTCGGGAAACTGTCATCATAAAACTGTGAAAACTATTGTGATGTGCACATCAGAGAAACACGACAAATTTGCACTGATGAACAATTAACACACCCAGGTGTCCGTAATTATGTGAGTGGATATAAAAGCATGCGCAAAGAGATGCAGAAAATGTCGTTAACAACAATGGCAGCCTTAGCATTATTAGAAGATATCGCAAACGGTGCAATAAGAAGAGAGCGTGCATTCAGACAGAGATGATTTCCTGGCTAAACGACAACTGGCTCATCAGCCGCTTTAGGTTCCCGAGGGCAATCCTTCTGGAACTGTGCGCAGAGCTTCGGCTGGCATTGGAGCGCTACACGATCGGGACTGTGCCGGCGCTGTGCAGAACCATACAAGCCGTGTGGGACGGAATTATACGCATGTCAGCCAGATATATCAGATTCCCATATAATCTGAACAGTTCAACATTAAGAGCAATCTGCAGCGAGAGACGGTTTTCTGAATGTAATCAGAGCTATCGACTGCACATACATCGATAGAAAAGCGCCATCGCATGAATTTGTAAATGTCAACAGGAAATATTTTAATTCATCAGTGTACAGATCATACGTAATGCGCAAATGCAAGTAAACATTGTGGCTTATTCTTATGTTTTCGTTTTCTGATCGCGCAGACAGGGGAATCTCAGGTGCAGGGTCATTTTAAATATAATTTGCATATTTAAAAGAAGCGTGGACACGGGGTTGCATATTTAAAAGGGGCGTGGACGGGGAGGAGTCGGGTACGTTCGATTGGGATGTACAAAGGAAATGTGCTTCGAAATGCTTGTAAATCTGAGCTTACGTCATGATTTAGTAGGAAATCTACGCAACTGTTAGTACATGAGGCCCCAGGTCTGAGACCACTTTCTAAGGGAACAGAGTTTTCATTTGCAAAATCCTGACAGGGCTTGGGAAGCAAAGCGAAACTGACAAAATGTCAATGTTAATTTAATTTAGATTCTGGACAGAAATGCTTTACAAACACATTACTTACTGCAAGGGTTTTCCCAGACCCAGTTTGAGCAATGCCAACCATGTCTTTACCACTCAGAGCAACAGGCCACCCCTGAGACTGGATTGGAGTTGGTTCAGTCCAGTTCTGTTTGACAATAACATCCATGACGTAGCCTGAGGAAACAAGAAATACAAGTTAAACTGTTGGAAGTCAATGTTTATGACAAATACATTGGAATGTTTACAATAATTACTTCTATAGGCAGAGGGCTATTATTAATTATGTGAGACGCATGAATTTCAACTCACTTGGAAATGCTGCTTCATGGAATTTTACCATTGGTTTGGGGCAATCTCTGCCTTTGACCGTAACCTCTTTGCTTCTTCGGTACTGCTCAACCTCTTGCTGGAATTACAAAAATAAGTAAAAGAAATTACTGTATGCATTCACATTAGCCCTCATGAAACAGCAGGAATAGCCATCAATCGTGTGACTTGGAATATATTATATTTTCTTCTTAGGTTTTATTTGAATAAATACAGTTCAGTCTCAGTTTTAATGTGTGAATTAAAGAGGTAATTCCAATTAAAAAGATATTGGAAAGAGCAATGAAAGCTACAATTTGGTCTTACAAGTGGTCTGCGGGTGGCGTCCGGGTGCTCTTGGTAGAAGTTCTTCTGAAACTTGGGAAGCTCGTCAAGGTTCCAGTGCTTCTTTCGCAGCCTCTCACCAGGATTGCCAAACTTTCCTGGAGGAGGTCCGCCCCTATTCCCTCCTCCACCACCACCAAAACGAGGGGGCCCGCCGCCATACCTTAAGCAAAAGGGAGACAAGACCCGTGACTCAAAGGACATTTAGAAATGGTACTTCATCCCGTTAACCGGTTGTAGCTTTGGTCATGTTAAAAAAATATTAGTGATGATGTGACCTAATGTCACTGGGGTCATCAAATGTGGTTTTAAAGGCAAATGAATAATCACAGGTAGGGCAGGATAATACTGAACTGCGTCACAGGGCATCCACAGTTCATTATGGTATTTTTTAGTTTTTCCATTACTCACATTTCTCTCTGAATTGCCTTCATTCGTGTGTGCATGAAGCTTGGTTTATACTATTGTAACTGATCACACAGAGCCTGCACTGTGGGAGGCTACATCATCAAAAGCATTTATACACTAGTATAATTTGTGCACTACTATGACAGCACTGTTGTGTTATTAAACCACTAAATCGCTAGATGACAACTGGTCAGTTGCGTTACGTTTCACTCTGTACTTGACGCAATGCTGAGTGGAACTGAACTGAAATGTTGGAATAGAAGTTAATAAATGTGCAGTTACTTTCAGTGAAATCAGTGCAGCACAGAACACTGAAGACATCTGAGTAGATGGTGTGTAGGAGGCCGAACAAGGAAAAAGTTGTCTTTGTCCTGCCACTGAGACACGTGACGTGAACAAGGAAATGCATCGCGGTCCAGTCACAGCTGTTACAATCTGCATCGCGAAGGCATTGCTTTACATGTGTGACTTACTCAGACAGAAACACTTCCAACATGACTGCACATCTGGGTCATCATCACCCAGCCACACCACTGTCTGGAAGCATGATAGCCAAGGGGATAATAGTGGCATAAAAAAAAAGCAACAGTCTGATGTCTTCCATCATATGGCTCAGAGAGGCACACAAAACTAACAAGACAGTGGGGATCTTTGCTGCAAATGCTTTGCAGTCATTCTGGTGGTTGGAGACATTGGAGACATTCATTAACTTGTGAAAACTTGATCGTCTTGCACATTTTTCTGTGCCACGGTAATTCCCACTTCTATGAAACAACATGCAAAGGTATGCCGTACACAGCCTCTCTCTCTCTCTACAGATCCTGACTACGTGTCTGATTGGGATATGAAGAGCACAGTACTTCAAAACCATCCCCTGCAGGAAAATCGAGAAAGCAGTGTAGATAAACAAACAGAAAACCGCGATCAAAAACTGAGGAAGTTCAGTGGAGTGGCGTTCAGAATGCTGACATTTTGAATATGGATTACACTCAACACAACTCAGCCTGTGCATAGATCTTTAGTTGACCTTCGCTAACTAAAAACGATTTCCATGTTTTCTATCACCACATAAACAAAACCACTGAAAAAGTGGCAGCTAACATCTGGAAATAAGTTACATACACATGACCGATAGAAGCTGTTCAAACCTAAACCGCCCAAAAAGCTGATAAGCCTTGTTTTGGAAGAGTATCTGACTATCAACAGTTTGCTACAAGAACTCGAAACACAACTTACACGCTGCCAATATCAAGTTATATAAATATAGGCATTTAAACACACCGCCTGTAGCTTCACATAGCAACACTCAACTGTCACATTACTGAAATGAAGTTGACGTAACCTGGTTCATAAAAGACACAACAGGGACGGTACGAGGCATCACTTTGCCGCTGGTAATTGCCATCCTGAGAGAAACCACTGACAGAAAACGAGTGGTTAAAAATAAATTAGGCCTCTGCGACACAAATCTTCGTCGAGAAATGCATCCGCAAAAGAAGACACCACTGCGTCACATGGGCTGAAAACAGACTGCCCAGCCGGCCCTTAGCTACCATTTTAGCTCAAAACGGAAGAGAAACAGTGACTTTAACAAAGACCTCAGTGCCATTCTGCTTGCCTAAAATCATATGCACATTTCAATAGGTGTATGTAACTCAATCCCAACGCGAAGGAGTTAACCACGCAACTGCACTAACGTTTGTTTTGGAAAATCAGCCATGACAGCGACGCCGCTACCGTCTGTATGCTAAGTCCTGACGGAAAAAAAAAAAAACAAGAAAAAAAAAAGCTGACACTTGACTTACCCTCTGTCTCTGCCACGATCTCTGTCTGAAAACCCAGGCATCGTGTAGCAGACTGCTGAAGAAAATAAAATATCTGCTGAAATCTTCAGCCGGCCGATACAACAGTGGGTTAGTCTCAGAGCTGAAATTGACACCGGTGAAATAAAAAGAAAATGCCGGCAGATAGTCTGTCTGAAGAGACGGAAGTGAGCTCAGTCGAGGCGGATAACAGTAGTATCAATGCGCGTCTACCGTCTCCTCCGTCTGTGGTACTATTTTGCGTCAAAGTCCTGCTTAATTGAATTTTATTGCATTATCAGTAGTGGTAGAGTGGGGGAAGTTGAGACGGTGAGTAAATGGTTCCTGTATCCCCCTGTATCGAGGCAATATTATAAGTTTGTTGTTATGTGGCCCCAAATTAACCAATCATCATTCATTTGCATTTGGCTGTGAAACGGTTTGTGTGGTAAATATGTCCCCCCCCCCCCCCCCCCCCCCCCACACAAAAACATGATTTGTGCTTGTTACAGTAATTTATTTTACATCTACAGTAATAACAGCTATAATATATAACTGTTATCAAAGCTGTTTTGTCTTAGTAATTATATCCAGGTCTAATAAATATATTATACAAGTTGATGAGTTATTAGTGTTTAAAACCATGTGAATCATTAAGATAAAGATTAGTCTGAATTGCAAAACTACTATATATATATATATATATATATATATATATATATAGCCTTTGGTTGTGAGCCTTGGGGTATATTGAGCCTGGTGATCAACTTACCCACACTGAGGCATATGTTAATTTATGTTAAAAAAAAGTTATATAGTTACTTTATTTTATTTCTTATATTCTAAACAGTATAGAAAGACAATCATGCCAATAAAGTACAGCAGAAAGACAGACTGAGGCTTAGCACCCTTGAGGAGAGAGCAGTGGCAAAAGCGAAGGATTGACAGGTCAACCCTGCGTAGATTCATGAAAAAGAAAGAGGAAAGGAAAGTATAAACGGTAGGGTACAGTGGGACACCACAGGCCAAGAGAGTCTCCACAGAGGAGATGAAAGACCTCACAGACCATGTCACAAAACTGTCTGATCAGTTTCATGGCCTTACACTAAAATAATGCTGTAAACTGAAGTACTCCACCATCACTCCTGTCGTATGCCTGAAGAAACATCATTGGGAATGGCTACAGCCTTACAGCAGTTCTTTGACAATCTGGCTAAAGTGATGGACAGCTGACGTAAATAATTTGGATTCTGTTTAGGCTATTATAATTATAATTAGGCTACAACCATTTACCATTTACCACATTTTAAATATCTGTTTTTAGTTGTTTAGCTGTAAAGTGAGGGCTGGCTATTTTGATTCTGATTTGGGTTTTTCATGTCTTCTTTTTGTTTTGTTTTCTACAGGCATAAATTCCCTCTAAATATGACTTATAATGTTGATGAAACTATGGTGCAAAAACCAAAGCAAGTAATGACAGCCTTGTTCATTAAAGAAAGTATTATTAATATTATTATTTGTGTAAATGAATATCATTTTATTAGCTTTATATACAGGCCAAACACAAACCTCTTGACTGTTACTGATTATACTGTTATTATTATGCAGGCTACAAACTTTTTGAACTCACTTCGGTCATCTTCTTTCAGTTGTCCTCTTCATCTTCCTTTAATCATGTTGCTGTTCTGCTGTGTAGATGCTTGCATTTCTTGACAGTGTGACTTTGAATCTTTTTGTTACACTAGTTACGTCTACATAATGCTCCTGCAGTTTCAGTTGCAGTCTCCCTCATGCCTCCCTCATGTAACCAAGGGCCTTTGTTTGGTTCATACTGAATATTCAACTTTGAAGTTCATTCATTCATCTTCTGTATCCACTTGCCCCGTGAAGGGACCCTGCAGGTTGCTAGTCTATCTCAGGGTGACAGATAACCATTCACATTCACGTGCATGCCTACGTCCAATTTAGAATCACCCAGTGGTAACAAGCATGTCTCTGGACATGAAGCTGGAGTGCCTGGAGAGAACCCACGCAGACACAGGGACAACATGCAAACTCCCCACAGAAAGGCCCAGTTGGCCTGGATTGGAACACGGAACCTTCTTGCTGTGAGGCATCAGTGCTAACCACCCCACCACTGTGCCGCTCCCTAAACTTGAAGTATCTGCTGAAATAGCTTTAAAGTAAAGTAACTAAGTAGTAAAGTGTGACGCACAAGGTAAGGTGGTCTGTGGTTCTTACTTTCAAAGCTCTATGATATTTTTTTATACCTTATCACTCACACTGACTACTTTCTTAAGACTATGTTGCTATGATCTGATATAGATTTACTATAACATGACCAATTTACCTAGTAAATCTAAGAAAGCCACTGATTACTCATGTAACTGGAATAACTGAACAATGCAACATCACTTTGCAACCAAGTACAGTTGCCAAGTAGTCACATGAACCAAGTGTCCTGCACAACAGCATTTATTTAAAAAGAGAATAGTGCTAATGTAACACAATTTATCAAGACAGAAACAGGAAGTGGAAAACATATTAAAAAAAAAAATCCAACGCTGCTTATAAGTTACACATCCCATCAGAATCCATCTTCATCTTCACTTTTCTGATACAATACAGTCTTTGATTAGTTGAAGTAGAATATGCATGACATGCTGTTGCCTGAAAAGATGAGACAGAGTTTACATTTTTTGCATTCATCTTTCAACTGTTTTTTTAAATGAGACATTAATAATAATGTTTTACATCTCATCAAGTCATTACTCTACTCCTCTTTTATTATATTTTTCTTGCACAAAAACACAAAAACAGTAACAGAGGACACACAGCCATGCAGATGATACACAACCTCCAGTAGGGTATGATAAAAAATATGCTATTCATTCATTCATCTTCTGTACCCATTTATTCCTGTTAAGGGTCACAGGGGTCTGGGCCTATACAAGCTGTCATGGCAGCATTACACAAACATCAACATGACAAGTCGCCAGTCCATCACAGGGCTAACACAGAGATAGACAACCATTCACACGCACACCTACGGCCAATTTAGAATCACCAATTAACCTAATGAGCATGTCTTTAGATGGTGGGAGGAAGCTGGAGTACCCGGAGAGAACCCACACAGACACAAAGAGAACATGGATTCGAACCCGTGACCTTTTTGCTGTGAGGCATCAGTGCTAACCACTTCTCCCAATATGCTATTCATCTGTGTATTTAATAATACCACAAGATGGCAGCATTGCACAAACATCAACACGTTTGACAGTAAAAGAAATGAGTCCGTCCACTTCTGTCCACATGTTTCTTAAATATAAACTCCAATACATACTCTTCTGTGTTCAGCAGTGCCTCATCCACTCGCTCGCATTTCCTCCTTTTAACAGGGATATGCAGATGAATCTTTACATTTACGTTTACCGTCTGTGGTTCAAAAGGAGAAGCACAAGAGTCAGTCCAGATAAAAACAAATACTTTGTTATAATCTTGACACATTGTGTCCTTAAAAAGAAATGCAAATCATTCAAATACATGTTTAGTGCTCATGTTGGCCAATACTACAATAACTAACTGAAAAGAGTAACTAATGCATTATGTGTTTTTATTTTGGAGGCTGTGCTTTATAATACTATTAAATTGTATCGTATGGTACCGACACATGTAACAGCACCACATTCTCCATCCTCCAGAATGATCATACAGTTGAATTACCACCTTTCTCACATTGTTTCATCATAAACTGAACATTTTAACAGGCATGAAGGGGGATTTAGTGAAGTACTGTTCTATCAGAATGCATTGTATTTAACTAGTGTAGTGAAAAGGTTACACAGCTGCTAATTGTGCTGTTCATGGTAAAACCAAAAAGAAAGGTGGAACTACACATCACCTCTAAATGGAGCACACAGAGGAATAATGTAAGCAGGTCACCTCACTTCCTAGTTTCTGACCAATGACCTATATTTCATTAAGGTACATGTAAGCAATGTTTGATAAAACAGGAAAAATTGATGATCTTGTGTGGTAGCAGCAGACTGCAGAAACAAATGGTGGCTGTGTTTGTGTTAGAGGCTTAGAGTTAACAGAAATATTCTGCTTACCACAGAGCATCATCCACAGACAGTCGCTTTCCTTCCTTAGTTCTGTGTTATTCTGCTTCCCACAGAGCATCTTCAACAGTTCTGTGTTATTTGCCCTTAACAGCTTAGTCAAATGTGCTTTCTCTGTTTCCCATTTGGTTCTGTCTTTATTCACTGTTATGGCAAGAGGAGTAAATATGGGATTTTATGGTTTATAAATCATATTACAGTCATATTACTCTATAATCAGCAACCTTTTTTTCCTCACAATTTTGAAACATTTACACTCACTTTGGACTCCGAGACAGATTGTTCCAATCAGAAGGAGAAAACACATCACACCCAGAAACACTGTATCAGGTCTAACATGATTCCTCTTTCCAGAGCTTTCTCTGACCAATGACACTTGGTAAACAAAAACATTAGGATTAGATTCGTTCGGCACTGCATTATTAAAATGATATTAATCTGGTAAAACTGTCTCTCTGTACATCAATATACCAAACTAAATCAAATCTGCTTCCCTTGCTTTTGCATGCGTTGATCAGGATGTTTTGTGTCCGTACCTGCATGTTGTCTCTGAGCCGGTGCTGGTGCGTTTGGTGACCTGCCCTCCACCCATGGGTTGTCATACACTCTCAAGCTTTCCGCACTCACATAGATATCCACTATACTTTGGTTATCTTCCTGATCCCAGTGACCCTTTCTATAGATGCCAGGCTCAGTGTAAAGTCCTTCCGACATTATTTCCTTGTAGCTGTCATACATTAAATACGCAAAAATCGAACTGCTGGACTCACAGAGTGTGTTTTTTTAATCTTGATACTATAGTTGCGTGTGATTACAGGAAGAGGTAGGACGCTGGACTAAAAAAGGGGGAAGAGAAGAAGAACAGGAAGTCACAGGTGATTACCATTTGAGTGTCTGCTTGTTCTTTCTGATGCGACCTCATCATCTGTGACCTTTTTGGTCTTGTTCCCCATTATTGTTAAATCAACCAGAGATAACAAACAGTGAATGGGTCTTCTATTAATGCTGGAAAAACCCAAACACTGTAATGACAGTAGTTCCTGTGGAAGCTGAATATGTGTGAACAAATGAACAAAGCCGATGGATAAATATACTTAGACAACGCCACAAAGGACATTTTTCTTAAATCATTTATTCAGCAGTAACATCATTAGAAGCAACATTCTTCTGTGAAAAAAAGCAAGCACGCCAATTGTTTTATCAAGCTAGCATTGCCTCCTTTAGTATAAATAACATGTATTTATAAATTGTATGACCACCCTTGCAAGAGACATTTAAGTTTCTTGTACATTTCACATGCCTGCTACAATAATTCATTTTCTTGACTGGTCCAGTGCATAACCCTTTTTAATGACATAAATGGTTATTTCCTACTTCAGAACGCCAATTTCACGTGTCATTTATTTGAGCATAGCACCTTTAACTGTATGCATTGTTTCAAAGAAAATCAAATGATTGCTTGGTTAAATATTTCAAACTGACATTGCTATGCGTGTGCTTAACAGGCCTCTCTGCACAAATGTCTGAAAAGTTCTGTTGAAATGTTATCTTGGTAGAAGCTCCCAGGTTCGAAAACATAGGCCGACTGGACCTTTCTGTGTGGAGTTTGCATGTTCTCCCTGTGTCTGCGTGGGTTCTCTCCAGGTTCAGCTGCCTCCCACCATCCAAAGACATGGTTAGGTTAACTGGTGATTCTAAATTGAACGTAGGTGTGCATGTGAGTGTGAATGGTTGTCTGTCTCTCTGTGTTAGCCCTTATATAGACTGGAGACCTGTCCAGGGTGTACCCCACTTTTCGCCCCCATAACAGCTAGCTGGGATAGGCTCCAGCAGACCCCGTGACCCTTAACAGGAACAAGCGGTTACTGAAGATGAATGAATGACTGAATATTATGTTGGTGGCATGTGTTTCCGTTATTAAAGTCCTTCCACCTGCACACGTGTGTTCATCTTAGCTGCGTAATCACACATGATGGATGTTTTTCATTCTCACAACTTCACCAGAACAGCTTCACCACCCGGCTCGAGCAAAATCAGCCAACAGAAAAAAACGAAATGTCATCAGTCCTATTAAAAAACTCGCTGTGCACTGTGTGGCAAAAATATTGTTTTAAAAAAAAAAAGTTCTTTGCTTTTATTATTATTTTCATAATATATAATATATATAATATAGCCTATACTATTGCTGTAGTTGGGGAACAAAACATCAAAATAACCGGTTCCTCAGAAATTATTTAACTGGTATGTAAAACTATATTTACATTCCTTTTTTTTTTTGTATATAATAAATGAAAATGTAATAATTCATAACAACAACCACACACAACAACAATACACACATGTTTATTAAAAATAAGAACAAACAAATGAACAACAAACTGTCAAAAATCATTTTCAATATTCAGGGGTTTATTTATATATGAAAATACAGCCCAGTACAGTTTTCAAAAGCTATAGTAGCCTGTGATATTGTGATTTAATATGCATAAGAGCAAGACAGATTGCTTTCTGTCACACGCGTGTTTCCTCACAGATGAAGTGATGTGTTGTTCCGCACGTGATGTCATTCCAGTTAGCCGATTCAGATTCCCCTGTACTTATAGTAGCACAGTCTTCACCAGACTTAAAATTATCTGGCTGTGCAGGTTTCCAGTACCTAGAGAAGAAAAAAAGCTGCTCAGACACATTTTTTTTTAGTATTATTTAATATTGGAAAACAATCAAAAATAGAAATTATCAAAAAAACAAACAAACAAACAAAAAAACGAAGTATTAAGATCCTCATTTCAATACTTTGTCAACAGTCTTTCAACAGCCATCAAATTTGTTCATGTTTAAGTCTCTGCACGTTTTGCACAACTGGATTTGGGCAGTTTCACATTCATTCTGATTGCCTCAGACTGGTTGGGTGTTGTTTTGGCTGTATGCTTCAAGTCATTGTCACGCTAAAGGGCTGTTTCTTGTGGGTTTGAATATGTGTATCTTTGAATCTTGTTTTCTCTTTTTCAGTATAGGTTTTTGGGTGTAAATGGATGGGAAAATGCCAGTTTGAGCAATTTTACAATACAATGCATAACAATGTGTTCAATATTGTATAGATATGAGTACTCCCTTCCTGTCTCAGTGGACTGAGTAGTCCATACAGTATAGTATAAACGCAACTGCTCCATTACAGATGATCGTTTTTCAGGTTATAACACACTAAAGGTGCAGGAACACATGCAGTGTGCCAGACAGCTTGCAACTGGATGCTGCACTTACAAACCTCAAGCTGCCAAGATCCACTGGGGCTCTTCAATATCTTTCATGCAAGAATGTGTTCTGAGACCCCTGCTGTACACACAACTGACCCACAACTAGTGGAAAAACCAAGCATTTATATCATTGTATTACTGATGCTGATACTGCAGTAGTGAGACTGACTCATCCATAATGATGGGTTGTATATAGGCATAGAGGTGGGAAAGCACAAAAGTCTGCCGAGAGCACAGTAAACTGCACATATTTTGAATAAAGCTAAGGGGCTGGACATTTAATTTAGGAAGGCAAACATGCCCTACTGCCCTCCTTCACTGTAAACAGGTGACATGGAAGAAGAAACAGCTTAAACATATGTGGTAGACAGACATCACAGGACAAAAGACAAAAAAAATATCACTTTCAAAGAAGTCCTATCCACTAACAAAATTTAATGAACTCTTTCATTACTGTGTGCAACTGTGCTACTGCAGATGTGAAATCACTGCAGAGGATGGTAAGACTGCAAGACTGCATCATCCTTTGATATTTTAATATTTGTTATTTTTTAATTATTTCTGTTCCACAGTTTGAGTGTCGCAGAGCGACAGCTGGTAAATAACAAAATGGAAAATGTCTTACGTTTCGCCGACAACCGTTCCATCAACCCATTTCCAAGTACCTTCTTGCTGTTCATCAGTCAGACCAATCCAGGCAGTCACAGACGGTAATGAGCTGATAAATTGCTACATTCCAAAGAGACACTTGGATGTTTAGGCTATCAATTCCAAACATTTATTTATTAACTTTCTTCACTGTTCTTGCAAAAGAAAAACAGGCACAACTAAAACCCCAATATGGACATTTCTGATGTTATAGTAGGAAAATACACAGGAGAATAATAATCTGTGCATTGCATTTAGCTGTTGTACTGTTTCCAGTGTGCACACTCAATGTCTAAGTCATAATTACAACTGTGAAAATAGATATTAAATAGATATTTGGGATTATTCCTGTGTATCTGATTTAAAACTCTTTAAATGGACGTCCCAAATCAGAGTTTTTGATTAGACATAATTATACACAAAAGAAATACACTGATGAGGCATAACATTATGACCTTCCTAATATTATATAGGTCTCCTTTGTGCCTCCAAAACAGTTGTGACTCACCAGAGAATGGACATGGACCATCTAAGGGTGTCTTGTTGTGTCTGGTAACAGAATGTTATTAGTGGGGGCCTTTGGGTCCTATCGGTTGAGGGGAGGGGCCTCTGTGGATCATTCCACAGATACTTGATCAGTTTGGATCTAGTGAATTTGGAGGCCAGGTCAACACCTTGTGCTGTTCTTCATGTTTTTTTAGTTGTTCCTAAAGTGTTTTTGTGTGTGTGTCTGTGTCAGGCAGCAGCCTGCTGGGGATGGCTGCTACCATCAAGGAGTGTCATTGCTATGGGGTGGGGGTGCCTGGTCTGGTCTAGGTGGGTGCTACATGTCTAAGTAACATCCACATGGATGCCAGATCCAAAGGTTTCCTAGCAGAACATTGAATTGTTACAAGATGGTCAATGTTATTTACTTCCCCTGTCAGTGGTTTTAATGTTCTGGCTGGTCGGTGTATGTGCTACACTGAACAAACATCAGCCTTTAAACCCTCACTCATCCAACTCTACAGTAAACAGTTACACACTGAAAATTATGAAACAGTTTTGCTGTTGGATAAATTCTTGTTGACGAGGAGAGCTGGAACCTCCACTTTCAACTAAAAGAAATAGCTACTACGAAATAGCTACGGCATCTGTCTATTTATGCAACAACCATCTTTGTACAGTCACAGTATTTATTTTTATTATTTATCTTTTTTCTTACTGGGTGTTTTGGTATTTGGGTTACTGTACTGCTTTCCTACATGTATGTCTGACAGTGCTGTATGCGATGGAGATGTCAATTTCCCTGCGGGAACTTCCCAAAAGGATTAATAAAGTTGTCTATCTATCTATCTATCTATCTACTGATGTCTTGAGCTGTCTGAATAAAATATAACTAAAAATAACTAATTCATAATTACTTGAAAAAAAAAACAGTATTGCTGTTAAGAATAACAGTGGCAGAGAAAATGGCCTATTGTGACGCAGGTAGTGAACTAAAAAAGCAGAAATCCCTTTCTCTGCAGCATTTAACTTCCTCATTTGTTTTCGTCTTCTCTTCATCTACTCCTCTTGTGTGTTTCATAGTCTTTCTATGACTGCCCATAGCAGTGCCACGTCCATCACACACAGTATACCAATGTTCTCTTAATATTGATGTAAACCTACTCAGATTAGCTCTGAGACTTTGTACTTCTGAGTGAGTCAGTCTTTTATTTTATTTCATATGTATTTAATCAGAGACCCTGAAGAAAAAGAAATACGTAACTGTCCAAATACTCATTGTCTGGACAGTATCTTATTTTGTGAGTAAATGAATAAGACTGACAAATGCATGCTTTTATTAAAACTGGTGAATTTGGCAACAGACGTATCACTTTCAGCCTACAACAAAATGATGTTGAAGAGAAATAAACTTTAGTTGACTCACTTGTTCCTTCTGGCTGGATATTATCACCAGATGTGCACCATAACCTTCACATTTTGTTTTGCTGGCATCCCAGTTTAGCTTTGTGCTGGAAATGAAATAGCAACTGTCCTCAAAACGTTTCCAATCAGTACAGCAGCGTATTTTCTCTGTTGACACAAAATGACAAATCAGTTAAAATATGCTGTGTTCTGGGTGTTAGATTTGAAGATGGATATCCCTTTTCTCTCAGTGCTGTAAATATCAATCTATGGCTTGAGCTGCTTAGCTCATTTTCATATGCAGACTGGAAGTGGGGGACGTTGCTGCTCTTGGTCTGTCCTATGCTAAGTACTAGTGAACGTTTTTCATCTTGATGATTTAACTTAAAAGTATAAAAAACATGACATTTAACAGTTGTAGCAGAGTTTATTTCTTAGCTTGGAAGATGAGACCTGAAATGAGATTTTCACTCACTTGTCCGATTCTGTAATTCGTCTCTCTCTTTGGTAAGGTTCCCATTGATAACCTTCAAAGCGTCGTTCTCATTCTCTAAGAGGGTCAGTCTCTGGCTCATGTTGGCACTGAGGCTTTTTATTTCACTGTAATTCGTCAGCAGTTGGTGCCTCTCACTGATCAGGATGCTGTTGTCCTTCGACAGTTGGTTTCTCTCCGATTTCAAGTTGCTCATATTTTGACTCACTGTCACAGCAAAAGGTCAGAGATTATTTACATTGTGTATTGGGAAAATCTACCACAACCACTGTATGAAAGAGACAAAAAGAAAAAAAACAGCCTTACACAGGACCAACAGGATGACGACTGCAGTCAGGAGAATAAAACACACCAGCAGCAGAAACACTGCAGCAACTCCAAGATAATCCTTCTTTGCTGAATGTCCTTCTTTGCTGACTGAAATATCTGGGAGAACAAATAAACAGTGATCAGATTATTTGCAGTTAGTTAAGACTTGCATTTCAACTATTGTATACACTTTTGAGTGGCCCAGGTTTGATCAGTGGAGTATGGCCTATAGTTTATGTTTAATAGAAAATCAATGAATAACAAAATGGATTAACCAAGAATCTTTTCTCAGACACACAATAAGTGTCCCATGTAAGATACCTTGCCGTTCCTCCTCAGTGGGGTTTTCCTGTAACCCTGGCACCGTACTTCCCTCTGCCTTGCAGTTGTCATAAATCTGAACGTTACCAGTGTCATAGCAGATGTCGTCATTTCTGTCCTCCAGTTCCGTCACATTCTTGCCAACCCGAAACCTAACTCTCTTGTTGAGGTCTGGCATAGCATAGATATCCTCAGACATTCTTTCTCACTTTACCCATGAAAAGACTTTCTCAGCCACTGTCTGAATTAGTCAACCTGTACTTCAGCATTTCTATTACAGAAATGGGGAAGTCATAAAAAGGGGGAAGAAAATAGAGGGAATCTCTAGTAAATAAAGCAACTGCAATGTGTAAAGGCACGGGGCTTGCAAGAGGTTATGAGGTAAACACTAAGCTACCTTATGACTCAGTTTATCCTTTAAAATACAAAAAACAAATAATTAAAACAATTAAATAAATCCCTGATTCACTAAACATTTGAACTCACCCATTATTCATAACGTTGTGCTGTAAAGGTTGGTATTTCAAGTCATTCGGTGAATCCAAAACTAATAAATCTATCTACCTACACCCATCAGGCATATCTTTATGACCACCTTCCTAATATTGTGTAGGTCTCCCTTTTGGTGAGTGGGAGCCTTTGGGTCCTATGGGTTGAGGGGACGGGCCATTACCATTTAAAGTCAATACTGTTCTGAAAAAGTACTTAAAGTTAATGAAAATTAAATACTATTGAATATGTTATTATTGTCATTTAAAAAAATTAAAGTGATGGATATACGAATATGACGAATATAGACTATGATGGGATTTTTAGACAACGAAAAAGTCTAAAGCAACCTATACTCTCTATGTATGGTGCTGTAACAGCAGGTAGCGCCTTCTGCAGCCGAGTGTTTAACCTGTGCTGTGTGAAAGAGTGTTACTTCCTTCCTTCTTGCTGCTGTGAGGTTGTACAATCATGTCTCACCCCACTAGATCACATACTATATGTAGAACTACTGTTGTACTGAATTTGCTAGTTAGGGCCCGAGCAACAAAGTGCAGGGGCCCAGCGCGGCCATGCAACGGAGTTGCAAGAACCCTATTGTTTTCGTACTTTCTGCGTCTTTCCTCCAATGAAATCATACCTAAACATCCACAAAAAGTCCTGAAAAGTTGCAGACGTCTTTGTTCGGCTGAAAACTTGAATTTATAAGGGCCTCGAGCACAGGCGTAGCAAAATGGCTCTGTAGCGCCATCTTTGGACCACCTCCAGAAGCCCGTTGCGTCTAAAAATCTGGAAATATGTCACAGATATGTAACATCCCAGGACGCACAAAAAAGTCAGTTGGAGCCATATTCTAAATCCAACAGGAAGTCTGTTATGTTCATGAAACTGTGAAAAAACTTTGGTTGTGTCTTTGTTGCCCTCAGGCTTGATGCCTTATCAGATTGACTTCAAAATTTGGAAATAGCTTGTCGAAAGATAGACGAAGGAAACTGACATAAGTTTTTTAATTTCGTCGAAGTGGTGTGGGTGTTCTGGCCCCTCAAAAGTTTCATGACGTGCCATGAAACAGGAAGTCGTATTAAACGTGCTGTAATTCAGTCCAAACTGCATTAAACTTTACAGTAACGTTAATGGTCCCTTCCTACAAGTACTGTAGCGCCACCTATTATGAACAGGAAATGTCTGATTTTGGAGCATATTTGTAGTGTGACCTGCTGTTCCTGTCAGGGTATTTGGATTCTCTTCAAATTTTGTCAGGACATACTTATATGGGTTATGGTCACTAATCTGTCCCTGTCTGACTGAATCCATGATCGTTGCACGTAGTGTGCTACTTTGTCCAGCAGATGGAGCCAAAACATTTATTTTCTGGTGGCTGGCTGCCAGTGTGTGTGTGTTTAATGATGGGTGCAGCTGTTTTAACATACTTTGATGCCACAGAGACAGTAATTATACAATTGTTTGGTGATGCCACAGAGAGAATACATTCAAAAGAGCCATCTGTCACAGATGATTTGCTCTGACAAGTATTGCATTGCATGACTGTGCATCATGCCACGGTGCATTGTTACTCCGCTGTGTCCCCTGAAAGCTGCAGTGACCCCATCCTTCCCGGTCACCGATGGGCGTGGGGTGCGAGGGCCCGCTCAACGCTGCTTGCAGCGTTGAGCGGTCTTTAATGCTTTTCTTGTCTTGTGCATTGTCCTTAACTTTATGCTGCTGCAATAAAACCCCCCCACTGTGGGACAAATTAAAGGATTATTATTGTATTTTACATTACATATCTATCTACCCATGTGCCCACATGTGTTGGTACCCTTCTGTACCATGTCCTTCTGTAACTAATGGACATCAGACATTGCTTTTAAACTGTGATTCAACTGAATTAATAATAAAAACAAACCCATAGCTTAATAATGTGTTGCACAACCTGTTGAGGCAGTCACTGCAATCAAGCCAGAAAGACTTCTGGACCTGTGGACAGGTATTCTGGTGAACTCCTCATAAGTAAACTGCTTCATCTGCTGGTTGAAGGGTACCTTCTCCAGACTGCATGTTTCAGCTCAATGCACAGATGTTCAATAGGATTTAGATCCAGGCTCATGGAAGGTTACTTCAGTATAGTCAAATCTTTTGTACCTCCCAGCAATTCTTTGGTGTTTTTAGCTGTTTGTTTTGGGTCGTTATTCGGCTGGAGGACCCGTGACCTATGACTGAGAGCAAGCTTTCCGACTCCGCAGGGCATTTTGCTCCAGAATGCATTGATAGTCTTGATATTTCATTGTACCTTCCACAAAACTCCCTGTGACAGATGCAGTAAAGCAGTCTTAGGACATGAATGAGCCTGCATGTTTTACACAGTAGGTACAGTGTTCTTTAAATTGTATGCTACATTTTTGCATCTGTCAGCATAGACCTGATGTGACTTGCAAAAAAGCTCCAGTTTTGTCTCTTCTGTTCAAAGAACCTTCTCCCAGAAGCTTTGTGACTTGTCAGTATGCATTTAGGTAAATTCCATTCTCGCTTTTTTATGGTTCGGTTTCAGCAGTCCTCCTCGGTCGTCTCCACGTTGGCTCAAACAGCATCGTGTGGTGTGATCTGATTCTGATGTGCCTTGACCTTGGAGTTGTTCTAGTCTCTTTGGTTACCGTTCATATTATCTTTCTCTTCAACTCATCATCAATTTTCCTCTTGCAGCCACATCCAGAGAAACTTAGGGCACCTAAACTTCTGGATAAGATATACAACTGCAGTCACAGGAAAATCTAGCTGGAGATGATCTTATAACCTTTACTAAAAGTTTCAAGACACTTGTGATGGTAATTATAGAACACATTTTACTTCTCTTCTATCTCTATCTATCGGTCTGTCTATCTATCTGTCTATCTATGTATGACAGGATGTGTGAATGTGGTTTGGAAGGAACAAAACTTCTGACACACGCTCTAAACTTTCATATCCTCAGAGACCTCTGAACCAAACTGAACAATCTGAACCAAGGACAGAGCCGAAGATCATGGATGACCTTTATGCCAACATGGAACCAATGGTTTATCCCAACACACGGAAAATGCAGATAATATCCGAAAATATTTATGATAATGACGATGCGATTCAAACTCTGGAACCAAACAGAAGTGAACCTGCTGTCTCAGGTAATGAACACAACACAAACAAGGTTTACACTCATACTATAACTGCAGTATAATAAGGTGTATATAACAAGGCATTACATATACCATGGAACACAGCCAATGACAATGATCAACAAGTGGAGTATATATGGAACAGCATCAAGAACAAGACATCCCTCCAAAATCTATGAAAGGACAAAGAGAACACGGATCTGGGGGGCTGTCGACAGCTCACAACAACACTTAAGAAGTTGCAGCTTGAACTGATGATTCTGATTTACAACAACATATATCCAGTCTAAAGGGTATTATATTATATTCTAGAATGGAAACCCTGAGGAAAAATGTGATACGTGTAATGAGACAAAGATGTGTTTTTATGTCTCTTAGGTCTAAAAGGTATTGATGAATGTTGCACTACATAAATCAGGGAATCAAGAACTCTCTTTAGAATACCGTAAATAAGAATGTCGGATTCTTTTTTGTGTGTGATACAGCTATTAAAATGTGAGAACTGTGTATGAGCTCTTGAGCTATTTCAGTTTTATCAACCTGTAAAACAATCCACTGACCCACAGGGCCATCTTTGAACAATATTATTTGTCACTGGTCATGTTGGTGTACATTAAGTATGTATGTATAATGACCATTCACTGCATAAATGATCAAAAACCTTGAACTGGGTAGAATCATGTATACAAAATATTTCCTGTGTTCAGTCACCAATATTGCCTTCTAACGTCAGGTGCTGAAAAGAAGTGCTCCTGCGGAGTTGTTGCAGTGTTTCTGGTTCTGCTGTTTCTTCTCCTGGCTGGATTCTCAACGCTGACTTTATTTTGTGAGTGGGCTACTTTGTGAAAAGGTCTCAAACAGACCATGTGTGGCTGGTTGAGAGTGATTGATTAGTTCTTGTTCTTGTTCCAAACGCAGTCATCCAAGGCAAGTCTCAGCTGGAAGCAAAGATGGACCTGTTGCACAACAGTTTCAGCAACCTGACTAGAGAGAACAATCAACTGCAGACCAGTTACAACAACCTGGCAAGAGAGAAAAATGAGTTACAGACCAGTTACAACAACCTGAGAAGAGAGAAAAATGAGTTACAGACAAGTTACAACAACCTGACTAGAGAGAAAAATGAGCTACATATGACATTTGACAACATGACCCAACAGAGAAATGACCTTCAGAGAATTCTTCAAGGTAATCATTTCTTAATTCTATAAGTCTGTGGCAAATCTGCTTAAAGGTTCAGCCTCTGGACAGACTTCTTGCAACCTGTGACTTATTCTTCCTGCACTTCAATTTAAACCTGTATTTAACATGCACTAGAATAAATGCATTGTCTAAGTTCAAAGTGACACAGGTGGTACAGTCTGTCTGCAGTAATGAAATACAAATGCTGCACATCTACATTCTCCATTTCTTTATTTAGTTTTGAGAGAACAGAACCGCATAGATAAATGCAGGTCCACATCAACAATGAGGTTTGAATTTAGACTGTGTTCTGCATGAAAGTACAACCACAGTGAAAAAGACTGTACAAGTCTATACTTCTACAGATGTTCTTTTTCAGTCTTGTGGTCCTCAGCCCTAGCCGATGGTCAAAGGACATCTGTAGAGACAATGAGACACATATTTTACAGAGTTTCCTCTGAAGTCACTTTTGTCATATATTCAGTTTTCATCATTAAGACCTATAAGGTCTGATACTGACTGGTAGAGTAACATAATAGAGACAGAAAGTAGAAGTAAATAAAACATCTAATGTATTATTGTGATGACATTTAATTGGACTTTATTTCTTAGTTAGCCTGTTTTTATTTTTTGCATTTTGGGGTCTTACCACAAACATTTAAATGAGCAGACAGTCTGCACAACAAATAATTCAATTTTAGATACTGAGTGAAACTTGATAATTTGTGCTATTGCTTTATGTTATTTTTTCAGTGGTTATGAACTTGAATTGTTGAGTTTTCCAAAGTAATGGCTTTGACAGGCCATAATTGGGTTAGTCGAAGTTATCTACAATGATCAAAATGACAAACTTTATGTATAAAAATAAAATAAAATTTGCCTTCCATCAGCCCCAGCAACATTTCATCCGATTCCTCCATTTTGGTAGCCATTAGCCACATAGACATATATTGTATATATGTACTTCTTCGTTAGAAGAACGGGCAGGGTATTGGGCAGGGGTATTGGGAGGATTTTGGCCCGTACACACATTCACCAGTATGTATATCATGTCCTCATTGTTTAATATTGACGCAACGAGATCGCGAGGGGCCTGACTTGTTGTCACTCTTTGCTGCAGCATCCACACGCTAAACAAGATGGCCGCAGGCACTGCCATGAAGTCTGATGTCAGTCAACTTTCATTCTATATATTCCAAGGTTCACTCCATATATTCAAAGTTCATTCAATATATTCAAGATTCATTCAATATATTCCAAGGTTCACTCCATATATTCAAAGTTCCTTCAATATATTCAAGATTCATTCAATATATTCAAAGGTTCACTCAATATATTCAAAGTTCATTCAGTATATTCAAAGGTTCACTCCATATATTCAAGATTCACTCAATATATTCCAAGGTTCACTCCATATATTCAAAGTTCCTTCAATATATTCAAGATTCATTCAATATATTCAAAGGTTCACTCAATATATTCAAAGGTTCACTCCATATATTCAAAGTTCATTCAATATATTCAAGATTCATGCAATATATTCAAAGGTTCATTCAAGATATTCAAAGGTTCACTCCATATATTCAAAGTTCATTCAATATATTCAAAGGTTCACGCCATATATTCAAAGTTCATTCAATATATTCAAAGGTTCACGCCATATATTCAAAGTGCATTCAATATATTCAAATGTTCATTCAAGTCCATATATTCAAGATTCATTCAATATATTCAAAATTTCCTGAACGGCATGCCATACATTTTTTTTTTTTTTTTCAGACTGTCAGCAACAACAGTGGGTTTGCTTTGGTGGCAGTTGCTATTACATTTCTGGAAGCAGGAAGTCATGGCAAGGAAGCAGGGATGACTGTCAGGAGAGAGGAGCAGACCTGGTGATCATCAACAGCCAAGAAGAACAGGTGTGTGTTTAGAAACTGTCTGTGAAAGACACAGAAGATGGGAACAAATCAGACTGTTTAGTATTTTTTTTCTGTTTTGATATTGTGATGACAGTTTGTTTCTCTCTGTCAAGGTATTTGCAACAAATTTCAGTAAGCCTGCATGGATTGGACTGACTGATACAGAGACAGAGGGGACATGGAAATGGGTGGATGGGACTCTGCTGACCACAAGGTTCATACATTACTTAACCTTCCTCCTGTCATGGTGTGCTGTGACCAACCAGTTTACAGTATACACAGTGGAAAACTGACTGAAGGATACTCATTCAAAAAACACAAACCATGTTGACAGTAACAGTCACTTTGGACATGTCTTTAGTGGATTCAAATGCACCATAAGGTCATGGCTTCTTCAAGTAATGTGAGCTATTCATTAATTTATAGGGCACCGTTCAGTCTATGATTCTGATAGTTTTCATCAAGTAGTTCAGTCTCTTAATTTGCCTATATTCATATTGTACATCTTTCATCATGATCTCATAAGATGTCACTGCAGTCATGGAGAAATGAGTGCATCTTTATTTATTTCTGAAGAAGAAAATGTTTGAACCCCACAACAGTAGTGTGTCTTGTTCTCTGTTTCTGCCACTCTGAAGTTACACCAAGCCATCTTCCTGTTGAGGCGTTGCCCCCTAGTGACATAAATTGAAATAGCAACCCAACATAAGATATCACACACCCTTACATAAACAGAGCTGTCTGATTTACAGTTTTGCACAAAATAAGCAAAACATGATAAGCTAAAAAAACTGTTGCAAAACTGCTTTACTGGCATGATGTTTGAGGGTCATTGCATGTATTATCCATATCAGCCATCCCTTACAATGGTTTAGTCAAGTAACATAAGAAGAAAAACTGATAGAGAGAGATTGTTATTTTATGAGAGATGGGAAAGTAAATCCTTGTTTGTGTTTGTGTTTGAGGTCATTCTAGAGTCTACTGAGTCCCCTGAGTTAATGTGATCTTGTGTTAAACTGTTGACTTGTTTCTTCTTTTTCTAAAGACAAATGAATATTTTGTGTTACAGCTACTGGGAACCTGGTGAGCCAAACAACAAAGGAGATGAAGGCTGTGCAGAACTAAATTTTCAAACTTCGAGTGGAAAGTGGAATGATGAGGCATGTAACACTGCAAGACACTGGATCTGTGAGAAAAAACTCTCCATGATCATCGTTAAAACTCATCAGAGTCTTCCAGCTTCTCATCACTTTCAGCTGAAACAGCCAAAATAATGCTAAGCAAACACATCTTTTTAACAGATATGTATCTCTGTTATAAGTTGACCTATCATCCTGTGGCCTCTACATAAACTATAACCTTTGATAACAAGTCTATGAGCTGTCCTGCAGACCACGTTTGAAAGCTTAAAGATCTGAACTCATTATCTCTTCACTGTGTTACTGTTGTGTGGCAAGTTTCCTTGTTTAATGTTGTGTTGTAATCTTGTTTATGAAATATTTTCTAAGGCTCTGACTAAAAATGCATTTTGCTGAAATAAATGGTTAAAACATGATGTGACTGAGCTTTACAAAATATCTGTAATCTTCAGCAGTGTTTTCATTTTATATAATCATGGCTGATAAAAGTGTAAACAAGATGAATCAATAAGAATGTAGGATAAATCATTCAAAAGTGTATAACTATTAGGGTTGATGTTGACATTGACTAGTCGTTGACGTCACACATAAAAACACAGTAGAAAGTAATGAAATCTATATTCCTGACCTGAATACATACTGTAGCATTTCATACAAAAGAAGCTAAAGAGGCTTTTCTGCAAGGTAACTGAAGCTTGAACAGGGCTACTGTCAGCCCTGGACAACTGGTAAAGTTGTTAAGTGACTGCCATTGAGAGGACTTGGTATTGTATTTCAGGACTGACTTACATATCCTGCATGTCACAATAGAATGGGCATCATCTACATTTAAGTATTTCAACACACTTGATGAAATGATGCTAGTTTGCTGCAGTGACCTGTCTTCTCTGAAGTGTCTGTGTTGTTATTGACATGTGATCAGTGACTAGTCGACTTCCTTCATGGCACAGCAGTAAAGTCAACGAGTCGGTACAACCCCTTTTTTAGGAAATGATCGGGCTGGATGTTCATTTTATTGCATTTGACTGATTCAGTATGTAAATTTTAATTCACCTGTTCCGCTGAGGATGGACAAAATCCTATATCGTCTCTTTAGTTAGTAAATATGAATGATGTGCATCAGGGGTGTCAAACATACGGCCTGTAGGCCAACATCGGCCCACCAGTGGGTCCAGTCTGCCCTGCGGGATGAGTTTGCAAAGTGAAAATAACACAGAAGACATTAACTGCAAACTTTTAATCAAAGTAACTGCTGTTCTTAATTTGGTTAAAATGGTTTGTAGCATAGTTTATTAAATGTAAACATTTTCATAATGAACTTGATCTTCTTTACACTAAAAGAAAAACATTTTGAATTGTTATTGACATTGTCTCTGTTCTCATGTCTCAAGTAGCTTCATTTATCTATTGTTAAAGGATTAACAACAATAATACTGCAGCAGTGCTCTCTCTATACTGTTTGAGGATACAGAGCACTGTAATGAATCTGTCTTTGGAAAACAAACCTTTTGGAGCTTTTTAATTTCTCTTTGGGCTACGACCAGCGGTGGATCATTATCTCTAATAATGGTGCTTGTTAAAACCTAAACAGACCTCAGATCAGTCCTCCATCAGACATAACTAGGTAGACAGGTTATATTGGTCATTTTCAGGTCACAATGATAGCTTGTTAGTAGGTTAGATAGTCATTTTATTTGTCTCTCCTGACAACATTTGTATGTTACAAATGAGTTATAGCGACTATCTTGTCCTCCTTTAGTCACTGGTGAATGGGTGTGGGAGAGTGTTTTTGACGCACTCTTAATGACTCTCCATACGCTTATCCATGTTTGGGTGATGTTCCCATTTAATGGTCCAAGTGACAACAAAAACGTAATTATAGAGATGCAAAGAAAATAACTGATGTGATGCTATTTGAAAGAAAAGAAACTGATGTGAGTGAGTCATGCAAGCGGTAAAAACCACATGATTTTCCAACCCATTTTCCCCTATGGCCCTCTGACCCCGTGCTTATAAAGAAAACGTTATACTGCCACCTGTGGAGGCCGGAGGGGTACAGAACTAAATGCTCGGCGCATCCTGGCTTAATTGATTGCACGTTTGCCGAGCCAGGTTGAAAAGGCGCGGCTATGTTAAGCCAGGTAAAGATAGTTGGGATAATTGTGTGTTCGCGGCATACTTAAACAGACCTCGCAATCGCTCGCAAAATCACCGATGAGAACATGGATAAAAGTTGGACCTATGTATACTATATTGCCCTCGTCACAGATTTCATTGAAAACGCCTTTGCAACTCAGCTGTGTTTTGTAATCTCAGTTACTGCAATAAAACACATATTTATGAAACCTCTGACGGCAATTTGACAAGCAGTCTTCATTAGCATAGCAATATAACACTTGGCCTGAGTAATAATACTACCACTTAAATCAATATAAAAAGACAATATATATAAAAGACAGACTTAAATGAAATGAGAAATGATAATGTATAATCTTTTAATACAGGATAATTAAAATGATGCAACATACTAAGAAAGACCATGGACATGCTGTAAAACACATTCATTTCTCACAGGATTGATGGTGGAAATACAGGTGGATCACTAGGATTAATCTTAGCCTGGCTGTTAGCCTGGTCTGGAGCAGACTAGCTGTGGAGAATAAATCACCATAGTAACTTGGTCGGGTTAAGTCTGCGCTGTTTTCATGCAGCCGACTTGAAGCTAAATTCGGTCGGGATAAGCAACATATCCCGCGAACACATAGTACTGCACGTACAAGCCCCTTTTGGTCTGGGTAAGTCTTTGTTACTCTTCCCATAATCCAGGAACCATGAGGAGCCATATGATCCATGAGAACAACAATATTTCCACTCACAAAACTCCTCCGAGGCTTTGTCCACCTTTGCCGTTCTTGCAGTAGTGGTACGTATTCTCTTATCCACCTCTTCCAAAACAGATCTGAAAGGTATTGAACCTGCCTTCATCTTCTCTTGATGTAAATATCATCCTTTTGAAACAGGCCAGGACCAAGAGCGGGTTTGCCTTTGAGCAAAAGAATATGATTTGGAGTGAGAGCTTCCAAGTCATTGACCTCATCGGAGACCTTAGTTAGAGGACGATTATTGAGAATAGCCTCCACTTCACACTGGATAGTATGCAAACTTTCATCGTTCAAAGATTGTTGTCGCAGAACAGAAAATAAGACCTTTCTGACCATCCTGATGAGTCGCTCCCACACACCGCCATGATGGGATGCAGCAGGGGTGTTGAACCTTCAATCGATGCCCTTCTGCAGGAGAGTGCGTCGAATCTTGCTTTGGTCTATGGCAGCTAAGGCTTCTCTTAACTCTCACTCTGCTCCAACAAAGTTTGTGCCATTGTCTGACCTCAAACTACACACTTGACCTCTGCGACACACAAATCTTCTTATAACATTAATACAAGAATCTGTGTCTAGAGAATACGCAATCTCCAAATGTACGGCTCTGCTTGCCATGCAGGTGAATATTACTCCATACCTTTTAAACATTGCACGTCCTCTTTTTACCTCAATGGGCCTGAAGTAGTCCACTCCTACATTGGTGAAAGGGGGCAGGTCTAGAATAATTCTCTCCCTTGGCACATTGGCTGTCCTCGATACCGTTGACAAACCACACATTTCATTATTATTTTTCGTCAGGCAGAGTTAGCATTTGTGATCCAGTACTTGCGTCGCAAGGTTGAGAGCATGTGATTTCTCCCAGCATCGCCAAGTTGTTGATGAACATGTTGAAGAATGAGATTGGATACATGATGACCTTTGGACAGTATTACAGGATGTTTTAACTCCTCAGGTAAAGCTAACCTACTGAGTCTTCCTCCTACTCTCAACAAACCATCCTGCAACACAGGATCCAGCCTGTAGATGTCACTGGTTTTCTTTATACCTTAGCCTCCACTCCCCAGTGAAGTGATGTCACTCACAGAAAGTGATTGACCTTCAACAGCATCTCTAGCCTTTCTCATCTCCTCTTCAGCTGAATGTGTCTGTGAGCTAGCAGAAGACCCCATCACCTCCTTCCTTTTTCTCTTTAGCTCCAGGAGAATCGTTTTAAGCCTAAGAAACCAGGCAACTGAGGCCAACTGACATTTGCTCTTAGGTCCCTATTGACCTCTGGATCCTCTGTGGAAATGGGCTCTTGAGCAAAAGGCTGTGGCCAGTCCACTGCTGGCATTTGAAGAAGGTCTGGACCCTCAGTCCATCTTTTACATGTCAGGAAGTTATCCACAGACAGACCTCTGGATGCTTCATCAGCAGGATTGCTCTTTGAGCCGACATGCCTCCACTGAACCACATTTGTTGCTTCCCTTATAGAGACCACGCGATACGCCACAAAGGTGTGAAATCTTTTATTCTCATTATTAATGTACTTTAGTACAGTCTGACTGTCAGTCCAGAAGCAGGACTCCTCCAACTGTAATGACAGTTCTTTCCTGAGCATGTTGTCAACTTTAACTGCAAGAAGAGCAGCAGTAAGTTCAAGGTGAGGAATTGTTATTTGTTTTAATGGTGCAACTCTAGCTTTGCCGAACATAAATGCAAGATATATCCTTTTATCCTGGTTCTCCAACCTCAGGTAGGACATTTCCATTAGGTGGTAACACTGGACCTCACTGCAGCTTTTAACACCATAAATCATACCATTCTCCACTCCCGCCTTGAGTCCTCCCTCAGCATCACTGGCACTGCACTCTCCTGGCTCAAATCATACCACTCAGACCAACAACAATTCGTCCACATCAACAACTGCACCTCCTCCACTGTTCCTCTGTCCCAAGGTGTCCCCCAGGGTTCGGTGCTTGGTCCTCTCCTCTTCACACTTTACCTGCTCCCCCTTGGCAACATCAGTTGTCACCACAGTCTCCATTTCCACTGTTTTGCTGATGACGTCCAGCTTTATGTCTCCACCAACTCCATCCATTCCGCCACTCTTTCCACTCTCTCCAACTACCTCGATGACATCAAATCCTGGATGCAGATCAGCTTCCTCAAACTAAATTGTGACAAATCAGACCTAATCATTATCGGCCCCAAATCCCTCAACAAAACCACAGACAGTTTCCGCCTCACCACTCCACCCTGTCTCCATCCCCCTACAGTCGCAACCTCAGAGTCATCGACAGTAACCTCTCCTTTGATCATCAAAAAAGTGTCTTTGAGTACCTTGAAAAGCGCTTTTTAAATAAAATGTATTATTATTATGGGGGCGACTGTGGCTCAGTAGGTAGAGCGGGTTGTCCACGAACCAGAGGGTTAGCGGTTCGATCCCCAGAATGTGCCACATGTCGAAGTGTCCTTGAGCAAGACACTGAACCCCCAGTTGCTCCCAGGTTCGTGGCACTGGATGTGTGAATGTGTGCGTGCTTGTGTGATTGAATGGGTAGATGTGTCTCTGACTGTAAAAGCGCTTTGAGTACCAATAGGTAGAAAAGCGCTATATAAAAGCAAGGCCATTTACCATTTACCATTATTATTATTAAAGTGAAGGAGATTACATGGTAACATTGTCTGTTCTAATCATGGACTGTACCAAGCAGGAAAGCAGAGCATGGAATCAATCATGTTTCTAGTCCTCCTAGTCCTCTGTTACTGCCCAGTGATCGGTCACTAGAGAGAGTATAATTTTTCTTCCCTACTGCTGGGGTCAGGTATCTGCCCTATTTTCTCTTTGAGGAACATGGCAAAGCCATGGTCCCTTTTTTGGCATCTTCAGTCTCACTGTCTGGCTGGCAACAGATACAGCTGTAGAGTTAGATGATAATGTCCTCCGTTCCTGGAAGACAATTTGTATTTCCTAGTTGGTGTAAGTGAGATCTTCATGTTTATGTACAATAGCCAGTTGGATATCAACACATCTCCCCTTTGCTGCCTCGTTCCACCTTTCTAGTATAAGAATCTGAGCTTTACTGTTTGACCCTTAAAACTGAAGTGGACTCATGCACTTATGTTGTGATGACGAGTCTTCTGTTCTCCTCGTATGAGCCTAAATAAACGCCTTCAAGCATAAGACATACAGGACTTTAGTACTTCTTCATCGGCATCACCACAAATTCCTCCTTAACACCGATGTCCCCCTATCACCGGCCATGGGAAGGATCGTGACAGCAGTCACCACATGTGCCAACCAGCTAATACAGTTTCCAGCCACCTGCTGAGCATGTACAGTCATATTCTGTTCATCCTCCATGGTGCTGCCATCCAGATATGCCTATGTTACACAACCATTGGTAGTTCTGAGCGTAAGCGAGAAGGGAAGTCAGCCGACCGATCAACCACCGTTCTCCATGGAGCCAACAAAATGTTAACAAACCCACCATCTGACTCACCCCAGAAAAAAAGCCCCATCACAGGCCTTTACTAAAGATCAAATGGATAACTGGTCCTCCTGAAGGTGGCCAGAGTTCTGGTTTGTTACCAAGGGAAAACTCTCGACACCTATGCAGTGCTCGATGATGGATCAAAACAAAGAGAGACTACCACAGACGAAGTCCTTAGGGGGGTCCTTACTGAGCTCGAGACCATAATGAACTCTAAGCCCCTCAGATGTGTTTCCGCAGACTTTCCCAGACCCGGTGACACCCAGTTGCTTCCTCATGGGGTGGCCTACTTCCAGTTGGACCAGAGGGAAGTGTCAGAATGCTTCTCCAAATGTTGAAGTTGGCATGGTGTTGATGCACTGAACACCAAGTACCACGGTCATCAATGCAGATAGGCACAGTGACCAAGGTCTTTTCAGCATGGATGGACGAGTAAGGTAAGTGAGGTACAGATCCAGGACTGGGCTTACACTAGGGTCAATGAACATCTGATTGTGCTGCCAGAGATATGGGACACAGAGGACGACCCTGATGACCTAAATGGACACTAGAGACACTACAGTCTCTGAGGTCCTTTGGAGTGTGCAGGGCAGTGCTAAGGACTTTTTATGACTCTGTGGTCATAAAATGACTCTGTGGTGGCTTCTGTGGTGGCTTCTGCCATCTTATATGCAGTGGTCTGCTGGAGCAGTGGAAGCTCAGAGAGGGACAGGAAGAGACTGAACAAGCTGGTCAGACGGGCCGGCTCTGTCCTGGACTGCCCTCTGGACTCCATCGAGGAGGTGGGTGAGAGGAGGATGTTAGCCAAGCTGACATCAATCATGGACAACCCCTCTCACCCACTGCATCAGACTGTTTCAGACCTCAGCAGCTCCTTCAGTGGCAGACTGCTGCATCCACGTTGCAGGAAGGAACACTACCGCAGGTCGTTCATTCCAGCTGCCATCAGGCTGTACAACACCAGCCTGAGTCAATAATAACTGTACCTTTACACAAATATATCTGCTTTTTGCACTGATTTTTTGCACAAACCACTACCTCCCCAGCTCAGCTCAGTTTTTTCTTCAAAGTTTTTTTAAGCAACTATTTATTTGGAAAGTCACTCCACCACCATGCTGTATATACAGAATGTCTTTATATTTCTAGTGCCTTCCTTACATATCTTTTCAGAGTATTGTATTTCTTGTATATTTTTTTGGTATATATCTTTTCAAAAAATTCTGTATTTGTGTTTTTTTAGGTAACTATTTCCCTGTCTAAGTTGTCACTGTTTTTCTGTATATATATTTTTTGCCAAACTCCACGCTACTGTGACAAGGAAATTTCCCATACGTGGGATTAATAAACATATCTTATCTTATCTTATCTTACAGCAGACAGAGCTTACTTTTAGCTGACTGACAATGTCTCACAGGCTATGCTGTTTAGATCTCAGGAAAGTGAAACTCAAACTAATACGTGCAACCACCAAAGAAGGTTAGGGGTTTCCACTTTAAACTGTGAACACACAGATGAACACTTTACATTAAGTGTTCATCTGTAGACATCTCCACTCTCGTCTCAAGTTACTAGCTTCATTTATCTATTGTTAAAGCATTAACAACAATAATACTGCAACAGTAATGTTTAAAAGTAATGTCTGATTTTCAGTAGTTCATATTCTGTAATTTGTATTTATTATTTATTGTCAGTTTCAAGTCTAACATAATCTATCTATCTATTTATGAGAGGATGTGTGAATGTGGTTTGGGAGGAACAAAACTTCTGACACGCGCTCTAAACTTTCATATCCTCAGAGACATCTGAACCAAACTGAACAATCTCAACCAAGGGCAGAGCTGAAGATCATGGATCAACTTTATGCCAACATGGAACCATCGGTTTATCCCAACACATGGAAAATGGAGATAATATCTGAAAATATTTACAATAATGATGATGCGATTCAAACTCTGGAACCTAACAAGCATGAACCTGCTGTCTCAGGTAATGAACACAACACAAACAAGGTTTACACTCATACTATAACTGCAGTATAATGAGGTGTTGACTTCATGTTTGAAGGAAAAACTACATTTTCTAAAACAACTTGTCTAAAGTGAAATAAATGTAAGGAACAGTGGTGACACTGGTTTGCTGCCACTGATGTTTAAAACGCAATGTCATCTTTGCATAATAATTGACTGAATAACAAACTGTTAACAATGAGATAATAACACCTGACCAAAAAATAACTAAATATTGTCATTGCATCCCTCAAAACATAAAGTTAAAAATCTACTTACACGTTGTCATTAGTCAATGGAAAATGAGCAGAGTGATGATAGGCCATATTACCACAACCAGTTTCAATTCTCAGAACAGGAAAACCACAGTCAGTCAGTCATCTTCTATACCCGTTTAGTCCTGTTAGGGGTCACGGGGGTCTGCTGGAGCCTATCCCAGCTGTCATCGGGTGAGAGGCAGGGGTACACCCTTGTTGAGGGAAAAAACAATCCGAGTCTAGTTCCAAGTTTGCTCAAGTGGTGGAGGTTTCTTGGAGTTCCAGGTCATGGTGAGCCTACCGACACAGAGTGGGTCTGAGACTAGAGACTGACCGTGAATGTAAGGCCAGAGCACAGATATACCCTGTCCCTAGGTGTGGTTGCAGACAGTTCCTGATTAGATCATATAGTGGATGTATATTGGTCAGCTGAGGGCAACTTCACACAGGAGGGGGAACTCAGTAGGGGACAGGGGTGGCTCCCAGACATGATCAGAACAAAGGGCAAAAGGACAAAAGGAGTGACGCTCAGGTAACATGATCAAGGCTCTGATCAGCAGGAGAGAGGAGATGGGGAGGGTAAACAAAAGAGCATGTCTTTGGATGGTGGAAAGAAGCTGGAGAGAACCCACACAGACACAGAGAGAACATGCAAACTCCACACCAGTGCATGGATTCGAAACCGGTGACCTTCTTGCTGTGAAGCAACAGTGCTAACCACCTCGCAGCAGTGACAAAAATCATTGTTTAACACCACCAGTTAAATCAGCAGGATTTTGTGATGTAATAACACCAAAAAAATAAATAAAAAATTACATTTTTTGCAGGGACGCTGAAAAGCAGTGTGACACATTTCAGAGAACAAACAATACGAATAAAAACTAGATGATGGCAAGCAATCATAAAGGGGCAAAATGTGACGTTTTGAGTACGGGGAGTACCTAAAATGCAGAGAGGCTTGTAGCAGTTTTAACAGAAGTTTATTTCAACTTCTTCTCAGTTCACAAACACAAAATAAGACAAAAATTCAAACCATAATATGAAGCTGTCCCCGAGTGGGACGCAGAGGCATAAGCGGGTTGGACACGGCCTCAAAGGAGGCAAAGTGTCTGCAGAGGAATTCTTTGGCTGACAAGTGAATTGGAATGCAAGTGGGAAACAACCTAATTTTGGGGTTCATCTTCCACAGATGCCATAGTCTGCCACCAGAGTGTCATAGGCTAAAGCAGGTGGGAAAAGACCTGACAGGAGGTTATGTGTAGTAGCAATCTCACCCCCTATTGACCGTATTGCACGAAATTTGGCGGGCTCATAAAGAGTCACTCACAGGATATTATTGTCAAATTTCAAGCAGTTTACTGTGGTGGTTTGTGAGATATAAACATGTAATGGTTCTACAGCCCAAACTTGGCATGATTGTATGCAAGTATAATATAATGTTGGTTGATAAATTTCACAAGGATTGGGTGAATACGTCAAAGGGCCATAAAATCTTGTGAAATGTTTCTGTCACTTGTAGTGCCCCCTGTAGACATAATATCACACAACTTGATGGGTGTCTACTGTATAGGGTATGTTACAGATTGTGTATGCCAAATTTCATGAACTTAGCTATTGCAGTTTTGGAGATATTGAAATGTTACTTGTGTAGCACCCCCTAGAGACCAAAGGTCACAAAAGTAGGAGTGCTTGTACAGAATCATATTACAGTATTATCAATGATATGAAGTTGATTAAGTTTGGGTCTATACTTCACAAAATATATTGGCTTCAGAGTTATACAGTGCCACGCCGTAAAAATTAATTACCCATTAACTGTATAATCAATAACCTTGCCAAAGTTGTCACACGGTTCTAGAGGTATGAGCCAAAATGTAAATTGGCTTATTATAGCGCCACTTAGCTGTAGGCATGTGTATTGACACCAAAGTTACATGCTAGGACTTCTACCAAGTTACCAGGTTTGATGCCTTTTGCCCTTGCAGTTTGTCCTGGGCGGACACTTTTAGGGAAGCAGAATAATAAGGCCAATAATCATAAAAATCAAAAGAAAAACAATAGGGATCCTGCAACGTGGTTGCATGGACCCCTAAGAAAACCCCTAATTCCAATAAGGCTCATGTGAACTAGTAAATACATGTCTTCAGCTCTCATTCAAATAAAACTCACCTGTCCTTTCTTCTGACATCTTGTTTATTGAATATGACTGAAGGAGCTGGGCCTTAAAGAGTTTAAAAAGGATCAACAGGATGTCATTGTTGAAATGTGAGGGCTATAGACAGATATCCGTATTATTTTCCATCCCAAAACATAAATTATCACAAACCTTGAACTGGGTAGAATCATGTGTACAAAATATTTCCTGTGTTCAGTCACCAATATTGCCTTCTACTGTCAGGTGGTGAACTAGAAAAGAAGAGCTCCTGCAGAGTTGTTGCAGTGTTTCTGGTTCTGCTGTTTCTTCTCCTGGCTGGACTCATAACGCTGGCTTTATTTTGTGAGTGGGCTACTTTGTGAAAAGGTCTCAAACAGAAGATGTGTGGCTGGTTGAGAGTGATTGATTAGTTCTTGTTCTTGTTCCAAACGCAGTCATCCAAGGCAAGTCTCAGCTGGAATCAAAGATGGACCTGTTGCACAACAGTTACAACAACCTGACTAGAGAGAAAAATCAACTGCAGACCAGTTACAACAACCTGACTAGAGAGAAAAATCAACTGCAGACCAGTTACAACAACCTGACAAGAGAGAAAATTGAGTTACAGACCAGTTACAACAACCTGACAAGAGAGAAAAATCAACTGCAGACCAGTTACAACAACCTGACAAGAGAGAAAATTGAGTTACAGACCAGTTACAACAACCTGAGAAGAGAGAAAAATGAACTGCAGATGACATTTGAAGACATGACCAAACAGAGAAATGATCTTCAGATAATTCTCCAAGGTAATTATTTCTATTTCTGTAAGTCTGTGGCAAATCTGTTTAGAGGTTCAGCCATTATTGGGATGTTTCATTTTCCAAGTGAGAATTACAAGTACGCTTTTCTTCCTACAGTTAAATTTAAACCTTAATCAACATGTATTTAACATGGACTAGAATAAATGCATTGTCTCAGTTCAAAGTGCCACAGGTGGTACAGTCTGTCTGCACTAATGAAATGTCAAATACTGTACATCTATATTCTCAGTTTCTTTATTTAGCTGTGAGAGAACACAACCGCATAGATAAATGCAGGTCCACACCAACAATGAGGTTTGAATTTAGACCATGTTCTGCATGAAAGTACAACCAAAGTGAAAAAGACTGGTTTCTTCATTTATACTCAACTTCTCCATCTGTAGGACATCTGGAGAGACACTACTTCCTCTGAAGTCACTTTTCTCATACATTCAGTTTTCATCATCTGGACCTGTAAGAAGGTCTGATACTGACTGGTAGAGTAACATAATAGAGACAGAAAGCTAAGACGAAAAGTAAATAAAATATCTAATGTTCATATATTTATTTCTTAGTTGGACTTGTTTTTACTTTTTGCATTTTGTGGTCTTAGCACAAACATTTAAATGAGCAGACAGTCTGCACAACAATAATTCAATTTTAGATACTGAGTGAAACAGGATGAATTGTGCAACTTTGGTTTTATGTTATTTTTTCAATGAATAGTTATGAATTTGAACTGTTGACTTCTCCAAAGCAAAGGCTTTGACAGACCATAATCTATCTATCTATCTATCTATCTATCTATCTATCTATCTATCTATCTATCTATCTATCTATCTATCTATCTATCTATCTATCTATCTATCTATCTATCTATCTATCTATCTATCTATCTTTTGAACAGAATGTCAGCAACAACCGTGGGTCTTCTTTGGTGGAAGTATGTATTACATTTCTGGAAGCAAGAAGTCCTGGCAAGGAAGCAGGGATGACTGTCGGGAGAGAGGAGCAGACCTGGTGATCATCAACAGCCAAGAAGAACAGGTGTGTGTTTAGAAACTGTGTGTGAGGTAAAGAGAGAAAGACACAGAAGATGAGAACAAATCAAACTGTTCAGTATTCATTTCTGTTTTGATATTGTGATGACAGTTTGTTTCTCTCTGTCAAGGTGTTTGCAACAAAATTCAGAAAGCGTGCATGGATTGGACTGACTGACAGAGAGAGAGAGGGGACATGGAAATGGGTGGATGGGACTCTGCTGACCACAAGGTTCACACATTACTTAACCTTCCTCCTGTCATGGTGTGCTGTGTCCAACCAGTTTACAGTATACACAGTGGAAAACTGACTGAAGGATACTTATTCAAAGAAACCATATTGACAATAACAGTCATGGACATGTCTTTAGTGGATTCAAATGCACCATAAGGTCATGGCTTCTTCAAGTAATGTGAGCTATTCATTAATTCATTGGCCACCATTCAGTCTGATTCTGATAGTTTTCATCAAGTATTTCAGTCTCTTAATGTGCCTATATTCATATTGTACATCTTTAATCATGATCTCATAAGATGTCACTGCAGTCATGGAGAAATGAGTGCATCTTTATTTATTTCTGAAGAAGAAAATGTTTGATTCTCTTTGAGACACTGCCTTCAGATAAAGATGGAATATAAAAAACACCTCAAGAAATGTTCATCATTCTTGTGTTACAGGCCAAGGGTGGAGCCAGTAATCAGATTATATTGTAACTGTAAAACAGAGAAATAATGATGAGACGGGTAAACAGTAGTGTGTCTCGTTCTCTGCTTCTGTCAGTCTGAAGATAAGAGTTACACCAAGCCATCTTCCTGTTGAGGATAGCAACCCAACATAAGATATCACACACCCTTACATAAACAGAGCTGTCTGATTTACAGTTTTACACGAAATAAGCAATAAATGATAGACTGAACAAAATTATTTAAACTACATAATGTGACTATGCATTGGTGTGTTGCAAAATTGTTTTACTGACATGATGTTTGAGGGTCATTGCATGTCCTGTCCATATCAGCCATCCTTTATAATAGTTTTCTAGTCAAGTAACAGTTATAAGAAGAAGAACTGATGGAGAGAGATTGCTATTTCATGAGAGATGGGAATGTAAATCCTTGTTTGTGCTTATGTTTGAGGTGATTCTAGAGTCTATTGAGTCCCCTGAGTTCAATTTGATCTTATGTTAACCACTGACTTGTTGCTCCTTTTTCTCTGAGAAACAAATGAATATTTTCTGTTACAGCTACTGGGCCTCTGGTGAGCCAAACAACAAAGGAGAGGAAGACTGTGCGGAAATGGGTGGAAGCTGGAACGATAACTCCTGCAACAGTGAAATGCACTGGATCTGTGAGAAAAAACGGTCTCCATGATTCATCGTTAAAACTCATCAGAGTATTCCAGCTTCTCATCACTTTCAGCTGAAACAGCCAAAATAATGCTAAGCAAACACATCTTTTTAACAGATATGTATCTCTGTTATAAGTTGACCTATCATCCTGTGGCCTCTACATAAACTATAACCTTTGATAACAAGTCTATGAGCTGTCCTGCAGACCATGTTTGAAAGCTTAAAGATCTGAACTCATTATCTCTTCACTGTGTTACTGTTGTGTGGCAAGTTTCCTTGTTTAATGTTGTGTTGTAATCTTGTTTATGAAATATTTTCTAACGCTCTGACTAAAAATGCATTTTGCTGGAATAAATGGTTAAAACATGATGTGACTGAGCTTTACAAAATATCTGCAATCTTCAGCAGTGTTTTCATTTGATATCATTATGGCTGATAAACGTGTAGACAAGACGAATAAATAAGAATGTAGGATAAATCATTTAAAAGTGTATAATTATTAGGGGTTGATGTCGACATTGACTAGTAGTTGACGTCACACATAAAAACACAGTAGAAAGTAATGCTTTGCAACAATGAAATCTATATTCCTGACCTGAATACATACCGTAACATTTCATACAAAAGAAGCCAAAGAGGCTTTTCTGCAAGGTAACTGAAGCTTGAACAGGGCTACTGTCAGCCATAGCCCACATCAACACCATAAACACGTTAGTCTGACTCTTCTAATATGTGGCTCTCACTCGGCAAAGAAACAAAAACAAAAACTACAACCACAGCACCAAACTAATAGAGCACGAACTGAACACAACACATATTCTTACTTTACATACACTGTACTTCATAGCATGTCGTTAGATAGGATAATGTAGCTGCGATATATATAAAAAAAGAGAAATATCTTCAAAGCTTTTCCCATGGTTAGCAGCTAAAGGTCTAATAACTTTATACCAGAGGTCTTAAACAGAGTAAATGTCTTTAACATATACTTTAGTAGGGGGTCCCCGCTCCATCTCTCCATCAGTTTGGGGGTCCTTGACGTGACATTGAAGACCCCTGCTTTAGGCAACAAATTGTTAATGTCCAGCCTCCTTCTCTCTATTACCACAAGACAAATGGTGAAGTTGTTAAGTGACTGCTGTTGAGGATTTGGTATTGTATTTCAAGACTGACTTACATATCCTGCATATCACAGTAGAATGGGCTTCATCTTTACTGAAGTATTTCAACACACTTGATGAACTGCTGCTAGTTTGCTGCAGTGACCCACTGGACTCCTCACCTGTCTTCTCTGAAGTGTCTGTGTTGTTACTGTCATGTGATCAGTGACTAAAGTCAACTAGTCGATACTCATCTCTTTAGGTAGAAAATATTAATGATGTGCATCAGGGGTGTCAAACATACGGCCCATGGGCCAACATCGGTCCACCAGTGGGTCCAGTCTGCCCACTGGGCAGAAAGCATTTGTGCAGAATGAGCAACATGCTGATACTAGCTCCAAACATGTAGTTTAGTCTGATGACACTAGAGGAGGCCACTGAGTTGTAAAATCAGTCATATCTCACTGTATGACTGAGACTGAGCCCCATCACCCACCATGTGCAGCCATTTCCTGCAGACCCACTGACTGCTACATGCCCAGAACCTTGCTGCTGAACCTAATCGTAGGCCTAACTATTATCTCTACTAAAAATGTGACCAAAACCTCATAGGTGGCACCAACCAATAGTCCTAGTGTATAACAAAGGATTATACACTATGTGGGGATGTAAAGGGTACCCCAATCTAACTTCTGGTCTGCACCTTCCACCACAACTGAAATAAACTGTACAAAAAGGGTCCACATGTCTTGAAAACAAAAGAACAGTTGAGCAGGATAACAAGTAGTGATGGCCCTCTGACACCCGAGGCTCCGACACATGCGCCATAGCTCATGAAGCAATTGTATCGAACCACTGTGCCGAAGCGTGGTTCGGTCACGTGACTAGTGACGTTTGAAGCACTTGAGTGACGTTCGAAGCAGTTCAAGTGCTTCGAGCGCTTCAGCGGCAAACGAGTCATCACACGGGTTCGGTTTGTCATGTGAATCACCTGGTGGGATCGAGTGTGTTCAGGGATATCTCGGATATCTTATTCCTATTTAGTGGTGCTCATTTTAATGTTTGTTTGCATAGTAGGTTGGTCTCTTGCTGTAGTTGGAGTCAGTTGCGTATTTTGTGGAGATCTATCTCCACAAAATATGCAACTAACTCCAACTAAGATTCAGAAAGAATTCGATCAATTAGTGACATAGTCAAACAACACTCGATTGATAGATAGATATAGTTACATAGTTGGTTAGGACAAATCACGTGTTTTGTGACGTATGAACCATTTCACTGCTTCATTCGGAAACCCTGTAACTGGTTTGGTTGTCTCGGCTCTTCGGGAGAGATGAGTCTTAGAAGCAAATACTGAGTCAAGAAAGATTTGGTTTGACACTGCTGCATTCAATACAAATATTCTCTAACACTACGAAACCATGATACCAAGAGCAAATAAAAATAGTTGATGTAAGCGCTGAAACATAAACATTAGTGTAAATCAGCGAAGGTTCCTTGAGTGTACTGACGTAATCAAAATGATCCACCGACAACAGTGGATCACTGATGAGGTTCGTGGTACACTGTGAAGTCACCGGTCATTCTTTAGCGAAACAAGGGTTCGAGTCCCATTTGTACTTTGTCATTTATTTTATTGTTATATGTAGCCTATATAATTTTCTTATAATAAACTTTAAACCACATATCCATGTAATGTAGTCGAATAGGAATGTGCATGGCAAATCAAGTCTTATACAAGCATGAACCAACACGTCTCCATTGCACTACATTTTATTGTCCACTAGATATCCTAATAGAGCACTGTGTCATTGGAGCTTCGAGTAATGAACCTTTTTTTGAATCACGTGTCGAGGCTTCAACAAAGCGTCGATTGCCCATCACTAATAACAAGCAGGGAGCAGAGACTGGACCGTGTGGTTTCACAAAACGAGGAACAAGGAGTCTGAGAACAAGCAGCGAGTCATGTGCAGGAGAACTAGAGGCCGAAGAGCCTGTAGCTGGATTCTTTTAATGTAGGCCCTGTGGTGGTAATTGGATGACCTGGGGCCGAACCAACCGATCAGCAGGCCGAACCTTCCCATTCACCACTAAAGGCTCAAGCATATCATAAATTCACATACAAACACATACCGACGATGCAACTCGGAAGATTTATGCTGAAGTGGCTAGTTGTAGCTGTAGAAGCTGGCCATGTGCTTGTCTCGACTTTCTTCTTCTTCTTCTTTTGGTTTTATGGCAGCTTACTCCTTATTTTTGGAGCATTACCGCCACCTACTAAGTGAACGGTGGAACAAAGATTTGGCAGTTACAGACTAAAAACCCTTAAGTGACGGCTCTATCTAAATTCTTCCCGTTAACCCTGTTTCCCTCATAAAACCTGATAAACGTCCTATCTTCGCCCTGTTGTCCACTTTTAATACGTTTTCTGATGCAACATGTAAATATTTTATGTACATAACACATTTGTCTGCCATATTCTATTTTTTATTTTTTACTTTCTTGTATCTTGCACTGCTGTTTCCTGCCGCTGTAACGCCCTAATTTCCCCACGGGGATGAATAAAGTCCTATCTTATCTTATCTTATCTTATCTTAATGTAAATGGTTCCTTTCCTTTCTCAAACTCTGCTTTCATTGTTTTCCTTTCCTCCTCGTAATTCACACATTCCATCAGTAGATGCTGTACTGACTCTAATACCCCACACTGACGTCATTTCCCATCTATGTGTTTCCCTATCTTAAATAATGTACCGTTTAATCCTGTATGACCTATTCTTAGCCGTGTTACTGTTGTTTCTTCCTTCCGATTCCTTCCAACCATCCTTCCCTCTCCCACCTGTCTCTGTATTGCAAATAAATGCCTGCCTGTTTCCCCCAGCTCCCAATATTCTTGCCACTGTTTCCTACTGTATTTTTTAATGAGTGCCTTTCCCTCTGATTTACTTAATTCAATTTGTAAGTCTATATTCTGATGTCTCAAAGATTGTTTTGCTAACATATCCGCCTCCTCATTCCCCTCTATTCCCACATGAGCGGGGACCCACACAAAGCTCACCCCCAGCCCTCTTTCCGAAATTTCATATAAGTTACTATGTACTTCGTAGATAAGATCTCGTCTGCAAGAATCCATGGTTTGTATGCTTGAAAGAGCCGCCCAGCTGTCTGTTGCTATGATTGCCTTGTCGTTCCCATGGGTTTTTATCCATTTTAGTGCCATTACTATTGCTGTGATCTCTGCTGTATATACTGATATGTGGTCTGAACACCTCTGTTTTACTCTTAAATTTTTCCCAGGGATATACACTGCAGCCCCTGTTCGGCCAGTTTCTGGGTCCTTTGATCCATCTGTGAAGACGATTTGATTCTTTCCATATTTTTCTGTCAGGTATTTCATAGCAACATACCCAGCTGTGGTTTGTCTTTTTATGGTTTTCAGTAATTTCTTGATTTCATAATCTATTTCTGGCTCTATAAAAAACCATGGGAGGATCCTTGACACCGGAATTGTTTTACTGACCTGTAACCAGTTCAATCCCGCTCTTTCCGCAACTCCATTCCCCAATCTACCAAAGCTGGCTGCATTGCTGTTCCCATACTCCCAACAATCCCGCAAGGTATTTTTTATAGGATGATCTTCCCTGTGCCCCTTAATATTAACCCAATATGATAGCATTATTTTAGTTCTTCTAATGCTGAGTGGTTGTTCTCCTGTTTCCACTTGTATAGCTGCCACCGGGGAGGTTTTATATGCCCCACAGCATATTCTCAGCCCTAGTGTTTGCTGTACATCTAATTTCTTCAGATGTGTATCTGCTGCTGACATATATGCTATACAACCTTAATCTATTGCTGCTCTCATCACAGTTTGATATATACTTGTTAGTGATTTCCTTGATGCTCCCCAGTCCCTACCCGATATACATTTTAGTAAGTTATTTACCTTTTTACATTTGTTAACTAGTTTGTCTATGTGTTGTCTCCATGTTAGCTTTTCATCTAACCACAAACCCAAGAAACGCACTGTTTTGACCTGTTCTATTTTTTGACCATACAAATACAGTTCCACTTCCTTGTGTCTACTTGTAAAACATATTGTCTGAGTCTTGCTCAATGAAAATTTGAATCCCCAGCTGTCCGCCCACCTTTCTGCTTTCCCGATTGCACCCGGCAGTTTCTGCTGTAAGTGTTGTATATTGCGACCCCTAGTCCACAATGCCCCATCGTCTGCAAATAATGACTTTCCTACACTTGGTTGGAGTTGTTCAAATATATAATTTATCATAATGTTGAATAGAGTAGGGCTGCACACACTCCCTTGGGGCGTCCCATTCTCCACGCTGTACTGTTTGGAGTAGTGATTGCCCACCCGTACCTCAATCTTCCGTTCAAATAAAAAACTCATCACCCAATTGTATATATTTCCCGTGATTCCTAGTTTGTTCATTTTAATGAGGAGACCCTCCTTCCATACCATATCGTATGCCTTCTCAACATCAAAAAAGACTGCTAGAACTACTTCCTTATTTGCTTGAGCTTTCCTAATCTCAGCTTCGTATTTTTTTTGGCACTTATAGCACCTAAGCGGTGGAGGGACAAATGGTCTCACTTTGTAGCACATGTATCCGATATATACATTGTCTGGTGTCTTTGGTTCGTCAAATCTGATTTTAACAGAAAGACTGTCCATCTTTCCTCCGTTTCTGGTCGTTTTCAGTCTCTGTACTTCTATCACTCTTGCCCCCTCTATATTGTCCCTTATCTCGTCACATGTTATGGTCGTGGGAATGTTCGAAATAACTCCCACAGCCACTCTCCTCTCTTCTGGAATTGAACCCACTACTGATTTCCCCTCAATTTTAGTGATTCTTATTGTTTTTCCTTGTTGTGCCCCATCCCTACACAAGACCAATAATGCCCCACTCCGTAAGACTTTAATTGTTTTTACTTCTCCAAGTATTTTATGAATGGCTTTCGTTAGCTTAATCGGGTTCCACTCACCAAATGTTTGTCCTTCTTGGGTTAGTTTAATAATTACTTTGTACTCCTCAGTTTGTTTTGGTCTTTCGCTTTGCTCTCCCTCATTGTTCGATGCCGATGTATCATATACCTCTCTTCTTGCCGCCTCTTTTGCCACTTTCTTTCGTTTTTTCCTATTTAACCGCTGTTCACCTGCACCCATCCATTCTCCCTCCTCCATCTCACACTCTACTCCGTCACTTCCCTCTGCCATCTCTCCGTCCACTACCTTTGCTGCGTTCCAAAAACAGTTTGAGTCGGCCTCGCTCACTTGCCCTCAGCACTTGCCCTCGGGGGAATCCCCGCCGCCATCATAAGGGCTGCTCCATTTCTCCAAACAGCTGAAGTGAACTTGGTGAGATCAACCCTTGAGGGCTGAGTGATCAAGTCAACAACGATGGTCACTCCAGAGCTGTATATCACCCACAATGCATTGCAGTGGTGCACGAAAAATATGTCCATGCGGTGGCGATAATGAACCTCAAACACCGTTGTCTGCTGTCTATTTACCACCAAAGAAGAAGAAAATGAATTAAAGGAGCCAGCACGGGCAGGTACTAATTGTGCAATTAGACTGGCCGTTGCACAGTTATGGCATCACGGGACAGACGGAAATCCCTCTTTGGATCCTCCTGGGGATCCAAATATACTGCCATCAATGGTAGTGCTGTGTTGATGACGGCATAACGAACAGACGGTGTCTGGAAAGAATTAAATCAAAACTGTATCACAAAGGAATGCACAAAAAACTATGCTTTCTTCTCATTTATTATATTATAGACAATTGTTTCATTTTATTTCATTTCGATTTATTTCATTCATGGTTTACATTCTCACATGGTTGCACATATTTACATAATGTACACATTGTCACCATAAATAAAAAGGAGCATGATGAAGAAAACTTATAGTACCTGCCTCTCTCTGTTGTTATAATTACATTGGCTTACTATCAACACCAATATTGTACTCTGTTTCAAAATATTAAGAATGATGAAACATAGTAGTGACAGGAAAACAAACAAAATAGCAGTAGACACCACTCGTCTATCCATCTTTTCTTTTTTCCCTTCTTTTTCTCTTTCTCCTTCTTTTTTGTAGATGCTTTTCTTTTCTTTTTTAAACAACTGAGACATACTTGTACAACTTTTCAATTCCTTGCTTTGTGAATGCCATACTTTTACACCTGCAACAGAAATACACATTTGTTTTAAGCTTAGCCTTGCAAATGTATGTTTAAAATCAAGCTTCAGTCTGTTGTCCCCTTCCTCCAATTTAAACAAGTTATGTAAATGTTCTGGTAATGATCTGTTCTTTGCTTTAAACATTGTTCCCTGTAACATCTATCCTACATGACTTTAAGTGTTGTGTTTGTAACCACAATCTTTAACAATTAAGACCATAAAGACAATGAGGAGGAGGAGGAGGAGGAGTCTCAATGAAATGAGTCTCCGCGTATTTTGGTTAATTTGCAAAAGGCAGTACAGCGCTACTCCAACCACATGTGGTTGCTCCATGATTGTCTGGGCTGTTAGTGAACGAGGGCAGGTGTGTTCCATTTACCTCTTTCACTCTTCCTCCGCCCACTTTCCCTCCTCCCTCCAAGTGGCCTCCGTGTGACGTCATAGCAAGGGCTGAGGGCAAGTGAGCGAGGGCGACTCAAACTGTTTTTGGAACGCAGCACTTGTCTCGACCGCTGTTGTTGCTGTTTGTCATTTCCTGAATAAAGGTTTAATTCAATATTGAAAAAACTAGCCGCTGCACCAAAATCGACCAGTAGATGGCGGTACTGTTATTTAACTTGTATTTAGCTCACTTACTTCTAACTTCAATGAAACAGGATGAAAACACAAAATTAAACACATCAAATCCCTTTTTCAATGTTATTAACTTTTCCTCTGAAACTTATGACTTAAACTGAACAAAGATTATTATTATTAAAATGACTAAAGTTGTTACATGCACCAGAAATATTGCTGGTGCTTTGACCACTGCATTAACTGACGAGTGAATACTGGATGTAGTCTGACATCTAGACTGTAGATATCAAAAAGAATCAGTTGTTGTGTCAAAGTATCAAAGAAATCATCTGGATATTTAATTGAATTAGGAATGGTCATCTACTATAACTAGATCTGAGTTTTTTACTTTGATGCCTCTTCTCCTGCCTAAACAATGGAAGGGATTTACATACTGTACTGTATATGTGAAAGCTTCTGTTATGGACAAGGACTGAGGCTTTTACTTTTTATTTATATCTCTAATATTGGTGCTTGTTAAAACCTAAACAGACCTCAGATCAGTCCTCCATCAGACATAACTAGGTAGACAGGTTATATTGGTCATTTTCAGGATCACAATGAGAGCTTGTTAGTAGGTTAGATAGTCATTTTATTTTTCTCTCCTGACAACATTTGTATATTACAAATGAGCGTTATTTAGGTTTTTAGTGTTCAGGCAGTCACTTAAAACACGTTATAACATTTAACTAAACACAAAGATACAAAACTATTATTGCTTCTGTGTAGGACCACACACACACTTAATATCTGTAATACCCTCATGGAGAAAATGTGAGACATGAACACATTCAACTGTGTATTACCTGCTCCATAATAATCACACCAACAAGTAACCTGGATCTTTACCAGTAGCATATTATACAACTCTTGACTGGCAGAGTGAACGTGTTTAGAGACAGTTTATATGCTGGTTTACTTAATAACAATGTAAACAGTCCAGGACCCCTGTCATGTCCCCTGTCATGTCCCCTGTCTTGTCCTCTGTGTTTTTTCAGTCATGTTTAGTTTTCTGTTCAGCTTCCTGTTTTATTTTGTTAAGTTCTTGATTTCCTGTTGGTCTTGTTTTTGCATTGATTAGTTCATTGGTTTCACCTTGTCTTGTCTCCTGATTTGTTTCACCTGTGTCTCGTCATCCCTCTGTTCCTCATGTGTCTATATATAGCCCTGCCTTCCCTTTGTTCCTTGTCGTGTCATACTTGTTACTGGGTTCTTGTTACTTGTTTCTCGTTTCGTGTTTCATGTTTCATGCTTCATGCCTCATGCCAAGTTTAGGTTTTGATCGTGTTATGAGTTTTTGCCTTTTTGGATTTCCTGCTTGGTCAGCAGCGACCTTGGTTTTTGTAAGTTTGTTTCTTTTCTTTATTAAAATATAAATATTCCTTGCCACCTGCCTCCTCAAGTCCTGCCCTTGGGTCCTCTCCCTACCTCACCCCAGACAAACCGTGACAACCCCATGGCTAGAAATAAGACACAGACCTTTGAGAGGTCTAGGTAGCAAGAAATGTTTCATGACCATCAGTTAAAAAAAATCATGGTTGTTCAAATGAAGTTCAGAGAGGTCTGGTTTTGTGCTCCGTACGTAAAGAATAAATACATGAAATTAAGATGCCTCACCTATTCAGTCACTTCTAATTTTGATTTAAGTTGAATGTCAGTGAGCCATATTTACTCAGTATTTCTATTTTGTTAAATGTCATACCTGCAAGGAAACAGTGTTCTGTACCTCTAAGACAGTGGCTCCAGCCATGTACCTCCTACTCTCACGCACTTGTAGCAGCTAGAAAAAGATGGTGGTAGCAGCTGAGGTTTCTCTGGAAGGGCAATCCATCCGTTTTAGCCATTTATTTTTGGCAGTTAGCCGGGCGACCTAGTTTTTTTTAATGACTTGACAGCTCAAATGACAGAAAGTTATCAGAATTGTTGATGACAGCATTTAAAGACCTAATCAAGAACACGATTTGCTTGTTTCTGGGGGGGAAATAACTCTAGCAAGTATAACATCAGGAGATTTGCACCTGCCCACCCATCACAGACATTTCAGGTAATTGGCGTCTTTCTTATTTAAGTGACCTAGCATTGGTTACATTAGCAGCAAACTGATACATAGCTTCAAAGCCAGAGAATTTTTTATTCATAAAGTTAATTAAATATGTAAAACTAAACACTATCTCAGACTTTGGCAGGGCCAGCGTGATTAATTTTTTTTCAACAATTTATTTTCACTCCAAGATTCGCAATCAACAGTACCTCGACCAATGAGGTGAGCGGGATTCTCCTGTCAGCTCATTGGTCACTGAGCAGGAGACGGCCCGGGAATAAATTTACTGTAAATGTTCATATAAACCGTCTGGTTATTTCCTTAATTCCATTGACATTTTACGCTGTATTTTTTTTTTTTTTTTCACGGTAATACGGGACGCACTTTGTCCCGTACTCAATACGAGACTTTGTTTGTAAATATGGAATGATTCAGTATTTCAAGGGGCAGTTGGCAGCCGTAGTAGCGTGACATATCTTTCTCAATATCCTCGTTTTTTCCGAGTCAGACTCCTCAAAACCGAAGTGTTTCCATGCCACAGCATTCTCTTTACCTTTCGCTGCATTTACCACACAAGACACGGCGTGCGGGAGAATGATCGTTTTATTACGATTTACGGAAGCCGAAATCGAAATCGAAATACAATTATTCATCCGTTTTTTAAGTTTTGAAATGTAATCAGGCTGAGTTCAGAATCAATTCTTTTACGTACCCCCTACGTCACTCTGCATACCCCAGAGGGTACACGTACCACAGGTTGGGAACCACTTCTTACTTAGGGTCTCTGGAGCTGGGGACGTGTCAGCTCCAAGGTTAGGTGACACTTAGCTGGGTCTGCACATGTCACCTCTGCTACGGGGTGTGGATTATCTGCACATGTCGTCTCAGGCCTCATTCCTTGTGTGTCTTGCATTTGTGTCCTTATTGAACAAAAAAAAGCAAAACACTTCTCTCATTCTGTCACATCTTTGAATCTTTTTGAGCTGGTACACTATATTACCAAAAGTATTCGCTCACCTGCCTTTACTCATTCTATGAACTGAAGTGCCATCCCATTCCTAACTCATAGAATTCAATATGATGTCGGTCCACCTTTTGCAGCTATTACAGCTTCAACTCTTCTGGGAAGACTGTCCACAAGGTTGAGGAGAGTGTTTATAGGAATTTTTGACCATTCTTCCAAAAGCGCATTGGTGAGGTCACACACTGATGTTGGTCGAGAAGGCCTGGCTCTCAGTCTCCGCTCTAATTCATCCCAAAGGTGTTCTATCGGGTTCAGGTCAGGACTCTGTGCAGGCCAGTCAAGTTCATCCACACCAGACTCTGTCATCCACGTCTTTATGGACCTTGCTTTGTGCACTGGTGCACAGTCATGTTGGAAGAGGAAGGGGCCCGCTCCAAACTGTTCCCACAAGGTTGGGAGCATGGAATTGTCCAAAATGTTTTGGTATCCTGAAGCATTCAATGTTCCTTTCACTGGAACTAAGGGGCCAAGCCCAGCTCCTGAAAAACAACCCCATACCATAATTCCTCCTCCACCAAATTTCACAGTTGGCACAATGCAATCTGAAATGTACCGTTCTCCTGGCAACCTCCAAACCCAGACTCGTCCATCAGATTGCCAGATGGAAAAGCGTGATTCATCACTCCAGAGAACGCGTCTCCACTGCTCTAGAGGCCAGTGGCGGCGTGCTTTACACCATTGCATCCGACGCCTTGCATTGCACTTGGTGATGTGTGGCTTGGCTGCAGCTGCTCGGCCATGGAAACCCATTCCATGAAGCTCTCTGCGTACTGTACTTGGGCTAATCTGAAGGTCACATGAAGTTTGTAGCTCTGTAGCAATTGACTGTGCAGAAAGTCGGCGACCTCTTTGCACTATGCGCTTCAGCATCCGCTGACCCCTCTCCGTCACTTTACGTGGCCTACCACTTCGTGGCTGAGTTGCTGTTGTTCCCAAACGCTTCCATTTTGTTATAATAGAGCTGACAGTTGACTGTGGAATATTTAGGAGCGAGGAAATTTCACGACTGGATTTGTTGCACAAGTGGCATCCTATGACAGTTCCACGCTGGAATTCACTGAGCTCCTGAGAGCGGCCCATTCTTTCACAAATGTCTTGTTTCACAGTCTGCATGCCTGAGTGCTTGAATTTATACACCTGGGGCCAGGCCAAGTGATTAGAACACCTGATTCTGATCATTTGAATGGGTGAGCGAATACTTTTGGTAATATAGTGTATGTCTGTCTTCTTCATCTGTCTTTGTAACAGACTGAAGATAACTCTTTATTCTTCAGTAGTGAAGACTACTAGTTGTGACCTAAGACAACACAGTGTTGTTCTGGTGACAGACCTTTTTCAGAGCAAACATTTTGAGTTGTCAGAGTAGGGATATTGATTTGAAAGGGGTTAAAAGAGTTGATTTGTAATTTAGTATTTTTAGATTCTACATCTTAAGACAGAGAGTAGTAAGGGAATAATGATACAAATGAGCAGTTATTTATCTGAGTAGGTCTCTGGACAGTAACAATCCTCACCTAAAAGGAAAACATTTGTTCATGGACTAGGCTTTCTGCATGAGTGAAATTTCATCTTGCCACAAAGTTTATAACAACATTAAGTTGACTGATTTAAGAAAAATGATAAGCTGCTGAAAACTGAGGAAGGACAAAAATACTTCTATGAAATGTCACACCGGAAGCAGATTAAAAGATAATGATGCTGTTATGAGAAAAGCATCCACATTAACTCACACTTTCTCATAACACCAGGGTAGAAACATGGTTCGATTTATTCATGAAGAAGAACCTGAGATCATGCTGGACTATGAAGAACCTGATGCTCCATCAAAGAGTTTAAGAAAAGAAGAGGATGCTGCGGTGGCAGGTGAGACACAGCTCCTACAGCTCAACAGTTGTAGGGTCAGAGTTAACTTGAAAAGAAACCAGTTAAACAGTTCATTATATCAGTGATTTTTCAAAGCAGGTCACACTAAATGATTTTTCATTTTTGACCCTTTAACAATAATTTACCCTTAAAGTCCTAGAAACAGGATTAGATTGGGATTATATAAAGAAATTAATTATTTGTGTTTTCTCTTACCACTCCGACTGGTCTTATGAGAAAATAGCACTTGCAAAACGTTCGTGCCTATTACACTAGGCATCAAGGGGTTAATGTAATATATGTTGTTCTGGGTTTTGTGCTCCACTGTTCTTTGCCATGTCTCCACACCAAACCAGTTAATCCACATCGTATTTTCTCTGTGTTGATTTCTGCAATCAGGAAGAAACCAATACAGACTTGTTGTTGTTGGACTTCTGTGTATCCTTCAAGTTGCTCTCAACGTTTCACTGCGTCTGGCTCCTGGTGAGTAGCTTCACATTGTTTCTCCATCAGACTGTATCTGTCTTTATTGTTGAGTGGTTCTGTGTTAGATCATTGTTTAGTCTGAGACAAGGTTCCACTCTGAAATAGACAAAAACAATGAAAACTGTGTCATGAGTGATGAACGTTAATGTGATGGAAGCATGAAAGAGAAGCTTAGGTGATACTTTGGCTTAGATGAAATATACTTTGTCACTAATAATAATAAAGAAACAGGTTGGTATTCCAGAAAGCAGGTTTACTTGCTTAACTGGATATGTAAACCCAGAGTTAGCGGTAAACCTGGGCTTTCAGTTCCAGAACGCTCAATTATGATCAGGCTATGTATGTAACTATAGTAACATAGGCTCTGAACTTAACCTGGTAGGGGTAGGTTTTGTTCAGGTGATGTTCGGGTATTTAATCTTTAAATTGGTCATTTTCAAACATGCAAGGCTACACAAATTAGACATAAGTGATTTAGGCGTAGGCCTATTAGGGAAAATACATTGCACTAGTTCATTTTGCTCCTCCTGGGAGGTTGAGGGCTCAGATGACGTGCCCCCAGGAATTCCCTCCATCATTGGACGCATTGGCTTTGAAATGAATGTACGTTGTTGCAATATTGCAATTCAAGAATATAATACTGGATAAGTGATGTCTAAGACGATGCACCCAGATATATCTTACCAACTTGGACAATGTTTTTATATTTTTTACCTGCGGCCACGTTCTCTTGAAGGCGGTCGGGTTACATCTAATTAAAAATAATACAATATATGACAAGGTAGTCTATAGTATAAGAAAGTCTCATACAAAGCAGTTAATATGTAGCATAATATCTACTGAATTATTGTGCTTCTGACAAACATTAATGTGCTATATTAAACTTATGCATTTACGCAGTTGGCAATTCTCTGCCAAGCAAGGTCTCGTTCCTTGGCAGATGCGCAAGTATTGCTTTTTTTTCGTTAATATCGCTCTTTCCTCCTCATACGCCTCAAGCAGAACTTGCTGCTCCGCTTCAGAAAAACAGGCTGCTCTGCGCTTTGCCATTTTTACTCATGGTTTCGACTCTCAATAGATGATGCCTTTATAACTTCGCCGTGAACGGGCAAGACTCTAGCTTAACCAATTCGGGGTTGATTGAACTGGTTGCTAACTGGTGTTTTGGAACCGACAGCTTGGGTTTAGTCGCCTCAGGTTCAGACAACCCAGATGTAACCTGCACGTAGATGCAAATAAAGTGCAGTTTCATTACAGTTAGCTCAATAAGATACTCTGGACTAGAATCAGGAGTCTAAGTTAGGCTCAAGGAGTGGAGAATTAGACACAGGACAACAGAATTACGATTTGGTAAACACCATATATATTATTGTGTACAAGACCCCATATTAAAAAAAGACAGTAATAATAATAACAATAGTAAAGATGCAGCACAGTAATTCAAATGGCCATTGCCCAGAAAAACACAATATGTACAGTTCACTCATCAATCACAGGATTGCCGTGCTCTTGTGATTTATAACTTGCCCAACAAGGGAAAAGAGTAAAGCTCTTCACCTGCCGAAGCAGGACTTCTACCAGTCCACGACCCAATTGTGTGAATGTCCAGGGGAAGGGGAAATAGTCCAGTTGGGCAGTGAGTGGATGTGTGTGTGGGCAGAGTGTGTGGTGTGTGGGCAGAGTGGGAAAGAGGAGCGGCTGCAAAGGAGCCTCCTACCGGCCCGGACGGAGCAGTGGAGGTTCCGGTTCTGTCCCTGGTACAACTCTCGAGACTTTTGTAACCAGGCTGGGCTCTAGCTTGCCATCACTTGGCCGATTCCGTGGTACAACGCGGCACACGGCCTTACTTCATATGCTCCCCGGCTCCGGTATTCGGCTCCTAAGCTGTAGCAACCCTCTGACCGGCGTGCTCCTCTTCCCAACTACCGGCCGCGAGCAGACGCCGGCTTTACTACTGAACGCGCTTCAATCACGCGCCACGTGACATCGTGACGGCGTGACGTCATGACGTAGCGTGTTACCGTAAGAGACCGAAAAGGAGTGAACTGAAAGGGTATTTCCACCCGGGTTACATCCTCCCCCCTTTAGACCATGCAACTCCTGGTGCATGCTAAACATTATAAACACGAGGTTGCACGAGGTCAGCTGTAGTAAGTGCTTCGCTATAGGCATCAACAACCCCATGAAATAACGACTGTACGACTGAGATAAGCGGGTTACCCAACGCCCCATACTGAAGACGATTAGGGGGTTGACGCTGCCGACTAGAACGTCTGGCAACAGATATCGACTCAACGACTGGATCAGGTAAGTTTGTGGCTTCAATCGATATCGAAGGTGGACTGAGCAACTGCTCACTTTGGCTGGGCGTCTCTACTTGGTCAGGGAGCATTGGCTCTTCAACAGGTAGATCTTCCGGAACACAGGTAAGTGGTATCCCTTCAGTTTCAGGTAAGTCTTCACCAGGCTCAAACTCCTCTTCCCCTGCAGGTAGGGAAGCTTCGGACTCAGCAGAGGACTCCCCATCAGCACGTAAGTACACAATTTCCGGAACAGAGACCACAGGCTCCTCCAAGGACACAGATGACCCAACAGCCCTGGGTAAAGGCTGAGAACTGAAACCAGCAGAGGGTTCAACAGGTAAACTTTGGAACTGGAATGTGGCGGGCTGAATCTGGAATTCATGCACATTCCATTCATCTTCCTCCTCAACCAGGTCTTCAGTGCGATCAAAACTGACTGGTTTCTGGCTCCGGGTTCGAGGACGACGCGGAGGTGTAACTGGCGCCGGATCTAAATCACCACATGCTGGTAGGAAGGAACATGGAAGAAGTAAATCCCGGTGTAGCGTGCGAGTCGGTCCATCTGCCCGGTTCTCAGGCCGCACTGTGTACACAGGCAGGTCTCCAGCACGTTTCACAACGACATACACATCCCGCTCCCATTTGTCCTCGAGTTTGTGCTTGCCACGAAGTCTCACATTTCTCACCAAAACTCGATCACCTTCCTCCAGACTCGACGGAGTGACTCGTTGATCAAAGCGGGCTTTATTTCGTTCACCAGATTTTACAGCATGCTTCGAAGCTAGTTGGAAGCTTTCTTCAAGTCTGGACCGCAGGTCCTCAACGTACTGGGAATGGGAAGTAGCTTGATGTTCCCGCACAGGCAACCCAAAAGCCAAATCCACTGGAAGACGCGGTGACCGACCAAACATCAATTCGTATGGCGCAAAGCCGGTGGCATCATTCCGTGTACAGTTGTAAGCATGTACTAACGGTTTCACGTAATCTTTCCATCTGGCCTTCTGCTTGCGCTCCAGCGTCCCAAGCATGCTGAGCAGGGTCCGGTTAAATCGCTCAACTGGGTTCCCCCGAGGGTGGTAAGGGGTCGTTCGGGTTTTCACAATCCCAGCGAGTTGGCAAAGCTCCTTGATCAGCTTCGACTCGAAGTCAGGCCCCTGGTCTGTGTGGAGTCGCTCTGGTATCCCATAGCACACAATGAAGTTCTCCCATAGACATTTTGCCACTGTCTTCGCCTTTTGGTTTGCTGTGGGAATGGCTATTGCAAACTTTGTGAAGTGGTCGGTGAGGACGAGAATGTCTTTTGTATTGCTTTGATCTGGTTCAAGTGACAGGTAGTCCATGCAAAGTAACTCCAAGGGACGACTAGTCATGATGTTAACAAGTGGTGCTGATCTTTCTGGGAGTGCCTTGCGTCTCACACAACGGTTACAGGTCTTGATCTTGGTTTCGATGTCAGCTGCCATGCGAGGCCAAAAGAACCGGGAGCGCACAAGGTCCAAGGTCCGCTCGATGCCCATATGCCCCATGTCATCATGCAAGCTTGTAACCACTACTGACCTTAGCTCCTCCGGTAACACCAGCTGAAACGAGACTTGTTCTCCGTCTTGCCTCCTCCGGTACAAGATGTCCTCTTGCAGCTCGAGGCGGTTCAGCTCCCTCAGCAACAATACCAGGTCTGGAAGTTCTTGCCTGGCTGTGGGGGGAACTTTCTCCCCAGTCTCCATCTGGTGGATAACCTCCCTTATGACTGGATCGGCACGTTGCTTTTCCTTGAGGTCCAGGTGTGACAAGGGGGAAACAACTGGTAAACCGTAGAGGTCCTCGCTGGCATAACAGTCAGGAACAGCTTTTGCCGACAGGCTCAGGGACTCAACCAGAGCGATGGAACTTCCTGCCGGACTGCTGGGCTGACAGGTGACCAGACAGCGGTGACAGACAGCAGAAACAATGTCTGCGTCGAGTTCTTCCAACTCACCAGATCTCATGACGTGCTCTGCAGTAAACTTGTTGATCAGGTCCCAATCTTTCTGCTCCGTCAGTTCAGCAGAGCGGCTGTGAGGCCGGCGAGATAGAGCGTCAGCGTCGAGGTTCTGCTTCCCAGCTCGATATTGCAGCTTGAAAGTATAGGTGGACAGGGCGGCAAGCCACCTGTGACTGGCGGCATCCAACTTTGCTGTTGTTAACAGGTAAGTGAGCGGGTTGTTATCAGTCACCACCACAAAGCTGGCTCCGTACAGGTAGTCATGAAACTTTTCACACACACTCCACTTCAGTGCAAGAAACTCTAACTTATGGGCAGGATACCTCGACTCACTCACTGACAGACCACGGCTGGCATAGGCGATCACTCTCAACTGACCCTCCTGCTCCTGGTATAAAGCTGCTCCGAGTCCAGTGGTGCTGGCGTCGGTATGCAAAACATACTGCAACTTTGGGTCAGCGAAGCCAAGAACTGGGTAACTGGTCAACTTCTCAATCAATGTTTCAAATGCAAGCTGACAGCTGGGGGACCATCGCTCCCCAAAGGGCTTCTTCGGATCCTGGATCCCTACTGGACGGGACCCCTTCTGGGCCCTGGAGGTAGGTGCATAGCCCCGCGTCAAATCATTGAGAGGTTTTGCAATGGCGGAGTACCCCTTTATGAACCTCCGGTAGTATCCAGCGAATCCTAGGAACGACTTGAGCTCCTTCAGAGTTCTTGGAATTGGCCAGGACTTTAGAGCAAGGATCTTATCTGGATCAGTCTCGACTCCTTTCTCCGAAACAATGTGTCCCAGGTATTTAACAGACGTCTGGAAATATTTACATTTCTCGGGAGAGAGCTTCAGACCGTATTCTCTCAAGAGATGTAATACCCGCAGCAACCTCCGCTCATGTTCCTCCAGCGTGTCTGAGAAGACAATAAGATCATCGAGGAAAACCAGAACTTCTTTCAAGTGGAGATCTCCCATACTCTTCTCCATTAACCGCTGGAACGTAGATGGAGCGTTTGTTACCCCTTGGGGCATTCGGTTGAATTCCCAAAATCCAATGGGTGTCACAAAAGCCGTTTTAGCTTTGTCTTCTTCGTTCATTCCAATCTGATAATACCCCGATTTTAAGTCGAGCACACTGAACCATTTGGACCCAGACAAAGCGGACAGAGACTCCTCCAGGTTTGGCAGAGGATAAGCGTCCTTAACCGTCTGTAGGTTCAGTTTCCTGTAATCAATGCACAACCGTATGTCACCATTCTTCTTACGGACCACGACAATTGGTGATGAAAATGACGACTCTGACTCTCGAATGACACCAGCCTCCAAAAGGTCCCTTAGATGTTGTCGAACTGCTTCGATGTCTTGAGGGTGGATGGGCCTGGCTCTGTGCTTGAATGGAGTTTCGTCATGCAACTTTATGTGATGTTTTACCTTGTCTGTGCATCCAAAATCCATGTCACTGAGTGCAAAAACATCAGGAATCTTGTTGAGCTTCTCAGTGATTCTCCTCTTCCACTCTGGCGGGATAGGTGATTCTCCAAAATCCAACTTCAGAGCAGGGGGAGATTCCGATGGTGAACGGCTCGTTGACACAGTGTGTGATAAGATCTGGGGTGAAACTGCAAGTTCAGCGACGATGGAGAGGGGTGGAATGGTCACATCCTGGTCCGACTCATTGCTGAGGATGACTGGGATCTTCTTATGGGACTGGCTTGGGAGCATGACCAAAGAGTTCTTGACACACAGCCCACCTGGCAGTGGTACAGCTGGATGCTCCACAAGCGCCCACTGACCAGGAGACAGCATGCTGGTGTGGATAGAGCCATCTATGAGAGTGGTGTGACCAGCAGGAATGCAGATGGGAGACTTACTGGCTAACCTCACCACTCCATCGCTGCCCACCTGTTGTTGCTGGTGGCGGATCTGCAGCAGTTTAAGCACTGCTTTGTAGCCATGGGCAGTCGGCTGGAAGTTGGTGTATTCACTCCCCATGTACTGGTTGTAGAGTGGCTCCAGGGTGTTCATGCCAATTAACACTGGGGACTGATGGGCTCCGACGTCGGGAACAACAAGTGCCAGTGTGGAAACATCCAAATCAACTCCCAGAAACTCACTGGGGAATGTGACCACCATCTCCACATATCCAAGATAAGGAATTGCGCGTCCTGCAGCTCCTTCCACTTGCAGTAAATCACACAAGGACTTCACCGGTTGGTCCGCAAAATGCTGGTTATAGAATGACACCGGGATCGTAGTGACTTGCATCAAATTCTTCACCAGCGATTTTAATGTTGGCTGTGCAGCGGGATCCGACCAAGCCTTTGGGCAATCTAGCTGGCACAGCGGGGATGGTCTGAGTTACTTCATGACATTCAACATGGTTTCGTTGGTTAGGACATTGTGGGTCCACAACAGTTCCGGTTCGCCCCACAACTGGAACTGACTTTAGTTTAAAGGCCGTCTTGAAGGAATGTCTGATTTCTGCCATCTTTGCTGCTTATCGGTGAACTGCTTCTTCTTTGCAGCAACCAGTGCAGAGTTCGGGGGATTGTCACAGTGGATCTTTATATGGCCGTCTTCACCACACCGATAGCAATAGCCGGCCTTGGGAACAGAAGACGGGTTCTTTAATGGCTTGCCCGCCCTCTGCCCCTCACCCCACTTGCGGCCCGGTGTGGCCTTGAAAGCAGCGGCTTGGCTGGAGCTTGAGCTTGACTGAGCAGCAGTGAAAGTAGCAAGCTGCTTCTGTATATCGGCCAGTTGTTGAGCGAGTTGCTGCGTGATGTTGGTGAGTGCAGCAATCTCTCCTCTCTCTGCCCTGTCGGGGTAGGCACAGTGGCGGAGCTAGACTTTTATCCTTGGGGTGGCCAGGGGGTGGCCAAGGCTATTTCAGGGGGTCCACAGACTATAACAATGAATTTGTTTCTTGACTTATCAATTGCAATCGGAGTGTCAAATGTTGAAATGTACATACTAAGCACACAGGAGATCAGATTTGTGTATATATAATTTGCAGTTTATTAACAATGCAGAAAATGTAAAACACAACTTGGCAACAATTTTTCAATAATTAATTAATAATAACTCATTTTTACAAAAATGGTGAAAATGCACCAACACATTCATAGTTACTCACACAAACATCTCTCTCTGTCTCTCTCCCTCCCTCTCCAATATATCAACACACAGGCATCAATATATGAAACACAACTTGGCAACAATTTTTCAATAATTAATTAATAATAACTATTTTTTACAAAAATGGTGAAAATGCACCAACACATTCATAGTTACTCACACCTCTCTCTCCCTCCCCCTCTCCCTCCCCCTCTCTCCCTCTCCCATATCAACACACAGGCACACACACACACACAGGCATCAATATCAACACACAGGCATCAATATATCAAACACAACTTGGCAACAATTTTTCAATAATTACTTAATAATAACTATTTTTTACAAAAATGGTGAAAATGCACCAACACATTCATAGTTACTCACACCTCTCTGTCTCCCTCCCTCCCTCTCTCTCCCCCTCTCCCTCATATATCAACACACAGGCACACACACACACAGGCATCAATATATCAACAAATTGACACCATTTTTGAACATCTGAACATAGTGCAGGTTTTAACTATGACAAGGGGTACTGTCTGACTCCCAAACTATCCTTGGTCTATCGTTGGTCTAAGTAGAACATAGTGAAGAGCTTAGTCATGACCAGAGACACTATCTTTTTTTTATACAGGTTCAGAAAAGCATAATCCTTCGGTTATGGTGAGAAGTCGCAAAATGTTTCACAAAGTCATCCATGTTGAGGGCACGTGACCTCCTTGACTCAATACTGAGAGTTCCAAGGTGACTTAACCTGTCATCAGCCATTGTGGTTCTGAGATGAGTTTTAATCAGTTTTAAAGCAGAGAAGCTTCTCTCACAGGAAGCAGTGCTGACTGGAGTAACAACAGCAATTTTGCAAAGTCTGAATATCTCATGGAAAACCTCTTTGTAAGGCTCAAGAAACACAATAAAATCAAGCAAAGTAGATGGTCTGTCTAATCCACTTTTCACTCTCCTGTCTAGAAGTCGCTTGGTTTGATGAACTTCATGTTTGAGGTCACTGAGGTCTGACTCAAAGGTCTGTGCAAAGGCAAATAGAGGCTCCTCATTTAAGAAAGTTGCACTCTTTGGGTTCAGGGACTGCACACCTTGCATGATCTCACAACTTTTCTTTGAAAAACGCCTCTTCAGCTCAGTTATGAGACAGTCAATCACTTGATAAAAGAGTGATCTGGGGAAGCCTTCATCATCACAGTTTCTCTGTCCTACAGTGCTCATCATCAATGAGTCAAGAAATCTTGAGCTTATTCTAGGATGTCTTTTAGATTGTGTTTGTACACCGATTTTGCACTGCTCAGCAAGCTCCTCAACCTCTTTCCATAGTTCATCAAAGTAATTCTCAGTTCTGTAGTCCTGGAAAGTGTCTGTAAGGGCACCTACTAGATCCACAGCCCTTGCTAGATCAAGAGTGCTGGACTGGAGCATGTCAGAAAGACATTTGGCGTCACCAAGCACTTTACAAAAGGTAACCAAAAGCCCAATGAACTGTAGATCTATCTGAGAAAGAAGACCCCTCGCCTCTACTGACCTTTCTCCACGCCTTTCAAGTGCAAGATCCTGCAACAGCCTCAGAACTGCTGGAAGCCGGTCTCTCAGATTACGGCACGCTGTGTATCTGCACGCCCACCTTGTGTCTGTAAGTGCCTGTAGCTCCCTGGGCGGCTGTGATGGATACAGCTCTTTCTGAACTGCAAGCCACTTCATATGCACATACGAGCCAGACACAAAGTTATACAGCTGCTGCAGAAGTGCAAAAAAGTCCACAACCTCAGGCACTGCTTTTACAGCATCAACAAGAACTAAATTCAAGCAATGCGCATTACAGTGAACGTAAAATGCAAATCTAGCATTGCTTTTAATTCTTGCAGATACTCCAGAATGTTTACCGCTCATGACGGATGCACCGTCGTACCCTTGTCCTACAAGGTTATTTCTGTAGTCCAGACCATGCCTCTCTAGACAACTGACAATCAATTTACTGAGACCTGCTGCATCAAGGCTTTCAGCTGCCTGGAAGCACAGGAAACTTTCATGGATGGCACCATTGTAATAATACCTTATAACTATAGACATTTGTTCCCTTTTTTTGAGGTCTTTTGTCTCGTCTGCAATCACACTGAACACTTCATTTTCTTTTACTTCTTTGATAATTTCGGTCTGCACCATCTCAGCTAAACCCTGTAGGATTTCGTTTTGAATTTGGTGGCTTGTGTATTTTGCATTGCCACATGCATCCAGCCTCTTTTCAATGAATTTATCGTGTTTTGCTATTTCATCCAATATGGCCAAAAAGTTCCCCTTATTGTGAGAGTCCTCAGACTCCCGATGGCCTCTCTGTGCAATGTTTTGAGTTGCCGTTAACAGAAGAACATTTGCTATCGTTTTCACATAATGTTGATTTTCTTCCACTTTTTTTTGTCGGTTCATGTTCAAAGAGTTTAACAAGGTTGTGTTCATCTCAGTAGCCTTTTTACACTGATTCCATGCATACATTGCATTTAGATGCATTTCTGATTTTGAGTGGAGTTTAAACCCAGCCTCCTTTGACAACGCTTTTTTCCAGTTGGAGAAGCCTGACTCTGAGGCAAAGGCAGAGTCTGGTGCATTAGGCAAGGAGAAATGTCTACAGGCAAAGCAGTAGGAGGAGTCTTTAAGGATTGAGTATTCAAGCCAAGGATTTGCTCTGTACCAGGCACTGCAGAATGCTCTCTTCCTTGATCCATGCTGGGTTCTGGGGAATTGTGTCAGACAAGGCTGAACTGGTCCCTCCTCTTTGCATCTGGAAATATCTGGAAAACAAATAAAATAGTCATGAAAACACAGTTAAGGGATCCAGAAGATTATTAGACAATAACTGCAGCTAACTAGCAAGTTTCAGGTAAGTAGACCTACCACTGGGTCCTCTCGGATGAGCAAAATTAGTGCTGGAGACAGCTGGCTCTGGGTCTGGCTCTTGTTGCTCATTGACATCCTCATTAGAGTCAGAGGCCTCCGTGTCCTCCTTCGATGGAACTACATTGTATAGTGTAATCAAAATAAAAATGCAACCACCATTAAAAAACAACACTCATCAGTAACCAACATTTCAAAATATCTAAAACTAAACTTAATTACTGAACTGAGCATGTGACAGCTTCTGTCTATGTTCTGACCTGGTGATGATGGGCTGTGCTGTGTTGTGCATTCTCTCTCCCGACTAGTCCCAGGAAGGGAGCTGCCATCTTTGTCTTCTGTGTCCTCCCTCAATGGAACTACATTGTATAAAAATAAAAATATTAGTGTAAGCAAAATAAACATACAACCACCATCAAAAAACAACACACATCAGTAACCAACACTTCAAAATATCTAAAAAATATATTTAAAAAAACTTAAGGGTTCCTAGACATTTGAAATTTCCAGACCCTAATTCCCAGACTTCTCAGTAAAAAATAAATTTAAAAGAATCTAGGCCTAATAATTTGTGACATTTGAGTAATAAGATGTGTATCATGTGAATAGATTATGCAATTCATCATGGAAATCATTTGTTATCATTATTGAATTTGTATGCCATTATGTCACCAAATTATTTCCAGAAGATTGTAGATAGGTAGTGTAAGCAAAATAATTAACCCACAAATCTTAAGATAACCCAGATAAGTATAAATATATTTCCATACAATTGTTTCCATCTTCCATATTACTACAGACCTGGAAATGTAGAAATTCCATACTTTCCATACTAGCGTAGGAACCCTGTAACTTACTGCATGTGACTGCTTCTATGCTCTGACCTGGTGATGATGGGCTGTGTGCATCACATTCTCTCTCCTCCTGACTCGTCCCAGGATGGGAGCTGCCAGGACTGCTGGCAGACCTGAATTCTGGCTGTCTGTCTGCCTCATCTTTTCCTGACTTGCTTCTTTTTAAAAAGAGGTCATAAATCTTCTCCCCCTGTCTTTTCATTCTCAACTGACCCTATGAAAAAATAAGCCAGTCTTGTTAACGTTACTCCTGGTGTAACGGAGTTAAAATGATTGTTTCCACTTGCCATAGAAACTCACACAATTTCCAAGGGAACTTGAAGGCAGCACCCCTGTAGTTCAGGGTCGTACATCCCGGGGGAGCAGCAGTCGGACCTCGCTGTCTCCCCGGTAGGTGCATGTATTGTAAGCTCCGCTAATGTTCCACATTAATTGCACGTGTTTAGCTAACCTGCCCTTTCTTTTCGGGTTATATTTTTCAGACGTGTGTATGGTGTGTGAGGGAAGCCAGACTAATAGTTATATTTTGTTGACCTCTTCTACCAGGTACATTGCACTTTATTTGTGTTCATTTGTACGTTCATTTTGATAGCAGTCGGACCTCGCTGTCTCCCCGACGTGTGTATGGTGTGTGAGGGAAGCCAGACTAATAGTTATATTTTGTTGACCTCTTCTACCAGAATAAACGGCGAGTTGCCAAAAGTGAACGTCTTCTTCTATGAAATACACAACGCAACGGAGAGAGTACAAAAGCCGCTACAATGGTGCCGTGACCCGGATGAAAAACATGTTCGTTGCCATGGTGACCCGGCAAGCTCAACTCTTCACGTGACCGCTTCATCGGAGCTTTATTCACTCCCTTGGTATTGTGAGTCCGGTTGTAGCACAAAGCCTGATTTTGGACTGTGTTTTTTTTTTTTTTTAGTGTTTCATGGTGACCTGTCTGTGTCACACACACACACACACAATAGAAACAAAAAAAAAGTTAATTTTGGATTGTTATGTTGGACATGTTATAATGTATTGAGTATTTTACTGTGTGAATCCACCAAAGTTTTTTTTTCATTTGGCCTAACTGTCAATAGAAAAACATTTAAAGCTGCATAGGGCAACAGACTCTTTGCTGTAGATGGTCATAATTTTTTTTCTTCCATGATAATGGATGAACATAATGGGTCAAGTGTTGGTAGGGGTTCTAAACTGTGGTTCAGTCAGTTTCCTAATCTGGTTGGGCTTAGTGAAGACAGACATGTTACATCTACTCCTCACAATCGTCCTGGGAGGGATAGTGCATGTGCTGCTGCAGATGCTGGGGTGGATGGTGAGTCTGCACTTTCTGGTCGAGATGTCCACGTTCTCAGTGACCTGGTGAAACAGATAGGGACCAGCATAGGTGAGAACATTGTTTCATGTCTTAAGTCCATTCCAGCTAATGGAGCTAACATGACTCAGTCAACGACAGCAGATTTTTCTAAGGTTAACTTGACAATTAACCATGACAGTTATGAGCCACATCCTTTCAGGGGAGACAACACTGATAGGATTTCAGTCTCTGAGTGGGAGGAAGCTATGAGGCTTTACCTGTGTAGGAGGGGCATTGAGCTTTGTTACCAGACAGATGAAGTCTTGGGCAAGCTAAGGGGGAGGGCACGTGATGTGGTGACCATTGGGCTTCGTAGTCGACCCTCCTTAGACTTAAAATCAGGCCCTCAACCTGTGTTTGACATACTTAGGCAGCATTTCAGTGACTCTGTGACCTCCTTTATGCCTCTGGCGGACTTTTATGACACAAAGCCGCGGCCCGCTGAAACTGCTGTTGACTATTGGATTCGGCTTAACAAAGCCATTGACACTGCAGTAGATGGCCTCAAGAGACAGGGAAAGGCTCTCGACAATCCTTCTCGTGAAGTGACAGTCATGTTTATCACTCACTGTCCGGATGCTGAACTTTCTCTTGTTTTCGGCTGTAAGCCGCTGGAAGAGTGGACTGCTAATGATGTTCAGGTGAGGTTGGATGAACATCACCGAAAGAAGCGCCTTCAGCAACATCAATCTTTCCGCCCAGATGGAAGCCAGCACACCAGCCAGTCTGTGAACGTTTTACAGTGCCATGCCCAGTCTGCAGACAGGGCCCCTGCCTCTCAACCAGTTGCAGCCGGCAGAACGTCCCAGTCTGAGGGGCAGTCGCTTGATCATGTTATCACTCTCCTTGAACGGTTGCTGCAGCGAGAGGCCTCCCGGCATTCCAGGTCGCCGAGGTCGGGTGCGGGTGGCCACAGCAGATCTCGAGGCCCGTGTTCCGTTTGTGGAGGTGACGACCATGACACCATGTCTCACTGCAGGAGAGAACGGCTTTGTTTCCGCTGCTATGCTACTGGGCATCAGGCTGTGACCTGTCAGAGTGCTCCTCCTTCAAACTTACTGGCTGTCCAGCCTGGTGGTCCCAACCAGCAGGGAAACTAGCTGGCCCACATGAGCAGGGGAGTAATGTAGGGCCAGATGACATGTCCCCACAAGAGTCTGATGATGTTGATCTTGAGTCAGTGTACTCACAGTTCTGCTCCTTAGCAGGTGATAACTCCACCGTGATCATCCAAAATACTCAAAGACTGTCTGCAACTGATGAACTTTTCCACACTGATGTGCTGATCCAAGACACTGTGAAACTTCGAGCTATGCTTGACAGCGGCTCCATGGCCTGTTCCTTGAGCTCTCAGGCGCTCCCTATGCTGAAGCAGCGCAATGTTGTTTCCCCTGACTCTATTTCCCCCACCTCAGTTGTCCTTGTCGGGTGTGGAGGCTCAAGAACAAAACCTGTTGGTGTGTGTGAGTTACAGATGAGGGTGTTTGACTGCTGCTTCTCTGTTCCGACGTTCATCGTGGAGGGCCAAGGTGATGATCTCATTCTCGGCAGCAATGTCATGAAACACCTCATCCGGGTGCTGAAGCACTCTAGAGGCTTTGGGGAGAGCATGTCTCCTTCCAATCAGGTTCCAGCGGAGGAGAGGAGCCTGCTGCAGCTGTTGGACACGGTGGAGACATGGAGAGGGGATGAGTGTCCTGATAAGGTGGGCACTGTCAAACTCAAACATGCAGTGACCCTGGAGCCCTTGACAGAACATCTGGTTTGGGGCCGCCTACCTGCTCATCTACATCTTTCAGCTGGCAGCACAGTGGTTGTGGAGCCAAGTGAGGCAAGAACAGTGCCACGTTCAGTGATGGTGGGCCGTGTTGTAACACCACTGTGGGGCGATGGATGGGTTCCAGTCAGGGTCATTAACCCCTCCCCAAGACCAGTAACTTTGAGACGCAACTGCAAGATTGCTGATGTGTCACCATGTGTGGCACTAGAAGATTTTGACACCGACTACCTTTATGTGAATGACTCACCTGAAGAAGTGCAATGTTCTGTGACAAAGACAGCTGACAAATCTGACACAGCCAGTGAGAAGAGCTTGACTGTTGACTCGGACTGTACTGCTCGACCAACTTTTTGTCCCACTCTCTCTGACCTGGGACTGCAGGACATTGACATTGACGCGACTCACCTGTCCCCTTTCTGGAAGACAAAGCTGGTTGACCTGCTGGCTAAATACGAGTCCATCTTTTCTCGCCACAGGCTGGACTGTGGTAAAGCCAAAGACTTTGTTCACCGCATCCGACTAAGTGACAGCAAGCCCTTCAGACTCCCCTATCGCCGCCTGTCCCCATCTCACTATGAGAAGCTGAGAGTAGCTTTAAATGAGATGGAGGAGCGTGACATCATAAGGAAGTCTACAAGTGAGTACGCATCACCACTTGTTCTTGTCTGGAAGAAGAATGGTGATCTGCGGCTCTGCACTGATTTTCGGTGGCTGAACGCGCGCACCTTCCGCGACGCACACCCCTTGCCTCACCAGGCTGACGCCCTGGCTGCCCTGGGGGGGAATGCGTTCTTCTCGACCATGGATCTGACCTCTGGGTACTACAACGTGGAGGTCCACGAAGAGGATAAGAGGTTCACTGCATTTACCTCCCCATTCGGGCTCTATGAGTACAACAGGCTCCCACAAGGACTTTGCAACAGCCCAGCCACATTCATGAGAATGATGATGGCTATCTTTGGTGATCAAAACTTCTTGAGCCTGTTGTGCTATCTGGATGACATCCTTGTGTTTGCCCCCAACGAACAGATGGCATTGCAGAGATTGGAAATGGTTTTCAAGAGGTTAAAGGAGCACAACCTGAAGCTGGCCCCCAAAAAGTGTCACTTCATGAGGACCTCAGTGAAGTTTCTGGGGCATGTTGTGACAAAGGAGGGGATTTCAACTGACCCAGAGAAAGTCAAAGCAGTCGTTGCACTACAGGAGAAGGATTTAATGGTGGAGGGCACTAACATCCCAGCTCCCACCAAGATCAGATCCTTCCTTGGGATGGTTGGGTTTTATCAGCAGTTTTTCGAGGGGTACTCTGGTATTAGCAAGCCTTTGTTCGCGCTGACGTCTGGTGTGAAAGGACCGCGACGTATCAAGGGTAAAAAGAACCAGGCTGGGTCTCGGGGCCTCTCTTCTGCTGATTGGACTCCTGCTTGCAGCGAGGCTTTCAGAAAGCTGAAGCAGGCCTTACTAACCAATGTCACTCTTGCTCACCCCGACTTCAGTAGGCCTTTTCTCCTGTCGGTGGATGCCTCTTCCAACGGCCTCGGGGCTGTGTTGTCTCAGCTGGCAGATGGTGATAGTGTTGCTAGGCCCATTGCATTTGCCAGCAAGTCGCTGAATTATGCCCAGTCTCGCTATCCAGCACACAGACTGGAATTCCTTGCACTTAAGTGGGCTGTGTGCGACAAATTCAGTCACTGGCTGAGAGGTCACCAGTTCACTGTATGGACCGACAATAACCCGCTCACATACATTCTCAGTAAACCAAAACTGGACGCCTGTGAGCAGAGGTGGGTGTCGAAACTGGCCCCGTATGACTTTGACATCAGGTACATTCCTGGCCCTAAAAATGTAGTGGCAGATGCCCTCAGCCGTGAACCTTTTGTGCACCCCAGCCTCCTCCATCGACTCACGACAGTCCCCTATGGTGCACTTCTGGAGGAAGCGAATGCCCTTGAGCCTGACCGTGTGCAGAATGCTTTCCGGTTGTCCTGTGATCCCCTCAACCAGCTGCAGTGCCCTTTGATTGTGGTCTCCAACAGTGCAGCGGCAGAGCATCAGCATCCTCCTATCTCTTCAAAGGCAGTATCTGCTGTTCTTGAGTGCTCCTTGGGAAGAGACCGCTTGCCATCTCATGCGTTCTGCTTGCCGCAACTCACACAATCTCTTCTGCCTTCCGAGCTGCATGATTTCCGCCCTTTGCCCAAAGACAACCTGACATCGTTACAACGTGTTGATCCATGCTTGGGTCGGGTGCTTTACTTTGTGGAACGGCAGAGGCGGCCGTCGAGACGAGAACGCCCACATGAACCAGCTGGAGTCTTGCGGCTTCTCCGACACTGGGAACAACTCACAGTCAAAGCCGGTGCTCTGTATCGCACTTCAAAAGATGCTGTGACAAAGAGAAAAGTTTACCGGTATGTCGTGCCCACTCACCTGAAAGACAAGGTCCTGAGAGGAATCCATGATGAGGCGGGTCACCAAGGACAGAAGAGGACGCTGTACTTGGCTAGACAGCGGTTCTACTGGATCGGGATGGAGAAGGAAGTCAAGGAGTATGTGCAGCGCTGTCGCCGGTGTCTGGTCAGTAAGTCTCCTGAACCTGAGGCCAGGGCACCACTTGAGAGTGTTAAGACCACGAGACCCCTTGAGTTGGTCTGCATTGATTTTTGGTCAGCTGAAGACTCATCCAACAAGTCTTTAGATGTACTCGTGGTGACTGACCATTTTACTAAGTTAGCTCAGGCATTCCTCTGTCCCAACCAGTCAGCTAAAGCTGTTGCTCATCAACTTTGGAACAACTTCTTCTGTGTGTATGGCTTCCCAGAGCGAGTGCACTCAGACCAAGGTGCAAACTTCGAAAGCAACCTGATTGCAGAGATGCTTCAAGTCGCTGGTGTTGAGAAATCTCATACAACACCTTACCATCCCATGGGCAATGGAGCGGTCGAACGGTTCAATCGCACCCTTGGGAACATGATCAGAGCTCTTCCACCCAGAGCCAAGCAGAGATGGCCCCAACTCCTACGTTCACTCACCTTCTCTTACAATGCCACGGTCCATGAAACCACAGGTTTTGCACCCTTTCTGCTGATGTTCGGCAGGATTCCCCGGTTACCTGTGGACGTGATGTTTCAGTCTGTGCTCGTGGATGAGCAAGTTGTGGACTATGATGTGTATGTACAGTGTCTCCGACGTGATTTGGCGGAAGCGGTCAGGATTGCTCAGATTTCAACCGCAAAACAACAAGAGAAGCAGACTGGGCTTTACAACCGCAAGGTGAGGGGTGCACCTGTAGAGGTCGGGGACAGAGTCTTGTTGGCTAACAAAGGAGAACGAGGTCGGAGGAAGCTGGCTGATCGCTGGGAGAGTCACCTATACACTGTTGTGGAAAAACAGGACAACACTCACACCTTCAGACTCAAGAACTGTGCGACGAACCTGGAGAAAGTGGTTCACAGGAACCTCATTATGCCTGTGAATTTCCTACCTGTCCCTGCTGATCCGGAGGATGGTGGATCTTTTGACAGTTCCTTGACTGATGAGGCTGTGGACGAGTCTGTGACAGGTGCTGAAAGTGATGGTTCAACTGTTCTCCCTGGCAGTGAACCCGAAGACAGGACTGTCTTTTGGGTCTCTCAGCTCCCAGCCTCCACAGGAGGTCAGTCGGCTGATATGGACGATGTGGATGGACATGATCAGCCAGGATCTGACACACCTGACCAAATGGATCCTGCCAGCCAAAAGGAAAGTGGACTCGACAGTCCAGAGGAGGCCAGATCTGACAGGCTGGACCAGTCTGGCGCTTGTGGTCCTGTTGTTAGTGCTGGTTGTCCTGTTGACTCGCCTGGCTCTCAACCTGCTGCCTCCACACTCTCTGTTGCCTTGCTGCCTTCTGATGCTGGTTCTGTTCTTGCATCAGAGGCAGGCCTTTCCTATGACCGTTTGCAGGGACTACGGACAAGGTATGGGAGGGTGGTTAGGCCAGTCGTCAGACTTATTCAGAACATGCATCAGAAAGTTCTTGCTGGCCGCTAGTGTGTTTCATATATGGGCCTCACATAGATGTATGGGGTTATTGGCTTATGTATAGCCATGAGTTACTTCAAATTTTAGGAGGATCTGTTTTTTTTTTTTTTTGTGATGTTTGGTCACTACTGGATGGTGTCCAGGTGGTAACTTTGTGTGCTGTTGTACTGACATGATTTCTGAGTGATTTCACATGTATGTGGGCATGTTTTTCCCATGAGTGTTTGAAGGCTTTGCAACCCTTCTTTATTCTGATTCTTAAGGAATAGTCTTTGACTGGAGTATTTGGTATCTGTGAGATAAGCAGCACTGTACACAAAACTTGTTTTTATTATTATTACTCATTTCTTCCTCTTTGTATGCAGTTCTTAGTACCTGGTATGGTTGTGGGTCATGTGATGTACAGTCCAATTTTTATTTTTATTTTTTATTTTTTTATTTTGGTCTGGTTAGTGTGGGCAAGTGGAAGTCAGTAGGGGGGAGTGTAACGGAGTTAAAATGATTGTTTCCACTTGCCATAGAAACTCACACAATTTCCAAGGGAACTTGAAGGCAGCACCCCTGTAGTTCAGGGTCGTACATCCCGGGGGAGCAGCAGTCGGACCTCGCTGTCTCCCCGGTAGGTGCATGTATTGTAAGCTCCGCTAATGTTCCACATTAATTGCACGTGTTTAGCTAACCTGCCCTTTCTTTTCGGGTTATATTTTTCAGACGTGTGTATGGTGTGTGAGGGAAGCCAGACTAATAGTTATATTTTGTTGACCTCTTCTACCAGGTACATTGCACTTTATTTGTGTTCATTTGTACGTTCATTTTGATAGCAGTCGGACCTCGCTGTCTCCCCGACGTGTGTATGGTGTGTGAGGGAAGCCAGACTAATAGTTATATTTTGTTGACCTCTTCTACCAGAATAAACGGCGAGTTGCCAAAAGTGAACGTCTTCTTCTATGAAATACACAACGCAACGGAGAGAGTACAAAAGCCGCTACACTGGCATCACTTGCAATCACACAATGTTATTAAATCCCCACTTCAAGCCTAAAAAATGTCAGGGCAAATAAACCACTGTAGACCTAAGTTTAATATTCAGACTTTTCAGCTAGTTGGCAGCAGGCTAACTACCGTGTTCACGTTACGTTTCAACAGAGCATGAAACAGCTAGCTGGCTGATTCTCCGCTAGTTTCATTCCTCTAGAATCATTGGAGAAACACGTAAATATAAATAGCGACCCAAATTAATTAAACGTAGACGTTAGCGGCTGTTGGAAGATGTAAGTTAACGTTAACGTTTGCTTGATGCCGTGGCTCTCTGCTTGTAGCAAAAAACAAAACAAACTTCTATCTACAAAAGTTATTTTAAACAGTGACTCATTAGGACACCACCGTAAAACTTACTTTACGACGAGGATTTCTCTGTCCATGAAGGATATCCTTCTTCTCCTTCTTTTTCTTTGTCACTTCGTTGATCTCCGGTAACAGGCAACGATAACCGACTCCAGTTCAAATCTTCCTCTTCTTCAGTGGCGATTCTTCTTCTTCTCCTAATGAAGGTGGCTCGCAACGCTTTGTGGTATATAGCGCCAACTACTGTACAGGAGGGACTTAGCAGTCAATAGGCTTCACTGATTTAAAAATGCAACTGGCTCCTTCCGACAAGAAGTGCGGTGCGCCGGTGCCGCGATATGTCAATCATCTGGGGTGGCACCTGGGGGGTCCAATCAGATTTCAGGGGGGTCCAGTGCTACCCCGGCCTCCCCTCTAGCTCCGCCACTGGGTAGGCATACTGCGCGTGGGCTGCAGCTCTGGGTCGTGATGATCCGAGATGTTGCTTCATGCGGATTGCTTTTGCAGCTTCACGATCTTCCTCAGTTCGCAGAAGGAGCAGAAATTCAGCAAACGATGGGGGATTATGTTTACGTTGCTTCAGTTGGAGTTCTGTAATGAGAGAGTTGTCCCAACAGCCACGGCAGAACTGAGTCAGTAGGTGTCGATCAAAGTCTTTGTTCAAAACTCCGCCTCGTTTCACAGCTTGATTCAGCGCCACCTGCAACCGTTGCAGATAATGGGACGGCATCTCTCCACCATCCTGGAATGTGTCCATGAATTTGGCGTATAGCTCATCCCCATCCTGCACTGTGCCGTACGCTGAGTCAAGTGTCTGTAGGTACACTGCTGGTGGAGTGTCGGGTCTCAGGTGCTTAACCATGTCAGCAGCAGGTGGTAACAAGCTGTCAAAGATCTTACGTGAGCGCTGTAGGTCGGACACTGCAGGATCTTGTAACAGCATCTCAACTCCGGAACGCCATGTGTCGTAATCTGACTCGGTTTGAGGTCTGGGCGATCTTCCAGAGAAGGCTCTGAGACGCTGTGTGGGATGCATAGCACTGTCGTCATTCTTGACAATATGCTCGACCACATAGCGTTGAACTTCCGGTGGATTGAGGCTGGCGTGTGACATGGCTGGCAAAGAGGGTCTCGAGGCGTGTCGGGCTGGGGGGTCTGGCTGGACCCTAGGCCGTGGCTCAGCGCTCTGGTCCGAAGCAGCAGGACCCGCTGGGGGACCAAAGGTGGTAGCAGAGAGCAGTGGTGGGGTTTGCAGACTAACTGTGGCAGCAGGTGGTGGCTTTTCATCCTTCTCCGAAGGAGGCTCAACATCAGTGGCAGTGGGGTTGAGCTGGGAGACTGACTGACCAAGCAGAGACATCACCCCAGTAAGAACAACCGCAAAATCTTGTCCGGTCAATTTTGCGACTCTTTGTAATTCGAAGAGGTAATTCTTAGTTTGCGACTTCCCTACCTCTTCCGCGCAGACTGTAGATAGGTCAAAGATCTTATAAGTAACCTCACCGCCTTTACACTCATATACATATGGTAAGGTTGGACGCAACTCAGCTAGTGCAACGCCCGAATCATATTCAACCACGATCGAACGGTGAAAAACGGAATCAGGCTCATCAATACGTCCCACATTTGAAACCGAACCATACTGCCGTAAAAACTCGATTACCTCATCATCTGTTTCCGTTTTTGTCGCTTCCTTTATCAAAACTGAATTTGGAATCTCGATGCCACGTTTCTCAAATATGTCCATTTTTACACAAATATATATACATGTACCCAAAAAAAGAAAGGAAAAAAATGTATTCAGGTTTTTCTCCACTCCTGGCTAGCTTGCCACTTTATGTAACCTGCACGTAGATGCAAATAAAGTGCAGTTTCATTACAGTTAGCTCAATAAGATACTCTGGACTAGAATCAGGAGTCTAAGTTAGGCTCAAGGAGTGGAGAATTAGACACAGGACAACAGAATTACGATTTGGTAAACACCATATATATTGTGTACAAGACCCCATATTAAAAAAAGACAGTAATAATAATAACAATAGTAAAGATGCAGCACAGTAATTCAAATGGCCATTGCCCAGAAAAACACAATATGTACAGTTCACTCATCAATCACAGGATTGACTTAGCCGTGCTCTTGTGATTTATAACTTGCCCAACAAGGGAAAAGAGTAAAGCTCTTCACCTGCCGAAGCAGGACTTCTACCAGTCCACGACCCAATTGTGTGAATGTCCAGGGGAAGGGGAAATAGTCCAGTTGGGCAGTGAGTGGATGTGTGTGTGGGCAGAGTGTGTGGTGTGTGGGCAGAGTGGGAAAGAGGAGCGGCTGCAAAGGAGCCTCCTACCGGCCCGGACGGAGCAGTGGAGGTTCCGGTTCTGTCCCTGGTACAACTCTCGAGACTTTTGTAACCAGGCTGGGCTCTAGCTCGCCATCACTTGGCCGATTCCGTGGTACAACGCGGCACACGGCCTTACTTCATATGCTCCCCGGCTCCGGTATTCGGCTCCTAAGCTGTAGCAACCCTCTGACCGGCGTGCTCCTCTTCCCAACTACCGGCCGCGAGCAGACGCCGGCTTTACTACTGAACGCGCTTCAATCACGCGCCACGTGACATCGTGACGGCGTGACGTCATGACGTAACGTGTTACCGTAAGAGACCGAAAAGGAGTGAACTGAAAGGGTATTTCCACCCGGGTTACACAGAGGTTAAGTTTTATCTCAGTGTTTGTTAAACCTCCTTTCTGGAATAGCTCTATTATTTCTAACGTACTGCTCAATGGATTTATAGTGTTTGTGCATTTCTTGTTCTTGTACCAAACACAGACACCCAAGGAAACTCTGAGTGTGAAAGGAACATGGTTCTGTTAAACAACAGTTACAACAACCTGACAGCAGAACGAGACCGGCTCCAGACCAGTTACAACAATCTGGTTGAAGAACAAGTCCAACTCCAACAACTATTTGACAACATGACCAAAGAGAGAATGGATTTTCTGAAAGGTTTTCAAGGTAATGAGTTTTTATTTCCTTCATGTTTTGAAAAGTAAGGTTCAGTCCTCCTGCACTGGATGAACGTGTGAATCCACCTTTATAGCAGAATCTGACGCAGCATCAGTACAATGTGTGGGAATTATGAATATTACAGTATCACCTGAAAGCTCCCAGCATCAACAAAACTTGAAGTGGAGAAAACATGAAAATACTGATCAGCTGATGCAGGTGTGCCTTCTGTGAGCTGATCTAATGCAGCACTCATCTACGTTTTATTGTAAAGATAAATTGCAGAAGAGAAATTTGTCAGCAGTCTTCTTCCTTTCTATATTTAGCTGTGAAACCACACAACCAAAACACTAATTCCACTCCAGCAGCAACAGTGTAGTTTGAGTTTAGGACCTTCAGCCACAGTGAGGAGCAGACCACAGTGGTTGGACAAGAGGATGTCTTCTTTCTTTTCTTCCTTATTCCACCCTTCCTTTTGTTAACCTGGGGTGTTGCGTTCGATAAAATGCACACACACACACACACACACATATATATACACACACACACATTATATATAAATATATGAAGTGTTTAAGTTAAACCCACTATTAATCCAAAGCAATGATTTTGAAACAATCCTAAGTATGATAGCAGCTATAATTCACCATGCTATCCAAAAAAGATTTCGATAGACGTTTCACCACTCATCAGAATCGGATTCTGATTCCGATGAGCTTTGTTCAGCAGACGGACTGTGGATGGAAAAAAACTGTTCGCCATGCGAGTGTTTCTACATTCGATGGATTGCAGCCGTCTGCCAGAGGGGAGTCTGTTAATAGTCCGTGTCCAGGGTGACAGGGATCAGCCCCAATCAAAGCTGCATGCTTCAGAGTCCTGGAAGCGTACAGCTCGTCAAGAGACTTCAGACTGCAGCCAATCACCTTCTCTGCAGAGCAAATGACACACTACAATCTGCTCTTGTCCTTAGCAGAGGCTGCAGCATACCAGGTGGTGATGGAGTTGGTGAGGATGGACTCAAAGATGGCAGTGTAGAAGTGAACCATCATTGTCTTTGGCAGGTTAAATTTCTTCAGCTGCCGCAGGAAGTACATCTTCTGCTGTGCTTTTTTACTTACACGGTAAAAAGACTATTGTAGATTTTACAGTAACTTACTGGCAGCAGGATGCCAGTAAGTTACTGTAAAGGTACTTACAGTAACATTACTGTATATTCATTTACAGTAGTTATCATGTTACTGTATATTAATTTACAGTAGTTATTTACTACTGTATAATCATTTACAGTAGTAATATTTTATTGTATATGAATTTGCAGTACCTTTCCATAATATTGTATCTTACAATACTTATTATTTTAGCATTCCCTGTACTGCTACATTTACCTGTACAATATAAATTCTTTTCAATGATTTACACATTTACCACCATGTGTTTTACAATATTACTTTATTGAAAACTTCATTACAAACTTGTACATTGTCCTTGCACTTGTACAAAAACATGTAAAAACAACATGTAGGCCATCAAAATCGGAAAATTGGCATAAGCAGGTGTGTGTGTGTGTGTGTGTGTATGTGCATCGTGTGTGTGTGAGAGAGCATACCTGATGCATACCTCCGATTTTCCTCCAAACTTGCTCAAAGTTATTTCTCCTGTTTTATTTTTTTCTTTACATCTTCAAGCTCCATATTGCACTTAAGCTACACAGTACAGCACAGCAGGCCTGGTGTAATGCGTGCGAGTGGAGAACCTGCGCATGACCACGTGTTGCACAGATTGACATTTGCACATGACAAAGTTACCAATGATATTTTTGTAACTTTGTAGCCTAAGTTATAACTTTGTACACATTTTTTACTTTGGCCTACTTTGCTAAATATATATATAATATTTCTGATTATGGCATTGCTTTAGCTCCCCAAACAAGTAGGCTAATGATTTAAAAAAATAAAAAAAACACACAAATGCTTAATCAAGGACCCGGGTCAAGTTGGGGCTCGGGCAGAGAATCTAAACTATACTATATGCCCAATGCTTACTGACTAACTTCGACGCAACTGGATAACACTACGACTGTCATCTGTTTAGCTTGCCTTTGGCTCACCTACTTCAGATACACCAATGTGATTGGCTCCCCACGATACAAGTGTCAAAGTAACGTGCATCATTACTCATTGCCAGAGTGTCTCGCAGAGACAATTCAAATTGTGCTCTTGCGAGAACTCTGGATTTTCCACGGTACCGTGGACTGGCACCTGAGTATTATGTTGTGCATTCGTGTGTGTGCGTGCCTTACCAAGAGCAATCAGCCTCGGGGTGCTTGGCGCAGAGAGACTACTATTTATGTCTGCTACAGTTGTGGTCACCTAAGAGTAAAAAACAACAAAAAGAGCAAATTTTAGTAGTAAGTCATTTTTACAGTAGCCTATTTCCTAATGAATCCTCATTTTTAACACACATGCATGAAAACACATGAATTATATCTAAAGAAAAATGCAAAAGCTTGAAAAGCTTACATCTGCCAGAAGAAACAGGGCATTAACATCTTCTTTGAAGAATGCCATTGTGGTTAGAATACATGCGACACCATGGTTGACTTCACAACTAGCCTTTTCGATGTCCTGCAAGACGCTTCTCACTTCTTTGTTCCACCTTAGAAGCTGACTCTGGAAGAAATGGAGAATCTTCTTCCCTTTGGTCCCGAGACTGCTGACAAATCTTGCATCAATGTCACCTCCAGTCAAAGTTGCAAAATGATTGCAGAGAAATCGCTTCAGGAAGAGAAATGGCCACTTTTCCTGAAGTTCTTCGATGCTGGGTGGAGGGTTGGCATTTATCATGTAGCGCTGAGAGGCATATGTTTGATCCATGTATTCCTCCAACCAGGCACGCTCAGCAGCTCTGGGTCCCTCGACTGAAATAAGCTCCACCATTTCTTTTCTTTTCCTTTCAACAGAGTCTGGGGTTTCTCCTTGAGGAAGGTCAATAGGGTGCCAATTAACACATCCATATCTGTCAGTTTTGGAGCATTTGGATGGAGTAGGGCTCTCATTGCTGGATGGAGTCTTGCATGTAGCATGTTGTTTTGGCTTTCTAACACGAACTAATGTGTTGTCCCGATTTACATGATCAATCCGAGTTTTAATTTGATTTAAAAGTGACCCATAGCCACAGCCAATTAGCTCTCCTTCAGCTGTGACGTCAGCAAAGCTCTTAGGGTATTTATCAATCACTAGTCTGGCTATTTCAGAGCACTGGTTCCTTGTAGGGTTCAAGCATTTTTCTTGTATCGCCTGTACAATAGTTCTGACCATACTAAGATGCTCAGATTTTCCTGGTCTCACTCCTTGAGCAACACATTGCCGCAAATTTGCAGGCATTTTCTGCCATGGGATTTCAAAGGAGGACACCCAGTCAGACCTCTGAATGAGGACAGGTGTTTGTGGGCTTGGAGGTGAAGGGCTTTGAGGCAAAGAGCCTGCTGTGGTGCGGGTCTGGCAAGTTGGCAAGGTGTCGTCTGAATCAATCAACCTGAAATAAAAGTGAAAACATCTTAGTTGTCAAAAATCACTTAAAGCAAAAAGTCAGACACCCCTAAAAGCAAGAATACATTGATCAAATGTGTACCGAGTTTGACTGGGTTTAGCGCCAAATATTTTCTAATGAGACACAAAATACACTTAATACTTAATGCTTGGTAAACAATACTTATATAATGGCTGTAACCCTATTATGTCAACCCATTCTTGCACTGATATAGTTTTTCTATAGTTTTTTATATTACCTTGTCTACATTATTATTCTCTTGTATGTCCATATTTATTTTATGCTGGTCTCTAGACTTTATTCTTGCACTGCTGCACTGTTGGACATTCACTCTCACAGAGCACCTGACTATGCACAGAAAATCACAGGTTCAGCCCCTGCCCTGTCATTACAAGCGCCTCATGCTTAATCACCCTTAAACACACTATGTGGATACTGTTTTAGACTTGTTTTAGATTTAGTGTTATTTAGTATAATTTGTATTTTAGTATATATATTTTTTTCTATCTAAATCACCCATAGAAACGCATAGTTAGTTTCTAGCACCAATATGTCAGTTGTCTACACATATCCCGCCCCAACCGAGGCAAAAAAGTCAACATGTGAACACATTTCACAAGCTAGTATTGAAATATACTGAATATTGTGTATGTCAGGGCCTAACCCATTGCAAACAAACTTTATACAAGTATACAATTGCTACCAACAGAATTGCCAGACGCAAACTTCTGTTTTCCTACACTACTAACTAAACTTCTTCAACAACAGAATGTGTAACTACTGATGAAATTGGCTGAATGATTTTGACCTGATCGGTATCAGATTTGTGGTCACTGAGTTTTTCAAAATGTTCTCCATCCTACCAATAACCCTATAGGGTGCTGATGTTCAGCTCCCATTTGAGGTCCTGGGAGATGATGGTGCCCAGGAAACGGAAGGAGTCCACAGTGTTGACTGTAGAGTCACACATGATGATGGGGGGAGTGGGGCTGTGTTCTTCCTGTAGTCAACAATCACCTCCACTGCCTTGGAGGCTTTCAGCTCCAGGTTGTGACGGCTGCACCAAGTCACCAAGCGGTCAATCTCCAATCTGTATGCGCTCTCATCTCCACCTGAGATGAGCCCGATGAGGGTGGTGGGGACTGGGATGATGATGGAGGCTTTGAAGCAAGCCGGCACGTGACATGACTTCAGTGAGATGTTGAATCTGAGTAGCTTCTTCAGTTCTAGGGGACTGGTGGGAAGTCTGAGGTTAAATAGGAACTCCTCCTGAAACTTGCTTATGACGTACTCTGATGCCACTGCAGGTTCTTCCAACAGATACTCACTCAGGCAGCGATGACTTTTACTTGCTTTATTGTCACAACCCTATACACACATTCTATCGTGTCATTTGGCAGGCGTTCTCTATCAAGTTCTCTCCACTGCCGACATCTGTGTGTGTGTGACTGGTCTGGTCTTCCCCATGTCCAACATGCTGCTGTGTTAAAAGGAGAGATTAGTCTAACAGCATGCAGGTTTGCCAATCACTGTCACCTGGTGCTGCTCTCATGAGCCCTCTCCACACCTCTCTATTGCAGCTGATGCACCACGCCCCATCCACATTGCTTGTTATTTTAATGACCAGAACCAGTGCAACTAATTTTCATTAACGACTGGGTACTTACTGTTGTTGAGGGGGAACTGTTTTTGTTCCCGTCCTTTCCCTATGAATGGTTCTCTAATGACTCTTGTCAGTCAGAGGCTCCAGTGTCCAGGTGTGAATGAGGCTGAAACTTCTTGGGGACAGAAGCTAAAACTGTATTGTAAACAGCGGTCCACCTTCTCTGGGTAAGATTTGGACATTGTAATCTTCAAAGGAGTGTCCTTGTCCTTCAGGTGTAGGTGGACCGCTGAATCATTTCCTGATGAGCTGGCTAGGGTTAGGGTTAGGGTCTGTACACTCCTCACTGCACTGAACAGCGTACACCACATTACTCTGTTTCTGCCTGGGTGTTTTGTCTGGGTGGACCCGTCTCTGCCTAAGTGTGTTTCCTGGTTTGAAATAAACTGGAATTACCTGTGATTTCTGAAAATTATCCTGCTTTTGAGGACATAATTTTGAGCCTTTTACAAAGGCCCAGTTGGGATATCCACATGTCTTGAGTGCCCTTTTGATATGTTTCTGCTTGTGGCAGTTTCTGCCACTGACAATACACCACATTAACACATCATTCTATCATTCAGGACAAAGACCACATGGTAGCCAGGTAGCATGCTATGGGTAGTTTGGTGGGTGCACACACAGAGCTACCTATACCACCTAAGTTGCCTGTGCTATTTATTCCCATAAAGTTTCTGGAATCATACACAAACACTTATATTTTGGGGGTAACTTTTTATTATTTAAAGATTGTAAAATCATGAGTCCTGCTGTTGTTTTTACCACAGAGTTTCCTGGTGCTGGGCCGTAACAAAGGACCTGAGCCTTGTTTCAGGCTGTCTTTTATAGTGCCTGAGTAATCAGTCAGTTCATCATACTGAGACATACCAACTGTGGGGCTGAAATCAGTGTGTTGAGCTATTTCTGGATTGAGTATTTAAGTGAATGTGTTGAGGACCGCTGTTAGGTGTGGTAAATATCTGTAGATGGATTTGAGAATGATATTGAATATGAAAAATTACCTGTGGGGTTAAATGATTATTTGATTGATTCCAATTAAGGTGGACAGGTCCAGAGGGAGGGGCCAAGCCTTTAAATGGAGGGGTTCCTACACTGCCCAGAGAGTCAGAGAAGGGCTGTGGTGCTGTGTAGACCTAACAGTGTCTAGCTTGTATTTTGTAAATATTTTTACTGCAGCATTTTTGTGTTATTTGTTTGTTTATTTGTTTGGTCACATTTCCATGGACGGCATCCAATGGGCAATAAACCACTTCCTCTTTGGCATCAAACGAACTCTGTGTTGCAACTTTTTCCTATATTTTTAAGGTTCAACTACCTTTTTTCCAGTCAGCCTACTGACATACTACCCTCAATCTAGGTCTGAGTGTGACACTGCTCCTTCTCCTTGCTATCCAGTCTCGTGGGTACAGTCTGTGCTCTGTGCTGAAGAGTTCTGATGACCCCTAGTTTGTTCTCCAGGGGGGTGGTGGGAATCAAATAATAAGTGCTGATCAGTGTGGGTGGGTTTTCTATACATTTCAGTGTTGAGGCTTCCATCTTCTTCCACATGTAGCAGACAGTACAGGAAAGCCAAACTACCTCTGCTGATGTCCTTCCAAGTGAATTTGATTCTGCTGTCCACTGTACTGATGTGCTGTGTGAAAGATTCCACCTCCTGTGTCTTGATTTTAACACAGGTGTCGTCCACATACCTGAACCAGTAGGTGGGGGTGTTTCCTGTAAAAGAGTTCAGGGCTGTGGTCTCGACCTCCTCTATGTAGAGATTGGCCACAATAGGTGACACTGGTGACCCCATTGCACAGCCGTGTTTTTGCCTGTAGTATCCTCCATTAAATTGGAAATAGGTGGTCATCAGGCACAGATCGAAAAAAACAAAAAACCCTACAAGTCCAGTTGCCATTTTTTGGACATAGACATATAATTTAATGTCACTGAATCTCTATGTTGGATTTATTTTTAATGTAAGCATTTTTAGTGTCCTACCTCCACCATAATTTAAATGCAATTTTAAATGCACACACAGTCTGCAGGCACCATCATTGGCTTTTCTTTCTTTCTTTCTGGGAAACAGACTGTCAGCAGCAACAATGGGTGTGCTTCGATAGAAGTGCCTATTACATTTCTCGAAGCATGAAATCCTGGGAAGGAAGTCGGTATTACTGTCAGCAGATAGGTGCAGACCTGGTGATCATCAACAGCAAAGAAGAACAGGTGTGTGTCTTTATGTGTGAGTGAAACAGTGAATGCCACAGAGGTTGAGATCAGATCAAACATCTGTTTTTGTAAAAACTGGTTATTTTACTGACTGTTTCTCTGTGAACAAGGAATTTGTAAGAACATACAGAAGGTTCACATGGATTGGACTGAGTGACAGAGAGACAGAGGGGACGTGGAAATGGGTGGATGGGACTCTGCTGAACACAAGGTTACTACATTACCTTTCTCCTGATATGACTGACATGGTGCACCGTGGCTAACCTGTGCATACTGTACATAGGACATCCTTAGACAACTGAAACACTGAAGCACTCTTTGATATGAAGCAGAACTCAGACCTGAATCAGTGAATGGAAGCCCAAATCACAACATGCCCACCACCATGCTTCAGGGCTTTAGGCTCTTTTTCTTTAAAAAACTGTCTGCACCAAATATATGGACTGTAACTGTGGTCAAACTATTATATCTATATTTCTAATGGTCATTGCCTTTTTTTTTTCAATAATCAAATTGTAGTTTTACAGTCATGTTCAACTTGTTAAAATGAGTTTGCTTTTTGAAGTTCTAACTTCATACGTTATTATTTTTTATAATATAGTATTTCACTGGTGTAATCATATGACACATACTGAAGTATGTATATGTCAGTAAATTTACTTCTTTGCTTCTTTGTGTGTTCTCTAAGAAAAACTGTGGTTTTATCTTGGTTTCAGCTACTGGGCCATCAAGGAGCCAAACAGCAAAAATGAGCAGGAAGACTGTGTAGAAATAAAGACACCAGATTTGGAAAAAAACTGGAATGATGAATCATGTGACAGTCAGAGATTCTTTATCTGTGAGAAGAAACTGACTCTATAAATCACCATGGATTGTTGTGATGGGTTCGGTTGACATTGCCTTGATAGTCAGTTAAAGTTATAGACTGTAACTGTATAACTAACTGTAATATAATCTTTTACTGATTGTAAAGGAGAGAAGACTCTTCTTTCTCAATGTGATCTTGAATGTGATTGATTCAGTTGTAAATTAAAATTCTGCTCTTCAGGACAGGATGTAAGAGTCTAAAATAAACAGGTCTTACTATATCAGTAAATTTAGTTGGTAAACCTGATGTACATCCTCATGAATACATTAGTAAACCATTTACTTTGTGCTAGTACCTTAAGCAGATTCACTTTAGCTGCGGTTGAAACGTTAGCTGTGTCCAAAGTTATACCAGGGATGTTTAATCTGATGTTATACTCACTGCAGCTATTATTGTAGTTAAAACCAATAAATATATCTGACAAAAATGATCACCTTCTGTTCTTGAACTTTACATCGTATCCATCGGAGTTCCTAAGTTGTCCTGATTACACTCAGCCTTGTGGTGAGACAGTCTTATATGTTTCCTAGTCTCAGTTAATATGTTAAATAATATGTTAAAGGGAGAACTATATGAAAATGATTTTCCTCCATTATCTAGTCAGAATGAACAAAGTGTTGCATTAAGACTATTGAGGGTAAAACAAAGAACTAAGACAGTACATATGTATCAATATTAAAATGACCTGCTGCTGTAACAGAATGACATGGGGAATAAAGTTAACTGTTAGCACAGAGTTTATGATCATGCAGCACATTTGCTTCTGTGATCATCTTTAATCATTTTATCCAGTGCGACTATAACTACTAGTGTATACAGGTACCTATAAGTACCCGGGTCTACAGCTGGATCACAAACTGGACTGGTCACAAACTTAGTATACAAATTACACATGTATACTACTTCCTCAGGAGGCTAAGGTCCTTAACATCTACCTGATTATCTATCTTTGCCAGTGTCCTCTTCTATGCTGTGGTGTGCTTAGGCAGCGCTAAGAAGGAAGGCACCCCATGGCTGGACAAGCTGATATGAGGACTGACTCTGTGGTAGGGGCAGAGCTACAGTCCCTGACATCAGAGGCAGAGGCAAGCACCTCGATCTAGCTCTGATACATTACATTATGTCCACCACTGCAATGGAGATTTACTAACAACCTATATAATCTCACATGTCCTCTGTTTTCTCTTTTAGATAAATGTAGTTCTTTGGAAACCTACAGAGAAGGACATGCTTGGATTGTGTGATGGTTTCCATACATGTGCCATAACTGACAGGATAGACAAGATATGAGGACTTGATTAACACCTAGTAACTATCTCTAGTGAAAAACAACTCCATATATAGCACTAGCACTATACAACCTTGCACTTCCTTAGATGAACAAACATTGCTAATTCTCTGTAAAAGCCAGAGGCACAGCAGGCTCTGAGTCTCTCACCATCTCTCACATCTCTCACCATCTCTCTTCCTGCAATAAAAGCATAAAAGATAATGAATTTATCCAGTCTCTGTATTTCTCACCAGAATCTGTCTCTGTACTGACGGAAGCTGAAGACTTAAGTTTCCACAACAACCACCCTCTACTAAGTCGACTTACAGATGGTGAAAGTCGAGTCTATGTTGACTAGTTGATGATGTAAACTACCGTATTTTATACTAGAAATAAGGTCCAGGTTGTAAAAACCAGTAGTTCCCTTTTAAAATGCAGACTATATGTGCCGGTGGCGGCACCCCAAAGCGGGAGACAACACTGTGTATTAAAGTGAATTGAATTGAGTTTATTTACAAACTCAGCTGGGACATAAATCCCAAGACAAAATGCAAAAATGGAAACAAAAGTTGCTGGAAACTCCAGGAGAACAGACAAAAAGAACTCAAAGCAGCTGCAGGGGAAGGACTCCAGCTCTCACAAAAGATTATCTTTGCAAACCTTGACATGCAGAACTACCTGGCACTGGAGGGACGCCACAGCCAGCCTTTTAAAGAGTGTTGATTGAAGAGTGGTTGCAGCTGTGTCATGTGGTCACCCACAAGGTCACCCCTGCACACCTGCGCCAGTTAACTTTCATCAAAATGATGACCCGGGTCAAACTTTCATTTAATAATTACATTTAAAATAAAAGCATAATTACATCCAAAGTGCCACTTTTAAGCTTGTCGTGTTGTCGTTTTCAGGTCAAATGGCCTTTTGAATTGCATTTTGGCGAAAGTTACGCTTTAAGCTTAGAAATGTTTACCTTGCTGTCTATTTAAAATGATGTCTCCTTTTACTTCTTTGGCCACCACTGGAGGCCAGGATGTGAAGAAAGTGATCTGGAACATCCTGGGCAGGATCTTGACAGATAAGGTGTCTCATCAAATAAACTGGAAGGGTGTTAATAACAAAAAGCCCTTCAGCAGGATGGCAACAAAGACCTTGCTTTTCAGTAAGTATATAATTCAAAGTCATATTAAATATGCTCAAAGTCATTAGTTTGTAAATGTTGGGGCAGCCTTAAAAATCGTAGCAACCATCATACCAATATGACAGGTAGACTTTTTTAGACTGTATGCTACTATATCATAGAGTTTTTGTTATTTGTCTATTTTTCTCGAAATCAAACATAAAATGACAATGATTCCCTGAGCAGCTGATGGCTATGTTGCATATTCAAATTTTCAATCAGGTAGGCCTGCCTGATGTTATGTTTAACACAGTGCAATAGTGAGCGCTTCAGTGAAAAACCTGGTATGGTCACTTATTTAGTCGGGAAAAAGGCTACTAAATATATTCCTGTTAACTATCGTGCATTGCAATAATGATTAAAAAAAAAAAAGCCTACCTTTCTGACATGCAGTAAATCCTTGAAATTGCTGTGGGATCCCCTCTGCTTGTGAGACTCCCTCCTTTCGATTCCTTCAATTTGTCGCTGGCACTGTAGCATTAAATGGCGTTGACCATGTGCTTATAGAAAGTGGAGATGCCAACTTCCAGAACAAACAGTGGTGTACCTGCACTTATGCAAAACCAGTGGTGTCATGCAAACCATAGGCTATGGCAGAGTAACGTTATATATACAGTAAAAACAACTTATGGTTAGGCTAGCGAACGTGACTAACAACTTAGGCTAATGCTCAGTTCGTGGCCAACATCAAATCCATAGGTTTTTGATCACCAAGTCAAAATGTCCCGGTGTTACTGACACTGCATGACTCCTGATAGTCGCTGATACTGATTGATGTTTTTGTGTAAACAGGGCAGCTGCATTGTCTTGCTCTGATAGGCTACTCTGCGGCTAGCAGTAGTCAACCAACAAACGTATCGTGAGTTGTAAGTGGTTCTCTTTTCTAAAAGGAAATGCCTCGCATTTGTTTTGGGCGCACTCACCACATTGCAGCGTCATTTTTAAATGTAATCACCGGCTCACGAATTCATAGTTTACCCACCTCTAATTTTAACATCCACAGCCCTGTTTATAACGTTGTAAGTCATGTTTCTTTTTTGATTGAATGTCCTACCTATATCATAATGATTACAATATCATATTGTATTATGTAAGCATTTGGCTGTGGCTGCTACATGCCATAGGCTAAACATACATATCTGTTTGTCTGATTACAGGTGCCCTGAGGAAAAACTCACAGCACCGTTCAGCCACGGACGAGGAGGTCACAAAGCATGCCATCAGGTGGTTCCACCTGGCGGCAGATCAGCTAAAGCTGCTTGGAGATGGTCTTATAGTTTTTACAACAAATTTAAAGACACATGTGATGCTCATTACAGGACACACCTTAGTTTAACATGTTCCTATAGTCAAATTGTAAAGGACCACATTGAGATTTATGTGTATGTGTGTATGTGTATATGAAATTATTTAAATATTCCCAAATTGTGTATGAGTTTAATGCAATCTCTGTGTGACCCGGAAATACTATTCAGTCGTACTGCTTAAATTTGTCCTACTGGTAGCTCTGTAGTCTTTTTCGCACGGCTTTTAAATCGCCTGACGGGTTCACGACATCCCTGATGGTTGTATTTAAATTAACCAAATACAAGGCTTTATTTTTTAATTGTTGAAGAACGGACTATCCTGTTGTTTGCATTCCTTGGAGAGCGCAGCGAGGTATGACGTTTGATATTTAAAACCCATTCAATGAAGATTTTATTTATGAGAATAAGTTGTGAAATGTTTGTTGTTTATTATGTTTCAATGCAGTTTTCACGGTGCTGCAAGGATATGCCAAATAAAGTTCCTGATCACTGCTATTTTGCTACCTGGTGGATTCAATAAAGAAACCTTACGCATCAGTCGAGGCTCTCTATCGTTTTAATCCAAGGGATCGCTACACAAATTATTTTCAATCTTTTCTAGTGGTACCAACATTTTTTTACCAGGCAAGTTTCATTGGCTTGTTTTTAAATTATTCTATTGAACCACAATTTAAAAGTAATGTCTGTTTTTCACTAGTTAATTTTCAGTCATTTGTATTCATTGTTACTTATTGTCACTTTCAAGTCTGACGTCTCTGTCTGTCTGTCTGTCAGTCAGTCTATAAGAGGATGTGTGAATGTGTGTGATGTGACACACGCTCTAAACTTTCCTATCCTCAGAGACCTCTGAACCAAACTGAACAATCTGAACCAAGGACAGAGCTGAAGATCATGGATGACCTTTATGCCAACATGGAACCATCGGTTTATCCCAACACATGGAAAATGGAGATAATATCTGAAAATATTTACAATAATGATGATGCGATTCAAACTCTGGAACCAAACAAGAGTGAACCTGCTGTCTCAGGTAATGAACACAACACGAACAAGGTCTACACTCATACTATAACTGCAGTATAATGAGGTGTTGACTTCATGTTTGAAAGAAAAACTACATTTTATAAAACAACTTGTCTAAAGTAAAATAAACGTAAGGAACAGTGGTGACACTGGTTTGCTGACACTTATGTTTAAAACGCAATGTCATCTTTGCATAATAATTGACTGAATAACAAACTGTTAACAATGAGATAATAACACCTGACCAAAAAATAACTAAACATTGTCATTGCATCCCACAAAACATAAAGTAAAAAAAACAGAGACACTGACAATCAGTGTGACACTTTCAGAGAACACACACTACAAATAAAAATAAAACCGCATAAATGTGCACATTCTTAAATAACTAGGAATGTGACTGTGTTCAGATTCCAATTCTAATAAGGCTCATGTGAACTAGTAAACACATCTTCAGCTCTCATTTAAATAACACTTAAGACGTCAGAAGAAAGGACAGTTATTTATTGAACATGACTGAAGGCACTTTGGGAATCACAAATTGTCTTTTTTTTGGTACAGCTATTAAAATGTGTGAACTATGTATAAGCTGTTGAGCTATTTCAGTTTCACCAACCTGTAAAACAAGCCACTGACCCACAGGGTCATCTTTGAACAATATTATTTATTACTGGTCATGTTGGTGTATATTAAGTATGTATGTATAATGACCATTCACTGCATAAATGATCAAAAACCTTGAACTGGGTAGAATCATGTATACAAAATATTTAATGTGTTCAGTCACCAATATTGCCTTCTACTGTCAGGTGCGGAACTAGAAAAGAAGAGCTCCTGCAGAGTTGTTGCAGTGTTTCTGGTTCTGCTGTTTCTTCTCCTGGCTGGACTCATAACGCTGGCTTTATTTTGTGAGTGGGCTACTTTGTGAAAAGGTCTCAAACAGAAGATGTGTGGCTGGTTGAGAGTGATTGATTATTTTTTGTTCTGTTTCCAGTCATTCAAGGCAAGTCTCAGCTGGAAACAAAGATGGACCTGTTACACAACAATCACAACAACCTGACTAGAGAGAAAAATCAACTGCAGACCAGTTACAACAACATGACAAGAGAGAAAAATGAGTTACAGACAACATTTGAAGACATGACCAAACAGAGAAATGACCTTCAGAGAATTCTTCAAGGTAATTATTAAGTCTGTAGCAAATCTGTTTAAAGGTTCAGCCAGTATTGGGATGTTTCATCTTCTCTGTATAGACTTCTTGCAATCTGTGGTGACTAGGTTTACATTTTTCCTACACTTCAGTTTAAACCTGTATTTAACATGCACTGGAATAAATGCATTGTCTCAGTTCAAAGTGCAGGTGGTACAGTCTGTCTGCACTAATGAAATGTCAGATACAAATACTGCATGTCTACATTCAGTTGTGATAGAACACAACCGCATAGAAAAATGCAGGTCCACACCAACAATGAGGTTTGAATTAATGCCGTGTTCCGCATGAAAGTATAACCACAGTGAAAAAGATGTTACAAGTCTGATAAGTTGACTTCTTCATTTATACTTCACTTCTCCATCTGTAGGACATCTGTAGAGACAATGAGACACATATTTTACACTACTTCCTTTTCTCATACATTCAGTTTTCATCATTAATACCTGTAAGGTCTGATATTGACTGGTAGAGTAACATAATAGAGACAGAAAGCTAAGAAGAAAAGTAAATAAAATATCTAATGTACATATTATGATGATGGTATTTAATTAGACTTTATTTCTTAGTTGAACTTGTTTTTCTGAAATGTACATTATGTTTCACTTTTAGGTAACCAAACCTTTTTTTAATAATTTCAAACTTTTCATTGGACTTGTATGACGCAATAAATGCTACATGCAATAATATGCGATAAATAACTGGAAAAATTAGGGTGTTCTAAAACGTTTGACCGGTCACAAGTTTTGCAGAATTATACAAAAACTCCTCTTTCAGGGACCACGAAGTGGGTTAACAATTTAAAGCTGTTCTGCAGCAATGAACTTTGAATCAGCCTTGAAAGCTGGTGCTACTAATTTTTCTTGATTACAACCCCCTGTGTCTGCATAAAAGCAGTGTTGGAACACACTTTGGTACCAGATCCTCATGACCATCAGGTGAACAGTATTGTACTGCAAAAAGTAGTGTGTTGCTACAGAGAGAGACAGACCATCATAACACTTAAAAATGTAGGTCTTTACTACAGGGAAATTGCAAACAAAGTCAAGATGTCAGTGAGTACTGTTTTCTTCACCATCAAAAGGCACTCAGAAACTGGGGGAACCTCTGACAAAAAAGAGGTCTGGCAGACCCAAAGCAACAACTGAATCAGGTCAAGTTTCTGAGAGTTAACAGCTTGCGTGATAGGTGGCTCACAGGACAACAGCTTCAAGCACAGCTTAATAGTGGTCACAGTAAGCAAGTAAGCTCAGTTTCAACTGTGAAGACTTCGAGCTGCAGGTTTGATAGGACGAGTTGCAGCAAGAAAGCCATTACTAAGATGTCAGAATAAGACAAAGAGGCTCGCCTGGGCCATAAAACACCGCCATTGGAATACTGAAGACTGAAGAAGGTATTATGGACTGATGAATCAAAATTTAAAATCTCCGGTTCATCACGCTGGATATTGGTAGGCGAGAGGATGGTTCCACAGTGTGTGACATCAACTGTCAGACATGGAGGAGGAAGTGTGATGGTCTGGGGCTGTTTTGGTGGATCCAGGGTCGGTGCCTTATACAGAGTGGGAAGCACCCTGAATCAAAACGGCTACCACAGCATTCTGCAGTGCGACGCAATACCCTCTGGTATGCACCTAGTTGGTTCATCCTACAGAAACATAATGATCCAAAACACAAGCCCAAGCTATGCCAGAACTACCTCAGGAAAAAAGAACAAGATGGTAAGCTTGAAAACATGGAGTAGCCTGCACAGTCTCCAGACTTAAACCCCATCGAGCTGGTTTGGGATGAACTGGACAGAAGAGTGAAAGCCAAGCAACCTACAGAATATTTGATTTCTATTGTAGAAAGAATGCCATGAGTGTGTCTATATCAGCTGTTATTTCTGTCAAAGGTGGCTACTTTGATGGGTCAAAAGTTCAGAATACATTTTGGTCTATAAATTGATTCCATGATTTATTTTTCAACTCAGATTGCATATTTGTACTGCGATTCCTCTTACATTTTCAAACTGTCATGTAACATCAGTTTGTATCATAACATTCCACTTGTATGCTTTTGTCAGATGTGTGTATCTATGACAGATGTACGTTTATCTTGCTGTTCACTTTCTCTGTCTGTACCCGGCTGGCCTTAGGCAGATGGGTCCCTCCATATGAGCTGGGTTCTGCTCAAGGTTTCTTCCTGTTAAAAGGAAGTTTTTCCTTGCCACCGTTGCCTTCAGGCTTGCTCTGGGGGTTTCAGGCCGGGTCTTGTAAAGCGCCTTGAGACGATTTGTATTGTTATTGACGCTATATAAATAAAACTGAATTGAGTTTGTTCTATACTTTCATTTCAGAGTGCAATGAGACACTAAACTGAACTACACTTATTTTTTTTTAAACAGACTGTCAGAAACAACAGTGGGTCTTCTTTGGTGGTACTTGTTATTACATTTCTGGAAGCAGGAAGGCCTGGGATGATGGTTATTATTCTTTTGCCTTTACAAGAACAAAACTTGGAGTTGTTCGGTGGAAGTATCTATTACATTTCTCGTGGCATGAAGTCCTGGCAAGAAAGCAGGGATGACTGTCAGGAGAGAGGAGCAGACCTGGTGATCATCAACAGCCAAGAAGAACAGGTGTGTGTTTTTAGAAAGCCACAGAAGATAACAAATCAAACTGTTCAGTATTCATTTCTGTTTTGATATTGTGATGACAGTTTGTTTCTCTCTGTCAAGGTATTTGCAACAAAATTCAGAAAGCCTGCATGGATTGGACTGACTGACAGAGAGAGAGAGGGGACATGGAAATGGGTGGATGGGACTCTGCTGACCACAAGGTTCATACATTACTTAACCTTCCTCCTGTCATGGTGTGCTGTGACCAACCAGTTTACAGTATACACAGTGGAAAACTGACTGAAGGATACTTATTCAAAAAACACAAACCATGTTGACAATAACAGTCACTGTGAACATTCAACTGTAAAACAGAGAAATAATGATGAGATGGGTAAACAGTAGTGTGTCTCGTTCTCTGCTTCTGTCAGTCTGAAGATAAGAGTTACACCAAGCCATCTTCCTGTTGAGGTGTTGCCCCCTAGTGACATAAATTGAAATAGCAACCCAACGTAAGATATCACACACCCTTACATAAACAGAGCTGTCTGATTTACAGTTTTACACAAAATAAGCAATACATGATAGACTGAAAAACTCACTTGCAAAATTGTTTTACTGGCATGATGTTTGAGGGTCATTGCATGTATTATCCATATCAGCCATCTCTTACAATGGTTTTCTAGTCCAGTAATGGTTACAAGAAGAAAAACTAATAGAGAGAGATTGCTATTTCATGAGAGATGGGAATGTAAATCCTTGTTTGTGCTTATGTTTGAGGTGATTCTAGAGTCTACCGGGGCCCCTGAGTTTAATTTGATCTCGTCTTGACTGTTGACTTGTTCCTTCTTTTTCTCTGAAAAACAAATGGATATTTTGTGTTACAGCTACTGGAAACCTGGTGAGCCAAACAACACAGGAGATGAAGATTGTGCAGAACTAAACTTTGGAACTTTCAATGGAAAGTGGAATGATGAGGCATGTAACACTGCAAGACACTGGATCTGTGAGGAAAAACTGTCTCCATGATTCATCGTTAAAACTCATCAGAGTCTTCCAGCTTCTCATCACTTTCAGCTGAAACAGCCAAAATAATGCTAAGCAAACACATCTTTTTAACAGATATGTATCTCTGTTATAAGTTGACCTATCATCCTGTGGCCTCTACATAAACTATAACCTTTGATAACAAGTCTATGAGCTGTCCTGCAGACCACGTTTGAAAGCTTAAAGATCTGAACTCATTATCTCTTCACTGTGTTACTGTTGTGTGGCAAGTTTCCTTGTTTAATGTTGTGTTGTAATCTTGTTTATGAAATATTTTCTAAGGCTCTGACTAAAAATGCATTTTGCTCGAACAAATGGTTAAAACATGATGTGACTGAGCTTTACAAAATATCTGTAATCTTCAGCAGTGTTTTCATTTGATATCATTATGGCTGATAAAAGTTGACAAGATGAATCAATAAGAATGTAGGATAAACCATTTAAAAGTGTATAACTATTAGGGTTGTTGTTGACATTGACTAGTCGTTGACGTCACACATAAAAACACAGTAGAAAGTAATGCTTTGCAACAATGAAATCTATATTCCTGACCTGAATACATACTGTAGCATTTCATACAAAAGAAGCTAAAGAGGCTTTTCTGCAAGGTAACTGAAGCTTGAACAGGGCTACTGTCAGCCCTGGACGACTGGTGAAGTTGTTAAGTGACTGCTGTTGAGAGGATTTGGTATTGTATTTCAGGACTGACTTACATATCCTGCATATCACAGTAGAATGGGCTTCATCTTTACTTAAGTATTTCAACACACTTGATGAACTGCTGCTAGTTTGCTGCTGTGACCCACTGGATTCCTTACCTGTCTTCTCTGAAGTGTCTGTGTTATTGTCATGTGATCAGTGACTAGTCGACTTCCTGCTTAAAGCGCCATGGCAGGGCATTAAAGTGAACTAGTCGATACTCGTCTCTTTAGGTAGAAAATATGAATGATGTGCATCAGGGGTGTCAAACATACGGCCCATGGGCCAACATCGGTCCACCAGTGGGTCCAGTCTGCCCTGCAGTATGTGTTTGCAAAGTGAAAATAACACAGAAGACATTAACTGCAAAATTCCAATCAAAGTAACTGCTGTTCTTTATTTGTCCACTAGGCGTCGGACTCTTTTTACTAAAGTGCAGACTATTGGTGCAGACATAACACAACACTCCCAGAGTCCCAGAACTAAACAACAGATGACAACAATGTGCAGAAATTCCACTTATTTTCAGGTTCTACATAAAATGGTTTGTAGCATAGTTTATTAAATGTAAACATTTTCATAATGAACTTGATCTTCTTTGAACTAAATCAAAGAGAAACATTTTGAGTTGTTATTTTCAGATTATCGTGCTATTATGTTTCTGGTCTGGGCTGCTTAAGTTCACACTGAGTTGTATGTAGCCCCTGAACTAAAATAAGTTTGACACCCCTGCTGTAGAGTACACAGTGATCAGCCACAACATTAAAACCACCAACCAGGTGATATTACATTACATTACATACATGACATTGTTGATCTCATTACGATATGAAGTTCTTTTGGGAAACCTTAAATCATAAATCCTTTATGCATTTATGTGGATGTCATTTTGATATGGACATCATCAGGTATCCTAGTGTCATATGTCCACCTTCTTCCATTTTCAAATTCTCATGCTCATGTGTCCATTGTAGGACCTTTCAACAGCAGACAGGGGTCAGTATGGACACTGACTGGTCTGCAGCTGCATTGTGTGTTCTGACATCTGTCAGAACCACCATTAACCTTTTCAGCAGTTTGAGCTACAGTAATTGGTCTGTTAGATAGGAAGACACAGGCCAACCTTCACTTCCCATGTACATCAATGAGCAGAGTGGCTGGTTCACCTCTTTTCTTTCCTTGGACATTGAAAGATGAAAACATTTGTGCAGAATGAGCAACATGCTGATACTGGCTCCAAACATGTAGTTTAGTCTGATGACACTAGAGGAGGCCACTGAGTTATAAAATCAGTCATATCTCACTGTATGACTGAGACTGAGCCCCATCACCCACCATGTGCAGCCATTTCCTGCAGACCCACTGACTGCTACATGCCCAGAACCTTGCTGCTGAATCTAATCGTAGGCCTAATTATTTTCTCTACTAAAAATTTGACCAAAACCTCATAGGTGGCACCAACCAACACTGTAAAAACTGTGACTGGGCTCAATTAATATTTACCTAATAAATACTATTAATGTTTACATGAAAAAATTGATTGTGTGCATTTTGGGAAGTAATTTTGTTGAACTAGTCAAATTTAAATGATCTGTCAATTTAATTTTCCTCAATTTTGTATGAATAACATCAGCTCATAATTGATAAGTATAGTTTAATTAAATTTTATCAGTAAAGTCAGCTGCCTAGGAGCGCAGTGTGTTGAGCCCTCTGAGGATATTGGGTACTAGGTTGTGTTTAAAATATGACTTAAAGCTGTGCCTTTCTTTCTAGAACTTTAGTGAATCATCATCGATGAGTACTTCAACACCACAGGTATGCATTGCACTTACACAAACAATGCACACTTTTATACTACTTTTATACTACAGTTTGAGATTTAAAAAAGAGCAAACACAAATTTTGTTACTGTGGGATATGTTTGAGTTGGTTACTATTTATGCAGTTATACTTATAAGCAAGTTACTATTTACATTAGGTTTTTGCCTATGGGGTGGCAATGTAAGATATGCACATTTTTGTCTGCAACAAAAGGTGAGCTATTAAAACATTACAGACTGCAGCACGGCACATTCAGTCGTGGGCAACCTCAGCCATGTCTGCACGATAGTTGCCCTTGCATGTTCAAAACACAGGGTGGGCTTCGGACACATTTGTCCAGGTATCATGCAACCAATAAGGAAAGCCTACAGCCAAATTTTAAGTGTTTAGTTTGTGATGCTCATTGTTCAACGGACAGGGATCTTTTTCATCATATTGGAACTCATCTTAAACGTCATGAAACTGTCTTTTGTGTGTTTGAGGGGTGCAACTTTCGAACAAATGTTTACAATACATTTCTGAAACACAAAAGCAGAAGGCATCAACCCTATTCTTTGACTGATTTTAAGCAAAATGTGTATGAATCACACTTGTCCCAGAAAGCTGACTCCCCTGATATACCAGAGGGCAGTGCTGATGAGGGAACAAGTTTAGATTGTGATCCTGATTGTGCATCAAACATAGTTCTGAAAAGAATTGGCTTGCTTTTGCTAAAGCTAGAAAGCACCTGCAATGCATCTGTGAGGTAGAAGATCTTCACTTCATCTCATCTCAGCGTCTGTAGATGTTGTGAGAAATACACTTGATTCAACATTGAGATTAAATGAATGCACTGTAGACCAGGCCATCATTACTGACTTGGCAGAACAACTGTGCAACTTTCATCCCATTACTACAGCACTAGGAGAAGGTGGTCCTCTTAGTTCAGCTTTTAAGAGAAGAAGGTATTATAAGGAGCATTTCCAGTGTGTTGAACCTGTTGAATACATTCTTGATTTTCAGACAAACAAGACCTTTCAGTATGTGCCAATTCTCAAAACGTTGCAGGAAATTCTGAACAACAAAGACCTTGCAGAGGGAATATTATCCAGGTCCTTAAGCAGCACTGGCTATATTAAGTCAATTTTTGATGGTAAATTCTACCAGCAGAATGATTTCTATGCTGGAGAGGACACACGACTCTCAATAATCCTCTATGTAGATAATTTTGAGGTGTGTAACCCACTTGGAACCTCAAGAAAAAAACATAAAATTACTGCCATTTATTGGGTTTTGGCAAATTTGCGATCTGAGTCACTGTCTGAATTAACATCAATACACCTGGCTTTACTTTGTAAAACTATTGATGTCAAACAGTTTGGATACAAAGAAATTTTGCAACCACTACTGAAGGATCTTTGCACTCTAGAGCAAGAAGGGGTTTATATTCCCAGTGCTGGAAAAAATATTAAAGGGACAGTATACTGTGTTGCAGCTGATAATCTCGGTGCTCATTCAATCAGTGGACTAGTTGAAAGTTTCACAGGGCCATACACCTGTAGGTTTTGTCTTGGACATTCTTCCATGTACCAGACACATGAAGTGCAAAGTGGAGCATTTCCACCTCGTACAAAAGAAGACTATTGTTTGCATGTACAAACTGTGAAAGAAAATCCCAGTTTAACACATTCCTTTGGTGTAAAGCACTCATGTCCACTGACTGACAAGTTGGCTCACTTTCACTGTCTCTGGGTACCCACCAGATGTACTACATGATATCTTTGAAGGTATCATTCCAAGGGAACTGGCATTGTGTATTCAGGTTTTCACCAGGAAGAAGTACTTTAATTTAACTCAACTTAATGAATTAATTACATGTTTCCCCTATAAGGGTTCAGACAAAAGAAACAGACCTCAAGAAATTCCTCAAAATTATGCAAGTCGCAAATCTGTAGGGGGGAACGCGCATGAAAACTGGGCCCTAATACGGATGTTACCACTCATTGTTGGTTCACTGATACCTGACGGTGATTCTGCTTGGCAGGTTCTTCTGACTTTAAAAGACATAGTTGAACTGGTTGTTGCCCCTGTTCATACACCTGAGACAGTTGCATACCTGTCCTTTAAAATATCTGAGCATCGTGACAGATTTTTGGCAACTTTTCCTGAAGAGACACTGATACCTAAGCACCATTTTTTGGAGCACTACCCTAGACTGATCGAAAAATATGGGCCTCTGGTTGGTGTATGGACAATGCGCTTTGAAGCGAAACACAGCTTTTTCAAACAAGTTGTGAGGCACACCAGCAATTTCAGGAATATCTTGTTGACCCTTTCAACACGACACCAAATGATGATGGGATACCACCTGCAAACACATGGTTTCAAAAAGGTACTGTGTGTTTCTAAAATATCAGAGGTGCCTATAAATGTCCTGCATCCAGACATACAGGAAACCTTAAGAGAAACTTCACCACGTTCGTCTTCTGTGCTTTTATCCAACACGGTCACCTGTTATGGAACAAAGTACAACATTGGGATGATCCTATCCTTGGGCTCTACAGGAGGACTTCCTGATTTTGCTGAGATTATTCAAATTGCCATTTTGGACAGTTGTGTGCATTTCATTGTGAAGTTACTTGGTGCCTGGTATCAAGAGCATCTAAGGTCATTTCAGTTGGAGGACACAGGGAAAATGGCCCTTTGTGACCAGAAGAAACTTGGTGATGTCTATCCCTTAGCTGCATACAGTGTGGGAAGAAAACGGGTGATTACCCTCAAACGTCACATTTGTTGTTAGATTTAGGTAAATGACATTATACACTTGACTTTTTGTCTGTACTTGCATCATTTAATGTGCTCTGGTCATGTGTCTGAATTCTGTAATTCTAGCTTGCCACTAAAAACAATTCAATTTCTTTGTGTTGATTCCTCCATATTTAAATAATAAATAAATACATAAATTCATGAATGTAAAACTCGGTACACTATAAAAGTATTAGGTAATATTTAAAAAAATGTATTTACACATATGAATGGTTATTTAATGTCAAAATGTATTGGATTTTTTTCTTTTAGAAAAGTCACTTTTTTTCATGTTTAGTTTATAAAACAAAATAGTCCAACACACATTAGCCATACACCTAAAGATGTAATGAAAAGTCGCAAAATTTCCATTGATTAAAAAAAAAAAAAGACTGATTTTGTATGGACAACATAATTACTGTTATTATCATTAACATTTTCAGGGTTTGGTTTGGATCTTTTTTGTTTTTTAGTGGCACACTCAGCTCTTCATTGCATTATTCACTATGTGTGTTCTAAACATCTTCTTTCTGTTTGTATTGTCACCAGGCTAGGCAGAGATGGAGGCAAAGTTGAGAGTAATGATTGATGACAGAATTGAAAAGTTGATCCTCGCATCAGGAATCCCACAGACTGTGGATGAGCTGAAAAGTACTGTGAAAACAAACTTTGAAATTTCAGAGGATTTCTCCTTTCAGTACCTGGATGTAGAATTTGAAGAGTTCTTTACTTTGCACACCGCTGACCAGATCAAACACAAAGACACTATAAAGGTGATCTACTCTGGTCCAATTATTCTTAATCTGGAACAAATTCCAGCTTCTGACACATCTTTTGGACAACAGTCAGACTTGGACAGTCTTGTGCCAGTTTCTTGTGCTGAGTCCTCTGTATCAAATACAGAGTCATCATTCAATTCATCAGATTCCTTTGCATCCAGTGAAGCCTCTGCAGGAACTTCATCCTCACAGGATACTATTATCCTCCCAAAACAGCGACACAAAACTGAACGATGTCAGCCATGGCCCAAGCATTTTCCCATCCCACAGTTTTCCTACGAGACTGAAATCTTCCTTGAAAGAGCTGCAGAAAAGCACAAAAGGGATGGAACACACTTGACTGCCTCAAAGGTCAAGACCGACATACTGGATAAACTGGCTGCAAGTGTATATACTGTATGTATACAGCTTATCCAACAATTGCACAAATTTGTGATGTGGCTGAGGCACTTGTCAGCAAATATCCCTGTCTCAAGGAACCTGGCTCCTTTTCAGGCCACTACGGCTGGCAACAAAGCCTGAAATACAAGATGGCGAATTATCGCACCAAACTCAGAGGCTTCGGTATTCCGGAGGTGACGTGCAATGCCTTGAAACGGAAGAACCCAGAGGACCAGAAATCTGCCAAAAATGTAAAAAGGCCTCGAAGGGCCGAAGTAAACTACCTCCCACCTTACCCAGCTGGAGAGGATGAGGACAGTCAAGAGCAGAAAAGGATTGAATTACTTACTGAAGTCAGGAAACGAGACAACAACAAACTAATCAAAGAGAAGATGGCCGAAACCTTTGCACACCGCAGAAGTGAAGTTGTGAACCAAAACCTGAACACTGAGGACATCAAAGCCAGGTGGCCAGCTCTATTTGAGGAATCTAATGTGAGTTACAAGATCATGATGGTCAGAAACATTCTTTTGCAGTTTTGAGGTGTTAACTATTTGACACAAGATTTGCAAAGTTAGTATCATCCCATTAATCACGTTCTCAGGTATTTTCCAGATGACATGTTTTGCCATTTTTATAATTGTCTTTTAGATCCAGGATGAGTTTCAACGAATCACCACGGTACACCTGGAATCGAAGTTCATGTCGAAGCTAGACGAATACACTACAAGGCTTCTGAAACTGTTCCACACAAAGGGCGGGGCCATGGGATTAAAGTTGAGGACTGTCCTACAGAAGGTATCCGTAGTTTTGCCAAATTATTGTTTTTTTATTTTATTTATCATTAAATCTGCAGGACAAAATAAACTACAAAAACATGAGAAGAGCGCTATACAAATGATTGCAGTTAATTTAATGATAGGAGTTAATTTAAAACAGGAAGTGTTTCATAAAACTGGTTTATCAAACAGCACAAATGATCCTTGACACCGTTTTATCTTAAAGTTGCACAAGTCTAAACTTCCTAGCATAAAAACCTAACCAGGACCTTGAGTAATACATTTCTGTTGTTTCAGGCTCCGAGCCGTCCCAATATAACCATTACCAGAGACATTATCATCCGATGTCTGTCGATCTACCTTGGAGAATCTTCTGACCACCTTTTAAAAGAGTACGATGTAAGTTGAAAGCCCCATCTCTCTCTTGCTTACTTCACCCTCTTTTCAAAACTGACCAATCTCCGTTATCCCCCTAGCACTTTGACGGAGGTACCTTGACTTCTCTCCAGCTCCCGGTGTTTTTAGAAAGTATGAGGGGGAGAGAGCAGGTGTGGAGCGCTTTGAATGGAAGTGAATGCTACATCCTCTGGTAATCTATCAAATTTATTAAATACACCATCAAATGACTCGTGTGGACAAGTGGTAGGTTGTGAAGTCATAATGCTAAGAAAAGATTTATTAATATTACAAGACAGTTGTTTATAAGATGAATGGACTGCCGGGAAGCACTGGCCGGGGTGATTTACGCCGCAGAAGAAAGTAGTGCTGAGCATTTTCTGGTTAAAAACAACTGTCTTGTAATATTAAATTATCCTTTCTTAGCGCGGTGACTTTGCAACCTACCAGTTGTCCACACACGTATTTTGGAGTCATATGATGTATTTGATTAGTATGATAGATTGCTAGAGGCTGTTCCATTCACTTCCATTCAAGCGCTCCGCACCCGCTTTCTGCCCCTCACGTACTCTCCAAATACCGGGCGCTGAGGAGAGAAGTCAATGTACCTCCTCACAATGCTAGGAGAACCATGAACTTTGCCTTTAAGGACCATGTTCTTTACCTGTATAGTCTAAAATACAAAATGTTCTTGTTATCTTAGGTTGCAGATGAAAGTGTAGAACAGGACCTTGCTGTACAACCAATGAAAATATACAGCATCCAGAAGTATCCATCAGAAGGTACAGAGGACGTCGGCATAGTGATTGATGGAGCTCCGGTCTTGACAGCTTTGGGTAATTTTCCTAGAGCCTGTGCCATGCTCATGGGTTTGGTTTATGCACTTAATCTTGCATATCCCAAAGAGCTCCGTTACACATTTGAAGCCTTTCAAAAACTTTTACTTGAACTTGACAGTTCCAAGCTGTCCCCAAAAGTGAACAGCCTCAAGACCAAGTTACTGTCTTAAGAAAGGGGCTCTGGATACACTGTAGTGCTGAGTAAATATGTGTGGCAGTTAAGTGTTGAAAAAGTTTTTATAGGATGCTCTTTTGAAGTTTGTGATTTCATACTGATTTTATAGTTGTATTTTGAAAACACCATTTTCTAATCACATAGCCACCAGTTTAGGATGTATAGATGGCACAGTCAACTGGATTTTTTGGTGTGTGTGTGTAACCTGTGTGTGTGCGAGAGACCAGTGTGTGTGTGTGTGTGTGTGTGTGCGAGAGAGACCTGTGTGTGTTTGTGTGCGAGAGACCTGTGTGTGTGTGTGTGCGAGAGACCAATGTGTGTGTGTGCATGACCAGTGTGTGAGTGTGCGAGAGACCAATGTGTGTGTGTGAGAGACCTGTGTGTGTGCATGACCCGTGTGTGTGTTTGTGTGTGTGTGTGTTTATAGGTGTGGGTTTGTGATGTGTGTAAGTGTATGTATGTATGTAGCAGGGGTGTGTGCGTTTGTGTGAGAGAGAGTGAGCCTTTCCCCTTCAAAATCCAAACCAAAACATTTTTTGAAACCACACATTTTTTTCCCTGATTGTTCTGGTTCTTGCACCTCTCAGTTCCAATTTGGAAAAAAAAGAAATCAATATTCTGTATGGTCTTTACCCAAGTTTTATTCCACTAATAGTTGTGAGGCGTTTGCCTGTAAAATTGGCCCGCCTCAATTTGTGAATGCCTTTGTTTTATCTGGTGTAGTTGATGATTCTTAGATTGTGGTTGTTTCAAGGGTGTTGAAAAATATGATACACCCCTTTAAGGGACTTGCGGTTGTCATTCTGTTGTGTACACAAGGGATACTATGTTTGCATGTATGTATATTGCATGAGGAATTAAAATTTGCACTTTGAGTGTCACCTTTTGTTTTGCAGTCAGGAAACCATTATGTTAAACTCTAGACTTTGAATCATACCTGTCCCTCAATGTTCACAAGTATTGGGCAGAGGTCAATGGTCATTCTGCACATTTTTCATTAGTTTCTTCTTCTTTCATTCTTCTTTTCTCTATTACAGCTTCCCTTGTAATTCTTTATATTTTGGCATTTACACAAATGTTTTCAAAAAATGTTGAAACTTTAAGTGTAAGCCAGGTTTACAAATAAATGTATACCTGATATACCTGATGAACTCAGTTTTTTTGAGTGCAGTAAAAAAAAGGGGCATTGAAAAAAGGGAGAGAAAGGACTACTTCCACCAGTGGAGCGAGATGACCATAGTTATCGGGAGAGGACGTATACCACTGACTTAACTCGGCACACCTCGAGAAGAGCGGCCAGGCAGACAGCAATGCAAGGTGAGCTGTCCACCATGTTAAAGTTAGTTTTAGGTTCTTTGCATTCTGTTAGTTTTGGATTTGTCCGTTTCTCTGTGTCTTTTCTAGGCTTCAGCCCAAAACGCCATTTGAGTGACCTGGCTACATGGACAACTTTGACCCTGATTGTAACACATTTCTGGGAGGAATAGAGGTGTCAATTTTGCATCATTTGTACATGGTGAGTCAAAGTTTCAGAATCTGTCATCCGTTGTAATTTCCAGGATGCAGGGCTGCTGACCTTTTGAACTTTTACCTTGATTTTTCACTGACTAAATGCCATTACAGTGATACCTGTAGACCCAATTGCTACAATGCTCAAAATATGCACACTTTATATTAGCACATTCTTACTATCCCTACTTCACAGGTATTTGGTGACAATGATGCTGAAACCATCCAAAAGGCCATCTCGAAGTCTGTTCCGGACATCTCAGCAGAGACGAAGATGTCACAACAAACAGGCCATTGAGGGGGCGGTGGTCCTTTTCGTCCATGATGTTGCATCAGCGTGCATATAACTGATTGGCCTCATGCATGCCCCTTGAAGTACACTTTCAAGGTTTTTAAGAAAACCTTTATTGAGCTGGATGCAAACAAAAATATGTCTACCAAAGTATACAGTTTGATTTACAGTTTAAATGCCTAATGTGTTCATGGAGGCCAGCTCTTTGTTCCAAAAATATTCAAGTTTGTGCAGAAAGTCCCAAAGTTTATGCACAAAAACCTTAAATGTGTTCACAAATGTTGCAATTTTTACAATGTGTTTTTAAATGAGTGTTTTAATAAATGTTTGTAGCTGGTATAACTTGTATGTTTGTATTGTGTCAAAGCAAATAGACATGAATGCATATTAAATAGATGTTACTTAAAAAAATTGTGGCAACAAAGTGACAATTAATAATATTACATAGATGTTACTTAAAAAAATTGTGGCAACAAAGTGACACTTAATAAAATTACATAGATTTTAAGTCATGTAGTACCATTAGAAGTTGATTAAACTCATTTTGTTTATTGAATCCAAATCATTCTTATCTAGAAATGTATGAAGATGGCCTTAATTTTACACATAAAATTTCTCAATATAAATCAATATCATCCAGATATTTAGTAAATAGAAATCGATTTAGTGTTGGTAATTATATAATATACCTTAATTCCTCCGGTCTAATTGGTAAATCTGAATTACTTTTTTGCACATATTTGGTAAATCTAAATAATTTTTTGTATACATTTGATAAATATAAATTACTTTTTTGCATATATTTGGTAAATCTAACTATTTTTTTTGCACACGTTTGATAAATATAAATTACTTTTTTGCACATATTTGGTAAATCTAAATAACTTTTTCTCCAAATACTTATATAATAGATTTTCCCTGTAAAATTGATTCGGCTTTACTACTCATTTGCCATATTATGAGTAAATCCAAAATATTTCAACCAATGATTTCATTATTTTGTATTTAAAACTTTTGTGTAATTTTGCTTAATTAAATCAATAATTTTTAATCAATGTTATAGTAATTAGAATCTACTTAATTATATCAAGTGTCACTTTGTTGCCACAATTTTTTTAAGTAGACAGGGGTCAAACTTTTCTCAGTGAATAGTCCTAGTGTATAACAAAGGATTATACACTATGTGGGGATGTAAAGGGTACCCCAATCTAACTTCTGGTCTGCACCTTCCACCACAACTGAAATAAACTGTACAAAAAGGGTCCACATGTCTCGAAAACAAAAGAACAGTTGAGCAGGATAACAAGCAGGGAGCAGAGACTGGACCATGTGGGTTCCCAAAACGAGGAACAAGGAGTCTGAGAACAAGCAGCGAGTCATGTGCAGGAGAACTAGAGACTGAAGAGCCTGTAGCTGGATTCTTTTAATGTAGGCCCTGTGGTGGTAATTGGATGACCTGGGGCCAAACCAACCGATCAGCAGGCCAAACCTTCCCAGGTGGAATCACTTGTAGGATCAGCAGAACAAACAGGGGAGGGGGAGAGAGAGAGAGCGAGAAAAAAAGAACAAGAAAAATACACTGCTCCTGTCTGGCATGTAACAAGTATGTTTTGTTTTTTCTGATGTGCCTGTTTTTTAAAAAGCAGATTTTTATGTTACCATGAAGCACTTATTGATTGTTCATATTGATTTAAAAACAAGGATTGTTATTAAGATTATTATTATTAAAATGACTTGGATGCCACAGACCAACATCAGTCTAATAAAGTTGTTACATGCACCAGAAATATTGCCGGTGCTTTGACCACTGCATTAACTGACGAGTGAATACTGGATGTAGTCTGACATCTAGACTGTAGATATCAAAAAGAATCAGCTGTTGTGTCAAAGAATCAAAAAAATCATCTGGATATTTAATTGAATTAGGAATTGTTATCTACTATAACTAGATCTAATGTTTTACTTTGGTGTCTCTTCTCCTGCCTAAACAATGGCAGGGATTTACATACTGTACTGTATATGTGAATGCATCTGTTATGGACATGATTTGATCCCTGAAAGTGAGGGATGGAAAGTTCCATTTGGAACCTCACTGAGGCTTGTGACCAAACAGACATGAAACAGAATGTTGTCTAGCAAATGTAAAGGGGCGGGGCTTTGGTATCTTTCTCTTTCTCATTAAGGAAAATTTCATCCATCAGTTATATATGAAATATTATAAAAATTATTATTATTATTTTCAGCATTCTAATTACCTTACAAAGATTGGGGAATAAAAAAAACAAAAACAAATATAAATATATATATATATATATATATATATTTCTCCTGGTAGTCAAGAGTAGCTTAGGGGTTGCTTTTTTGAGTTAGTTTGAAGTTAGTTTTGCTCTTACTGTGCCTACCTTGTCCATGTCTCCTCCAGGCTGGACTACTGCAACGCACTCCTCATTGGGATCCCATGCAAGAACATCAAGTACATCCAGAACTGTGCTGCCAGGATCCTGATGGGGGTGTGGAAGTACCACCACATCACACCCATCCTCAAATCCCTCCACTGGCTTCCTGTCCAGTATGGGTTGAATTCAAAGTTTCCCTTCTGACCCACCAGTGCCTCCATGGCACTGCCCCCGGTTACCTCAGACAACTCATTTCAATTCAGTTTTATTTATATAGCGTCAATAACAACACAAATCATCTCAAGACGCTTTACAAGACCTGGTCTGAAACCCCCAGAGCAAGCCTGAAGGCGACGGTGGCAAGGAAAAACTCCCTTTTAACAGGAAGAAACCTTGAGCAGAACCCTGCTCATATCGAGGCACCCATCTGCCTAAGGCCAGCCGGGTACAGACAGAAGAAAGAGAAACGAGAGAACAGCAAGATAAGCATACATCTGTCATAGATACACATATCTCACTAAAGCGTACTAGTGGAATGTTATGATACAAACTAATGATGTTACATGACAGTTTGAAAATGTAAGAGGAATCAACCCCCTTTCCTCCTCACACCATCTCCGCACTGGACAGGCCAACCTCCTCCAGCCTCTAAGGACAAGGCTGCGAACCATGGGCGACCACGCCTTCTGTTCAGCTGCACTCTTCCTGTGCATCTAAGGGCACCACAGACTGTGGACTCTTAGCCTTAAGCCTAGGAATTAGAATAAATGTATTAGAATAAGTATATATAGTTATTTTGGTAAAAGTAACTTAAAAGTAATGCAGTAGTAGTGTAATGACAATTCAGAGACAGTAATATTATAGTGTAACGAATTGCTTTGAAATGACAGTAACAAGTAATACAAAATGTATTACGTTTTTGAAGTAACCTGCCCAACAATGGACATAAGAGACTTCAGAAGTCAAAGTCTAAGTTACTCAAAGAAATGTGTTACAGCCATCCTGCAACACCTTCACTGGCTCCAATAAAGCAACATATCCACATCAAGATCCTCCTCATCATTTACAAAGCTTTAAATAATCGTGTAAAGTGTATTAGTTTTGTGCTGATCAATAAAATGTAGTATTATTGTTATTATTAAAAAAGGGAAAAATACAATATATACAAATGTGATTTTATACATCCGGACTCATGATAATTGTGAAACTATATTATTTCCTCTATATTCGTATCATCAAAATTGATGATTGTTGCACCCCAAATTGTCCCATTGTTCATGTCATGCATCATGTCATACATGCATCATTAAACTTACATTAAACTTGAATACTTGTATTTTGAGTTGTCAGAGTTTGTTTGTATAGGTCTCTGGACAGTCACAATCATCAGCTCAAAGGAAAACATTTGTTCATGGACTAGGCTTTCTGCATGAGTGAAATTTCATCTTGCCACAAAGTTTAGCATTAAGTTGACTGATGTAAGAAAAATGATAAGCTGCTGAAAACTGAGGAAGGACAAAAATACTTCTATGAAATGTCACACCGGAAGCAGATTAAAAGATAATGATGCTGTTATGAGAAATGCACCCACATTAACTCACACTTTCATAACACCAGGGTAGAAACATGGCTCGATTTGTTCATGGAGAAGAACCTGAGATCATGCTGGAATATAAAGAACCTGATGCTTCATCGAAGAGTTTAAGAAAAGAGGATGCTGCGGTGGCAGGTGAGACACAGCTCCTACAGCTCAACAGTTGGAGGTTCATATTTAACTCAACATCTGCAGTTAAACAGTTCATTATATCACTGATATCATGACTTTTCAAAGCAGATCACACTAAATGATTTTTCATCTGAGACTCTTCAGTAATAATTGACCCCTAAAGGTGAAAAAATAGGATTAGATGATTATTAATGTGTGTTTATTTAATATTTGTTGGTCAAAGCATGATCATATTCCAAACCAGTTAGTCCACATTGTATTTTCTCTGTGCTGATTTCTGCTCTCAGGAAGAAACCGGTTCAGACAGTTTTTTGTGATCCTTGGACTTCTGTGTATCCTTCAAGTTGCTCTCAACATTTCACTGCGTCTGGCTTTCTGTGAGTAATTTCACATTGTGTTGCCATCACCCTGTATCTGTATGTATGCCTGTATGTCTTTATTTCTGAACTGAATTCACAGTAAAAGCAGAAAGTGGATCTGACCAACTGTCTTTCCAGACCAAGACAATCACTTTGTCAACAATTTATTGTTTTAATGTTTGGACAAGTTTACACTGTGTGTAAAAAAACTGTGTTGTGGCGTACTTCAGTGCCACCATGAGTCCTTCAGCAGAGAATCGCCCGGAGAGTTATGAAGTTTTAGTTCTTTTTATTTCAAGCACAACACACTACACATTTACAGTTGTTTGCAGGCAGGATCTCCTTTCTCCTCTGGCGACTGTCGTGAGTGTGTCCGTCTGCTTCCTCAGGTCTAATACGCTACTGTGTTTAAAAGGAGAGAGTGATTAGTCTAACAGGATGCAGGTGTGCCAATCACGCTCACCTGGTGCTGCTCTACACACCTCTCTCCTGCAGCTGATGCACCACACCCCCTCCACAGGTGTCATTAAAATGATAAATATTACGATGATGTAACTAAGAACAAAAAGAATGGGCCTGAAGAGGCAGTGGTCTGGTATGGAGATGAAAGTAATTGTAAAGAGACTTCTATATCATTTATGGATTTGATTGATGGTGCTTCTGTTACTACACAATGAAACCTCTCATTTGATTTATAACTCTGGCTTGCTGTTGTTTTTTCTTGTTCTTGCACCAAACATAGTCACCCAAGACAACTCTGAGTTGGAAAAGAAGATGGTCCTGTTACAACTGCAGACCAGTTTGAACAACGTGACTAGAGAGAAAAATGAGCTACAGATGAAATTTGAAGACATGACCAAACAGAGAAATGACCTTCAGAGAATTCTTCAAGGTAATTATTAAGTCTGTGGAAAATGTGTTTAAAGGTTTAGCCATTATTGGGATGTTTCATTTTCTCTGGACAGACTTCTTGCAGTCTGTGATGACTAGGTTTACATTTTTCTTCCTACAGTTAAATTTAAACCTCAATAAACATGTATATCACACGCATTTCCGAATAAAGGCATTGTCTCAGTTCAAAGTGCCACAGGTGGTACAGTCTGTCGGCGGTAATGAAATGTCAGACACAAATACTGCACGTGTACATCCTCCATTTCTTTATTTAGTTGTGAGAAAACACAACCGCATAGAGAAATGCAGGTCCACACCAACAATGACGTTTAAATTTAGACCATGTGCTGTATGAAAGTACAACCAGAGTAAAAAAGTCTTTTGTCATTTATACTCCACTTCTCCATCTGTAGGACATCTGTAGAGACAATGAAACACATATTTTACACTATTTCCTCTGAAGTGACTTTTCTCATAGATTCAGTTTTCATCATTAATACCTGTAAGGTCTGATACTGACTGATAGAGTAACATAATGGAAACAGAAGAAAGAGTAAATAAAACATGTACATATGATATTTAATTAGACTTTATTTCTTAGTTGGACTATTTATTTTTTGCATTTTGGCATCTTACCACAATCATTTAAATGAGCAGACGGTCTGCACAACAAATAATTCAGTTTTAGATACTAGTGAAACTGGTGCAACTATTGCTTTATGTTATTTTTTTCAGTGGTTATGAATTTGAATTGACTTCTCCAAAGCAAAGGCTTTGACAGATCATAACTGGGTTTACCGCAGTTATCCACAATGCCAAAATTATAACCCTTCTGTATATTCATTCATTCATCTTTATTTTTTTAAAACAGACTGTCAGAAACAACAGTGGGTCTTCTTTGGTGGTACTTGTTATTACATTTCTGGAAGCAGGAAGGCCTGGGATGATGGTTATTATTCTTTTGCCTTAACAAGAACAAAACTTGGAGTTGTTCGGTGGAAGTATCTATTACATTTCTCGTGGCATGAAGTCCTGGCAAGAAAGCAGGGATGACTGTCAGGAGAGAGGAGCAGACCTGGTGATCATCAACAGCCAAGAAGAACAGGTGTGTGTTTTTAGAAAGCCACAGAAGATGAGAACAAATCAAAGTGTTCAGTATTCATTTCTGTTTTGATATTGTGATGATAGTTTGTTTCTCTCTGTCAAGGTATTTGCAACAAAATTCAGAAAGCCTGCATGGATTGGACTGACTGACAGAGAGAGAGAGGGGACATGGAAATGGGTGGATGGGACTCTGCTGACCACAAGGTTCATACATTACTTAACCTTCCTCCTGTCATGGTGTGCTGTGTCCAACCAGTTTACAGTATACACAGTGGAAAACTGACTGAAGGATACTTATTCAAAAAACACAAACCATATTGACAATAACAGTCACTGTGAACATTCAACTGTAAAACAGAGAAATAATGATGAGACGGGTAAACAGTAGTGTGTGTGTTCTCTGCTTCTGTCAGTCTGAAGATAAGAGTTACACCAAGCCATCTTCCTGTTGAGGCAGGCATGATGTTTGAGGGTCATTGCATAGTCCCATCTTTTACAATAGTTTTCTAGTCAAGTAACGGGGTTGGGGTCAGGGGAGCAGGGGTCGCCAACATGGACCATGTGAGTCGCCCGCAGGGGATTCAAATTAAAATTGTATTTAATTGTGTCGCTGTTCTTTTTATATCAACAACACTTAACATGGTATTATTTAATATAAAATTAAACCGCCATCTTTGTTTTTACTGACTTATGGAAGCGGCCGGGGCTATGTTGACGAGCTAGATGAGGGTCTAACAACAGAAACACGTACAAAACAATAACAATAAACAAAGTGCTGCAAATGTGCTCATTCATACAGAGCAGTCAAGAATGATTCAGGATTCATTAACAACAATATGATATAACAGCAATCACTAACTTGAGCAGACAGCCTTATTATTAAAGGTGAACTTTGCGACTATGTTATTCAAGAAGTTTGTATCAAAGGTAACCCTTTGAATTACTCTGTACCCTTGAAGTAGCTCTCAGTTTCAAAAAGGTTGGTGACCCCTGTTCTAGAGTCTACTGTGGCCCCTGAGTTTATTTTGATCTCGTCTTGACTGTTGACTTGTTGCTCCTTTTTCTCTGAGAAACAAATTAATATTTTGTGTTACAGTTACTGGGACCCTGGTGAGCCAAACAACAAAGGATGGGAAGATTGTGCAGAAATAAGGTTTAAAACTTTGAGTGGAAAGTGGAATGATGAGGCATGTAACACTGCAAGACACTGGATCTGTGAGAAAAAACTCTCCATGATTAATCGTTAAAACTCATCAGAGTATTCCAGCTTCTCATCACTTTCATCTGAAACAACCAAAATAATGCTAAGCAAACACATCTTTTTAACAGATGTGTATCTCTGTTATAAGTTGACCTATCATCCTGTGGCCTCTACATAAACTATAACCTTTGATAACAAGTCTATGAGCTGTCCTGCAGACCATGTTTGAAAGCTTAAAGATCTGAACTCATTATCTCTTCACTGTGTTACTGATGTGTGGCAAATTTTCCTTGTTTAATGTTGTGTTTTATGAAATATTTTCTAAGGCTCTGACTAAAAATGCATTTTGCTGAAATAAATGGTTAAAACATGATGTGACTGAGCTTTACAAAATATTACATTATTATTTAGAGCAGCTTTGTGGAACTGCATTGTGGACCACTTTGTCAGACTTGTAATTCCAGCACACAGAGGACGTACATAAATACCCCATGTCTTCATATTCCATTTGTCAGAGTCTAAAATATAAAATACAGTATATCACTAGCATGTAAACCTTAAAAGTTAGTTGCCAACTCAGCGTATTGCATTTGACCGGTTAACCGGTTCGACAGATTAAGAGTCTGTAATAAAAAGTCTGGAGAAAATCCTATTATATCGTCTCTTTAGTTAGTAAGTATAAATGAAGCACATCAGGCCAACAACGGCCCACCAGAGGGTCCAGTCACAGGATGAGTTTGCGAAGAGAAAAATTTCAATCACAGTAACTGTTGTTGCAAATATTGCACATGGGTAAGCTATTGCAATAATTTTACATTGCACTTTTGTCACGATAGCACTTTATTTGCCAAGATTTGCACGGTACATTTTGCACAGATATGTAAATGACTGTATTCAATGAATGATTAATGAGCTTTTAAGTAACGTGACCACGGATGATTGCGTGCCGTCGGGCAGGTGCGGGAGTGCGCACTCGGCTCCGCCTGCAAGAGAGGGAAGTTAAGCTCCGCTGCATATTATTGGAAAGACTAAACCGTTAGCGTGCAGGAGTTAGAGATGTTATGCTCGAAGCAGAAAGCTCAAAGCGAAAGTATCGCGACAAGATGTTTCGATGCCTCGCTTCATCAGTCGAAAAATCACGTGACTCCCCAAATGAACCTTAATTATGTCGCGCGTATCGGCTGTCATCGGCGACGTGTCACTCCAGTTTTGAATGGGGCCGGGGCGGGATTGTCAAACTCACGATGCTTATAAAAAGGCACAATCACTCAGATGTCTATGGGTTTTTGAGAGGAGGAGAGTTTTGCGTAGGCTACGTTACGTAGTTTCAGTGATTTAGAACAAGGGAGAGTGAAGTTTAAGGTAAGATTAGATCACATTGGCACACAGGCATTCACACTGCTTTACATGCCTACATACCGAGCAACTTTATTTAGTTAGTTTAGTTTGTGAAAGTGTGAGTGTAAAGTGAGTGTGTGATTGTGTTTGTTTGTTAGTCTGAGTGTTTGACAGTGAGGAAAGGAGAGACCGGGATAAAGGAAGCAAGGCCACCTAAAACAGCCGGAACACTTGGACATCATTACCCCAACAAAGGTTGAGTATCTGATCTGTGCTCAAGAGCTGGCCTTTAATAGCAACATCTCTTCAATGCTGAAGCACCTGCGCTCGAAACACCCCGAGCCCCCCCCCCCCCCCCCCAATCCAGCTGCTCCTGCTGCTCCTGGAGTAACTGGACATGGTAAGCCTATGGCAACTAGCATGTATTTAAAAGACAGACTAAGATGTATTAGAAGATTAAATGTAAAATATACAAAACAACAACATTTTAAAAAGTTGTGTGTGAATAAGTATATTTTCTGGTTTAAAGGGCGACAAGCCGAACTGGATGAGGCCTTGGTGGACCTGATTGTGCAGCACTGCCAGTCATTTTCTGTGGTTGAAGAAAAAGGCTTTAAAGCCTTTATTAACAAGCTTGACCCAACATATGTCCTGTCCACAACACAGGCATTGAGAGCCATGGTGGAGACAAAGTACAAAGAAGCCAAGGAGAAAACTAAAGCAGAACTGGAAAAGGCTGTGGCAGTCAGCTTGACAGCACACATGTGGACATCTATAAATATGGATGCCTTCCTTGGGGTTACCTGTCATTAAATGAGGACCAGCAACTGTCATCTGTTCTGTTAGGTGTCACTAAATTCCCCACACAGCTGAAAACCTCAAGAATGCTAAAGAACTATTTAATTAATGAATGGGGAATTAAAAACAAGATACACTGTCTGGTCACTGACAGCGCAGTAAATATGGTGGCTAGTGATGGGCTTCTTAAAATACACAACATTCCTTCTTCTTTCTTGAGAAGATGTATGAACGTTACCATGTATATGTCTGCAGTCCATGTTTTGTGTAATTTGTACTTTGTATCCAGTAGTATGTGCTATGTTTATTTATTGACCGTTTCTGAGTGCTGCCTGTAACTGCGGACTTCATAGGTAGATAGAGGGACCACCCCCTGCGCACCTGACCAGGTGCTTCTAATAAGACATGTCCCTATGTTGTCCATCTCAAGACTCTGATGAAGACGTGGTAGACATCGAAACGTTAGTCCTTGTTTTTTTATATTGGCACCGTAAATAAAGATACGTTTTCACATCTGAGCTGCTCCGGTGATACTCTTTCTAAGTTTCAAGTTCAGTCCTGTCCCGTGGATGCACCAGAGAGTGAATTAGCCTACAGGAGCGCGGAGGATACTCTGTTTTTTACGTGATACTACATGAGGACGTGAGGACTGGCCTCTACTTCCCCCGCTGCACACTGTTGAGACGAAAAGACGCATGATGGCATCCTTCGAAACGATAAACGCAAGTACAAATGTTCGATCAGAGACTCTATCCTTTACTGATGAACAAGGTGCCCATATAATTGTGCCGCACTCCTTATTTGAAGATTTAGTCCAACCACCAGAGTTGAACTTGCAGTCTCTTATTAGAGAGCTAGAAGACACTAAGAAAGCTGAATCCCGATATCTTTGGCACTCTATCACCCTTTCAGAATATTGGAAAGCGAAGCGCATTCCGCGCGGATTACGCATCAATAAAACCCCGTCCTTTGGATTAGATGATGCGACTTTTATGAAAAAATGGGAACAAGTGCTGAATAAATGCTCTCTGGATCTAATTCTTCTCATAATTGAAAAAACAAAATGTGAGAAAGAGAAATTAAGTGCAGAGATAGCTCTGAATTGAAAACTAAAATGGATGGGGAGAAATTGAAAGAAGTTACCAATAACATCTCCACAATCCTAACAACATACGTGAAAGAGATTCGATCCTATAAAATGAAAAAATACGAAAGAGACACCAAAGACTATGCTGATGGGACTGTGTTTGATTGGCAAGGGAGAAAAAGAAGAAGTTTTCCTCACCATCGCCCACCTCCACCTAGAAATAACACACAACCGACACTCTCAACTGCGAGTGAGAGGGATTCCTCCGAAGATGTGAGTGACATCGGAGACTTTACTAAGTCTAGGCCTTTTTTAGCCCGAGGCCACCCCCGTCAAAGAAGGTGTCGAGGCGAGGAACAAGGGGGAAGAGGAGGCCTGCCCCCGCAACCCACCCGATGGTCTCCACGCTACAACAAGAAGAAACCGTAATCAACATTTCTGATGTAACCCGGTTAAAAACTAGGTAATATTAATTCTTCCAAGCATATACATAGGGATTAAAAAAGGTTGAAATTCATTAAAATGTTGTAAAAGTGTTAAAAAAGTTTAAACGTATATATAATGTGTTTGTTGTTTTATTTGAAGTATGATGCAGCTATAAATGTAATATGTACCAGCGTTTATGGGGTTAATCGAGAGGGGCCGGAACGTAACCTCTGAGGTGGTTTGGGTACGAACTTTAAAAAAAGAGCGGGGGAGGGGAAGGTAGAAGACACGAGGAACATGTAGGAAAAATAGTATCGAAAAGAGACTGTTTACCGGACGTTTAGTGGCCGAGTTGTGGAGGCGTTCAACCCGGACTCTCCAGAGGACTCTGTGTGACTGTTCCGTGCGTGTGAGTGGATTACTCAAGCGTGAGGACGACGTTGAAGCTAGAAGCTAATACAGCAGCTAGTTTAGCTCCCAGTGACTGTGCTAGTTAGCAGCAAGCTACCGGTTCAGCAGTGACTGTGGGAAAGGAGCGTGGAGCTGCAGACGACGAGCGAGCACCGTGACATCGGCAGTGGCGGGTCTTCGTTTCCTCCTGGATCTTCTCCTCTACTCATCTCTTCTCCAGCAGCCAGCCCGTGTGTGTAAGGATACAACACCGGTCATTAAGGTACCTTTTTTTATTTTCTGTGGCCCAGTCGGGGTGAAGCAGCCATTGTGTTTAGGGCTCCCACGATCCCGAGCTACATCCAGGCCTGCACCGATATATTAAAGGGGTACCCCAGGTTTATTTGACATAAATTAATAAGTGCCGGCTTTAGTATTCAGGTGTGTGTGTGGGCCCACATATTGCATTTAAGTGCATTTAAGTGAATTTAAGTGAATTTGAGTGAATTGAAAGTGTTGCAGTAATCCTTTTGTTTTATTGATATTGGTGTTTGCTGCAGTTGGTTTCCTAAAACGAAACAAAGGAAATTTTATTTACTGTGTTTACCTGAAAAAGGAAAAAGGGTTATTTGAGTTATTATATTCCCTGCAAAAGAGGTTTAAGTCTTTTATTGTGATTCCTGTGGAAAAAAGGGGATAATTCAGAGTTTTGCCTTAAAAAGAGGGAATTTATGTGAAGGTTTAAACACAAAAAGAACATTCATATTTCTATTTTATTGTTTTCATTGCATTAATCTTTGCCTAAGTAAATAATTGAGCATTTATTTTTCTTAAAACATTGTGTGGTGTATTTCCTTTACTTACCTTTGAGACATAGAGACCTGAGGGTTTAAAATCTTTATTAAAAACAGAGTTAAAGGTGAGTCGACAAGTAAGTTAAAAACAGTTCATGTGTGTATGTTAACATAAAAGAGAGATTCAAAACTAACATTAAAACTGAGTAAATCAGGGTTAAAAAATAGTTGATAAAGAACCCAAAAGCCCTGCCCTCATCGCCATGACTACCGAGGGGAGCGCTACATAAATGGAGGCACTGCTGGGATTGTTTTGTATTTCTCAGTTAAAAAAGTAAAAAAAAAAAGGTTAAAGTGTTAAAGGCAAAGTAACTAATTAAAACGCTAACCTAACTTACAAACAGCATTAACATGGAAAGAACAGAACTAGTGTCAGAATTAAAACGCTGGTGCCGTGGTGAGGGTTTGGACGAGACACATGCGCTTATGACCATCGTCCCAGAAGAAGTAGAGATCAGTGAAGTTGAAGCAACACTGGAAACTATCAAGGCTTTTGGACGAGTGCGTGTCCGTGGGAGAAACTTCAGTGCAAGACTAAACCAACGGATGGTTTTGTGTGAGAGCAGAGAGACTGTGAATGAAGAGCGCGTTCCTCCTGAGGTTAAACCAGATGATAGTGGAGAGGCGTGGCCTGTTATCATCATAGGAAAGGCACAGGCAGCTGCTGAAGAGTTTAACAGTAAACTGAAAGGGTTGCTGCAGGCTGAAGGTAAAACAATGGAGGACCTCCAATCATTATTCCCCAGTACACCCCCGTCCACTAACTCCACTGAATCTATCCTTCGCGCTGTTGGAGATTTGTTGGACAAGACAACCAAACCAGCTGATGGAGGGAGTTATGGTCGACTACGCATGTTCTCTGGAGCCCTACCAACGCCGCCAGGTGAGGAACCATTTGACCATTGGCTAGAGCAGGCATGGCTCATGGTGGAGGAGACTGAATGCTCGGACAGAGAAAAAAGACGCAGACTTATTGGAAGTTTAAAGGGACATGCACTAGAAATTGTGAAAGCAGTGCGACACACACATTCTGACGCCAACCCAAAAGAGTATCTGGAAGCCCTTGAAAGTGCGTTTGGAAGTGCTGAGTCCGGTGATGATCTCTACTTTGCTTTCAGATTGATGCAACAGCAGAAAGGAGAGAAACTGTCGGATTTCCTTCGACGTCTAGAGAGGTCTCTAGCCAAGGTGATTCAACGACGTGGTCTTCCTGCGAGCTGCATGGATCTAGCCCGGCTGGAGCAGCTGCTAAGAGGGGCTGTCGCTTCAGACCTGATGTTGATCCAGCTGCGCTTGAGAGAGAGGAAGGCTGCACCGCCAAGCTTTCTACAGCTTTTGACTGAGATTCGTGCTGAAGAAGAGTATGAGACTTCTAGAAAAAAGCTCAGCGCCTCAGTACACCAAGTGCATGCTCATCAAGAAGTGGATACAAGGCAGGCAGAGATCCAGAGTTTAAAGGCGGAAGTAAAAGAACTGAAATCCATGATTGCCTCAGTGGTGACCCAATCCACTCCAATCAAAGAGGATTACAGGGAGACTACGCCCATCCATGCACCGCCTGGACCTGAGAACCGGCAGGACGTCGAGCTGGCTGCCTTGAAAAAACAACTGAAACGATTAAAGCAGAAAACCTGCAACAAAATGCCTGAACAAGACGCTGCAGTTTCGACCATGGAGGCTTCAACACAGTTCTCCAACTCACCTAAAGGAACACTGAAAAAGTCAGAGGAGAATTTCTGCTACAGGTGTGGTGAGAGCGGACATTTTGCCACCAAGTGTCATAACCCTGAAAATCAAAGCAAGGTTATCAGAAAGCTAATTCACGCTTTAAAGATGACAAAAGACAAACAGCAGTCTGGTGGCTCCACCACCAGTGAAGTAAACTGTGGGGTCAAGAAAAGTGCAGTTACCTCATCGGAGCCGGCTGGCATCCCTGAAGGCTTGATTGGTCCACCCAGCATCGTACCTGTGAAAGTAAATGGACACTGCTGTGACGCCTTGTTTGATAGTGGCTCACAGGTTACCATTATTTTCGAGTCTTGGTACCAAACTTACCTGTCTGATGTTCCCATACATCCTGTGTCTGGTTTAGCTCTGTGGGGACTAAGTGAATCCGAGGGCAGTTATCCCTACCGTGGGTACGTAGTGGTCGACGTTGAATATCCAGCAAAGGTTGCAGGTGCCGACCAGAAAGTGACCATCCTTGCTCTTATCTGCCCCCAGCCTAGGACTGCAGACCAGACTCCTGTCATTGTGGGGACCAATGCCAGTCACATTCGACGTCTTGTGCAGCAAAGTAAAGACAACGGCATAGACATCACACAGACACTGGGGATACAGTGTTACAGAGACACACATCCAACATCGACTAACACAACCACAGACCTGGAAGAGAAAGATGATATCGGCTGTGTGTTATGGCAAGGCCCTGGCCCACTGACTCTGCCCCCTGGTGGTGACTGCAGTGCAGTCTGTAAAGTCGAGTACAAACACCAAGTCGACAAACAGATCCTGATGGTGGACTCGTCTCCCCTAGCACCACTCCCCGCTGGTGTGCTACTTCAGCCAATGGTGGTGCCCAGCGAAGACGTGAACGTCGGCCATTTCAGAATCTTGGTCCAAAATGAGTCCATGACAGAGACAGTCATACCAGTGGGAACAGTTATCGGCCATATGTATCTGACAGATGCAGTTACTCACCTCGCTCCATCCAAGACAGCTGACACTGAGTTCGATCCGAACCTGATCAACTTTGGAGACTCACCTGTCTCGGAGGAGTGGAAACAGAGACTCCGTCAGAAGCTATCCACAAGGTCCCAGGTGTTCTCGCTTCACGAGTGGGATGTCGGATTGGCGAAGGGAGTAGAGCACACGATCCGGATGTCAGATGCACGGCCCTTCAGGGAGCGCTCTCGTCGCCTGGCCCCAGCTGACCTGGAAGACGTGAGGAAGCACCTTCAGGAACTGTTGCGTGCGGGGATCATCAAAGAGTCTCGTAGTCCCTATGCGTCCCCAATCGTGATTGTTCGCAAAAAGAACGGAGCCGTGAGAATGTGTATTGACTACCGATTGTTGAACAGCCGAACAATCCCTGATCAGTACACAACACCGTGTATCGATGATGTGTTGGATTCCATGACTGGAAGCAAGTGGTTCTCCGTTCTTGATCTGCGGAGCGGTTATTACCAAATTGCTATGGCTGAGGAAGATAAGGAAAAGACGGCATTCATCTGTCCACTGGGGTTCTTCCAGTTCGAGAGGATGCCGCAGGGGATAACTGGAGCCCCAGCCACCTTCCAGAGATTAATGGAGAAGGCTGTGGGCGACATGAACCTGCTGGAAGTCCTCGTCTACCTCGATGACCTGATTGTGTTTGGCCGAACTTTAGAAGAGCATGAAGAGAGACTGCTTAAAGTTCTTGATCGTCTGGCAGAGGTTGGATTAAAAATCTCGTTCGACAAATGTCAGTTCTGCCTCCCAAAGGTAAAGTACCTTGGACATATCGTGTCGGCAGATGGAGTATCACCTGACTCATCAAAAATAGAGGCAGTTACCACTTGGCCGCAGCCTACGCACCTGAAGGCTCTTCAATCCTTCTTAGGGTTTTGCGGATATTACCGCCGTTTCATCGCCAATTATGCAGCTATCGTCAGACCTTTGTCTGAGCTCACAAAAGGCTACGCTCCAACCCAGAGGGGCAAGAAACTGGAGAAAGACAACACAAAGACTTACCTCAAAGAGTCCGAGCCTTTTGGTGAGCGATGGGACCAGTCCTGCACTGAAGCTTTCCACAAGATCATCCACTGCCTTACCCATGCACCTGTGTTGGCCTTCGCGGATCCCAACAAGCCATACGTCCTGCATGTAGACGCCAGCTTGAAAGGGCTTGGCGCCGTCTTATATCAGGAGCACAGTGAGGGTCTGAGGCCAGTTGCCTTTGCCAGCAGGAAGCTGAAAACATCGGAGAGGAACTACCCCGTTCACCAGCTGGAGTTCCTGGCCCTCAAGTGGGCGGTTGTGGATAAATTCCATGATTATTTGTACGGAGTCAGATTCACCGTACGTACGGACAACAACCCGCTCACGTACGTGCTGTCGACCGCCAAGCTCAGCGCTGTGGGGCACAGATGGCTCTCGGCCTTATCCACCTACGATTTCGATGTCCAGTACCGACCAGGCAGACACAACATAGACGCAGACCTGCTCTCGAGGAACATGGCTGAGGAGAGTTCAGAGGAGTGGACAACCATACCGCAGTCTGGTGTGAGATCCATCTGCAAACGAATCTGCATCCCTGGTACTGCAGGCAGTCCACCGAGGTACGTAGATCAGTTGGGAGCCTCTCCTGAATGCGTGCCCGATGTCTTTGCATTTCCGACTCACCTGGAGTTGAAATCATTGGGACAGATGTCTAAGCAGGAGCTGATAGAAGCTCAAGAGGATGATACAGTTATCCGACTTGCCATCCAAGCTGTTAAAAATGGAAAATGGCCGGAAGAAGATGGATCCAGCCCAGAGAGTTTTCGTCTTAAAAAAGAGATGGGGAAGCTAATGATGAAGGATGGGCTACTCCATCGCTTAAGCAAGCGACCCTCCGGAGAAGAACAGACTCAACTTGTCCTACCAAGCGAGTTCAGAGAACTGGTGTTGAAAGCCACGCACGATGATCTAGGACACCTTGGTATTGAAAGAACTACAGACTTGTTGAGGAGCCGATTCTTTTGGCCAAAGCTTGCATGTGATGTTGAGCAGTACATAAAGAACTGTGGAGCGTGTGTCACGCGGAAGACCCCTTGTCATAGGGCAGCACCTTTGCATCACATTTCGAGCAGTGGACCTATGGACCTCGTGTGCATTGATTTTCTTTCAATGGAACCAGATTCTGCAGGTATCGGAAATGTTTTAGTGGTCACGGATCATTTCACCCGTTACGCTCAGGCGTTCCCTTCCCGAAATCAGAAGGCACAAACTGTGGCGAAGATCCTGGTGGACAAGTACTTCCTGCATTATGGTCTGCCAGCAAGAATCCACTCAGATCAAGGGAGAGACTTTGAAAGCCAGTTGATCAAAGAGCTTTTGCAGATGATGGGGATCCGGAAATCACGGACTACTCCTTACCACCCGCAAGGAGATCCGCAGCCCGAGAGATTCAACAGAACTCTTCTGTCCATGCTGGGAACCTTGGGGTGTGAGAAGAAAAAACAGTGGAGCAAACATGTAGGCTACCTGGTTCACGCCTACAACAGTACCAAATGTGACGCTACGGGGTACTCACCCTATTTCTTGATGTTTGGCCGAGAAGCAAGACTTCCCATTGATTTGTGCTTTGGAACTTCTCCTGATGGCGAAGCTGATGTTGGTCATTCTCGCTACGTAGCCAAGCTGAAAGATGACTTGCACAGGGCCTACAAGCTTGCTTCCGACACGGCCTACAAGACACATCAGAGGAACAAAAGATCCTATGACAAAAGAGTTGGATTTCAAACCCTGGATATCGGTGACAGAGTGTTACTGAGGAACTTGGGACTGAAAGGAAAACATAAACTGGAGAGTCGTTGGAGTTCGATCCCTTACGTGGTTCTAGGAAAGATGCCCAACCTTCCAGTGTACAAAGTGAAACCGGAAGATGGAGGAGGAGGAGTCAAAACTCTCCATCGTGATCATCTCCTTCCAATTGGACAGTTCGTAAGAATGCCGACAGTGGATGTTGAGAACAAGTCACCAGCCAAAACAAAAGCAAGAACAAGAGCTGAAACAAAAAAGAAATCAAAGAAAGTCTTACCTGAAGTACAGGAAGTTCTTCAAGAGATGCAAGAGAGCATGGATTCCTCTTCAGATGTGGAGTATTATGGACCTGAAAAACCCTACAGTACTTACCTGAAAGAAATCCTGGAAAAAGAAAGAGAAACTGCTGGACAGTCAAATCTCATCCAAGATGATACTGATTCTTCTCAACAGTCAGATGGAAATCCTGCTGAGGACAGCTTGTCAGAGGAAGAAAGTGTGGAGGAGGAAAATGTCAGTGTGAGAGAAGAGGAGGGAGATCAAGATTCTGAAGAAGAAAGTGATCCAGAGTCTGATAACCCTTGCCACGATAAGCACCCAGAGACAGTCACTAAGACAAAAGTGAGTAGCCAACCTGAGAATCGTCCAAAAAGAAAAGTGAAACCAGTCATCAGGTTAACTTATGATGAGCCTGGTAGAGCTAAAGATCAGCCTCTCACTATTGTACATAGAGGAGTTGTCATTAAGATTGGCAAGAGTTAATTCAACCTAAGTCATGCACCCTTTCTACTAGTTAACTGTTAACATGAATAAATAAAAAAAAAAAAGTTCATTATGGTTTGATGAGGACATCAAAGACATTCAGAAGGGGGAGGGTGTAACCCGGTTAAAAACTAGGTAATATTAATTCTTCCAAGCATATACATAGGGATTAAAAAAGGTTGAAATTCATTAAAATGTTGTAAAAGTGTTAAAAAAGTTTAAACGTATATATAATGTGTTTGTTGTTTTATTTGAAGTATGATGCAGCTATAAATGTAATATGTACCAGCGTTTATGGGGTTAATCGAGAGGGGCCGGAACGTAACCTCTGAGGTGGTTTGGGTACGAACTTTAAAAAAAGAGCGGGGGAGGGGAAGGTAGAAGACACGAGGAACATGTAGGAAAAATAGTATCGAAAAGAGACTGTTTACCGGACGTTTAGTGGCCGAGTTGTGGAGGCGTTCAACCCGGACTCTCCAGAGGACTCTGTGTGACTGTTCCGTGCGTGTGAGTGGATTACTCAAGCGTGAGGACGACGTTGAAGCTAGAAGCTAATACAGCAGCTAGTTTAGCTCCCAGTGACTGTGCTAGTTAGCAGCAAGCTACCGGTTCAGCAGTGACTGTGGGAAAGGAGCGTGGAGCTGCAGACGACGAGCGAGCACCGTGACATCGGCAGTGGCGGGTCTTCGTTTCCTCCTGGATCTTCTCCTCTACTCATCTCTTCTCCAGCAGCCAGCCCGTGTGTGTAAGGATACAACACCGGTCATTAAGGTACCTTTTTTTATTTTCTGTGGCCCAGTCGGGGTGAAGCAGCCATTGTGTTTAGGGCTCCCACGATCCCGAGCTACATCCAGGCCTGCACCGATATATTAAAGGGGTACCCCAGGTTTATTTGACATAAATTAATAAGTGCCGGCTTTAGTATTCAGGTGTGTGTGTGGGCCCACATATTGCATTTAAGTGCATTTAAGTGAATTTAAGTGAATTTGAGTGAATTGAAAGTGTTGCAGTAATCCTTTTGTTTTATTGATATTGGTGTTTGCTGCAGTTGGTTTCCTAAAACGAAACAAAGGAAATTTTATTTACTGTGTTTACCTGAAAAAGGAAAAAGGGTTATTTGAGTTATTATATTCCCTGCAAAAGAGGTTTAAGTCTTTTATTGTGATTCCTGTGGAAAAAAGGGGATAATTCAGAGTTTTGCCTTAAAAAGAGGGAATTTATGTGAAGGTTTAAACACAAAAAGAACATTCATATTTCTATTTTATTGTTTTCATTGCATTAATCTTTGCCTAAGTAAATAATTGAGCATTTATTTTTCTTAAAACATTGTGTGGTGTATTTCCTTTACTTACCTTTGAGACATAGAGACCTGAGGGTTTAAAATCTTTATTAAAAACAGAGTTAAAGGTGAGTCGACAAGTAAGTTAAAAACAGTTCATGTGTGTATGTTAACATAAAAGAGAGATTCAAAACTAACATTAAAACTGAGTAAATCAGGGTTAAAAAATAGTTGATAAAGAACCCAAAAGCCCTGCCCTCATCGCCATGACTACCGAGGGGAGCGCTACACTGACCTCGAACTCTCTGACGACGAAAGATCAGTGCTGAAAAAAGGACTGTCCTTTGTCCCTTCTAATCATCACGATCCCTTTTCCCTCAAAGTGGATTGTTTCAAGTTCTTCAGAACGCTCCATCTTAAACACTTCTTCTCCAGGCCTAATGTTCTATCGAACAGTGACACTGTCACAAGAAACTATGATGCAACCAATGCTACTGCTCCCAGAGAGGTGACTCCATTTAAGAAGAAGTCAAGATTTCTACCCTCGTCCAATTTGAATCCCACAATTGTGACTTTTAGCCAGCTAGTAGAGCAAGACCTGGCAAAGTTGAGCTGGTCAACTGCTCCAAGAACCAAAAATATGAATAAGTTTGAAATAAACGCTCTTCAGAATTTGGAATCAAGACAAGATATTATTATTCGCCCCGCCGATAAGGGGGGCGCGGTTGTTGTAATGAGTCTGGAGAAATATGAACATAGCATTTTAAATTTATTGGAAGATACTAAACAATATAAACCACTGTCTTCTAATCCGATGTGTGACATTAAAAATAAGATTGATGAATTTATTGACATAGCTTTTAAAAAGGAGTGGATAACAGATAAAGAAAAGGCTTTTCTAGTGAAAGACCATCCAATTTGTCCAGTTTTTTACGGTCTGCCTAAAATCCATAAACGCCTAACTGATCCACCTCTTCGTCCTATCGTGTCTAGTATAGATAGTCTCACTGAACCTCTTTCTCAGTTTGTTGATTTCTTTTTAAGAAAATATGTACATAGCCTGCCATCTTATCTTGGTGACACCACTGATATTCTCAATGTCACCAATAACTGGAAATGTGACCAGGACGATCTCTTAGTCTCGCTTGATGTACAAAGTCTTTACACCTGTATTCCTCATCATATTGGTTTAGAGCAGGGATGTCAAACTGATCCGTGAAAGGGCCGCTGTGGCTGCAGGTTTTCATTCCAACCATGCGGCACCCATGCAGTGGGTGTGGCTGGCAAGTTTTTGTACCAATCAAGCAAGAGGACGCCTGAAATGACTACACGAGGGCAGTTCAGTTGATTGATTGAGCCAAGTCAGGTGTGCTACTGCATGGTTGGAATGAAAACCTGCAGCCACAGCGGCCCTTTCATGGATCAGTTTGACACCCCTGGTTTAGAGGCTATGACCCATTACCTTAAACAACGCTCTGCAGACATCTTGCCTCCCTCGGATTTTTTGATTAATTTAATTGAAATTATACTTTCTAACAACTTTTTTAAATACTCAGGGAAGTTCTTTCTGCAGTTACAAGGAACGGCGATGGGCAGCACATTTGCGCCATCATATGCCTGCCTAGTCATGGGCCTGTGGGAGGATAAGTTTATACACAATGTCCTGAACCCTTTCCATTCTAAAATTGCGCTGTGGCGCAGATATATAGACGATGTTCTTTTGATATGGAAAGGCACAATTAATGAACTGAATAACTTCTTAGTCTATGTCAATTCGAGTACAGATTATCTCTCTTTTACTATGAAGCACAGTTCTAGTTCGATTGACTTTTTAGACCTGACAATTACAAAAGATATGACCAATACATTGCAAACGACTATTTATCGCAAACCACTGAGCAGAAATACTCTGCTTCAGGCAGACAGTAATCACCCTACACACTTGATTCAGAATATCCCAACGGGCCAATTTCTTAGGGTGAGAAGAAATTGTAGCTCCACCCAAGACTTTATGTCCAAAGCGTCCGAATTGGGGCAACGCTTTTTACAGCGGGGATATACACAAGAAATTATTGATAAAGCGTATGAAAAGGCATTAAATGTTGATCGCTCCTCCCTTCTAAGTAAAACTACGAAACGCAAAGCCTCTTTCAGAGTTTGTTTCTCTACACGCTATTCGCCAGCAGCGGGTGCTATTAAGCATACTATTAAAAAACATTGGCACATTCTCCAAAGTGACCCGACTCTAAAAGCGACTGTGCGGAACCACCTAGATTCGCTTTTAGGCGCGCTCGCAATATCAGAGACTATTTAGTTCACTCTGATATGAAAACCTTGCCCCCCACCACCTGGCTTTCTAATCCACCGCTTATCTTCTATAAATGTGGCAATTGCGGCCAATGTTCTAACTCTACCAACTCTAAAGACTTTTCTCACCCCCGAACGGGTAAAACCTATTCAATTAATTATTTTATTAATTGTAATAGTACACACGTCATTTACTTATTGAAATGTCCCTGTGGGTTAGTCTACATCGGGCAGACAAAACGTCAATTAAAAACTCGAATATCAGAACACAAAACAGCCACACGTACAAAAAACACCACTTATGCTATGGCAAGACATTACTTAGAAGCCAACCATGGTTCACCAGCCTCCTTGAAATTTTGGGGGATTGAAAAAATCACTATACCCCGAGGGGGCGATATAATAAACAAACTTCTAAGTAGAGAGGCGTTTTGGATATTTACCCTTGACACACTTGAACCTCATGGCCTCAACGAGGAATTAAATCTGTAATGTTTTCTATAGGCTTTTGATATTTATTCCTAAATAAGCAATTTACTTTGTTTTCTTGAATATGACACACTGACCATTCTTGAGAAGATGTATGAACGTTACCATGTATATGTCTGCAGTCCATGTTTTGTGTAATTTGTACTTTGTATCCAGTAGTATGTGCTATGTTTATTTATTGACCGTTTCTGAGTGCTGCCTGTAACTGCGGACTTCATAGGTAGATAGAGGGACCACCCCCTGCGCACCTGACCAGGTGCTTCTAATAAGACATGTCCCTATGTTGTCCATCTTAAGACTCTGATGAAGACGTGGTAGACGTCGAAACGTTAGTCCTTGTTTTTTTATATTGGCACCGTAAATAAAGATACGTTTTCACATCTGAGCTGCTCCGGTGATACTCTTTCTAAGTTTCAAGTTCAGTCCTGCCCCGTGGATGCACCAGAGAGTGAATTAGCCTACAGGAGCGCGGAGGATACTCTGTTTTTTACGTGACACAACATTCCTTGTTTTGCAAATAAAATCTTATTATTAACAAAATGCAGTGTTGAAAAAATTCAGGTCCTGGCAATGGCAACTATTCTTGACTCACGTTTGAAAACGATATCATATGGCAACCAGACCAGCGCACAGGAGGCAGTTGCCAAAGTAGCTGCAGAATGTGCAGAACTGAGGAGATCCATGCATTTCTCACCCTTTCTCACCCTCATCACAGGTAATAGCTTTCTCTTTATTTTATCATTTCTTGTATACATGCTCTAACAACTGTATGTATTTCCATGTGTTCTACAGAATAAGTCCCTGGTCCCTCAACGCAAGAGGCTCATTGTGACAACCTGTGGGAACTGCTGGACTGCCGAGTTGGTTGGTTGTATTAGTCTGTATAAAAACCTTCTTTGAGACAAAAACACATACAATGGATCTCGCCTTCTTCTGTTCTGATTTCTTGCAGGTGCAACTCAGAGTCCAGAATGCCTCGGCAGAGGCAACAGTTGAGGTTTTATCTGAGCCCTACCTCTCCAGAGGAGAAGACCCCTTGAAATACTGGCAGCAAAGACAGGCAGTTTATCCCAATATATGAAATCAAACATTTCATGATGCAAATACTGTAGATCCTTTGTTGTTAAACAAACACAACAGTGTTTCACAATCCTTTGCCGTTTCTTGCGGATGCTGTGTTTAATTTTGTCCAGCAGATGTCACCACATTTAATTGTATCAAATGCTTCGAAACACTGAACCATTTCAACACAACTGCTTCAAATTAGTGATGGCCCTGTGACACCCGAGGCTCCGACACATGCGTGGTAGCTCATGAAGCAATTGTATCGAAGCACTGTGCTGAGGCGTGGTTCGCTCACGTGAGTAATGACGTTTGAAGCAGTTCAAGTTCTTCGAATGCATCAGTGGCAAACAAATCACCCAAATCATCATCAATCAGTGTGTGTGTAACTTTGCAAATGTGTAAAAAAAAAAATCTGTGTCTATAACTAGATTTGCAAATTTGTATAAAAAAAAAATAATCTGCAAATGCATATATCAATCTGTATGCGTAGATAAATCTGTAAATGTGTGATATGTAAATATCTTTTGTTACACTTCTGCCGCGGCAGATCCACAAATGCAAATGCAAAGGCTGGCTGGTACCACAGACTGTATGGCTGAGACGAACCCTGGTCCCAAACCTGATGCAATGGAGGCTGGATGGTGTGCTGTAACTACATAACAGGGCAAATCGCTGCGTGCATTTGCGGATCTTCCGCTGCAGAAGTGTAGAACACACGTGTAAGAACACATCCAATGGAGAGGCCAGATATTTACAGATCACACATTTACAGATTTATCTACGCATACAGATCGATGTACGCATTTGCGGATTTTTTTTTTTTTACACATTTGCAAATCCAGTTACACACAAACAGATGTTTTTACACATTTGCAAATCTAGTTACACACACAGAGATTGAAATACACATTTTCAGATAGTTTTGCTACAATAATGGCCCCATACACTCCAGGGGTTCAGTTTGTCATGTGTGTGTTCAGGGATATCTCGGATATCCTGTCCCTATTTAGTGGTGCTGCTCATTGGAATGTTTCTTTGCAGAGTAGGTTGGTTTGTTGCTGTAGTTGGAGTTAGTTGCGTATTTTGTGGAGATAGATCGTAAGATTCAGAGAGAAATAGATACATTAGTTAGATAACACTAGATTGATAGATGTAGTTATTAGATATACTGTATACGGAGACTACTAGATAGATAGATAGATAGATACTTTATTAATCCCGGGGGAAATTCAAGCATCCAGTAGCAGTGACTTACATTGAAACATACAATACAAAAACTATATAAAAATAGAAAAAGTGACTAGAAATAAAGTGTTTTGTACAGCTATAATAAAATGTTTTGTACAGTTATGTTAAAAATATACAGTGACCTGTTAAAAATTATAAAGTTAAAGATATAAAGTGACCTGTTGAAACTTATAAAGTTAAAAATATAAAGTGACCCGTTAGGAATTATAAAGTGACCAGTCTATTGTGTCTCCTGCCATCACTGAGAGCTGTTGTACAGTCTGATGGCCAGGGGGACGAAAGAGTTTTTAAGTCTGTTTGTGGAGCAGGACTGAGACAGCAGCCTGCCACTGAACACACTCCTCTGCCTGATGAATGTGTTGTGCAGAGGGTGGTGGGCGTTGTCCAGTATGGACAGCAGTTTGTCCAGGGTCCTTCTCTCTGCCACTGTCACCAGAGAGTCCAGCTCTGTGCCCACCACTGAGCCAGCCCTCCTCACCAGTCTGTCCAGTCGAGCGACGTCCCTCTTCTTGCTGCTTCCTCCCCAGCAAACCACAGCATAGAAGAGGACGCTGGCCACCACAGACGGGTAAAACATCTGCAGCAGTTTTTTGCAGATGTTGAAGGACCCCAGCCTTCTCAGGAAGTACAGACGACTCTGTCCTTTCCTGTGGAGTGCGTCCATGCAAGAAGTCCAGTCCAGCCTGTCGTCCAGCTGCAGCCCCAGATACCTGTAAGTCCGAATGACCTCCACATCCTACTAGTAGGACTGTGACTATAACTTATTCCATTGCAATTGAGAGATTTTTTGTGTTACTGTTTTGCTTTATTATTTTGCTCATTGTTTCCCTTGATGTATTTCAAGTGTTTTCTGTTACAAGATTATTTAATACAATACCGGTAACATCAGTACTGTGTCTTTGTGCAGAACCAAACTAAAGTGCGACCATTCATACACTTGTGCATTTTAATGTCAAAATGTTATGGAGCTCATGAGTAAGGAAAACACGATTAACTTTTAAATGTAGGCATTAACTAAGGAGTCAGTCAAAGCCCCAAATGAAGAAATTGTTGAGAGTGAGAAAGAATGACTGCAAACTGAGGAAGGACAAAAATATATTTCTGTTAAAGATCACACCCACAGAAGACGTGACTAATAAAATGTTGTTGTAAAAACTAGACCACTACAAGCCTGCAACACAAACCGAAAACATGGCTCGATTTGTTCATGGAGACGAACCTGAGATCACGCTGAAATATGAAGAACCTGATGCTTCATCAAAGAGTTTTAAAAAAACAAGCAGTGTGTCTCCTCTGCCACTGCAGGTGAGACACACTGCAGCTCAGCAGTTGGAGGTTCACAATTAACAATAAAAGAAACAACGACAACATCTGCAGTTAAACAGTTCATTATATCACTGATATCATGACTTTTCAAAGCAGGTCACACTAAATGATTTTTCATCTGAGACTTCAGTAATAATTGACCCCAAAAGTGCGAGGTGAAAAAAGAGGATTAGATTACAGATGATACAGATTATTAACCCATCATTTTTCTTTAAAGGAAAATTATGCTGGATATAAAACAGGTGGACACATAGAACATATTTCCAATGTTATTTGAATGACAATTTGGTAACAATTTATTTTCTCAGTGAAACAAAGTCACACATCGCATTTGTCACAGAGGTCGGTGATTGCATTGACTTTGCAGAATTTGTCACATTTCATGCAGCCAGTGTGCAACTTTGTCAGTGTGAACATCAGCTGCATCTCCAACATGAACTCTCAGGATTGCAGTGAGAGCTTGTTAGTAGGTCAGATAGTCATTTTATTTGGCTCTCCTGACAACATTTGTATATTACAAATGACCGTTCAGGCAGTCACTTAAAACACATTATAATATTTAAACACAAAGATACAAAACTATTATTGCTTCTTTGTAGGACCACACACACACTTAATATCTGTAATACCCTCATGGAGAAAATGTGAGACATGAACACATTCAATGGATCTTTACCGGTAGCATTTTAAACAAATCTTGACTGGCAGAATGAACGTGTTTAGAGACAGTTTATATGCTGGTTTAGCAATGTGACTTGATAACAAAGTAAACAGTCCAGGACCCCATGAATGGAAATAAGACACAGACCTTGGAGAGGTCTAGGTAGCAAGAGATTTTTCATGACCATCAGTTAAAAAAATTCAGTGAACAGCCATGAACAACCAGTTATTTTTTATGTTTTTACACAATCCTACTTTAATTATACATTAGATGTCATGAACACTTAAGATTGTTGGATAAATAATTTGGTTTAAATGGAAAAGGTTTAAACCCAGAGAATCATTGATGTTAAGAACCTTTCATACCTACTGTATGTCATAGATAGCTAGTCCATCATTAGAAAAAAACAGTTCAGTTATTAAGTTTTAAATGATTCAAATTGTGTTTTTAAAGGAACTATAATGTAATAGCAGACAAGTATTTATTTTGATGAAATAAAATAAATTTGCTAAGATTAAGAAGCAAAAGAAATAGAAGCTTGACAGTCTGATTTCAGCTGGACCGTGTCAAAGTAAGCTTTAATAATTTAAGCTTTAATAATTTAATAATTGAAGCACTAAGGAAGTACTTTAAGAACTCTTTTAGAACTTTTTTAGAACTACTACTATGCGAGGAATGATGATATGGTGGACCATGGTATATTTTCAGTACATCTATTTTGTTCTAGAAAATTTGTCAGTTCTTAAGCCCTTTTCTAACCTGCCCCCATAGTGGAGGGGATGCCTTTTTTCTCTTTTAGCTATGTGACATTATTCCCTTTCTGTTGTCAGAGGACAGCACAAGCTCACAGCATGAGATTACAAACAACATCTGGAGAAATGTTTCATGACCATCAGTTAAAAAAGGTCATGGTTGTTCAAATGAGTTCAGATTGTATGTTCTGTACACACAGAAAGCTTAAATAAATATTCCTCAGTAGTTCAGAATACAAGTTGTGACTTAAGAACTGTGTTGTTGTAGATGATAGTTATTCTTCTCATTAAACACTCTGACTTGTCTTTGTAGGTAACAGAAGTGGAATCAGTGATGGCTGAGTTCTTTAAAGTGTCCTGATAAGACATGTTGTTGAATCACTCCATATGCAGAACCAAACTAAAGTGCAATCGTTCATACACATGTGCATTTTAATGTCTAAATGTTATGGAGCTCATGGGTAAGGAAAACACGATTAACTTTTAAATGTAGGCACTAACTAGGGAGTCAGTCAAAGCCCCAAATGAAGAAGTTGCTGAGAAAGAATGACGAGCTGAAAATTGAGGAAGGACAAAAATATATTTCTGTTAAAGATTACACCCACAGAAGACGTGACTAATAAAACGTTGTTGTAAAAACTAGACCACTACAAGCCTGCAACACAAACAGGAAACATGCCTCGATTTGTTCATGGAGAAGAACCTGAGAACCTGATGCTTCATCAAAGAGTTTTAAAAAACAAGCAGTGTGTCTCATCTGCCACTGCAGGTAAGACACTGCTAATAAACTGTTTAACTGCATAATCTGCAGTTAAACAGTTTATTAGATCACTGATATCATGACTTTTCAAAGCAGGTCACATATTTCTGATGTTATTTTGGTAAAACACCATCTAGTGGCCAAGATCTGTAAAGTGACATAAATGTTACATTAGGCAAGGAAAGTTATTAGATTGTATATGTTATTTGAAAATGAATCCACTTGGCAGTTTGTTCTTTAGAAACACAGTTGTCTTTTTATTTGCATTTCCATGATTGCATTGACTTTGCAGAATTTGCATCAACCATGTTTGTCACATTTCACGCAGCCAGTGTGCAACTTTGTCAGTGTGAACATCAGCTGCATCTCCAACATGAACTCTTTTTTTTTTTTTGAACACTTTATTTGTAATTTTCCAATCACCATACAAAACAATTGTATTCTCTATTTTACAAATAGTCAAAGAAAAACAATCCCGACAATAAGCAGGTCGGAGACGAGAAACAGAGACAAATCAAACCCACGATCAACGTGACAAACTCAACATAGACAAACAAAAACTAAAAAAAAACAACAACAGCAGGTGCACCTAATACTACTTGTTACAGTATTGGTCAAGGGTAGGTGTAGTCATTCAGAGTCCAGTTCCAAACCAGGTAAATTGTTCACATAAGTTATTAAAGGGTCCCAGGTTTTGTGGAATCTGCTGATGGAACCGTTGAGGGTACATCTGATCTTTTCCATCCTAAGATTCTGCATAACGTCCCTAATCCAGTGGTGATGTGATGGAGGAGTTGCGGCTTTCCACTTAAATAAACATAAACTCTTTTGGGTGGTGGTGCTGGAGGAGATTAGGCGGTGGATGTTGGGCTACCTCTTTGTGAACACACCAGATTCAGGGTTGTGGAAACTTCTGCCTGGAAGCTTCTTTGTTTCAATGGCTTTTGGACACCAAGTAGTTTACAGTCAGAGCAGTAGATAAGCTATGCATTGACTAAGCCTAGCATGATGGTTTGCCAGAACAGCTAGAGGTACCACCTCCGGGGCCTCATGTGGTACTTGTACCTTGCAACGCATGCATCATGGAGGTCTACTTCTCTCATGAATGTGTTGTATTCCTTCACAATATGTGGCCTGTTTACCTCCACAAATCAGCTCAGTTGCACAGTATGATGAGATCAGGGTGACAGATTTGTTGTCAAACCACTTCAGTGGGTTCCTCTTTCTCCACCCTGGCACCAAAGGATCCTCTGCCTCTCGTCAAAACTTTTCTCATCTTCAAGCTCACAAACAGCCAAGCAGTAGTTCTAGGGGTAGTACATGAGCACTGCAACCACTGCACATTTTAATATACTCACAAAATTGATATATTACAAGTTGGTAAAATCATCTGCATTAGCGGAAAATCCGCCGAAAAGGGGACACACGTGATACAGCATCTGCTTTCCTGTCGTATTTGTCCCTCCGCTGTGTGTGTATTCACATGCTACGTAGCACACAAACATCCAGTCACTGTTGCAGTATGTAAATAAACCAAGACGTAGCCTGACAGTGTAGTGTCAGACCATAGGCGGTTGAATGCATGGGCTCCAGCGTGAATCTGCCTTCAGCCGTTGACTTCCAGGCTGCTCAGCCTCGGAGGCTGCACAAGCGCCAACCTCAGCAACAACCAGCGCAACCAATCAGAGCTCATGTGGCATCCATTCGAAGCGAGTGTGCGCGACTCGTTTGAACGAAGTGATAAGCGGAGTGAGCCATCCAGCGAACTGCTTTAAGTTAGATGCAAACTGCTTTTTGAAGTAAGTTAGATATTTAAGCTAATTGATTGCTTCGACTAATGCAATCAAGAGTTAGATTTTCGAAATTGCAAAGATAGTGCCTTGCAGGCTGATTATTAGGCTAATAATGATTTCATATTGCAATCATGATGATTTCATGATTGCAATATGAAATCAGGGCGGCACAGTGGCGTTAGCACTGATGCCGCACAGCAAGAAGGTCACTGGTTCGAATCCATGGGCCGGCAGGCCTTTCTGTGTGGAGTTTGCATGTTCTCTCTGTGTCTGCGTGGGTTCTCTCCGGAGTACGCTTCCTCCCACCATCCAAAGACATGCTCATTAGGTTAATTGGTTATTCTAAATTGCCCATAGGTGTGCATGTGTGTGTGAATGTTGGCCCTGCGATAGACTGGCGACCTGTCCCCCGTGACCCCAAACAGGACTAAACGTGTATAGAAAATGACTGACTGACTGACTGACTGAATATGAAATCATCTAAAAAGCTGAAAGTATGATCTAAAAAGCTGAAGCTGTTGTCCACTTATATTACTATTTTAAAATGATTGTTCAAGGCAGCAGAGAGTGTAATATTTCAGTCTTGTGGGCATGTTGTCCTATGTTGTTGAAGCATTATTCATTATGTATTGTCAGTTTCAAGTCTGACATCTATCTATGGAGAGGATGTGTGAATGTGGTTTGGGAGGAACAAAACTTCTGACACACGCTCTAAACTTTCATATCCTCAGAGACATCTGAACCAAACTGAACAATCTGAACCAAGGACAGAGCTGAAGATCATGGATGACCTTTATGCCAACATGGAACCATCGGTTTATCCCAACACACGGAAAATGCAGATAATATCTGAAAATATTTACAATAATGACGATGCGATTCAAACTCTGGAACCTAACAAGCATGAACCTGCTGTCTCAGGTAATGAACACAACACGAACAAGGTTTACACTATAATTACAGTATAATACACTATAATTACAGTATAATAATGTGTTGACTTCATATTTGAAGGAAAAACTACATTTTCTGAAAAAACTTGTCTAAAGCAAAATAAACTCAAGGAACAGTGGTGACACTGGTTTGCTGACATTGATGTTTAAAACGCAATGTCATCTTTGCATAATAATTGACTGAATAACAAACTGTTAACACTGAGATAATAACACCTGACCAAAAAATAACTAAATATTGTCATTGCATCCCATAAAACTTAAAGTTAAAAATTTACTTACACATTGTCATTTATTTTTGAGAGTGACGATAGGCCATATTACCACAACCAGTTTCAATTCTCAGAACAGGAAAACCACATTTGGGAACCGCATTTGGGAAAAATAACTAAATAATAAATCTGCACCGCTACATGGTTTTCTATTATCTGTTCTATCTGTGTTGGGAATTGGCAAACTGGCGCCCCCTGCAGCTGCAGGCATCCCTGCTTGCTGAGAAGGTGCCGTGCACAGAAGCTGTGTGCTAGAAAGGGAAAGGAGAGAGGGGTGGACAGTTCCAGGGGCGATTCTAGACCTAGAGCTTTGCTGGGGCACAGGCCCCCAACTCCCAATACATTAAAAAATAAAATAAATGTGTGTTTATCAGAAGGCTATGCTTAGTTTTACAGTAGGACAGCTTCACAAACAGTAGGCTACTTTTACAGGGCTTTCTCTACAGTATACATATAAATTATTATTAATTGTCTGCATGTGTGCATGCAGCCTACGCATGGTGTAAGTGTGTGTGTGAGGGAGAGAGCACAAGCTGGTAAACTAAACTTAAACTTAACCAAAAAATAAGCTACAATGACGCTAAGCATTGAAAAATCTGTTTGACAGAAAAAACAAGTTGTGAATTTGTTGTAACATTAAAACAGGGGACGACTTACTGTGCTCAAAGTGATGTTACGAGGGGAGCTCCAGCGGTTTCCACTGTGTACTGTACTGTATGTATGTGTGTGTGTACAGCGAAACACATTTTCATTGGTTGTTGCGTTCTTACCCAGCTACAGAGGTGCTATTTCCTGATTGGCTATTATGGCCCCTTTCTTTTTTTCCTTGTTTTTTTTTTTTTTTACTGGCTGGTAAGTGACAGGCTCGAGTCATGACTAAAGGAGGCACGGAGATGCGCTCATGAATGCCGTTTTCAGCTAGAGCAGCGCTAGCATCTTCATCAGTGATGCCAGATTCATAAACCTCTCCTCTTTCTCCTCTTTCCCTACAACTCTCTCTTCCTGTGGGAGATCCTTGCTTGCTATCACTTGATACTCCACCAACTCTTCTTTCAGCTTATCTGCCTGCAAGCCCAATTGAGGAAACGGGGCCCCTAGCCTTGCCACTGAAAGTAAAAAAAAAAAAAAAAACTCACTTCACGATTTACACAATACAAAACAGCACCCTACCTGTTGCTGGAGCAAAATCAAGGGGATGGGATGGGTCCAGCACCCTCAAGTCCCTCAACATCTGGGAGTCAATCGAGAATGATTTCATCATTTTCCCCACAGTTGCTGCATAGAAGGCTTTCACTGTCCTAAAGACAATTAAACAGGACAACATGTAATTCTGAATCTGATGAGGACAGACAGTAGGATCATAATGATCTCACAAAGATTTAAATCAAATTACATCAAATGACATTGATTCTTTTCTTGATAGCTGGGGAAAAGTCCTCCTTTCTGATGAACGCTGTGGAACAAAGTATCCCAGGAACTGCCTGATGAGTCAGGACATCTCTCTGTCTAATTTATGGATCATCACCCCCTCTGACTGTGGGTAAATAGAGGGAATGTAAAAAAAATAAAAAGTGAGAGAAGTAAACATGAAAATACCTATTATTCAACCACTCATTATCCACCTGAAAGGCAGTGTTGAATTCAGCCAAGGGCTTGAGGGCGACACTTGGGACCATGAAGTAGACTTTCATCTCTGGGTCTTCTCTACATCATCATGGCTTTCAAAATATGCTTGTAGAGCTGCCCACTGGTTCAGTACTCTCTGAATAGATGTGAGGAGGCTGAGTCATCTGGTGGAGCAGTAGCACAGTAGCTTCAAACTGTCAGAATCTGGAAAGTCCACGAATTCTTTGTACACCTCACATCTGTTTGCACTGAAAATGAAATGCTGTACTAATTAGGTTGGAGTTTATGGTCATCAAAACAAATCAGTTGTGGTACATTCAACGTTATATTATCCTTTAATTCAAGTAATTGAATAATTGTAGTTTTCCATCTTTGCAGATGATTAAAATGTTCAGTTCACTTTTCAACATAAATTGTTTACCTTTTGTCAAAGTGGTAGTATATACCAACCAAAAAGTCCTCAACTGGCAGTTTTTATAGGCTTGATTGATACCTCTGCCAGTGGCAAGCTGTACAAGATGACATATGCAACCCAAGTCCTGGATATGTGGCTGGGAGTTTTGAAGTCTTGTGATGACAGAGTTGTGTTGACCCTTCATGACACTGGCATTGTCTGAGTTAAAAGCTATCAGTCCCTCCCGTGGAATGCTCCTCTTCCTTCAGAAACATAAAAAGCATGCCTGCTGTTTTGGTGGATGCACATACTGTATACTCCGATTCTACCAGATTTAAAATGCATTATAGCCATCTAATCATCCCCTGAGCTGTCATAAAATTCTCTCTGATTTGTGGTGAGATATGAACCATTGCCCTCACCTCAAAACTGATGAGAGCTTCTCATAAAGGTTTTCAGCAGTGCCCATGTTGCAGATGGGCATGTTGAGGAACTTGGTCCCCACCAGCATGAGGGTCTCGTCATATGTTCTGACTAAAATCACAAACTTTTGTGTTTTTATGCTATTTGATTTGTCACATAGGAGGGCATATGGGTGGGTCTGGCAGATTTTGGAGACTTCAGTGTCCAGTTCCACAGCTATGGCTCCTGTACAAAAATATTGAATTCAAATTGGAGACATGTAAGCTCTTGTTACAAGTACTAAAATGATAATTTCACTGTAATTTCACTGCGTGGCTAAAAATAATTCATTATTAATTGTAACTGAAGAAAAACATTTTCTAACCAATATTTTTTTTTTTTTTGTGAATAACTAAAATTAAAAACAGCAATTTCCAGTCTGTAGAGGACTTGCGTTAAATTAGTTACCCCCTGAATGATGGGGTAAAAATAAAGTTTAAAAAAAATACAGATCTTACCTTTTTACGAGCTGCGTTGTCTTCGTTCTCTCGCTTGGTGTTCCTTTCTGTGCCTCCACTGCTTGTTTGTGTTTAGCACCATTAGCGTGCCTGCTAACCTTATTCTTCCCTCCGTGTTCCACGCTGAAATTGGCCCGACAGAATTTAAAAAACGTGTGGTAGACACTTACGTTACTCGCAACTACAAAGGTGAACGTGTAATACCAAGTGGATTGAAAATTTGAAGCATATTTTTTCTTCTTGCTCATTGTCTCCATCTTGTTCATTTTGTATAGCCCGGGAATTGACGTGAGCTTGGACGTGGGCCGTGACGTATGGGACACAAGGCTCATAGGGTGGGAGCGTTTGGGTTGGGTTGTCAGGTAGCAGGATACATGAAACAACATTAACACATTTCACTTTAAAATCGGGAGATAGACTACATATCTGTACTACCTGGTTTGGGACTAAGCAGTTACACTAAGTTTCATAAGGATTGGATGAATGCTTCAAAGGCTATAGGCCTTAAAAATCATATAAAATGTTTCTGTCCACAGATATTACAGATATTACGTCCACAGGGGTGCCCCCTGTGGACGTAACTTGATGGGCGTAACTTGATGGGCGTCTACACAATATGTTACAGATTGTGTACAAAAATTTTCATGAAGTTAGCCGTTTTGGAGATATTGAAATGCCGCTTGTGTAGCGCCCCCTAAAGACCAAGGGTCACAAAAGTAGGAGTGCTTGTACAGAATCATATTATCAATGATATGTAGTTTGATTAAGTTTGGGTGTATACTACACAAAATATTAGCCTTGGAGTTATACTGTGCCATGCCATAAAAATTAACCATTAACTTTGTAATCAGTAACCCTGCAAAAGTTGTTTTGAAAGCTTTCCTTGTCCATAAATGATACATACCAAGTTTGGTGAGAACTGGATAAACAGGCTACGACGAGTTTATTTTGTTTTGAGGTGCAATTTTTTCAAAATGGCAGAAAAAAATGGCAGGCGAAAATGGGCGTGCTATCTAAGGAATCAGACAGAGAAAGAATTTCCTAGGGCACACGGTTCTAGAGATATGAGCCAAAACGTAAATTGGCTTATTATAGCGCCACCTAGCTGTATGCATGTATATTGACACCAAAGTTACATGCTAAGACTTCTACCAAGTAACCAGGTTTGATGCCTTTCGCCCTTGCAGGTTGTCCTGGGCGGACACTTTTAGGGAAGCAGAATAATAAGGCCAATAATCATAAAAATCAGAAGAAAAACAATAGGGATCCTGCAATGTGGTTGCATGGACCCCTAATAAAACTGCATCCTTTATAACTGGGAATGTGACTGTGTTCTGATTCTAATTCTAATAAGGCACATATAAACGCATGTCTTCCCACAGGGCCATCTTTGAACAATATTATTTGTTACTGGTCATGTTGGTGTATATTAAGTATGTATGTATAATGACCATTCACTGCATAAATGATCAAAAACCTTGAACTGGGTAGAATCATGTGTACAAAATATTTCCTGTGTTCAGTCACCAATATTGCCTTCTAACGTCAGGTGCTGAACTAGAAAAGAAGAGCTCCTGCAGAGTTGTTGCAGTGTTTCTGGTTCTGCTGTTTCTTCTCCTGGCTGGACTCATAACGCTGGCTTTATTTTGTGAGTGGGCTACTTTGTGAAAAGGTCTCAAACAGAAGATGTGTGGCTGGTTGAGAGTGATTGATTAGTTCTTGTTCTTGTTCCAAACGCAGTCATCCAAGGCAAGTCTCAGCTGGAAGCAAAGATGGACCTGTTACGCAACAGTTACAACAACCTGACTAGAGAGAACAATCAACTGCAGACCAGTTACAACAACCTGACAAGAGAGAACAATCAACTGCTGACCAGTTACAACAACCTGACAAGAGAGAAAATTGAACTGCAGATGACATTTGAAGACATGACCAAACAGAGAAATGACCTTCAGAGAATTCTCCAAGGTAATTATTTCTTAATTCTCTGTGGCAAATCTGTTCAGCCATTAGTATTGTTATTTTTTCAATGAATAGTAATGAATTTGAACTGTTGACTTCTCCAAAGCAAAGGCTTTCATAATATATTTCTATATATTCATTCATTCATCGTCTTCTTTGGTGGGAGCAGGAAGGCCTGAGATGATGATTATTATTATTTTGCTTTATCAAGAACAAAACTTGGAGTTGTTTGGTGGAAGTATCTATTACATTTCTCAAAGCAAGAAGTCCTGGCAAGGAAGCAGGGATGACTGTCAGCAGAGAGGAGCAGACCTGGTGATCATCAACAGCCAAGAAGAACAGGTGTGTGTTTTTAGAAAGCCACAGAAGATGAGAACAAATCAAAGTGTTCAGTATTCATTTCTGTTTTGATATTGTGATGATAGTTTGCTTCTCTCTGTCAAGGTATTTGCAACAAAATTCAGAAAGCGTGCGTGGATTGGACTGACTGATACAGAGAGAGAGGGGACATGGAAATGGGTGGATGGGACTCTGCTGACCACAAGGTTCACACATTACTTAACCTTCCTCCTGTCATGGTGTGCTGTGTCCAACCAGTTTACAGTATACACAGTGGAAAACTGACTGAAGGATACTTATTCAAAAAACACAAACCATATTGACAATAACAGTCACTATGGACATGTCTTTAGTGGATTCAAGGATTCAGAAATGTTCATCATTCTTGTGTTACAGGCCAAGGATGGCGCCAGTAACCAGATTATATTCAAAAGTAAAACAGAGAAATGATGATGAGACGGGTAAACAGTAGTGTGTCTCGTTCTCTGCTTCTGTCAGTCTGAAGATAAGAGTTACACCAAGCCATCTTCCTGTTGACGTGTTGTCCCCTAGTGACATAAATTGAAATAGCAACCCAACGTAAGATCAAACACCCTTACATAAACAGAGCTGTCTGATTTACAGTTTTACACAAAATAAGCAAAACATGATAGACTGAACAAATGTATTTAAACTACATAATGTGACTATGCATTGGTGTGTGTCATAGTTGAAAAAAAATGTTTTACTGGCATGATGTTTGAGGGTCATTGCATGTATTATCCATATCAGCCATCTCTTACAATGGTTTTCTAGTCAAGTAATGGTTACAAGAAGAAAAACTGATTGAGAGAGATTGCTATTTCATGAGAGATGGGAATGTAAATTCTCGTTTGTGTTTATGTTTGAGGTGATTCTAGAGTCTACTGAGCCCCTGAGTTCAATTTGATGTTTGATTTGTGTTAAACCGTTGACTTATTGCTTCTTTTTCTCTGAGAAACAAATGAATATTTTGTGTTACAGTTACTGGGCCCCTGGTGAGCCAAACAACAAAGGAGAGGAAGACTGTGCGGAAATAATCTTTCTAAGTTTGAGTGGAAGCTGGAATGATAACGCCTGCAACAGTGAAATGCACTGGATCTGTGAGAAAAAACTCTCTCCATGATTCATCGTTAAAACTCATCAGAGTATTCCAGCTTCTCATCACTTTCAGCTGAAACAGCCAAAATAATGCTAAGCAAACACATCTTTTTAACAGATATGTATCTCTGTTATAAGTTGACCTATCATCCTGTGGCCTCTACATAAACTATAACCTTTGATAACAAGTCTATGAGCTGTCCTGCAGACCACGTTTGAAAGCTTAAAGATCTGAACTCATTATCTCTTCACTGTGTTACTGTTGTGTGGCAAGCTTTCCTTATTTAATGTTGTGTTGTAATATTGTTTATGAAATATTTTCTAAGGTTCTGACTAAAAATGCATTTTGCTGAAATAAATGGTTAAAGCATGATGTGACTGAGCTTTACAAAGCTCAGTCACATCATGCCCCGACGATTCACAGGACAATGCGGTTACAGAAGATGAATGAATGAATGAATGTATACCTATTAGGGGTTGAATGACTTCGGAAGTCGACTATTTATGTGTGTGAAAGTTGAGTCAGTGTTGAGTCACTGACGTCACACATAAAACACAGTAGAAAGTAATGCTGTCACCTAAAACAAATCTATCACCTGAAACACCTTTAAAGCAAAATGAACTTATACCCATGACTCTTAATAAAGATTCTAGACATATGGCACCATAAGGGAATCCAACACTTAGAGGATTGTTTTGATAAGAGGCTTTTCCTGTCATTTCAACATGTGAAAAGGAAATATAACTTGTCCAAACTTGTCCAATCTTTTCACCCCCAACTAAGATCCTTTCTGAGAGCTAATTTGGGTCCTGAAATTACCCTGCCCATCATGATGTTGAAAATTTACCTTATGACGGCAATATGCATGAATTTTTTTCTAAAATGTATTACCTGTTGTTGAATAAAGACCCAAAACCAGGTTTGCACAAGTCTAGAATGAAATGGGAGTCCAATCTTAATGTGATAATTGATGAATAGTTATGGTTTGACGACTACTATCAACGCCCAGTATAGATTGATTAACATCAACCTTATCCCAGAAGAAATCTGATTCAAATCTGACCTGTCAAAAATGTGCTTCAGATGTGACACTGACGTTGGTTCCTTTCTGCATTGTACGTGGCTGTGCATGAAAGTTGTCTTTTTGGCATGATATATAATGTACAACTTCTTGAAAATTTGGCAGCCACATTCAGACCACATCTCTCACACCAAGTGCTTAATATGACTCTGCACACTGACCTTTTTTTTTTTTTCTTTGATGAGCATAGGGTGTTACAGGGTAAGGAGGTTTACCCTCCACACCTTGCTTTTTGTTAAGTTTCTATACTGATGGTGTATTCATATGTGTATTGACTGCATACATAAAATTGAAAAATAAAATATTTCAAAAATTCCTGACCTGAATACATATTGTAGCATTTCATACAAAAGAAGCTAAAGAGGCAGAACTGAATACAACATGTGTTCTTCATTCATATTTGCTATACTTCCCAGCATGTTGTAAGATAGGACAATGTAGCTAAGATAAACAAAAAAAATGTGGCATGCAGTCGTGGGGGGCTGCAGCAGTGCTCTCTCTATGCTGTTTGAGGATACAGAGCAATGTGATGAATCTGTCTTTGGAAAACAAACCTTTTGGAGCCTTTTAATTTCTCTTTGGGCTACGACCAGCGGTGGATCATTAGCTCTAATAATGGTGCTTGTTAAAACCTAAACAGACCTCAGATCAGTCCTCCATCAGACATAACTAGGTAGACAGGTTATATTGGTCATTTTCATTACAATGAGAGTTTGTTAGTAGGTCAGATAATCATTTTATTTGTTTCTCCTGACAACATTTGTATGTTACAAATGAGTGTTATTTAGTTTTTTAGTGTTCAGGCAGTCACTTAAAACACGTTATAACATTTAACTAAACACAAAGATACAAAACTATTATTGCTTCTTTGTAGGACCACACACAAGAACCTGATGCTCCATCAAAGAGTTTAAGAAAATAAGAGGATGCTGCAGTGGCAGGTGAGACACAGCTCCTACAGCTCAACAGTTGGAGGTTCACACAAAACATCTACAGTTAAACAGTTCATTATATCACTAATATCATGACTTTTCAAAGCAGGTCACACAAAATGATTTTTCATCTGAGACTCTTCAGTAATAATTGACCCTTAAAGATGAAAAAGAGGATTAGATTACAGATGATTATTAATGTGTGTTTATTTAATATTTGTTGGTCAAAGCATGATCATATTCCAAACCAGTTAGTCCACATTGTATTTAACAGGACTAAATGGGTATAAAGGATGAATGAATGAATGACTACATGTACATCCAGTAATAGCTAGATCCACATTAATCAATGACCTGACCACATGTACAGACATCTACACATGCCTTCCCACATCCAGGGTCTGCACAAGTCTTCCCTCCTCCAGGGTGCACAGGCTACCACTGGGTTAGGGTCAGGGTTGATTCTCTGCCACTTCTTACTTAGGCTCATTGGAGCTGGGGACATGTCAGCGTTCCTCATTCCTTGTATTTCTTGCATTTTTGTCCTTATTGAACATAAGAAAAATATGTCTTCTGTCAGACATACCAGCTCAGAAAGATTCAAAGACTGTATGTCTTCTTCATCTGTCTTTGTAACAGACTGAAGATAACTCTTTATTCTTCAGTAGTGAAGACTACTAGTTGTGACCTAAGACAATACAGTGTTTTTGTGGTGACAGACCCTTTTCAGAGCAGACATTTTGAGTTGTCAGAGTAGGGCTTTAATTTTAAAAGAGGTTAAGAGTTGATTTGTAATTTAGTATTGTTAGATTTTACATCTTAAGACAGAGAGTAGTAAGGGAATAATGATACAAATGAGCAGTTATTTATCTGAGTAGGTCTCTGAACAGTCACAATCATCACCTCAAAGGAAAACATTTGTTCATGGACTAGGCTTTCTGCATGAGTGAAATTTCATCTTGCCACAAAGTTTATAACAGCATTAAGTTGACTCATTTAAGAAAAATGATAAGCTGCTGAAAACTGAGGAAGGACAAAAATACGTCTGTGAAATGTCACACCGGAAGCAGATTAAAAGATAATGATGCTGTTATGAGAAATGCACACACATAAACTCACACTTTCATAACACCAGGGTAGAAACATGGTTCGATTTGTTCATGAAGAAGAACCTGAGATCATGCTGGACTATGAAGAACCTGATGCTTCATCAAAGAGTATAAGAAAAGAAGAGGATGCTGCAGTGGCAGGTGAGACACAGCTCAACAGTAGGAGGGTCAGAGTTAACTTGAAAAGAAATCAGTTAACAGTTCATTATAACAGTGATTTTTCCAAACAGGTCATACTAAATGATTTTTCATTTGTGACCCTTTAACGATAATTTACCCTTAAAGTCCAAGAAACAGGATTAGATACACAGTTAACCCCTTGACGCCTGAATTGATTTTTCAGTTATATAAAGAAATTAATTATTTGTGTTTTCTCTTAGCACTCCGACCGGTCTTATGAGAAAATAGCACATGCAAAAGGTTCCTAGGAATTTTTTGAATGTGCACAAACTGACATTGGAGTATTGTGTTGTTTCAGCTGCAGTCTGAGTGGAAACTGTGTCGCAAATTCGTGTAATCGTGCCTATTACACTAGGCATCAAGGGGTTAATGTAATATATGTTGTTCTGGGTTTTGTGCTCCACTGTTCTTTGCCATGTCTCCACACCAAACCAGTTAATCCACATTGTATTTTCTCTGTGTTGATTTCTGCAATCAGGAAGAAACCAATACAGACTTGTTGTTGTTGGACTTCTGTGTATCCTTCAAGTTGCTCTCAACGTTTCACTGCGTCTGGCTCCTGGTGAGTAGCTTCACATTGTGTTTCCATCAGCCTGTATCTGTCTTTATTGTTGAGTGGTTCTGTGTTAGATCATTGTTTAGTCTGAGACAAGGTTCCACTCTGAAATAGACAAAAACAATGAAAACTGTGTCATGAGTGATGAACGTTAATGTGATGGAAGCATGAAAGAGATGAAGCTCAAGTGATACTTTGGCTTAGATGAAATATAATTTGTCACTAATAATGATAAAGAAACAGCTCTATTATTTATAACATACTGCTCAATGGATTTATAGTGTTTGTGCATTTCTTGTTCTTGTACCAAACACAGACACCCAAGGAAACTCTGAGTGTGAAAGGAACATGGTTCTGTTAAACAACAGTTACAACAACCTGACAGCAGAACGAGACCGGCTCCAGACCAGTTACAACAATCTGGTTGAAGAACAAGTCCAACTCCAACAACTATTTGACAACATGACCAAAGAGAGAATGGATTTTCTGAAAGGTTTTCAAGGTAATGAGTTTTTATTTCCTTCATGTTTTGAAAAGTAAGGTTCAGTCCTCCTGCACTGGATGAACGTGTGAATCCACCTTTATAGCAGAATCTGACGCAGCATCAGTACAATGTGTGGGAATTATGAATATTACAGTATCACCTGAAAGCTCCCAGCATCAACAAAACTTGAAGTGGAGAAAACATGAAAATACTGATCAGCTGGTGACTTCTGTGAGCTGATCTAATGCAGCACTCATCTACGTTTTATTGTAAAGATAAATTGCAGAAGAGAAATTTGTCAGCAGTCTTCTTCCTTTCTATATTTAGCTGTGAAACCACACAACCAAAACACTAATTCCACTCCAGCAGCAACAGTGTAGTTTGAGTTTAGGACCTTCAGCCACAGTGAGGAGCAAACCACAGTGGTTGGACAAGAGGATGTCTTCTTTCTTCCTTATTCCACCCTTCCTTTTGTTAACCTGTGGTGTTGAGTTTGATAAAATAGAAATATATAAATATATGAAGTGTTTAAGTTAAACCCACTATTAATCCAAAGCAATGATTTTGAAACAATCTTAAGTATGATAGCAGCTATAATTCACCATGCTATGTACTGTATAATTTAATGTTACTGAATCTCTTTGTTGGATTTGTTTTTAATGTAAGCATTTTAGTGTCCTACCTCCACCGTATATGTTATTTTAAATGCACACACAGTCTGCAGGCACCATCATTAACTTTTCTTTCTTTCTTTCTGGGAAACAGACTGTCAGCAACAACAATGGGTGTGCTTCGGTAGAAGTGCCTATTACATTTCTCGAAGCATGAAATCCTGGGAAGGAAGTCGGTATTACTGTCAGCAGATAGGTGCAGACCTGGTGATCATCAACAGCAAAGAAGAACAGGTGTGTGTCTTTATGTGTGAGTGAAACAGTGAATGCCACAGAGGTGGAGATCAGATCAAACATCTGTTTTTGTAAAAACTGTGGTTATTTTACTGACTGTTTCTCTGTGAACAAGGAATTTGTAAGAAGATACAGAAGGTCCATATGGATTGGACTGAGTGACAGAGAGACAGAGGGGACGTGGAAATGGGTGGATGGGACTCTGCTGAACACAAGGTTACTACATTTCTCACCTTTCTCCTGATATGACTGACATGGTGCACCGTGGCTAATCTGTGCATACTGTACATAGGACATCCTTAGACAACTGAAACGCCCTGAAAGCTCGGGATTATTGAAGTGTAATGAACGTGAACAGTGTTTTCTGTAATTTATTCATGTTATCATGCGGAGATTTGTCAGCCTTCCATCCATGATTCATTCATTCATTCATTTTCTATACCCGTTTAGTCCTGTTAGGGGTCACGGGGGTCTGCTGGAGCCTATCCCAGCTGTCATAGGGCAAGAGGCAGGGGTACAGTGCTTTTTTAGTAGAGCATAGAATTTTCAACATAGCATTTCTAAACATACTAGTTTTCTTTAGAAAGCATAAATGACTTCAATTTGCACACAATAACAGAATTTTTCAAAACAATAAAAAATGACCACATTCAATATTAGTAGCCCCCTTAAGAACTGACCATTTTATTTAGCCATGGCACAAACCACTGTTGTGCAATGATGTGCTTTGACTTTGTAATGCTCAAAGCTTTTAAAATCAAGTCAAAATTAAGAGTTATCTCCCAATTTACACACAGTATTAATCCTCCAGTAAGGGTTTTGGCTGGCACTTGAGGAAACATCATGCCAAAAACAAAAGAAATCAGTTTAGACTTGCGAAAGACAATTGTTGATGCTCACAAAGCAGGAGAAGGATACACAAAGTTATCACAGCGTCTCCAAGTGTTAAGAAGAGGAGTGAGAGCCATCATCAAGAAATTAAAAGGGAGCCACATTGTACGGAACAAGCCTAGCAGAGGTAGGAAGCGAAGTATCTCAAAAACCCTGGAAAGAAAGATGTGTCTAAAGACCCCAGAACAACCCCCAAGACACTAGGGAATGGCTTAGCCTTGTCGGGAATTGTAGTCTCAAAGAAGACAATCACTAGAGTTCTGCACAGGAGACCTTAAAGGCAGAGACCTTAAAGGCAGATTGAAGTATGCTAAGGACAACCTGGAAAAAGATGATGCATACTGGAAGCATGTCCTTTGGTCAGATGAGACAAAACGAAAGCTCTTTGGCCATATAGACGTTGCTTATGTTTGGAGAAAGAAGGGTGAGGCGTATAATCCACAGAACAGCATCCCCACAGTGAAACACAATGGTGGGAGTATTATCCGGTGGGGATGCTTTAGTGCATCTGGGACTGGGAATCTGGTCAAGGTGGAAGGAATCATGAAGAAAGAAGGATATGCGAAGATTTTTAAAGAAAATGTCAACCAGTCAGCAGCAAAACTGGGGCTGGGTCATCGCTTTGTTTTTCAACACGACTACGACACAAAAGACACGTCACTCCTAGTGAAGAACTACCTCCAGAAGACCAAAGTGAATGTTACTGAATGGCCTGCACAAAGCCCTGACCTGAATCCCATAGAAAATCCGTGCAGTGAACTAAAGACCAAGGTCCATGCCAGAATGCCATCAAAGCTGGAAGAGCTTCAGAGATTTGCCAAAGAAGAATGGGCTGGTATTCCTCAGAAGACGTGTCAGGACTTGTTTAAAACTACAACAAACAACTACAGGCTGTTATCCAGCAAAAAGGATACACAACTGACAGTTAACATCAGGGGGGCTAATAATTTTGACCCTGGTTATTTTTGTGAAATAATTTCATTTCTGTGTGGAAAGTAAAATAATGTAAGCATACAAAAGAAAAGGAGGATGTGTGAAAGACGTGTTAAAAAAATTATTTGCTCTGTTTAACAGCACTTGGGAAATATTTTCAAAAGAATCAAATTTCCATAGGGGGACTAATAATTTCTTCCTCATATATGTAGACAAGGAAAATGGGCATTGCCAGTAATTTCTTCAATAAAATATCAACAAATGTCATATTTGTCTGTGGTTCACCATGAGGCTAGCTCTGCCTCCTTTATAGGGAATAATAATTGTGTTTTTAGAATTGCTTTCCGGTCTCTAATATCAGCTGCTGAAATAATGTCACAACCTTTACACTGCTTTAGCTGCAAGATGTTTGAAAGTTTGCTTATAAGCACTGTTTATGGAACAGTATTTACTTTCAGGTCAAATTCAACTTTCAAACAGATGGCCTCATGTGATCTTCAAGCACTCTTTGAAATGAAGCAGAACTCAGAGCTGAATCAGTGAAAGGAAGCAGTCCTGGAGACAGCAAGCCCAAATCACAACAAACTTTAGGATCTTTTCCATTTTTTTTTTCAAACTGTAGTTTTAGTGTCATGTTCAGTTTGGACAGTAAAGTTTTTTTTCTACCTACTCTTGGGTTGAATTTAGGTTTCCAGTCTTCGAAATCCACACCACTTGAAGATGATTTTCTTTATAGCGAAATCATTTATTCAAAATAGGTTTGCTTTTTCAAGTTATAACTTTGTACGCATTTATTTTTATAGTATAGTATTTCACTGGTATAATCATATGACACATAATCAAATATGTATATGTCAGTAACTTTACTTCTTTGCTTTTGTGTGTGTGCGTGTGTGTTCTGAGAAAAATGGTTTTTATCTTGGTTTCAGCTACTGGGCCATCAAGGAGCCAACCAGCAATAATGACCAGGAAGACTGTGCAGAAATAAAGATACCAGATTTGGAAAAAAACTGGAATGATGAATCATGTGACAGTCGGAAACTCTTCATCTGTGAGAAAACACTGACTCTGTGAATTGTTGTGTATTAGACAGTGATGGGTTCAGTTGACTTTGCCTTGTCAGTCAGTTATAGACTGTAACTAATATAATCTTCTGCTTGCTGTAAAGGAGACCACTCCTCCTTCTCAGTTATCATCTTGAATGTGAATGATTCAATTGAAAATTAAAATTCATCTCTTCAAGACAGCATGTAAGAGTCTAAAATAAACAGGTTTTACTATATCATTCAATTTAGTTGGTAAACCTGATGTGCATCCTCATGAATATATTGGTAAAGTATTTACTTTGTGTTCATACCTTATGTGGATTCACTTAAGGGAGAACAACATTAAAACGATTTTCCTTCATTATTTAGTCAGAATGAATAAAGTGTTGCATTAACATTATTGAGGGTAAAACAAAGAACTAAGACAGTACATATGTACCAATATTATAATGACCTGCTGCTGTAACATGTGGGGAATAAAGTTAACTGTAACAGGTGGTGTATGAACCCAGTTGCAGCACCAAAGACTCAGAAACAATGCAGCGAGTTCAAAGGTTTACTGAAGCTCTGGCAAGCAGTACAACAAACACTATGGGAGGCAGCTTGGTCAAGGCAAGCAGGGGATCAGTACCAGAGAGACAAACGGGATGCAGAGAGGAGAGGCCAAAATCTTGGGCAGAGTCAGAAGACTCTTGAGACAACTACCGGGAGGTAGACAAAGCAGAAGAATCAGGGATGGAGTGGACAAGATCAGTACCGGGAAGTCAGGCAGGAAACACTGGAAAGTCTTGCATGGAAAAGGACAATCTGACAAAGGAGTGAGTGTGGAGCTGGTGCCTATATGCTGGGCTGATTGCATGAGATGAGAGACAGCTGTGTGCACAGGTGAGTAGCATAGACTGACGAGGTGGGCGTGGCTGGCAGGCTGAGGGGGGAAAAGATCCAGGGTTAGCACAGAGATGGTGATCATGCAGCACATTTGTTTGTGGGTTCATGTTTAATCATTTTATCCAGTGCTACTACAACTACTATAGTGTATACAGGTACCTATAAGTACCCGGGTCTACAGCTGGATCACAAACTGGACTGATCAGTTAACACAAACTTAGTATACAAATTATATCTAGCCTCAGGAGGCTAAGGTCCTTAACATCTACCTGATTATCTATCTTTGCCAGTGTCCTCTTCTATGCTGTGGTGTGCTTAGGCAGCGCTAAGAAGGAAGGCACCTCATGGCTGGACAAGCTGATATGAGGACTGACTCTGTGGTAGGGGCAGAGCTACAGTCCCTGACATCAGAGGCAGAGGCAAGCACCTCGATCTAGCTCTGATACATTACATTATGTCCACCACTGTAATGGAGATTTACTAACAACCTATATAATCTCACATGTCCTTTGTTTTCTCTTTTAGATAGGTATAGTTCTGTGGGAAACCTACAGAGAAGGGCAGACTTGGAATGTGTGATGGTTTCCATACATTCCATAACTGACAGGATAGACAAGATATGAGGATTTGATTAACACGTAGTAACAAGTGAAAAACAACTCCATATATAGCACTAGCACTAAACAACCTTGCACTTCCTTTAGATGAACTCATAAATATTGCTAATTCTCTGTAAAAGCCAGAGGCACAGCAGGCTCTGAGTCTCTCACCATCTCTCACCATCTCTCTTCCTGCAATAAAAGCATAAAATATACTGAATGTATCCAGTCTCTGTGTTTCTCACCAGAATCTGTATCTGTACTCAAGGAAGCTGAAGACTTAAAGGGGAATCACCTTTTGTTAGTCATCAACTAGTCAACATCGACTTGACTTTTGCCACATATTAACCCCTAGTATAGGGTGGTTGCTGTGGAAACCTAAAGGGGAATTAGCCTTCTTTACAACCTGGACCTAATTTCTTGCATAAAATAAGATTGTTTACTCACCCATATAACTTTGATGTAAATTGGAGTCATTTGGACAATATTTAGATCCAGTGGAGCGCCATGTATATCCATATTGGGACTCTAAATAATGCATTATATGCTGCGAAATTCATTTATTTGACCAATTTTTTGTTATGATACGCTAGTGCTATTCCCCGTTGAGTCTGGAGTTACCTCTCATACCAATCGAGGATGTGCAGTGGTTTGTTGTTCTTTGTTCTTTGCTACTTTGTGAAAAGGTCTCAAACAGAAGATGTGTGGCTGGTTGAGAGTGATTGATTAGTTCTTGTTCTTGTTCCAAACGCAGTCATTCAAGGCAAGTCTCAGCTGGAAGCAAAGATGGACCTGTTACACAACAGTTACAACAACCTGACAAGAGAGAGAAATGAGTTACAGACCAGTTACAACAACCTGAATAGAGAGAAAAATTAACTGCAGACCAGTTACAACAGCCTGACTAGAGAGAAAAAACAGCTGCAGAATAGTTATCAAAGCCTTGTTGAACTCAACACCCAGCTCCATAAACAATGTGATGACATGACCAAACAGAGAAATGATCTTCAGAGAATTCTTCAAGGTAATATATAATTCTGTAAGTCTATGGCAAAGCTGTTGAAAGATTTTTCCTACAGTTAGATTTAAACCTTGATAAACCTGTATTTAACATGCACTAGAATAAATGCATTGTCTCCATTCAAAGTGCCACGGGTGGTACCGTCTGTCTGCAGTAATGAAATGTCAGACACAAATACTGCATGCTGACATTCTCACTTTCTTTATTTAGTTGTGAGAGAACAGAACCGCATAGAGAAATGCAGGTCCACACCAACAATGAGGTTTGAATTTAGACCATGTTCTACATGAAAGTATAACCACAGTGAAAAAGATGTTATAGGTCTGATAAGCTCACTTCTTCATTTATACTTCACTTCTCCATCTGTAGGACATCTGGAGAGACAATGTGACACATATTTTACACTACTTCCTCTGAAGTGACTTTTCTCATACATTCAGTTTTCATCATCTAGCCCTGCTAAAAGGTCTGATACTGACTGGTAGAGTAACATAATAGAGACAGAGAGATAAGAAGAAAAGTAAATAAAATATCTAATGTACATATTATGATGATGGTATTTAATTAGACTTTATTTCTTAGTTGAACTTATTTTTATTTTTTGCATTTTGGCATTTTACCACAAATATTTAAATGAGCAGATGGTCTACACAACAAATAATTCAATTTTAGATAATTGGCACAACTTTGGCTCTGTGATTTTTTCAGTGGTTATGAATTTGACAAACCATAATTGTGTTTGCCCCCATTATGCCAAAATGATAAACTCTCTATATATTCATTCATTCATCTTTTGTAACCATGTGTACATTTCTTTTTTTAAAAACAAAACAGGCTTTTATCAACAACAACAGTGGGTCTGCTTCGGTGGTGGTTGCTATTACATTTCTGGAAGCAGGAAGTCCTGGGAAGAAAGTAGAACTGACTGTCTAGAGAAAGGTGCAGACCTGGTGATCATCAACAGCCAAGAAGAACAGGTGTGTGTGTGTGTGGGTGTGTGTGCTTGTGTGTGTGTGTGTGTGTGTGTGTGTGTGTGTGTGTGTGTGTGTGTGTGTGTGTGTGTGTGTGTGTGTGTGTGTGTGTGTGTGTGTGTGTGTGTGTGTGTGTGAAATAGTGAATGCCACAGAGATTAAGAATAGATGAATCAAAGTTTTAATAATTGTAGGTTTGTTATGATGGTGATTGTATGTTTCTCTCTGTCAACAAGGAATTTGCAATACAATTTAGAAAGTCTGCATGGATTGGACTGACTGACAGAGAGACAGAGGGGACATGGAAATGGGTGGATGGGACTCTGCTGACCACAAGGTTGAAACATTTTATATTTTCATGTATTTAATTTGGTCAAAATGTCAGTGTGTTTACCTGTATTTTAATTTTCAGTATCCTTCCAGATTTCATAAATGTCATGTTACTATCATATTCTGTTTAAACAGTCTGATTTGTCACTGTTCCAAAACCACCATCTTCCAGTCAAGATGTGTGATATAGTAAATATCTGTCAGATTTCAGGCACATTCTTTGGACAAGTAGATGCATTATTAAACACACCAACTGTTAAGCATTATGAAACACTTGTACTTAAACAGCCTTTTGAAATGAAGTAGCAGAAGCAACAGACTCATCTAAACTGACTGCTACCACTGGAAAACTGGATGGATTCAATAACACTGACACATACATTTACATTATCCATGTAAACTGTTTAGTTGAAAGGTAATATTTTATTTCTGCTTTGCATGTGTAATCAGTGACAGGTCATTATTTTGTGGACTCATTAGGAAAACCTTTTTTTTTCTGTTTTTCGTTTTGGTTTCAGCTGCTGGGGCCATAATGAGCCAAATGGTATGGGCATAGACATACATATCCATCTTAGCTATTGTACTACTCTCAGTGTAAACTATCATGACTCATTCAGCCTTCCTCCTGTATCACAATGTTTTAATGTTCATGTTCATTAAATATTGTATAGCTCTGCCACTGACAGATTAAAATTAATGTTGCCGCAATAAATGGTTGAATTCTGGATGTGACTGTCCTGACTGACTTTCTACCACTACTGTTGTGTTTTAGTATTAGTCTAAAATCATTTGTTTTGTTTTGCTGCACCACCAAGTGGTAGAGGACTGCTACCACATCCTGAATGAGTACAGCATCTCCAGACTTTTTATGACTGACTCAAATGTCATACCTGCAATGAAACAGTGTTCTATTCCTCTAAGACATACGATAACCAAGCCTCTCTCAGGGTGAGTCCTTACTGAGCTGAGAGGTAAGAGCTTTGGGACAGCTTCCAGATGCAGTGCATGATCAAGGAGGTCAAGCAGGTATTAAAGAGCAAGGGGGTATTCTAATAACTACATTAACATTCAGCTAACTACATTTGACCTTTCTGACCACATGTACATCCAGTAATAGCTAAGTTCACATTAATCAGTGACCTGGATCAATGACTGATTGTCTGCACAAGTCTTCCCTCCTCCAGAGTTCACACGCTGCCATTGCTCAAAGGTCAGGGTTGATTCTCTGCCACTTGCTCTGGGGTCTGGATTGTCTGCACATGTCATCTCAGGCCTCATTCCTTGTGTGTCTTGCATTTGTGTCCTTACTGAACATAAAAAAGCAAAATACTTCTCTCATACTGTCACATCTTTGAATCATTCTGAGCTGGTCTGTCTTCTTTATCTGTCTTTGTAACAGACGATACAGTGCTGTTGTGGTGACAAACCTTTTTCAGAGAAGACATATTGAGTTTTGAACTGTCCGAATAGAGATATTGATTTTGAAAGGGGTTAAAAGAGTTCATTTGTAATTCAGTATTGTTAGCTTTTACATCTTAAGACAGAGAGTAAGGGAATAATGATATGAATGAGAAGATTTAGCCTAGTTTGTAGTTTGCAGTTTATTCTAATTTTAGCTGATACCCACTTTGGGTATGTATGCGTGTAGTATACACTCACCGGCCACTTTATTAGGTACACCTGTCCAACTGCTCGTTAACACTTAATTTCTAATCAGCCAATCACATGGCGGCAACTCAGTGCATTTAGGCATGTAGACATGGTCAAGACAATCTCGTGCAGTTCAAACCGAGCATCAGTATGGGGAAGAAAGGTGATTTGAGTGACTTTGAAGGTGGCATGGTTGTTGGTGCCAGAAGGGCTGGTCTGAGTATTTCAGAAACTGCTGATCTACTGGGATTTTCACGCACAACCATCTCTAGGGTTTACAGAGAATGGTCCGAAAAAGAAAAAATATCCAGTGAGCGGCAGTTTTGTGGGCGGAAATGCCTTGTTGATGACAGAGGTCAGAGGAGAATGGCCAGACTGGTTCGAGCTGATAGAATGGCAACAGTGACTCAAATAACCACCCGTTACAACCAAGGTAGGCAGAAGAGCATCTCTGAACGCACAGTACGTCGAACTTTGAGGCAGATGGGCTACAGCAGCAGAAGACCACGCCGGGTGCCACTCCTTTCAGCTAAGAACAGGAAACTGAGGCTACAATTTGCACAAGCTCATCGAAATTGGACAATAGAAGATTGGAAAAACGTTGCCTGGTCTGATGAGTCTCAATTTCTGCTGCGACATTCGGATGGTAGGGTCAGAATTTGGTGTCAACAACATGAAAGCATGGATCCATCCTACCTTGTATCAACGGTTCAGGCTGGTGGTGTAATGGTGTGGGGAATATTTTCTTGGCACTCTTTGGGCCCCTTGGTACCAATTGAGCATCGTTGCAACGCCACAGCCTACCTGAGTATTGTTGCTGACCATGTCCATCCCTTTATGACCACAATGTACCCAACATATCGCTCTGTCCCCCGTGCTGCTTTGGGACTTTCTGACCACTGCCTGGTCCACCTCATCCCATCCTACAGGCAAAAGCTGAAATCTGCTAAGCCTGCAGTGAAAACCGTGAAGAGATGGACCGACGAGTCAAAGATGCAGTTACAGGCCTGCTTTGACTGCACTGATTGGAGCGTCTTTGAAGCAGCAGCCTCGGACCTGGATGAACTAACCGACACTGTGACATCTTACATCGGCTTTTGTGAGGACATGTGCGTGCAGACCAAAACCTTCTGCACATTCAACAACAACAAACCATGGTTCACTGCAGAACTGAGACGGCTACGCCAGGACAAGGAGGAGGCCTACAGGAGTGGGGATCGAGACCTGTACAAGCAGGCCAGGAACAAGCTGACAAAGGAGATCAAGGCAGCAAAGAGGAACTACAGTGAAAAGCTGAAGGACCGCTTTTCTGCCAACGACACCTCTACAGTTTGGAAAAGCCTGCAGACCATCACCAACTACAGGAAACCATCCCCCCACCCTGTGGGAAGCCCCCGCCTGGCAGAGGACCTCAGCGACTTCTACTCCAGGTTTGAAAGGACTTTCACACCTTTCACTTCCCCCACCATCTCCATCACAAAAGGCCCTGCAGCTCCACAATCCACACCCGACCCCCTGCCTGCGCTGAGGATCTGCGAACAGGATGTGCGTCAGCTCTTTCAGAGACAGAGGATTAGGAAGGCCCCGGGACCCGATGGAGTGTCTCCGTCCTGCCTGAAAGTCTGTGCTGACCAGCTGGCTCCCATCTTCACTCAGATCTTCAACAACTCCCTGGAGCTGTGCGAGGTCCCCTCCTGCCTCAAACGCTCCACCATCATCCCGGTTCCCAAGAAGTCCCCTGTCACAGGATTAAACGACTACAGACCAGTCGCCCTGACATCTGTAGTCATGAAATCCTTTGAACGACTGGTGCTGGCCCATCTGAAGGACATCACGGACCCCCTGCTAGACCCCCTGCAGTTTGCCTACAGGGCAAATCGGTCAGTGGATGATGCAATCAACATGGCTCTCCACTACATCCTGCACCACCTAGACTCTGCAGGGACCTACGCTCGGGTCCTATTTGTGGACTTCAGCTCTGCGTTCAACACCATCGTCCCGGAGCTCCTCCACCATAAACTGTCCCAGCTCACCGTGCCCCCCTCCACCTGTCAGTGGATTACCAGTTTCCTGACCGACAGGAGGCAGCAGGTGAAACTGGGAAACTTCACCTCCAGCACCCGGTCCCTCAGCACTGGCGCCCCCCAAGGATGTGTTCTCTCCCCACTGCTCTTCTCCCTTTACACCACTGACTGTACCTCAAGGGACCCTTCTGTGAAACTCCTGAAGTTCGCAGACGACACCACCGTCATTGGACTAATCCGGGACGGCGACGAGTCTGCTTACAGAAGGGAAGTGGAACAGCTGGTCCTCTGGTGCAGTCAGAACCACCTGGAGCTGAACCCACTCAAAACTGTGGAGATGACAGTGGACTTCAGGAAGAGACCCCCATCACCCACTCCTCTCATAATACTCAACAGGACAGTCCCAACAGTGGACTCATTCAGGTTCCTAGGGTCCACAATTTCACGGAACCTGAAGTGGTCCGCCCACACAGACTCCGTGAGGAAGAAGGCCCAGCAGAGGCTGTACTTTCTGCGTCAGCTCAGAAAGTTCAACCTGCCTCAGGAGCTGCTGATCATATTCTACACTGCAATAGTCCAGTCTGTCCTGACCACGTCCATCACTGTCTGGTTTGGATCCTCCACCAGGCAGGACAGGGACAGACTCCAGAGAACAGTCAGGTCTGCAGAGAGGATCATTGGCACCGATCTTCCCTCCATCCAGGACCTGTACCGGTCCCGGGTCAGGAAGCGGGCCAGGAAAATCTCCACAGACCCCTCACACCCTGGTCACAAACTGTTCAGACTCCTCCCCTCAGGCCGGCGTTACAGAGCACTGTACGCCAAAACCACCCGCCACAAAGACAGTTTCTTCCCCCGGGCTGTCGCTCTGATGAACTCTGAGCAGTCACAGAGTGCAAGCCCACCCACATGAACAATAGATGAACATGAACAATGACTCTGCCTTGTAAATATTCACTGTACAATAACCCCGGTGCATATATTACCTATATTTTATATGTACAGATTGAGATTTATTTTATTGTGTTTATTTTATTCTTATTTCGCTATTTAAGTTTGTACTAGAGAGTAAAGTTACTGGAGTCAAATTCCTTGTATGTGCACATACTTGGCCAATAAAGCTGATTCTGATTCTGATTCTGATTCTGAACTTCTGATGGCTACTTTCAGCAGGATAATGCGCCATGTCATAAAGCTGGAATCATCTCAGACTGGTTTCTTGAACATGACAATGAGTTCACTGTACTCAAATGGCCTCCACAGTCACCAGATCTCAATCCAATAGAGCATCTTTGGGATGTGGTGGAACGGGAGATTCGCATCATGGATGTGCAGCCAACAAATCTGCGCCAACTGTGTGATGCCATCATGTCAATATGGACCAAACTCTCTGAGGAATGCTTCCAGCACCTTGTTGAATCTATGCCACGAAGAATTGAGGCAGTTCTGAAGGCAAAAGGGGGTCCAACCCGTTACTAGCATGGTGTACCTAATAAAGTGGCCGGTGAGTGTATATGTGTATATGTATATGGGTGTGTGTGTGTGTGTGTGTAGTATGTGTGTGTAGTTCATATATATATTCCTTATTTTTTAACATCTTATATTTGTACATTTTGTGTTTAAGTTGCTGCACCGTAGGCCTGTAAGGAAAGTAATTTCAGTCCTTTGTATGTGTTGCACATGTCAGAATTGACAGTAAAGCTGACTTTGACACCTTTGACTATGATTATTTGTTTGAGTAGGTCTCTGGACAATCCAGATCATCACCTCAAAGGAAAACATTTGTTCATGGACTAGGCTTTCTGCATGAGTGAAATTTCATCTTGCCACAAAGTTTATAACAGCATTAAGTTGACTGATTTAAGAAAAATGATAAGCTGCTGAAAACTGAGGAAGGACAAAAATACTTCTATGAAATGTCACACCGGAAGATGATTAAAAGATAATGATGCTGTTATAAGAAACGCATCCACATTAACTCACACTTTCTCATAGCACCAGGGTAGAAACATGGCTCGATTTGTTCATGGAGAAGAACCTGAGATCATGCTGGAATATAAAGAACCTGATGCTTCATCAAAGAGTTTAAGAAAAGAAGAGGATGCTCCAGTGGCAGGTGAGACACAGCTCCTACAGCTCAACAGTTGGAGGGTCAGAGTTAACTGTAAAGGAAACAACAACATCATGAAAAAATAGGATTAGATTACAGATGATTATTAATGTGTGTTTATTTAATATTTGTTGGTCAAAGCATGATCATATTCCAAACCAGTTAGTCCACATTGTATTTTCTCTGTGTTGATTTCTGCTCTCAGGAAGAAACCGGTTCAGACTGGTTTTTGTGATCCTTGGACTTCTGTGTATCCTTCAAGTTGCTCTCAACGTTTCACTGCGTCTGGCTTTCTGTGAGTAGTTTCACATTGTGTCTCCATCAGACAGTATCTGTCTTTATCTCTAAACTGAATTCACCTTGTGAATGACAATCACTTCATCAACAATTAATTGTTTTGAGAAGTTTGCACTACAAAACAAAAAAAAGCATAAAGACTATCATTAAAAGATAAATGTTACTATGATGTAAGAACACAAAGGATGGGGCTGAAGAGGCAGTAGTTGTCTGGTATGGAGATGAAAGTAATCGTAAAGAGACTATATCATTTTAGATTTGATTGATGGTGATTCTGTTACTACACAATGAAACCTCTCTTTTGATTTATAACTCTGGCTTTCTGGTTTTTTTTTTTCTTGTTCTTGCACCAAACATAGTCACCCAAGACAACTCTGAGTTGGTCCTGTTACAGGCCAGTTACAACAATCTGACTAGAGAGAAGAATGAGTTACAGACAAGTTACAACAGCTTGTTTGGTTTTCTTCAAGGTAATTATTTAATAGGCGTTTCATTGATTTAATTTGATCCACTGACTTTATAAGATAATCCTTTAATTTATCCCACAGTTTGGACTGATAACTATTATCCACCTTGTCAAGATGATGATTATTATTATTTTGCTTTACCAAGAACAAAACTGGGAGTTCTTTGGTGGAAGTGCCTATTATATTTCTCTTGGCAAGAAGTCCTGGCAAGAAAGCAGGAATTACTGTCAGAAGAAAGGAGCAGACCTGGTGATCATCAACAGCCAAGAAGAACAGGTGTGTGTTGTTGTGGCAACTGAAAAACAGTCGCTTGTCAAGTGCATTTGAGAGGTGGTCAAAATACCAAGTTATGACACAATATTTCTTTTCTAGAAAATCTTTATTGCTTGCAAGCAAGAGCCACTCATCAGCAACAGATGATGACTGAAGAGAGGCAGCTTTTATACTAGCCTAAACAATGTTCATATCTGTAGTCACATCATAAGATAACATATGACTTTAATAGCCATATCATCCAGGATAAAGAAGCCTGGATATGCTCTGTGTTATGGTCACTGAAACTCAACTAAAGTTCAAAAAGGATTTGAACGTATATGACTTGACACAACACATACTAACATCTCAACATACATCTCATGACACACATCAAACTTCTCCTACATTTTAACCATCATTGTGTGATATACGGGTGGTTAGCACTGACACCTCACAGTGAAAAGGTCCCGGGTTCAAATCCTGGGCCTGTGTGCAGTTTGCATGTTCTCCCTGTGTCTGCGTGGGTTCTCTCTGGATACTCTGTCTTCTTCCCACTGTTGAAAGACATGCTCTTCAGGTTGATTGGTGATTCTAAATTGGCCATAGGTGTCACGATGTAGGAGGTTCGGACCCAAATGTAGGATTTAGGAGGCAGAGTAGGCTAAAAGGGTTTTTAATGAACAAAAAGAGAAAACTAACAAAACTAATGATGCAGCTGACAAGAAATAAGAAATTGTAATGAAACCATAGCATGGCAGACAAACAGTACGACAAGACAAGGAAAAAAGGGGAAGACAGGGCTATACACACACGAGGAACAGAGGGGTAATGAGACACAGGTGAAGCAAATCAAGAAACAAGACAAGGTGAAACCAATGACCTAAACAGATGGAAAAAAGACATGGATTAACACAAACAGGAAATCCAGAACTTAACAAAACAGCAACCAGAACAGAAAAACTAAACACTAACCATGACTATATAAAAACACCTTGACAAAATACAATAAACACAAACCCAAGAAACTAAACCATGACAGAAAGCTTGACAGTAGGTGTGCATGTGAGCAAGGTTATTGTTGTTAACGAAACAACGAAAACTAAAACTGAAAAAACTATTCCTTTCACTGAAATAAATAAAAATGAAAAAGAAAAGAAAAAACGATAACTAACTGAAACTGCATTGCGTGTTTATGTGGGGAGGAGTGGTATTTTTATACCCTAATTTTAATAAGGGAAGGGGCATAAGTAAAGGAGGAAAGGGAGCTAAGCCGACAACGCCACCTGGGGACTTGCACCCCAGGATATAAAACCAATAATAATAAAACTTGAAGGGCACATGTTCGACCACTGAGGAGGCAGAGACCGTAGTTCTTTAAGGAACAAATGTTTTTATTGAAAATTAGGTAAAATCAGGATCCAGACTAGAGAAAAACTGGTGCTGCTGCTGAAAGTAGATGGAAAACAACAACAAGGCGAGTATAAGACAAAAAAAAAGCTATTTTATTAATATAATCTAAAGAAAACCTACAGTAACACTAAAACAAAACACACATGGGCTGGGGCCTCAGGGGGAGCAGACTATGTGGTGTGCACCCCGTCCTACTGGTACAGCACTATTAAACTAGAAAATTCCCGCGGAAATTTTTAAAGTGCCGAGTGGGCTGTTGCCATTAGCTGCTAATGTTAGCAATTAGCGTGATGCGCTAGCCACTAACTTTAGCATTAGTTTAGTGTTAGCATGTCTCTTTAGACACTAAAAATTAAATACATTCTAATTGTTAGCATGCTAATGCAAACATGCTAATTGGTAATATGCTATTCGCCAACATGCTAATGCTGCCACTAATGCAACCACCAATTCGTAGCCACTAAAAATTAGCATTAGCCGCTAATGTTAGCAATTAGCATGAGGCGCTAGCCACTAATTTTAGCATTGGTTTAGTGTTAGCATGTCTTTTTAGACACTAAAAATTAAATACATGCTAATTGTTAGCATGCTAATGCTGCCACTAATGCTACCACCAATTTCTAGCTACTAAAAATTAGCATTAGCCGCTAATGTTAGCAATTAGCATGACGCGCTAGCCAATGACAGACAGACACCTGTCATTGTTCAACTTGGGTGCCAAAAGCCAAAATGGCCGCCCCACAGACCAGTTACTTCAGTTAGAAGTTTCCAGAGTGGGCTGTTTCCATTAACATTGCCCCAAAATGGCCGCCCTACAGACCAGTTACTTATGTTTTCCCGCCTCTTTCTGTGGAGCCCCTGGTTGCCATGGTTACCAGTTTGAATATCAGTCAAAAATACGAACAGAGTGGGCGAAAATGCTGAAACCACGGCCTCGAACAGGAAGGCCTTGTGGCCAAACCGTGTGTCCAATCGTTGAACCGACTTCACTTTGGGCATCTTGAGGCTTTCCTGAACGTCTAGATATGCAGTTTGTGGGTAAAATGTAGAAATGTGAGCTATTTAAAGCGATTTAAAACAAAGGATTGCTTCTGCTTTCCTCCACAAATTTAACATTGCAGTCTATGGAGCGAGGAAGGGGTTTGCTGGCGCAGCTTTGCGTCTCACGCCAAAACTATAAGACTTACAGCTTTAGCAGACAAATTGTGAGCGAGAAGACAAATTTTCCTACGTTTCTATGTATAAATTATGTCTGTGGTGTGAAATCTGTGGCCACGGGAGCAGTTTCTGTTTTATTTTTTGCCTAATTTTCTTCTCTCTTCTCACTCTAGCTGTCCCTCTAGCGCGAACATTCCGCGCAATACACACCCATGTAGGAACCTCAGGTCCTCTCAATTCTCCCCCTCTTTGGAATGTAAATTTACGGAGTTGTTTTGCAGAAGAACTCTTCTAACAGATCAACCTTTTACACCCATAGCTATAAATGTGCCATGTCCAGATGCTGGACAGACCCACGCTAATGGAACTCCCTAATGCTGAGGACGTCACCTAAGCCAAAATAGACAGATTTACACTTCTGTGGAATTTCCCCACTCTGGTTTCTGAACTAGAGGTCTTCACGGGTCCAATTTGACGGACCCGAACCCAAATGGACCCGTGAAAATTCGACCCGGAGCCGACTGGCCCCGAGCTATTATTGTAAATATGAGTTCCGAGCCGAAATGGACCCGTGAAAATTGGAACCGGACCCGACTGGCCCCGAGCCATTATTGTAAATACGAGTTCCGAAACCGAACCGAACCCTTAAAAACCCGTGGACCCGAAATGCCCGAGTTGCTTTATGATTTAATACAAGTTGTCTTAAGACTTGTTTTTATAAGCTATTACTTTCTGTTTCTTACCTAAACGTAGTCTTCTTCTACCTGGTTCCGGCTGCGGCTGCGGCCGCTGCCAGCCCCCACCCCTGGCCTAGCCTCGCATTGGAGTCGGGAAGGGGGGAAAGGGGAGGGCGGCGGTGATTGACAGCTGTGACCGCCAATCGCCGGGTCCTCTCGGGTACTGTAGGACCCGGCCTTTCACAATAAGAGACCCGAGACCCGAGACAAACTCCACCGGTTCCGACCCGGCCCCGGCGTCACTTCTTGTGAGTGGACCCAAACCCGAGCCGGGTCGGGTCGGAACCTCGGGTTTTCGGGTTGTCGGTTTTTTCCGAAGACCTCTATTCTGAACTAATTAGTTCTGAATCGAAAGAACATTAATTCGATATCCGAACTACAAAGACTATATTAAAAGACTTTCATTCCATGTGGATAAAGTCTAGAAGACTTAATGTTATTTTATTATGTTTATTATCATGTTTTAAGCTCGTGATGTACTAATTCTTCCTTTTCAGAGACACACACATGCACACATACCAAACACCTTCTTGCTCCCCTCTCCAAGAGTGACCAAGGAAGTGAATCAGATAAGGGGTCGTAAATAACCGTCCTCCCAGAACCAGACTCTCATCTGTATTTCTCGTCTCTAAAAAGAGCCTATGTTTAATAATATGACTATCGAAATTGCAATAACCTGGTAAGTTATATATTGTTGTTCAGGAAAGGCTAACAATCACAATGAGACTATTTTGATCTTTGTACAATTAAGTTAGCCCAAATTAATATAATTGGTCACAGAAAAGAAGTATCAACATTGCCATCAAGTGGTTATCTTTAAAAGTATTTTCCCTCTTTTAATCATTGTTTAAGTTAAAGAATGTAGAACTTTAGATGTTCTTATTCTACTAGTAGCTGTTGTGAAATCATCACTACGGGAATTGTTATTTTAGAAACACAATCTTTTAGTATTAGCAAAATGTCACTACGAAGAGAACATGAGTTTATTCATTTATTGATGCTTTTGAATTATTTTGATTTCGCCTTTCATATACGTCATCTTGTTATGTTGTAATGTTGAGTGTTGTCACATACGAAAACATTGCTAACGAGCCATGATGAGTGATGGAATGGTTACATTTAATAATATAAAATAGGTTAAGAAGATCAGGCAATAAGAGATCTCAAGACAAAGGAGTGGGCGTTCGCTTCACTTTCCGCGCGAAGAGTTTGGAAACCCGACCTAAACACGCCCTGAATAATTAACTGATAAAACCAGAGAGACGCTCCCACTTCTCCGGACTTCAGCACTTTAACTTTACTTTTACTTGTACACTTTCTTTTGTACTTTAACTTTCTAGTACATTCTAGTTTCCTTTTCATTTTCGTTTACGTATTTACGTTTAAACTTAGTAACTTTGTTTTAAGAACAACTTGAATATTTCAAGCTCTGTTTGTTTCTCGTCAGATGTTTTTCCCTGACGTACGATTTTTATAGTGACTTAAATATTTTTCTAGCTTTATTAATTTTTATACTCTACCAACCGAAGTACTAACCATCATCGTTCATAAGTTAGCCAGCGTAGACAGCTGGGATATCAGAGAAAGACCCAATCTCTTCGACGGATCAAGAAACCAAGAAGATGTTGCCATAGTAACGATATCAAGAAGACGTGACGAGCCGGATTCTTTCTTCAAACACAAAGACATTGCCAAGTGTCGTCTACTGCCTTTGACTGAACACCTACAACGCTCCCAAGCGAACTGGCTGTTGGAGTTGCAAACCAAGCAACGAGTCCTATCTACCGGCCCAAGAGAGGCCTCATCAGCTGTGCCGTTACCGTCACCAACTCGTCACACCGACGCTCCACCATCACCGACGCCGAGAAGACTCTACGGAAAAGTAGGCTGAATCGTTCCTACCGCTTAAGACAAAGAGTTGGTGTCACTACTTTGAAACTCCCTACTAATATCTTTTAGAGAAGATTAATTAGATTAGGTATCATTCCTTTTAGACTAAACCTTAAAACATCTCTATCTCTCACCATCGCTCCAGAAATGATTTTTTTGATTATCCATGCATATTTTCCATTAGTCCCTCATTTATTCATAGTTGTCACCTTATTAAATAAATATTTACTCACACTTAAGAAGTTGTTTGTGGTGTTGTTTACGGCAGAGAATGACTGGTAAAATTTGTAGTAAAGGATTCATCCTTCAGATATGTAAATTATTTAACCGAGACTGATAAACTGATTTAAACCGTGTTCTTCCTACGATAACAGGAGGTGGTGCCCTAACGAGACAATTTAGTAGTGTAGACTTCCCTACACCCATTATAAACCCAGAAATTTGAGTAAAAACCTACACCGCTTTGAGGCTTCATAGTTTAAAAACAGTAAAAGGTGTCGATAAGTGAGGGGAATCTCTGAAGAGAAGACAAGAGTGCCTTCATTTTAAAGTTTAAATGAAGTCTCTGGGTGAAAGTATGCCAGAGCAGTTGATCGTTGAAAATGCCTGTTGATTTTTCGGGGTCTCCCATTCATTTGAATGGGAAATTTTTCGCCCGATCAATCGCTTATCCAAGTAATAGCATAGGATTCGGGATCAAAACACACGTTTCGATATATCATGTGTTGGGGTCCTCTGGCCGGTTCGGGCCGCATTAATTGCCGAAAAAGGGCGGAAAATGAATAATATTAAGTAAAAAAACTGCAAAGAAACACGCAGAAGATCAAGAGTTGCCTCGTGCCTATGGCACGAGGCCCCTCCTCCCTATGGGAGGAGGGGCCTCTTGACATAGGCACTCGGCACTAATAAAACAAAACTCAAAATCACTCAAACACATGTGTGTTGGCATAGTGGCACAAATATAATTCCATAGCTATAATTCCTTTCGTTTTCGTCTCCGTCAGTTTAATTATAAGCCTCAATTGGTTGGATTCATATGATTGATTTATTCCACTCTGGCAGTTTTACACCAGCTGGCAGCAGCAGCAGCACCACAACTCACGGTCCATGACGTTACCTGGCAGCGCCATGGCAGTTGCAGCAAAAGCAGGGAGAAAGCGGCAAAGTCCTGTATGAACTTTTTTTTTTAATATGACAACGAGAAAGATAAAAGCAAGTACCAAGTGACAGTGACAAAACATGTAACTTGCTTCTCAAAGGGAAAACCCCACGAATCTCCATCCATTTAAGTAGCTCGCACAAGACGACTACCAAAACAAGCTAGTGGCTAGCCTCTGTGAGTCTGCCGCCGCCCCCCAAAGAAGGATCAAAGGAATAATTCACCCAAAACTAAAAAGTCATTATTAAATTACCCTCATTTTTAATCCCATCTCTTGCTGAATTTTATTATATAATACTCACTCTGACCTTTTTGAATACTGCACCAATAACCCTAAGTTTGAAAAAACTAAAACTAATAAAAACTAAACTAAAACTTCAGAAAATATTAAAGCTAATAGAAACTAGCAATTCCACACTAAAAACTCGAAGATCGATTGCTTCTCCCTGATTACCTGGATATTGAGTCTTGAGGTTGAATTTTCTGAGGTTGGACCTCTTTAAGGTTGATTTTTTTTTTTTTAGGTTGAATTGTTTTTTGAGTTTAAAATTTTTGAGTCAGATTTTTTTTTTTTTGGTCGACTCAGATGGCACAGAATAGGTCGTCACCCTGTGGTTAAGTTTGATTTTATTATCAAAGTCAATGTAATCAGTTTCAGTCTCTCTTTCATAGCACAGCATTAATGGTCCAATTGCCTTTTTCTCTGGCTCCATCCCTTTGCAGGCTGTGTTCGAGTCTGCTGGACCAGTAGTTAGTCTTGTAGTCCTATTTCTTTCCTGGAAGTCGTTCACAGTGGTGTTCATAGTGGTGCTCTCAGTGGCGGGCCTGTGGTCCTCTAATGCTGGAGCCTTCCTGCAGTGGCTGGCATGTATCCATGTAGATCTCTCTGCTGCCTTCACTGCAGAGTTGGTCACCAGAAGAACCTCAAACAGTCCCATCCAGTTTGATTTCCTCCAATGTCGTCTCCTGCAGTCTTTCACCACCACCCAATCCCCAGACTGTAGTGAATGCAGTGGTCCTTGCAATGGGATTGGTATGGCTGCTTTCACTTGTGTATGGATAGACTTCAGAGAATTGGAGAGGTGAATACAGTAATTAAGCATAGCATCATCAAATTCTTCCCCCGTTGCGTGCAACCTTTGTCCTGGGGAGGACATCCCTGTATTCATAGGCCGCCCCATGAGGATTTCCAACGAGGACTACTCCATTTTGGTCTTTCCTCATCTCCTCAAGCTCATTAGCACCAGAGGCAGAGCTTTTGCACAGTTTAGCAATGTTTCATCACACACTTTGTTCAACTTGGCTTTGATGGTACCATTTTCTCTCTCTACCGCTCCACCACTCTGTGGGTGATAGGCACAATGTGTTCTCAAGTCACTTCCCAAATAATCTGTTTAATGGCATTATTTACAAAATGCGTACGATTATCATATGATAGTTTCCTGGGAATTCCATATTGCGGCACAACTTCTCGCAGCAACACGTTTGCTACCACTGTTGCATCTGCTTTCCCTGTAGGAAAAACTTCAGCTCATTTAGAAAACATGTCAACAATCACCAAACAATATTTCTTCCCTTCACATGATGACAGTACAATGAAATCCATCATTAATCAAATGGAACATCTGGAGTAGGATGGCTGGACTGCTTCATTGCCTGACCTCATCCGGCATTAAGACACACTAGGCCAGGGGTCACCAAACTTTTTTCTCTGGGGGCCACATTATCGTTCCTGACTGTGATGGGGGGGAAATAAAAGTGGAAAAAAGTGGGGATAAAAAGAAAATGCTAAAAGTTAAAACTGTCTGAGAGGAAGGCCACATTTGGAGTTGTGTGATGCGTCAAATCACGTTTCTTTTTCGAAGCTGCAGCGCGCAGCACGTCTTCAGCCATTGACTGTATGTGTTCAGCTCCACAGTTACATGGACAGCTGTGAGAAAGTGTTTACTGTTGCCAAAGTGATCAGCACCATGAACAGTTACACGGACTGTGACACATTGTTTGTTCTGGTTCCACTATGTATGTGTAATATTGTTTTGTGCAAGTTAAGATTTTTGCATTAATTAATGTGGCCGAGGCTCCGGGTTTATTGTTATTACAAACCTACGACCAATCAGCTCTGAATTATCTTCGAATTAAAAGTTCCTTTGGGTTTTCGATTGAGAACTGATCTCATGTCTTGCGTTTCATGATTTTCTCTTTATTTCTAATAATGCGATAACACTACACGTAGGCATGCTTCACTGGATGACTTCGTGAATAAATAACGCAGTTGAGTTGACTATGTGTCACCGCTGCATGTAACAATATTGCCGTGGTGTAGGAGTCACGCCGTGCTGGTTTATATAATTGCGGGTCCCAAACGGACCCACCGCGGAGGTGAGGCTTTAATCGCGGATGTGGAGCGGATGCAGCGCGGAGCCACGGCGGATCCGCGATCCGCCTTCGTAGCGGATCCGTTCCTGAGTGCATCTGGACCCCGATACGGGTCCGTTTCGCGGGTCCGTTCCGGAAGCCGCCATACATCCGCGGCAGATCCGCCGTGCAGTCCTTTTGCTGTGTGGGTATGTTTCCGCGGCTATGATCGCGAGCATGTGATGAAAATTCAGCAAATATAGTTAATTTTATAACTAAATATCAATTTTTAACTGAACAAATCAACAAAATGCCAGATGCAGACATGCTATTATTTTCCAAAAAGAAATTTAAAAAAATAGGCCATGGCGACTTTTGGGGATTGCCTCATAGTTCAAGTGGTGGGGGGCAGAGGGGCTGGGGGGCCGGTCAAAGGGGGGTGGCGGGCCGGAGTCGGCCCGCGGGCCGTAGTTTGATGACCCATGCACTAGGCACTTCAAACAAAAATGATGTGCATAATTTGAAAAGCCTTGTGTATACCAATATCTGTTAGCTGTTTCCATCCCCCCACCTCCACCTCCCTGACACGTGTTACTTTCCATGTGTCAGGGGGGTGGAGGTGCATATATATACATATGTACAGCCAATTTCTTTCCACTGTTTCCGCTCTTGCACTGGAGCATTCTTCTGAGCTTCAACCAGTTCTGCAAAAGAGACTGTTGGGGTATACGGTAGAACTAAACATTTGAAATGTAATTGCAATCAGAGCTTGTGCTGCTGCCTTAGCAGCCAGATCAGCTCTTTCATTTCCTTTTGAAACGCAATCTTGTGCTTTTATGTGAGCTTCACACTTGCAAACAGCTATCTCCTGTGGAAGTAAGATTGATTCCGAAAGATGTGCAATGTGCATGTGTAATTTGCTTTCATGTTGATGTTAAAAATCCCCTCATCTTCCACAATGTGCCAGAGTCAGTGTTTAATACAGTGCATCGAGTTATAGTAACACTGGGTAGTGAAAGCAATACATTATGGTAATGCATTATTCTTGCTGTAATCACGTGACTTGTTCTCTGCCCCAGAGAATCGATGACACTGCAGCTAATGATGCTGCAGCCACGGCTTTCAAGCAATGTGGCAACACTGCTGCCACTGTATCCAACTTTGATGAAAAATAAGCTATAGATCAAAGTTTTCCCCCATGTTTCTGTAGCAGTACTGATGCAGTGGTGTATAGTAACAAAGCAGATTGACTTCGAATTAGATGTACTTTGTTACACTACTTAAGATTTTTTGATGATATGTACTTTACTTGATTTTTTCTAATCAGGACTTTTACTGTTACCCTACTACATTTAAAAGCAGTAGTTAACGCTGATGTGGAAGACACAGAAGACGTTATCACAGTGACAGAATCTCTAGAAGTCACAATATGGAGTGACCTAACTTTTGTTAGGAGGCACTTTTTTGTGTTCTTAGGCAGACACTTATTCGCTCACTCTACAAGTCTTTTTTGTGTTTGTATTTTATTATACCACATCTATTTCATTCACCTGAAAGTGAAATAAAGAGAACAAGGAGTGAACCATTTTTGGTTGTATTGCTTTTTTTATGCGTACTACAAAAATTCTTTGTGCTTGTACTTATGATACTTGAGTATATTTTTTCACAAGATACGTTTGATAATTTAACATTTAATGTGAGCTACTTTAAGACTTTTACTCAAGTGATTTTCTTATGGGTGACTTTAACTTTTACCAACATCATTTTCAGTTATGGTATTTGTACTTTTACTTATTTTTTCAAGTACTTTATACACCTCTGTACTGATCACATAAACCTATCCTTTTCACACAGTCAGTGTTAAAGGTTGCTGTTGGTCTGGCAAAATCAATGGGGCTGCAGTCAATGCTTGTTTAAGTTTAACAAAACTTATGTCCATCCAAGTCCGTAGTTTTGCTCGGCAGAGGCTGTACTATTTGAGTAAAATCAGGAATCCACTGTCAACAGTCATATGTTTCTTGATTCATCAAGCTTCCACCCTACATACAATCGAATGTTGCATCCACAAGTGTTTCTTATATGATATTAAAATAATAAGGGACATTTGAGAATTTCCCTCACAGTATTTTTTGAAACTGTGTGTGAGAGTGAAAACCACAGATGTTGAGAACAAATCAAACTGTTTGGTATTCATTTCTGTTTTCATATTGTGATGACAGTTTGTTTCTCTCTGTCAAGGTGTTTGCAACAAAATTCAGAAAGCGTGCATGGATTGGACTGACTGACAGAGAGAGAGAGGGGACATGGAAATGGGTGGATGGGACTCTGCTGACCACAAGGTTCACACATTACTTAACCTTCCTCCTGTCATGGTGTGCTGTGTCCAACCAGTTTACAGTATTGGAAAACTGACTGAAGGTTACTTATTCAAAAAAAACACAAACCATATTGACAATAACAGTCACTGTGGACATGTCTTTAGTGGATTCAAATGCACCATAAGGTCATGGCTTCTTCAAGTAATGTGAGCTATTCACTGATTCATTGGCCACCATTCAGTCTGATTCTGATAGTTTTAATCAAGTATTTCAGTCTCTTAATGTGCCTATATTCATATTGTACATCTTTAATCATGATCTCATAAGATGTCACTGCCTACAGATAAAGATGGAATACGAAAAACACCACAACAAATGTTCATCATTCTTGTATTACAGGCCAATGGTGGAGCCAGTAACCAGATTATATGCAACAGTAAAACAGAGAAATGATGATGAGACGGGTAAACAGTAGTGTGTCTCGTTTTCTGCTTCTGTCAGTTTGAAGATAAGAGTTACACCAAGTCATCTTCCTGTTGAGGTGTTGCCCCCTAGTGACATGAATTGAAATAGCAACCCAACATAAGATATCACACACCCTTACATAAACAGAGTTGTCTGATTTACAGTTTTACACGAAATAAATAATACATGATAGACTGAAAAATGTATTAAAACCACCACTGGTGTGTGTCAGTTGCAAAATTGTTTTACTGGCATGATGTTTGAGGGTCATTGCATGTCCTGTCCATATCAGCCATTCCTTACAATGGTTTTCTAGTCAAGTAACGGTTATAAGAAGAAAAACTGATGGAGAGTGATTGCTATTTCTTGAGAGATGGGAATGTAAATTCTTGTTTGTGCTTGTGTTTGAGGTGATTCTAGAGACTATTGAGTCCCCTGAGTTCAATTTGATCTCATGTTAACCATTGACTTGTTGCTTCTTTTTCTCTGAGAAACAAATGAATATTTTGTGTTACAGCTACTGGGCCCCTGATGAGCCAAACAACGCAGGAGAGGAAGACTGCGCAGAACTAAAGTTTCAAACTTTGAGTGGAAGCTGGAATGATATCTCCTGCAACAGTGAAATGCACTGGATCTGTGAGAAAAAACTCTCTCCATGATTCATCTTTAAAACTCATCAGAGTATTCCAGCTTCTCATCACTTTCATCTGAAACAGCCAAAATAATGCTAAGCAAACACATCTTTTTAACAGATATGTATCTCTGTTATAAATTGGCCTATCATCCTGTGACCTCTACATAAACAATAACCTTTGATAACAAGTCTATGAGCTGTCCTGCAGACCACGTTTTGAAAGTTTAAAGATCTGGACTCATTATCTCTTCACTGTGTTACTGATGTGTGGCAAGTTTTCCTTGTTTAATGTTGTGTTGTAATATTGTTTATGAAATATTTTCTAAGGCTCTGACTAAAAATGCATTTTGCTGGAATAGATGGTTAAAACATGATGTGACTGAGCTTCATCTGTAATCTTCAGCAGTGTTTTTATTTTATATAATTATGGCTGATAAAAGTGTAGACAAGAATGAATCAATAAGATGAATCAATAAGAATGTAGGATTTAGGAATAATTTAAAACTGTATAACTATTAGGGGTTGAACGACTTCGGAAGTCGACTATTATGTGGTGAAAGTTGAGCCAATTAGTCATTGACATCGCACATAAGAACAGTAGAAAGTAATGCTTTGTAACAATGATTCAGTAATACACAGGATAAGATGTTACAATCCCTTGTGCCAAAATCCTAGGCAAAACACATTTAGAGGCCCTGTTCGACTAAGAGGCCCTACCAAGCCTATAATATGACAATTAACCTATATTCTACATAAACGTAAAAGCTGGCTTGTAAGCCCATTGAGCAGCAGAGGATACTTCAAACATTGTAAAACATAACCTAACTAAACGCTGCTGGCTTGTATGGTCCACTCGGCAGCTAACCATAGCTACCAAGCAACATGAGAACAACAGGAACCTGACCTAAACAACAGCAGTATGCAGTATGTCATTGGGGTTTTCAAGTGGGCACCTCCTTTCACCGATGTTTCGTTAAGTTAGGCCTATGACACCTCAAGGAAGCTTAACAGTGATTTCCAGCTTCCTGGAGTCACCCCCCTCCACACTGCCACTGCACAGCCCTGTCTTCCTCACCAATTGATGTCTATTAACAACTAATATAGCAACTAATAACCACGAACAAACAAATCTACCGTGATTTGCCCCGTTGATGCAGGCTGAAACACGTAACAAACAAATCTATGAAATCTCTATGAAATGGACTACTTTCTCTGGCTCAGACCACAACAGCAGTACTGGCCGTAGCCGGGTAGTCGCTATTTCACCTGGGATAACCAGTTGTCCATTTAAATCTGCCCTCATCTTCCAGGCTCCTCCTACTCTTAGCTGTCCCGTGTTATGCCTGAGGCCTGCAACTTTAGCCTTATCTCCCTCCCGTACAAACTTAATGCATCTGCTCTCTCTGTTAACAGTCATGGTATTTACAATCACCTGTTTTTCCTCAATTGCAGCTGCTAAACATCTCAGTACCTGATTGTGATGCCAGGTGTAAGAATATGGCTAAGCGCACATACACAAGTACACAGTGGGCAGGCAGCCTCCTCACCTACCCATTGGTTTAGGTTCTGGGGAGTTGGCAGCACATCATAAGTAGCCCCTAACATAAATCTAATCCTGCTGGCCTCCATGCTCCAAAGCTCTCTCCATTTCACCTTCCTTTTCTCCACACTCTCCCAGTTCACCCATTGACCCCTTGCTACTGCTGATGCCTTGCTCCACAGAGGTTTCCCTACACACAACCCTAGGCCTCCACGCCTTTGCTGTACATGGCCTATGATATCGCTATGCTTAAGAGCTGCCTGTGCTTGCTGCACTGCCTCTTTTGCCTTCCACTTCCTCCCTGTCTTAACAGTAGGTGCTACACTCCTAACCACTGGATCCTTCGACGGAGTTAGAGTCATTTCCAGTCTAACTTTAGTGCACTTAAACGCCTCCGTTAGGCTGGTAACTGGAAGCTCCAGAATGCCTTTCCCATACAAGGCTGTGTCACTTAGACAGCGTGGGACACCAAGCCACTTACTGATAAATGAATTAATCATTCTTTCCAACTTTTCTACCTTTGAAAGGGCAACCTCATACACCGTCAGTGGCCACATTAGCCGGGGCAGTAAACCAAATTGCCAGCACCACAATTTTAACTTGCCTGGTAGCCCTGACTGGTCTATACTTGCAATGCCTTGAGTCATCTCCTGCCTCAACCCTTCAAACTGCGCCTTATCACTAAGACTTGCATCATACCATCTTTCCAAACTCTTCACTGGCTTCTCCAGCACTGTGGGAACTACCTCATCATTTATAACAAACTTCTTGTCTACTATCTTTCCTTTAACTCCTTTAACTTTACTCCTAGATTTAATAGGCTTCACTTTCATCATAGCCCACTGCAGGTTGCTGTTTAGCTTATCCAGCAATCTTCTGGTACAAGGAGTGGTTGACGTTGCTGTCGTCATGTCGTCCATGTAGGCCCTAATCGGAGGGAGGCAAAGCCCTCCTTGCAGCCTTTCTCCACCTACCACCCATTTGGAAGCCCTAATAATGACCTCCGTTCCCACTGTACACCCTGCCATGCCTACCTCCAACTGCTGCCATGCTGTCGTGTACTCTGCTGTGGTAAAGCAGAGTTGAATGTCTAAAAAGTAGGCTTTGACTAAGTTTTTTATACTACCTGGAATACTAAAGAAGTCAAATGCAAACTATAGCAAACTATGTGGCACTGACCCAAAAGCATTCGCCAGGTCTAAGAATACAGCATGCAGGTCTCTCTCCTCTTGCTTTGCTAACTGAATTCGGTGCCAAATCATACTGGTGTGTTCTAAGCATCCAGAGAAGCTGGGGATCCCAGCCTTTTGCACCGACGTATCAACTAATTTGTTTTTCACCAAGTAACTGGACAACCTCTGTGCCACAACACTGAAAAAAAATTCCCATCAACATTAAGTAGACTAATTGGTCTAAACTGGCTTATTTCCAGCAAGTCCCTCTTTGCACCTTGCCTTGGGAATAACCTGTTTCTTCCATAGTATTTTCATCAATTTCCACAGGAACCTCAGCACATCTGGTGCACTCTTATACAGCCGGTAGGGAACCCCATTAGGTCCTGGGGCTGAAGAGGCTCTTGCACGTCTTACCACATCTTGAAACTCTTTCCACTTTAGTGAGCTGTCATCACACTGGCTACCTATTTCACCAATAGGTGGAATATCTGAGGTTATTGCCAACTTTCTAAACCTGTCCGTATCTTTGTGCAGCTTCTCTTTTGGTACCGTAAGGCTACCATTCTTTTCCTTGCTAAATAGCGACTTAACAAACCTAAATGGGTCCTTATAAAATGCTAATCTAACCCGCTCTTTTCTTTTCCTATTTTTCCTAATGTTCTCCACCCTTCTTAATGCTGCCAACCGCTTCCTAACATCTACCTGTAGACAATCAATACCTTCCTTCTCTTCATCTGTAGCTGTCTTCCACTGCCTCTTAAGGAGTCTCCTCTCCTGTACAAGCCTATAAATCTCTTGCTGACGCCTAGATCTAACCACCTGTCCCTCTTGTTTCTCCTGTTTCTCAGCCACACCAAATCTTTCCTTACCATAATCATAAATAAGATCTCCCATTTTCTCCAGCTTACTCTCCGCTGTCCCTTTAAGTCTACCTAGCACACTAACCAAATCGCTATTGATGTCCTCCCACTACCTAATATCTGTTGCACCTGGCCATTTGATCCTTGCCTTCTGACCACAAATTTTCTCCCTTTTTGGCTGGCTGGCCTCTCTGTCTGCCTCAGTGCTTGCACCTACCTCAACATTAGGAGTGCTGATGTCCTGCAAACTGTGGGTTAACTCCTGTTGCTGGACTTCAACCGACTGACTAAATGCACTTCTTAAGAAGTAGCCATCAGTGCGGTATCCCTGTGTTACGTTTGCCAAACACTTTTTCCTCCCTTGATGGAGTCTGAGGCCCTGTACTGTTGTTATCTTTTGCCAGCCACACACACAAACCTGCTGCTTCTTTCCATCTCCATCTGAACTAGCAGCTTCCAATAACGTGCCTTACTGTAGCATTTCATACAAAAGAAGCTAACGAGGTTTTTCTACAAGGTAATTGAAGCTTGAACAGGGCTACTGTCAGCCATAGCCCATGTCAACAACATAAACATGTTAGTCTGACTCTTCTAATATGTGGCTCTTGCTCAGCAAAACAAAACAAAAATTTAAAAAAATGCAGAACAGAGTAACAGAGCACAGCAGAACTGAACACAATTCGCATGAGCTGTACTTTACAGTGTGTTGTGAGATAATGAAGCTGAGATTTAAAAAAAAAAAAGTATGTCTTCGAAGACTTCTGTGGTAAGCAACTAAAGGTCTAATAACTTTAGACAATACAATTCACCACCATTTGTTCGTTAGTTTGTTTGGTGAAATTGTTAATTGACTGCCACTGAGAGGATATGGACTGTATGTATTCTAGGAATGACTTACATATCCTGCATGTCACAGTAGAATGGGTTTCATCTTTACTGAAGTGTTTCAACACACTTGATGAACCACTGCTAGTTTGCTGCAGTTAATTCACCTGTTCACCTGTTAATTCATATGTGACGCGGTTATCAATATGCTCCTGCTCCTCTGACATTGCTACACTGAATGATGTTTCCTGCAATGATTTAATAGAGCCTACTACAATATTGTTTTGTTTTCTCAAGATCACAAATTAATTATATCGTTATCATGGGAGAACAAAGTTTTGTTATCTCGAGATCTCAAATTAATTATATCGTTATCTCGGGAAAACAAAGCTTCAGTATCACGAGATCTTCAGAAAACTCTGACCTGTCAAGACCTATTACTGAACTACTTCAATACACGCTTTCTCTTCAGAACAACAGATACTTAGTTTAGTTTGTTACGTGATTTGTTTGTTTGGCTAGTGGTTATTAGTCGCTATATTAGCTGTTAATCGACATCGAATGGTGAGGAAGACAGGGCTGTGCAGTGGCGGTGTGGAGGGGGGTGACTCCAGGACGCTGGAAATCACTATTAAGCCTTCTCGAGGTGGCGTGGGCCTAACTTAATGAAACATCGGTGAAAGGAGGTGCCCACTTGAAAACCCCAATGACATGCTGCATACTGCTGTTGTTCAGGTCAGGTTCCTGTTGTTCTCATGTTGCTTGGTAGCTATGGTTTGCTGCTGAGCAGGCCATGCAAGCCAGCAGCGTTTAGTTAGGTTATGTTTTACAGTGTTTGAAGTATCCTCTGCTGCTCAGTGTGTTTACAAGCCAGCAGCTTTTACGTAGTCTATGTAGAATATAGGCTAATTGTCATATCACATGACTGTAGGTTTGGTAGGGCCTCTTAGTTGAACAGGGCCTCTAAATGTGTTTTGCCTGGGATTTTGGCACAAGGGATTGTAACATCTTGTGCTGTGTACTACTAAATACCGTATTTGGTAAATTAAGTATTTAAAGTATGATAATAACATTTGGAAATCGTCTTACAGACACCAATGGACACCTGTCTTATCCGTCTGCCCAAAGTGTGGAGTCAACCGAAACAATGTTTAGTTGTTATATAAAACATCTCTACTTATTTTTCATTTCCCCTGCTAAGTGTTGACTGCTGGGTTGGCGGCATATGTTCCTGCAAATGGTGTGAATATACAGGTTTTCTGTGTGGGTGAATGCTGAGTTTATTGTGACTACATGTTCTGTTTTTTGAGTGATGTCACTTCCTCTATCATTGCGTTAGAATGACGCAAGGACAAATTATTTTTTATGAACTTCCTCCTATTCTAAATACTAAATTGTCTTACTTATACAGATTTAGACAAGACACAGAACAAAATGAGAAGACCTGAGGAAAGAACGATGAATCTAACCATTTCCCATCACATTTTAAGTACATTTTAACTGAACTTCTACATAGCACATTTCTGCTTTACGTGAGGACAGTGGGTTGGCAGAGGGAGATGTATATGCAATGTTGGAAATTTCAGACCTCAAACGCTGTGCCAGAGATGACTTTTTCAGTTTCAACTTTATTGTTATGCTATCATCACATGGCTGAGTGACTAGATAGAAATGTTTCCTCATTATTTTGATCATCAGACTCACAAGGCGAAACTGTCACTGTTCTCTGTATTCATTATTCATTGTATACCAGTGTATGCAAGAGACCATCACTGTTTAAAAATGTTTTTAATAACAGAATAGAGTCTAGACTCCATTCTATAAATGTTAATGTCCTTGTCAATAAATTATGTGATCTTAGTTTATGTTGTTTTCTGTTTTAAGTTTGATAATGGATGGATTACAATGCCCTTGTTTCAAAGTATAGAATAATAAAAATAAAAATACATTTGCCTTCTAATCTGCTGGTTTAAAGTGGAAACCTCTGTGACCTGAGATCTTGACCTTGGTGGGTATCCAGGATGCTCTCTAGAACAGCAGCCAGAGATTTACTTCAACTAATTGTTGCAGCAAGATGGAAGCGCGCATGCACACAGCGGCTCGGCACTCTCGGTCTTTTTATTTTATACTTATACTTTTTTTTAACTTAGCTTAACTTAATTACTATTATTGTACTGTATTATACTGTAAATTTCGTTGTAGAAATATAGTGACAATAAAAATCGTGAATCTTGTTTTTGTTCAAGAAAATTAACAAAAAGAGGAAGAATAAGCATGTGGTTCTTCGTTGGCAAAGAGAAAAGAACAAAAGAGGAAGTGGATTACACATGAGAGACATTCCTAGATAAGACGCACTCATTCTTCATTTTCAGATCAGTGGTTAAACCATGGTGAGAGTGGTCAATACAGAGCAACCTGAAATCACCATGGACTATGTAAATCTACCTGACACGCCAGCCAGGAGTCGTTCCAGTAAAGGAGGTGAAGTGACTACTGCTGCAGGTAAGTCAGCAATATTCAGCAAATATTTTGACTTTCAAATACTAGTTATTGAAAGACTATTTTTGAAATGAACTAAGGTAAATGAACTAATATTGTGCTGTGTATGTTAATGTGTAAAAACTGTAACTTGTCAGTTATTTGTGATTTTACTCATATTTATTTGCTCTGTTTAACAGCAGCTTTAAAATGTATATATAATTGTTGTCAAATGACTTGTGTGACTGTAAACTGATGCCATGTTAAAACCATATACTCAAGGACAACACTTACTTTGACTGTCCTGTCATTTAGAATTACTTCTGAAAAGTAACATGCTTTGAGTAAGTCTGGATAGATTTGTGGAATAGAGCTGAGAATGTATCTTTTAGCTTTGTGGCTGTTGCAGGTTTCTTATTATTTGTTCACGTCCGTGTGGTTTCTGCATTTAGGTATAAAACTGTACAGACTGGTTGCTGTTAGTTTTGGACTCCTGTGTATCCTACAAGCTGCTCTCAACATTACCCTGCGTCTTACTCTCTGTGAGTTACTTTATATTTTGTCCCTACTCTACTCAGTGTTTGGAGACCTCTTTGAAAGGAATCGCTTTTATTATTGAGACCAGAAACTGGATGTGGCAACATAATAAACACCACTGTGCAAGAATTGTGACACTTTCCACTTTCCAGTTTAGGTCATGCTGCAACTTTGTGGCCTAATATTCACTGAAACTTTGTTTCAGTGAATATTAAAATATAGATGAGCTCCTCCTGTCATTAAGTATCCATCATAATTGAAGAAAGTCACTCTACTTTAAATGAATGTCACACAAGACAAATAAGTGTTTCTGCTCTTTCAGACAGTAAGACGTCAGGCATCAAGAATGTTTGTAAAAATGGGACAGAAGAGACAGACGAACTGAGAAGACTGACCGGTGAGTAGATACATCTACAGAAAACTCACAATCAGTCTGGAGTGATATGATGATGCACCGCTGTAGATAATGTTGGCAGTTCTGAAATTATAGTTGGTCGTTCTGCAGCAAGTGATGTGTGATTTTATTAACCTTGCAGAGTTCTTTAACTCACGTTGAGACACAGCAGAAGCAAACTTCACTCTTTGGCCATGTCAAAACTTGCGAGCTTATTAGCAAACATTGTGTTGAGCAGCAATCTGTCTCTGTATTAAACATGTCATAACAGAAACTGTAAATGTATCTGTTATTTTCTGAGATATTAAGGATCTTTTTTCCCCCACAACAGATGAGCACTTTCAACAAGGATGGGTGTATTTCCGTCCAAGTTTCTATTACATTTCTTCCACCAAGAAATCCTGGAAAGAGAGTAGAAATGACTGTCTACAAAGAGGTGCAGACCTGGTGATCATCGACACCAAAGAAGAACAGGTGTGTGTGTGGCATAAATATGCTTTAGATATAAAAGAGTGCAATAAAATGTAAAATATATCAATATCTAACAAATGAGTAGTCAGTTACCCTTCTGTTGATTTCTGATCACTGATTTTCTGTCCAAGGACTTTACAAGACACTTTGACAGGCCCATGTGGATTGGGCTGATGGACAAAGAAGGGAAGAGGATGTGGAAATGGGTGGATGGAACTCCCCTGACCAAGAGGTTCACACATTATTTTTTTTTTTTCTCCTTAAATCTAAACTATAGGTCTTGAAGTTTTTGTGCCCCTTTTCACAGTACTCTTGCAACATAAAGCTGCAGACATTGCAATATGTTGTTATTTGATAAATGCTTGTTGTGTTGTGCGCTTTATTTAAACATACATTTTGTGTTTCATGTTTCAGCTACTGGGGTTATGGGGAGCCAAACGGTTTTGAAGGCAAAAATGAAGACTGTGTAGAAGTAAGGTTCCATGACTCAGTAAACAGCTGGAATGACATACCGTGTGAAGATCGAAACTTCTGGATCTGTGAGAAAAGTATATGCCTATAAGTCAGCATGCAAAACGCTGTAAAGTTGAAATGCACTTTACCTTCAGTCCACGACATTAAAAAACAAAACAAAAAAACAAACTCACATTTCACATATACTGGAAGGCTGTTTTGCAAAGCTATGATTCTGTACTGTATGTGTGAACAATGTAAATTCTGCAAAAGCAAGAATGTAACAGTAAATGCATCCATTTGAACTTTTCTTCTTTAAGACTGTCTTAAACTGAATAGTTGTATGAATGTATTTTCAAGTCTTCTCCACATTATTCTCTCTGTTTTTTTACTGTCTTTCATCCAGAACAGTGGAATACTCTGATGATTAATGAATTTACTTTACCTTACGTTCTTACTGTTCAGATGTAATGATAAAACTACTACACCAGACGAACAATATAAATAGTTGTCATAAATGGCAAATCAAATTTGGGATTGCCTTAGTGTATCTATCTTATTCAAATGGTTCCTTAGTCCTGCTACTTGTTAATGAATGAAAATAACAATCAACAAGGTTTCACAGAGTGATCAAATATTAATATCACGTATAGTAATTATAGGCCTCTCTAAGGTTTCATTACAGTTGTACAGGGAAACAGTATAGGGGACTGCAGTAATAAAAAACAAAAACAAAAATAAATGAATTAAAAAACTTACTAATTGTTACTTCACCTGGGATTAGGCTCCAGCACCCCCTGCAACTATTCACAGGACAAGCAGTTACAGAAGATGAATGAATGAATGAATTGTTATTTCACATATTACAAACTGTTCAGACATTTCTTTTACTGACTTGCAGCTGTGCAGCTATTGACACATCAGGAATGCATTAATGCAATACTTCAAACATAACTTTACAAATACCATAACAACCTACACATCCTACAAAACGTCCTGGATTCTGCCTCAGAACTTCCATAAATTAGTCAAATAATGATTTGGTACTGGAGATTAAAGTTCCCATTTAGTTAATATTTTACTTTGGTAGCAGACAGTGATTTAACTGCAGCATTTGACACAATAGACCATGACATTCTGATTGGTCGTTTGGAGCAGTGGGTGGGCATTAGTGGCACAGCACTGGAATGGTTCAGGTCCTACCTTTCACATCGGACTTTCTGTGTCAGCATTGATAGCTCTGTGTCCTCCACTGCTCCTCTCTCATGTGGGGTCCCACAGGGCTCTGTGCTCTGCCCACTTTTATTTTGTCTTTACCTACTTCCACTTGGCTCCATCCTCAGGAAACATGGCATTTCTTTTCACTGCTATGCGGATGATAGCCAGATCTATGTCCCCCTTAAAAAGACTGAATCATACTCTGTTAACCCGCTGCTAAAGTGCTTAGACGACCTTAAAGCTTGGATGGCTTTAAATTTTCTGAATTTTAATGAAAAATAGACAGAAGTCATGGTCTTTGGTGGCACCTCTGGAAAAATTGTGCTATATAAATAAAGTGGATTGGATTGGACTAAACGATTTACAGTTCAGTTGAATACCGTTGTTTAATTAAAAAGTGGACTCATTATATCTGTTATCATTTCTAAGATACTGTCATTTGCCATCTGTGTGTAAAAGCAGACATGCCAGAAGGACTTTAGACCTTAAAACCAAATATGACCCCCTCCCTTTATCGCCCCCTAGTGTGTGGATGCCAGCAACTACAATTACTTTCCATGTGAAGCCAAAACGATTCTTATTTAAAAAAATCAGTAAATCATACGAAGTCACTGGCTCAGAATCCATGGTGTTTTAAAAGCTAGAAATTTGCAGAAATTCAAGTTTACATGTGTTGTATTGTAAATAATAATCAAAATAATATACTGTGACAGCTGACAATATGACACTTTCCCCATTTTCATTGTTTAACAGCAGTGTAATCTGTCAGGTGGCTGTAACAAGCAGGTCAGATAATAAATTGTGTTCAAATTAATATACTCACCCAGATTCACAGATTCCACAGTTTCCTGTTGAGCAGAGACTCACATACTTACACAGAAAGCCACCGCCTCTTTCACAAGGTGTTACGAACAGTGCCGTTTATTTTGTTCAGGAGTGAGACATCAGCATTGGAGGATCTTCGTTCGGAAGCGGTGGCCGATGTGGATTGGCTGTTCGGGGGGGCTCGGCCGATTTAAATCGTCTGCATGTCGGCCACCCGAGAGATCCTGATTTCCTTCTAGAGAGCTGTCTGTGTGATTATTTTGTGCTTGTACTTGAATCCTTTGTGTGGTTTTGTGAGTGCGTCCCTCACAGATATCTTATTCCTGTGAGGGTATTTTTCTTTTGTTATTGAACTATATTAGGAAGCAGTAGGGGTGAACTGCCGTTTATTTTCGAAACAGTTTTCTCCTGTTTTTGTTAAGTTAGGTAGTTAGGCTTAGAGAATGTCTTTTTGTTTGTTTTTATTTGCATTTAGGTTTTAATTAGACTTTGACAACTAGGTAGCTGGGGTTTTTTTGTTTGTTGTTTTGGCCTCAGTTCACCCTGAAGACGAGCTTCATTTTCTTTTTGTATATAAATTGTGTAATTCACTCATTCACTCGCATGCGTGGTGAGAATAAAAGGGTCACTTTTTGTCACAACCGTTCTTCGTCCATTGATGTTTATGTTGCTCCTTCACCCTCCTAGACTGGGACTGGGACCTAGACTGGATAGGCTCCAGCAGACCCCCGCGACCCTTAACAGGAATAAGCTGGTATAGAAGATGAATGAATGAATGAAAATGATGAAATAAAAATGAAAATAAAAAAAATTCACTAACATTTGCCTTCTGTTCTGCTCTGCTCTGTAGAAGCCTCTGTGACCTGTTGAGATCTTGACCTTGGTGGGTATCCAGGATGCTCTCTAGCCCTCATGTTACCTTTGGGGTGTCTGGGACCCCAAGTGAATGGACAGACTGATAGAGAGCATGCAAGAGGGGAGCACGAGGGCTAGAACAGCAGCCAGAGATTTACTTCAATAATTAAGTGTTTTAGTTAAAAAACAAAAACAAAAAGAGGAAGAATAAGCATGCAGTACTTTGTTGGCAAAGAGAAAAGAGCAAAATAGGAAGTGGATTACACATGAGAGACATTCCTAGAAAAGATGCACTCATTCTTCATTTTCAAGTAAGTGGCTAAACCATTGTGAGGGCGGTCAATACAGAGCAACCTGAAATCACGTTGTGGCAACATATTAAATGGCACTATGCAATAATTGTGGCACTTTCCAGTTTAGCTCATGCTGCAACTTTGTGATCTTAAATATAAAGATCACATCTTTCCATCTGTATACTTTCACTTGATTCAGTGATTATTAAAATATAGATGAGCACCTCCTGTCATTAAGTATCCTTTCTAATTCTCACAGTTTATGTGTACTGTATGTGAAGAAAGTCACTCTAAATGAGTGTCACACAAGACAATAAGTCTGGAGTGATATGATGATGCACGGCTATAGATAATGTTGCCAATTCTGAAGTTATAGTTGGTCGTTCTCCAGCAAGCGATGTGTGATTTTATTAAACTTGCAGAGTTGAGACTCACATTGAGACACAGCGGAAGCAAATAGCTTCACTCTTTGTCACGCCATGTCAAAACTTGCAAGCCTATTAACAAACCTTGCGTGTTGAGCAGCAGTCTGTCTCTAGATTAAACGTATCATGACAGAAACCATAAATGTATCTGTTATTTTCTGAGATATTATGATTTTTTTCCTACAACAGATGAGCACTTTAAACGGGTGTACTGTATTTTTGTAGAGGGGTGTATTTCCGTCCAAGTTTCTATTACATTTTAGAAGCTGCCACTTAAGTTGGACTAGATGAAAACTCATGTTCAAAATAAGAAATAAAAGGCTGCCAGACCTAGTTGTGTGTCCACTGGTGCCAAACCAAATGTGGCTGTTAGAGGACTAGGCTCTATGACTTTGTGTCTTTCAGTCTGGTACAAGACCAGAACATGTGACGTATGTTGGCTGGCACCTGTTTACATCTAGGGCAAGTCGGATCAGCCCCCTGATAAGTTATTGCTAGTTTGTCCCTTGATAAATGAACGAGTGTATTAATTCCACTGCCCATCTCCAGTCATCATCCAATATGTCCAACTCTAACTCTTCCTCCCATTTCCTTTTTACGATATCAAAGGATGGGGAGGCCACCTTCTGAATATTCACATGTATCATGGAAACCATCCCTTTAAGAGTTGGATTCATGGCCAGTAGCCCATCCATCCATCCATTTACTTTGTGGTAGCTCGAGAGATGGGGAGAATGTCACAAAGTCTTGTACCTGAAAGTAGTTAGTCTTTGAGGGGATTCCATACTCCTTCTCCAGCTGAGCAGCAATATACCACCTTTAAAAAGATTTTTGACACATTCCACCCCTGGTCTATGCCATGCCCTAAAAGCTGTTCCCCCATGGGCCGGGGAAAACAAATGATTGCTATAGACGGGAGCAGATAGAAGGGCATTTCTGTTTTTAAAATGTATTCTGAATTGGACTCAGATTTAAATAGAGTTATGTACAACAGGGTTATTTGTATAGAGTTGTTGCTTAAGGCAGTCCTTCTCAAATAGTGGGGCGCGCCCCCCTGGGGGGCGCCGTGCAATGCCTGGGGGGGCGCGAGTGCTTGCTCTTGTTGTATTCGATTAAAGTGTAATTGCGCATCCAGAACGTAGGTGGCAGTGGTGCTCTCATTGTGCGCACTATTAGCTCTATGGTGTTTTTTAACAGAGCCGGCGGTAAGAGATGTAAACAAACTGAGGAACATGGAAAAATATTTGACAGGGATGAAAAGAAAGGCCGTAAAAGAGGAAGATAATAAGACAAAGGAAAGTCACTCAAAACCCAAGACAAGGAAATATGACGAAACGTCGAAACATATGTAGCGTTTGGCTTCACTGTAACTACGGTCGGGGACGAGCAACATTTTCTTCTTCCTAAGGGGGGCATAACAGAAAATAATTGAGAACCACTGGCTTAAGGGCAGAGGAGCACAAACCAGAGAGCGCAAGGATACCGGGCCAGATGCATATCTTTCCATTTGTAAAATGGAGTTTCATCATCATGAGACCCAAAAGAACAACTTTTGTATATTAGCAGCCCAGTAATAGTGCATATAATTTGGTAGGGCCAGGCCTCCCTCCTCTGTCTGTCAATCAAGGAACTCTCTTCTTATCCGGACGACTGTTTTTTTTTTCCAAATAAAGGTGGGTGTACATTTATTTAATTCTTTAAAAAATTATTTCGGAATGAAAATTGGTATCGTCTAGAACAAGTAGAGGAACCGTGGCATTACATTCATTTTGACAGAATTTATCTTACCTGCTAGTGAAACGGGGAGAGATGGCCACCTTTCCATATCTAATTTTGCCTTATCCAACGTTACTTTAAAGTTCTGATTAAATAAATCTCTGAATTTACTAGTTACATTAATGCCTAAATAGATGAATTTATCCTTGTTTGTTGTGAAAGGATAAGCCTGGAGTGACAGTCTCCTCGCCTGCTTATTATTTGGCAACTAAAAATAATGATAAAAAAAAAAATCAGCTGACGGAAGCTCAAAAGTAGTGAGTAACGAAAGCATGAACAGAAATGTAGTGGAGTGAAAAGTACAATATTTGTCCTTCAAATGTATTGGAGTGAAAGTAAAAGTATCCCCAAAAATAATACTCAAGTAAAGTACAGATACTCAAAAACTGTACTTAAGTACACTACTCAAGTAAATTTATTTCGTTACTGTCCTCCACTGTGCAGACCATGTTTGAAAGCTTAAAGATCTGAACTCATTATCTCTTCACTGTGTTACTGTTTTGTGGCAAGTTTTCCTTGTTTAATGTTGTGTTATAATCTTGTTTATGAAATATTTTCTAAGGCTCTGACTAAAAATGCATTTTGCTGAAATAAATGGTTAAAACATGATGTGACTGAGCTTTACAAAATATCTGTAATCTTCAGCAGTGTTTTCATTTTATATAATTATGGCTGATAAAAGTGTAGACAAGATGAATAAATAAGAATGTAGGATAAATCATTCAAAAGTGTATAACTATTAGGGGTTGAACGACTTTGGATTTTATAAAATCATATATGTACAAAGTAATGACTTGCAACAATGAAATCTATATTCCTGACCTGAATACATACTGTACCATTTCATACAAAATAAGCTAAAGAGGCTTTTCTGCAAAGTAACTGAAGCTTGAACAGGGCTACACAAAAACACACTTACAACCACAGCAACAAACTAATAGAGCACAACAGAACTGAACACAACACAACACACGTGCTTAATGCGCTGTACTTCACATGTTGTAAGATAGGATAATGTAGCTGAGATATAAAAAAAAGTGGTATGTCTTCGAAGCATTTTCCGTGGATAGCAGCGGAAAATGCTAATGCTAAATGTCTAATAACTTTAGACAATGAAATTCATCAACAAATTATTGATGTTCAGCTTCGTTATCTCTGTTACCGCAGGATGTTTGGTGAAGTTGTTAAGTGGTATTGTATTTCAGAACTGACTTACATATCCTGGATGTCACAGTAGAATGGGCTTCATCTTTTTGTATTTTGTATTTCAACACACTTGATGATCTGCTGCATGTGTCTGTGTTGTTATTGTCATGTGATAGATGACTAGTCAACTTCCTGCTTAAAGTGTCATGGTGCAGCAGTAAAGTCAACTAGTCGGTACAACCCCTGTTTAGGAAATGATCAGGTTGGATGTTTTGTTTTTTTAGTTTGACAGAACAGCTTACGTGATGTGTTCCTCCCTTGTACAGGGTGAACAGATTATTTAGAGCATCTTTGTGGAAATGCATTATGGAACACTTTGTGAAACTTTCTGAATTGACAGAGGACATACATAAATACCCCATGTCTCCATATTTCATGTCAGAGCCTAAAATGGACACAAAACAAGACAGAATAGAAAAAATGGAGCAGTGCAATCACGATCGATAAGCTTTCTGGGACAGGTGGGTTTTGAGTCTGGATTTAAATAGAGGGAAAGAGTCAATGTTTTGGATGTCCGGAGGGGGTGAGTTCCAGAGTTGGGGAGCAGAGCAACTGGAGGCTCCCCATGGTACTGAGGTGGGCCGAGGGCACAGAGAGGTGGATAGAGGAGGAGGATCTGAGGGAGTGGGAGGGGGTGACAATATGGATGAGATGTGTGGAGTTTGCATGTTCTCCCTGTGTCTGCATGGGTTCTCTCCGGGTACTCCAGCTTCCTCCCACCATCTAAAGACATGCTCATGAGGTTCATTGGTGGTCCTATCAGCCACAACATTAAAACCACTAACCTATGAAGTGATATTACATAGATTTCTGATCTCATTACGATATAAAGCACTTTTGGGAAACGTGAAATCATAAATCCTTTATGCATTTATGTGGATGTTCCTTTGATATAGACAATGTCAAGGGGGTTGTAAGATGGACCACAATTACAGCTGGATGATGCAGCAATAGAATGACCAACAGGCAGGTTTGGCGTGTGAAACAGATGAAGATTTTTATTCATCCATATTCAGAGCATGTGAGAACTCCCAGCATCAGACCAGCAACACTCAAGCTGTTAAAATGACGCCTTTTTATACCGTGTATCGGTATACATACAAAACAAACTGGAATGCACTGTGTGTTCTGACATCTTTCTGTCTTTCTAACTTTTTCAGCAGTTTGAGCTACAGTAGTTGGTCTGTTGGATAGAAAGACACAGGCCAACCTTCAATTCCCATGTGCATGTGCAGCTGATTCGTCTCTTTTCTTTCCTTGAAAGGTGAAAACATTTGTGCAGAATGAGCAACATGCTGATACTGCCTCCAAACATGTAGTTTAGTTTGGTGACACTAGAGGAGGCCACTGAGTTGTAAAATCAGTCATATCTCACTGTATGACTGAGACTGAGGCCCATCACCCACCATGTGCAGCCATTTCCTGCAGAAACACTGACTGTTACACGCCCAGCACCTTGCTGCTGAACTTAATCGTAGCTACACTGTAAACCTTTGATGTAAATTTACAGTGAAATCTGAACAGTATTTTACTGTATTCCTGTTATACAGTATCATACTGTAAACCGCAATGCAATCTGGGAGAAAAAAAATGTGATTACAGAAAATTACAGCACTTTAAGAGAATGCCATTTTTTACAGGATTATACTGTAAACGTTACTGTAAACAGCTGAGCATCATGGGAAAGTGAAAGGAAAGTGCGGGAACTAAAATTTGAACCGACATAGGAAGACCTTTTTATTATCTGGCAAAAGGTTGTTTTTGCAGCTTGAGTTTTATTTTTGTTGATTTTAACTTTGGTGTAAGACTGCCAGCCAGTCTCTATCACCACGAAGGCAGACACAAGACAACCACTTCAGCCTTTTTTCACAGATGTCCGGAGCTGTTTGACGTCCTCCACTAAGTAAGTTAACATTAACTATTACATTAACTATCACTATTTTTTAATTACTTATGAGGAGGATTTAAGGATTTCTCCAGTTGAATTTTCTGCCATTTGGAACAGTTTTATAACGAAGCTGTTGAAAAGTTTCGTTTTTGCGAATTAGCTAAAATTAGAACATGGCAGCATTTTTTCTCAGTTTATAACAGCATTAAAACAAAACTTGCTTTTGCTGGAAGATACCGTAGCAAGTTTAACCTATAGTGCTTTGTATGTATGTTTCTACATGAATAAAAAGAGTCACGAAAAGTTTCTATTTGCAATGTGCTAGTTAGCTAAAATTAGCGAATCTTAGCATTGTGTATCGGTTTACATTAATGAACACTGATTGTTAAGGCCGATGCTCCTTCTTGTTAACGCGGCTCAAAGTTCTGTATCTCTGCACTGCACTACCTTGTACTGAACATGTTTTTATTTGATATGTCTTTCTATATTGTTTTCCAGAAGCTGCAGTGACATCAGTCCTGAGAGGGACACAAAACCAAGCAGTGAGAAGAAGCCAACATCAGTGAATCAGTCAGCCCAGTTAGTTTTACTTGTGTTGCATTGTTTTTATTTTAATAAATATTTAAAAAAGGAATATTGTCCTACTGTCATTTCTTTATTATTATTATTATTAGTTGTAGTAGTAATATTAGTTCAATGGCACGCGATCTATACCTTTGCGATCTGGTTTAAATACTGTAAATATACAATATCATATCAGTGTATCGTTGTAAAAGAACTGCAGATTTATTTACAGTAATATACTGTAATTCTGAAATACAGCTAGATACTGTAAAACTACAGTAGTTTACTGGCGAAGCTGCTGCCAGTAAATTACTGTAAATTTGTGCTAAAAAGTTTAACAGTGTATGGGTCTGTATTTAAGAGTAGATAAATAATGTTAAAAAATATTTAATAAAAACCATGAGTATGTTTTTTCTGTTGCTGTCTTTAAAAAAACAGATTTTGCTGTGACGCACTTATTGATTGGTCATATTGATTTAAAAATAAGGATTATTATTAATATTATTATTATTAAAATGACTTGGATGCCACAGACTAGAAATATTGCTGGTGCGAGTGAATATTGGATGTAGTCTGACATCTAGACTGTAGATATCAAAAAGAATCAGTTGTTGTGTCAAAGTAGCAAAGAAATCCCCTGGATATTTAATTGAAATAGGAATCGTTATCTACTATAACGGCAGCACAATGGCAAGATGGTTAGCACTGATGCCTCACAGCTACAAATCCCAGGTTTGAATCCATGGGCTGTCTGGGCCTTTCTGTGTGGAGTTTGGGTGTGTGGTTTCTCTGGCTTCCTCCCACCATCCAAAGGCATTCACCAATTAGGTGAATTAGGCAATGAACCTCGTTAGGATCATTGGTGATTGTAAATTGGCCGTAGGTGTGCATGTGACTCTGTCTCTCTGTGTTAGCCTTGTGATAGACCTGTCCAGGGTGTACCCCACCTCTCGCCTCAGTCCTTCACGTCACATCAGCTCCAACACACAGACACATGTCTCTTTGGTCGTTTCTGTTTGTATTTCAACAGTTGGGTTTTCTTCAAAGACACCTATGGCACCAAGTGGCATGTCAGGCAAGATGATAGTAGGTGAAAGAAATGTCACATTATGAACAGGAGACACAGAAAACTCTTTCATTGTGGATTTGAATGTGTCACTCATTTCTCAGGCTACGAAACAAGGACTGAGGCTTTTACTTTTTATTTCATTCATTCTCATTGAAACAAATGGTTCATTTTATATTTTCTCCTTTCAACAACATATTTCTTGTCCTGTGGAGGCAACTTCCCTACAGTCAGACCTTCTGGCCTCCCACCACGAGGTCCAGTAGGGTTTCCTCGGTTATTAAGAAGTTAACTAAGTGTAAATTGTTCATGTGTAGACATTGTCTCTGTTCTCATGTCTCAAGTAGCTTCATTTATCTATTGTTAAAGGATTAACAACAATAATGCTGCAGCAGTGCTCTCTCTATACTGTTTGAGGATACAGAGCACTGCAATGAATCTGTCTTTGGAAAACAAACCTTTTGGAGCTTTTTAATTTCTCTTTGGGCTACAACCAGCGGTGGATCATTATCTCTAATAATGGTGCTTCTTAAAACCTAAACAGACCTCAGATCTGTCCTCCATCAGACATAACTAGGTAGACAGGTTATATTGGTCATTTTCAGGATTACAATGAGAGTTTGTTAGTAGGTCAGATAGTGATTATATTTGTCTCTCCTGACAACATTTGTATATTACAAATGAGTGTTATTTAATTTTTTAGTGTTCAGGCAGTCACGTTATAACATTTAACTAAACACAAAGATACAAAACTATTATTGCTTCTTTGTAGGCCCACACACACACTTAATATCTATAATACCCTCATGGAGAAAATGTGAGACATGGTAAATGGTAAATGGCAAATGGCCTTGCTTTTATATAGCGCTTTTCTACCTATTGGTATTCAAAGCGCTTTTACAGTCAGAGACACATCTACCCATTCACTCACACAAGCACGCACACATTCACACACCAGTGCCATGCACTGGGAGCAACTGGGGGTTCAGTGTCTTGCTCAAGGACACTTCGACATGTGGCACATTCCGGGGATCGAACCGCTAATCCTCTGGTTCGTGGACAACCTGCTCTACCTACTGAGCCACAGTCGCCCCCACATGAACACATTCAACTGTGTATTACCTGCTCCACAATAATCACACCAACAACTAACCTGGATCTTTACTAGTAGCATATTATACAACTCTTGACTGGCAGAGTGAACGTGTTTAGAGACAGTTTATATGCGGGGTTTAGCAATGTGACTTAATAACAATGCAAACAGTCCAGGACACCATGGCTGGAAATAAGACACAGACCTTGGAGAGGTCTAGGTAGCAAGAAATGTTTCATGACCATCAGTTAAAAAAAATTCATGGTTGTTCAAATGAAGTTCAGAGAGGTCTGGTTTTATGCTCCATACGTAAAGAAAGCTGAAATAAATACATGAAAATTAAGATGCCTCACCTATTCAGTCACATCTTCTAATTTTGATTTAAGTTGAATGTCAGTGAGCCATATTTACTCAGTATTTCTATTTTGTCAAATGTCATACCTGCAATGAAACAGTGTTCTAATCCAGACATACGATAACCAAGCCTCTCTCAGGGTGAGTCCTTACTGAGCTGAGAGGTAAGAGCTTTGGGACAGCTTCCAAGATGCAGGGCATTATCTCTTGGTCAAGCAGGTATTAAAGAGCGACACAACAATCAATGACTGATTGTTGTGTAGTGATAACTTATTTCCTTTCCCCTCCAGTTCCCGAGTGGAGACATCTCGAGAAGATGGAAATCCAACTTGGTTGCCTTTTGCAACTGATGACCAACAGGCCAGAGTGGATGCAGATAAAGACCTGGCAGCTAGGTCTTTATCTGCATTCACTATCATAGTTACTAGGGCTAAATATCATTTTTCCTTGAGTTTGGTTTCTTCTAAAGCCTATTTGTAAACAGCGCTCAAGCTTTATGCGCATGCTCCACCTCTTCCTCTCCGTTTTTGGTGAATTTCTGAAACCGAAACAGTGCCACCTATAGGCCTGGAATATGAAGTAGCGTTTTGAGTCGTGTTGAGATGGATCCGTCTGGACGCAGATATTCTTGAAAAGATGCCAGGGAAAACTGAGGGGGAATAGATCGTTTTCGTACGTGTGGACGAGGCCTTAACCGGTTCCAGGGTCTGCACATGTCACCTCTGCTACGGGGTCTGGATTATCTGCACGTCATCTCAGGCCTCATTCCTTGTGTGTCTTGCATTTGTGTCCTTATTGAACATAAAAAAGCAAAATACTTCTCTCATACTGTCACATCTTTGAATCTTTCTGAGCTGGTATGTTTGTCTTCTTCATCTGTCTTTGTAACAGACTGAAGATAACTCTTTATTCTTCAGTAGTGAAGACTACTAGTTGTGACCTAAGACAATACAGTGTTGTTGTGGTGACTAACCTTTTTCAGAGCAAACATTTTGAGTTGTCAGAGTAGGGCTTTGATTTTGAAAGAGGTTAAAAGAGTTGATTTGTAATTTAGTATTGTTAGATTCTACATCTTAAGACAGAGAGTAATAAGGGAATAATGATACAAATGAGCAGTTATTTGTTTGAGTAGGTCTCTGGACAGTCACAATCATCACCTCAAAGGAAAACATTTGTTCATGGCCTAGGCTTTCTGCATGAGTGAAATTTCATCTTGCCACAAAGTTTATAACAGTATTAAGTTGACTGATTTAAGAAAAATGATAAGCTGCTGAAAAATGAGGAAGGACAAAAATACTGTGAAATGTCACACCAGAAGCAGATTAAAAGATAATGATGCTGTTATAAGAAAAGCACCCACATTAACTCACACTTTCTCATAACACCAGGGTAGAAACATGGTTCGATTTGTTCATGGAGAAGAACCGGAGACCATGCTGGAATATAAAGAACCTGATGCTTCATCAAAGAGTTTTAAAAATCAAGAGGATGCTGCAGTGGCAGGTGAGACACAGCTCCTACAGCTCAACAGTTGGGGGTTCATATTTAACTCTAAAAGAAACAACAACATCTGCAGTTAAACAGTTCATTATATCACTGATATCATGACTTTTCAAAGCAGATCACACTAAATGATCTTTCATCTGAGACTCTTCAGTAATAATTGACCCCTAAAGGTGAAAAAATAGGATTAGATGATTATTAATGTGTGTTTATTTAATATTTGTTGGTCAAAGCATGATCATATTCCAAATCAGTTAGTCCACATTGTATTTTTTCTGTGTTGATTTCTCTCAGGAAGAAACCGGTTCAGACTGGTTTTTGTGATCCTTGGACTTCTGTGTATCCTTCAAGTTGCTCTCAACGTTTCACTGCGTCTGGCTTTCTGTGAGTAGTTTCACATTTTGTCTCCATCACCCTGTATCTATGTATGTCTGTATGTCTTTATCTCTGAACTGAATTCACCATGTGATTGCTACACAGTAAAAGCAGAAAGTGGATCTGACTGTCTTTCCAGACCAAGACAATCACTTCATCAACAATTCATTGTTTTAATGTTTGGACAGGTTTACACTCTGAAACAGAAAAAAGAATAAAAACTGTCATTAAAAAGATAAATGTAACATAATTGAAACAGGGATTGGTTATAGGATCCTGGGAGCTTATAAAGGTAAAGCAGAAATGGCGCTTTCTCTCTCTCTTTCTGCCAGTGTGAGCAGACACGGAAGTGTGGTCAGATGCAGAGCAGACAGGATGCCAATCCAAGCCGGTTGTTGTCATGTACCCTCCAGCCATCTGCATGTGGACGCAGTGTGAACCTTGAGGGGGGATTAATTGGTGACATGGCCTGGGCGTTGGTTAGAACGTGACATCAAAACAAAGTACTGGTTTGATATGGCGTCAATTCAGTGCCAAAATCCGCGCGCATAAAAACCATGATCAAAGCGCATAAAGACCATGATCAAAGCGCATAAAGACCACTCTCTACTTGCTCACTGTCAATCTCTGTACACTCGCCATCACTCTCTGCGCTCGTGGTCTCTCTGTAAACGCTCGCTGTCACTCTCTGTGTGACTGAGTTTTGTACAGAAGCCCTAAACTACGGATTGCAGATCGAGATGTCAGAGAAAAAAGAGATCCATACCAAGTAAATACAGAGCCAGTATTGCAGATACCGATACTTTTTAATAATTAAAGCGGACACACCATCAATCTCAATCTGAACGAATTTTGATGACATTTTTAGTGTTTTTGTGATTTCCCTTTTGGATTGTTAATCAGTTAAAATCCAGTACAGAATTTGGCCAAAGTCCATAAGTAAATACAAAATTCTCCACAACAAATATGTAAGGAAGTGTTTAGGGAATACAATACAAAAAAGGATGGAGAGGGGGGGCGCGAGTGCTTGCTCTTGTTGTATTCGATTAAAGTGTAATTGCGCATCCAGAACGTAGGTGGCAGTGGCGCTCTCATTGTGCGCACTATATGGTGTTTTTTAACAGAGCCGGCGGTAAGAGATGTAAACAAACTGAGGAACATGGAAAATATTTGATAGGGATGAAAAGAAAGGCTGTAAGAGAAGAAGATAATAAGACAAAGTAAAGTCACTCAAAACCCAAGACAAGGAAATATGACGAAACGTCGAAACATATGTAGCGTTTGGCTTCACTGTAACTACGGTCGGGGACGAGGAAAGACCGTACCGGTATGTTTGTTCAGAGAAAACGCTCCGAATATTGCCAGCAATCATCCCGTTTTGTGACTGCTACGTCATTTAACCAGCGAGCACTGTTGGCATCATATAAGGTAAAATAGGCCGCAACATTTTCTTCTTCCTAAGGGGGGCATAACAGAAAATAATTGAGAACCACTGCCCGAAAGTGATGGAAAAAAATTACACTGCATTACATTACCTGCCATATCATATGACACTATCATTTTGGGCAAAGTTACACACACAAACAATATATTCAAAAATATTTTATCATACACCTGTGATTATTTAAGTAGAGAAATTATATGGTCATATATATTTTTGGGGGTAATTCATAGTCATTCCCAAGAGCCATCACAGATAGTGATAGATCGTAAGATTCAGAGAGAAAGATAAATTAGTTACATAGATAACACTATACTGATAGATAGACATAGTTACATAGATAGTCCTAAATAGCGTTATATACAGATAAGACAGAGAGAGAGATACAAATAAGATATAGAATATATCTAATGTGAAAATATAGCCCAAAATTATACACGCACTTCTGACTATATATAGTCAGAAGTGCCTTGTCACTGGTTTGGTTGTCTCAGCTCGGGAGCGATGAGATGAGTATTCGAAGCAAATAATGACTGAGTCAAGAGAGATTTGGTTTGACACTGTTGCATTCAGTACAAATATTCTCTAACATCACCATCCCAAGAGCAAAAGAAAATAGTTAATGTAAGCGCTGAAACATAAACATTAGTGCAAATTAGCGACGGTCCACAGAGTACAGTAGTGACGTAATCCAAAATGGTCCAACAACAACAAAGCGCGGAAAGTGGTACCGGTCTTTCATTAGTGAAACAAGGGTTCGATTCCCAACAGCTTTCTTTTTTCTTTTTAATTTATTTTATATTGTTATATGTATAGAATTTCTTATAATCAACTTTAAACCACATATCCATGTAATGTAGTCGAATAGGAATGTGCATGGCAAATAAACTCAATAAGGAGCTAATTCAGTCACTATATGATGTAAGAACAAAAAAGATGGGACTGAAGGGGCAGTAGTTATCTGGTATGAAGATGAAAGTAATCGTAAAGAGACCTCTATATCATTTATAGATTTGATTGGTGATTCCGCTACCGGGGCAGCACAGTGGGGAGGTGGTTAGCACTGATGCCTCACAGCAGGAAGGTCACTGGTTTGAATCCATGGGCTGGCTGGCCTTTCTGTGTTCTTTTCATACTCCAGCTTGCTCCCACCATCCAAAGACATGTTCATTAGGTTAAATGGTGATTCTAAATTGGCCGTAGGTGTGCGTCTGAGTGTGAATGGTGGTCTTTCTCTGTGTTGGCCCTGCGATGGACTGGCGACCTGTCCAGGGTGTACCCCTGCCTCTCGCCCTATGACAGCTGGGATAGGCTCCAGCAGACCCCCGTGACCCCTAACAGGACTAAACGGGTATAGAAGATGAATTAATTATTCTGTTATTACAGAGTGAAACCTCTCATTGGATTTATAAATCTTTATAACTCTGGCTTTCTGTTTTGTTTTTTTGTTTTTTTGTCCTTGCACCAAACATAGTCACCCAAGACAACCCTGAGTTGGAAAAGAAGATGGTCCTGTTACAGAACAATTACAACAGCCTGACTAGAGAGAAGAATGAGTTACAGACCAGTTACAACAGCTTGACTAGAGAGAAACAGCAGCTGCAGACCAGTTATCAAAGCCTGAATGAACACAACGCCCAGCTCCAAAAACAATTTGATGACATGACTAAAGACAGAAATGCTCTTCAGAGAATTATCCAAGGTAATGATCTAAGAGTTGTTTTATTGTTTTAGTTTGATCCACTGACTTCGTAAGATAATCCTTTAATTGATCCCACAGTGGGGACTGATAACTGTTATCCACCATGTCAAGATGATGATTATTATTCTTTTGTTTAATCTAGAACAAGCCTCTCAGCAACAACAATGGCTTTGCTTCGGTGGAGGCGCCTATTACATTTCTCAAAGCATGAAGTCCTGGCAAGGAAGCAGGGATGACAGGAGAGAGGAGCAGACCTGGTGATCATCAACAGCCAAGAAGAACAGGTGTGTGTTTTTAGAAAGCCACAGAAGATGAGAACAAATTAAAGTGTTCAGTATTCATTTCTGTTTTGATATTGTGATGACAGTTTGTTTCTCTCTGTCAAGGTATTTGCAACAAATTTCGGAAGGCGTGCATGGATTGGACTGACTGACAGAGAGACAGAGGGGACATGGAAATGGGTGGATGGGACTCTGCTGACCACAAGGTTCACACATTACTTAACCTTCCTCCTGTCATGATAGACTGAAAAAAATTATTTAAACTACATAATGTGACTATGCACAGGTTTGTGTCACAGTTGCAAAATTGTTCTTCTTGACCATTGACTTATTGCTTCTTTTTCTCTGAGAAAAAATACATCTTTTGCGTTACAGCTACTGGACCGCAGGTGAGCCAAACAATGACAAAGGAGAGGAAGACTGTGCAGAATTAATCTTTCTAAGTTTTGGTGGAAGCTGGAATGATAACTCCTGCAACAGTGAAATGCACTGGATCTGTGAGAAAAAACTATGAATGAAAATCACTGTTACTGTTGTGTGGTATGGTATGCAATAAATAGAATAAAAATTTTGTGATTGAGCTTTACAAAATATCTGTAATCTTCAGCAATGTTTTCATTTTATATAATTATGGCTGATAAAACTGTAGACATGATGAATAAATAATAAAGTTTATATCTATAACAAAAAAATAAGTGATTAATTCAATTTTATTTATATAGCACCAATAACAATACAAATTGTCTCAAGACGCTTTAGAAAATTCTATCTGAAACCTAGCCCGAAACCCCCAGAGCAAGCCTGAAGGCTAGATAGATAGATAGATAGCCTTACTGGCAAGGGTGGAAAGGTGGCAAAAACTCCCTTTTAACAGGAAGAAACCTTCAGCAGATATCATATGGAGGGACCCATCTGCGTAAGCTACAGACAGAGAAAGAGAACATCAAGATAAGCATATATCTGTCATAGATAAATATAACTGACTAAAGCGAACATGTGAAATCTGATGAGACACAGCAGTTAACACGCTATACTGTAATAGCGCAGAACTGCATGACTAGTAATAGATAAGAATTTAGAGTACAAGAGCTGGGTGCCAGAGAAAACAAAGTGGAGGATAGGAGCTTGGTAAGAGAGAGAGGACATGTGCTCAGTGCATCGTCCCCCACATGTCTATAGCAGCATAACGAAGGGATGGTTCAGTCCAGCCTCAACTATAAGCTTGATCAGAAAGGAAAGTCTTAAAAACAGAGAGGGTGTCTGCCTCCCGAACCCAAACTGGGAGCAGGTCCTACCTTCCATTCTACTTTCTGACAACAATTCTACACTCTAAGAAAGAACTCCATAAAAAATTCCGTCAACCTGATAACAGATAATTCTGTTGATTTACAGGTCATTTGCTGTACCTTTTATGGACACTTCTGTCAATAAATCTGATTCCAAAAAACAAAATAACATATATAACATTATATATAATAATATATTATATTACAACAGTCAGTCAGTCATTTTCTATACCTGTTTAGTCCTGTTAGGGGTCACGGGGGTCTGCTGGAGCCTATCCCAGCTGTCATCGGGTGAGAGGCACGGGTACACCCTGGACAGGTCGCCAGTCCATCGCAGGGCCAACACAGAGACAGACAACCATTCACACTCACACGCACACCTACGGACAATTTAGAATCACCATTTAACCTAATGAGCATGTCTTTGGATGGTGGGAGGAAGCTGGAGTATCCGGAGAGAACCCACGCAGACACAGGGAGAACATGCAAACTCCACACAGAAAAGCCAGCCGGCCCATGGATTCGAACCGGACTTCGCCACTGTGCCGCCCACTATTGCAACATAATATATAATATAACATATATATAACATATATAATATAACATATATATATATATATATATATACAGGCCAGCTGACAGTCCTGCCTGGGCCCGGGACAAGATAATCTTTGTTGGCTGCGCTGTTTCTTGACCTTTCTCTACGTTCACTTTCTAGTTCCAGCTCCATCGTCACCAACTTTTTTTAAAATATTTGTTAAGAAAATCTTAAAGGTCTCTATTTTCTTGGTCTCTTTTCTTTCCCTTTCCCTTTCTGAGGACCGGACTTGTGCTGACCAAACATTTCGAGCGTACTGAACTTCCAATCAAACGGCAACATCAAATTTTGATCAGTGGCCAAACCATTTTTGTGTTGGGGATGGGGTGTTCTTGATCACTATTTCAAGGACAATTAGGAAGAAAACAAATAAAAAGCGTTTCTCAAATATTATACATTCTTTCCCCACAAATAGGCCTATTTTAATTTTAATTTTTGAATCATTCCATAATTTAATGAGGGGCCCCCCCTACCCTGGGCCCGGGACAGCAGACCCGTTTGTCACCCCCCTATCGGCGGGTGTATATATATATATATATATATATATATATATGTATATATATATACACCTGTTAGGTGTTAGGAATCTCTTCATATAGTTTTGCAAACTAGGGGCCCGAAAACAGATTCTTGCTTAGGGCCTCCACAAAGCTAGAAACAGCCCTGGTTTCGGGTCTCACAACACCCTCCTTCATGTGACCCAGCCGGGGCCGATCAGGCCCCATACTTGTGTCCCAGCAGTGTTGGCTCACTTCTATGACCTTTCCATCCAAATCCACCTAGAGGCTCTCTGTGCAGCCTGAAACAAGACTTGACTCACTTCTGTACAGTTGGTAACTCACCACATTCATGAAGACCAAAAAAAACAAAAAAAGAGACCACATGTATAGTGTGAACCAGTACACTGGTAAAGGTACTGTACTCGCTGTACACACATGACTGCAAGGCCAAGTCAGACTCGTCATTGTACTATATCTCTGCATATAATAATTCAAATCTTATCTTATAACAGTTGAGGAAACTCATGACTACAAAACACGAAACACCTCTCCCGGGAGGCATCCTTGCCCTAGCGACCTCAACTGACTCCTCTCGACGTGGAGGAGCAGTGGCTCTACTCTGAGCTCCTCCCGTATGTCCAAGCTCCTTACCCTATCTCAACCTGATTCTATTTATTTATTTCCAAAACTATTTATCGACTCTTAAATACAGACACATAGCTACGATTAGGTTCAGCAGCAAGGTGCTGGGCATGTAGCAGTCAGTGGGTCTGCAGGAAATGGCTGCACATGGTGGGTGATGAGGCTCAGTCTCAGTCATATAATGAGATATGACTGATTTTACAACTCAGTGGCCTCCTCTAGTGTCATCAAACTAAACTACATGTTTGGAGCCAGTATCAGCATGTTGCTCATTTGCACAAATGTTTTCACCTTTAACTTTTATAGTGTCAAATAACTTATCCAAGAAAACTGAGACTTGTACATGCACCAACATTATATTAGCTACCTAAAATAACTGAAACAATCCTTGAAAAAAATAAAATAATTATTTGATGTGTATTTCTTGTTCCTGTTAAGGGTCACAGGGTCTCCTGGAGCCTATCCCAGCTGTCATTGGGCAAGAGGCAGGGGTACACCCTGGACAGGTCATTAGTCTATCATAGGGCTAACACAAAGAGACAGACAACCATTCACACCTACGGCCAATTTAGAATCACCAATTAACCTAATGAGCATGTCTTTGGATGGTGTGAAGAAGCTGGAGTACCCGGAGAGAACCCACACAGACACAGGGAGAAAATGCAAACTCCACACAGAAAGGCCAGCCGGCCCATGGATTCAAAACCCAGGACCTTCTTGCTGTGAGTCTAGTAGACTCCATTCTACAAATTAAGTTAATGTCATTGTCAACAAATTATGTGATCTTAATTTATGTTGTTTTCTGTATCCAGTTTGATAATGAATGGATTACAAAGCCCTTGTTTCAAACTAAAGAATAATAAAATAATAAAAATAAAAATACATTTCAGTTTAAAGTGGAAGCCTCTGTGACCTGAGATCTTGACCTTGGTGGGTATCTGGGACGCTCTCTAGAACAGCAGCCAGAGATTTACTTCAATAAATAATTGTTTTTGTTGAAGAATGTTGAAGAAAACCGACAAAAAGAGGAAGAATAAGCTCTTTGTTGGCAAAGAGAAAGGAGCAAAATAGGAAGTGGATTACACATGAAAGACATTTCTAGTAAAAATGCACTCATTCTTCATTTTCAGATCAGTGGTTAAACCATGGTGAGAGCGGTCAATACAGAGCAACCTGAAATCACCATGGACCGTGTAAATCTACCTGACACGCCAGCCAGGAGTTGTTCTAGTAAAGGAGGTGAAGTGACTACTGCTGCAGGTAAGTCAGCAATCATTCAGCAAATATTTTGACATATTTATTTGCTCTGTTTAACAGCAGCTTTAAAATGTTTATGTTATTGTTGTCAAATGACTTGTGTGACTGTAAAATACTGATGCCATGTTAAAACCATATACTCAAGGACAACACTTACTTTGACTGTCCTGTCAATTAGAATAATTTCTGAAAAGTAACTGCAGTGTCCACATAATATATTCATTCCCATTTTTATCTAATGCATCCTTTACTTCATGAAAACATGCTTCGAGTGAGTCTGGATAGATTTGTGGAATACAGCTGAGAATGTATCTTTTAGCTTTGTGGCTGTTGCAGGTTTCTTATTATTTGTTCACGTCCGTGTGGTTTCTGCATTTAGGTATAAAACTGTACACACTGGTTGCTGTTAGTTTTGGACTCCTGTGTATCCTACAAGCTGCTCTCAACATTACCCTGCGTCTTACTCTCTGTGAGTTACTTTATATTTTGTCCCTACTCAGTGTGGCAACATATTAAACACCACTGTGCAAGAATTGTGACACTTTCCAGTTTAGGTCATGCTGCAACTTTGTGGCCTTAAATATAAAGACCACATCGTTTTATCTGTAGACATTTTGTTTCAGTGAATATTAAAATATAGATGAGCTCCTCCTGTCATTAAGTATCCATCATAATTGAAGAAAGTCACTCTACTTTAAATGAATGTCACACAAGACAAATAAGTGTTTCTGCTCTTTCAGACAGTAAGACGTCAGGCATCAAGAACGTTTGTAAAAATGGGACGGAGGAGACAGGCGAACTGAGAAGACTGACCGGTGAGTAGATACATCTACAGAAAACTCACAATCAGTCTGGAGTGATATGATGATGCACCGCTGTAGATAATGTTGGCAGTTCTGAAATTATAGTTGGTCGTTCTCTAGCAAGTGATGTGTGATTTTATTAACCTTGCAGAGTTCTTTAACTCACGTTGAGACACATTGGAAGCAAACAACTTAACTCTGTGGCCATGTCAAAACTTGCGAGCTTATTAGCAAACATTGTGTGTTACGCAGCAATCTGTCACTACATTAAACCTATCATGACAGAATGTGTAAATGTATCTGTTATTTTCTATTAAGGATCTTTTTTTCCCCACAACAGATGAGCACTTTCAACAAGCATGGGTGTATTTCCGTCCAAGTTTCTATTACATTTCTTCCACCAAGAAATCCTGGAAAGAGAGTAGAAATGACTGTCTACAAAGAGGTGCAGACCTGGTGATCATCGACACCAAAGAAGAACAGGTGTGTGTGTGGCATAAATATGCTTTAGATATGAAAGAGTGCAATAAAATGTAAAATATAACAATATATAAATGTAACAAATGAGTAGTCAGTTACCCTTCTGTTGATTTCTGATCACTGATTTCCTGTCCAAGGACTTTACAAGACAGTTTGACAAGCTCATGTGGATTGGGCTGATGGACAAAGAAGGGAAGAGGATGTGGAAATGGGTGGATGGAACTCCCCTGACCAAGAGGTTCACACATTATTTTTGTTTTTCTCCTTAAATCTAAACTATAGGTCTTGAAGTTTTTGTGCCCCCTTTCACAGTACTCTTGCAACATAAAGCTGCAGACATTGTGGTATGTTGTTATTTGATAAATGCTTGTTGTGTTGTGAGGTTTATTTAAACATACATTTTGTGTTTCATGTTTCAGCTACTGGGGTGTCGGGGAGCCAAACAGTTTGCAAGGCAAAAATGAATACTGTGTAGAAATAAGGTTCCATGACTCAGTAAACAGCTGGAATGACAGACCGTGTGATGCTCAAATCTTCTGGATCTGTGAGAAAAGCATATGCCTATAAGTCAGCATGCAAAAGTTGCAATGCACTTCACCTTCAGTCCACGACATTAAAAAAAAGAACAACAACAAAAAAACAAACTCACATTTCACATATACTGGAAGGCTGTTTTGCAAAGATACGATTCTGTACTGTATGTGTGAACAATGTAAATTCTGCAAAAGCAAGAATGTAACAGTAAATGCATCTATTTGAACTTTTCTTCTTTAAGACTGTCTTAAACTGAATAGTTGTATGAATGTATTTTCAAGTCTTCTCCACATTATTCTCTCTGTTTTTTTACTGTCTTTCATCCAGAACAGTGGAATACTCTGATGATTAATGAATTTACTTTACCTTACGTTCTTACTGTTCAGATGTAATGATAAAACTACTACACCAGACGAACAATATAAATAGTTGTCATAAATGGCAAATCAAATTTGGGATTGCCTTAGTGTATCTATCTTATTCTAAAAATGGTTCCTTAGTCCTGCTACTTGTTAATGAACGAAAATAACAATCAACAAGGTTTCACAGAGTGATCAAACCAGATCACTCTGTGGATTGTATGGCATGACATAGCGAATACACAGTGGGCCAAATTTAAAAATTGGGACAAAGTTCCGGGCCAGACTTGGTATTTACAACAATTCAGCAGTTTAAATATTAACAGTCCTTGCCTTGCAGTAGCGGCAAGTTTTGTTAGAGCTTTGTTGGCTTGGCACATTCATGAACAGATTATCTGCCTCCACCTGAAAGTTCCTGTTTTTTTATCTTTCGTTTGGCCATTTTTGGGGGAGGTGTGGATTGAATTTCCCAGAGGTGACTGGTAGCATGAATTTGCTAATGAATGTCAACAGAAGCCGCTTGCAGGTCTTGATTAATGTGCCAAGGATTTGCAGTATTAGCCTTGCCTGCAATATACAGTATACTGGTGAGCCAGCTCTAATAGACATTTGAAATTGTCTCGCAGGCCAAATATATTCACAACACAGGCCAGATTTGGCCCGCCACCCTGAGTTTGACATATATGATATAGGCAAACTGGACGAATGCTTAGGGCCCTCAAGCCACTAGGAGAATTAAAATGTCCTGTCTTTATCTGTTGCTATCTTGTGTTTGTTACATCGCTTATATGCTTAAAGTAAAATAAACTGCAATGATAAGCTGTGGTGGTGTTTTTGTGGCATTATTAGGTCATATTCATTGGACCGCATTGTCACACAGTGAGTGACTACGTGATGTAGCAGTCCGCCAGCAGCTAACCCTGGATAAATGTTAGCTAGCCAGCAGAGGTAGACAGAGTACACACCTTCACTATTTGAGTAAAAGTACAGATACTCAAATATTATTCCAATACAAGTAGATTGGTCAAAATATTACTTAAGTAAAGTACTAAAGTATTTGCTTATAAAATACTCAAGTAAAAGTATCTCAGGAAATAAAAGAAAGGAAAGCATTGTCATTATACAATCCACTCTACAATCCACAGCCTCACTCTTTCTCTTGCAGACAGCTTCTCTCATGTTGGAAGACGAGTTCTTGTAGGCCGTGATATAATTTGTTCGCCCTAAGCACAACAAACATTTAAACTGAAACAAATGAGTTTTTGTGTAAAAAAATCTCAAACATGGGTTTGAGATAAGGCCACGGGTGCTCGGTGGGAGTTTCTCCAGGTGTTTCTCCAGTTTCTTCCTGCATTGTATGAACTGTATGGCATGACATAGCGAATCAGCAGAAAAAGTTTATTTTCTCAGAATTTTGAAAAAAAAAATTATCAGCTGACGTAAGTTCAAAAGTAGCGAGTAACAAAAGCATCAACAGAAATGTAGTGGAGTAAAAAGTACAATATTTGTCCTTCAAATGTATTGGAGTGAAAGTAAAAGTATCCCCCAAAAATAATACTCAAGTAAAGTATAGATACTCAAAAACTGTACTTATGTACAGTACTCAAGTAAATTTACTTTGTTACTGTCCACCGCGGCTAGCCAGCTAGCTAGACTTTTCTTTTTCTGACTTGCAGCTGAGCAGCTATTGTCACATCAGGAATGCATTAATGCGATACTTCAAACATAACTTTGCAAATTCCATAACATCCTACAAGGGCTGGGTGATATATTGATATAAAAAATATAGCGATATATTTTTTAATGTGATCTGAATTAGACCATATCGCAAGCTGCTGGCCCGGAGCTCTCTGTACTGCTCCCCATGCCCCCAGAGATGACATTTTCAGTTTCAACTTTATTGATTATGCTATCATCACATGGCTGCATGTCTAGATAGAAATGTTTCCTCATTATTCTGATCAGCAGGCTCATAAGGCCAAACCGTCACTGTTCTCTGAACTTATTATTATATACCAGTTTATGCAAGAGACCATCACTGTTTAAAAATGTTTTTAATTTATAGAATGGAGTCTAAACTCCATTCTTCATTATAGAATGGAGTCTAAACTCCATTCTATGAATTGAGTTAATATCCTTGTCTACAAATTTGTGATCTTAATGTATGTCATTTTCTGTATCCAGTTTGATAATGAACAGATTACAATACTCTTGTTTCAAAGTAAAGAATAATAAAAATAAAAATACATTTGTCTTCTATTCTGCTGGTTTAAAGTGGAAGCCTCTGTGACCTGAGATCTTGACCTTGGTGTGTATCTAGGATGCTCTCTAGAACAGCAGCCAGAGATTTACTTCAATAATTAAGTGTTTTAGTTAAAGAAAACCGACAAAAAGAGGAAGAATAAGCATGCAGTACTTTGTTGGCAAAGAGAAAAGAGCAAAATAGGAAGTGGATTACACATGAGAGACATTCCTAGAAAAGATGCATTCATTCTTCATTTTCAAGTAAGTGGCTAAACCATGGTGAGGGCGGTCAGTACAGAGCAACCTGAAATCACGTTGTGGCAACATATTAAATGGCACTATGCAATAATTGTGACACTTTCCAGTTTAGCTCATGCTGCAACTTTGTGATCACATCTTTCCATCTGTATACTTTTGCTTGTTTCAGTGATTATTAAAATATAGATGAGCTCCTCCTGTCATTAAGTATCCTTCCTAATTCTCACAGTTTATACACAAGACAATAAGTCTGGAGTGATATGATGATGCACAGCTACAGATACTGTTGTCAGTTCTGAAATTATAGTTGGTCGTTCTCCAGCAAGCGATGTGTGATTTTATTAAACTTGCAGAGTTGAGACTTGCATTGAGACACAGCGGAAGCAAATTACTTCACTCTTTGTCACGCCATGTCAAAACTTGCAAGGCTATTAGCAAACCTTGCGTGTTGAGCAGCAGTCTGTCTCCAGATTAAACGTATCATGACAGAAACTCCCAGTTTATGTGTACTGTATGTGAAGAAAGTCACTCTACTATAAATAAATATCACACAAGACAAATAAGCGTTTCTGCTCTTTCAGACAGTAAGACGTCAGGCATCAAGAGCATTTGTAAAAATGGTACAGAGGAGACAGTCAAGCAGAAGACTGACCGGTGAGTAGATACATCTACAGAAAACTCACAATCAGTCTGGAGTGATATGATGATGCACCGCTGTAGATAATGTTGGCAGTTCTGAAATTATAGTTGGTCGTTCTCCAGCAAGTGATGTGTGATTTTATTAACCTTGCAGATTTGTTTATTTTACTTTGAGACATAGAAACAAACAACTTCACTCTTTGGCCATGTAAAAACTTGCGAGCTTATTAGCAAACATTGTGTGTTACGCAGCAATCTGTCACTACATTAAACCTATCATGACAGAATGTGTAAATGTATGTTATTTTCTGAGATATTAAGGATCTTTTTTTCCCAGAAACAGATGAGCACTTTCAACAAGCATGGGTGTATTTCCGTCCAAGTTTCTATTACATTTCTTCCACCAAGAAATCCTGGAAAGAGAGTAGAAATGACTGTCTACAAAGTGTTTATGCATAATTATGCTTTAGATATGAAAGAATAAATAAAACATAGAATATAACAAATGAGTAGTCAGTTACACTTATGTTGATTTCTCATCACTGATTTTCTGTACAGGACTGTTTGACAAGCTCATGTGGATTGGGCTGATTGACAGAGAAGGGGGTGGATGGAACTCCCCTAACCAAGAGGTTCACACATTATTTATTTTTTTTCTCCTTAAATCTAAACTATAGGTCTTGAAGTTTTTGTGCCCCTTTTCACAGTACTCTTCTAACCAAAGCTGCAGACATTGTGGTATGTTGTTATTTGATAAATGCTTGTTGTGTTGTGTGCTTTATTTAAACATACATTTTGTGTTTCATGTTTCAGCTACTGGGGTGTCGGGGAGCCAAACGGTTATGAAGGCAAAAATGAAGACTGTGTAGAAATAAGGTTCCATGACTCAGTAAACAGCTGGAATGACAGACCGTGTGAAGATCAAAACTTCTGGATCTGTGAGAAAGGTATATGCCTATAAGTCAGCATGCAAAACGCTATGAAGTTGCAATGCACTTCATCTTCTGTCCAAAACATAAAAACTCACATTTCACATATACTTTGAAAGCTGTTTCACAAAGCTATGATTCTGTACTGTATGTGTGAACGCTGTAAATTCTGCAAAAGCAAGAATGTAACAGTAAATGCATCCATCTGAACTTTTCTAGGCTCCAGCACACCCCGCAACTCTTCACAGGACAAGCAGTTACAGAAGATGAAAAAGTTAATGAATGAATTGTTATTTCACATATTACAAACTGTTCAGACATTTCTTTTACTGAGTTACAGCTGGGCCGCTATTGTCACATCAGGAATGTATTAATGCAATACTTCAAACATAACTTTACAAATACCATAACATCCTACACATCCTACAAAACGTCCTGGATTCTGCCTCGCAACTTTCATAAATTAGTCAAATAATTATTGGTACTGAATATTAAAGTTCCATTTAGTTAATATTTTACTTTGGTGGTAGACATCTACAGTTCAGTCCAAATTGAATACTGTTTATATGTGTTGTCATTTCTAAATACTGTAATTTGACATCTGTGTGTAAAAGCAGACATGTCAGAAGGACTTTAGACATTAAAACTCACTGGAAATATGACCCCCTCCCTTTATCGCCCCCTAGTGTGTGGATGTCGGAAACTACAATTGCTTTCCATGTGAAACCAAAACGATTCTTAACCAAATCAATAAATCATGTGAGATCATTGACTCAGAATCCATGGTGATTTGAAAGCCACAAATTGGCAGAATTTCAAGTTTACATGTGTTGTGTTGTAAATGGCAATTAAAATAACATAATCTTACAGCTGACAGTATGACACTTTCCCCATTTTCATTGTGTGTCTTCTTCCATTTCAGCTATTCACTGTGTTTCAATGCTATTTGCATGAGAAGTTATTAAGCATAAAGTAGAAGTTTGGGAAAACAAACCCAAAAACAGCTGCTAAGGAAAGAAGGAAGTGAAGGAGGAAAATGGTTAAGTAGTTTATTGGACATGGCATATAGAAAGAAAGGATATGCTAAATAAATATGTGCATTTTAAGGGGCTAAAGAAATATTTGACAGGTATAGAAATAAAGTAATTTTGATGAAAGTATAGTGTCTGCACTTTGCCAACACCATAAACAGTGACATCTGCATGGAAACAACCAAGTGGCTGTAACAAGCAGGTCAGATAGTAAAATGTGTTCAAATTAATATACTCACCCAGATTCACAGATTCCACAGTTTCCTGTTGAGCAGAGACTCACATACTTACACAGAAAGCCACCGCCTCTTTTACAAGGTGTTTCCATTTATTTCAGAAACACACTGCAGACTTTAATGTCCTCAGTACCGACTGAACGTCATGGAACTGTCTGAAATATATGTTAATATAGAGAGACCCGCAGAAAATCGCACCAAGAGAGTGAGGGGGATAAACAATTCAGAAAGTATTTATGAAAATGTGTTGAATAAAAAAAAAGAACCAAACTGGACCTACACTCGATCTGCACAAAAAGGTAACGATCACACGGGCGGACACTCTGCACTGGGTATCATGAAAAGTAACATTGCAAAGGCTGCTTTAACTTCAGTTGACAACAAATGACATGCTTTTGATCTTTTCAGTTGCTGGTGATGTAAGGAAGACTTCCTGCAATACTGCTGTTGTGTTTTTGTGTCTGCTGTGTCTTCTCCTCCTGGTTACAGTCATAACTCTGGTTTGCCTGTGTAAGTACTTTAGTTGCATGGAGGTAAAACCCCAGAGAGATGATACTGATTGACAGTGTTACTTTCTTTGTCTTGTTTATGTGTCACAGTTATTGAAACCAAGTATAAGTTGGAAATGAAGATGAATCCGTTACACACCAGTTACCAGCCGTCTACCAGTAACAACTATGTGACCCAAGAAAGAGACCAGTCACCGACCAGCAACAACTATGTGACCCAAGAAAGAGACCAGTCACTGACCAGCAACAATGATGTGACTCAAGACCGAGACCAGTCACATACCTTTACAGCTACATGACTTAAGAAACAGAACAAAAACAAGCCACTACATCAACATTGCACGAGAAAGAGACCATTGACCTTGCACGACAATCTGGCTAAAGAGAGAGACTAACTTCAGGAAGAATTTAAATCCATGACCAAAATGATGATCTTCAGAAATAGCCTTTTGCAAAGAATATTCTTGAGCGTGGCAAAACCACTTCAGAGAGAATTTGGAGCAAGATCACAGAAGCAGCAGTTGATACATTTGAGCAACAACACTGTAACTTTACAGAGATATGTCAAACGGAGCCTCCGTTTGACAGGATCATTTTGAAATTTCGTTGAAACTTCCAGCAGCTGAAACTGGCAATGGACCAGGAATTCACCTGTTGAGGAAAACGTGAGTGAACGCTTCTGAAATTATAAGTAAATTGTATTTTGTATTGAAATTATTTTTGCAAAAACAAACAATAGTGCTTTAATAAAAGCAGCGACTTCCTTGACATGATTTCAGATTTTACAGTTGTTTCTGTAAACACTGAACTACCCAAAGGAGTATGATGATGTATTTTAGGGTAATTCTGTAAAAAGAGTAAGCATGTAAACATCCACAGTGCAGTGTAAATATACGTGATTTGTACAGTCGTACAGCTGCTGCAGAAAAGTAGGAGTAATGACGTTAGCTGTGATATCAGGTACAGTAATCTGCGGTTGTACTAACCTTTAACCAAAACGATAGATTGATAGACTAAAACCATGCAGTAAAGGTCATCCCCTTAGAAATATGTCAGCCCACAGTTTCCTGTTGACATCAAAGTGAGTGTCTCTTTCAGAAATGTATTTCTGAAAACTGAAAATAAAATTTCTGTAGACACCTGAAAAATAAACTGAAGCCTCTTTGTAGCTGAACACCATGCAGTGCTGCTTGCAGATTTTTTGAACCCCTTTACCCCTATTCTACAATTCTTCATTAAAGTAGATTACACATTGGTGAGGTGCACCAGTGTTTCCAGTCAAAAGAATACGACTCAGGTATTGCTCAGTGCCTGCTGTGTTTTAAAAAAGTAAAGGATTTGTCATGGTCTGATCTTCACAACACGTTTGTGGAATTGTATGATGGCACAAACGGCAAACTGGAGCTTTCTGAGTAAATTGGAGGCTGGAGAAGACTATAAAACCATTTCTGATTTGAGACAACTGTTACCCTTCATGGTTGACCGACAAAGAGCAAGACCCATAATAGTAAGAGAGTTCACAAAGGAACCCGGGGTAACTTCTAAGCATCGAAAGGTCTCTCTCAAATTGGCTAATGTTAATTTCCATGAATCTACCATCAGTAGAACAATGAACAACCATTGTGTGATGGCAGAGTGGCAAGGACAAAGCCACTGCTCTCCAAAAAGAACATTTCTGCTCATCTGTGGCGTATCCTGATGCCACTGTGGGTTCTTCCCCAGAGAGTAAGAGAGCAATGACGTTTGTAGTTCTTTATTTGTCAGTTCACAACACATTTACACATCCATTGGTGTCCACGCAGGCATACTCTTGTGCTGCCTACAGCCAAGAGTGCCTTCCTCTGTGTCGTGTCTGGTCTCCTCCAGGTGTAACACACTACTGTATTAAAAGGAGAGCGTGATCAGCTCAACAGGATGCAGGTGTGCTAATCACTCTCACCTGGTGCTGCTCTCTCCACCTCTCTCCTGCAGCTGATGCACCACACCCCCTCCACAACTATGACAGCAGAAATTCATTCATTCATTCATTTTCTATACCCGCTGATTCCTGTTAAGGGTCGCAGGGGTCTGCTGGAGCCTATCCCAGCTGTCATCGGGCGAGAGACAGGGGTACACCCTGGACAGGTCGCCAGTCAACAACCATCCACACTCAACCATCCACACTCACACCTACGGCCAATTTAGAATCATGTCTTTGGATGGTGGGAGGAGGCCGGAGTACCCAGAGAGAACCCGCGCAGACACAGGGAGAACAGGCAAACTCCACACAGAAAGGCCAGCCATGGATTCAAACCGGTGACCTTCTTGCTGTGAGGCATCAGTGCTAACCACCTCTCCACTGTGCCACTCAACAGCAGAAATACAATACTAATACTAATATATTACATTATTACTGCACATACAAGTACATGTCATCTGTATTGCAGCAAGAATAATGTTGTGAAGATTCTTTGCGATGCAGCTCAAAATGAGAACTACTATTTCATGTCTGTGTTCCTCTATATAGTAAATATTTTAAGCCAGTCATAGTTTGATTAAAAAAAGGAAGCTCTTCAACGTAAGCTATCAACATCTTAGACACAGGATCTAACACTGAAGCAACATCACCTACCACACCTACATACAACCATTTGTGCTTTGTGGTTGTGCTAAGATTGAAGATAGAAGTTTAGATAGTTAGGAATATGCTGATCAGCGGTTATTATAGAGTACACAGAATAAAATATCATGTGTGTGTCATTCACATATTTGAAAGTCTTACAGCAGTCATTCAGCTTGACTCCTTGACTCCATGACTCCGCATGTCTGTCAGCCAGCCTGTTACAAGCAACACCCTCCTACCTCAGCCTCATAGTTTTTAACTTCCAAGATAATCTCTTCCCTTCAACATCTAGAGCCCTATTCGCACGGGACTAGTTTTATCTGGGGACGTCATGTGACAGCAACGACCTCCGTACGTCTGTGTTTCATGTGGCACATTCACACGGGATAAGCAAACTCTGTGTTTTAATCTAATTTACTATGCATTACTATTTATTTTTCTGCTACTTCCCGCTTCATTCGGGGGCAGGCTGCCAGATGTTGCTCATGAACTTGGTGTGTCTCAAAGTGTCATCAGCAGACTTGCATCAAGACACAGAACTGTTGGCAGAGTTCGTGACAGACCCAGGAGTGGAGCCTCACGAGTGACAGACCGCAACCATGACCAGTACCTTAGGACCTATGCACTCAGACATCGCTATGCAACTGCCACACAACTGCAGGCCCGTTTACAAGATGTGAGGGGTACTAGGATTTCCAGACAAACCATTCGCAACTAACTCCACCGCTTTGGCCTGAATGCCAGACTGCCGTTGCAGGTGATTCCACTGACACCAAGACACCGCCGTGAACGTTTGCAGTGGACACAAGACTATGTGACCAGGACAATGCAGCAGTAGTCTACCGTCCTGTTCACTGATGAGTGTTGGGTCACCTTGCACAGAAATGATGGTCGTCAGCATTGCTGGAGAAGGCGAGGTGAGCGATACGCCAAGATCATCATGGTCCCCAGGGTTCGTTTTGGTGGAGGAGGTGCAACAGTCTGGACAGGCATCACCAGTCAGCGCGAAACAGATTTGGTTATTGTAGATGGCTCAGTCACTACACATTCTTACCTCAGAGACATCGTAGAACCCATCATCATCCCCCAATTCCGCCAGCACACCCCCGACTTTCTGTTCATGGATAATAATGCTCCACCACATCATGCCAGAATTGTCACAGCTCAGAGAGTGCCTCATATGGTATGAATGTGAATATGAAAATGGTGCTTCTTATCATTCATTATTAGTAATATCAAAGGGAACTTTTATTTAATTCATTAAAATTCAGACCAAATAGGAAAAGCACTCATGTAAACAACAATATCCCTAACTTATTTTGAGTAGTGTATTTTTAAAAATAAAGCATGATGATGCCATCTACTTGTGACGGGTCACAGCTATCTGTGAGATGCAGCTCCAGAATACTGTCGCTTCTACAGGCTACAGATGACAACCAGGTGGATTATGGGGTGTTTTATTACAGCTTTCTTTTTCCTGCAACACAGCATACAGCACCACAGTGGTGAGGGAAAGCACATCAGTCTCGGGATAACACCACAGCGGAGTCCTCTTTTCTCTGTGCAGTATTTAACAATAAAATAAAATACAGAAACCTACTCATATAAAATAAAATAAAAATTACATCCTAGTGTGATCGTATAGTGTATGTTGTTATTCCACAAATCATAAATGAAAAATCCCCGCATACCCATTATGACATAAAATGTCTTTTAAGAACACATTTAACATTTACCTTGAGGTATAAAATCACGAGTAGCTCATTAACATTAAATTCAGAGATAAATAACAAATGTGAGCCATTTATCTGAACAATGAAAAAGGCTGCCCACAGACTTGTATACAGAAAACATCGAGAAAAGTTACATAAAAAGTGCACAACATATTACCTGCAACACAGCATACAGCACCACAGTGGTGAGGGAAAGCACATCAGTCTCGGGATAACACCTTAACACGAGGGAAGCATTTAAGCTAGTTTAGCAACATTAACAAGTCTCTAACTTCATTTTACGGTCTAGTGAGTCGCAGTTATTACTCAAAACTGTTAGCATAGGTCACAGTGAGTACTTGACATGGTAAAATGTGGAGCATAACTACTGGAACATTGAAATAAATAATTAATAATCCCGGACCATGCAAGAGGACGTTTTACCACAGCGGAGTCCTCTTTTCTCTGTGCAGTACCCACACCAACCACTGCGCCAGTAGATGGCGGTGTTGCACCTTTTTCTGCCATAATTTAACAGGCATAGATCTACTCCGTTACATACTGATCCCGGGATAGAAATTACAAACGCCCTGTCAGTATATTATTCGCTATTATTATAAAGTCCCAGTCCCGTGCGAATAGGGCTTTAGTCTGGGTCAGTCTTGAGAAAGTACTGTTGCCATACTAGATTTACATGTATGCATCTCGTTTCCAATAAATAAATAAATATTACCTATGTATGGCTCCATATATGGTCAGTAAAAAAACGGAAAATGAACCCGTGTGGCGCACGCACCTGCGTCGCCACGGCAACCACGTCCCCCCACACACACATATACACGCGCATTGAACACACGCGCACACAGGCAGGAGATAGAACCACAACACAACGAGAACTCGTATTTTGGTGAAATTCATAGTACATCACAGCGGCTCGCATGGTCTTACAGTATCACACTGCCACTTGCCTTTAATTGCAAATTGCAATCCACAATTTACCGGCAATGCTGCTTAAACTGCCATCTCGTGGCGATAAGTTGTAATACATTTCACGCAGCTGAATCACGGAATGCGCGAATGAAGGTGGCCATGTGGCATTGTTTACAAAACTTGACCGCAAAGCACGTTTGCAGGCAGGCCACGTAAGCTCCTAGCTAGAGTAAAACACAAAATGGACCGGTTCTGGTCTTAAATGAAAATGTATTGGCCGTGTTATTTAGTTTTTTGTGGGATGTCCAATTTATATGTAGAAATGCACAAAGGTGACTTCACGCCCGTCGATTGGGGGGGGGGACGGGACACAAACGGGTCTGCTGTCCCGGGCCCAGGATAGAGGGGGGGCCCAGAACTGGGCCCTCATTAAATTATGGAATAATTAAAAAAAAAAAAAAAAAAAAGATAATAAAATAGGAATATTTGTGGGGAAAAAAAAAATAATATTTGAGTTACATAAAAGCTTTTTATTTGTTTTCTTCCTAATTGTCCTTGAAATAGTGGTTAAGAACCCCCCCCATCCCCAACACAAAAATGGTTTGGCCACTGATCAAAATGTGACGTTCCTGTTAGCACAAGTGGTGCTCAGAAAAGGAAATAAAATAAAAGAAGAAAATAGAGGCTTCAAGATTTTCTAAATAAATATTTAATAAAGCTCCGTGGGGGGGAGTGGCTCGCCTTTTGAATGTGCACTGCCAATGTGGCTCTTGTGAAAAAAATAGTCTGCTACATTAGCATAATTTTATTCACCTGATGGGAGGGTTATATACTAATGCTAGTTGAGATAAGGTGGCTTTAATGGTAAAGTAAGTTCTTTTTCACGATTGCAATGACTAATCCACTTATTCAGTAAAATAAAATGCACCCCTACTGCACATTTAGCGTATTTACAAACATACTAACAGCTGTTTGCAATAAACAACAAGAACAATTTAAATAGCTCAACATGTCTAATACTGCAAGTGGTTTCTACAAATCCAACAAAAAATGACACTTTTAATGACTGCAGCAGTCTCAAACTGCATTACAGGGTTGAATAATTTTGAGATTGCACTAGTCATTAAAAGTGGCGTCTTGGATTGAATTTGGAGAAACCACTTGTAATACTAGTTGTGTTAAGCTATTTAAATTGTTCTGCTTTGATGTGTTTCTTGTAAACAGCTGCTAGTTGGACATTTTGACAATAAATGTAATTTGCAATGGAGGTTGAATCATTTTGATTGCAGCTGTAGTTACATGTTGGTAATGTACAAAGTAATTAAGACATTTTTGAGGTCTTTGTTTTAATTTGTGCAAAAGCTGGACAACTTAATTGTGTATTTGTGATCTGTAAATAATGAGCAACATAAACTATGCTGAGACACTGTGGTATTTGAGTATCTTCAGCAGCTGATATCGTTGATATCGTTGAGCTTTACAGAAAAAAAGATGGTAACTGGAAAATGAGGAACAACTAGTGTTTGAGGTACTATAAAAAGAGAATCACCCCTACCAGCATCATTTTCAGTAAACGCTCTGTCAGCACCAACACCTTTATCACTCGCCACTGGAATATGGAGATGGTTTCCCATGAAGAGGATCCTGAACTCTCTATGGTGTATGAAAACTTCGGTAGTGACAGGAATGCTGGATTAAGGAGCCCCTCTGCTGATGACAAAACAGTGAATGCTGTGGAACCTGGTGAGACAAAGATTGTGACATTCAACTTTAAATATAAAAGTGACATGGACAACAATACTGGGTACTGAATTTTTGAACTTTTAGGTAATGCATTTGAATTTTAGAAATCCTCAGAATGCTCAGTGCAGATGTGAAAACATCACCTCTATATTTTTTACTCATAAATATGTTGCATTGATTATGTATGCATTTTAGAGTCTTGTGCTGCCTTCTTGTAGTTAATGTTCACTTTTATTTGCATAAACCTGTGATATGTACTTTAGACATTTGTTAATGTCAACAAAAGTAGATCAATTTAAGAGTGTACGTGCACATAATGATTTATAAAAGTAGAGGCTGTGCCTACATCCTGGAACCAGTCTTTAAAAACCTTTTATCCAGCACCTAAAGATAACTTTATTCATGAGTTTGAATCATTTGGGACCAGATTTAACATGTTATTAAGGAACAAAGTCAAGTGTTTTCAAAGAAAACTGAGCTGAGAGAGAACATTAGTTATTATTGATTCAGTACATGAATCTATTTTGATCTTTTTGATCTATTGTACTTGTATATTTAATGTTGTGCGGACATGATTACACAGCCAGGAACGCGAATTCTTTTGTGGAATTAAGAATAAAACAAAATCTAATTTTATGTGGGTTCTGCATTCATGTGGGTTTGATCCACAGGAGTAAAAGTGTGCAGGCTGGTTGCTGTGGGCCTTGGACTCATGTGTGTCATACAAGCTGCTCTCAACATTTCCCTGCGCCTTGCACACTGTGAGTACAGTATATTAACATGTTACTGTTACCAGCTATGCACTTCACTTCTGAAAAACAGAAAAACGTGTCAGAAATGACACTTGCTGTAACAAGTTATTATGACCACTTAACAAGGCGTTTACGAAACACTTCTGCTCATATATTCATCACAGTGCACACTGTCATCACACCTTCATATTAACATTTTCTTTTACTAAATGTTTAAGAATCTTATAGTGCAGCACCTATTTATTCGTTCCACTAAATATTAAACAGAAAATGATTTTATACGACTGAGTAAAATACACAAAAGGTTATATAAAGATGGATATTTTTGTCGGTATAGACAAAATGTTTAACTGTAAACTAGTGTCACACTGCAATTCCTACTTGTATTTTCCTTACAATACAGAAGCACATGTCACTGGAAGAAAACTGTAGCTGCAACATTTACACTAAGGATACAGTGTGAGGTTAAGTAGAGGAACCAAAAACTTTATTACGGCAATTATAGAACAATTCCAGATGCTATATATTATATAAACCTGAAGAGCTAGATGAACTATAGAAGTAGTTGAATGAGTTAAATGTTGTTGTTCTGTTATACTGTAGTTTGTCTTAATAGGAGGAGAAATAGTAGTTCCTCTTCACAGCACTAATCAAGCCAGAAGTTCTAAACGAATGTGTTGTCATGCTTTTAAACCTGATCGACTTCCATTGCAAATAACTGTATCCTCCCCATGACAGTTTCACAGTATAATTCCCTGTCTGAAGAGAGAGACGAATGTAAGAAGATCAACTTTGGTAAGTAAGACAGAAATACTCAATAAAAATCAGGGCTTGAATCTGAGGTTGTATAGATCCAGTACTAAGGAAAATGCTAGAAGTCTTAACAGCTTTGGGACCATGAGGTCACTGTTTGATCCCCTCCATGTCTATGGCTGAGATGCCTTGAGAAAGCATCCAACCAACCTAACTGCCTCCTGGGCTCCTAGTGTGATCACTTGAATGGATTACATGCAGAGAAGCATTTCCTTGTATGTGTGTACATTATATACATGGCAAATAAGGTTAATTTGACATGTCATATGTTTCATGTAAGTAATTAACAGTTTTATAACAATAGCATGGTTTCTCTCCTAGTTTCCTCCATCTGCTTTGTCTCCCTTTGTCCATTAAGTGGCATTGGAGAGTCAGTCAGTCAGTCATTTTCTAAACCCGTTTAGTCCTGTTAGGGGTCACGGGGGTCTGCTGGAGTCTATCCCAGCTGTCATCGCCCGAGAGGCAGGGGTACACCCTGGACAGGTCCCCAGTCCATCGCAGGGCCAACAGAGACAGACAACCATTCACACGCACACTTACGGCCAATTTAGAATCACCAATTAACCTAATGAGCATGTCTTTGGATGGTGGGAGGAAGCTGGAGTACCCGGAGAGAACCCACGCAGACACAGAGAGAACATGCAAACTCCACACAGAAAGGCCAGCCGGCCCATGGATTCGAACCGGTGACCTTCTTGCTGTGAGGCATCAGTGCTAACCACCTGCATTGGAGAGCGTAAAATTATAAATAATTTACTTTGAAACTTAAATATTAACCTCCCAACAGATATGGAGACCAGTTTCAGAAATCTGACTGAAGAGAGAAACGACCTGAAGAGTACCATCTATAGTAAGTATCATGATAATGGCATTAGTCATCTAGACTGTAATGGATTTAAACTCAGTCCTAGGCTAACAAGTGTATATGACGCAAAAGTCTCTTAAAATCTTTAGTCTGACTCATAAACATGCAGTCTTTTTGAAGGCCGTGGAGAGCTCTACATAAAAGACTGAAAAGAGTCTCTTGTAAAATTCTCCCTTTAGTTGTGGATGTAATGTGATTATTTCACTAATGGTGGTCACCAGGTATTGAGGCCAGTTTCCCGAATCTGACTGAGGAGAGAGACAAGCTAAACAGAACCATCTATGGTAGAAAGATGATGAAGACATTTTCTGACTTAATGTTCTGATAGAGTATAACAGCTTTTAAAACAATACAATTTACCAGCATCACTAGCAATCAGGACTCATGTTAGAAGACAGATGAGAGAAATTATAGATGATAGAAATTATTTTTCAGATGTTATGGCCAACTTGACTGAAGAGAGAGACAAGCTGCAAAGAACCATCTTTGGTAAGTATAATGATGATGACCTTAGTAATGAAAAACCTTTAGATTCAAGTGTTAAATTTGATATTTAAGTGCAAATCTTAACACACACAATGCTCTCAGCACTCAGAGGTATGCCAACAACTGCCCACTGGTAAATGAATACACTAGATCACGGAAACTCTTTTTCAGATGTTGAGGCCACTAACAAAAACCTGACTGAACAGAGAAATGAGCTGAAGGGGAAGCTGAAGGACTTTGGTAATTACAAAGATGAAACAGCATCAGCTGTCAGAGCTTGGTTCCAGCAAAGGGACAAGCCATTTACACAATACAGATCAAGTAGTTAAATGTTTATTCTGTTATAATTCACCTGCAGGAAAAATACTAGCAATGTAAAAAGTACGTTTTCACGTCATTTCATCGTCTTGTTAATTGTAAGCACTCCACTCAAACTGACAGTTTCCCTGAATAATTCCCTGACTGAAGAGAGAGATGAGTGTAAGAAGATCAGCTTTGGTAAGTAAGACGATGAAAATACTCAACATCTCTAGTCTGCAGGGGCGTCAGTCCAGTGCTAGTGAAAGTAAATGTAAGTGCAAAAAGTATGAAACATCATGTGTTGCACATCTTATTTTGTTTCAGAAGTATTTTATCTGCATCTGTCTAGAAAAGCAATGATTACAGTCAAACTAATATCACAATATTCAGACCTATAGTCTCAGTAACTCACAAGATACTAGCTGGCATGCATACATATTTAAAATGTGTGGGAGATTCCTATATTGACTATGGCATTCATTGAAGACTAGTTGAATTATTGAAATGAAATAATATTAAAACACTGACAAGTTTTTAACAACACAATCTCATGATATTGAAAATGATAACCTCCAAACCAGGCATGGAGGACAGAATCAGAAATCTGACTAAAGAGAGAGATGCGCTGAACAGAACTGTCTATGGTGAGTATGATGATGAAGACATTTTGCATGTTAACATTTGGAGGGTAATACAAGTGTAAGGATGATAGTCAATCACCATTATTATAATTAGAAGGTCAGGATGGCTAATGGAGGATGAGATTATCTCAAGAAACTGTCCCAGAGAGAAATGTTTTGGATGTATGTATGCAACACAACAACAGACTTCATGATCACTTCTGTTCAAAATATTATCTAAATTAGTGTCTATAAACTCAGGAAACTGTGTATCCCTGTTTGCAAACTGTGATTGTGACTATCATACCTGTAATTGGTCCAGTAACTGTAACTCGGGTCCTAGGATTAGGAAAGTGATCAATTTCTAGATAAATTCTTACAGCCCCTTGTGTATATGACTGAATTGAGCCAGTATACCTCTTGATCTTAGCCTGGTTTTATGTTCCCTGTGTCACATCACATCAGAAGAAATCAACTGCATGTGCACATGTAGCACTTACAATAGAAAATAGAACGTTTCTTTTGCTAGGCTACGATGGATAATTTAGGTTGGGCTAAGGATTCAGTCCCGGATGTGAATGGTGAATGCTGTATGTGAGGTTATGTTCCTACCACACCATTGGGAAAGGCATGAAGCATGGAGGCTTGAGGCCTGCCAATAGGTGGGGTGGGGGAATGGGGAAATCCTTAAATCCTCTCAGTTCTCAGTTCTTTTCACGGGTAGCTCGCCATCAATCTTGAATGTCAATCCAAAGAAGCCTAACCTGTTTTGCAGACAGGCATCATTAGAATCAATATCATAAGTTTTTTCCATATTAATATATACAGTTTTCCTCAGTCTCACCAGTGTTCAGCCAAATGTCATTATCCCAGCAGCAGCAGGAATGGCAGCAGCAGGAATGGTAGAGGCCAATCCAAAGAGAAAGTCCTGGATCCAAATTCCTGCTGGTTTTCAATACGGATCCTAATATTCAATGATGTGCTGTGGTTGAGTAGCTGGTGTGTGTCTGAATGAAGTTGAGTTCACTTCAAACAAAGGAAGGGGTGAATGCCAGGTGGAAGAGACTGCAGGTGATTGTCAAGAGTGCAGGTGACTGGCTAGACTGCAGGTGATTGGCTCAGATGACACTGTGAGGAAGTCAAATGCTTTGATTCTGTCTGATTGGCTGTTTCCGGTTGTGCTTCTGTTGGACAACAATAAACTATGACAGAGTACTTAAGTTATCAGTGCTACACACAGTCTGTCTTACTGCTTCAACATAACTCTGTAGTTATACCGAGGCCATCTCACCTTTTTTCCTACTCAGTTCAAACCCAATAACACACCAAGCCAGAACCCTGCCCACCCAGGATTAAGCAGAGCTTTGTAGTGTAGTTTAGTGAAGTAATGACCTGAACATCACGATCACCACAGCAGTGAAAGAAGCCATCTATGTTAAACTATCCATCACTTTCCCTGCAGTCTTCAGGCCTGTTCAGACCATGCACATAAAAGACGCACTGAGATCGCATTTGAGAGATTGGATCACTGACCACATTTGGAGGTAGTATGGGTTGCACATGTCTGGATGTGTCCGCATTCCGCATCAAAGACCACCTACACGCAACAGCGGTGCTCCTGTGTGAGTGGAGCTTTGCCTCATTCATTCAGGTTTATTTGCATACGGAGTAGAAAACTGAGATCAGAGCTTAATGTAAGGTCTGAACACGACCTTAAGATTGCTACCGAGGCAGCTTTACAAATGTTTTTACATCAAGCCTTGACCCTGGTCACACTGACAAAATGGCCTGATGTTAATGCTGTTGACAGTAATAGGGGTAAACTAAACCAAAAACAAAGCTAAAAAAAAAAACGAGTTAAAAAACTTAAAACTTTAAAGATCCAGATTTTGTTGATATTTTAGTCACCTCTTGAAAGTAGGACCAAAATTTTGAGAAAGGCGGTTGCTTTCTTCCTTTCATTTTTTTTTACCATCACCATGGGGCAACTGTGGCTCAGTAGGGAGAGCGGGTTACGAACCAGAGGGTTAGCGGTTTGACCCCTAACCCTCGATCCCTCCATCCCTACGAATGGGTAGATGTGTCTCTGACTGTAAAGCGCTTTGAGTAACAATAGGTAGAAAAGTGCTATATAAAAGCAGGGCCATTTACCATTTACCATGTTCCAGATCCAGTTAGATGAAACTCAGTTCTGCCTTTCACTTCCTCCACCACCTGTTCTGTCATGCTGCCCACTGATAGTTCACATGTGTGGCCAGGTCCTTTGTCCAGGCTGTGTGTTTTTTGTGTCTGCCAGTGTCGTTATGCACCTGAGACAGTGTCCTTGACCAAGCTTTGTTAATATGTCAGGCTGTCTGCTTCAGCTCCAGCTGCCAATTTACATTGCTGATGTTTCTGGATGTTTTAGCTCCACCCATAGTGTATCCTGCTCCTTAGTCATTGTCTGTCTACCCAGCATCCCTCCTATTGGTTTTTGACAGAAGTTTCTTTTCAGTTCCTTTCTTCAGTTTTTCCCCTCTCCATCCTCCTGAGTGGTTCGGCTATTTCTACTGCCAGCTGTCAAACAGTCAACAAGCTGAGACCAGCGACTTATCATTAGTAAATGAATGCAGTAAATTGTCAAAATTCTTTTTCAGATAATGAAATCATTATTAAAAATCTAACTGAAGAGAGAGATGAGCTGAAGAGGATGCTTAATGAGTCTCGTAAGTATGAATTAAAACTTCCCTGTTCAGATTTAAGGTCTGATGACTGAATATAAAGTCAGAGTTTCAGTACATTTATAGGTGTGTGTCTATAAATGTGGATTAGAAACAAAAGCATACAGTCGTCATGCAAAACTGGAGCTGTACATAAACAAAGTAACTTGTGCCAATATTGTTTATGTAGTAGTCAAAAGGATCCTCATGTCCCACATTACCCACACAAGGCATCTATTTTCATTTCATTAATTTAGTTTATTCTATTTTTTTTTTTTTTAATTCTTTATTGTACAAGCCCTTGGGTTGCCACCTTTCAGAAATGAAAATAAGGGACACCCACCATGGCTCCTCTGGACCTTGACCACCATGGACCCGACTCCTGTGGGGCAGAGCACCCGCAGCAGTGGTATGCTTTATTTTGTGCTGGTGTTTTTAGTAAAGGGGTGATCCACAATTAGTCATACATAAAGCCTGAAATGCTAACAATGTACATATTTTCTTATAAAGTCCAGTTACTTAAATCTTAAATGAAATGAAAATCTGTACCAGTGAACTTTTAAATTATAAATAAAATGTATTTATTTACTTATTTATTAACTGTTATCTATTAGTGTGATTTTTTTAAAATGGTCATAAATAATATTTATAGTGGCTAATACTATTGTATATTAAGTAAATGATTCATTCGACTCAACATCCTAAACCACAAACGTGAACTCAAGGCCCACTGTATCCAGCCTGCAAGATAATATTTCATATGTATGAGAACTGGCCTGCAGGTATCAATCAGCTCCTCCTCCCAACTTTACTGACAAACTTGTCAGAGTCTCTGTACAGAAGCACGGTGCTCTGAAGTTCATATGGTTGACCAATAAAAACTCAAGCCACAAGCATTAGAGCACTAAATACTGGAGATTCTGACACAAAGACATGGTAACGCTTTACTAGTTAGCAGTGTTACTACGTCTTTTTGTAAGACGTACCCAGACCATTTAGCAGACAACGGGCTAAATGGGTTCCACGGTAGCACAACAGAAAACGTACTATAAACGACAACACCACTGCAGCTAAACGGCAGTCTGTTAACATACATGCTAACACACAGACACACTGTCCGTTAGCCAGCAGCATGTTTACCACGGCATTAGCATGCCATGCTTACTTAGCCCCATGGTTAGCTCTGCTGATTGAGTTTGACATCACTGTCCTAAATAATCAATCAAACCACAATAGTCTAATAAAATATGACAGCTTCTGGCAAAACCAAAACCAGATAGGAAATCAACCATGACAAGTGATGAGAATAACGGCATTAAAATAAACAGCTTTGGTAACAGCGTTATTTTTATTTTTTTCAGTAACGAGTAGTGTAACTAATTGCTATTATCTCTGTTACAACGCTGTTGCTTTACTTTAAGTGGGCTAAGGAAGAGTCATTTCATAGTAAGCCAATCAGTGGCAGGGCAGTGTTCAGTTGGGCAGGTGCTGTTTACACACAAACGGCTCCTAGCATTATCACAGAAGCGACCAGAGATAGACTGCAGCAATGGAGAGGTCTGAGAATTCATAGGTAAAGTTGTTGTTTTCAAGGTGGAACACATTTTACAGTTGGCCTTATATTCATCTCCACTCATGCTGTCCAGCCAAGGATATGACTCAAGTCTGTATTTTTGCAAGAGTTTTTGCTTTTTAGGACATGGTGGAGTGTAGTGGACATTTTTAAAAGGCACAGGTTTTGTGAGCAGCAACTTGTGGTGTCTGTCACTAGGCAACTGTGACAGCGTCACACGCAGGAAGTCAAGTACATGATACTGTACAGTCAATGGTACAGACACACAGAGGAGCAGAGTCAGGCGGAGGAGTTTGTTTTCATCCAAGAGCATTCACACTGATTTGTACTGCACAGCAGAGCTCCTGTTATACCTGACTTTTTGTTGTGGTCTTTCACCATAACTGGAATAAGAAACTGACCTTATTTCTTGGATTTTTTTCTTGTTGTTAGATAATAGAAGATATACCACGGTTCTCCCTGCTTTTCACCAAACCCAACAAGAGTGGGTGTCTTTTGGGGGTAGTTTTTACTACATGTCTTCTACCAAGAAAACCTGGCAAGACAGTAGAAATGACTGTCTTCAAAGAGGTGCGGACTTAATTACTATCAACAGCAGAGAAGAACAGGTGAGTGACTGTGAATTTATTTTGTACAATAGATGGTACTTAGAGACGTTATTGAGGATGGTAGAGGGAGATGTGCTCTCCTCATCCAGGGAAAAAGTGGTACGCTGACATCAGTTTTATTTCTGTCAGATGTTTACAGCTTGTTTCTCTCTTTGTAAACTAGAACTTTGCAAACCAATTTAAGAAGTACATGTGGGTTGGACTGAATGACATTCAGCATGATGGAAGATGGGAATGGGTGAATGGGACTCCTCTGACCACAAGGTTCACACACACATGTTTTAAATAAATCATTCACTTGTTCAACTTTAAACTGTAAGACTGAAAACAAATGAATGACTGAACTTCAACTGGGTTTAGCTTGTACTTATTTTGTTTTGCTTTCAGTCTCACGTACTGGACTAATGGTGAACCTAATGGTGGCACGCGCGAAAACTGTGGCAATATAAAGAGTTTTCAAGAAATCCTCAGCTGGAATGATGAAGATTGTTCCACTTTACTCTTCTGGGTATGTGAAAAGAAGACATCTCCGTAACTCTACCTCTCCACCTGCAAGACAATACAGAAGACAAGGCAATGTGGACAACTCAAATGCAGCTGAGCAGAAGACGCAATGTAGTAACATTCCTATTTGTTATCATTTTTAGATGTGAATACCATTTACAGATTTGCCAGCTTAGTGTGAATGTAGTTTTAAAGGCATGTACTGTACATAGAAATAAATACATAGAAATGTAAATTCTAGTGGATTATATGTGCTTTGACAAACCTTTAAATAACATCTACAGTGTTCTTATTTGTTGTTGTTATACTAAATGACTAAATTCTCAAAATTTTGAATGTCTCTCTTTACTATTCTTTATTTACTATAAGGTATTTGTTTGTCGCTGTTTATCATAACACATTCAAGTCACAGTCATGTAATGACCATGTCAATGTCAATTTTAGGGATGAGCGAGTACAGCATTATCTGTATCTGTATCTGTATCTGTTAACCATATGAATTATCTGTATCTGTATCTGTACTCGGAGTGGGCGGGACCTGACCCGGAAGTGAGCGGGGCCTAACCCGGAAGTGGGCGGGATTTAACCCGGAAGTGGGTCTGGTTGTCTTGAAATGAGCGAGGTTTTAACTGGTATGTTATTTTAAGCATGCAATTGATATGGGCTGATCAGAAATAGTTATTTATTGCTGATTAGAAAACTGTTTACAGGACAGCATCAGCATTGAGCTTCAGAGATCAATGGTTTTGATCACGATAGCAAACAAACTATTTACAGAACAAGTTTTGCAACAATGCGGTTGCAATTATCAAGTAAAATGTAATGAACAAGAGTTTTCATGCTCAACAATAACTTTCTTATTTTAACTTTAATTTTTTTTATGATCAGTGTGATCTTTTTTTTTATATATATATATTTTTTTTTGTTTTTTTTGTTTTTTCTTTTTTTCCCACACCAGGTGTGTGTGTGTGTGTAGCTTGATTTCCAATATTTATACCACTACTAGCTTTGTTTTTTCACGAAATACAGCAAGAAAGTGTTAGAGCCAGGCAGCCAGATGACGGTTCCAAAAAGAAAAAGAAAAAAAAAATCTCCGACAGGCAGAGACGCAACGCGAGTCGGCACCACGTCTGAACGAAGTACCAGAACTCTACTAGTTCATAAGTAAGTACCAACCTAAGTAATATAACCTGAAGCTGAAGAAAGAAACCCTAAACATTAACGGAAAACGTCCCGCGAACCCGAGTGACTGAGGGAGAGACAGAGAGCTGTTCTGTGTGTGAGTGATCAGAGCGGACACAACAACACAACTGCGAGTGTGTAGGGGAGGGGCTGTAGTCTATCACAGAACGCAGACACAGTCAGCTACCCAATGAGGATTTTTATTTAATCCGAGCACAGATATTGACTCGTATTACTCGTATAATACTCGTACTCGGCAAAAGTGCTATATCCGTACCGGATACTCGTTTCAGCCGAGTATCCGGCTCAACTCTAGTCAATTTGTTAATAAAGTTGTTAGAGTAAATAAGGCATGTCAAAATACGTAAAACATATAAAGACATATATGTTGTTAAAACCTCTAAACTGAATTAAATGCCAAAGAATACAAATGACTTTTAAGAAGGGATTTAAAAATATGAAGAGGCAGACTGTTTTAGACTGGGGGGGCTGCAGTGGAGATAGTAGGCCCTCCCCTGTGCTTCAACCTTTGCTTGAGACAACCTTAAGACAATAGTCTTTAGACATGAGTAACCTTAATGTGAATTAATGAGATCAGAGAGAAATGTCTAACATGGGCTTAAAAGTTCAGACTCCCAGCTTTAATTTGAAAGTCAGATCCTAACAGGAGGAAGTTTTTTTAAACACAAAGTGATTGGACATCTGACTAGAAACCTGCTTCTGGACAGGTGATGGTCTCCCCATTTTTATTTTTTTGTCTGTTAAACAAGAAACAGGTCTGGAGTTGCCTTCAAAAAATAGCTTTTTAGAAAATATGGAAATGATTTACACCTGATTGAATTGCTGTATTTAAACCTAATGTAGCTCTGTTTGTCCAACCTAGTGTAAGTAGGTAGGTACATTACTACAGTAACTTGTCTTGGTCCACTGGAGGAGTATATAAAAAATCTTCATCTTCTTGAGTTAAAATAAATAAATAAATAAATAAAATATCATATGACGCACCAAAGCACTGGTATGAGTTGGACTGTTTAACAGTAGAGGGAGGTAGTGTTTTATTGTGATATATGCATATAAAGAAAGAAGAACACCCCAGACTGGCACTGTCTAAAACACATCCTCTTAAAACATGGCTGGTCATAAACATGAATCTGCAAACCTCTGAGATGACATTGTCAAGAGTGAAAATACTGAATAGGCTGGACCTGGGGGGATAGAAATTCTGTTGAGATATCTCTTAATCAGTGGATAAGCTGTTTTTTTTTGTTGTTTTTTTTTTGCTGTTTGATATTGTTCTTTTATGTACCACTGAGCATACACGATGACCTCCTTAGCACCTAGTGCTGCAGTATGCTGATGTAAAGGAACTTATTAAGACTTCACCACATGAACACAAAACCTGTGCCACCCTGAAATCCCACATCAACCAAGTCGCATCCTGATGTAAAACTGTTTTTAACATTCCTGTAAAATGTGCACATTCAGCACAGACATCAAAATGGTTGTGATGAATTTGCACTCTCTTTTAAACTAGTCTTTTAATCATAAATTATTTCATTTTAGATAAAATGAGATGAAAACAGTATTTTTCTTACAGAGACATGGCTGAGCACCGATGCACCTGTTGTTTTCACTGAGGCTTCCCTACCAAATCTTAACTTATCAATTCTTATCAATCATTCACACAGCATATAACAGGATTTTAATAACTTGTGATTTTAATCTACATGTAGACAACACCTCAGACCCAGTATCCAGAGAATTTCTAAACCTCTTAAACTGTTTGGATTTTAAACAGCATGTCACAAAGCCGACCCACAGCTGGGGTCGCACCCTAGACCTGGTCACAACCTCTGTGGGTGTCTCCTCTGTTGTGGACTTGGCTGTGTCTGACCACTTAACATCACCGGTTTTAACCAACAGAAGGCCCTGGTAAGAACGGTGAGGAAATAACTTGTGGCTGCAAATTTTATCCAGATTTCACAGATTATCACAGAGTACTCCCGCAGAGATTCTATCAGTATCTTGTGATTTTAGTATTGACATTTTTCACAACAATCTGAAGTCAGCGCTGGACTCAGTGGCTGCTCTTTTAACAAGGGCAATTAATACAAAACTTCACTGGAGAAATGAGGAGATAAAGAAACTTAAAAGAGTCTGCAGGAGTGCTGAAAGGACATGGAGAAAATCAAAACTAACAGTCCACTATGAAATCTTACATCAACAACTCAAAACCTACAATAATGCAATCAAACAGGCAAGAATTTCCTATTTCAAAATCCTAAATTTCTCTTCTTCATCATTGATCTTTTAATAAATAGTAATTTTAACAAGTCCCATAAAATAACAACAGATAACCCTCAGTAAAGACAGTGAAGACCACTTCAGAGATAAAATTGATGACACCAGATCCAGTCTTTTATCTCAACAGATTTTAACTGTTGCCCCACCTTCATCATTGATTTTGCCTGAGAAAACACTGGAGAGTTTTACCCTGGCTGATGCAAGGACACTTGGTTAGGTTTCCTCCCAGGTAAATCCTACAACCTGCCTTTTAGATCATGGCGCTACTTGGATAAACTTAAATTCACAGTCTTGGTACTATTGGATCTAACCGCCGCCATTGATACAGTAGACCATCACATTTCATTAAACAGATTGAGGAACCTGGTCAGCCTCTCTGGTACAGCTTTCAACTGGTTTGTCTCTTACCTCATATTTCAACACTTCTTTGTAGGTATGGATACATGTTCCTCAGGAACATAGGAACGTAGGGTTCCCCAGGGGTCAGTTTTAGGTTCAGTAGGTTCTTTTTTATCTTTACATGATTCCTTTTGGGGATGTCATCAGGAGGCACTACATCAGCGTTCACAGTTACGCTGACGATACACAACTGATGCCTTTTTAACTGCATTGTAGATATCAAGTCAGGATGCAGGATTTCCTGCAGCTCAACCAGGACAAAACAGAGATTTAGTCATTGGTCCTGAAGGCCAGAAAGAGAAACTTTTAACAAAATTACAAGGTTTTAAACCATCACAAACTGTAGAAAACCTGAGCATGATTTTTGACTCTGAGCTTAGTTTTATCCCACATATCAAAAAAACAAGATTGTTTTTTACCACCTTAAGAATATAGCAGTCTGCCCATTTCTCTCTCAGGACAGCACAGAGGTGCTGATGCATGCTTTTATCTCGTTGTTTAGACTATTGTAATGCCCTGCTCTCTAGTCTTCCCAAAAAAAGTATCTCTAATCTCCAACTACTACAGAATTTACCAGTTTTAAGATCACTGCATTGGCTTCCCGTGCGCTTCAGGATTGATTTCAAGGTTCTTTTACTCGGGTGCTGTCCTGGCCCGGGTGGCTGGAGGGCTCTGCACTTTGGTGTGGGACCTGTCTGCCCGGGTCAGGGCTGTCTCTATGGCGGCGTGTGGTGTGGTCAGCCCCCAAAGGCCAAGTGCCCGGCCATGTCTCTTTCTAGTGTGTGCAGTGGGTGTGAGCTTGCGTGTGTGTGTGTCTGTATGTCTCTGTGTCTCTCTGTGTTTTTACAGGGGTGGGAGGATTGGGGATTTTGTGATTTCTATTTTTAGCCTCTGTGAGGCACTTTGTTTTTTTGTTGTTTTTTTCTTCCCACACATTACCTATTTTAACTTGGCCACATGCTGTGTTTTGCTTCTTATATTTGTCTTTATATTTGTCTCTACTTGCATTTGGCCAAACTCGGAGTTTTTTTTCTGTGCTAAGCAGGTTTGCAGTTTGGCCCTATATTAAGTTGAATTCTACCAGAACCAGTCTTAAACAGAGAAGACTGGTGTTAAGCAGAACTCAGCAAAGATTACTAAATATCTTGGCAGCACTCGCGGCTTCATGAATAAAAAAATCTGATCTGATTCTCATTTACCTCACAGTGGTCCATTTAACAGCTGTCTTGTCCTGTAATGTAAAGGAACTGTGTTAGACATTATCTGAGGGTTAGAGTTATAGAGAAACAGCACTATAGAGAAAACACACACAGCTGATACAACAAAACTCACTGCAACCTGCAGTTTTTCAGCATCAAAAGCGAAGATTTCCTATTCTCATATAACCTCACCTCAACCTTCCAGTCATCTAAATCAGGAAGTAAACAGAGTGTCATAGATGGCACAGAGATAAAACAAAGTACCAGGCTGATCACAGAATATATCACTTTGAAGGAGAAATGCGGAAAGGAGGTACTCACTTCATGAAATCCAACCCGTATGTTAACATGTCAGAGGGAACATCCAGCTGTGGCTACTATGAAGACATTGGACCTTTCAACAACCAACAAAGGCCTTTAGGTGGGGTCTGTAATTTATTTTTAACTCGGCTGTTTTATGAGCATTTTCACTCTGTTTTCTGTTTACCTACATGTTACTTCACTTAAGTACTTGCACTCTGCGTAGTTGTGTGATCTTGTGAGAATGCTTTAAATACTTTTAAGAACCAGATTTCTGTCCAAAGAAAACGGGAGCAATACAGTTTATATTGAGGCTCAAGCTAGAATTAGAAGCAATTGCATTTAATTCATAAAGAGACAATTTATGCCATAAAAACTGTAGAAGTGAAACAATAATGATATGAATTTAATTCATACTATATGTACATGTTCTGTATAGGAGGAAAACTGTACAAATTGGTTGTTCTGAGCTTTGGACTTCTGTGCATCCTTCAAGCTGGTCTCAACATCATCCTGCGAACTTCTCTCTGTGAGTTGAACCCCTGAACTAAATAATAAAAGCACTATAACTACAATGTGAAAATGCAAAATGTTTCTGATTCAAGGTGACCACCGCCTGCTTTGAATGCTCTCTAAATGCAGTTCCTTAATGCTTATTAAAATCAGAACCAGAAAAGCCTTTATTGCCGAGCATGTTTGTACATACAAGGATTTTGGTGTTGTTAATGCATAAAATAAAGTAAAATTAAATTAAACACAGAAACAACAAAAAAGCCAAACAGAGTAGAGCGCACCAAAACACTGTGGCTACCCTCGTCTGCACCATCCTTAGTCCATCTTTAAAACCGAGATGTCTCATCGTAATTCAGCGTTCACGTCGTCTTGTGTTCTGTGGGACGACTAAAAGAACGACTAAAACCTAATGGGTAAATCCCGTTATGACGGAAGAATTAACATACCTCTTTCTATCTCATAAATACCATATTATTCAGTGTCAATATCATCTCTTCAAAAATAGGTTTAGACTATGAAACTGTTGAAGGTAGAATAAATTTACTTTATCACTAAGTGAAGAGTTTGTCTTATAGATGGAAAAGCAACACTTTGTGAAAGCCTGACATTAGCACACACTAAAAAGAGATAGTCTTTATATGTCTTTATAATTAATCAAGATAATTGACCTCTCACCCAGATTTCATAATAATAAACAGAGTGGCCGTGGCTCAGCAGGTAGAGCGGGTTGTCCACGAACCACAGGGTTAGCACTTTGATCCCCGGAATCTGCCATCTGCCGAAGTGTCCTTGAGCACGACACTGAACCCCCAGTTGCTCCCAGTGCAGTGACACTGGTTTGTGAATGTGTGTGTGTTTGTGTGAGCGAATGGGTAGATGTGTCTGTGACTGTAAAGCGCTTTGAGTACCAATAGGTAGAAAAGTTTTCTAACGTTAGTTTTGAAGGTTTGACGTTAGTTTTGAAGGTTTGTACTATGAGACACTCCCTTATTCTATAGAATTTCATAGAAGAGTTGTCAGTACATAAACACGCTCCCTTTATTTGGCACTATGTACTCAGATTTAGTGGTGTTTTTTTTTTGTTTTTTTTTAGTTTTTAATGACTGTTTTTTGTGTATGTGTGTATTGTTTTTCACACTGATCTGAGCTTCACTAAATTCACTAAAACTGTAAATTTACAGGCAGCAGCTTCGCTAGCAAACTACTGTATTTTTACAGTGTCTCGCTGCATTTCAGAATTACAGTATATTACTGGAAATAAATCTGCAGTTCTTTGTTGTAAATTTACAACGATACGCTGATATGATATTGTATATTTACAGTATTTAAACCAGATCGCGACGGTATAGATCGCGTGCCATTGAACTAATATTATTACTACAACTACTACTACTAATAATAATGATGATAAAGAAATGACAGTAGGACACTATTCCTTTTCAAATATTTATTAAAATAAAAACAATGCAACACAAGTAGCTAAAACTAACTGGGCTGACTGATTGGCTTCTTCTCACTGCTTGGTTTTGTGTCCCTCTCAGGACTGATGTCACTGCAGCTTCTGGAAAACAATATAGAAAGACATATCAAATAAAAACATGTTCAGTACAAGGTAGTGCAGTACAGAGATACAGAACTTTGAGCCGCGTTAAAAAGAAGGAGTATCGGCCTTAACAATCAGTGTTCATTAATGTAAACCGATACACAATGCTAAGATTCGCTAATTTTAGCTAAATAGAAACTTTTCGTGGCTGTTTTTATCCATGTAGAAACATACATACAAAGCACTATAGGTTAAACTTGCTACGGTATCTTCCAGCAAAAGCAAGTTTTGTTTTAATGCTGTTATAAACTGAGAAAAAATGCTGACATGTTCTAATTTTAGCTAGCTCGCAAAAACGAAACTTTTCAACAGCTTCGTTATAAAACTGTTCCAAATGGCAGAAAATTCAACTGGAGAAATCCTTAAATCCTCCTCATAAGTCATTAAAAAATAGTCAATTAATGTTTGGCTGAGGTGGTTGTCCTGTGTCTGCCTTCGTGGTGATAGAGACTGGCTGGCAGACTTACACCAAAGTTAAAATCAACAAAAATAAAATTCAAGCTGCAAAAACAACCTTTTGCCAGATAATAAAAAGGTCTTCCTATGTCGGTTCAAATTTTAGTTCCTGCACTTTCCATTCACATTCCGATGATGCTCAGCTGTTTACAGTAAAGTTTACAGTAGCCTATAATCCTGTAAAAAATGGCATTCTCTTAAAGTGCTGTAATTTGCTGTAATCACATTTTTTTCTCCCAGATTGCATTGCGGTTTACAGTATGATACTGTATAACAGGAATACAGTAAAATACTGTTCAGATTTCACTGTAAATTTACATCAAAAGTTTACAGTGTGTGATCAGTTAAACTTCTTTAAAATGTGTGAACATCTTTAACATTTTAGCTTCCTCTTATAATGACGTTAACCATCACAGACCATTACCCTAAACCTATAGTACCTTCACACTACAGCAAAGTCTACCATAAAACCTTCTCAGGTTATACATCAATCAGCTACAACATTAACATCAGTGACATGAGAAGTAAATAACAATGTGACAACTAGGGTTGTACCGATCCGATCACGTGACTCGGAAATCGGGGCCGATCACGCAACTGAAGACTCGATCGGGACTCGGACGTTACGACCCGATCAGAGATCGGTTTTATATATATTTATTTAGTCGTTATTTGTATTAGATTGTTGATATATGGGCTATTGGTGATTCAAAAAAATAAAAAATAAAATGAGTATTTACTACCACCGTTTACGGCATGCGCATGTGCAGAAGACCAGCATGCTAGTTTGTTTTGAAGCGGAGTGGCGAGTTGTGGCGCACCATGTCTGCTGTGTGGAAGTATTTTAAAGTATGTGAGGAGAACGATGCAGTCGCAAACTGTCAAATTTGCAAAGTTGGAATATCGAGGGGTGGTAAGGACAAAGCGTCGTTTAATACCACAAACTTAATTCGGCACTTAAAAAACAAACACAGAGTATCGGATCGGGACTCGGTATCGGCAGATACTCAAAAGTCAAAGGACTCGGACTCGGATCGGGGGCAAAAAACCCTGATCGGAGCATCCCTAGTGACAACTCAATGTTCTGCTGAGCAGAGGTGTCAAGTAACGAAGTACAAATACTTCGTTACTGTACTTAAGTAGATTTTTCAGGTATCTGTACTTTACTTGAGTACCGGTATATATTTTTCTGAAGACTTTTTACTTTTACTCCCTACATTTGTACACAAATCTTTCTACTGCTTACATTTGAAAAACAGGCTCGTTACTTTTTTAACCTCCACGGATGACAAGACGTAAAAGACGTGACATGATTGGACATTATTAGAGCATCGGACTAGAACATTGGACTAGAGACGGAAAGTCTGTTTTCTTCTTCTACTATTTTGAACAGGCAGCCTGTTGATCAGTTTGAGCTCTGCTGCCACCTAGTGACTGGAAGCTTGTTTATCGTTCAAGCATCAATAAAGACACTCTGAAAGTCCACCTGACCCCACTATTTGAGAACTAGCTACTGGTCTAATGTGAAAAAACAAACAAACTCAGGTATGGTGTGGTTTCTGTTGCTATCATTAGCTTTTTGAGGATTTTTTGGAAGCTAGTTTACAACGTTAGCAATGCTATGGGAACACACCGTTATGATAGTATAGCTAACGCTAGCTAGCAGTTTAAAAATAACAAACCAATAACCCTCATATTATTAAAAATGATCCAGATGCTCATGCAGGACATCTTGTCACATTAAGTCTAGATTATTCTGCTAGAACTTTTTCATTTTGCAAGATTATCAACAGATAAATTGTTAATGGAAAAATCTGGCAAATTTTTTTACTTTTTACTTAAGTACATTTCAGAGCCTGTACTTTCTTACTTTTACTTGAGTAAAGGAGTTGAATCAGTACTTTTAGTTTTACGAGAGTATTTTTTACACAAGTATCCATACTTTTACTTAAGTACAGAATGTGAGTACTTTTGACACCTCTGCTGCTGAGAAACTTTTAAACCTGGCATTCATGTGGATGTTACTTAGACATGGAGCACCCACCTAGACCAGACCAGACACCCCCACCCCATAGCAATGACACTCCTTGATGGCAGCAGCCATCCCCAGCCGGATGCAGCCTGACACAGACACACACACAAAAGCAGTTCAAGCCTCCAAATTCACCAGATCCCAAACTGATAAAGTATCTGTGGGATGACCCACAGAGGCCCCTCCCCTCAACCCACAGGACTCAAAATTTGGTGTCCAAACATTTTGGTGTATGTGGCAACCTGAGCTAATCTCCATTTTGAACTACTAACAAGCGGTGTGCATCTATTTACTGTCTTAGATCATTCTGAAGACACTGAGGCAATGCTGAAAAACATGACCAAAGAGAGAGATGAGATGATGAGGAAGCTGACTATCTTTGGTGAGTGTAGGACTTTCTGTGTTTATTTATGTGAATCCTTCATGTGCTTCATGCCTGGGTTTTCTTCGGGTGTATGAATCGGTAACATCACAGTGATATTATTACGTAGAGGCATCTGTAACATGCACAACTGTGACTGAGTGAGTGGGACGAAGGGGTGTGAGCAAAGGAAACAGATGGGTGAAAAAATAAGAAGGTGAAAGGACGTTGCCATGTTAACAGAAATGTGACAAATACACTGACTTATAAATATAGCCATTCAGAAAAACTAGAAACCACATCCTGCATGCCAGTGTTGCAACTGCAAGTTCCATATTTAATGAAAGACAGGCTTACGTTGCCTATCTAGAAATACACAGCATGTGTGTGAATTATACGTCACAGCTTGTATGTAAACAGATGATGAAAACAACTTTAAACATTTGTAATGGCATACAATATCATGACCAGTTCGTCCAACACTTAAAATGTAGTTATATATATATATATATATTCATTTATAATGTATTTAAGTGTCTCTATTAAGCTCTTTCAAAAAACAAGCGAACTTCTCTCAGTTTTTTTAATTAATCATGCTTTTGTTATTGTGTTTTAACAGCTGATTATTCCCACCGAGGATGGGTGTATTTCAGTGGAAGTTTCTATTACATATCTTTGGGGAAAAAATCCTGGAAAGAAAGCAGAAGTGACTGTCAGCAGAAAGGTGCAGACCTGGTGATTATCAACAGCAAAGAAGAACAAGTGAGTGTATCTGAAGGAATGGAGATTAACAGTGAATAAATAAATACATGTGAAATAAGCAGGTAGTTTGGAAAATTTCATTTTCTTTGATGTTTCTGGAAACAAGGACTTTACAAGACGTTTCCAAAGGGAAATCTGGATCGGACTGACTGACAGTGAGGAAGAAGGGATATGGAAGTGGATAGATGGGACTCCACTAACCATGAGGTTCACACATTTTCCCCCCATTTTTTTATGCATAAATGTTGGTGTGGTACATTTTGAAGTAATGTGGAAGTTCAGCTTGGCGCCATGGTAAATATAGTTGTTGATTCAGTATAATAAAGCGTTATATTATTTGTTTTTTGATTTCAGGTTCTGGGGCACAGATGAACCTAACAGTCATAAAGGCAGTGATGAAGACTGTGGAGAGATAAAGTTCTATGATAATGAAAACAGCTGGAATGATAAACCGTGTGACATAGAAAATGTCTGGATATGTGAAAAAACTCTGGCTTTATAAGAATCTGTACCAGACAGTAAGAAAAACATATGTTGTTGTGTTGTGGAGAAGCTGCTGATAAAGTAGTTTGTTAACATATACACAAAAATCTGAGCGAGTAAAACATGTACAGTCACTGCAGAGCCCCTCAGCTGGTTCATTTTTATAAAAACAAAAACTGAAATATCTATTTTTCTGAAGTACCAAAGCATTTTATTCAGCTTCCCATCCCATTTCACGAGTTGCAGACTGTGTGCCAGCTTTGTTATCCGTTTTACTCTGTGTAATTTTGCAGAAGTACAAGATGGCACCAAGCAGATGTTAAGCTATATATCATATCCAAAGCAGTTACACAATGCTACATGCACCATACACTGTACATACACACAAGTGAGAATGCTTCTTGTTGCTGAAGTGCCAACACTTACTGTATTATCACCTTTAGGAGGACAATGTGTTTAAGAGCCTTGTTGATAGTCATCTTGAGCTGTCTGTCCCACTATGTTAAACTCTTGAAATAAAAGTTCACTGTCACTGGTTTTTACTGTTTTATTTATCTCTGTGGAGATCATTCAGCTTGCTGCAGGAAGCTGACCAAGTTCTAGTTGGAGCATCAATGTCCCCATGTAAAGACGTTGTAAATAAAATACCATGCTCATGTGAAAAAATGTCTTCAAAATGTCCAGAGGCAGCTCTGCTATTGGAGCCCAGGGAAAAAATTCCAGGTAAGAGTTACATTAAGTATTATTGTTGGTGCAGTGGAAGACGTGCCTGTAGGCAGAGTGGGAACAGAGAAGGCAAAAGTTTAGGATTGAATGTAGCAAATCTGAATGTCATCTGAATGATGACAGGCAAAGGCAATGAGATGGCAGATATGACGCAGAAGAGGAAAGCTGATATTCAGTGTGCCCAGATTTCATATGGGCTATGGTTTCTGTTAAAAATGACAACGATATTGGTTTAAAAGTGGTAAAATAATTATTAACCTCTCTTGTGGCCTACCTTGCTTCTTTAACTGCAGTTTGATACTTTATCATGGCAACTTTCCAAATGTCGTAGAACACAGTCAGACCAGTTTTTTTCCATTTTCTTTCCTTTCTCTTACAGTCTATTTTTAAATCTTGAATAGATTCAAGATGGTGTTTTATTAGATTTTTTGTCTTTAAAAGGGGCAACAGAGTCCAGGATGTTTTGACAGGTGATATTAAAAAAAGAGACAAGCTCTTCTAAATTAGAATGGGGATTTAAAGCAGTTAAAGAAGCAGCACTAAAAAGCTCAGAAAATTTACTGGCAGAACTAGAATTAAAAACCGTGTGACGAACTGGGGTGCTATGACTAAAAGGAAGCTGCGATAAAATCATACTAAATAAAATGGCCCTATGATCAGTTACACAGATATCCACCTTAAAATAGTTAGGACTGAGACTGCTGTACAGAACGAGATCTAGTGTGTGACCCTTCACATGTGTTGGCTCTTGTATTGCCTGAGTAAGATTAAAAGACTCTAAAGTATCCATAAAATCCTGAACAAATGACTGACGAACAACAAACATGGATGTTTAAATCACCCAAAATAAGAATTTTGTTATAAATAGATATAAAATGGAATAAAAGCTCTGCAAACTCTTCTATACAAACACTGAGTTTGGGAGGTCTATAGATAATTAAAATGAAAACGGGATCTTTAGAGTTAAGTTTAAAACCAAGGTGCTCCCCTGCCAGAAAGGCGGGGTTGATGGAGGTGTGTGTAATGGGGGCCTCAATGAGAGGGCTGCAATCTCCCTGAGAGAACCATGTCTCTGTCAATATAAACGAGTCTAACCTATTCGAGGTGATAAAATCATGGCATAAAAAAGATTTGTTATTAAGAGAGCTGACATTCAGGAGACTGAAGTTAGCTAGTTTTGCATTAAAAACCAGGGGAAACATGGGTATTTCGGCGGACCTGAATTAAATTGTTGTGGTTGGGAGCAGGGAGGTGTGAAGGTGAGCGTGCTGCCAAGGGTCTGTGGTAGGAAATGATGGTGGTGATGTGAGAGGGTATGTCAGTCCGATTTTGAAGCGGGGATAATGGAAGTGACATAATATTTCCTACTGTGACGTACCGTATGCTGTTATGGAGTACTGATCTGGGCATTCTGATTGTTTTTTTTGACGGGACTTGGTGATTCTGACTGTAATATGCCTTGATGCAGGAGCAAGAGATGTAGGACCGTTAGAAGAAACTGAGAACTGGCTGTGAGTGGATGTGCGTGCATGTGGCAGGAGGGACCTGAAGGGGGAGCTCTAATGGAAAACAGGTTCCCACATGAACGATGATCCTTTCGATAGTTGTTGGGAGCGATGGCATGAGATCCAGAACTTTATCCAGGATGTGGGGGACTGTGGCTCCAGGGAAACAGTGTGTGACTGCATTAAAGAATCGAATGTCCCGGGTTATGGAGTCACCAATGATCAACGTGGTGGGGGGAAAGAGGGGCCGAGAAGCCAAAGTTTCTGGGCTGTCTGGACGATGCTGAGGACACTTGGTTGACGCTAGGATGGCAGAGGTGAGGAGGCTGCTTAAGACTAGCCCCAGGGAGACCCCCAGACCGTCTGATCACAGCTTCCTTCAGCAACCTACGGTGGTCATTTACTACTGTAGGGTGACGATTAGCCTTTGCAAGACTTGCTGGTGACGCAGCCGAAGTGACTTCAGGGCCAGGTGAGGTGAAGGTGGAAGTTGCAAATGCAGCGTCAGGATGGACGGAAGCATCCTCTGGCAGGATGGTGAAGTGGTTGGAGATAGCCAGTGGAGGTCGTGGATGCTGACCAACCGAGATCCTCCTGCGTCCGCGTCGCACCACTTCTGTCCAGGATGGCTGGGTCGAGGAACTGGCTCGGTTCAGCGTGGAGCTGTGAACCGGAGAATTTGGACCGTTTCCGATGTAGACCCTTGGATCAGCTTGTGGTGTCTGACAGGCATTGAGGCATCCAGGACCAATGCCGCAGGCCTGGTGGTGCCCGCGGCCTCCCCACCGCCTGGCTTCCGGTCCGATGAGAGGCCGCTCTACTCACCTGGATGCTCCTCCAAGCAGGCAGGTGAAGTGCCAATGTGAATTGTTGCCTACCAGGAAAGGGCTGGCAACAATTCATATCTGAAAAGTTCAGAAAGTTGCATTTATTTTGATGTTTCTGGAAACAAGGAGTTTACAAGACGTTTCCGAAAGGAAATCTGGATCGGACTGACTGACGGTGAGGAAGAAGGGATGTGGAAGTGGATAGATGGGACTCCACTAACCATGAGGTTCACACGTTTTCCCCGTTTTTTTTTATGCATAAATGTTGGTGTGGTACTTTTGGAAGTAATGTGGAAGTTCAGCTTGGCGCCATGGTAAATATAGTTGTTGATTCAGTATAATAAAGCGGAGCCCAGGGAAAAAATTCCAGTTAAGAGTTACATGAAGTATTATTGTTGGCGAGGAAGAAGGGGTGCCCGTAGGCAGAGAAAGAACAGGAAAAGCAAAATTTTAGGATTGAAAGGGAGATGGCAGATATGATGCAGAAGAGGAAAGCTGATATTCAGTATGTCCAGGAGACCAGGTGGAAAGGTTGTTAGGCTAGAAGCATTGGAGCAGGGTTTACTGATTTACCATGGTTTGGATAGGAAGTTAAATGGAGTAGGGGTGATCTTGAAGGAGGAGTCTGTGAAGAATGTCCTTGGGGTGTAGAGAGTGTCAGTCTGAAGCTGGAAATTGAAGGTGTGATGCTGAAGGTTGTGTGTGGTTATGCTCCACGAGTAGGTTGTGAGGAAGAGGAGAAAGTTCTGAACTGAGTTAGGGGATTTGTTGCAGAGCTTTCCCAGAGGTGAGAATAGTGATTGGTGCAGACTTCAGTGGACATGTTAGTGAAGGGAATAGTACAGGTTTGGCGTTCAGGTAAGGAACTCAGAAGGACGATTGTAGGAAAAAAAGAATGAAGACGGCTGTATTGCACTCTAGCTGTAAACCTTCTAAACATAATAGTGCAAACATTGCAATGATTGTCAAGTGTCTATGGCGGAGGTGGGCGGGGCCAGGGGGGAGGGTTGAGTGTGTGTGTGTGTGCAGGGCGGGAGCGGGGGTGATTGACACCTCTGAGGAAGAAGCTGTCTCTCAGGCCTCGTCCACACGTACGAAAACGATCTTTTCCCTATCCGTTTTCGCTGGCACGGTTTCAAAAATATCCGCGTCCAGACTGATCCGTCTTTACACGACTCAAAACGCTACTTCATATCCCAGGTCTATAGGCGGCGCTGTTTCAGTTTCAGAAATTCACCAAAAACGGAGAGGAAGAGGTGGCGCATGCGCATGAAGCTTGAGCGCTGTTTACAAATCGGCTTTAGAAGAAACCAAACTCAAGGAAAAATTAGATTTTGCCCTAGTGACCATAATAGGCTCAATATCTTCTCCAGCAGTAACGCAAGCATGTAGTCCGCCATTGTTGTTGATGTTGTTATGAGACGTTTCGCAGGATATAAGAGGTGGAAGGCTGCTCGAGGGGTGTGGCCATGGTGGCGATGACATCATCGTTTTCCAAAATCTCCGGTTTCCCCTGTCCACACAGATCCACAAGAAGTGTGTTTATGAATTTTTCCACCCTGGGACCCGGTTTCAAAAAAGTGCGTTTTAGGGCTATGCGTTTCCGGGATTCGTCTGTGCTGTCCTCACCACCCGAGCTAAGTCTTTCCTGTTCTGTGCTGTGCAGCTGTTATACCACACTGTCACACTGAGGCACAGGATGCTTTCGGTGGCTCTATAGAAGTTAATGAGCAGCTGTGAAGAGAGTCCACTCCGCTTTAACTTCCTGAGGAAAAAGAGCCGTTGCTGAGCCTTCTTCACCAGGTGTGAAGTGTTTAGGATGACTTTGGTGGTGAGGAAGATGAGAGAGCAAAGGTGGTGGAAGCTGAAAAAGAAAGAGCGTTGTGTGGTTTTTAGGGGAGGAGCTGAGATTTTGGGGGATATTTTTACTTTCAATACTTCAATACATTTGAGGGACAACCATTGTACTTTTTACTCCACAACATTTCTGTTGATGCTTTCGTTACTCGCTACTTTTGAGCTTACGTCAGCTGATTTTTTATGATTTTTTATTTTATTTTTTTATTTTTTTAATTCTGAGAAAATAAACTGTTTCTGCTGATTCTCTACGTCATGCCATACAATCAGGCCAGCTGGCAGTCTTGCCTGGGCCCGGGACGAGATAATCTTTTATGCCCAGTTCTGCCCCCTGTATGGGAGGTACAGTAAAGAGTCATCTGCGTCACCCTCACTGCACTTAACACCACAGTTTGCAGAAGTAAATGACAGACACTTCCTGACAGAGTGCTTTAGTATTTCAGGAGGATCCAAAAAAGCAGCAGACCTGGTACAAACCCACTTAAAACATGGCTGGTCGCTTAAATGAATCAAATATCGCTCTTGATGATTTTGCCAGGAGTGTTGCCTTCAAGGGGGATGCTGGTGAAGATGTTAAAGAGGCTGCTGCTGTGCCTGGTGAGACAGAAGAAAATGAAAAGCTTAATCTAACCTTAAAGTAGAAACTATTGTGTATGTGTTTTAGTCAACTTTTAAAGTTTAAAGTTTCACTTAGAAGTGAAACAAAAGTTGTTTGACAACGCTTTGTTGTTGTTTGACACATTATGTGTGGTATATATTCTGTACAGGAAGGAAGCTGTACAGAGTGGTTGCTGTGAGCTTTGGACTTCTGTGTGTCCTCCAAGCTGGTCTCAACATTTCTTTGAGGCTTTTCTTCGGTAAGTTTTCCCTGTAATTTAACTGCTTAAACTTAAACTACAGATGACAGATGAAAAAACATTACTCTGTGTTTACTTTGTCTTCTGGGCCGTAGAGATAAATATAAAGGCTACCAAGACTAAAAGGGGCAAATCCTGAATACATTTGTAGTTGAAATATGAACATTTAGTCTGAATATGACAACCCAAGATAACCTTTATATAACAAAATATCTTTTTGCTGACTCAGATACACTATATTACCAAAAGTATTCGCTCACCTGCCTTTACTCATTCTATGAACTGAAGTGCCATCCCATTCCTAACTCATAGAATTCAATATGATGTCGGTCCACCTTTTGCAGCTATTACAGCTTCAACTCTTCTGGGAAGACTGTCCACAAGGTTGAGGAGAGTGTTTATAGGAATTTTTGACCATTCTTCCAAAAGCGCATTGGTGAGGTCACACACTGATGTTGGTCGAGAAGGCCTGGCTCTCAGTCTCCGCTCTAATTCATCCCAAAGGTGTTCTATCGGGTTCAGGTCAGGACTCTGTGCAGGCCAGTCAAGTTCATCCACACCAGACTCTGTCATCCACGTCTTTATGGACCTTGCTTTGTGCACTGGTGCACAGTCATGTTGGAAGAGGAAGGGGCCCGCTCCAAACTGTTCCCACAAGGTTGGGAGCATGGAATTGTCCAAAATGTTTTGGTATCCTAAAGCATTCAATGTTCCTTTCAGTGGAACTAAGGGGCCAAGCCCAGCTCCTGAAAAACAACCCCATACCATAATTCCTCCTCCACCGAATTTCACAGTTGGCACAATGCAATCTGAAATGTACCGTTCTCCTGGCAACCTCCAAACCCAGACTCGTCCATCAGATTGCCAGATGGAAAAGCGTGATTCATCACTCCAGAGAACGCGTCTCCACTGCTCTAGAGGCCAGTGGCGGCGTGCTTTACACCATTGCATCCGACGCCTTGCATTGCACTTGGTGATGTGTGGCTTGGCTGCAGCTGCTCGGCCATGGAAACCCATTCCATGAAGCTCTCTGCGTACTGTACTTGGGCTAATCTGAAGGTCACATGAAGTTTGTAGCTCTGTAGCAATTGACTGTGCAGGAAGTCGGCGACCTCTTTGCACTATGCGCTTCAGCATCCGCTGACCCCTCTCCGTCACTTTACGTGGCCTACCACTTCGTGGCTGAGTTGCTGTTGTTCCCAAACGCTTCCATTTTGTTATAATAGAGCTGACAGTTGACTGTGGAATATTTAGGAGCGAGGAAATTTCACGACTGGATTTGTTGCACAAGTGGCATCCTATGACAGTTCCACGCTGGAATTCACTGAGCTCCTGAGAGCGGCCCATTCTTTCACAAATGTGTTGTTTCACAGTCTGCATGCCTGAGTGCTTGAATTTATACACCTGGGGCCAGGCCAAGTGATTAGAACACCTGATTCTGATCATTTGAATGGGTGAGCGAATACTTTTGGTAATATAGTGTAGCTCTGAAGACTCAGACGCAATGTTGAGGAACATGACCATAGAGAGAGATGAGTTGAAGCGGAAGCTGACTACATTTGGTGAGTAGATAAACGAAAGACCTGTAACTATTTATTTTTTATTTATTGCTTGTTCTTTCCTGGACGTAAATGTCAGTGTTATCACAGACAGCCTGTTGGTTCTATCATATTGATGCTCTTAACTGAGATGTGATAAGAGTCACAATAAATACATTTGTAAAAATACCTGCTGTGTTTTTCTAATAGTTGGTTCATTAAAATGTAAAAAAAAAAAGTTTTACACTCAGATTTGACATTAGCAAAAATTGCAAAGCTTTGTTTTTTTACAATAATAATTACATTAAATAAAGAGAGACTTGAGATTGTGTCATATTATAGCTTCCTATTTTAGACTTATGTGTTGAACGCGATTCGATTTAGATGTCCAAGCTAGTTCTGCATCCATTTCTTTTACTCCTTTATCATCTTCACTCTTTCCTTGTTTTTTTCTTCTTGTTTCTTCTGGGCTTTGTCCCTCTCTCCTGGTATCTCAAAACAGGCCGAGTAAAAGAAATCTGTCAGGTACTCAAGCAAAAGCCTGAGGAAAGCTACACTGTGTAGGTTATCTAACAATAATAAATACTAATAGACTATGAGCATAAGTTACTTGGTTCAATTAGTCAGTTTTTAATTCATAAACTATGTGACAGAAGATGAAACACATGCGCACACACACACACACATACACACAGTGTACAGTTAATTCATCTTTCCACTCTTCCACATCTTTCCTAGCTTCACAGCAGAATTCTCTGACTAGAGAGAGAGATGAACTACAGAGGAAACTGGACGCCTTTGGTGAGTGTGAGGATGGATCTCGTACCACTGATCAGTAATCTAAATGTGGGCCTACCCAATGTACTGAATTATCCAAAGTAGCATTCAAAATGTTAGAGCTGAGTATTTTACAATGTTCAAAGAAAACAGGAGATCAAGTCAATACTTTTATTTTGGAGAGGGATTTTGAAAGTACCAGGAGCAAACTATAGATTATTAATGTCCAGAGTCAGATAAATAACTGGTATATAAAGTACCATTCAAAAGCCTGGACACACCTTCACATCCAGTGTTTTTTTATTTTTGTTATTTTGTGCATCGTAGATACTTATACTACTCTAAGCAATACTGAAGACAACAAATATGTAACGCAGTAAACAAAAAGTGTTAACTAGAACAGATTTCAGATTTTTCAGAATAGGCATCTTTTGATTTGATGACAACTTCGCATGTTTGACATTCTCTCAGTCATCTTCATGAGGTAATCAACTGGAATGGTTTTCCAGCAGTCTTGGTGAGTGTGGGTAGAGCTTGATTCACACCTTTTCCCATCCACATGTCAATTTTCTGCAGTTGCTTACAATATGTTAATGTTTATCTCCAAATACAGTTATTTATTTCAAATCTCTGTAATTCAGTTTGTCTTGTTCAAAAAGAGAGACGTGGGAAAAACTGTAGGTTTAGGTACATATAAGCTGTGTCATCTGCACTGAGAGCTTCATTATTATAAGTAGCAAAGATGCCATTTACACAAAAGCACTGATATATTGAGCTACATCAGTGCAATACTGTGAAACTTTCACAAATCAAATTTGTTCTGCCACTTCTCTGTCTTCTATTATATGTCAGTTAAATAAAATACAGTTAATTCATCTTTCCACTCTTCCACATCTTTCCTAGCTTCACAGCAGAATTCTCTGACTAGAGAGAGAGATGAACTACGGAGGAAACTGGACGCCTTTGGTGAGTGTGAGGATGGATGTCGTACCACTGATCAGTAATCTAAATGTGGGCCTACCCAATGTACTGAATTATCCAAAGTAGCATTCAAAATGTTAGAGCTGAGTATTTTACAATGTTCAAAGAAAACAGGAGATCAAGTCAATACTTTTATTTTGGAGAGAGATTTTGAAAGTATCAGGAGCAAACTATAGATTATGAATGTCCAGAGTCAGATAAATAACAGGTATATAAAGTACCATTCAAAAGCCTGGACACACCTTCACATCCAGTGTTTTTTTATTTTTGTTATTTTGTACATCGTAGATACTTATACTACACTAAGCAATACTGAAGACAACAAATATGTAGTGCAGTAAACAAAAAGTGTTAAACAAACTTAGAATAAGTTTCAGATTCATTTAAGATTTTTCAGAATAGGCACCTTTTGCATTGATGCCAGCTTTGCACATGTTTGGGGTTCTCTCAGTCATCTTCATGAGGTAATCAACTGGAATGGTTTTCCAGCAGTCTTGGTGAGTGTGGGTAGAGCTTGATTCACACCTTTTCCCATCCACATGTCAATTTTCTGCAGTTGCTTACAGTATGTTAATGTTTACCTCCAAATACACAGTTATTTATTTCAAATCTCTGTAATTCAGTTTGTCTTGCTCAAAAAGAGAGACGTGGGAAAAACTGTAGGTTTAGGTACATATAAACTGTGTCATCTGCACTGAGAGCTTCATTATTATAAGTAGCAAAGATGCCATTTACACAAAAGCACTGATATATTGAGCTACATCAGTGCAATACTGTGAAACTTTCACAAATCAAATTTGTTCTGCCACTTCTCTTTCTTCTATTATATGTCAGTTAAATAAAATACAGTTAATTCATCTTTCCACTCTTCCACATCTTTCCTAGCTTCACAGCAGAATTCTCTGACTAGAGAGAGAGATGAACTACAGAGGAAACTGGACGCCTTTGGTGAGTGTGAGGATGGATCTCGTACCACTGATCAGTAATCTAAATGTGGGCCTACCCAATGTACTGAATTATCCAAAGTAGCATTCAAAATGTTAGAGCTGAGTATTTTACAATGTTCAAAGAAAACAGGAGATCAAGTCCATACTTTTATTTTGGAGAGGGATTTTGAAAGTATCAGGAGCAAACTATTGATTATTAATGTCCAGAGTCAGATAAATAACAGGTATATAAAGTACCATTCAAAAGCCTGGACACACCTTCACATCCAACATTTTTTTATTTTTGTTATTTTGTACATCGTAGATACTTATACTACACTAAGCAATACTGAAGACAACAAAAATGTAGTGAAGTAAACAAAAAGTGTTAAACAAACTTAGAATAAGTTTCAGATTTATTTCAGATTTTTCAGAATAGGTACCTTTTGCATTGATGACAGCTTTGCACATGTTTGGCATTCTCTCAGTCATCTTCATGAGGTAATCAACTGGAATGGTTTTCCAGCAGTCTTTACGTTCTATAGGTCCCAGAGGTTTTTAGTACTTGTTGGCTGTTTTGAATTCACTCTGAGGTACAACTCATCCCACACCATCTCAGTGGAGTTTAGGCCAGGTGAATGTGGAGGCAAACTAATGAGACACAGCACTCCATCACTTTAACTTCTTTATCAAATAGCCATTACATGGCGTGCAGATGTGTTTGGGGTCAGTGTCTTGAAAAACAAATGAGGGCAAAACTTAAATAGCATATATACTGGTTAACTGAGTCTTGGACTTTGAATAAATCAGGACTCTAATCTAAGGTTCCGTTAATGTGGGGTTTCTGGGGCTGGTGACTCTAATGAGCGTATCCTCTGCAGCAGAGGTAACTCCTGTTGAACGGGACTAACTGTAGAGAAAGGGTACCAACCCTATGTACAATGGAATTGATGGTGTCAAACACATGAAGATGCAAGGAATTCCACAAATTCACTCTTTGAAGGCATACCTGTTAATTGAAAATCATTCCTTGAACCTATCTCATGAAGCTGATTGAGAAAGCATGGAAAGCTGTTAGCAAAGCAAAAGGTGGCAATCTTAAAAAAATCTAACTTATTCTGGTTTGTCTTTAATAAATGGAGTTGCACATCACCTTCATTTATGACAAGCAGTGAAGCAGTTTTGTGCCAAAAAGCTCAAATTTTAAGTATATAAGTAGTTATTAGTAGGGATGCTCCGATCAGGGTTTTTTGCCCCCGATCCGAGTCCGAGTCCTTTGACTTTTGAGTATCTGCCGATACCGAGTCCCGATCCGATACTCTGTGTTTGTTTTTTAAGTGCCGAATTAAGTTTGTGGTATTAAACGACGCTTTGTCCTTACCACCCCTCGATATTCCAACTTTGCAAATTTGACAGTTTGCGACTGCATCGTTCTCCTCACATACTTTAAAATACTTCCACACAGCAGACATGGTGCGCCACAACTCGCCACTCCGCTTCAAAACAAACTAGCATGCTGGTCTTCTGCACATGCGCATGCCATAAACGGTGGTAGTAAATACTCATTTTATTTTTTATTTTTTTGAATCACCAATAGCCCATATATCAACAATCTAATACAAATAACGACTAAATAAATATATATAAAACCGATCTCTGATCGGGTCGTAACGTCCGAGTCCCGATCGAGTCTTCAGTTGCGTGATCGGCCCCGATTTCCGAGTCACGTGATCGGATCGGTACAACCCTAGTTATTAGTTTAGATACCATGACTTTTTGGCACTGAGATTTAACTCTGGAGTCCTAATTTGTGTTAAAATGTCTAGTTTGATTGCTTTTGTTTTTAATTTGCATAGGATCAAATGCTGTTCACTTTATTATCATTTAACATTTCTTTTATAGTGCATACGCCTGAAACTTGGTTTTGCAGAACACAGTGCTTACTGTGGCTTCTCCCTTTTAACAGGTCACAGTTCACATCAAGGATGGATATATTTCAGTGGTAGTTTCTATTATATTTCCTCAATCCAAAAGAACTGGCAAGAAAGTAGAAGTTACTGTCAAGAGAAAGCTGCTGACCTGGTGATAATAAACAGTGAAGAAGAACAGGTGGGTACACCCATGTACAAATAATGTATTCTAAACTTATTAATATAACACTAAAGTACGAGGTGACACTGGTTAACTGATAGCGTACGGATCGCACGGCATGTTGTGCTTGAATGGTGGGATTTATCTTGTGTCTACGGACTGATCAGTGCAGACTGAAATCACAAATAAGACTGAGTCTGTTTAAAAACTCTTTATTCATTTATTTTCAAAGTATTGGACAGACCGATCGTCTTAACTTTCCACCGGATTTTACCGGCCTGCTCCCTGACTGTTTGGCTAGCTCTGAGTGAGTGTTTTTAGCACTCGAAGCTAACCTCACCTGCCCTGCTTACCGGATGCCTTGTCTCCTTGCCGGCTGCTGGCAGTGTGCGAGTCCCGCCTCCCCATCCTCTCAAAACTGAGGGAAGATGCTGGTCTGAGGACTGACCTCAGGGAGAGGAACTCCGGCACCAGCACTAGCCGAGTCCCGTTGGCACCACCAGGGAGCCAAGCCCAAGACATCGGCATCGTTCACCTCATGCCTACGTCCTGCGGAGACTCGCAGGGCTTCACCCGGGAGGTTGGATTGATGAGCTCGACTCCACTCAAGGTGAGGGAACCCTTGTCAGTGGTGCACAGAGGTGCTGGCTCGTCCATCCACTCCTCCTCCGCCTCCGGATCTGCCACTGGACAACAGGTTCAACATCCTGAGCCTGCAGGATTTCTCCCAGCTTACACCTGGAACCTGACCGCCCAGTTGTTCATGGCTCTCACCAGTGCAAGACCCAGGGCCCACTCATCCAGCTGGACCCCTCCCCTCCATCAAGGTCAGGAACAACCACGACCAGGATCCGGGTCCCATCCGTCCAGCCAGACACCTCCCTCCAATCTTGGCCGGGAGCAACCATGGTCCGGCACCTCCGCCGCACCTCCAGGCAGCCAGCAGAGCGGCACACCCCCTCTATGCTGGTTATAGCAAAACTTGGCCTCCACGCTGGTCCTGGAGGCTGGCATCAACAACCTCAAATATAGGGCTGGGTACCGAACTTCGGTTCTTTTGTGGCACCGACCGAAATGCTTCGGTAGTACCGAGTATCAAAACATGCCTCGTCTTTCGGTGCCAAGTTTCGATACCCGGAGGTGATCAAGACCATAGACATATATACATGTCTATGATCAAGACCTGATAATGCTGCCAGTGATTGGCTGTAACGTTATACTTTGCGGCTTGCAGGAAAAATACATGGTACCTACAGTCAATGGGTACCAGACAGACGTTTTGTGGTTACGCCCACAGACGGGGTTCACGTGTATCTGTGTTGTGATTGTGAACAGGAGTTGTGCGTCGTTGAAACGCTTAAAAAACGCCACCGAAGTCAAAAGTGTGGCTCCATTTTTAGCAAGATTGATGCCAATACTGCGCGATGCAATATATGCAAAAAAAAATAAAAAAATCGTAATTGCTAAGGCTGGCAATACGACTAATTTAATGAAACACCTGACCGTTCACGGAATCAGTTTAAGAGCAGTAAGTTGCTCCGTGTTTGACTGCAAGAAGATCGGACCGCAGCCTCTCATATCCCGCGAAACGTCTCATAACAACATCACCAACAATGGCGGACTACATGCTTGAAAAGATATTGAGCCTATTATGGTTACTAGGGCAAAATCTAAAATTTCCTTGAGTTTGGTTTCTTCGAAAGCCGATTTGTAAACAGCGCTCAAGCTTCATGCGCATGCGCCACCTCTTTCTGAAACTGAAACAGCGCCGCCTATAGACCTGGAGTATGAAGTAGCGTTCAATCGTGTAAAGACAGAAAAAGGATATGATATGATGTTTATTTTTTCTGTAAAACTGCTTGGAGTGGAAAATTACCAAAGCTGAAAAATAAAACTGAAGATTTGTACAATGTGTAATGTAATTTGCTTTTTGTTATCTTATAATCTTATAAAATTGGAATCGAAAAAAGTATCGTTCTGGAACCGTTATTGAAATGAAGGTAGTACCGGTATCGAAGATTTTTGTTCGATGCCCAGCCCTACTCAAATACCAGTCGGAGATCCTCAAACAGGACTTCGTCTCCCTGGTGGACCACCTGCTGGGCACGGGGAAGCAGCTAATAATCTCCAGCCCCCACCTCGGTATGATGACATCACCAGCAGCAGGGGTACTGCCTCAACAAATCCCGTTTGTTGACAATTTCGGGCCTCACCTTTAAACGGGACGGGATCCACCCCAATCAGGAGGGTTTGAGGCTTTTATCGGTAAACATCAACCTGACCAGTCCGGTCCTGCACCTCAGCCACCTCCTGACTCACCGTTACATCAAGTGCACACAGAGTCTCTGCCCCTCACTCACCCCCACCCCGCCCCATTTTAACCATATACACTTCTCCATCAGTAGGCCTCTCTCTGCCACCAGGATCTGAGGACATTCACTCCATCAAAACCATCACTACACGTCGGCAATCGAAACATTGCAATGTTATTGCCACGATAAGCACACGTTCAGCACAGACATCAAAATGGCTGTGCTGACTGTGCCCCTCACATGAAGTTCCTTTTAACAGCTAATCTTCATTTGAACATCATGCCTTTGTTTTTAGCAGCCCTCCTATTCTATGCATAATAGACTACAGGCCACCCCAGTACTCCACTTCTGTTATCAGTGAATTCTCTGAATTCTTATCAATCATTCACACAACCTACAACAGGAATCTCACATTTCAAAAAACTCATCTCTGACCACAAAAATAATCCTAAATTCCTTTTCTCCACCATAGACCACTCAACAAATAGAAATTCTAACAGGTCCCACAAAACAACAACAAATACCCTCTGTGAGGACTTTGTAGACCTCTTCAGAGGTATAATTGAGGACACCAGATCAAGTCTTTTACCTCATCAGATTTTAACTGTTGCCACACCTGGATCTTTGATTTTACCTGAGGAAACACTGGAGAGTTTTGCCTTGGTTGATGCAAGGACACTTGGTCGAGTTTTCTCCCAGATAAACCCCACAACCTGCCTTTTAGATCCAATTCCCACACCGTTTTTTAAACATTTTATGAGCTCCTTGAGGAGCAGCTTTTAAACATTGTGAATTGCTCTCTTCAGACAGGTGTCTTTCCCACCTCCTTCAAAATGGTGGTGGTGAAGCCCCTTCTGAAGAAGAGCAATCTAGACCACACCCTTCTTAAAAATTACAGGCCTGTATCCAACTTACCATTCTTAAGTGAAATTTTAGGAAAGTTGTTTTTTAACCAATTAAATTATTTTTTAAAGACAAAAAACATTTTAGAGAGACATCAGTCTGGTTGTAGGACGAACCACAGTACTGAGACAGCCCTTTTAAAGATTTTAAATGATATCAGGTTCAACTTGGATAAACATAAACTCACAGTCAACTCCAGTACTACTGCATCTAACCGCCGCCTTTGATACAGTAGAGACCATCACAGATCGCCACTTTTTTGTGAGTATGGATACATGTTCCTCAGGAACCCATGAGATCAAGTGTGGTTAGTGTGTCCTTCACCTCACTGTGTGCTCTGTGTGTTCACTAATTCACGGATGGGATAAATGCAAAGACCAAATTCCTTGTATACGCAAGTATACTTGGCCGAGATACCTGAAACATGAAAACTTAGTGTTGTAGTGTTGTCAGCTTAATTAGCTTTCATAGTTATGCTGATGATACACAACTGTACATGGCCGTGTCTCCTGATGACACAGGGCCTATTGATGTCCTTTTTAACTGGCAGCGAATTTCCTGCAGCTCAGCCAGGACAAAAGAGATGTTTTAGTCACTGGTCCTGAAGGCCAGAGACTAAACTCTGAGCTTAGTTTTATCCCACATATCAAAAACATAACAAAGATTGTTTTTACCATTTTAAGAATATAGTCAGAGTCTGCCATTTCTCTCTCAGGACAGCACAGAGGTGCATGCTTTTATCACTGGTCATTTAGATTATTGTAATGCCCTGCTCTCTGGTCTTCCCAAAAAAAGTGTCTCTAATCTTCAGCTGTTCTGACGAGGACCAGAGGGCGGGAGCACATTAAAATCGCTGCATTGGCTTCCCGTGCGCTTCAGGATTTACTTTAAGGTTCTCTTTCTTGTTTTGTGTCTTAACAGTCTTGGGCCACCTTATTTATCTGACTTATTTTTACCATATCAGCCCTCGCGGACCCTGAGGTCGTCTGGCACTGGCCTTTTAACCATACCAAAAGTTAGATCGAAAACACACGGAGATGCGGCTTTTAGTTATTATGGTCCCTGATTGTGGAACAGCATGCCAGAGAACCTCAGGGCCGCAGAGACTATTGATGTTTTTAAAAAGAGGCTCAAGACCCATCTTTTCAATCAGGCTTTTAACTGATTTCTTTTATTACCATACCTTTTAATCAGACTTTTTATACACATTAACTACATGTCTTCATGTACAAGTTGAAAGCATTTTATCTATACTTTTCATTTTTACCTCATTTTAAAGTTTATGTTTTCGGCCCTCAGATTTTAGCAGTTTTAGTTCTTAGCAGTTCTTTTCAGACTTTTTATCATTTATTTTTTTATTTTTACTTTAATTATATGTTTTAACTACGGTACATGTTTTAGGTTTACAAGCTGAAAGTATTTTATCTATATTGGTCATTTTTATCCTGTCTTACAGTTTTAGTCCCTCAGTTTTTAGCTCCAGTGTCTCGTCATGGGGGCCTACCACACTGGGAGTTGTCATGTATGAAAAGTGCCATATAAATAAATAAATTTGATTTAATTTTGATTTGATTTAGTTAACAAATGTTTTGGGTTTTTTTGTTTGTTTTTTATGAGCAAGGAATTTACAAGATCATACCAGAAGGTGGTGTGGATTGGGCTGACTGACAGAGACAGTGAGGGAGAATGGAAATGGGTGGATGGGACACCGCTGACAGCACGGTGCGCACATTCCTATTTAATCAAATTCATTCATTCTGTCATTTTACCTGAAATGACTAAAGAAAGAATGTTTTATCTTAACTGTTATTTTGCCTTAGTTATTAAAAAGCATGTTAATTCCTTTTTGTTTTCAGATTCTGGTACTCAGGTGAACCTGACAGCTATTATGGTGACAATGAAGATTGCGCAGAGATCTACCAATATGGCTATACAAATGCCTGGAATGACAGGTTATGTGATGATAAAAACTACTGGGTCTGTGAAAAGAAAATGTCTTTTTAATTCAAAAGCTGAAGATGTGAAGTTAATGTATTGTATTTACTGTCAGCAGTGGAGGACAGTAACAAAGTAAATTTACTTGAGTATTATTTTTGGTGGATACTTTTACTTTCACTCCACTACATTTGAAGGACAAATATTGTACTTTTCACTCCGCTACATTTCTGTTGATGCTTTTGTTACTACATTTGAGCTCGCGTCGGATGATTTTTTTTGTTTGTTTTTTTCAAAATTCTGAGAAAATAAACTGTTTCTGCTGATTCGCTACATCATGCCATACAATCCATACAATGCAGGAAGATACTGGAGAAACTCCCAACGAGCACCTGTGGCCTTATCTCAAACCCATGTTTGAGATTTTTTCCACAAAATCTGGTTTGTTTCAGTTGAAATGTTTGTTGTGCTTAAGGCGAACAAATTATAACACGGCCTACAAGAACTCGACTTCCAACATGAAAAAGCATGTACAGTGGTATGCAAAAGTTTGGGCACCCCTTAGGGAAATCATTTTGAAGCAGCAACTTTAACAAATGTTCTACCTTATGGAAACAGAAACATCTCAGTAGTGAAATCATTTTCATTGGTCCAACAGAAACATTTTTATGAATATTTAAACAAAAATAGGCATGTGCATAAATTTGGGTACCCCAAAGAAATAATTCCATTAATATTTAATAGACCCTCCTTTTGCTGCAAGAACAGCCTGTACGCCTCCTATAGCTACTGACAAGTCCCTGAAGTCTGTCAGGTGGTACTTTGGCCCATTCCTCCAAACAAAACGCCTCCAGTTCAGTCAGGTTTCTTGGCTTCCGTGCGTAAACAGCCTGCTTCAAATCAATCCATACATTTTCAATGATGTTGAGGTCTGGGGACTGGGATGGCCATTCCAGAAGATTGTACTTGTGCTTCTGCATGAATTCCTTGGTGGATTTTGAACAGTGCTTGGGATCATTGTCCTGCTGAAAAATCCAACCCCGGCGTAGCTTCAACTTTGTGACAGATTCTTGAACATTCTTGTCAAGAATCTGCTGATACTGAGAGGAATTCATGTGGCCCTCAACTTTAACAAGGTTTCCAGTCCCTGTGCTAGCCACACAGCCCCATAACATGATGGACCCTCCACCATATTTCACAGTAGGCAATAAGTTCTTCTCATTGAATTCAGTGTTTTTTTCACCATGCATACCTCCTCTTGTTCTGACCAAATAACTCCATCTTAGTCTCATCTGACCACAGTATTTTTTTCCAAAATGCTTCTGGCTTGTCCAGATGTGCTTATACCTCATGCGACTCTTCTTGTGACGAACACTCAGGAAAGGCTTTTTGAGCACCAGCCTTCCAAAGAGCTTTTCCTGGTGCAAAGTGCGCTGGATTGTGGAACGATGAACAAGTACACCATCAGTAGCCAGATGTTCTTGTAGTTCTCTGGAGGTGGTCTGTGGCTTGTCTGTGACCATTCTTACCATCCTTCGTCTGTGTCTTTCCAGTATTTTTTTTGGCCTGCCACATCTTTCCTTCACAATGACTGTTCTTCTGGCCTTCCATTTCTGCACCACATTTCTGACTGTGGAAATAGACATCCCAAACCTTCTTGATCATTTCTTGTACCCTTCTCCTAATTCATGATAATGAATTATCTTAGTTTCTTGGTCAGTGGAGAGTTGTTTCGATGCCCCCATGTTGCCAGGAGCATAGGACAAGCACAGCCAGCAATTGCCTCTGTTAAATAGCCTTTTTCATGATTGGTTTTACCTGTCTTTGTAATTGAAGGTCTCACAAGGTAATCAAAGCAGTTTGGGGCTGCAACATGTCGGCTACAAATCCCTACAGGTCTTTGAGTACCAATAGGTAGAAAAGCGCTATATAAAAGCAAGGCCATTACCATTTTATTTATTTTTATTTATTTGTTAATTTGATAGGGACAGTGCACATTAATGAGCTTTTATTCAGACAGGTGTAAATATGCTGGATAACAGTAACAGTGCTAATTTGTAACTACCGTCCAGGTAGGTAACACACAAACATGATAAGACACAGGACAGGTCAATAGATCACAATAGGAGCACAACATAATATTACAGTATATTACATTAAGTACATTAATTAATAAGATGACAAAAGTCAGTGATTACAAAACTGGTTTGCTTTCAACCACTAACTGACGTTAGTTTTGAAGGTTTGTAATGTAGAGGAGGCCCTGGTCCTGAGACTGCTGTGAGCCCTTTTTTTTTAAGAAAGTCAGACATGGGAGGTGGGGCAAGTCCATGTTACACCTTGTACATCAAGGTGTAACATGGATTTTTTTTTTACAAAAGTTTCTGGAAAATTGAGTCAGCAAAGCCATTGAGAAAAGATTATATGCAAATAAGTTTAGAATTTCATATTAGAGTTGTCAGTACATAAACACGCTCCCTTTATTTGGCACTATGTACTCAATTTTTTTTTTTTTTTTTTGTTTTTAGTTGTTAATGATTGTTTTTTGTGTATGTGTATGTTGTTTTTCACACTGATCTGAGCAATCTGAGTATGACTGACCACCAGACGCTCAGTGTAACGAATGCAATACAGTGCTGGACCTTTACAAACATTCCCCTCAAATTCCTCTCAAATCAAAAATGGGCTCTAGCATAAGTGCAAACAGTGAATATGTCAAAATGCTTAATATTTTAGGATGTTTTGCTTTATTTCCTGGTTTAAAATGTTTAAATAAAAGTAATTAAATGTGATCAGTTAAACTCCTTTAAAATGTGTGAACATCTTTAACATGTTAGCTTCCTCTTACCATGACGTTAACCATCACAGTCCATTACCCTAAACATATAGTAACTTAAGTTTGACCTTAACACTACAGCAAAGTCTACCATAAAACCTTCTCAGGTTGCTCTGCTGAGAAACTTTTAAACCTGGCATTCATGTGGATGTTACTTAGACATGGAGCACCCACCTAGACCAGACCAGGCACCCCCACCCCATAGCAATGACACTCCTTGATGGCAGCAGCCATCCCCAGCAGGATGCAGCCTGACACAGACACACACACAAAAGCAGTCCAAGCCTCCAAATTCACCAGATCCCAAACTGATAAAGTATCTGTGGGATGATCCACTGAGGCCCCTCCCCTCAACCCACAGGACTCAAAGTTTGGTGTCCAAACATTTTGGTGTATGTGACAACCTGAGCTAATCTCCATTTTGAACTACTAACAGGCGGTGTGCATCTATTTACTGTCTTAGATCATTCTAAAGACACTGAGGCAATGCTGAAAAACATGAAATGTGACAAATACATTGACTTAAATATAGCCATTCAGAAAAACTAGAAACCACATCCTGCATGCCAGTGTTGCAACTGCAAGTTCCATATTTAATGAAAGACAGGCTTACGTTGCCTATCTAGAAATACACAGCATGTGTCATACCTTGTATGTAAACAGATGATGAAAACAACTTTTGTAATGGCATACAATATCATGACCAGTTCGTCCAACACTTAAAATGTAGTTATATATATTCATCTATAATGTATTTATACTTCAGTACAAGTACAACTACATTCTAAGTGTGTCTCTATTAAGCTCTTTCAAAAAACAAGCAAACTTCTCTCTTTGGGTAAAAAATCCTGGAAAGAAAGCAGAAGTGACTGTCAGCAGAAAGGTGCAGACCTGGTGATTATCAACAGCAAAGAAGAACAAGTGAGTGTATCTGAAGGAGTGGAGATTAACAGTGAATAAATAAATACATGTGAAATAAGCAGGTAGTTTGGAAAATTTCATTTTCTTTGATGTTTCTGGAAACAAGGACTTTACAAGACGTTTCCGAAGGGAAATCTGGATCGAACTGACTGACAGTGAGGAAGAAGGGATATGGAAGTGGATAGATGGGACTCCACTAACCATGAGGTTCACACGTTTTCCCCCCATTTTTTTATGCATAAATGTTGGTGTGGTACATTTTGAAGTAATGTGGAAGTTCAGCTTGGCGCCATGGTAAATATAGTTGTTGATTCAGTATAATAAAGCGTTATATTATTTGTTTTTTGATTTCAGGTTCTGGGGCACAGATGAACCTAACAGTCATAAAGGCAGCGACGAAGACTGTGGAGAGATAAAGTTCTATGATAATGAAAACAGCTGGAATGATAAACCGTGTGACATAGAAAATGTCTGGATATGTGAAAAAACTCTGGCTTTATAAGAATCTGTACCAGACAGTAAGAAAAACATATGTTGTTGTGTTGTGAAGAAGCTGCTGATAAAGTAGTTTGTTAACATATACACAAAAATCTGAGCGAGTAAAACATGTACAGTCACTGCAGAGCCCCTCAGCTGGTTCATTTTTATAAAAACAAAAACTGAAATATCTATTTTTCTGAAGTACCAAAGTATTTTATTCAGCTTCCCATCCCATTTCACGAGTTGCAGACTGTGTACCAGCTTTGTTATCTGTTTTACTATGTGTAATTTTGCAGAAGTACAAGACGGCAACAAGCAGATGTTAAGCTATATACCATATCCAAAGCAGTTACACAATGCTACATGCACCATACACTGTACATACACACAAGTGAGAATGCTTCTTGTTGCTGAAGTGCCAACACTTACTGTATTATCAGCTTTAGGAGGACAATGTGTTTAAGAGCCTTGTTGATAGTCATATTGAGCTGTCGGTCCCACTATGTTAAACTCTTGAAATAAAAGTTCACTGTCACTGGTTTTTACTGTTTTATTTATCTCTGTGGAGATCATTCAGCTTGCTGCAGGAAGCTGACCAAGTTCTAGTTGGAGCATCAATGTCCCTCACATAAAGACGTTGTAAATAAAATTCATAATGTCCAGAGGCAGCTCTGCCAGGGAAAAAATTCCAGTTAAAAGTAACTAAAAAAAAAGTATTGTATAAAAGTATTATTGTTGGCGAGGTGGAAGATGTGCCTGTAGGCAGAGAGGGAACAGAGAAGGAAGGAGGAGTCTGTGAAGAATGTCCTTGAGGTGTAGAGAGTGTCAGTCTGAAGTTGGAAATTGAAGGTGTGATGCTGAACAGTGTGTGTTGTGTCATGAATGTTGTGTGCTCCACAAGTAGGTTGTGAGGAAGAGGAGAAGGTCAAGTTCTGGACTGAGTTTGGGGACTTGTTGCAGAGCTTTCCCAGAGGACATGTTGGTGAAGGGAATAGTGCAGGTTTGGTGTTCAGGGAAGGAACTCAGAAGGACAGAGGGTGGTAGGCAAAAAGTATGAAGACAGCTGTACACTTTCTTCCATATAAGAGTGGAGACAGGAGCACAAAGGTGGACTACATCTTATCATCTGAAGCAGAACAGCAAAGCGTGGATGGAATTAGAGGGTGACAGTTTTTCAGGACTCCCGGTATTCCCGCGGGAGTCCCTCTCCCTACATGATAGGGACAGAGAGAGCAAATAATCAGTAAGAATAAGAATAGGAAAACCTTTAGTTGTCCCAAAATGGGGAAATTGCAGTTTGCAACAACATGCAGAAATGATAGAGATAAATAGATGATAGACATATTGCACAGACTGGTGTTATTGCACTGATTAGGAGTGCTTGTAGGCAGTCACGTGATCGGGATATGGCAGAAGTATTTTTGTGGGCTCGGGATGGAATGGGAGCGACAACTGATTCCCGTGTAACCCTCTTGATCAGTGTTTTTTAACCCTGGGGTCGAAAAAAAGGTGTGAAAATTTCACACCTGTGATTTGTCTTTCTCCAATTCTAGACAAGATAACTATAAACAAAAAACTGAAATTATAAATACAGCATCCTGTGTACCTGTTCATATTTCAACATTTTTTCCACATCTGTGTTCAGAAAATAGTGCTGCTGAACTGGAAGCAGTTCCAGAGCAGGAACCACAAGGATCCCCCTGCAGTAGTACCATCTGGTTGCCGAAATCCTCCAGGGGGCAAATCTAGCCTCATCCTAGGCTGAGTGCCACTCTACCACCCCTGCTTACCTCCACTCGTTCAACTCATCTTTTTTTTTCCAAACAAGAAACCCCAGTCGTCTTTACTGCATTATTCCTCTGATGTCCAGCAGACACCAGTCTCCTCCACATCCCCAAGTGCATTGTTTTGATACCTCTTTTTTGAAAACTGTTTTGTACTGTTTTGTTTATTTTGACAGAAGCACTTATGTATTTCTATGTCACATGCCGTAAAGGGTACAAGGTTTACATTTCTCATATCAAACAATGTTAAAAGTTTATGGCAACAGCACAAGGCTGTAAAGGATATACAAGCAGTTTGGAAAAAAACAAGCAAAGAAAACCTTTGCACTGTCTTTATTTTGGGCCTAGCCTTTAACATATAAATGTGACAAGAAACATAACTAAATTTATTTTCACTTGTTTTCTTTTTGTTTGTTTGTTTGACTTTCTTTTGTTTGTTTGTTTGTTTGTTTGTGGACTGATTATTGCACTGTTGTTGCATGAGGTCTTTCTACTGATTATAGTATTATCCATATAGGAGCCAAATAGGATCCATATAAACTACTGTAATTGTGATCTGAAAGATGCAGACATTTGTATTTAGATGAGCACTGTAGGTCCCATGTCCAGTAACAAATTTGGAAACAAGCCCTTTTATATTGTAGTCACTAACCTTAGGTTATTGTAACCCTAGTGCCAGTTTCGAGTGCCCCATGTTTTTATAGGTGAAATTTACTCTAAAGTGCACCTCTTTGTTTGTTAGGCTACAACATCAAACAAGGTTGGGTTTCCTGACTTCATCCAACTATTGTCACAACAACCAATAAGCGCAAAGCTGTTGGTCATGACGCATGAGTGATGAGTCATAAGTGTTTCTGGTAAACCCATCCTAGAGTTGACAAGTGACCTTAAGACAGCTCAGCATTTCACTGTTTCTCTGATACGTTACGAGTCTCACTGCAAATCTAGAACAATCTTTTTGTATATTTCATGTAACATTATTCAAACCAAAAAAACGTCCTGCTTCTGTTCTGTTGAGCCACGTATGACTGCTACGTACACAAGTTGTCACGCAAAATGATATGTCTTTCCTGTGGAGTTTTGTTTATTTTTATTTTGAAATGTTGTTTTATTTTTATTTAAAGTGTGTAATGATGCCAGAGAGGTTGGTCCGCATCATGTACCAATTCCTGTTGCTGGATGTAAGTCACTGCAGAAATTTGAATTCAAGAAATGGCAAGTGGAAATTAACATTAAAGTCGATTCTGACCATGCATTGTATTTGCTGTGTGTAGCATCAGTCTGAATGGTTATCAGTCATTTCATGGGATTATTTTTTATTTTTTTAATTAAAATCCTTAGGTTCACAAGATTTCAAAGTTCAAAAGGCCACTTGATTTGACTTATTGTCTTTGAATCAGTTTCTATTTAAATGATTGTTCTGGTTAGGCCCATATGCTGTACTAAATTCACTTGGGGGGTAGGGAGATAACATGAGGACAGCTAAAAACAGAAACAAAACAAAAAATTACATACATGAATTTGGCAACATAAAAGGTCTGCATGTACACACAGAAGACAAAGATGATTACAGGATCCTTTCCATGGTTGAGAAATCCCCATTTCTTTCATGCAGCCAAATGAAGAACACTCTTCAGGAGGCAGCCATACCATTACCCAGGTCTACCATGAAGACAAGGCTTCACAGTAACAAATGAAGAGACTTTATCACATGCTGCAAACAGAACAGAATTACACATTACTTTCAAGCTGGAATTTCAGACAGATGAAACTATGATAAACGTATATACTGACAGCATATTTGGAGACTATCTCATCATTTTAAACGAGTCACATTAGTATGAACATCATAGATGGCAGACTTAGGCAGAAATAAAATGTCAGTCCTCCTTTTGCTACTTGAGCTGAATGCAGATAAAACTGAGGGGCTGGTGGTGGATTTTCACAGCCATAAACACATAGCACACACATACTAGTTATCATCCATAGAATAGCCACTGAGACAATGGACTCTTACAGGCATCCAAAAACAAATACACCTAAGTAAACACAGAGTCAACACAGCAGCAAGAAAAGCAGCTGATGTAGTAGCTGCAGAGAGTGTTGAGGACTGCTGGAAAGATTATTTACATCTCACTTCCTCCCATCCAGGACATTGCAAAATCAGAAACACAATGTGCAATATGTTTACAAAGTGCAATACACGTGTATATTTTTGTACACAAATACGTGTTAATAATCTAATATTGCTTTATTTTTGTTTTCCAGTTGGTGTATAGCTGCTGTATAGCTGCTAGGAGCCAGTGCAGCTTGATTTCACTGCTGGTGTACAGCTTTGAATAAGTACAGCCCATGTTGTGTAGTTTATCCAATCATGCATCTTTTACTCATAACAAAAGTGAAAGCAAGCAAGCATATTACAGAGGGGTTCAAGCGACACATCCACATAATCCCACCGAGAGGAGCGTGTTAAAGTGAGTATATGGGGTCATATCGATAACTAAATGTAATGTCATGTAAACATGGGCTGTAACGTTGTAGGCTAGACTACCAGTTGCAACATACACACAGTACGTAGGCTACAAGATGTGAACATTAAGGTTAGAAACAGTTAATTGTTTTAATTTGTTTAACTTGTCCTAAAGCTCCTTTATTCCTTCTCCAGACGCTCCAGTTGCACTTGAACAACACGTTTTGACGCTTCTCATTCAGTTGAAAGTCCGGGTAATTTCTTTGTTTGTTTAAAGGTAAACGGATTTTCTTACAGCACAGCAGCGCACAGCGTATAAAGCAGTAAAACGAGGTCATAGTCCTCCGCGTAATAATCTCAAAGTTGGTTGGACTGAGCTCATATGTAATATATGAGAATAAAAAGCCTGTTTTCATTAAGATCTATTATTACCCACTGAAACTTTGACATTCAAATTCTAAGTTTGCGTTGAAGTTCAAATTTTCCACACTTTCCACACCTGGATTCAGGGGCGTGGCACCAAACTCTGGGCCCTGTACACTCTTAATGTCAGTGGGCCCCTATGCATGGCAGTGCACGTGGCGTGCAAGCAAAAAAAAAAAAATTCATGGGCCCTCTCCCTACTTGGGCCCTGGGTAGTCGGTTCCCCTTTTCCCCCCACTTTCACGCCCATGCCTGGATTAACATTCAATTCTACTTTGAATGTTTTGTAATGTGAGGGTTCGATGTGTGGTGGTTGAATCACTCTTTTTAAGAAGAAACAACAGAATGCAGACGGATAACTTTCTCAAGCAGCTCTTTACTCGATTCTGCACTTCACAACCATTGACTGTGTTCGCAACATTAACACTTCGCTCTTTTTCACGTGACTGAACTAACCAATCAGAAGCTAGGATCTAGATTAAAGTGAACACGAGGGAATCAGAAAGACAGATTCAACAAACTAATATAACTGTCTTAAAGATGCAGTTGTGAATATTTAAACGTATTCACAACTGTAAATATGTAAATGATAAATGTGCAATGTAAATAGTTAACTGATCTAAATTATAACATTGTAAAGCCTGTGCATGGGGTGTTCTGTAGCCTGAAATGGTTTCCAGGCTTCTCCACACTCCTCTGATGTCCTGCTGCTGCAGCTGCTCCTCCATCTTCTTCCTGTAGCTAGCCTTTCCCTCCCGCACATAATTACATATTTTCAATATAAAAAATGATCAGAAACAGGGGATTTTTTTTACCTGGTATGATAGTCTTGGAAGTTGGTAACATTGTTGACTTTGAAGCATTTTTGTGCAGCATCTGATTTTCAATAAAACTTCATTTCATACTGTTAGTGGCTGAAAACAGCCACTTAATTTGGCTGCTGTAAAGATATATCAGGCAAATATATATATATATATATATTTTTTTTACTGAAGTTACAGTACATGAAGTTGATGAATGAAGTTTTAATGAAAATCTGATGCTGCACAAAAACTAAATATGTTTCCAAGTCAATGATGTTACTAATCTTTGACATATCCAAGACTGTGATAATAAAATTGAAAATTTGGTCTGTAATGTAATTTTCCCCATATCAGCGACTTTATTTTCTAAATTGGAATTAAAAAGGTTGAAATTTTGATTTATTTTCTAATATTTAGTAGTTTTGAAAAAAATATTTATATTATATGTTCTCCAAAAAAGTTTCAAAAAAGGCAACTGGACTTGTAGATTTTTGGAGAAGACGTTTGCTTGTTAACAAGCAAGTTTTTTCAGGAGGAGTTCCTATTTAAACCTCAGACTTCCCACCAGTCCCCTAGAACTGAAGAAGCTGAGTGGTGAAACGTCTTCTCCAAAAATCTACAAGTCCAGTTGCCTTTTTTGAAACTTTTTTGGATGACTGAGAACCTTCACAGACATATCATTTATGTTTTTACAGCAGTCAAAGTAAGTGGCTGTTTTCAGTAAGGGTAGTACATCATGTTTTCAAAATTGATGTAAAATTAAGGTTCCACTGCAACAGAGTGAAAGTTATGGTTAAATTGACTCCAAGTGGCTGTTTTCATCCCCAAAGGTACAGAAGGGTTAAAATGTGTGGCAATGACTTGTTATGAAGTAGGCCAAAAAATAAGTAACACAGAATGGTTTAATCATTTTACACATTTACATTGAAACCAACCGAAACAGGTGTGACTTTTTGCTGCCATTAAAAAAATCAAAAAGGTTTCAAAACAATATCCTGCCTGAACATTGACATATACCAGCCTGTGATAATGGATCAACACAATATGCCTTTAATCATAAGCATACTGAAAATCTGAATTATTTTCAGCTTTTTTTTTTTTACTCAAAAACTTTTTTGTAAATTAGGTGTATTGTACCATAAACTACAAAACTAAATATAAAATGTATGTTAATGTGTTGGAAACAAGTTCAATAAAAAGGTGAAACAAAGCTTTTTTTTAAAAAAAAAAAAAATTATACATCATGTTTTATAAGCAGTCGAAACAGCCCGGGTCAAATTGACCCAGGAGGACAAAAGGTGCGCAGTAAACGCGAAGACAATAGGAGGGTTAAACAGTTTAATGCAAGAAAGCAAAATTGCTCATTGATCAGTTACAGCTGTATGACTAAATGGTCCTAGTTGTTAATTAGACCATGCGGAGACAGTATAGTTGCTCTAAAAGAAAGAGTTTTCAGGGTTTTCATGGTTAAAATTAGCCCTTGTTACAGTTTTTTTCAGTCGCTAACAAACGTTTGTCCAATCAGTGGTCACATTTTCAAAACTCTAAATACAATTAGCACAGCATCGGTCTTTTGTGGCCATACCATTCACACATTTCATGTCGTTTTCACACAGTCTGTGAACACATTTCCACAATGCTTACATGTTCTTAACAGACCAGCTGTACCTCTCAACAAAATTATGGATTATTTACGAATGTTAGCACACAACATCCCACAATAGCATAAACAATATTCCAAACCTTAGATACAGTATAAAAACCTCTTATTCTGCAATGATATCAGTTCAAAAACAACATATCTCAGCTGATAATAGTTTTTTTCAATTGCTAATCGCTTGGTTTGAAGTCCACTGTTGAAGAATAAAAACAATCCAAGTCTAGTTCCAAGTTTGCTGAAGTGGTGCAAGTTTATTGGAGTTCCAGGTCATGGTGAGCCTACCGACACAAAGTGGGTCTGAGACCGGAGACTGACCCTGAATGTAGGACCAGAGCGCAGATATACCCTGTCCCCAGGTGTGGATGCATATTGGTCAGTCGAGGGCAACTTAAAACAGGAGGGTGAACTCAGTGAGGGGGTAGAGATGGCTCCCATACGTGGTCAGAACAAAAGGACAAAGGAGTGACACTCAGGTAGTATGATCAGGAAACTCTGATTAACAGGGGAGCAGAGGCAGGAGAGGTCATATCAGAGGTCAGTATATGGCTGGAATTGCCTCAGACGTGTCAATTTCAATGTCCCTTCAAAGTTTACTCCTTCCACCCTATTCACCGTTTCTCAACCCCATAGATGAGTTCTTTTCTGCAAGGAGGTGCTTTATGACCATCAGCCACATGGCTAGATGTTCCTCCTTGAAGCCATGGATGCTGGCTGCGGGGACATTACAGATGATGATTGCCATTTTCTATACCCGTTTAGTCCTGTTAGGGGTCACGGGGGTCTGCTGGAGCCTATCCCAGCTGTCATTGGGCGAGAGGCAGGGGTACACCCTGGACAGGTCGCCAGTCCATCGCAGGGCCAACATTCACACTCACATGCACACCTACGGGCAATTTAGAATCACCAATTAACCTAATGAGCATGTCTTTGGATGGTGGGAGGAAGCCGGAGAACCCACGCAGACACAGGGAGAACATGCAAACTCCACACAGAAAGGAGTCACCGGTTCGGCCCATGGATTCAAACCGGTGACCTTCTTGATGTGAGGTATCAGTGCTTTATCCCAGGTGCATCGCTTTGGATCAGATGCGATGTTGATGAAAACATGTGGCCTAACCGTGAAGATCGCAGAGATTAGATAGTCATTTTGCAATACTGTTATTTTTTTTCTGTTCTATCATACTGTAAACGGTATTTCTACTGTGTCTCCTGTAGTAAACAGTAAAGGAAAAATATTATTTGCTTTTTACTGGAATGCTTTTGAATGTGAACAATACATGTGGACATAGAGTTCCCAGCCAAGAAATTTTGGGTAAAAAACGATGGTTTGCATGCAAATACCTGTAAAACTGAAGCATAAAAGTCTATGCAGTTTTTGTAATGTCAGCAATAGCCAGTTTTTTGAAACCTGGTGTACTTTGATTCACTGCATGTACCTTGTGAAGTGAAAACAAGAGTTATTCTATGAAGAGTTAGTATATATTTAACAAAATGTGTTTTTGAGAAGAAAATTATCCATTTGGCCAGTTGTGTTTTGTAGGTGAGAGTCTGTGTTAAGAGTTTAGGAAAAAATATCTAAAGTATGGGTAAGCGCTTGTTAGCGATTGTAAAAAAACTGTATTTTGGTGCTGGACAAAGTCGCCTGGTCCTGTTCCCATGAAAAGGAATTGTGCAGGGGGCGTGGTGCATCAGCTGCAGGAGAGAGGTGTGGAGACGGCTCATGAGAGCAGCACCAGGTGACAGTGATTGGCACACCTGCATTCTGTTAGACTAATCACTCTCTCCCTTATGACCTTGTGCTGCCTTTGGGGTCTCTGGGACTCCAAGTAAATGGACAGACAGATAGAGATCATGCAAGAGGGCAGCACGAGTGTGTTGGACCTGGGAGGAGGTCGAGTCACAACCAAGAGACACACACGCACACACACACACGGAGGATGCCTGCGAACGACAATGAAATGTGTGTATAGGGTTGCGACATAAAATAGAGAAACCAGAAGTCATCACTGTCCGAGTATCTGTTGGAAGAGCCCACAGTGGCATCAGGGAACGCCACACAAATGCTTTCAAAAAAGGAAAGAAGAGAAATCTTCCTGTGTTCGTCTTTCAGCCTTTTATTGCACTCACGCCGCCTATGAATGAACACAAATTCAAGACTCTTTTTGTGAACAATTCTTAAAAGCCTTTTCAACCAGACATGCTGCTAATGAGAATCATTTCTCAGTACTCCAGCAATAATTAAGATGAGTTATAAATTATGAATCCTCAGTAGACACTAACATAAATGCATATTTGTGCATGAATCGACCCCTGGGTTTCCCCTAGTTTAGTTAATGATACTCAGTTATATTGCCGTCTTTGCTGAAGGTGACCTGACTGGTCTTATTTCTGTGATACTTTAATAGATTCATCCTTATCCCATCACATGTTCTAGTGAAGTGAGCTCCTCCAGTGTGGTGCTTTCTGTGGGTTACAAAATCAAAAGTATTCTTGGTACACCTGAGTGTCCTTTGCAACTTAATTCACAGAGATACATCCATGTGAATTAAAGCAGCTGCATGTGGTTGTTACATCTGACCTGAACAGCAAATAAAAATCTTCACTCCAAATGTCATTTTAGGTAATGAACCATGGCCTCCAGTGGTGCCATCGCCTTGATTTTCAGTGTCATCTTCTTCACTGCAGCAAACGCAGAGGATTGTAAGCTCTTTTCATATGCAGACAATATCTAGTATCTGTAGCTGCTTGTTATTAATCACATAAGTACCATTTATGTTTTTTTTTTTTTTTTTATCTTCACAGATTTCGTGACGGTGGAATGCAGTCGTGAAAATGTGGGACAGTATGGCCAAGAGTCACTGTTGAACTGTGCTGTCAAAACCAAACATGAGGCAGCAGATGCTCAAATCCGAGTGGTTGTGTGGAAGAAGGATGGAATTGAGAAGTCTTTGCTTCTTTATTATCAAGGGGAGGTGACTCTGACTCCAGGCTATAAATTTGCCGATCCCTCCTGGAAGGACACAAAGAACATATCCCTGCTCATAACCAACACTGTGGTGCCAGACGAAGGCACTTATTCTTGCCACGTGATCACAGACAGTGGGGATAACAAGAACATCACCAGCCTCAAAGTCAAAGGTGAAACTTAAACACTTTTACAACTATTTGGCTAACAGGATCAGTACTTTATTTACAAAATGAAAATGTTGTTTATTCCCTTATATGGAAAGGTCATACTTATATGCAACAATTTATGTTAAGAAAAACTACTGCCTAAGGTGTGCCTCCATTTTAAAGTTTTACATCTAGTGAGAACATTTAGCAAGAGAGGAAGTGTTTGAGCACCCTTTTCCATTTAGGGACACGCAATACAATAACTCCCCTCACTTTTTAGAATGATGTCCACTATCAGTATTCTGTGTCTAACAGGCTTCTCTAGAGATCATGGGACTTTCTTGGCTAGTCAGATTGGTATTCCCCTTAACGGTCGTGCTATCTTTGGGGTCTCTGGGACCCCAAGTGAATGGACAGACAGATGGAGCGCATGCAGGAGGGTAGCACAAGGGTTAAGCGTGTATACTTTCAGTTTGATTCTGACACATGCAGATGCACTTCCTTAGAGAAAACATTTGGCTGGCTGACTCTTTATCGTACATCTTGTACAGAATATGGCTATTGAATATGGTTAACAAGATAACATGTTATATGTACCACATCATTCGATGTACCACATCATCACATTTTGCATTGCTCAGTGATATTGTTTGCTTTCCATTTTGTTCTTGCAGCCAAATACAGCAAGCCCAAAATGTACTCCACCTCTGAGAAACTCACCCCAAATGCAGACAACACCCTGACCTGTGAATCTGAGGGTGGCTACCCACAAGGTCAGATTCACTGGTTTGACAAAGACGGATATGACTGGACAAAAAGCGCGGAAATGGAGGTGATACAGACCGACAGTGGTTTGTATCAACTCAAAAGCAAGCTGCCTTTGCTGAATGGACACAGTTTCTCCAAGCTTACCTGCGTTGTGTTCAATTCCACTGGAGGCCGAGAGGAGGAGCCCACATACATACCACATGCAGTTGATGGTATGATACTGAACACCACACTTAATACTTTGTAGGCCCACCAGTGCATGCCTGCTCCTCATAATCGCATGCCGTCCTATAATTCAGTCGCTGCACTTAAAGGGATAGTTCACCCTAGAATGATATTTCGCTCATTATCTACTCACCCTCATGTTGACTAAGGGCTGGAAGAAGTTTCAGAGTCCTCCGTCCCTTCTCTGAGTTACAGGGGGTCTTGGTGTAGCAGTGCATTTCAATGCAACGGTTGTAAAGGGACACCAGAGCTCTTCGTAAAAAAACACACACAAAAAAACATCCAAATACCTCCATGATGCTCGTATGTAATGTCCGTCTTGTGCTGAAGCCCCAAATTGCGTAATTGTCCCGAAAAAAATTAAATAAGTCCACATTCCAAGCATGTTTGTAGCATTAGCTCCGAGTGTTGTTGTCCCGGGCTCTTCCGCTGCCAGCGCGCATGCGCAAGGTTCGCACTGAGACTCCATTCTGGCTCGTACAAATACGGCTCAGCAAAGAAATGCAGCTCGTCCTCGACATCAAAATCTTCAGCCATGGCTAAAATTGCACGAAAAAGTGTTGTCCCGGTGCAAGGCAGGCTATTACGGGCTGCTTCTAGTCCTTCGCCGGGGTAAACAAGGAAGCGAGTCTCAGTGCGAACCTTGCGCATGCGCGCTGGCAGCGGAAGAGCCGGGACAACAACACTCGGAGCTAATGCTACAAACATGCTTGGAATGTGGACTTATTTAATTTTTTTCGGGACAATTACGCAATTTGGGGCTTCAGCACAAGACGGACATTACATACGAGCATCATGGAGGTATTTGGATGTTTTTTTGTGTGTGTTTTTTTACGAAGAGCTCTGGTGTCCCTTTACAACCGTTGCATTGAAATGCACTGCTACACCAAGACCCCCTGTAACTCAGAGAAGGGACGGAGGACTCTGAAACTTCTTCCAGCCCTTAGTCAACATGAGGGTGAGTAGATAATGAGCGAAATATCATTCTAGGGTGAACTATCCCTTTAATTACACACACCTTGAAAATGTTTTTGTTGGCAGCATGGGAAGACGTAGGTGGCTGAAATTTTCAACAGATGCCAAGAGCACAGGAGCGGTTAGGTATTAAAAAGAAAATGTTCAACTACAACAGAACAGAAAAAAAAACATGTTGCTAAAGCTTCTTTTTGTGTTATCCATAACACAAGTATTAGCGCTTTGCTGCTTTTTGTGCAGACTTCACTAAATGGACAAGCTGGGAAGTGTCTTTGTCCAAAAACTTTAAACATTTTCTGAGATAAAATACCAGCATGCATGATGATAAGATCCAAATAAGACTGAGCAATGTGTCTCGTGTTAAGGAACTTTGTTAAATACAGTTCATTCTCCTTGATGGAAAGGAAAAAAAAAAACATTAACAGGTTATTTTTTTGCTTCTATGTGAGTCGTTATCTAAGTTATCTAACTTCTTGGAACTGCCAGATCAGAATCTGTTCATGTTTGTCACGTTGTAACAACAATAGTGACAGTGTTTTACTCAATCAGCAAGGGACTGAGTAATTACAGTTTTTGTCAGTCGCTAACAAGCGTTTGTCCAATCAGTGGTCACATTTTCAAAACAGGCTTCTCTAGAGATCATGGGACTTTCTTGGCTAGTCAGATTGGTATTCCCCTTAACGGTCGTGCTACCTTTGGGGTCTCTGGGACCCCAAGTGAATGGACAGACAGATGGAGCGCATGCAGGAGGGTAGCACAAGGGTTAAGCGTGTATACTTTCAGTTTGATTCTGACACATGCAGATGCACTTCCTTAGAGAAAACATTTGGCTGGCTGTCAGTCGCTAACAAGCGTTTGTCCAATCAGTGGTCACATTTTCAAAACTCTAAACACAATTAGCACAGCATCGGTCTTTTGTGGCCATACCATTCACACATTTCATGTCGTTTTCACACAATATGCAGTCTGTGAACACATTTCCACAATGCTTACATGTTCTTAACAGACCAGCTGTACCTCCCAACAAAATTATGGATAGTTTTTGTACTATTTTCAAATGTTAACACACAACATACCACAATAGCAAAAGCAATATTCCAAACCTTAGATACAGTATAAAAACCTCTTCTTCTGCAATGATATCAGTTCAAAAACAACATATCTCAGCTGATATAGTTTTTTTCAATCGCTAACAACATGGTTTGAAGTCCAGTGTTGAAGAAAAAAAACAATCCAAGTCTAGTTCCAAGTTTGGTGAAGTGTTGCAAGTTTATTGGAGTTCCAGGTCATGGTGAGCCTACCGACACAGAGTGGGTCAGAGACTGGAGACTGACCCTGAATGTAGGGCCAGAGCACAAATATACCCTGTCCCCAGGTGTGGTTGCATATTGGTTAGTCAAGGTCAACTTTACACAAGAGGATGAACTCAGTGGAGGGGTAGAGATTGCTCCAGACTTTGTCAGAACAAAAGGACAAAAGGACAAAGGAGGAAACTCTGATCAGCAGGGCAGCAGAAGCAGGAGAGGTCATATCAGAGGTCAGTATATGGCTGGAATTGCCCCAGGCATGTCAATTTCAATGCCCCTTCAAAGTTTTCTTCACCACCCAAGACTGGTACATCTCTCCCTTCCACCCTATTCATCTTTCCTCAACCCCATAGAGGAGTTCTTTTCTGTATGGAGGTGGAAGGTTGATGACCATTAGCCACATGACCAGATGTCCCTCCTTGAAGCCATGGGTGCTGGCTGCAGGGACATCACAGTTCATGATTGCCAAGGGTGGATCCGACATACCAAGCGCTTTTATTGCACGTGCATCGCCTTAGATAATATCTGATGCGATGTTGATGAAAACATGTGGCCTAACCCTGAAGATCACAGAGACTACATACAGTCATTTTGTGCTTTTTTTTAGTTACACCCCCCCTCAATCTGGGCTTTTTGCTGTTGTATTTTTTGTTCAGAATACTCTTGTGTGTTTCATGGATATTTTGTTGCTGTACTGTAAGCAACACTGTAAAACCTTTTATGTTCTATCATACTGTAAACTGTATTTCTACTGTGCCTCCTGTAGTAAACAGTAAAGGAAAAAAAATGATTTGCTTTTTACTGGAATGCTTTTGAATGTGAACAATACATGTGGACATACAGTTCCCAACCAAAAAATTTAGTGTAAAAACAGTGGATTGCATGTTTTGCATACAAATACCTGTAAAACTGAAGCATAAAAGTCTATGCAGTTTTTGTAATGTCAGCAATAGCCAGTATTTTGAAACCTGGTGTACTTTGATTCACTGCATGTACCTTGTGAAGTGAAAACAAGAGTTATTCTTTGACAGAATCATTTCATTTTGAGTCATATTTCCAGTGTTTTGGTAAGTTGGTGTGTGCAGAGAAAGATATGTTCTATTTTGAAATGAAGAGTTAGTATATATTTAACAAAATGTGTTTTTGAGAAGAAAATTATCCATTTGGCCAATTGTGTTTTGTAGGTGTGAATCTGTGTTAAGAGTTTAGAAAAAATATCTGAAGTATGGGTAAGCGCTTGTTAGCGATTGTAAAAAACTATAAGAACTACTGTCCACACTGTGCAGACCCCCCTGTGGAAATTAAAGTTATTACACAGGTCACATGACTTTGTTGCCTGGCTGAATGAAACAGATCATCCACTGTTTTGGGTCATGATTTTAATATTTTTTATTTTATTTATTTATTTTTTACTCAGGAAATTACTCCATACTACCAACACATAAGCCAAACCGCGAGGCCTCCAAAATAGTGGCACCTATAGTGGTCATTGGATTGTTGCTGGTGGGATTGCTGGTGGTGTTGCTCTGGAAAAAACGGTCTCAACGTGAGTATGCGCTTATATTATTTTTCTTTAGTTACTGGCATGTCGTGTATGAAGTAAAACAAGTGATACACATCAGAACAACAGCAATATAAATCTTTTGGGAGTATAGTGTGGTCTTAAAATGCTACTTGAATAGTAATGTCCCCAAATGTACTATACGATTGCATCACTTGCTTCTCGTAATCAATGAAGTGCTAAACAGAAAAACCGACCAACAAGTGAGGGGCGATACAAGTAAAAAAGTGGAAAAACCTGATGAACAACTGGCTAGCAGCAATGTTATTTAGTATGGGAAATTATACAATGCTTTGTTTTCTTTTCATTCAGGACTAAGCAGCAGAGACAATGTTCTCCAAAATGTCTGACAAATGTCAGTTAAGTAGGAGATATCTGCAGTGAGTGTGTGCTCACTGTCGTGTGTTTTCTTTTTGTTTGTTTGTTTACAGAGACACAAAAGCCCTCACCACCACCCCTGATGGGTTAGTCCATCTTTGGAAACACCTTTACAGTTGTGATAGTTATTTTCTACTTAAAACTTGTCTACTTGTCTTCAGCTGCATGATGCAGAGGCTTAATCTCACTCCAAATCAGTTGCTCATCACTGTCTAAGAATCTCTACTGTTCTTGCAGTAACTGGGAAAGTGAACTGAATTTCTTCTCCTGGGAAGTACAGTGATCCACACTGTGTATCGTGGTTAACTTTGAGCATTCAAAACTTACCCTAACCCTAACCTTAACCTTAAATTACTTACTCTTCCTGACTTTACAGTATGGTGATGGTTTCACATCCTACCGTTGTAATGCGCAGACAAAACTTATATGGCGTTTTCATTTGTTCCAAAAGATTCTTACAAGCATGGAGCTGGGTGCCCTCGTGAAGACTGTAGGCAAGGTATGAACTGTATGTCTAAATCTGTCTGACTTTGTTTCATTACAGTTACTATGTGCCCTCTATAATGCTCTATAATCTTTCACCCATAGCTGAAAAGATGATGGACAAAGAATGCATTGACAGCCTGGCCTAAGGTAATTAATGATTCAAACTACTGAAAACACTAGTCTCACATTCCTTTTGTAATGTGTGCACTGCTAGTCACATATCAGTAAACAGGCACGACTAAAAAAAACATAAAATAAAAACTCTTTCTCACATGTGCTCTCTCCTCAGGAGACATGGCATGCCACAAAAAGAAACCAATTCACTGGCAACCTCCAAAATCAACAGTTCTACTCCTCTCACTGTAATTTTCCTATTACTAAGAGCTCTGTATACCTAGGAATAATGTGTATTATTGTGATTCATCAGAAGAACTATAAGCTTCCAGTCTAAAAAATATGTGGCCTGAGTTTGAACTTAGTGGACTTATAGAAAAATGATCAGGCTCAGGGAAATCGTACGGCAGCATCAGACATACATCCATCTAACAGAAATAATGAAAGTGGTTTTAGGATTGTTTAGGTTTGTCTTTGCTCTGCCCACGCAGCAACTGTAGCTAATACCGACTTGGCAGTTCTTCCTCTCATGTTACTCAGTTATAAAGATTAGAAATCATGAATCATATTTTTGGTATAGTGGGAAGTTGTCATGTACTCTATAGGTTTGTGTGTGTATCTTGCAATCAATGCAACTGAGGCCATTATGTTGATTTTAAGATTTACAGTTTATTTTTCACTTTTTTGCGGCTCAGTCATTTTTCCAGCTTTTGTCAAGATGCTCACATACAAGGATGATACAGCAAATACAGTCAAAAGAAGCCAAATGCATGTCCTCTTAAGCTGTAAAAGTTGACTGTGCTGAACAGGCTGTGGCCAGGCTCCTTTCCTTCACGCTATAACATGGACACAGTTTCATTCTGGTTAACACATTCAAACAGGATTAAGAATTGCGGAGGGGGTTAATTTATAATAAACCACGTGTTTGTGTTTCAAGGATGAGGGAACATGTCATCCAGTGTAATGAAAAATACTGAACTCTATGCTATATTCAGGCAACGCCATGTTTTTGTTGTATTTGGACAACAGTTTAAGCAGCATATTAAAATAGAGGCATCCCACCTAAAGATCATCTAAAATCGCTTCAAAAATGATTAATCCTTTTATGGATGTATCATAGCTTTGAGGTAAACAGGAAGATGCAAATTCAGATTTATAGTCACAAAATAAATAATGAGATGTTTGATTACACTACATATTTGATTTGCATTAATTCATTTATCAGAGCTCTTGTCATTTATGTTGGTTTTGGTCTTGGTCAGCCATTTCAGATTTAGTATTAGTCTTTTGGATGGAAATGCTCATTAGTTTTAGTCACATTTTTGTTATTTCTATGTGATGGTTTTATCAATGAAAACTCAAAAAGGTTTACAATAATTAAGGAATGGTTTTAGACAGACAAGTTTTCCACCCAACAGCAAATACTTTCTGATCTACTGTAAGGATTATGCACTACACGCAGATAAAATGGTAATAGTGTATATATAGTCATATTAACTGGTGCTACAGTGTCAAAAGCTCTATCCATCTTTGTTTTTATTTTTATCAAGAAAAACTGGTGCACTGGACCTTTAGAAAAATAGCGCTGTCTCTTTAAGAAAGACGGTCTCACTTGTTGATTGCTGTTGAAGTTGTGCGTGGATGTGTGCTGCTCAACTGAGGGCATGTTGTAAATACAAAGTAAAAATAAATAAAGATGAACGTTTGTCTTGCTGTTCGTTTTGGAGTTGCAACGGATAAATGTTTTGGCACGCGATCTACCCGCACTACCTTCGCGAACTACCGATCGATCGCGATCGACGTAATGAGCACCCCTGCCATAGATCATCTCGTTGTTTCTGACCACCAGGGCCGTTGCGGCTGCCACTAAGGTCCATCATTTAGTGTGACTGTGACAGCAGACGTGTTGTGCAGAATGTGCACAGATGCTGGCGTGATGCCATGTGATGCGTGACCAAGCAAGGATAGGATGCACCACCAGATACCTTTTGGCTTTTAACAGACAATAGGCAGAAATGTCATGCACTCTGAACGTCTGACAGACCACCCAGAACATATTGTTCTTTTCTACTTTTGAAAGGGCAACCTCATACACCGTCAGTGGCCACTAGCCGGGGCAGTGAACCAAATTGACTGTTCTGCCACCTCTGGCGCGTCCTCGTAAATGGGGAGCCTCTGTACTGTAGTCCGCTCCCGTAGATCCCTCCGACACTACTGTTGTCTCATGACAAACACGACTCTTGGGGTCGTTTTTGTCGCCGGTTATTTCCTGGCCGCCTTTGTCTCCTGGTTGGAGGCAAACTGTTACTAGAAAACCTCAGCATTACAACCAGCAGTACTTTTCATTAAGTACTTCGCCATATACCGGGACGGTTGTTGTTATTGGGGACGGTTGTTGTTATTCGGCGGCTCAGCCTATTAGCTGCACCGGCTAAGCTAACCGCTACCAGCACTTAGCTTACTGCACCACCAACATTTCAGCATCGGCCGGGAGAAACTACAACTTTAACCACCTGATCTACTTACCGAAGCCAAATCAACGCAGCAGGCCCAGAAATGGGCCTCTGCCGGTAAGTACTGATCCCTCCTACACTACACTGGTACTCACTGCTAGCCGGCAGTAGAGTCTGTTGCTACTTCACGCTATCGCACCAAAGGCCTCCTTACTGGCCGTAGCTCTTTCCCCAGAACCCTCCACCCCTAGACGAGCCAACTACCTGCGGCGGCAGCGGCAGCAGCAGCAGCAGCAGCAGCAGCCAGGCCCAGGCCCAACTACCAGCAGCGGCGGCAGCAGCAGCGGCAGCAGCAGCAGCAGCCAGGCCCAGGCTCAACCACAAGCAGCAGCTGCAGCAGCAGCCAGGCTTAGGCCTACTATTAGGCTACCTCTGTTCCCGATGGGCCCACTCACCTCTCCACATGACTGCAGCAGTTGCCTTCAGAAGTCCCAGAAGATCGCGGAGCTGGAGCGGCGGATCTCCAATCTATACTGTATCAGGGACGGAGAGGACCTCATTGACTCCGTGATTGCAATGGGTCCTGGTCCTCCAGGAAACCCCGCGGACATGGACTCCACTGTCCCAGAACTTAGTCCACCTGTCAGCTCCATGACCGCTGCTAACCTGATGGCCCCCGCCATCGACCCCAGTCCAGCTCCCCCTGTCCCAGAGCCTAGCGCACCACATGTCGGTTCTGTGATCGCCACTGACTCTAGCCCAGTTGCCCCGCCCCCAGCTGAGCAGTCAGTCTCCCTCCCGGAGCCCCGAAATGCCCTGCCCCCGTCAACTCCGCTTCTCCACCAGGATCCGTGGTTGACGTTTGGGGCCAAGCCAAAATGGGCAACTAAGTCAGCAGAGCCCGTTTTTACCTCAAGCCCAAAATGCGCTAGAGCAAACAGCTCTCCACCCAAGCTATGGTCCTCAGTGCACGGGAAAAAACATCGATCTGGTCCAATATCTCTGCCACCGTCCGTGATAAAATCAAACAATAAATATGACATCCTGAGTGTTGAGGACTTCCCTCCACCTCAGTCGGCTCCTGATTGTCCCGTGCCTCATCCGCCACTGGTTGTCGGGTCTGCTCCGAGACCCCCGTCTACGACCTCCGCTTCGCGGCGTAGGATCGTGAGGGAGGCCGCTCTTGCGGCGAGACGCTCTGGTGATTTTCCCCGCTGGGAAAAGAATAAATCACCATCTGTCACCGTTGAATTACCAGACACTCCACCAACTCTTCCCGCAGAGCAGCGGGGCGCGCCCCCTCCTCGTCCTCGCCCCCTGTTTCCCCCAACCACTGCGATAGTGGGCGATTCCATAATAAAATATATCCACTTCTTCAACTCCACCACACACTGTTACCCGGGAGCCACAGTTGCTAAAATCACAGATCTACTCCCAGATCTAATAAAAACTCTCCCACCCTCCGCTGACCGTCTTGTCGTGCATGTAGGAACAAATGATGTGGTCCGGGGTCAGTTCGGGCCGCTCAGGAATGCCTTTATCAAACTGCTCACTGCATTAAAAGACTGTGGCAAATCAGTGTTCATCAGCGGCCCACTTCCCACTCACGAACTAGGTGCAGAGCGTCTCGGTCGGCTCCGACAGCTCCATTCCTGGCTCCAGGCTGCCTGCACTTACTACGATTTTAATTTCATTGACAATTTTAACTCCTTTCAGAATCGCCCCTCTTTCTATCGCCTCGATGGTCTCCACCCAAGTAAACTGGGTACTGGTGTGCTTGCGGCAAATTTTCAGTATGCGGTCCGCACCACCAGTCAACAAGCACATGCATGACTGTTGACAAACAACACCCACGCCCCTTTTCCTGACTCTTCTTCTACTACGGATTATTCTTCGGAGGGCACTGCCTCTCGGAGCTTCTCCCCCTACAGGCCAGGACTTCTCTCTCCCCCCCGTATCCCTTCCTCTTCTTCTTCACCTACTACACCCTCCCCGTGTACCACTGCTGCCAGCTTCCCCTGCGGGCCCCCGCTACTACTACACCTATCCACCGCTGGCCTCCCCATTCAGACCATCATAACTGTCAGAGCCCTCCGTCCCCATGTCACCTTCCGAACAGTAAATAAAAATAACCTATCACACATCAAACCGAGTGCCCCTGCCCCCTCATCTCACAAGCATGACCGCACTAGTGTCAAATTTGGTCTGCTCAACATCCGCTCCCTCACTAACAAAGGTCACCTCATACAGGATCTTCTCACCGACCACAAATTTGATTTTCTCTCTTTAACTGAAACATGGCAGCAGCCTAATGATTATACTTCACTTAATGAATCCACTCCTCCAGGTTTTGCTTACAGCTGTCAACCTCGTGTTTCTGGCAGGGGGGGAGGTCTTGCGATGCTCTATCGCGATAAATGGAAAGTCCTGTCGGTGTCTACCCCTGCCTACCCCACATTTGAATCCATCACCCTGCAATTATCTGGTCCCAAACCCACCATTGTAGCCACTGTGTACCGTCCTCCAAAGATGAACAAAGAATTTTTTAACGACTTTGCTTCATTTCTGACACACATTTCCACGCTATCTCCAAACATAGTACTTCTGGGGGATTTCAATATCCATATGGACAATATCAGTAACACCCTCACCATGAATTTTTCATCTTGCATTGACAGCCTTGGACTTCAGCAATTTATCAACTTCCCCACACATTCAAAAGGTCACACTCTGGATTTAATATGCTGCTCTGGTCTCTCTCCTGTCAACTGTCACGCAACTTCCCTCCCCTTTTCTGATCACATGCTGGTATCCTTCAATGTCAACCTTACACTTTCCATGCTCAATCCCCCACGTACTATCTCCTTCCGTAATATCAAGGACATCAATCTGGACATCCTCTCAGCGAGCATCAACTCCCTCCCCAATGCTGATAGTTTTTCCACCCCTGATGAACTGGTACTCCACTACAACAACAATCTCCATAACCTCCTGGACAATTTTGCCCCGCTTAAATCCAGATCTGTCAATTTTACACGCTCCGCCCCATGGTTCACCCCAGCCCTCAGACAACTCAAATCCAAAGGACGCCAACTGGAACGCCTCTACAATAAGACTGGTCTCACTGTTCACAAGGATATCTTCCACAACCATATTCTCCACTATAAGAACTGTATCTCACAAGCCAAATCCACCTACTACTCCAGCTTAATCGATGCAAACGTAGGTAACTCTAAGACTCTGTTCTCACTTCTCAGCAAGATTACTCATCGCCCCGACTGTCTCCCCCCACAGATGTATTCCACCGCCTTCTGTAACTCACTTCTCTCCTTTTTCACAACCAAAATCCATGATATCCATCAACTACTTGTTCCCAGCTTCTCTCAAGACCCACCTTCCATACTCCACTCCCTGCCACTCCCTCCTCCTCAGTCACTCTCAGCATTTGTTCTGCCATCAGTCTCTGACATTACTCACTTGATTAAAAAATCCAAACCATCTTCCTGCCAGTTAGACCCCCTCCCAACTTCTCTTGTCAAAGCCACCGCTCCCTCCCTTGCCCCTCACATCACGCACATAATCCACTCTTCTCTCACCACTGGAATTGTTCCCTCACCCCTCAAAACAGCTGCTGTCACCCCAATACTCAAGAAACCTGGTGCAGACCCGAATGATCTCAATAACCTCCGTCCAATCTCCAATCTTCCATTTCTTTCCAAGATCCTTGAAAAAACTGTTGCCTCTCAGCTCCACTCCCACCTATCTCACAATAATCTTTTTGAACAATTCCAGTCCGGTTTTCGCCCACTCCATAGCACTGAAACAGCACTCCTCAAAATCTCCAATGATCTTCTCCTGGCAGCTGACTCTGGTCTCCTATCCATTCTCATCCTGCTTGACTTGAGCTCGGCCTTCGACACCATCTCTCACACCATCCTCCTGGACAGACTCCTCTCTATCGGCATCACTCACACTCCTCTCAACTGGTTTAAATCTTACCTCTCCGGACGCTCTCAGTTAATCCAACTGAGGTCTTTCACATCACAACCACTCCCACTAACCTCAGGCGTACCCCAGGGCTCAGTCCTGGGGCCCCTACTCTTCATCATCTACCTTCTCCCCCTTGGTCACATCTTCCGGAAACATCACATTATCTTCCACTGCTACGCAGACGACACCCAGCTCCATATCTCCACCAAACCGGACTCTACCCTCCCACCTCCCTCGCTCACCGACTGCCTCCTTGAAATAAAATCCTGGTTTTCATCCAACTTCCTCAAACTAAATAGTAACAAGACAGAAATTTTACTCATTGGCACCAAACTCACCTTATCCAAATCTCCCAGTTTCACCCTATCCATCGACAACTGTCCCATTTCTCCTTCCCCCCAGGTCAAGAGCCTTGGTGTCATCCTCGATAGCACACTGTCCTATTCATCCCACATCAGCAACATAACCCGGTCCGCTTACTTCCATCTACGCAACATCAACCGCCTCCGCCCCTCTCTCAGCCCCCATACAGCTGCCGTCCTGGTCCACAGTCTTGTCACCTCCCGGCTCGACTACTGCAACTCACTTCTGTTTGGACTGCCCCAAAAATCCATCCACAAACTACAACTTGTACAGAACTCCGCAGCCCGCATTATCACAAGGACCCCATCCACCCATCACATCACACCCACCTTGCAGCAGCTCCATTGTCTCCCCATCACCTACCGTATCCAGTATAAGATTCTACTCCTCACTTTCAAGGCCATCCACAACCTCGCCCCTCCTTACCTTTCCGACCTCCTCCACATCCCCACACCTGCTCGCACAGTCAGATCCTCTTCTTCCATTCACCTCTCTGTTCCCCCCGCTCGCCTGGCCACCATGGGGAGCAGAGCATTCAGCCGCTCTGCTCCCCAGCTCTGGAACTCACTTCCTCCTGACCTCCGTAATATCACATCTATTAATCTGTTTAAATCCCAACTCAAAACTCACCTGTTCCGACTTGCTCATCACATCTAAGTCACTACACTTGTTTTAATTCATTTCATTGTCTTTTATGCTGTGTTATTAATATTTTATATGTGCTGTTTTTTTTTATGCTGTGTTTTTTGTTTATGAGATGTTCTGATATCCTGTATGTAATTATTTTCTGTGAGGCGACCTTGAGTGCCATGAAAGGCGCCATACAAATAAAATCTATTATTATTATTATTATTATTAGTTTGTCTCTCCTGGCTCGAGCCTCTCATATGATCCTCTCCTTCAGTTGGTACCTGTACAGCCTGATAATGGCAGGCTGTGCTCTTGTCCCTGATTTGGCTTCTCGGCTCGTCTGTGGTGAGCTTCTTGAAAAACATGTCTGTGGGGTCGGCAGAAATTTGTGATGTTAAAATAGGGTCACAACCCAGAAAAGGTTGGGAGCCACTGCTCTAGATGGAATGAATGAATCAATAAAGGAAATAAGAGAGGAGTAAAAGAAAAGAAGAAAGTCTGGAGAAGAGCGAGCATCCCTCTGGTTTTATGTTTTAATTATTCAGGGCGTGTTTTGGATCGGATTTCCAAATTCTACACACGGAAAGAGAAGGAAATGCCTATACTTCTTTGTCTCAAAGTATCTCATTGCCTGATCTGCATATCAGGGGCAGCACAGTGGCAAGGTGGTTAGCACTGATACCTCACAGCAAGAAGGTCACAGGTTCCATGGGCCATGGACAAAAGCTCTTCCTTGATTATAACAAGAGGAGGCCACACCCTCAACCTCAAGGTATTACTTTTTTCATGTAATAATTAACGATATTCATTCAGGTCAATGCACTGCATTCTTGTGTGAAATAAGAATTAATGTTTGAATGATTTGTTGTTTATTACTTTTGTTGCCGGTCACCAGTGTATACAGCTGTAAACAGGCTGCAGCCCCTTGTCAGGGGCTAACAGACTGTCTCTCATGCACACACACGCTGTCTTTTATTTTATAAAGAAGGTCAAAGAAAGAGAAAGAAATAAATGCTGCTCTTTGCAAATTATATTTCTTATTTATGAAAACAAGTGCATCAGTTAATTTTGACCTCGGAGTGTCCCAACTAATGCTTTACATATACTAATCAGTAGTTATGCCAAATAACTTATAATAGGTTTATAGGTTTTTAGGTTTATTGTCAGAAATACAGGTCTAAATAAAGTTTAAAATGTGTGGTAATGACTTGTCATGAAGTAGGCCAAAAATATTTATTACAGAATGGTATGATCATTCTACGCATTTACATAAATTGACCCGGGAGGACAAAGGGTGTGCAGCAACCGCGAAAACAACAGGAGGGTTTAAACATAATGAATATAACATTATGATTTTGTTCATACAAAGTATGAGAGGTAATTCCCTCATTAAGACTCCCTTTTATTTCTTGGTATCGTGTTGATGTCTACTCAATTCGAAAAGAGTAAGATTAAAAAAAGAAAGAGGATGTGAAATTCCACAGAAGTGTAAATCTGTCTTTTTGGCTCAGTTGACGTCCTCAGCATTCAGGGAGGTCCAATAGTGTGGGTCTTGTCCAGCATTTGGACATGGCACATTTAAAAGGGTTGATCTGTTAGAAGAGTTCTTCAAGAGGGCAACTCCTTAAATTATATTCCAGAAAATGGAGGATACAGAGGACAACAAGATCCCCTACAGGAGAGAAGAGGATACAGAGGCTAGGGTGAGATGGAAGCAGATGATTTGCTGTGGCAACCCTTGAAGGGAACAGCCAAGAGGAAAAGAAGAAGTGTGCTTATCCTTACAGACAGGAGCCAATCCACATCCACACAATAGGCCAGAATATAATGTTGGGGCTGATGCCTGAGATCAAATGTAATATTTTGCTATTGTACATAAAATGCCCTATGTCTGTATGGGAAGTAGAGTAAAGAGTCATTTGTGTCATCCTCCTTGCACTTCACACCACAGTTTGCAGAAGTAAATGACAGACACTTCCTGACAGAGTGCTTTAGTATTCAAGCAGGATCCAGAAAAGCAGCAGACCTGGGACAAACCCACTTAAAACATGGCTGGTCGCTTAAATGAATCAAATATCGCTCTGGATGATTTTGCCAGGAGTGTTGCCTTGCTGAGAAACGCTGGTGAAGATGTTGAAGAGGCTGCTGCTGTGCCTGGTGAGACAGATAGAAGAAAATGAAAAGCTTAATCTAACCTTAAAGTAGAAACTATTGTAGATGTGTTTTAGTCAACTTTTAAAGTTTAAAGTTTCACTTAGAAGTGAAACAAAAGTTGTTTGACAACGTGTTGTTGTTGTTTGACACATTATGTGTGGTATATATTCTGTACAGGAAGGAAGCTGAACAGAGTGGTTGCTGTGAGCTTTGGACTTCTGTGTGTCCTCCAAGCTGGTCTCAACATTTCTTTGAGGCTTTCCATCTGTAAGTTTTCTCTGTCATTTAACTGCCTAAACTTAAACTGCAGATCACAGATGAAAAAACATTACTCTGTGTTTACTTTGTCTTCTGGGCCTTAGAAATAAAGAGACCAAAATGTGTAAATCCTCAATACCTTTGTAGTTAACATATGACCATCTAATCTTAATATGACAACCCAAGATAACCTTCATGTAACAAAATATCTTTTTGCTGCCTCAGATAGCTCTGAAGACTCAGAGGCAATGCTGAGGAACACGACAAGAGACAGAAATGAGTTGAAGGGGAAGCTGACTACATTTGGTGAGTAGATAAATGAAAGACCTGTAACTTTCTATTTATTTTTTATTTATTGTTTGTTCTTTCCTGGATGTAAATGTCAGTATTATCACAGACAGCTTGTTGGTTCTATCATATTAATGCTCTTAACTGAGATGTGATAAGAGTCACATTAAATACATTTGTAAAAATACATACTGTGTTTTTCTAATATTTGGTTCATTAAACGTTAAAAAAAAGTTTTACACTCATATTTGACATTAGCAAAAATTGCACACTGCAGTTTTTGTTTTTTTTTACAATAATAATTACATGAGACACTGTGTAGGTTATCTAACAATAATAAATACTAATGGACTACAAGCATAAGTTACTTGGCTCAGTTGTCAGTTTTTAATTCTTAAACTCTGTGACCGAAGATGAAACACACGCACACAGTGTAGTGACACCAGGCCTGGTTAAAGAGTCTGACAACAAGGAGAGATCTGCAGTCTCTCGTTCATGCACTGCAGAAGAAGCAGCTTGTCACAGAAGGAGTGCCCAGTTCTCTCTAAGGCCCTATCCACATGAAAATCCGTTTTTGCGTATACGCAGATGTTTTTATTCGTTTTGGCCTATCGTCCAGACAAATCCCGTAAACGTACTTTTTTGAAACCGGGTCCCAGGGTGGATAAATTCGAAAACGCACTTCTTGCGGATCAGTCTGGACAGTTGAAACCGGAGATTTTGGAAAACGATGATGTCATCGCCACATCGCCGCACACCTCGAGCAGCCTTCCACCTCTTATATCCCGCGAAACGTCTCATAACAACATCAACAACAATGGTGGACTACATGCTTGCGTTACTACTGGAGAAGATATTGAGCCTATTATGGTTACTAGGGCAAAATCAAATTTTTCCTTGAGTTTGGTTTCTTCTAAAGCCGATTTGTAAACAGCGCTCAAGCTTCATGCGCATGCGCCATCTCTTCCTCTCCGTTTTTGGTGAATTTCTGAAACTGAAACAGCGCCGCCTATAGACCTGGGATATAAAGTAGAGTTTTCAGTCGTGTAAAGACGGATCCGTCTGGACGCGGGTATGTTTGAAACCGTGCCAGCGAAAACAGATAGGAAAAATATTGTTTTCGTACGTGTGGACAATTCCTAAGTCCCATGGATGTGGATGTGCTTGGATATTTCAGCTTTGCAATCCTCCTCCCCTCCTCCTGCCACTGCGTCAAGGGGGCATCCCACAACAGAGCTGACCTTCTTGATTAGTTTGTTGACTCTATTCCTACCTGCAGTAATCGCAGCCATAGTAACCAAGTCATAATAACAAATGGTATGTTTACTTGTGTAGTATATTTTGTTTTTGCTTTTTAAATTGAAAATCTTTGCTGTTAAGTTTTCTTTATTTATTCATTATTTTAAAGTCTGAAACTACACTTGAAATACCAAAAAGTAGACAGACTGATAGCTTACAGGGAAATTTCTGTACACTGAGACAGGGTTAGAAGCCTGAGAAATGGTTACATTTCAAAACGAGCATACCAACACTTGTGTTGTTTGTGTGTGTGTGGGTCTGTCCTCTCCTTGTGGTATGCTACTGCACTAATGAAACGCTCTTTAAACATATTCTCACAGAAGCCAAGTTAAACGACACAACAAGAGAAAGAGATGAGCTGAAGTGGAATCTCACTCTGTTTGGTGAGTGTACAAATAAACTTGAATAATCCAGTCACAACCAGCTGATGTGTAAACAAAGTTTAGGCCACCGTCCATCAGAATCATAGACTGACTTGATTCATATGATATCAGTTAAATGGAATCTATGTTTAGGATTGCAGATGGCAACTTGTAAAAAAAATGATTCTGTAGCACTTTCACTGTTGGTGTGTGAATGACAAGAAAGGAAATCTGTCAATAAAAAACAAAATTAAATGTGAGCAAATAGACACATGTAACAACTAACTATAAATAACTATACCTATTTTATATCAAATTTATTTTGTGCTGTTGTACAATATTCTCCAAAACAAAATGAATGACTTTGTACATGTGGCCCTCCTGCCCTTTAAATATGGCAAATTTGAAAGACATGACCAAAGACTTAGACAAGTTGTGTCAGTGCATTTTTCCCCTGATGTGGCAGGTTCACAGCAGAATTCACTAACGAGAGAGAGAGATGAGTGGAAGAGGAAGCAGAATGACCTTGGTGAGTGTGGGTAGAGCTTGATTCACACCTTTTCCCATCCACACGTCAATGTTCTGCAGTTGCTTACAATATGTTAATGTTTACCTCCAAATACACAGTTATTTATTTCTAATCTCTGTTATTCAGTTTGTTTTGTTCAAAAAGAGAGACGTGGGAAAAACTGTAGGTTTAGGTACATATAAGCTGTGTCATCTGCAGTGAGAGCTTCATTATTATAAGTAGCAAAGATGCCATTTACACGGAAGCACTGATATATTGAGCTACATCAGAGCAATACTGTGAAACTTTCATGATTTAAATTTGTTCTGCCAGCTCTCTATCTTCTATTGTATGTCAGTTAAATAAAATACAGTTAATTCATCTTTCCACTCTTCCACATCTTTCCTAGCTTCACAGCAGAATTCTCTGACTAGAGAGAGAGATGAACTACGGAGGAAACTGGACGCCTTTGGTGAGTGTGAGGATGGATGTCGTACCACTGATCAGTAATCTAAATGTGGGCCTACCCAATGTACTGAATTATCCAAAGTAGCACTCAAAATGTTAGAGCTGAGTATTTTACAATGTTCAAAGAAAACAGGAGATCAAGTCAATACTTTTACTTTGGAGAGGGATTTTGAAAGTATCAGGAGCAAACTATAGATTATGAATGTCGAGAGTAAGATAAATAACAGGTATATAAAGTACCATTCAAAAGTCTGGACACACCTTCACATCCAGTGTTTTTTTATTTTTGTTATTTTGTGTATCGTAGATACTTATACTACACTAAGCAATACTGAAGAAAACAAAATATAGTGCAGTAAACAAAGTGTTAACTAGAACAGATTTCAGATTTTTCAGAATAGGCACCTTTTGCATTGATGACAGCTTTGCACATGTATGACATTCTCTCAGTGAATGTGGAGGCAAGGTGATCAGACACAGCACTCCATCACTCTAACTTCTTTATCAAATAGCCCTTACTTGGCGTGCAGAAGTGTTTGGGGTCAGTGTCTTGAAAAACAAATGAGGGCAAAACTTAAATTGCATATACACTGATTAACTGAGCCTTGGACTTTGAATAAATCAGGGCTCTAATCTAAGGTTCCGTTAATGTGGGGTTTCTGAGGCTGGTGACTCTAATGAGCGTATCCTCTGCAGCAGAGGTAACTCCTGTTGAACGGGACTATTCACTGTAGAGAATTATGTACCAACCCTATGTACAACGGAAATGATGGTGTAAAACACAATAAGATGCAAGGAATTCCACAAATTCACTCTTTGAAGGCATACCTGTTAAGTGAAAACCATTCCTTGAACCTATCTCATGAAGCTGATTGAGAAAGCGTGGAAAGCTGTTAGCAAAGCAAAAGGTAGCAATCTTAAAAAAATCTAACTTATTCTGGTTTGTCTTTAATAAATGGAGTTGCACATCACCTTCATTTATGACAAGCAGTGAAGCAGTTTTGTGCCAAAAAGCTCAAATTTTAAGTATATAAGGATTTATTAATTTAGATGGCATGCCTTTTTGGCACTGAGATTTAACTCTGGAGGCATAATTTGTGTTAAAATGTGTCTAGTTTGATTTGCATAGGATCAAATGCTGTTAACTTTATTATCATTTAACATTTCTTTTATAGTGCATACGTCTGTAACTTGGTTTTGCAGAACACAGTAGAGTTGTGACGTTCGCGAACGAACCGATTCTTTTGAACGGCTCATACACATGAACGATGGGAGCCGAGTCGCGGCTGGGGGGGAGCCGTTCTTTCTGTCGTTCTGTTTTCCCCTATGCGTGTTTCACACAGATGCATTGCACAGAAATTAGCTCCTCCTTGCCTCTGTGTCTACGCGCCTTGCTCCTCCCTCCGCTAGAGATAACAGTTAAGGGGGACCCCAGCGCACCCAGAGCAGGAGAAGTGCTTGTGTTGGTTGTGCATGCAGTGTTCACGTGAGTGCTCAAGCGAAAAAAAAAGCCTGCGCACCTCTGTCATTGGGTAGGAGCGGAGCCATGACTTGTGCACGCGACCGTCACAGTCATTTAAAAAAACTAAACACGTACTGTTGTAATGTTCTTGTGTTGAAGTGTTTGTAGTAAAAGCTGTTTTGCACAGAAATTCATTGCAGCCGGCTTTGTTTTTAATGTTCATTTGTGAGTAGGTATAGTATGAATAACATACGTCAGCATAGCTTTACACATACACACTCTTTGTACTAAAGGTAAATCCAAAATAGTGATGTCACTGCCTAAGCAGAGGGATGTTGTGCCACCCTATGGGATGAGGTAGGCTAATAATCAATATTTCAGAATAATTAAAACTCAGATATTGATTTGTTATCTGAGTTTTAATTATTTGATTACAAATCAACTCTTCATTTCTCCCAGTGATCATTTCCAGGTTAAACAGAGATGCCCCCAAGCTGGCTTCTTAAAACTGACTAAATATTTAAAAAGAGCCAAAAGAGCCATTCTTTTGAACGGCTCTTTGAAAGGAACGGATCGCCAAGATCCGGATCCCCTCAAAGAGCCATAAATCCCATCTCTAGAACACAGTGCTTACTGTGGCTTCTCCCTTTTAACAGGTCACAGTTCACATCAAGGATGGATATATTTCAGTGGTAGTTTCTATTATATTTCCTCAATCCAAAAGAACTGGCAAGAAAGTAGAAATTACTGTCGACAGAAAGCTGCTGACCTGGTGATAATAAACAGTGAAGAAGAACAGGTGGGTACACCCATGTATGAATGATGTAATCTAAACTTATTAATATAACACTAAAGTACTAGGTGACACTGGTTAACTGGTAGTTGACACATGTTTTTGGTTGTTTTGTTATGAGCAAGGAATTTACAAGATCGCACCAGAAGGTGGTGTGGATTGGGCTGACTGATGGAGACAGAGAGGGAGAATGGAAATGGGTGGTGGGACACCTCTGACAACACGGTGCACACATTACTATTTAATCAAATTAATTCATTCTGTCATTTTACCTGAAATACTGTGAAGAAAAAATGTTTGATGTTAACTGTATTTTCTTTTTTCATTAACTGTTATTTTCCTATTAATTCCTTTTTGTTTTCAGATTCTGGTACGCAGGTGAACCTAACAGCTATTATAGCATCAACGAAGATTGCGCAGAGATATACCAATATGACTATACAAATGCCTGGAATCACAGAGCATGCGAAAATAAAAACTTCTGGGTCTGCGAAAAGAAGATGGATATTTAACTCAAAAGCTGTAAACTGAATATGTGAAGTTAATGTATTTACTGTCAGCCAAACTTGAAACACTGAACATGGTTTCAGCAAAGACACACATTAGAGGTACCACTGAGCTTTCTGAATGTTTGGAATTTAATGTACCTATTATAATGTTAAATACGTTGATGCATATATAAAGAAATATATTTGCTGGAAAGTTTTAAATATATGTTGATTGTTCTGTTGACTGCTCTGCAATAGTTAGTTATCGTGCGATGTTCCTTAGTAGTGTCACAGTTTATTACAGTATTAAGCCCCATCCACATATAAAGTGATTCACTTCTCATCCATTGCGTAGTAGCTGACAACTGGACACCAATGGACTGTAGCCAGGCTGTGGCTGACTTGGTAATCTTGAATGTTTCCCAAAGATATCTTTGTACCTTAGACAAGCCTTCATACAGAAATACACAGCTTTACTGAGATATTCAAGATGCCAGTGATGACGCTCCAACCTTTTTATATGACTCTGTTGAGTGCAGAGCTGCCCTGTGTACTGAAACCAAATAGCATGTGGCACTGGGAGCTGCTGACAAAGTGAACACCACATTTTGTAACAGCAATTAAACACATTTCTCAAGAGGAAGATATCAAAGAATGATTATTCACTGGTGTCTGTCTGGTGTTGATTATATCAACTTCACCACTGTTTCCATGTGACTAAAAATGTTGCTCTTGTAGTTTTAAAACTTGCTGTGCTCTTAGCCACTAACATGCTTATTTAGCACTGCCTTCCAACCACATGGTAAAAGCAAAAAGGGAGAGAAAATACATAGAAGATACAAAACTCATTCATTCATTCATCTTCTGTAACCACTTATTCCTGTGAACATTGACATTGTTTCTTAGTCTCTTACAGAAAAAAATAGTGCATTAAAGTGCAATTTGCCTGAATAAAAAAATAAATCCTTATTTAAACCATTGTAGGTATTAAATTATTTATTTATTATTTAAACTATTTTACCTTATATGATGCCAACAGTGCTCGCTGGTTAAATGACGTAGCTGTCACAAAACGGGATGATTGCTGGCAATATTCGGAGCGTTTTCTCTGAAAAAACATACCGGTACCTGCTTTCCTCGTCCCAGACCGTAGTTACAGTGAAGCCAAACGCTACATATGTTTCGACGTTTCGTCATATTTCCTTGTCTTGGGCTTTGAGTGACTTTCCTTTGTCTTATTATCTCCCTCTCTTACGGCCTTTCTTTTCATCCCTATCAAATATTTTTCCATGTTCCTCAGTTTGTTTACATCTCTTACCGCCGGCTCTGTTAAAAAACACCATAGAGCTAATAGTGCGCATAATGAGAGCACCACTGCCACCTACGTTCTGGATGCGCAATTACACTTTAATCGAATACAACAAGAGCAAGCACTCGCGCCCCCCCCCCCCCAGGCATTGCACGGCGCCCCACTATTTGAGAAGGACTGAGGTAGCTAGACTTGAGAGCACTGTGGAACCACCTGGGACTGTTGAGTATGTTTGATGTGTGTTGTGTGTGTGTGTGTGTGTGTGTGTGTGTGTGTGTGTGTGTGTGTGTGTGTGTGTGTGTGTGTGTGTGTGTGTGCGTGCGTGTGTGCGTGTGGCTCAACTTTCCCCAGGTTAGGGGTCAGTTTTGAACTTGTGGGAACAAACCACCAGTTAACCATTTAATTGAAACAACTATGCAATATTCCAACCGTCAATGTTGCAGGGGAATATGAACAGCTCCCTCCTTGCAATTCCTTCAGCCTTTTGAGGTTGAGGGAGCTTCTTCTGCACATCACTCAGTGGGAAAGAGAAATGTCACTTCGTTGCCCGCAATACTGTCAACCAGTGCCATCGAGAGAGAGAGTTGCAACACTCTTTGATGTCGCCGCTATGGCTGTCACGTGGTTCATGTAAACCCAATTAGTTCCGAAACATATGCTGGCTGTCATGTTCTTCTATGGGACAGACAGCAGTGATTCCATTATTGAACGGTAAATATAAAATAAAACACACACCCAAGTACTTCTTCAGCTGTTATTACATTATTGCCTTTTTGTTAATGTCAGTTTTGCATTTGGAGAGGCAGGGTGACAACCAAAACTACAGTTTTGGAGGGAAAAGCTTAGTGTTCGCATGAGTAGTGTCATGTTCTCTGTCTTGTCTTCTGTCTTGTCTTTTGTCTTGTCTTTTTTCACAGTCTTGTGTTTATGTTGCATGTTTAGTTCTTGGTTTTTTCTTAGTCATGGTTTAGTTTTTCAGTTTCCTGTTTTATTTTGTTAAGTCCTTGATTTCCTGTTTGTCATGTCTGTGTGTTCCTTTTGATTAGTTAATTGGTGTCACCTGGTCTTGTTTGTTGATTTGCTTCAACTGTGTCTCCTCATCCCTCTGTTCCTCATGTGTGTTTATAGCCCTGCCTTCCCCTTTGTTCCTTGTCGCGTCATACTCGTTTGTTCATGTTCTAGTCACTTCATGTCATTGTCTGTATGTCTTGTTTTTTTGCCTGTTACTTGCCTGTTACCATGCCATAGAGTTTTCTCATGCCAAGTTATAGTTTGAGAGTTGATTTTTTTGGATTTCCTGCTCAGTCAGCATCGCCCTTGGTTTTTTGTAAGTGTCTCTTTTGTTTATTAAAGAACCTTTTCGCCGACTCCTGCCTCAGCCACCTTTTGATGCCTGCATCTGGGTCCAAAAATCCTTTTCCCCACTACCTGTTATGACAAGTAGTAGCACGGGCTTTACATGCTCTAACTTAACTTTTTCATATCATTCATCTGATGGTAGACATCTCATGATATTCATTTGAGCACAACTGGGCTGTATTAGGCTATTGATTCCCATGATTTTGCTTATAAATTCCGATTCAGGTATTAGCCTACCTTCGTGATAACGCAAAGAGGTCTGCCATGGCGGTCCGTTCCGAATTCGCCTAGAAGCTAGCTCACTTCTTTTTTTTTTTTTTTTTTTTTTTTTTTTTTAAAACGTATCTTTATTACTTTTTCAATTTATACAGGAAAGGCTTTGTATAAAAGCATAAAAGTGCCTTATACTACACAGAACATAGTGAACAGACAAACAAACAACCACAGCAACAACAAAAACCCACACTGTGAAAGAAAGAATAAATAAATAATAATGATAATAATTACAAAAAAAAAAAAAAAAAAAAAAAAAAAGGGGGGGGGGGGGGGGGGGGGGGGGGGGGTGGAGAACCAAAACAGAGCAAAATCATACAACAACATTAAAGGTCAAATTTGTTCATGAGTTAAAGGGATACGTAAGCAGATATTCAGGTATTACAGCGTTACTATGGTGTTTGGTTGATTTCACAACTTAAGTGTGGCTCCCTCTAGGGATGTCCGACCAGATAAGTCCATAAAGGCCCTTCTGTAGAGTCTGCGCACTCTCCATACCGATATAGTCTAAAAATGGATTCCAAGTTTTGTTTTGTTAGGTCCAGGTCTTTACCAAATATGTCAGAAATTTCTTTACAGACCTTTCTCCAGAAATTTTTAATAAAAGGGCAGTCAAAGAAGCAATGGTAGTATGATCCCTCTGAGATCTTGCATTTATTACAGTATTTGGAGAGTGTGGGATTAAATTTGTTCCTTAGCACTGGTGTAATCTGGAGCCTGTGGATGATTTTGAATTGAAATTCCTTAACTTTGTTAGTGGACAAACAGCCGAGAGAGCTCAACCACACATCACCCCAATCATCATCTGAGATTGAAACCCCCAGATCAGCCTCCCAGAGCAATTTAAGATGACCCGTGCTCTCAACTGGGGGAAACAGAGCACTATATAACCTGGTTATCAGTTTTCGGGGCTCAGGGTCTTGTAGTATCTCTTCTATAGAAGAGCGAGAGAACCCACCTGGACATAACCTTGTTTTTGAGGAGATAAAACTACGGACCTGCAGGTATCTAAATAAATGTCTGAAGGGAAGGTCATATTGTTCGATTAGCTGGTTAAAGGATTTGACCGTGCCATCAGTTACCAAGTCTCCTATAGTACAAATACCCTTTTCAGACCAAAAATGAAATGCATTGTCTTCAAGGCCAGGAAGAAACTCTGGGTTAAAATGAATGGGGGTGGAAAGAGAGAGACGATCCTCCTGAGACCCTATTTTATTGAAAATTCTCCAAACCTTTAATGTATTTTGGAGGAGGTAATTCCCCCTTACTTTGTTCGACACCCATTTTTTAGAAACATATAAAATATTACGAAGAGGAATTGGATCAAGAGGGCCAGCCTCAATGCTAAGCCAAGTGGATCGGGGATCATTTCTAAACCATTCCCAGAGATAGCGGCCGAGGCAAGCTAGTTGATAATATTTAATATTCGGCAAGGATAACCCTCCTTCTCCTAGGCGAAGTTGTAGCTTTTGTAATTTCAGTCTGGCACGTTTGTTCCTCCACAAAAAGGAAGATAAAGAACTATTCAGGATAGAGAGTGACTTTCTAGTCAGAAGAACTGGGACCATTTGGAACACGTAAAGCAGACGAGGAAGTATGTTCATCTTAAAAAGGTTTACCCTGCCTATAAGAGATAATGGGAGACTGGTCCAGCGTGCCAGATCCTCTTTAATTTTACGGATTAAAGGTACAAAATTGGCTTTATAAAGACCAGAGAGGGAGGGGGTTATATGAATACCAAGATAAGTAAACCCAGAAGGTGACCATCGAAAAGGTGCTGCACTAGAGGAGGACCAGGGGGTGTCGAGGGTTAGGGGCATAGCCTCTGACTTTGAATAATTAATCTTGTAGCCCGAAAACTGGCCGAAGGTTCCAATAATTTCAACAATTCTGACAATAGAAATCTCAGGGTTACTTAGGAAGAGCAGCACGTCATCTGCATAAAGGGAGATGGTGTGTTTCTGGGGACCTATGTTAATGCCAGCCACCCGAGGATCGCTCCTAATCGCCTCTGCCAAGGGCTCAATCGCGAGCGCAAACAGAAGAGGAGAGATTGGGCAGCCCTGGCGTGTGCCCCGCGCAACTGAAAACGTGGGAGATTTCCAACCATTTGAAATGACGGACGCACGAGGGGAATCATATAAGAGAGAAATCCATTTAATGAAGCTATCTCCTAAATTAAATTTAGAGAGGACATTCAGTAAATATGACCATTCGACTCTGTCGAAAGCCTTCTCGGCATCGAGAGAGACTACAACAGCTTTAGCTTTCAAATTTGTGCCAAATTGAATAATATTCAGCAGTCTCCTGATGTTATTGCAGGAATTACGTCCTTGAATAAAACCGGTCTGGTCCATCGAAATAAGGTCTGGAAGGACATGCTCTAATCTTTTAGCTAAAATTTTTGCGATAAGTTTTCTATCAACATCAAGCAAAGCAATTGGTCTGTATGAGGAGCAATCCTCTGATGGTCTGCCCTTCTTCAGGATCAGCGAAATGTTGGTATCCATCATTGTATTCGGAAGGTGGCCGGAATTAAACGAATGGGATAACATTTTAAGCAGAGGGTCGACTAGCAGGTTCTGAAAAGATTTAAAAAACTCAGGAGTCAGGCCATCAGGGCCCGGGGCTTTGTTATTTTGTAGTTCATTAATAGCAGCAATGACTTCTTCTCGTGAGATGGGGCTGTTTAAGAGATCTTTCTGGGTCTGAGAAGCCTGAGGTAGCGTAATGGATGACAGAAAATTTTGCATCAGGGCCTCAGAATGAGGCTCAGTTTCAGATTTATATAAAGATTCATAAAACCCTTGAAAACAACTATTAATATCCTTACCATAATGGACTATTTTACCTGTCTCGTCTTTTATTGCAGAGATAGCTTGTGAGTTAGATCTGGTCTTAACTAAGTTTGCCAAGTATTTACCAGACTTATTCCCAAACTCATACATTCTGTGCTTAGAAAAAAACAGGGATTTCTGAGCCTCTGCTGACATAAGTGTATCCAGAGCTGCTGTTGTGGTGTCAATTTGAGATCTCAAGTCAATGGAAGGGTTGATATCAAATTCTCTCTGGAGCTTCTCTAATTGTTGTTCCAAATTCTGCCGTTCTGCCTCCTTATTGCGCTTGAGATGGGCAGAAAAAGATATTGTAATGCCCCTAGAAACAGCTTTAGAAGTCTCCCAAAGCACATTAGGAGAGACATCGGGGGTATCGTTCTCAGCCAAAAAGAGCTTAAACTGCTCAGTAAAGTATTTTATAAAATCTGGGTTTTTAAAACGCCACTGAGGCGGTGGACGCTGTTCTTTACTAGACATAACCAGAAACAATGGGGCGTGATCTGAAATAACAATATTACCCATTGAGCATGAGAGCACTTTTGAGAGAGCATGGCTAGGAGTGAAAAAATAATCAATCCTCGAGGAGGATTTGTGTACCTTAGAATAGAATGAGTATTGTTTGTTTGTAGGGTGGAGTGCCCTCCAGGTGTCAATGAGATTTAAATCTTTACAGCAACCTAGAAGTGACTGACTAGAACTAACATTAGATCTCGACCCAATATGGGATTTATCTAGGCGGGGGTTGAGACAGCAATTAAAATCACCCGCAATCACAGAGGATGCAACAATCCAATCAGAAAACAGGGAAAATGCTTTGGTGTAGAAGTCAGGAGGACATATTGGTGGAGCATAGACATTTAAATAAGAAACAGTGTCACCATATAGAGACCCCGAGATCATTACATAACGTCCAAGTTTATCACTCTTGACCTTCACTTCAGTAAGAGGCAAGGCTTTATGGATCAGAATTGCAACCCCTCTGCTCCTAGATGTAAAGGAGGAATAAAATATCTGGCCAACCCAATCTCTCTTTAATCTCTGGTGTTCCTCATTACTCAGGTGGGTCTCTTGGATGAAGGCTATTTGTACCTTTTCCCTCTTTAAAAAGTTAAGAACTTTCTTCTGTTTAACAGGGCTTTGCATCCCGTGTATATTCCATGAGCAAAGTTTAATTGTTGGGCTATCAACCATAATCGAGCAAGTTTTGGATAGCTGAAAGCATGCCTGAGATATCAAGAAACAAAAAGACAAGGGGAAAAAAACACATGTGTGGGAGATAAAAACCATATAAAAATAGTAATAAAACCCGCCCCGCCCCCCCAGTACTTCCCCAAACGAAGCACCAGAATCCTAAACCACTGTGCATCTAAACTGTGCACTAGACCAGTACTCCAGGTGTATATATACATTAGCAAAACTACCAACAGAGGAGAAATTTCACACATGAAATTAAACTGTAATAATAATAACAGATTAGAGAAACAATACCCCGACCAGCCACCTTGGTGGCACCTCAAACATCTTGGGAAAACAGGTTTCAAGCAGTTTAAATTGTCGAGTCAGGCTTAATGAAAGAAAAAAAAAAAAGTAGGCTGTTTTGTAACAGCCGCCACAGTCCCGAACATCATATGGCATAGTAAATAGTTTGTGGAGCCAGATCAAGCCATAATCAAACAGTTCAATTCACATAGTCCGTGACTCACCCTGAAATAGGACACTGTGGCGTTAAGAACTCAGTCCCAAACGATAAGTCCATGGATTTCTGCCTGGTCGACCGGGTGCATAAACCCTGAGTGTAGAGATGGGACCCGAAGAAAACTTAACCATCCGGGGCAGGAGATGCAGGACCCGTCCGCGGTGGCCGGGCTGGAGCAATCTTTTCCTCGTAGTATTTTTCGGCGGCCTCTGGGGTGTTAAATATGTGCTTCTCATTGTTGAACGTGAGCTGCAGCCGTGCGGGAAACAGGAGGCCATATCTGACCTCGGCAGCTCGGAGCTTCTGCTTGATGCTGGTTAATGCAGCTCTCTGCTTAGCGACGTCCACGGTGAAATCCGGGAAGATGCGCACCTGATGTCCGCGGAACATCAGCGGAGCTCTCTCCCTCGCAAGCCGGAGGATCCGTTGTTTAGCCTGAAAGTGATGGACTTTAACAATCATCGGGCGCGAGGGAGCTCCTGGTTGGGGCTTGGGGGCCAGCGAGCGGTGGGCTATATCTAGCAATGGGAAGGCTCCGGAGTTGTCGATGCCCAGCAGCTCAGCAAAAAAGTCTGACATGAATGCAGTTGCTTGAGGCCCCTCGGTGTTTTCGGGGATTCCCAAAACCCTCAAATTGGAGCGTCTGCTTCTGGACTCCAAGTCTTCAGTTTTGGACACAAGCACCGTGTTGCTTTTGCTCAGCGCCTCACACTTCGCCTCGAGCTCGGCGACCCTGCCGTCAATATCTTGAAGTGAAGATTCAACATCTGTGAGACGAGAGGCGTACGAATCAATTGTGGACTGAAGATTACCAATGGAGTTGCGGGATTCGTTCCGGAAGGATTCGATCAGCCTGACCACGGAGGAGAGGGAAGGCTCAACGTCCAACGAGTCGTCGTCGTCGCCATCATGTGCTCGTGGGCTAGCAACAGCGTTAGCAATAGCATCAGTCGTATTCCGCGTCTGGCGGCCTCTCTCGGCCCGTTCCTGGCGAGAACTGCCTTTCCCTGTCATCTTGCGGGTCTTATTAACAGAAATTTGGCCGTGTAGGAGAGCAAAAGAGTAGTTTGCCAAGTTATTTTAACAAAATGTGGGTGTATTTGGTGATCAGCTGGACAAGATGGCAGCCTAGGCTTTCAGCTCCCGGCCCAGCATTGGCAAATTGTTGATTTTTTTGTAGCTACAGGTTTCCAAACGGGCCTTTTGTGTTGTTTAAAGATCGATAACAACTATGGCAACAACGGTAGCTACAAGAGCCCAAACCAGCCGTCAAGATATCGAGGCTCTTGCCGAGTCCATACTGCAGAAGCAGCGTGACTACCTGGAACCGCGCCTCGCCGACATCCAACAGGTGGGGAAAGACACCGAAGAGAAGCTAAGTGCTATACATGCTGAGCTAGCCACGCTGGCGACCGGCCTCGGCGCTATTAGATCCGACGTAGATGCACTTAAAACTACTGTACGAAGTAACTCCGCCACATTGAAAAAGCACGACCAGGCCCTTCAGGCTATGGAGCTCAAGCTAGCCGACATGGAAGACAGAAACAGAAGGTGCAATATCCGCATCACTGGCCTTGAAGAGGGAATTGAGGGCTCCAATGCCACTCAATTTCTTTCACGCTCCCTACCCAAATGGTTCCCCACTCTCGGTGACATCCAGATTGAAATCCAGAGAGCGCATCGAATCTATAACGACAACGCCCGCAACCGAGGAGCTAACCGCACCCTGATTTTCAACGTGCTTCGTTACCCGACCCGCCAGGCCATTCTCCGCGCTGCCAGGAAAGAGCCTCTCTCCATCAACGGCCGGAGGATTCGCTTCTCTCCAGACTACAGCAACTTCACCGTTAAGCGTCGCCAAGGTTTTCACCAGGCTATGGATGCTGCTCGAGCTAAAGGTCTGGAATTTTTCTTACTTTATCCGGCCACGTTGAAAGTGAAGGACGGTGCTCAACACAAGGCCTTCACCTCACCAAAAGAAGCGGAGGATTTTCTGGCATCGGTCCCGGCTCCATGCCCAGAGACTTCGGCGCGGGACGACGACGATCCCCCCCCCCTGAGCACAGCTTCACCTCTGCCATTGCTGCTGCAGGGCTCCGTTTGACACACACTGGATCGACTCGACCCCCTGTCGAACTGTGGACTCTGTACCTGTGGACTGTTGCTTTGTTATTCTCACACTACTTCTTCACAGGACAGATGTTTATCCTGCTGTCACTGGACACTGAGGACTGACATTAAGTCACAGGTTCACTAACCTTAATCACCGGATGTTCTTCAGCTGGTAAGCTGCCAATGAGCCTGATATGACTGTTTAACATGTTTATTATGGGTTATTATTTTGTTTTAGTATGGCAGTAGGCCTGTTTGAGTTTATAAATAACCCACTTTTTGCACAATGCTCAGTCAACCTTTTATTTTGTGTGCACTGTGGTAGTTAATGTTATTCTTTAGGCTACAGTATATGGAAGGTTGGAAAGTTAAAATGCAAGAATTTAATACCTTAACATGTTGCGTATGATTCCTCAGCTTCTCCAATTTATTTTACCTTAGCTACAATCAATGTTATTGTTATACTGCTGGGCTGGCCTTTTCCCCCTGGCTGCCCCACATCCAATATGATCACAGACCTACTTCACAGTTTACAATCTGTCATTATGTTTGTGTTTTCTTTCTCTTTTTCTCCCTTTTTACATGTTCTGTATTTTGTGTCTACGTCTCGTTTGTGTTGTGTAATGGGGGACCTTACTCTGGGTACAATTGTGCCGGGGTTATTCCAGAAGGAGGGCTATGGTAACATTTTCTTTCTGACCACACTAAGAACATTTCCTTTAGACTATGGGTGATCTTAACATTTTAGTATGGAACTGTGGGGGATTGAATGCTCCTCACAAACGTGCTAGCACTCTTGGTTTGTTGAAAAGAAAAAATATTGACATAGCATTGTTGCAGGAGACGCATTTACTGAAAGCTGACGCTGGTCGTCTTGCCAATAGATTTTTTCATACTGTAGCATTCTCCGCAGCTGATACAAAAACTAGGGGTGTGGCCGTTGTTGCTAGACGCGGTCTTCCAATGAGAATTATAACGAACTGGGCAGATAACATGGGTAGAATTGTGATTACTAGTATAGAATTAAATTCAAGGAAAATAGCTCTTATATCAGCATATGCCCCTAATGATTTTGACAGCAACTTCTATGATTTAATAACAACAAAAATGTTAGAATTAACAGACTATTCCTTCATTGTCGGTGCAGACTTCAATGCAGTTTGGGACCCAGTTCTTGATAAGTCGAGTGCAACCTCCTCAGGGGGGCAGGTCATGGCCACAAACGCTTTAAAATCTTGGGCCAGTAATTTGGGGCTTGTGGACATATGGCGTTTAATTAATCCCTCCTTCAAAGACTATACCTTTTTTTCTGGCCGACACAAATCTTTTTCTAGAATAGACTTCCTTTTTGCTTCCCCGCAGCTCTTTCACTGTATTAATACTGCTGTTTTACTCCCGATAGCCCTGTCAGACCACAAAGGAGTCTTCTGCTCTGCAACTTTGGGCCGCCTATCTAAACGTGCAGTCAGATGGCGTTTTAATACCTCATTATTAAAAAATGAAGCATATATTAATCAGTTTATCACAGGATTCAGAGAATTTGTTGGTTTTAATGTTGGCTCTGTAGAGGACCCCAGAACCCTTTGGGATGCTATTAAAGGCTTCATTAGGAATAACACAATATTATTTAGCTCTAATGCACGCAAATCCAGATCTCTTCGATTGCAGAATCTTGAGGCAGAATTTTCTAGGTTGGATTCTTCTTTGCAATCTAATTTCACAGAGAAAGTTGCTCTACAGCGTACACTAGTGAAGAAGGAAATCAACAACATTTTGAAGCAACAATCAGAATTTCAAATTCACAGGACCAGACAAAAATATTACTTTCATGGTGCCAGACCTAGCCATCTCCTGGCCATGAGAATTAGGACCAGTGACCACTTTGCAGACATCCCAGCTATTAAGTCGGCAGATGGCAATATTAGCACTGACCCTAAACAGATAAATGGCATATTTCAAACATTTTATTCCGAATTATACAAATCAGAGGTGTCTTTAGACAAAAGTCGATGTGATAATTTTTTAAGTCAATTACATTTGCCCCAGCTATCAAGTACAGATTCTACTGACTTAGATAAGCCAATCTTGTTAGAGGAGGTATGGGATGCAGCTAAGGCTATGCAGAGAGGCAAATCACCAGGCATAGATGGGATTCCTCCTGAATTCTACGTTGTTTTCTGGGAGCAGCTGGGCCCATTTCTTCTGGACATGATTGTCTTTTCAATTGAAAAAGGCAAATTCTCAAGGGATGTTAACACAGCCCTCATCTCTTTGCTGCTGAAAAAAGATAAGGAGCCTACTGACTGCTCTAGCTACCGCCCTCTCAGCCTTCTAAATTCTGACTTAAAGATTTTTGCAAAGCTCCTTGCCCGCCGTCTTGAGCACCACATGCCATCATTAGTCAATCCTGATCAGACAGGCTTCATAAAGTCGCGGCTTGCAGCAGATAATGTTAGACGTCTACTCCACATCATTGACGCAGCAACGGATAACAAAACACCTATGTCTATACTTTCGCTTGATGCTATGAAAGCCTTTGACCGATTAGAATGGTCATATTTGTGGTCTGTTTTAGAGGCAATGGGCTTTGGTAACACCTTTATCGGTATGATTAAGACGCTGTACTCAAACCCCTCAGCACAAGTACTAACTGGCCAAACTTTCTCCTCTCTCTTCCCAGTCTCTAGGTCCTCACGCCAGGGCTGTCCGCTAAGCCCTGCACTTTTCGTGCTCTCATTGGAGCCACTAGCTCAAGCAATTCGCCAGTCTGATTTGATCTCCCCTATCTCTATTCATAACACCCAGCACCAGCTGTCGCTATATGCTGACGATGTTTTGGTTTTCTTGGAAAACCCTGCTCAGTCGACACCACACCTTTTGTCCATTTGTGAGGAGTTTGGTAATATGTCAGGTTTCAAAATCAACTGGTCCAAGTCTGCTCTCTTACATCTGAATGACACTGCTAAAAAATCTATCCTTCCAGCCAATATCCCCATAGTACAGCATTTTAAGTATTTAGGAATTGAAATATTTTCTTCTTTAAATCAGATTATTAAACATAACTATTCACTTGTCCAGAGTGGGATCTTGAGGGACTTGGACCGGTGGATTGGTCTTCCTATGTCTATTCGTGCTCGTATCTCTATTATAAAAATGAATGTTTTGCCCCGGATCAACTTTGTAAGTTCTATGGTTCCTCTCCCCCCTCCATCTGACTACTGGGCCAAGCTCCAATCTGCAACCTCCAAATTCATTTGGAACCGCAAGCGACCACGTTTGAAATTGTCTATTCTTCAGAGAAGAAGAGAAGATGGCGGCCTGGCCGTTCCTAATTTTGAACTTTATTCCTGGTCGTTTGTGCTCAGGCCCCTGCTCTCTTGGTTTGATTCTCATTGCTCCGTCTCTTGGCGCATGCTAGAGAGCAATATAGTTCAGCCATGGACACTTCAAGATGTTCTCTTTAGTAACATTTCTAAAAAACAGTGTCAACTACGCCATGGCCCCATTATTTCTCATCTTGTGCTGGTATGGAGATTAGTTGAAAGACACTGTCATCTTTCCTGCAAGTGGCACACCTTTTCTCCAATATTCAACAATAAGGCACTCTTGATTGGTGGAAGACCTGTCTCTGCTCCCCAGTGGGAGCGGAGGGGTGTTCCCTATTTAAGAGACATTTACAATGATTTTGGATTACGTTCTTTTGCTGACATTAAGGATGCATTCGATCTGCCAGGTTCCACTTTTTTCTTTTATTTACAGTTAAGGTCAGCGCTTAAAGCACATGGTGTACCCTGGCAATGTTCTTTACCTACCCACCCACTCCGAGATTTATTTATTAAACAGAACAGAGCTAAGGGTATGGTATCCAGACTGTACCATTTTTTACAGGTAACAGACCTTGTCTCGCTCCCTGTGGAGAGGGTCTGGAGGAGAGATTGCCCAGACCTAGCTCAGGATTTTGATTGGGATGTAGTGTGGTCCAGCATTCATGAAGCATCTCGTAATCCAGACCATCAGCAAATTCACTTTAATTTTTTACACAGAACATATCTCACCCCTGTTAAACTCCATCACATGAAAATTATTAATGACCCGTGTTGTAATCTTTGCTCATTGAAAGTTCCGGGCACGTTTATTCACATGTTCTGGGACTGTCCACCTGTCGCACATTTCTGGGGCAATGTTGCATCCAAACTGTCTGATCTGATAGATGGACTAGTGCCTGTGACTACATGTGTGCTGATTCTTAATGATCTGTCGATCCTCAATATTCCCAAACTCAAAAAGCGAGTCATCTTTGCTGGATTGACGGCTGCCAAGAAAATGATTGCAACTCGGTGGAAGCCACCTCATGCTTTAACTACTCGATCTTGGATTCTCTCCTTTTTGGACGTCATATACATGGAGCTTTCAACAGCTCGGATTAATGGTGCTAATGAAAGGACCTTTAACATTTGGTGCAGCGCTGCTGACTCTTTGAAAAACATGCTGTAAGTTGTTTTTGCCACTGGCTCTCTCTCACCCTAGTGCCTTTGTATGTCAAGTCCCTTTTGTCTTGTCAATGTGTCTGTGTGTGTGTGTGTATGTGTATATTTTTATTATTATTTTTATTTTTATTTATTATTATTATTATTATTATTATACATATTTTTATAATTATTATTATTATTATTATTTTTTTTTTTTTTTTTTTTTTTTAAGGTTATGTTTGTAATTTTATTTATTTATTATTTACGTCTTTATTTTTCATTGTTATTTTATTTACGCTTTTTCATGATTACTATTTTATTTTATTTTATCATTATTATTATTGTTGTTGTTATTAATACTTTCACCATGTTCCTTCCCATGACACGTTTTTTTGTCCTGGGCTAATTGTCTTTCATTGAGAATTTTGTTGGACTTTATGAAAATGAAAATAAAAATTTGATCACAAAAAAAAACAAAATGTGCAGGAGCTGGTCAGGACGCGTCTACTCCCTATCCATGCTCCACAGCACCCCAGCTAGCTCACTTCTAAAATTCCCGTCATTCCTAATTAAATAACCTTCGCTCAAATCACGAGTCACGACAATGCCTCGACATACCCTGATCACAAGCTCATGGCATGGGATAGCAATCTATCAGCATCCCATCAAGCATCAGCGAGTAGTGCTGGCGAAACTGTACCCTAGCCAAGTGAACATGGAACAGGAACAGTACAACAAATTAAGTACAGCCAACACGTCACATAATGAAAAGTTAGTATAGCCCAAAATTCAATTAAATAAAAGTTGCTATAAAGGTGGTAGCGATTCATCACCGAACTACCTTCACAGCACGGGAAGTCGCGCCGGCTAATTAGCTAGCAGGCAATGATAGAAAATTGGTTGAAACAACCAAGATAAAATATAAATAATTACGCCGTGCATATACAAATGAAGATAAGTATAAGCATCGCAAAGGGCCTCGGATACATAGACAGTTGACAATTCAAAAGAGGTCGATATTTCAGCAACGTACCTCTGGAACAACGCAATGCGCAGCAATGCAAGTGAATGAGGTCCAACGCCCAAATGACAGTGTTTGGAACTAATCCGATTTTCAAATCCGGACGTAGATGGTTAAAAGCGCCGCCATTTTTTTACAACAGAGGTCTATGGTAGGGTCGCAACTCTCTCCTCTCGATGGCACTGGTGTCAACTAAGCCAATGTAATGGTTGCTCCTGCATTTAAAAGCAAATTTTATGATGACAAAGTCACCACCAGCAGATCAGAAATGTCTGGTTCACTTCTTTCAATGCTGGACCTCTCATGCTCAGAAGTGTCATCAAATTGTCTATGCCAGCCTACTGAGTCATGTCATTTCTTGCACATCCTACTGGCTGAACCTTTCTCTTCCAGTTACTGGATTGCTCCTTTCTGCCAATTACAGTGCCAGTTCAGAGACATATCCTACAGCAGTGCTATTCAATTAAGGAATTGGGAATTGGGGCCAGCTCATGAAACTGAGGCAAACTAAGAGGCCAGACAATAAAAGTAATCACAGTAACCAATAAAGAAATTACAACAACATACTGAAGGAGTTAATGTACCGTATTATATTTTGCAAATGCAGAACAGCATATGCAGAGGGTTGCCAACTCCCTGAAAAATAAATAAGGGACACCTCATTGACAGGGCCAGCCGACCTGATTACCTTCACCCTTCCCAACGTGGTGAATTTTTTTGAACTATTTGACTCGAACCCGAATTGAATTAGATTCATATTTTTAAGTGATATGAACACGTGTAAAACCAATTATTATTCAACAATTTATTTTTAATACAAAATAACAAAATTAACACAAACCTTGTTGCTTAACCTACAGTTTCAGTCGCTAACAAGCGCTTGTCCAATCGGTGGTCACATTTTCAAAACTCTAAACACAATCAGCAAAGCATCGGCCTTTTGTGGCCATACCATTCACATATTTCATGTTGTTTTCACACAATATGCAGTCAGTGAACACATTTCTACAATGCTTACATGTTCTTAACAACTTAAACACTGGGGAGACCGAGCCTTTTCAGTTTCTGGACCTAAGCTCTGGAATAAGCTCCCCAGTGAGATGCGTATTATTACTGACCTGGGCCTTTTTAAATCAAGACTCAAAACGCATCTTTTTAAAATGGCTTTTAGTACCCAGTAGTGTGGTGACACTTTTATATTTATTTTATTTATTTTTATTCTATTTTTACTTTACTTTTTATCCTATCATTATTTTTAGTTTCGCTTTAGCTTTGTTTTTCTATTGTACTTGTTTTCAGTGTGTTGTTTTAAATTGTTGTTTAATCTGTTGTGAAGCACCTTGGTTCACCTATCGGTCGCTGTAAGGTGCTATATAAATAAAGTACATTTACATTTACATTTACATTTAAAGTTGGTGTGTGCAGAGAAAGATGTGTTGTGCATGAATTTTGTTCCTTTTTTTCTACAACACAAAAGTGAACGACCCATGTCCGAGCAGCTTTGCAGAATGTTTATGAAACACTACTACTGTTACTGTATTGCAAATGAAAATGACTTACAGTAGAGTAAAGAGGAAAATCAGCATTTTGCTGTCATTCGTTACTGTATTGTCAAATACACAAAAAGAAAAAGGAGCAGAAGAAATCACTGTAAAAGAGGAAGAAAAAAAACCTAATCTGCTCAGTCGTCAGCATTGGGCCACATATTTTCATCGACATCACACCTGATGTCTTCTCTGCCCAGGCATCTTGGGAAGTATCTTTTTGCATGCCTTATCCAGCCCTGGCAGTTGTCAGCTGTAATCAGTGTAATCTTCAATCCATTAGTTTTGAACATGAGGTTTTCTGTTTTGACAAACCGTGTGAAAGCAATTAAAAATTCACCAGTTAACATCTACTGTTTTGGTCTTGATTGAGCTTGTGTGTAAAAGGAGTTAAAACTAATTTTAAACGTGTAAAACGTGTGTATTTTGTGTCAAAGGAATAAGAATTGCGTTAATTGTATAGCCCACACAGGCTGATGTTGTGGTAACTGTGTGAAGAGTTTTGAAAAAGCGTTAAAAGTATTGAACAACGAGTCATAGCGGTTGTAAAAAACTGTATTGTATTTTAGAAGTGTGTGTCTGTGTTTAGTTACACTGAGTGATTTTGGGCATGAAATTAACTGTTTGGGGAATTGTGTGTTTCAGGTGTGATGTGCGTTAACAGTTTTGAAAAAGTGTTTAAGGTTCCGTCATAGCGGTTGTAAAAAACTGTAAGCCACACTTAAAGTACAGCCCAGGTTGTGGCTGATTTAGATCGTTTATCCAATCATGCATCTTTTACTCATAACGAAAGTGAAAGCAAGCAAGCATATTACAGAGACGTTCAAGCGACACATCCACATAATCCTGCTGAGAGGAGCGTGTTAAAGTGAGTATATGGGGTCATATCGATAACTAAATGTAATGTCATGTAAACATGGGCTGTAACGTTGTAGGCCATGGATAGACAGTTGCGACATTACATATACGCTACAAGATGCGAACATTAAGGTTAGAAACAGTTCATTGTTTTAATTTGTTTAACTTATTTAATAGCGTCTGTTTAGTGCTGTGTTCATTGTTTATGTGTTTAATATTGATCACACTGAATTACATAAATGAAACAAGTCGCTGGGAAATACAGAGTCAGCTGCTCGACACAGCAGAGAGAGGAAAGGCTCTCCTAAAGCTCCTTTATTCCTTCTCCAAACGCTCCAGTTGAACTTGAACAACACGTTTTGACACTTCTCATTCAGTTGAAAGTCTGGGTAATTTCTTTGTTTGTTAAAAGGTAAACGGATTTTCTTACAGCACAGCATGCGCACAGCGTATAAAGCAAACGAGGTCATTCCTCCGCGTAATAATCTCAAAGTGAGAACATGCGTTAGTTGGACTGAGCTCATATATAATAATAATAATAATAATATATCTAGGATCTAGATTAAAGTAAACACGAGGGAATCAGAAAGACAGATTCAACAAACTAATTTAACTGTCTTAAAGATGCAGTTGTAAATAATAAATGTGCAATGTAAATAGTTAACTGATCTAAATTATAACATTGTAAATACATTTTTAGCAAATTAACTCAAATATAAATGATATTAACTTCTGAGCCTTAAATCTGTCAAATATGAATTAACTTCACTTCTTAACCTTACAGTTACATCCAGACAGTGTAATGCAGATAGTACTGCTGATAAGATGTGTACTGTAGTGGAAAATTTGTAGTGTGGCAAGTGGCAATGAAACACTACTATCCTGCACAACTACATTGTTGATGCATTTTTATTTTAGATTGTAAAAAGATCTCAATAAATATTGCATATTTTTAGCCTCTCTACTTAATTTGACAGCCATATTACTTTTACTTTTACCCTCAAGCATGAAATAAAAATGTCCAGGGTTTGTGGACAGGCTTGAACATACAAATAGAGTTAGGGTTTAAACATCTTTTTGTTATTCATGTTTCCTCCAGGGCCATGTCATGCATCTTCTCACAAAAAGGAAAGACAACTGAGAAAAAAAAGGCTTTGTGTAGTGGGATACCACTACCACAGCTCTGATTAAAAATGTGTTTTGACTGCAGTTGGTGTGAACATTATTGAGGTTCAGCATGAAGAAATATTGTCAAAATGAAATAAAAGTGGGCAAACCTATAACACAAGCTAAACAAGAATAATGTTAGTGGCATGAGGAGCGTGTAATGCTTCAATTGACTTAAAACCTCTTTTGTCCTGGCAGTCATTGTCCATTTAGACTCAGTAAGATCTTTTTAAATATTGATGTGCATTTATTTATGAACACTTGTACTATGATTATACATTTGTGCTAGCTGAAAAAAAAATGTTTGCTTCAGTTTCAGAAATTCACCAAAAACGGAGAGGAAGAGGCGGAGTGGTGGATGTAAAATGTTGCTTATGTGGTTGTCCATCAGCCTTTTTCGTCAGCATGGTGGCACTAGAGCATGATATTTTCCCCTTGTAACCCTAATAGGCTCAATCGAAACGTGTTTTTTTTTTAAACACTTTATTTGTAATTTTCCAATTATCATACAAAACAATCATATTCTCTATTTTACAAATATTCAAAGAAAAACAATCCCCATAACAAGCAGGACGGAGACAACAAACAGAGACAAATCAAAGCAAAAACAAACAAAAACTAAGCAACAAAAACAACAAGTGCACCTAATACTTCTTGTTGGTCAAGGGCAGGTGTAATCATTCAGAGTCCAGTTCCAGACCAGGTAAATTGTTCACATACGTTATTAGAGGGTCCCAGGTTTTGTGGAACCTGCTGATGGAACCATTGAGGGTACATCTGATCTTTTCCATCCTAAGATTCTGCATAAAGTTCCTAATCCAGTGGTGATGGAGTAGCAGCAGCCTTCCACTTAAATAAGATTAAACGCCTAGCTAGTAATGAGGAAAAGGCAATGACCCTCTGTAAATGAACAGGGGGAACAGATACCGTTGGAACAGAAAACCAACCGAAAACAGCAACCAAAGGAGATAGCAGATGTTATTTTTTTATTTATTTTTATTTATTCATTCATTTCGGGCAAGTCAATTCAAATCACACATCAACATCAACATGAGTACAAGTGACCTGGCCGAAAGGGAAAGCGGGAGAAGCCAAAGCTTATCTAGTCCCGCCCCCATAATTATTATTATAAGCATAAGCACTAGAATATGACCAGAAAGGAACAAGTTTCGGACGCACGTATGCGTTTTTTCCGTCCACACGAATACTCAAGAGCTGCGTTTGCAAATTTTTTCACCCTTTCAGCAGGTTTCAAAAAGTGCGTTTTAAGACAATGCGTTTACAGGATTCGTGTTTACGATTGACCAAAACGATGCAAAACATCTGGGGGGTATTCCATCAAGCTCGCTTAGCTCCAAGTCTGGCTTAAATGGCCAAGTCTCGCTTATGTTAGTGAGAGTTCAGTTTCACCAATGTGGCTAAGATTAGCTCCAACTTGGTAACCATGGAAACATGGTTCTGGCTAAGCTGGACACTTGGAGCTAAACTCTGACTTTCTGTTCCATCAAACTGAGCCTTAATTCTGTTCCATGAAAGTGGTTAACACGAATGCCAGCCTTGTAACCATGGTGACTTATGCTGCCGGCCAAACCTGGTCTGGACCAGGATTAAGGTGAAGATGAACTCCACTAATGTCCAAAAGACATGTCTGTTTTGCATTTACATACACAATGTACTGATTAAATAATTGATGAAACCAAAACGTGCTTTCCATCCACTTTGGAAACTAAGGAAAAAGTGCATTTGGTAAGTATTATGATTTTGTGACAAATAAAAATAAATCTGTTTTCATTTCTTTATTTCATCCTTACAGATAAAGATGAATAAAATAAAATAAAATAAATTACAATGAAGACATTTAAAGGTATGTTTAAAACACATAGAGGAAGCCTACACCAGTCACCTGAAATGTCCGCCAAATTACGGCACCAGGTGGAGACTATCTAGCAGAGCAGTCAAGACAGGCAGGGGGACACACATTCAGCAAAGACAAGTAAGAGAATATGGCATGTCCATTCATTGAGGATGAGGAGCCCATTGATGAAGGGGCACAAATAATTCAAAGGGCCTTCTTCAGGCGACCACCAGCTCCGAGGGTCTTCCAGGAGAGGACTAACCCACTGGAACAAAGTGATTCTTTCCTGTGGGAGAGGTATCGGTTCAGCCGTCAAAGCATAGTGTACTTATGCACTTTGCTGGAGCCACACATAAGGAAGGTCACTCGCCGCAGCCAATCACTGACCCCTGTGCAATCTGTATGTATTGCACTGCGGTTTTTTGCCAGCGGTACATTTCTGTATAGTGTTGGAGATGCTGAGGGACTAAGTAAGGCCACTGTTTGCAGAGAGGTAGGCCTACAAAATTAAAAACTTGGATCAGTTGGATTATTTCTTACATCACCAAACAACATACATAGGTTGCAAGAGGATATGAATGAATACATGAACAAAAAAAACAACTTTATTACAGGTAAGAGCAGTCTGTCTTGCCCTTAAAGAGTTCCTCAATATCTTCGTCACCTTCCCAAGCCATCATGGGACACAAAGGATCAAAGAGGGATTTCATGCAATCGCAGGTATGTGACATTGAAATGCATGCAATGTGAAGTTAAATGTTCCACAGGTTGACACATTGCACTTTTATCCTTTTACATAGGCTTTCCCAATGTCCTTGGCTGCATAGACTGCACACACATCAAGATCCAGGCCCCACCTGGACCTGTGGAAAGGGACTACGTGGATCGAAGGAATAACCACAGCCTGAATGTGCAGGTACATAGCCCATGGAGCTACTGTACATGTCCGACTGCTAGTGTCCAGTGTCACTGATGTCACCCTGCATGCTGACAGATGATTTGTGATTCTGAGCTGCTCATTACGAACGTCGAGGCCAAATGGCCTGGCGGTGTCCATGATGCGAGGATACTCAGGGAAAGCCACCTGGCACAAAGACTTGCACAAGGTAAAACAATCTTCATCAAAAACACTAGTATGGATGGGGGTGTGCAAAGATGAATGAATCATGTAATTCATAGCCACTGTTTTCTCACCTTGCAGGGGGGTTTGAGGGGGTCCTTCTCGGGGACAGGGGTTATCCCTGCCTTCCATACCTCTTAACCCCATACCCTGAGCCAAGGGCTGCAGCTGAGGCAGCTTTTAATAATGCCCTCAGCGCCACCAGGGCACGTATTGAGATGGTTTTTGGTCTGCTCAAGTCCAGGTTAGGGACTGCTTTCTTCAACCTGTAATGCAGAATTTTATTTTAACATTTCAACATCTTGTTCCAATCTCTGCAGGTTCCAGTGCTTAAAATTTTTAAGGCGGGCTCCTGACCGGGCTTGTGAGGTAGTGATTGCGTGTGCTGTACTACACAATATAGCCACCATCCGGAGGGAGAGGCTTCCACAGTTTCAACCTGAAGAAAGATGGGAAGAGCCTGCCCCTGTACAGGAACACAGAGATGGGCGGATCATGCGAAATCTGTACAGAGACACGTATTTTTCTTGAACCAAACCCCCCCCCTTTTTGTTAAATCCCTTATAATGTCAATTTATTGATCCAAGCTCATTCCCCCACCCCACATTGTATTGCCCATTTTCACAGAGGGCTTCACAAAGCAACATGACATACCCGTAGACCCTCACTGAAACAAGATAGAATAACAAGACCAAATGGCTTTTGAATGTTTATTGTCCCGAGTCACCAAGCTGGGGAGACAATGCTACAGAATTAAATACTGTAAAAACAATGACCTTATTCTCTCTGCCTGGATTCATACATACATCCTTCTCCATCTTGTTGATTTCAAGTTTCATTTTTTTTATCTGCAGTTGTTTGTACTGGATCTGCAGCTTCAGGTACCTTTTGTACAGCACCTTCACATCCTATGATCAGAAAATGTGTGAGTGCAGCCAAAATGCAGCTAATGGTGATTTTCAAAACAGGAAAAGAAGCGAATGGTAACTCACTTCATTCCTTTTAGTTGAGGATGGGGTAGTCTGCTGCAGCAGGGTTGGATTTATTAATTTTGGCAATGCATACATGAATAATATTTAAGACTCAGACTTACATCTTGGAGTACAGTGACTTCTACAGAAACCGTCTCCTCTTCATCTCTGGCCTGGTAATCTTGATGACTCGGTCCTTCACCCTGGAAATGGAGGAACATCAGTTAGAGGAGGCTAGGCAGAATTTCAGTTACTGGGGATTTTGGGACTTACAGGGTCTCCTGAGGGCCCTGCTGCAACTTCCGGGGGTTCCAATAAAATGATTTGTCCCTCCGTTACTAATCGAACAAACATGTTCATAGTCAGCTAAATTAACTGAGGGGCTGTCGCCATGCAGCGGAGGGACAGTGGTTGACAGTGCAGTACCTTCAACAAATGCGGCCCGCATCTCTGCATCAGTAGGAGAGGAAGCGCACCCCCCCTGAATCCCATCAATTTTTGGACCCTTGTTGGAGGTCAGGGCGAGAGATTCAGCCGGCGTTAACTCTTCAGGTGGCGGGCCCCCACCAGTGGCTCCCAGTTGAGCTTTTTTCTTTGTTGCTGCAAGGAACATAGTCACTTTACACTCATATTTATACATTTCACATCATTCACATTATCATGCATCACTGACCATTTGAAAGGATGTTTTTATATTTTATTTTAACCTGTTGGCAGGTGCGTTTTTGGCCGAGGTTGCTTCTGTTTGGACAGTAAAAAAGAGGTTAATTAATTAGAGACAGTGAATGCTGAGTGAGTTTTAGTTTGTTCCTCATCCTACTGCACAGACAAGGCTAAAATGAAGGAATTCGCTCCTTTTTATGCAGCAAGATAGTCAATTAACCCCTGCAAACATTTACATTCTCTGTTGAATGGGGGGGGGGGGGGGGGGGGGGGGGGGTGAGTTAAATGAGAATACATGAGCAATGTTTTGCAATTAAAAACAAAAACAATTTCAGTAGAAATGTGATTAAATCAGTCTGTAGCGTACAACTTATCGTCTAATGAATTTCTTAAACTTTACAGCCGAAATTACAATTCTCTTTTATGTTGAACATAATTAACATTGATACAGTTATCGTCTGAAATAATGAATGGACAAAACATCACTTACGCATTCAGCCTGTCGGCAATTGTCTTCCACGCGGCCTCTCTGGCTTTGTTTATTGCCGTCGTGTTACCTTTCTTCGTAATTATATCCCGGTAATCGTCATATAGTTCCATCAGGAGGGTTTGTTCCGCAGCCGTGAAACTTTCTGCTCGTGCTTTTGAGGCATTCTGAGCCATTTTTCAACATTTTCAGCACTCGACTTGTTGGGTCTTTTTATATTCCGCGGGGAGGCGCTCAGTGTCAGGCTTAACAGGTGAGGCTGGAATTAGCGTCAAGTGGAGCCAGCTGATCTCGTTTGATGGAACAGGTTGGGGTTTGGTTTGGAGTTGCCGTTCATTCAAGCTTCAAGATTGCAGCATAGCCCTGATTTTCTTAGCGACTTTGATGGAATACCCCCCTGCTATTAAACCAAAAAGCGTCTCCGTGTCAGTCTCCTCAGAAGGTAGAGCCTGCTCTGTTCCTTCCTGTAGAGTGAGGTCTGTGAGGTAGTCCAGGATCCATGTGGACAGCTGGTGGTCCACACTACCTCTCCAGTTTGTCCTTCAGAATCACCGGCTGGATGGTGTTGAACGCACTGGAGAGATCAAAAAAGTTGATTCGCTGCCAGGCTCTTCCAGGTGAGAGAGAGAGAGCTCATTGTAGCAGGAGGATAATGGCGTCCTGCACTCCAACATTAGGACGGTAGGCAAACTGTAGTGGGTCCATGGAGGGACCCACCTCAGAGCAGAGATGTCCCAGTCTCTCCGGTGTCTTCATCAGGTGGGATGTTAGAGCCACCGGTCTGTAGCTGCTGAGGTCTTTAGGGTGTGATGGTGTGATTTAGGGTGTAACACGCACAAGGTCTTCCAAAATTGTGGTACCACTCTCAGCTCAAGGCTCAGGTTGAAGACATGCTCCATGACTCCAGACAGTTTGTTTGCACAGGACACAGGAGCCTGGAGCTGATGCCATCCGGTCTAGCTGCTTTCCTCGCTTTTATCTTACTGAGCTCTTTTCTCTTTTCTGTCTGATGAGCCAAAGGTGTGAGGGGCTGAGTGAGGCTTGTGTTCCTGCTGGAGATGATATTGAGTCTATTAGGGTTACTAGGGCAAAATATCATGCTACTGTGCCACCACACTGAGCAAAAAAGGCTGATGGACAACCACATAAGCAACATTTTACATCCACCGCTCCGCCTCTTCCTCTCCATTTTTGGTGAATTTCTGAAACTGAAACACCGCCACCTATAGGCCTGGAATATGAAGTAGCATTGTGAGCCGTGTTGAGACAGATCTGTGTGGTCGTTTTAGTTGACCCACTGTCGATACCCCTCATACAGTGCATGGGGTGTTTTGTAGCCTGAAATGGTTTCCTGGCTTCTCCACACTCCTCTGATGTCCTGCTGCTGCTCAATAAAACTTGCTTTCATACTGTTAGTGGCTGAAAACAGCCACTTACTTTGACTGCTGTAAAAATATATATATATATATACACTACCGTTCAAAAGTTTGGGGTCACATTGAAATGTCCTTATTTTTGAAGGAAAAGCACTGTACTTTTCAATGAAGATAACTTTAAACTAGTCTTAACTTTAAAGAAATACACTCTATACATTGCTAATGTGGTAAATGACTATTCTAGCTGCAAATGTCTGGTTTTTGGTGCAAAATCTACATAGGTGTATAGAGGCCTAGTTCCAGCCACTATCACTCCAGTGTTCTAATGGTGAAATGTGTTTGCTCATTGGCTCAGAAGGCTAATTGATGATTAGAAAACCCTTGTGCAATCATGTTCACACATCTGAAAACAGTTTAGCTCTTTACAGAAGCTACAAAACTGATCTTCCTTTGAGCAGATTGAGTTTCTGGAGCATTACATTTGTGGGGTCAATTAAACGCTCAAAATGGCCAGAAAAAGAGAATTTTCATCTGAAACTCGACAGTCTATTCTTGTTCTTCGAAATGAAGGCTATTCCATGCGAGAAATTGCTAAGAAATTGAAGATTTCCTACAACGGTGTGTACTACTCCCTTCAGAGGACAGCACAAACAGGCTCTAACCAGAGTAGAAAAAGAAGTGAGAGGCCGCGTAGCACAACTGTGCAAGAAGATAAGTTCATTAGAGTCTCTAGTTTGAGAAACAGACGCCTCGCAGGTCCCCAACTGGCATCTTCATTAAATAGTACCCGCAAAACACCAGTGTCAACATCTACAGTGAAGAGGCGGCTGCGGGATTCTGGGCTTCAGGGCAGAGTGGCAAAGAAAAAGCCATATCTGAGACTGGCCAATAAAAGAAAAAGATTAAGATGGGCAAAAGAACACAGACATTGGACAGAGGAAGACTGGAAAAAAGTGTTGTGGACGGACGAATCTAAGTTTGAGGTGTTTGGATCACAAAGAAGAATGTTTGTGAGACGCAGAACAAATGAAAAGATGCTGGAAGAATGCCTGACGCCATCTGTTAAGCATGGTGGAGGTAATGTGATGGTCTGGGGTTGCTTTGGTGCTGGTAAGGTGGGAGATTTGTACAGGGTAAAAGGGATTCTGAATAAGGAAGGCTATCACTCCATTTTGCAACGCCATGCCATACCCAGTGGACAGCGCTTGATTGGAGCCAATTTCATCCTACAACAGGACAATGACCTAAACACACCTCCAAATTGTGCAAGAACTTTTTAGAGCAGAAGCAGGAAGCTCATATTCTATCGGTGATGGAGTGGACAGCGCAGTCACCAGATCTGAACCCCATTGAACTGTTGTGGGAGCAGCTTGACCGTATGGTACGCAAGAAGTGCCCATCCAACCAATCCAACTTGTGGGAGCTGCTTCTGGAAGCGTGGGGTGCAATTTCTCCAGATTACCTCAACAAATTAACAGCTAGAATGCCAAAGATCTGCAATGCTGTGATTGCTGCAAATGGAGGATTCTTTGACGAAAGCGAAGTTTGATGTAAAATCTTATTTCAAATACAAATCATCATTATTTCTAACCTTGTCAATGTCTTGACTCTATTTTCTATTCATTTCACAACGTATGGTGGTGAATAAGTGTGACTTTTCATGGAAAACACAAAATTGTTTGGGTGACCCCAAACTTTTGAACGGTAGTGTATATATATATTTTTTTTTTGCTGAAGTTGAAGTTACAGTACATGAAGGTGATGAATGAAGTTTTAATGAAAATCTGATGCTGCACAAAAACTAAATATGCTTCCAAGTCAATGATGTTACTAATCTTTGACATATCCAAATAATAGATAAAAATTTGAAAATTTTCCCCATATCAGCGACTTTATTTTCTAAAGGTTGAAAATGTATTTATTTTTTTTATTTTATTTTTAATATTTAGTAATTTTGATCAGGGCTGAAGCTGATTAAAAAGTTGAAAAAAATATTTATCTTATATGTTTTTATAGCAGTCAAAGTTAGTGTCTGTTTTCAGTAAGGGTAGTACATTTGCCCACAGTGTATTATGCAACAGAGTTAAAGTTATGGTCAAATTAAAAAAGTGACTCCAAGTGGCTGTTTTCATCCCCAACGGTACACAAGGGTTAAAGTAAACACACATATAAACACACAGAAAGGGGTCCTTTTGCTTGTCCCAAAAAAAATAAACTGGAAATTGATGTTTCTTGGAGCAAAGTGCATCTTGCAGTACATCATTTTTTTCTAAACGCCTATTTTTGGTAGTATCTGTTGCCTTTTACCTCCCTTTTACTGGCTTGTTCAGGGTGATCAGATTCAGCTTTTAGCAGCACACAAAAGATACCGTTACACTGTCTAATGCAAGACAGCAAAATTGCTCATTGATCAGTTACAGCTGTACGACTAAATGGTCCTAAAATGGTTTATGCCAGTGTTAACACTGAACCAAGTTGTTCTAGTCAGTCACAATAAAGCTATTTGGATCTCACCCTGATCACCCTTTCTTTTTTTTCTGTTCTGTCGGCTAAGTGATTGATCTCTCCCCTTTTTGTGCCAAATCAGTCATGCCTGCGAGGAGTGTCACCCAGCAGGCTTGAAACAGAAACTGAGTTTAAGTTTGCTTGAGACTGAAATTAAATTTGTTAATTAGACCATGCAGAAACAGTATAGTTGCTCTAAAAGAAAGAGTTTTCAGGGTTTTCATGGTTAAAATTAGCCCTTATTATTTTGGTGCTGGAAAAAAGTCGCTGGTCCTGTTCCCATGAAAAGGAATTGTGGAGGGGGCGTGGTGCATCAGCTGCAGGAGAGAGGTGTGGAGAGGGCTCATGAGAGGAGCACCAGGTGACAGTGATTGGCAAACCTGCATCCTGTTAGACTAATCACTCTCTGCCTTATGACCTTGTGCTGCCTTTGGGGTCTCTGGGACCCCAAGTGAATGGACAGACAGATAGAGATCATGCAGGAGGGCAGCACGAGTGTGTTGGACCTGGGAGGAGGTCGAGTCACAACCAAGAGACACACACACACACAGAGGATGCCTGCAAACGAAATGTGTGTATAGGGTTGCGACATAAAGAAAGTAAAAGTCATCACTGCCCGAGTATCTGTTGGAAGAGCCCACAGTGGCATCAGGGAACGCCACACAAATGCTTTCAAAAAAGGAAAGAAGAGTAATCTTCCTGTGTCTGTCTTTCAGCCTTTTATTGCCACTCATGAATGAACAAAAATTCAAGACTCTTTTTGTGAACAATTCTTAAAAGCCTTTTCAACCAGACATGCTGCTAATGAGAATCATTTCTCAGTACTCCAGCCATAATTAAGAGGAGTTAAGCTTGGTTTATAGTCGTCCCATGCGTCGAAACGCAATGACGCAGAGCCCGCTGCGTGCTTGCGGCGTGCTTGCGGCGTGCTTGCGGCATGCACCTCCCCAATTTTTTAATTATCCGTCGTTTCGACGGAGTGCCGACGGAGACCGCATCACTCTGATTGGTCCGCCGGAATTTTACCTCATTTCCGGAATTTCATGTTGCCGGTAGTATTCCCTCAACACAACAACAACACCGGCATTTTCATTGAAGAATAAACGACGAAATAGACAACATTGAGGAACATGTTGCAGAGGAAGTGAGGAAGTACGAACACTTGTACAACTCTACTTTAAAAAATTACAAAGATGGCCAAATGGCACGCAATTCGTGGAGGTAGATTTCCCTTAATGTGGGGCTGTCTGTGGAAGACGCCCCCTATTGTTCTGCCGATGAATTGCTTTGCAACGTTCCCCAGCCGACGGAGAACTTCGAAAGGATTCGCCTCTGCGTCAATCCGTCTGCGTCATCACGCCGTACACCGTCGGAGAAGCGTAATTTGCCCTTTATAAATTATGAATCCTCAGTAGACACTAACATAAAAATAGTCATGCATATTTGTGCATGAATCGACCCCTAGTTTAGTTAATGATAACCAGTTATATTGCTGTGTTTGTTGTTTGTGTTTGTGATTTCTATGATACTTTAATAGATCCCTACCCCATCACATGTTCTAGTGAAGTGTACTCAAGCTGAGCTCCTCCAGTGTGGTGCTTTCTGTGGGTTACAAAATCAAAAGTGTTCTTGGTACAGCTGAGTGTCCTTTGCACCTTAATTCACAGAGATACATCCATGTGAATTAAAGCAGCTGCATGTCATCGTTACATCTGACCTGAACTGCAAATAAAAATCTTCACTCCAAATGTCATTTTAGGTAATGAAGCATGGCCTCCAGTGGTGCCATCGCCTTGATTTTCAGTGTCAGCTTCTTCACTGCAGCAAACGCAGACGATCGTAAGCTCTTTTCATATGCAGACAAAATCTAGTATCTGTAGCTGCTTGTTAATCACATAAGTTACCATTTATGTTTTTTTTTTTTTTTTTATCTTCCCAGATTTCGTGAAGGTGGAATGCAGTCGTGAAAATGTGGGACAGTATGGCCAAGAGTCACTGTTGAACTTTGCTGTCAAAACCAAACATGAGGCAGCAGATGCTCAAATCCGAGTGGTTGTGTGGAAGAAGGATGGAATTGAGAAGTCTTTGCTTCTTTATTATCAAGGGGAGGTGATTCTGACTCCAGGCTATAAATTTGCCGATCCCTCCTGGAAGGACACAAAGAACATATCCCTGCTCATAACCAACACTGTGGTGCCAGACGAAGGCACTTATTCTTGCCACGTGATCACAGACAGTGGGGATAACAAGAACATCACCAGCCTCAAAGTCAAAGGTGAAACTTAAACACTTTTACAACTATTTGGCTAACAGGATCAGTACTTTATTTACAAAATGAAAATGTTGTTTATTCCCTTATATGGAAAGGTCATACTTATATGCAACAATTTATGTTAAAAAAAAACTACTGCCTAAGGTGTGCCTCCATTTTAAAGTTTTACATCTAGTGAGAACATTTAGCAAGAGAGGAAGTGTTTGAGCACCCTTTTCCATTTAGGGACACACAATACAATAACTTCCTCACTTTTTAGAATGATGTAATGTAGATCCACTATCAGTATTCTGTGTCTAACAGGCTTCTCTAGAGATCATGGGACTTTCTTGGCTAGTCAGATTGGTATTCCCCTTAACGGTCGTGCTACCTTTGGGGTCTCTGGGACCCCAAGTGAATGGACAGACAGATGGAGCGCATGCAGGAGGGTAGCACAAGGGTTAAGCGTGTATACTTTCAGTTTGATTCTGACACATGCAGATGCACTTCCTTAGAGAAAACATTTGGCTGGCTGACTCTTTATCGTACATCTTGTACAGAATATGGCTATTGAATATGGTTAACAAGATAACATGTTATATGTACCACATCATTCGATGTACCACATCATCACATTTTGCATTGCTCAGTGATATTGTTTGCTTTCCATTTTGTTCTTGCAGCCAAATACAGCAAGCCCAAAATGTACTCCACCTCTGAGAAACTCACCCCAAATGCAGACAACACCCTGACCTGTGAATCTGAGGGTGGCTACCCACAAGGTCAGATTCACTGGTTTGACAAAGACGGATATGAGTGGACAAAAAGCGCGGAAATGGAGGTGATACAGACCGACAGTGGTTTGTATCAACTCAAAAGCAAGCTGCCTTTGCTGAATGGACACAGTTTCTCCAAGCTTACCTGCGTTGTGTTCAATTCCACTGGAGGCCGAGAGGAGGAGCCCACATACATACCACATGCAGTTGATGGTATGATACTGAACACCACACTTAATACTTTGTAGGCCCACCAGTGCATGCCTGCTCCTCATAATCGCATGCCGTCCTATAATTCAGTCGCTGCACTTAATTACACACACCTTGAAAATGTTTTTGTTGGCAGCATGGGAAGACGTAGGTGGCTGAAATTTTCAACAGATGCCAAGAGCACAGGAGCGGTTAGGTATTAAAAAGAAAATGTTCAACTACAACAGAACAGAAAAAAAAACATGTTGCTAAAGCTTCTTTTTGTGTTATCCATAACACAAGTATTAGCGCTTTGCTGTTTTTTGTGTAGACTTTACTAAATGGACAAGCTGGGAAGTGTCTTTGTCCAAAAACTTTAAACATTTTCTGAGATAAAATACCAGCATGCATGATGATAAGATCCAAATAAGACTGAGCAATGTGTCTCGTGTTAAGGAACTTTGTTAAATACAGTTCATTCTCCTTGATGGAAAGGAAAAAAAAAAACATTAACAGGTTATTTTCTGCTTCTATGTGAGTCGTTATCTAAGTTATCTAACTTCTTGGAACTGCCAGATCAGAATCTGTTCATGTTTGTCACGTTGTAACAACAATAGTGACAGTGTTTTACTCAATCAGCAAGGGACTGAGTAATTACAGTTTTTGTCAGTCGCTAACAAGCGTTTGTCCAATCAGTGGTCACATTTTCAAAACAGGCTTCTCTAGAGATCATGGGACTTTCTTGGCTAGTCAGATTGGTATTCCCCTTAACGGTCGTGCTACCTTTGGGGTCTCTGGGACCCCAAGTGAATGGACAGACAGATGGAGCGCATGCAGGAGGGTAGCACAAGGGTTAAGCGTGTATACTTTCAGTTTGATTCTGACACATGCAGATGCACTTCCTTAGAGAAAACATTTGGCTGGCTGTCAGTCGCTAACAAGCGTTTGTCCAATCAGTGGTCACATTTTCAAAACTCTAAACACAATTAGCACAGCATCGGTCTCTTGTGGCCATACCATTCACACATTTCATGTCGTTTTCACACAATATGCAGTCTGTGAACACATTTCCACAATGCTTACATGTTCTTAACAGACCAGCTGTACCTCCCAACAAAATTATGGATAGTTTTTGTACTATTTTCAAATGTTAACACACAACATACCACAATAGCAAAAGCAATATTCCAAACCTTAGATACAGTATAAAAACCTCTTCTTCTGCAATGATATCAGTTCAAAAACAACATATCTCAGCTGATATAGTTTTTTTCAATCGCTAACAACATGGTTTGAAGTCCAGTGTTGAAGAAAAAAAACAATCCAAGTCTAGTTCCAAGTTTGGTGAAGTGTTGCAAGTTTATTGGAGTTCCAGGTCATGGTGAGCCTACCGACACAGAGTGGGTCAGAGACTGGAGACTGACCCTGAATGTAGGGCCAGAGCACAAATATACCCTGTCCCCAGGTGTGGTTGCATATTGGTTAGTCAAGGTCAACTTTACACAAGAGGATGAACTCAGTGGAGGGGCAGAGATTGCTCCAGACTTTGTCAGAACAAAAGGACAAAAGGACAAAGGAGGAAACTCTGATCAGCAGGGCAGCAGAAGCAGGAGAGGTCATATCAGAGGTCAGTATATGGCTGGAATTGCCCCAGGCATGTCAATTTCAATGCCCCTTCAAAGTTTTCTTCACCACCCAAGACTGGTACATCTCTCCCTTCCACCCTATTCATCTTTCCTCAACCCCATAGAGGAGTTCTTTTCTGTATGGAGGTGGAAGGTTGATGACCATTAGCCACATGACCAGATGTCCCTCCTTGAAGCCATGGGTGCTGGCTGCAGGGACATCACAGTTCATGATTGCCAAGGGTGGATCCGACATACCAAGCGCTTTTATTGCACGTGCATCGCCTTAGATAATATCTGATGTGATGTTGATGAAAACATGTGGCCTAACCCTGAAGATCACAGAGACTACATACAGTCACTTTGTGCTTTTTTTTAGTTACACCCCCCCCCCCCCCCCCCCTCAATCTGGGCTTTTTGCTGTTGTATTTTTTGTTCAGAATACTCTTGTGTGTTTCATGGATATTTTGTTGCTGTACTGTAAGCAACACTGTAAAACCTTTTATGTTCTATCATACTGTAAACTGTATTTCTACTGTGCCTCCTGTAGTAAACAGTAAAGGAAAAAAAATGATTTGCTTTTTACTGGAATGCTTTTGAATGTGAACAGTACATGTGGACATAGAGTTCCCAACCAAAAAATTTAGTGTAAAAACAGTGGATTGCATGTTTTGCATACAAATACCTGTAAAACTGAAGCATAAAAGTCTATGCAGTTTTTGTAATGTCAGCAATAGCCAGTATTTTGAAACCTGGTGTACTTTGATTCACTGCATGTACCTTGTGAAGTGAAAACAAGAGTTATTCTTTGACAGAATCATTTCATTTTGAGTCATATTTCCAGTGTTTTGGTAAGTTGGTGTGTGCAGAGAAAGATATGTTCTATTTTGAAATGAAGAGTTAGTATATATTTAACAAAATGTGTTTTTGAGAAGAAAATTATCCATTTGGCCAATTGTGTTTTGTAGGTGTGAATCTGTGTTAAGAGTTTAGAAAAAATATCTGAAGTATGGGTAAGCGCTTGTTAGCGATTGTAAAAAACTATAAGAACTACTGTCCACACTGTGCAGACCCCCCTGTGGAAATTAAAGTTATTACACAGGTCACATGACTTTGTTGCCTGGCTGAATGAAACAGATCATCCACTGTTTTGGGTCATGATTTTAATATTTTTTATTTTATTTATTTATTTTTTACTCAGGAAATTACTCCATACTACCAACACATAAGCCAAACCGCGAGGCCTCCAAAATAGTGGCACCTATAGTGGTCATTGGATTGTTGCTGGTGGGATTGCTGGTGGTGTTGCTCTGGAAAAAACGGTCTCAACGTGAGTATGCGCTTATATTATTTTTCTTTAGTTACTGGCATGTCGTGTATGAAGTAAAACAAGTGATACACATCAGAACAACAGCAATATAAATCTTTTGGGAGTATAGTGTGGTCTTAAAATGCTACTTGAATAGTAATGTCCCCAAATGTACTATACGATTGCATCACTTGCTTCTCGTAATCAATGAAGTGCTAAACAGAAAAACCGACCAACAAGTGAGGGGCGATACAAGTAAAAAAGTGGAAAAACCTGATGAACAACTGGCTAGCAGCAATGTTATTTAGTATGGGAAATTATACAATGCTTTGTTTTCTTTTCATTCAGGACTAAGCAGCAGAGACAATGTTCTCCAAAATGTCTGACAAATGTCAGTTAAGTAGGAGATATCTGCAGTGAGTGTGTGCTCACTGTCGTGTGTTTTCTTTTTGTTTGTTTGTTTACAGAGACACAAAAGCCCTCAGCACCACCCCTGATGGGTTAGTCCATCTTTGGATACACCTTTACAGTTGTGATAGTTATTTTCTACTTAAAACTTGTCTACTTGTCTTCAGCTGCATGATGCAGAGGCTTAATCTCACTCCAAATCAGTTGCTCATCACTGTCTAAGAATCTCTACTGTTCTTGCAGTAACTGGGAAAGTGAACTGAATTTCTTTTCCTGGGAAGTACAGTGATCCACACTGTGTTTCGTGGTTAACTTTGAGCATTCAAAACTTACCCTAACCCTAACCTTAACCTTAAATTACTTACTCTTCCTGACTTTACAGTATGGTGATGGTTTCACATCCTACCGTTGTAATGTGCAGACAAAACTTATATGGCGTTTTCATTTGTTCCAAAAGGTCCTTACAAGCATGGAGCTGGGTGCCCTCGTGAAGACTGTAGGCAAGGTATGAACTGTATGTCTAAATCTGTCTGACTTTGTTTCATTACAGTTACTATGTGCCCTCTATAATGCTCTATAATCTTTCACCTGTAGCTGAAAAGATGATGGACAAAGAATGCATTGACAGCCTGGCCTAAGGTAATGATTTAAACTACTGAAAACACTAGTCTCACCTCCTTTTTGTAATGCGTGCACTGCTAGTCAGATATCAGTAAACAGGCAAGACTAAAAAACATAAAATAAAAGCTCTTTCTCACATGTGCTCTCTCCTCAGGAGACATGGCATGCCACAAAAAGAAACCAATTCACTGGCAACCTCCAAAATCAACAGTCCTACTCCTCTCACTGTAATTTTCCTATTACTAAGAGCTCTGTATACCTAGGAATAATGTGTATTATTGTGATTCATCAGAACTATAAGCTTCCAGTCTAAAAAATATGTGGTGGGGTTTAAATTAAGTGGACTTATAGAAAAATGATCAGGCTCAGGGAAATCGTACGGCAGCATCAGACATACATCCATCTAACGGAAATAATGAAAGTGGTTTTAGGATGTTTTTTGGAGCGTGTGTTTGCATTTAGGTTTGTCTTTGCTCTGCCCACGCAGCAACTGTAGCTAATACCGACTTGACTATTCTTCTTCTCCTGTTACTCAGTTATAAAGATTAGAAATCATGAATCATATTTTTGGTATAGTGGGAAGTTGTCATGTACTCTATAGGTTTGTGTGTGTATCTTGCAATCAATGCAACTGAGGCCATTATGTTGATTTTAAGATTTTTTTTTTTTACAGTTTATTTTTCACTTTTTTTGTGGCTCAGTCATTTTTCCACCTTTTGTCAAGATGCTCACATACAAGGATGACAAAGCAAATACAGTCAAAAAACCAAATGCATGTCCTCATAAACTGTAAAACTTGACTGTACTGAACAGGCTGTGGCCAGGCTCCTTTCCCTCATGGATATACTTTCATTCTGGTTAACACTGAGGTCATTCAAACAGGATTAAGAATTGCGGAGGGGGTTCACATTAAAATAGAGGCATCCCACCTAAAGATCATCTCAAATTGCTTCAAAAATGATTCATCCTTTTATGGATGTATCATAGCTTTGAGGTAAACAGGAAGATGCAAATTCAGATTTATAGTCACTAAATAAATAATGAGATGTTTGATTACACTACATATTTGATTTGCATTAATTCATTTATCAGAGTTCTTGTCATTTATGTTGGTTTTGGTCTTACTAGCCAGTGTTGTTTTTGGCAGCCATTTTAGATGGTATTAGTCTTTTGGACAAAAATGCTTATTAGTTTTAGTCACATTTTTGTTATTTCTGTGTGATGGTTTTATTGATGAAAACTCAAAAAGGTTTTAGTCTAGTTTTAGTCAATTTTAGTTAAAAGAAAAAAAAGTATTTTCACCGATAATTACAATAATAACGGAATGCTTGTAGACAGACAAGTTTTCCACCCAACAGCAAATACAAACAGCAAATTACACGCAGATAAAATGGTAATAGTATATATATAGTCATATTAATTGGTGCTACAGTGTCAAAAGCTATATCCGTCTTTGTTTTTATTTTTATCAAGAAAAACTGGTGCATTGGACCTTTAGAAAAATAGCGCTGTCTCTTTAAGAAAGACGGTCTTGATTGTTGATTGTTGTTAAAGTTGTGCGTGGCTGTGGATGTGTGCTGCTGAACTGAGGGCATGTTGTAAATACAAAGTAAAAATAAATAAAGCTGAACGTTTGTCTTGTTGTTTGTTTTGGAGTTGCAACGGATAAATGTTTTGGCACGTGATCTACCCGCACTACCTTCACGAACTACCGATCGATCGCGATCGACGTAATGACCACCCCTGCCGTAGATCATCTCTTCGTTTCTGTCCACCAGGGCCACCATTGCAGATACCTTTTGGATTTTAACAGACAATAGGCAGAAATGTCATGCACTCTGAACGTCTGACAGACCACCCATAACATATTGTCTTTTCTACTTTTGAAAGGGCAACCTCATACACCATCAGTGGCCACATTAGCCGGGGCAGTGAACCAAATTGCCAGCACCACAATTTTAAAATTCTGAAATCTCTGATGAGAACTTTGCAGGCGGTTGAGACGTTTAATCCTCCATAAAACCACTGAGGGCTGTCATCACAACGTGCCATCTCCTTCCACACTTGGTGGAATCCTAATTAACTTGGGGCTGTAGCAGGAGCTGACTCGTCCTCACTTGAAATTTCTTTGCCAAAATGACCAATAAAATTGGCTATTTTAATAAAATTAACTCTGGGCAAATTTTTACATTTTAACCGTTGGGGTTAAAAATATTACCGGATAACGGAAATTCAGTTGAATAGACAAGCTTACCTAACTGTACATGTGATAAGAGAAAATAAAATGTCACTTTGTGTAGTAATCTGGCTACTCTGTATTTGCACAGTATAACAAACATGATCAAAAACTAATTCTTGATAAAATTGTCACTGGAGTCACCAGAAATTTGTGATGTTAAAATGGGTTCACAACCCAAAAATGGTTGGGAGCCACTGCTCTAGATGGAATGAATGAATCAATAAAGGAAATAAGAGAGGAGTAAAAGTAAAAGAAAAGTAGAAAGTCTGGAGAAGAGCGAGCATCCCTCTGGTTTTATGTGTTAATTATTCAGGGCGTGTTTTGGATCGGGTTTCCAAACTCTCCACGCGGAAAGAGAAGGGAATGCATATACTTTGTCACAAAGTGTCTTATTGCCTGATCTGCATATCAGGGGCAGCACAGTGGCAAGGTGGTTAGCACTGATACCTCACAGCAAGAAGGTCAAGGTTCCATGGGCTGGCTGTGCCTTTCTGTGTGGAGTTTGCATGTTCCCTCTCCGGGTATTCTGGCTTCCGACATGCTCATTAGGTTAATTGGCCATAGGTGTCTGTTAGCCCTGTGATGGACTGGCGACCTGTCCAGGGTGTACACCTGCCCCTCGCCTGATGACTGCTGGGATAGGCTCCAGCAGACCCCTGCAATCCTGAATAAGCAAGTATAGAAATGAATGATCTTCTTTCCCTGCTTTATTTGACTTAATTTAACCATTTCATCACTCACCATGGCTTGTTCGCGATCTTCTTGCCCATGCGGCAACACTCAACATTACAAGATGACGTATCAGAAAGACCACATTAAGATAACTCATAAGCATCAGTAACTTATAAAATTAGGTTTTCTTTACAGTGATACAATGATAAAAAAGAAAGAAAATGTTTCTTATAGCCGCTTGAGGGCACTGTTGATCCCTCTAACTTGTAACAAATTATGTGAATTTGGCCTAGGTTTATCATACAAGGATCAAAATCTTCTCATTGTGATCCTAAGCACTTCCATATTTACCAGGTTATTACAGTTTCAATAGTCATATTATCTGTCCTTTTTACAGAGGAATGCACATCAGAGTCTTTCTCTGGGAGAGGGGTATTTATGACCTTCTTATCTGTTTTCACTCCCGTGGTCACTCTGGAAGAGGGGGCGGAAGAAGGTGTTTAGCATGTTTGCATGTGTGTGTCTCTGAAAAGGAAGAATTAATGAATCACAGACTTAACTCTCCTGATGTCTTTGGGTCAGTTTGACCTGATTTCAAAATGTAAACTGTCATAACTTTGGTCTTCTTCCATATAAAATATGGAAGAAGACCATAGTTCAATTCAGGCATATAAAATTGCCTGAAAATGACATGGATGGTCCCTTGCTATTCTCTTTACAGCTCTAATTAATTATGACTATATTTGTTACATTATGTGTATTTTATCAGAATGTATTACACTAGTTGTTTTCCTGGGTCAACTTGTCATATTTAGTGGTGCAATAGGTCACACTATTGTGGTTTTCAGCACAATTAACACACACACAAACATATACAACCGCGCACACACCGACCCATCCCTCCAAAAAATGGTTCTCATGAGCACTCTGCATTGGGACACTTCATTTAGTAGCACCATGGAGGATAAAAGATCTTCCTTGATTATAACAAGAACAAGAAGGAGGCCACACCCTCAACCTCAAGGTATTATGTTTTTCATGTAATATTTAACAATATTCATTCAGGTCAATGCATTGCATTCTTGTGTGAAATAAGAATGAATGTTTTAATGATTTGTTGTTCATTACTTTTGTTGCCGGTCACCAGTGTATACAGCTGTAAACGGGCTGCAGCCCCCTATCAGGGGCTAACGGACTGTCCCTCATGCACACACACGCTTGCACTGTCTTTTATTTCATAAAGAAGGTCAAAGAAAGAGAATGAAATAAATGCTGCTCTTTGCAAATTATATTTCTTTACTCTCTTATTTATGAAAACAAGTGCATCAGTTAATTTTCACCTTGGGGTGTCCCAACTAATGCTTTACATATACTAATCAGTAGTTATGCCAAATAATATCTTCTTAATATCTTGTAAGTTAGGTTTATTGTCAGAAATACAGGTCTAAAAGAAGTTTAAAATGTGTGGTAATGACTTGTCATGAAGTAGGCCAAAAATATTTATTACAGAGTGGTGTGATCATTCTACACATTTACATAAATTGACCCGGGAGGACAAAAGGTGCACAGTAACTGCGAAAACAACAGGAGGGTTTAAACATAATGAATATAACATTATGGCTTCTTGATTTTGTTCATATGAAGTATGAGAGGTAAGTCCCTTCATTAAGACTCCAATAGCGTGGGTCCAGCATTTGGACATGGCACATTTATGGCTACGGTGAAAAGGGGTGATCTGTTAGAAGAGTTCTTCAAGAGGGCAACTCCTTAAATTATATTCCAGAAAATGGAGGATACCGAGGACAACAAGATCCCCTACAGGAGAGAAGAGGATACAGAGGCTAGGGTGAGATGGAAGCAGATGATTCGCTGTGGCAACCCTTGAAGGGAACAGCCAAGAGGAAAAGAAGAAGTGTGCTTATCCTTACAGACAGGAGCCAATCCACATCCACACAATAGGCTGGAATATAATTTTGGGGCTGATGCCTCAGAGCAAATGTAATATTTTGCTATAGTACATATAATGCCCTATGTCTGTATGGGAAGTAGAGTAAAGAGTCATTTGTGTCATCCTCCTTGCACTTCACACCACAGTTTGCAGAAGTAAATGACAGACACTTCCTGACAGAGTGCTTTAGTATTCAAGCAGGATCCAAAAAAGCAGCAGACCTGGGACAAACCCACTTAAAACATGGCTGGTCGCTTAAATGAATCAAATATCGCTCTGGATGATTTTGCCAGGAGTGTTGCCTTGCAGAGAAACGCTGGTGAAGATGTTGAAGAGGCTGCTGCTGTGCCTGGTGAGACAGATAGAAGAAAATAAAAAGCTTAATCTAACCTTAAAGTAGAAACTATTGTAGATGTGTTTTAGTCAACTTTTAAAGTGTTTAGAAGTGAACCAAAAGTTGTTTGACAACGTGTTGTTGTTGTTTGACACATTATGTGTGGTATATATTCTGTACAGGAAGGAAGCTGTACAGACTGGTTGCTGTGAGCTTTGCACTTCTGTGTGTACTCCAAGCTGGTCTCAACATTTCTTTGAGGCTTTTCTTCGGTAAGTTTTCTCTGTCATTTAACTGCCTAAACTTAAAGTGCAGACCACAGATGAAAAAACATTACTCTGTGTTTACTTTGTCTTCTGGGCCTTAGAAATAAAGAGACCAAAATGTGTAAATCCTGAATACCTTTGTAGTTGAAATATGAACATCTAGTCTGAATATGACAACCCAAGATAACCTTCATGTAACCTTCATGTAACAAAATATCAGATAGCTCTGAAGACTCAGAGGCAATGTTGAGGAACACGACCAGAAACAGAAATGAGTTGAAGGAGAAGCTGACTACATTTGGTGAGTAGATCAAGGAAAGACCTGTAACTTTCTATAAGTTTTTTATTTATTGCTTGTTCTTTCCTGGGTGTAAAGGTCAGTATTATCACAGACAGCTTGTTGGTTCTATCATATTGATGCTCTTAACTGAGATGTGATAAGAGTCACATTAAATACATTTGTAAAAATACATACTGTGTTTTTCTAATATTTGGTTCATTAAACGTTAAAAAAAAGTTTTACACTCAGATTTGACATTATCAAAAAATTGCAAGCTGCAGCTTTTTTTCTTTTTTTTTTTACAATAATAATTACATGAGACACTGTGTAGGTTATCTAACAATAATAAATACTAATGGACTACAAGCATAAGTTACTTGGTTCAGTTTGTCAGTTTTTAATTCTTAAACTCTGTGACCGAAGATGAAACACACTCACACGCACACAGTGTAGTGACACCAGGCCTGGTTAAAGAGTCTGACAACAAGGAGAGATCTGCCGTCTCTCGTTCATGCAGTGCAGAAGAAGCAGCTTGTCACTGAAGGAGTGCCCAGGGGGCATCCCACAACAGAGCTGAAGACAGAACCTCTTGATTAGTTTGTTGAGTCTATTCCTACCTGCAGTAATTGCAGCCATAGTAACCAAGTCATAAAATACAAATGGTATGTTTACTTGTGTAGTATATTTTGTTTTTGCTTTTTAAATTGAAAATCTTTGCTGTTAAGTTTTCTTTATTTATTCATTATTTTAAAGTCTGAAACTACACTTGAAATACCAAAAAGTAGACAGACTGATAGCTTACAGGGAGATTTCTGTACACTGAGACAGGGTTAGAAGCCTGAGAAATGGTTACATTTCAAAATGAGCATACCCAACACTACTAGTATTTCATCCTGACCTTAAACATTACAACAAAGTGCCCAACTCCAATCTTTATCCTAAACCAACCAGAACCAATAAAACAAACAAACAAAAAAAGATTTTGTGTTGTTTGTGTGTGTGTGGGTCTGTCCTCTCCTTGTTTGGTGAGTGTAGAAATAAACTTGAATAATCCAGTCACAACCAGCTGATGTGTAAACAAGGTTTAGGCCACCGTCCATCAGAATCATAGACTGACTTGATTCATATGATATCAGTTAAATGGAATCTATGTTTAGGATTGCAGATGGCAACTTGTAAAAAAAAAAAAAAAAAAAAAAAGATTCTGTAGCAGTTTCACTGTTGGTGTGTGATGACAAGAAAGGAAATCTGTCAATAAAAAACAAAATTAAATGTGAGCAAATAGACACATGTAACAACTAACTATAAATAATAACTATAGCTATCCAGAAATATCAGAGGCCATATCCTTTACATCAGTACTGCTTTTGCAGGTTTCATATTTTATGAAGGACAAGTGTGCTTTAACCTAAAACAAATAAATTGTGTGCTGTTATCAGTGGCGGCTGGTGAATTTTATGTTAAGGGGGGCGCAAAGTTTGTAAGGGGGGTCTGGCAGCATCCTCCCCCAGTTTTTTTGTGATTTTCATATACAAACTAAGCATTTTGGTGCATTCTGACAAAATAAAAGACAAAATAAAACATTTCCTTACAAAGACAATTACAAAGGAATTAAGTTTTATCTTATTTGTCTTGTAAAATCCAGCAAGTTTAAAAGTGCTAATACATAAAAAAAAAAAAAAAAATAGGAATTATGCAAGTTAAGATAAGATAAGATATGTTTTTATTCATCCCACGCATGGGAAATTTCCTTGTTGCAGTAGCAAATATATATATACAGACAGCATGACATGAATATTCTCTCTTTGTTTGTATGTGTGCACATCCAGCTAGCCAATTCCGTTTAGCATACACATTTGAGGTCAATTTTCATGCGCCAATGAAAAGCTGTTTGTGCTCGTAAACAGTAAAAAAGTTTGCTAGCTCTCATAGACTCCAGCATGACCGGCACCCTTGACCTGGAGGAGGGCTTTATATCGAATGGCAAATCGCAAGCTTAGCCTAAAGTCAGACGCATTTAATGGTTACTGGCAGTGTGGCGGGTACCACTACACCATTGCACAAGTAAAAACGCGATGTATTTTTGTGTATTTATTTCGTATTTGTTAGGTTTGATTGAGTCATGGTTGATCTTGGTACATAAAACAGTCAATATTTCACAGGAGGGGCGGCGCCCTAGCGCCCTCTATTGACCAGCCGCCATTGGCTGTTATACAATGTTCTCCAAAATAAAATGAATGACTTTGTACATGTGGCCCTACTGCCCTTTAAATATGGCAAATTTGAAAGACATGACCAAAGACTTAGACAAGTTGTGTATGTGTATGTCTGTGCATTTTTCCCCTGATGTGGCAGGTTCACAGCAGAATTCACTAACGAGAGAGAGAGATGAGTGGAAGAGGAAGCAGAATGACCTTGGTGAGTGTGGGTAGAGCTTGATTCACACCTTTTCCCATCCACATGTCAATGTTCTGCAGTTGCTTACAGTATGTTAATGTTTATCTCCAAACACAGTTAATTTATTTGTAACCTCTGTAATTCAGTTTGTTTTGCTCAACAAGAGAGATGTGGGAAAAACTGTAGGTTTAGGTACATATAAACTGTGTCATCTGCACTGAGAGCTTTATTATTATAAGTAGCAAAGATGCCATTTACACAGAAGCACTGATATATTGAGCTACATCAGTGCAATACTATAAAACTTTTACAATTTAAATTTGTTCTGCCAGCTCTTTTTTCTTCTATTATATGTCAGTTAAATAAAATACAGTTAATTAATCTTTCCACTCTTCCACATCTTTCCTAGCTTCACAGCAGAATTCTCTGACTAGAGAGAGAAATGAACTACGAAGGAAACTGGACGCCTTTGGTGAGTGTGAGGATGGATCTCGTACCACTGATCAGTAATCTAAATGTGGGCCTACCCAATGTACTGAATTATCCAAAGTAGCATTCAAAATGTTAGAGCTGAGTATTTCACAATGTTCAAAGAAAACAGGAGATCAAGTCCATACTTTTATTTTGGAGAGGGATTTTGAAAGTATCAGGAGCAAACTATTGATTATTAATGTCCAGAGTCAGATAAATAACTGGTATATAAAGTACCATTCAAAGCCTGGACACACCTTCACATCCAGTGTTTTTTTATTTTTTTTATTTTGTACATCGTAGATACTTATACTACACTAAGCAATACTGAAGACAACAAAAATGTAGTGCAGTAAACAAAAAGTGTTAAACAAGCTAGAATAAGTTTCAGATTCATTTCAGATTTTTCAGAATAGGCACCTTTTGCATTGATGACAGCTTTGCATGTTTGACATTCTCTCAGTCATTTTCATGAGGTAATCAACTGGAATGGTTTTCCAGCAGTCTTGGCGAGTGTGGGTAGAGCTTGATTCACACCTTTTCCCATCCACACGACAATGTGTTTGTTCTGTCAGCTCTCTTTCTTCTATTATATGTCAGTTAAATAAAATACAGTTAATTCATCTTTCCACTCTTCCACATCTTTCCTAGCTTCACAGCAGAATTCTCTGACTAGAGAGAGAAATGAACTACAGAGGAAACTGGACGCCTTTGGTGAGTGTGAGGATGGATCTCGTACCACTGATCAGTAATCTAAATGTGGGCCTACCCAATGTACTGAATTATCCAAAGTAGCATTCAAAATGTTAGAGCTGAGTATTTTAAAATGTTCAAAGAAAACAGGAGATCAAGTCCATACTTTTATTTTGGAGAGGGATTTTGAAAGTATCAGGAGCAAACTATTGATTATTAATGTCCAGAGTCAGATAAATAACTGGTATATAAAGTACCATTCAAAAGCCTGGACACACCTTCACATCCAGTGTTTTTTTATTTTTATTATTTTGTACATAGTAGATACTTATACTACACTAAGCAATACTGAAGACAACAAAAATGTAGTGAAGTAAACAAAAAGTGTTTAACAAACTAGAATAAGTTTCAGATTTATTTCAGATTTTTCAGAATAGGCACCTTTTGCATTGATGACAGCTTTGCATGTTTGACATTCTCTCAGTCATCTTCATGAGGTAATCAACTGGAATGGTTTTCCAGCAGTCTTGGTGAGTGTGGGTAGAGCTTGATTCACACCTTTTCCCATCCACACGTCAATGTCCTGCAGTTGCTTACAATATGTTAATGTTTACCTCCAAATACACAGTTATTTATTTCTAATCTCTGTTATTCAGTTTGTTTTGTTCAAAAAGAGAGATGTGGGAAAAACTGTAGGTTTAGGTACATATAAACTGTGTCATCTGCACTGAGAGCTTCATTATTATAAGTAGCAAAGATGCCATTTACACAAAAGCACTGATATATTGAGCTACATCAGTGCAATACTGTGAAACTTTTACAATTTAAATTTGTTCCGCCAGCTCTTTTTCTTCTATTATATGTCAGTTAAATAAAATACAGTTAATTAATCTTTCCACTCTTCCACATCTTTCCTAGCTTCACAGCAGAATTCTCTGACAAGAGAGAGAGATGAACTACGGAGGAAACTGGACGCCTTGGGTGAGTGTGAGGATGGATCTCGTACCACTGATCAGTAATCTAAATGTGGGCCTACCCAATGTACTGAATTATCCAAAGTAGCATTCAAAATGTTAGAGCTGAGTATTTTACAATGTTCAAAGAAAACAGGAGATCAAGTCAATACTTTTATTTTAGAGAGGGATTTTGAAAGTATCAGGAGCAAACTATAGATTATTAATGTCCAGAGTAAGATAGATAACAGGTATATAAAGTACCATTCAAAAGCCTGGACACACCTTCACATCCAGTGTTTTTTTTATTATTTTTATTTTGTACATCGTAGATACTTATACTACACTAAGCAATACTGAAGACAACAAAAATGTAGTGCAGTAAACAAAAAGTGTTAAACAAACTAGAATAAGTTTCAGATTCATTTCAGATTTTTCAGAATAGGCACCTTTTGCATTGATGACAGCTTTGCATGTTTGACATTCTCTCAGTCATCTTCATGAGGTAATCAACTGGAATGGTTTTCCAGCAGTCTTGGCGAGTGTGGGTAGAGCTTGATTCACACCTTTTCCCATCCACACGACAATGTGTTTGTTCTGTCAGCTCTTTTTCTTCTATTATATGTCAGTTAAATAAAATACAGTTAATTAATCTTTCCACTCTTCCACATCTTTCCTAGCTTCACAGCAGAATTCTCTGACTAGAGAGAGAAATGAACTACAGAGGAAACTGGACGCCTTTGGTGAGTGTGAGGATGGATCTCGTACCACTGATCAGTAATCTAAATGTGGGCCTACCCAATGTACTGAATTATCCAAAGTAGCATTCAAAATGTTAGAGCTGAGTATTTTAAAATGTTCAAAGAAAACAGGAGATCAAGTCAATACTTTTATTTTGGAGAGGGATTTTGAAAGTATCAGGAGCAAACTATTGATTATTAATGTCCAGAGTCAGATAAATAACTGGTATATAAAGTACCATTCAAAGCCTGGACACACCTTCACATCCAGTGTTTTTTTATTTTTATTATTTTGTACATAGTAGATACTTATACTACACTAAACAATACTGAAGACAACAAAAATGTAGTGAAGTAAACAAAAAGTGTTAAACAAACTAGAATAAGTTTCAGATTTATTTCAGATTTTTCAGAATAGGCACCTTTTGCATTGATGACAGCTTTGCATGTTTGACATTCTCTCAGTCATCTTCATGAGGTAATCAACTGGAATGGTTTTCCAGCAGTCTTGGTGAGTGTGGGTAGAGCTTGATTCACACCTTTTCCCATCCACACGTCAGTGTCCTGCAGTTGCTTACAATATGTTAATGTTTATCTCCAAATACACAGTTATTTATTTCTAATCTCTGTTATTCAGTTTGTTTTGTTCAAAAAGAGAGACGTGGGAAAAACTGTAGGTTTAGGTACATATAAACTGTGTCATCTGCACTGAGAGCTTCATTATTATAAGTAGCAAAGATGCCATTTACACAAAAGCACTGATATATTGAGCTACATCAGTGCAATACTGTGAAACTTTTACAATTTAAATTTGTTCCGCCAGCTCTTTTTCTTCTATTATATGTCAGTTAAATAAAATACAGTTAATTAATCTTTCCACTCTTCCACATCTTTCCTAGCTTCACAGCAGAATTCTCTGACAAGAGAGAGAGATGAACTACAGAGGAAACTGGACGCCTTGGGTGAGTGTGAGGATGGATCTCGTACCACTGATCAGTAATCTAAATGTGGGCCTACCCAATGTACTGAATTATCCAAAGTAGCATTCAAAATGTTAGAGCTGAGTATTTTACAATGTTCAAAGAAAACAGGAGATCAAGTCAATACTTTTATTTTGGAGAGGGATTTTGAAAGTATCAGGAGCAAACTATAGATTATTAATGTCCAGAGTAAGATAGATAACAGGTATATAAAGTACCATTCAAAAGCCTGGACACACCTTCACATCCAGTGTTTTTTTTATTATTTTTATTTTGTACATCGCAGATACTTATACTACACTAAGCAATACTGAAGACAACAAAAATGTAGTGCAGTAAACAAAAAGTGTTAAACAAACTAGAATAAGTTTCAGATTCATTTCAGATTTTTCAGAATAGGCACCTTTTGCATTGATGACAGCTTTGCATGTTTGACATTCTCTCAGTCATCTTCATGAGGTAATCAACTGGAATGGTTTTCCAGCAGTCTTGGTGAGTGTGGGTAGAGCTTGATTCACACCTTTTCCCATCCACATGTCAGTGTCCTGCAGTTGCTTACAATATGTTAATGTTTACCTCCAAATACACAGTTATTTATTTCTAATCTCTGTTATTTAGTTTGTTTTGTTCAAAAAGAGAGACGTGGGAAAAACTGTAGGTTTAGGTACATATAAACTGTGTCATCTGCACTGAGAGCTTCATTATTATAAGTAAGATGCCATTTACACGGAAGCACTGATATATTGAGCTACATCAGTGCAATACTGTGAAACTTTTACAATTTAAATTTGTTCTGCCAGCTCTTTTTCTTCTATTATATGTCAGTTAAATAAAATACAGGTAATTAATGTTTCCACTCTTCCACATCTTTCCTAGCTTCACAGCAGAATTCTCTGACAAGAGAGAGAGATGAACTACGGAGGAAACTGGACGCCTTTGGTGAGTGCGAGGATGGATCTCGTACCACTGATCAGTAATCTAAATGTGGGCCTACCCAATGTACTGAATTATAAGTAGCATTCAAAATGTTAGAGCTGAGTATTTTACAATGTTCAAAGAAAACAGGAGAACAAGTCCATACTTTTATTTTGGAGAGGGATTTTGAAAGTATCAGGAGCAAACTATAGATTATGAATGCCCAGAGTCAGATAAATAACTGGTATATAAAGTACCATTCAAAAGCCTGGACACACCTTCACATCCAGTGTTTTTTTATTTTTGTTATTTTGTACATCATAGATACTTATACTACACTAAACAATACTGAAGACAACAAAAATGTAGTGCAGTAAACAAAAAGTGTTAAACAAGCTAGAATAAGTTTCAGATTCATTTAAGATTTTTCAGAATAGGTACCTTTTGCATTGATGCCAGCTTTGCACATGTTTGGGGTTCTCTCAGTCATTTTCATGAGGTAATCAACTGGAATGGTTTTCCAGCAGTCTTGGTGAGTGTGGGTAGAGCTTGATTCACACCTTTTCCCATCCACACGTCAATGTTCTGCAGTTGCTTACAATATGTTAATGTTTAGCTCCAAACACAGTTATTTATTTTTAATCTCTGTAATTCAGTTTGTTTTGTTCAAAAAGAGAGACGTGGGAAAAACTGTAGGTTTAGGTACATATAAACTGTGTCATCTGCACTGAGAGCTTCATTATTATAAGTAGCAAAGATGCCATTTACACAGAAGCACTGATATATTGAGCTACATCAGTGCAATACTGTGAAACTTTCACAAATCAAATTTGTTCTGCCAGCTCTCTATCTTCTATTGTATGTCAGTTAAATAAAATACAGTTAATTCATCTTTCCACTCTTCCACATCTTTCCTAGCTTCACAGCAGAATTCTCTGACTAGAGAGAGAGATGAACTACGGAGGAAACTGGACGCCTTTGGTGAGTGTGAGGATGGATCTCGTACCACTGATCAGTAATCTAAATGTGGGCCTACCCAATGTACTGAATTATCCAAAGTAGCATTCAAAATGTTAGAGCTGAGTATTTTACAATGTTCAAAGAAAACAGGAGTTTAAGTCCATACTTTTATTTTGGAGAGGGATTTTGAAAGTATCAGGAGCAAACTATTAATTGTTAATGTCCAGAGTCAGATAAATAACAGGTATATAAAGTACCATTCAAAAGCCTGGACACACCTTCACATCCAGTGTTTTTTTTATTTTTTTTTATTTTGTACATCGCAGATGCTTATACTACACTAACCAATACTGAAGCAGAGGTAACTCCTGTTGAACGGGACTATTCACTGTAGAGAATTGTGTACCAACCCTATGTACAACGGAAATGATGGTGTCAAACATATGAAGATGCAAGGATTTCCACAAATTTACTTTTTCAAGGCATACTTATTCATTGAAAACCATTCCTTGAACCTATCTCATGAAGCTGATTGAGAGAGCGTGGAAAGCTGTCAGCAAAGCAAAAGGTAGCAATCTTAAAAAAAATCCAAAACATAAAACTTATTCTGGTTTGTCTTTAATAGATGGAGTTGCACATCACCTTCATTTATGACAAGCAGTGAAGCAGTTTTGTGCCAAAAAGCTCAAATTTGAAGTATATAAAGATTTATTCATTTAGATGCCATAACCCTAACCCTTAGATGCCTAACTCTGGAGTCCTAATTTGTGTTAAAATGTCTAGTTTGATTGCTTTTGTTTTTAATTTGCATAGGATCAAATGCTGTTCACTTTATTACTATCATTTAACATTTATTTTATATACGTCTGAAACTTGGTTTTGCCAAACACAGTGCTTACTGTGGCTTCTCCCTTTTAACAGGTCACAGTTCACATCAAGGATGGATATATTTCAGTGGTAGTTTCTATTATATTTCCTCAATCCAAAAGAACTGGCAAGAAAGTAGAAATTACTGTCAACAGAAAGCTGCTGACCTGGTGATAATAAACAGTGAAGAAGAACAGGTGGGTACACCCATGTATGAATGATGTAATCTAAACTTATTAATATAACACTAAAATACTAGGTGACACTCCTTAACTGGTAGTTGACAAATGTTTTTGGTTGTTTTTGTTTTTTATGAGCAAGGAATTTACAAGATCGCACCAGAAAATGGTGTGGATTGGGCTGACTGATGGAGACAGAGAGGGGGAATGGAAATGGGTGGATGGGACACTGCTGACAACACGGTGCACACATTACTATTTAATCAAATTCATTCATTCTGTAATTTTACCTGAAATACTGTGAAGAAAAAATGTTTGATATTAACTGTGTTTTTTTATTAACTAAGTGGTTAATTCCTTTTTGTTTTCAGATTCTGGTACTCAGGTGAACCTAACAACTATCGTAACAGAAATGAAGATTGCGCTGAAATAAAGTACTATGACTATACAAATTCCTGGAATGACAGAATATGTGATGATGAAAACTTCTGGGTCTGTGAAAAGAAAATGTCTTTTTAATTCAAAAGCTGAAGATGTGAAGTTAATGTATTTACTGTCAGCTAAACTTGAAAAAATGAACATGGTTTCAGCAAAGACACACATTAGATGTACCACTGAGCTTTCTGAATGTTTTTTGGAATTTAATGTAACTATATAATGTTACATACTTTGATGAATATATATGAATATATTTGCTGGAAAGTTTGTTGTTGACTGCTCTGCAATAGTTAGTTATCGTGCTATGTTGGTTTGGTTTTACCTTTATATTTCATCTTAAAAACAGTTTACCTTGCCTTGTTGGGTATCATTCTTTTCAGCACAACCTCACATGTGTGATTTTACAGTTATTTTTTCATTCTGACATAATGTATTAACACAGTGGAACTAAAACCACACTAAAAACATAAAATCAGAGTAGGAAAAAACATATTTAACAAACCATTTTTATAGCTTAGAATGCAAATCTAAACTGTAAATTTCAAAAGCTTATATAAAAACAACATATTTACAGCTATTTACATTGAAATGCAGGAAATGCATCAGGCGTTTTTTGCAACTATTTACTACCATTTGCAAAAATATCAGGCGTCACAATAAGTCTTAAACGTCTTATAATTAATGTCTTATAAGTATTGTCTAATAAGTAATATATGTAAATATGTAAGGTCTCAAATGACTCAAATCTCAAAACTCGTTTCTCTCTCTTCATCGTCGTCACTTCATAGATTGTGCGTCACTCCCACAAATGTTCCCTCTCCCTTAGCAGCTATTACCATATAATTTTCTGATTGGCTGATGTGATGCATTTTTCCACCAATAGGGAGGAGGGTTTCATGTTTTGTTTTTTGTTTTTGTTTTGCTTTCGATCACCTGAAGGTGGCTAGCGGTCTCCACTTGCTAGCATTTTCCGTTTCGCTGTATCCTCCTGCACTAAACGCAATGACAATAGGTCAGGAAAAAGCATGCCGTATATTAGTTTTAATAAGTCCAGTTTTACTTGGCTTATCAACACGATTTAAAAACTGGTATATAGTTTGAAGTTAGCACTTTCTATACAAATTGAAACGGAGTCGCAGTGAGACTCCGTTTCAATTTGCTGCTACATCGTCTTAAACTGGTCATGTGATTTGGACGCGTTGGCGCATCCATTGACTCCAGAGGGTTAAGCCCCATCCACATATAAAGTGAATCACTTCTCATCCATTGCGTAGTAGCTGACGACTGGACACCAATGGACTGTAGCCAGGCTGTGGCTGACTTGGTAATCTTGCATGTTTCCCAAAGATATCTTTGTAGCTCAGACAAGCCTTCATACATAAATACACAGCTTTACTGAGATATTCAAGATGCCAGTGATGACGCTCCAACCTTTTTATATGACTCTGGTGAGTGCAACAGCTGCCCTGTGTACTGAAACCAAACAGCATGTGGCACTGGGAGCTGCTGACAAAGTGAACACCACATTTTGTAACAGCAATTAGACACATTTCTCAAGAGGTAGACATCAAAGAATGATTATTCACTGGTGTCTGTCTGGTGTTGATTATGTCAACTTCACACTTTTTCCATGTGGCTAAAAATGTTGCTCTTGTAGTTTTTAAACTTGCTGTGCTCTTAGCCAACAACATGACTCTTTAGCAGTCTGTAACCACTTGTCCTGTGAAGGGTCGTGGGGCTGGAGCCTCTCCAGCTGTCATCACGTGAGAGGTGGAGTACACCCTGGACAGGTCTCCAGTCTATCACAAGGTTAATACAGAGAGACTCTGCACACTCATGCACACTTACGACCAATTTAGAATCACCAATGAACCTAACCAGCATGTCTTTGGATGGTGGGAGGAAGCTAGAGTACCTGTAGAGAACCCACGCAGACACAGGGAGAACATGCAATGTATGCAGAAAGGTCCCAGATGCTGTGTGGCATCACTGCTAACAACCACGCCACTTTGTGTTTCATATGAGTGGCTCAGTCTTTCCCAGGAAGTGAACAGAAGTGTTACAGAAATGTCTTCGGATGCACAACCTTGGACACATCACCAGTGTTGTTTCCTTGACTCACAGGGTGTTTTGGATCTTGCAACAGACACCCTCCTCCAGGCGACCTGACCGAAGCTGATCAGACCCCACTGTTCTCCCATGTGGATGCTTTCTCTGCTGCCTCCACGTTGTTGCTTATGGCTCTTCTTCGGTTGGCACCTGTTATGCCCAGTGTACCATAGGCCTTGCTCAGGGTGTGGCTGGCAAATCCCTGACTGCCCACTTCCACTGGCATACACCTGGTCCTCCACCCATTCATCCGACACTGCTCCACCAGCTCCTGATATTTCTCCCTCATTCTCTCCTGAGCCTCCTCCATCCTTCCTCCCAGGGCATTGTTAGCTCTAGCAAGATTAGTTATCTTGTGGCCTCAGAGACCAAGATGATGTCAGGTCTCAGTGCGGACAGGGTGATGTGTGGGGGAATCTTCAGTTGTCTCTCTAGGTCAACTGACATCACCCAGTCTGGGGACGTAGAGAGCAACCCAACAAAGCAGCTCTTTGATGTTTTCTCTGGTCTTTGTCCTTCCTTGATGAAGTTAATGGCCTTGGCTGTGGCTTGGCAGCATCAGCTGTCCTTGATCCCCTTGCTGATTGCCTCAGCAATCCATTTAAAGACGTGGTTGTGTCTCCATCTATACCATCAACACATCCGGCGCCGGTCGAAGCCGGCAGCTGCTCGCAACAGCTCTTACTCCTTCTCTCTTTTTCCTATTTTTTCTCTAATTTATTTCACTTTTTGCTTCGCTTTTTTACTTTGTATATATATTTTTTAAGACAGCTCTGCACTTTTTCACTTTTTTCGGGTCTTTTCGGATTATTTTTAACAACATTCAGACCGGCAGGCGTAACAATGCACGAAGCGGCCCGCGTGTGCTTTGTTTACAGGAGGGAACAGCTGATCGCGCTGCGTAGCGCTGTAGTGTTCCCCCGGGACAGACACGAGATTCCGCCGGAGCTACTCCGCAAGATCCGCCGTGGATGCCGTGCAGGAAAACAGCGTCGCGAAAAGAAGAGACGCTTCAGACCTGTTCTTCCCTCCGTCACAATGGGAAACGTGAGATCTCTACCCAACAAGACGGACGAGCTGGGAGCGCTGACGCGATACCAGCGGGAGTACAGAGAAAGCAGCATCCTTCTTTTCACTGAGACCTGGCTTACACCGAGCATCCCGGACTCCACCGTTATGCTGGACAACTTCCACCTTCTGCGGGCAGACAGGACAGCTGATAGTGGTAAGGGGAAAGGAGGAGGCCTGGCTGTGTTTGTGAACCAGAGATGGTGTAAATCTACACACTGCACGGTTAAAGCACAACTGTGTAGTAAGGACATTGAACTGTTAGCAGTTAGCATGAGGCCATACTATCTGCCACGCGAGTTTTCACATGCCATTGTGATAGCAGTGTATGTTCCCCCATCTGCCAAGGCAGACACAGCTTCTGATGCCCTGCTCTCAGTTACCAGTGTTGAGGAAAACAATCCGAGTCTAGTTCCAAGTTTGCTGAAGTGGTGGAGGTTTATTGGAGTTCCAGGTCATGGTGAGCCTACCGACACAGAGTGGGTCCGAGACCAGAGACTGACCGTGAATGTAAGGCCAGAGCACAGATATACCCTGTCCCTGGGTGTGGTTGCAGACAGTTCCTGATTAGATCGTATAGTGGATGTATATTCGTCAGCTGACGGCAACTTCACACAGGAGGGTGAACTCAGGAGGGGGCAGGGGTGGCTCCCAGACATGGTCAGAACAAAGGGCAAAAGGACAAAGGAGTGATACACAGGTAGCATGATCAAGGCTCTGATCAGCAGGGGAGAGGAGATGGGGAAGGTAGCATAATCAGGAAGTTGTGATCGGCAGGGGAGCAGAGACAGGAGAGATCAACATATAGTTGGAATTGCCCCAGACGTGTCAATTCCAATGTCTCTTCAAAATTAACTTCTTCAATCCATCCTTTTTTTTTTTCTTCAAATAGCAAACAAAACGACCATATAGCAAAACCGAACAACATTAGTAAGATAGAGCAATGTCAGTTGTCAATTTCATACAAAAAGTCAGAACTTCTATCTTCTAGTTGTAGGTTACATTCAGTTGTGGCTGGCTACAATCATTGATTTGCAAACATATTTGAGGCAGGTAAATAAAAGGCATGAGCAGTGCACCAAATCCAAAATCTTGTCCATGACGTTGTGTATGAATAAGTCCTTCTTCACAATGTGGGCCGGAGGGGGCAGAGTAGGGACTCACATGGCTGGTACTGCATGACCAGGACCATACACTCTGACCACCCCTTTGGTAAGTATTCATACGCTTTCATGTCACAAATCCAATACATGCCTTTTGGTAAAGGAATGGAACATAGGCTTGCTCTGGTAGCAGGATGGTAGTAATCCTCATCTGTTCCTTCACCTGTGATTTGTGGTCGTTCAGGTCATTCATCTTCTGGTGTTCAGAAAAGTCCCATTTAGTCAGATGTAATCCACTCAGGTTTAATCCTGGTATCTGGACATGCACTTCACCATCTTTTCCTGAGACTTCGCTGCCAGTGCTGCTCCTCCATCTCTCCACCATCTGTTGACATTCTGGAGAAAAGCTTTCGTTGACCTCTGGGATTTTGGTGTCAGCTTTTTCCTGCGGGGGAGGAGGTCCTTCTATTGATCCAGCGGTGACATCTTTTGGGAAATCTCCCACAAATCGCTTGAGCTCCTGCCGGTTCCAAGGCTTGTAGACCATGTCCTTTCTTATGGTCATGAGCGGGGCAAGTGTTGTTGTTGCAGGTTTCCTTTGTCCTCCCGCTTTCGTCATTATGGCCGATTCCTCTGTGGTGTTCTGGATCAGCATTCCAGCTCTTCTGTACTCCAAAAAAAGATTGTCATCGACCTTGTCGTCGTCGTCGCCGCCGTTACCGTCGGTGTCGTTGTCGTCATCGTCGCCGCCGTCTGTGTCGTCTCCGTCGCCGGCATCGTCGTCTCCGTCGCCGCCGTCGTCTGTGCAGTTCTTTAAGCTTTTTGAAAGGTTAAGATGCTGGACTTTTTCAGCTCTGGTCGGTGGCTCATCTACCTGGAGATCTGCTTTAGTTCTTATCTGCGTTGTGTTATCTTTATATTCTTCCAGTTGGGCCAGTAACTTCTTGTTTTGGTCAGTGAGAGAAGAAATTTGTGATTCTATATGGAGATGGCTACTCTCATCCCTCCAAAGCCTCAGAGAACGAAAATGCTTTTTCTTGTCTTTACGACAACTCAGTCTCTCTCTCAAATTCTCTAACCTGTGCTGGTCAAAAGTGCCATTCGGAGGGAATTTTAGGTGGCCATCGTCAATCGTTATCTTGGCCCATGTCGCCACAAACATTAAACTCTCTTCACCATAATTGTCACGCATGTACTTTGCAGGACCAGTCAGCTCTCTCTCTGACCTTCCACTGACACAACCTCCCATTGTCTGTCTGTAAGATCTTAAAAAGAAACTTGAATACCGCTTGTTACTGCTCACAATCACTTTCAATCAAAGCTCCACTCAGAATCTACAGGTCAGTTTACACAAAATGGACGACCAAATCAGCCCCACGGCTATAGGTTCAATTAGTCTCCCTGGACTAAACTCAAAGTGTACCAAACACTGAGGACCACGTCCAAATCAGCCCCACGGCTGTAATTCCAATAAGTCCCTCTCTGGACTAAACTCCAAAAGTGTTCCCAACACTTTCCAGCTACCTGGAATATTATGACCTTCTCCTTAAAACGATCAGATTCTAGCATGAAAGTTAAACAAGCTTACAAACAAGTTACTCAGACAGACATGGTTACCCTATCATCACTCCTACTCACAACCACACAGCAAACTTACTTAAAATCACGGATGGCGTCAACTTCTTTGGATTTCCAATTTCACAGACTTTCCAACAGCACATGGCAACACTAAATGGGTTCTCAAAAAGGTACCTCACCTTCTAGTCAACTTAGAACTCTCAATTCAATGGCATGTCTTTGGTCTGGAAGAAGGAGTCTCCGTGGAAGTATGTTGCCATCCGGGTCACGGCACCATATTGTTGAGGGAAAAAAACAATCCGAGTCTAGTTCCAAGTTTGCTGAAGTGGTGGAGGTTTATTGGAGTTCCAGGTCATGGTGAGCCTACCGACACAGAGTGGGTCCGAGACCAGAGACTGACCGTGAATGTAAGGCCAGAGCACAGATATACCCTGTCCCTGGGTGTGGTTGCAGACAGTTCCTGATTAGATCGTATAGTGGATGTATATTCGTCAGCTGACGGCAACTTCACACAGGAGGGTGAACTCAGGAGGGGGCAGGGGTGGCTCCCAGACATGGTCAGAACAAAGGGCAAAAGGACAAAGGAGTGATACACAGGTAGCATGATCAAGGCTCTGATCAGCAGGGGAGAGGAGATGGGGAAGGTAGCATAATCAGGAAGTTGTGATCGGCAGGGGAGCAGAGACAGGAGAGATCAACATATAGTTGGAATTGCCCCAGACGTGTCAATTCCAATGTCTCTTCAAAATTAACTTCTTCACCAGCAAGCTGCAGACACAGCACCCACAGGCCCTCTTCCTCATCTCTGGAGACTTCAACCACGCTTCTCCCTCATCTGTTCTGCCCACATACACTCAGTATGTCACCTGCCCCACAAGAGACAATAAGACACTGGACTTGTTTTATGCCAACACCAAGGAGGCATATTCTGCATCCCCCCTCCCTCCCCTAGGAAGAGCTGACCACAACATTGTTCACCTGCAGCCTGTGTACCAGCCTACTGTACACAGGCAGCCTGTGGTCCCACGCATGGTGAAGAGGTGGACTGCAGAGAGTGAGGCAGCTCTCAGGGACTGCTTCAACACCACTGTGTGGACAGAACTCTGTGATCCACATGGGGAGGACATCAATGCCATGACAGACTGCCTAACGGACTACATTAACTTCTGCTTTGAGAACACCGTTCCCTCCAGAGTGGTACGGCGCTTCTCAAATAACAAGCCGTGGATTAACCCTGAGATTAAAGCTCTGCTGAAGGAGAAGAAGAGAGCTTTCAGATCAGGGAATAAGGAGGAGCTGAGGACTGTGCAGAAGGAGCTGAGAAAGAAGATCAGGGAGGGAAAGGCCAGCTACAGGAGGAAGATGGAGGAGCAGCTGCAGCGACAGGACATCAGAGGGGTGTGGAGAAGCCTGGAAACCATTTCAGGCTACAAAACACCCCATGCACAGGTTGAGGGGGATCAGAAGTGGGTCAACGATCTAAATCTACATTTCAACAGGTTTGATCAAGCACCCACTCCTCCCCCCATGCAGCCACTCCCTCACTTGCTGACACCTGGCTTATGCCCCCCTCACTCAGTCCCTCACACCTCTGGCTCATCAGACAACTCAACCACTTCACATCAAGATGGAGCCACTCATCCCCCACCCTTGTCCTTCACAGCAGATCAGGTGAGAAAAGAGCTCAGGAAGATAAAAGCGAGGAAAGCGGCTGGACCGGACGGCATCAGCTCCAGGCTCCTTAAGTCCTGCGCAGATGAACTGTGTGGAGTTATGGAGCATGTCTTCAACCTGAGCCTTGAGCTGAGAGTGGTACCACATATTTGGAAGACCTCCTGCGTGGTACCGGTGCCTAAAACATCGCACCCTAAAGACCTCAGCAGCTACAGACCGGTGGCTCTTACATCCCACCTGATGAAGACACTGGAGAGACTGATCCTGGGACATCTTCGCTCTGAGGTGGGCCCTTCCATGGACCCACTACAGTTTGCCTACCGTCCCAATGTCGGAGTGGAGGACGCTGTCATCTTCCTGCTACACCGAGCTCTCTCACCTGGAAGAGCCCGGCAGCACTGTGAGAATAACTTTTTTTGATTTCTCCAGTGCATTCAACACCATCCAGCCGGTGATTCTGAGGGACAAACTGGAGAGGATGGGTGTGGACCACCAGCTGTCTGCATGGATTCTGGACTACCTCACAGACCGACCGCAGTTTGTGAGAAACAGGAACTGTGTGTCTGACCTGCTCACCAGTAGCACGGGTGCCCCCCAGGGGACTGTTCTGGCCCCCTTTCTTTTCACCCTCTACACAGCAGACTTCAGACACAACACCGACAGCTGTGTCCAAAAAAGGTTTCAAAAAAGGCAACTGGACTTGTAGATTTTGGAGAAGACGTTTCACCACTCATCCGAGTAGCTTCTTCAGTTCTGAGGGACTGGTGGGAAGTCTGAGGTTTAAATAGGAACTCTTCCTGAGAAACATTGCTTGTTATGCTAATAACCCGAAACTGGTGCAGCTATTCCCACTAACGACCGGGTACTTACCTTTTGTGAGGGGGGGACTGTTTTGGTCCTGTTTTGGTCTTACCTATGGATGGTTCTCCAACGACTCTTGTCCGTCTGGGGCTCCAGTGTCAAGGTGTGAAGGAGACTGAAACTTCTTGGGGACAGAAGTTAGCACTGTATTGTAAATAGATGGCAAATTGAATCTCAGTCCACCTCCTCTGTTTAGTGAAGGTTTTTCCAGTCTGACATAGATGGCTTCCTTAACTCCTCTTTCAAACCATCTGTCTTCTCTGGCTAAGATTTGGACATTGTTATCCTCAAAAGAGTGTCCTTTGTCCTTCAAGTGTAGGTGGACTGCTGAATCATTACCTGATGAGCTGGCTCTCCTGTGCTGGTACATGCGTTTGTGGATAGGTTGTTTAGTTTCCCCAATGTATAGGTCTGTACACTCCTCACTGCACTGAACGGCGTACACCACATTGCTCTGTTTCTGCCTGGGTGTTTTGTCCTTTGGGTGGACCAGTCTCTGCCTGAGTGTGTTCCCTGGTTTGAAGTACACTGGAATACGGTGGTTCCTGAAAATCCTCCTGAGTTTCTCGGACACTCCAGCCACGTAGGGGATGACGATGTTTTTCCTCCTGTCCTTCTCCTCCTCTCTGTCCCTTTTGGGGTATCTTTTTGAGCCTTTCACAAAGGCCCAATTAGGATACCCACATGTCTTGAGTGCCCGTTTTATGTGTTTCTGCTCCTTCTCCTGGCCATCCGGTCTTGTAGGTACCGTCTGTGCTCTGTGCTGGAGCGTTCTGATGACCCCTAGTTTGTGCTCCAGGGGGTGGTGGGAGTCAAATAATAAGTGCTGATCGGTGTGGGTGGGTTTCCTATATACTTCGATGTTGAGGCTTCTGTCTTCTTCCACATGCACCAAGCAGTCGAGGAAAGCCAGACTACCCCCGCTGATGTCCTCCCGGGTGAACTTGATGTTGCTGTCCACTGCATTGATGTGCTCTGTGAAAGATTCCACTTCATCCGTCTTGATTTTAACCCAAAACAGTCCCCCCCTCACAAAAGGTAAGTACCCGGTCGTTAGTGGGAATAGCTGCACCAGTTTCGGGTTATTAGAATAACAAGCAATGTTTCTCAGGAAGAGTTCCTATTTAAACCTCAGACTTCCCACCAGTCCCTCAGAACTGAAGAAGCTACTCGGATGAGTGGTGAAACGTCTTCTCCAAAATCTACAAGTCCAGTTGCCTTTTTTGAAACCTTTTTTGGATTACCATGACCTGGATGACTGAGAACCTACACAGACATACCGACAGCTGTGTACTACAGAAGTTCTCGGACGACTCTGCGATTGTTGGCCTCATCAGAGGTGACGACGATGCGGAGTACAGAGGACTGACGGGAAACTTTGTGGAATGGTGTCAACGAAACCACCTCCTGATCAACGCGGGGAAGACCAAGGAGATGGTGGTGGATTTCCGTAGACGCCGTTCTGCCCTCCCCTCACCAGTGAACATCCAGGGAATGGACATTGAGCAAGTGGGCTCTTATAAGTACCTGGGTGTTCACCTCAACAACAAACTGGACTGGACACACCACACCAACGCACTCTACAGGAAGGGACAGAGCAGGCTCTACCTTCTGAGGAGACTGAGGTCTTTTGGAGTGAAAGGGGCACTCTTGAAGACCTTCTATGACTCTGTAGTGGCATCAGCCATCCTGTATGGAGTGGTCTGCGGGAACAGTGGCATCACAGAGAGGGACAGAAAGAAGCTGGATAAAATCATCAGGAAGTCCAGCTCTGTCCTGGGCTGCCCCTTGGACTCAGTGGGGGAGGTGGGTGACAGGAGAGTTCTGGCTAAACTGTCATCCATGCTGAACAATGAGTCCCACCCCCTGCATGGTGATCTGACAGGACTGAGGAGCAGCTTTAGCGACAGACTCCTTCACCCTCGATGTGTGAAGGAAAGATACAGAAGGTCTTTCCTTCCTGCTGCTGTTAGGCTTCACAATGAACATTCCTGATAATATGTGCAATATTACAATTACATGTGCAATAGTACTATACCATAAGTGTAATAACATTTCTTACAATCCCGTGCAATATTACAACTCAATCTGTGCAATATTCCTACAGTGTATATATTATTATTCCTACCATGTACATATTATTTATCTTTTATAGCTATCCTCATTGCTCTGGCTTTTTTGCTATTTTGCTATTTTGCTCTGTAAGCTGTTGTGAACTGCAATTTCCCCATTGCGGGACAAATAAAGGTTTTTCTTATTCTTATTCTTATTATTATTCTTATACTGAACCTCACCTAGTGCCATGGAGCAGCTGCTCTAGATGTGTTCAAGTGTCTCTGGCTTGGAACACAGAGGGCATGCAGGCGTCTCTATTTTGCCCCATGTGCACATTTTAGATGGGCTAAGAAGGACGTTGTAGACCCCTTGGATCATAAACCTTAAAGACTGAGCGACTTTCAGATGTCCTTCCAGGTGATATTCTGCACCTTGTTGGCCACTGCTCTGCTGGTTCTCTCCTCCTCAACTGAAACACACACCTCCTCCTGCACCAGTCTCTGCCTCTCCCTCCCACTGGCCAAGTCATACCGGGTTGCTGTTAGACTCCCAAGTCTGGCTCTGCCTTGTCTTGTCTACTATTAAGATGTTGAACCTTTAAACAACTAACTATCATTTAATTACTTGCAATACATGTGATGCACGCACACACACACATTCTTTAACTCCCATTTCCATGTTGCGCCTTTTAAATTGTACAATCTACAACTGTGTAGATTCAAATTTCGCAGTCATCTGTCATCTGTTTTTTTCAGCACTGGAAACAGCTGTAGACATCATGGCAGGGTGTACAATCTCTCCACTAGTTTTTAAAATGGCAATGGAGGTCATAATTAGGGCTTCTTAATGCGTGGCAGGTGGAGAAAAGCTGCACGGAGGGCTTTGCCTCCGTCCACTTTGGGCATACGTGAATGACATGATGACAACAACTTCCAGAAGATTGCTGGATAAGCTAAACAGCAACCTGTGCTGGGCAAGGATGAAAGTGAAGCCCAGTAAATATAGGAGTATTTCCATTGTTAAAGGAAAGGTAGTAGATAGGAAGTTAAATGATGAGGTGGTGCCATTAGCTAGAGAAACCAGTGAGAGATGGCATGATGCAAGTCTCAGTTATAAGGTGCAGTTTGAAGGGTTGAGACAGAAGATGACTCAAGGCATTTCAAGTATAGACCGGTCAGGGCTACCAGCTAAGTTAAAATTATGGTGCTTTCAATTTGGCCTACTGCCCCGGCTAATGTGGCCACTGACAGTGTATGTGGTTCCTCTTTCAACGATAGAAAAGTTAGAAAGGATGATTAATTCATCTATCAGAAAATGGCTTGGTGTCCCACACTGTTTAAGCAGTGCAGATTTATATGCCAAAGACATATTGGAGCTCCCAGTTACCAGCCTAACAGAGGAGTTTAAGTGTACTGCGGTTAGACTGGAAATGACTCTCAGTCGAAGGATCCAGTGATCAGGAGTGCAGCACTCATGGTTAAGACAGGGAGGAAGTGGAACCCAAAAGAAACAGTACATGAAGCACAGGCAGCCCTTAGGCATAGGGATATCATAGGCCAAGTACAGCAAAGACTTGGAGGATTAGGGCTGTGTGCAGGAAAACCTCTGTGGAGCAAGGCATCAGCAGTAGAAAGGAGAAAGATGATAGTGGATGAGGTACAGAAGCACGAGGAAGCCGTTACCTGTTTATCTGAAACAAAATCCTGGTTCACATCAAACTTTCTAAAACTAAACAGTGATAAAACAGAACTTCTCCTCATGGGAACTGCAATTCTCTCCTTTTCAGCCTCCCTCACAAATCCCTCCATAAGCTTCAAATGGTCCAGAATTCAGCCGCTCGCATCATCACTTAAACCCCTTCATTTCACCACATTACCCCCGTGTTTCAGCATCTCCACTGGCTCCCTGTCAAATTCAGCATCAACTTAAAGATTCTTCTCCACGCCTTCAAGACCATTCATAACCTAAACCAATGGGTAGGTGAGGTTGCTGCCTGCCTACTGGGCACATGTGTCTGCACGCTTAGCCATATTCTGACAGGCTGTAAGGTTAGTCTTTTCCAAGGACGATACACCTGGAATCACAACCACAATCAGGTACTGAAATGTTCAGCAGCTGTAATTGAGGAAAAACGGGTGGAAGTAAATTCCATGGCCGCATCAGGCATAACACAGGACAGCTAAGAGTAGGAGGAGCCTAGAAAATGAGGACGGACTTAAATGAATTGCCAGTTAGTCAATGGTTATTCCAAGAGCTATAAGTATGCAGGGTTAGCAGCAGACCCAGGGCAGAATGGCTGGAGGGCTCATGAGCGGCCTGTAGAGGTGGGCTGCTGTGGATTTGTGTGTGCTCTTCTGAGCAACCTGGGCATACGCAGAAAAAAACAGAGGACTGCGGTGTGTGACATGTCCTGGATTTGGAAAAATTCTGCAGACATGCGCTGTTACTTTAACTCTTCAGAGTGACGATTACGTGCCAGTCGTGATGTCTTGAATGTTCTGGCGGCACATGGAAGTTTAGTCTGGAGCAGGTCTGGAGTCGTGTCAGTAACATCATGGACATTCTGATGTTCGTAACATCGTTTAATAATTGTTTTCCATCTAAACACTTACTTATCTGTTCATAAATGTTGACTGAGGACATGTTGCGCCCATTATGTTGAATGGCTGTCGAGTAGCTACATGTCCCATACAACTAGCAACTTGCTAATAGTTCAGAAGACTGTACCCCTGATGGTGTCTTTGATTACTGGCTCCAAATTGGAATTAAGTCACTATACAACCTCTACATAGAAGACATTGCCTCCTCTCACAGGTCAGATTTTTTGTATCAGTTTCGTTATATTTAACTCAGACCGTTTCGTGAAAGGGCCATTGTGGCTGCAGGTTTTCATTCCAACCGTGCAGCACCCATGCAGTGGGTGTGGCTGGCAAGTTTTTGTTTGAGCACTACTTTCGTGATCTACCGGTCATCGCGATCAATGCAATGGGCACCCCTGCTTTGATCCTTCTCTTTGTTTGTTCGTTTTGGTACTTTGAGATTTGCGGAGTTTCTCCCCTTGAAAAGCAAGCCACATTTTTTGTCACGGTCTGTCTCTTTCTCGTCATCATATTCAAAAGAAGTCCCATACAGGACTTTGCAGGACAGGTCCTCTAAAAATGGTCAAATCCTGAATCATGGTCTCGAAGGTGACAGGTAGACAAGCCATATACTCCAACTCCAAAGCTGGATGTGCATCACGAAGCCTGACTGCGTCCATTTGTACCCCTCCATGCTCTTGTGTGCTTTCAGTGAGTAGAATGAAATTGTTAAATCTGGATACTGCAGGTCACTGCACTGTCTGCACCGGCTGTTTCAGTGCTCGAAAAAAGTAAACGATATGGGTCTGTGATATCTAATCTGTTGAGTTTTGCCTTTTCGTCTTCCTCCTTGCTAATGCAGCAGTAGCATAGTTTGCAGAACTTGCGGTCAAAGACAGATACTTCCTAACAGGACGCTTTATGCTTTAAGATGCAAAAAAGAAGCTGATAACATCCACTTAAAACATGCCTCATCATTTAGATGAATCAAATATCGCTCTGGATGATTTTGCCAGGACTGTTGCGATGCAGAGTTACGCTGGTGAAGATGTTGAAGACGCTGCTTCTGGTAAGGAAAATGAAAAGATTAATGGCGCCTTAAACTGTAAACCACTGCAGATATATTTCAGTCAATTTTTAAAGTTAGTATTTTAGATGTCACATTGTGTTCCAACTCATTTCAGTATTAAACTTGGCTAACAGAAGGTCCTTGTATGCTCTTAAACATGAGATCCTGTCTCCATTTGTTTAAGAATATTATTTCAGATGATCTTAATAATGTTGAAGATCAGTAAACCTTGTTGTAGTAATGTGGACAACTATGTGCTTCAGAGAACTAGCAAACGAATCAGGTTTTATTGAAAGAAAACTGGAATTACATTCATTCGATGATCATTATTGAATCTTTAGAACCTGCAAGAAAATCAAAGTCTCAAAGAATGCAGGACATTCGAGGCTAACGTATTAGCACAGAATTATGAAAGTCACACTTCAAAACAAGAAGTGAAACAAAACTTGTTCCATTTGACGCATTATGTGGGGTTTATGTTCTGTACAGGAAGAAAGCTGTACAGACTGGTTGCTGTGAGCTTTGGACTTCTGTGTGTCCTCCAAGCTGGTCTCAACATTTCTTTGAGGCTTTCCTTCTGTAAGTTTTCTCTGTAATTTAACTGCCTAAACTTAAACTACAGACCACAGATGAAAAAACTTTGTGTTACTTTGTGTTTACATTGTCTTCTGGGCTTTAGAGATAAATATAAAAGTTACCCAGACCAAAAGCGAAAAATACTAAATGCTGTTATGACTGAAAGATTATCACATGGCAACAACATAACCTTTATTTAAAATTTGCTGCCAAAACCTGTTTTGCTTCCTCAGATGGCTCTGATGACACAGAGGCAATTTTGAGGAACATGACTAGAGAGAGAGATGAGTTGAAGGGGAGGCTGACTATATTCGGTATGTGGTGGACTGTAACTTCCTTTTTTTAAAAAAAAAAATATATATATATATATATATATATATATATATATATATATATATATATATACAGTGGTATGCGAAAGTTTGGGCACCCCTTGGGAAAATCATTGCATCAGTTTGTCACTTGCTGAGCTTTTGAAGCGGCAATTTTATTTTAACAAATGTTATACCTTATGGAAACAGAAACATCTCAGTAGTGAAATCATTTTCATTGGTCCAACAGAAACATTTTTATGAATATTTAAACAAAAATAGGCATGTGCATAAATTTGGGTACCCCAAAGAAATAATTCCATTAATATTTAATAGACCCTCCTTTTGCTGCAAGAACAGCCTGTAGACGCCTCCTATAGCCACTGACAAGTCCCTGAAGTCTGGCAGGTGGTACTTTGGCCCATTCCTCCAAACAAAACGCCTCCAGTTCAGTCAGGTTTCTTGGCTTCCGTGCGTAAACAGCCTGCTTCAAATCAATCCATACATTCTCAATGATGTTAAGGTCTGGGGACTGGGGTGGCCATTCCAGAAGTTTGTACTTGTTTGTTCCAACCCCGGCGTAGCTTCAACTTTGTGACAGATTCTTGAACATTCTTGTCAAGAATCTGCTGATACTGAGAGGAATTCATGTGGCCCTCAACTTTAACAAGGTTTCCAGTCCCTGTGCTAGCCACACAGCCCCATAACATGATGGACCCTCCACCATATTTCACAGTAGGCAATAAGTTCTTCTCATGGAATTCAGTGTGTTTTTTTCACCATGCATACCTCCTCTTGTTCTGACCAAATAACTCCATCTTAGTCTCATCTGACCACAGTATTTTTTCCAAAATGCTTCTGGCTTCTCCAGATGTGCTTTTGCATACCTCATGCGACTCTTCTTGTGACGAACACTCAGGAAAGGCTTTTTGAGCACCAGCCTTCCAAAGAGCTTTTCCTGGTGCAAAGTGCGCTGGATTGTGGAACGATGAACAACTACACCATCAGTAGCCAGATGTTCTTGTAGTTCTCTGGAGGTGGTCTGTGGCTTGTCTGTGACAATTCTAACCATCCTTCGCCTGTGTCTTTCCAGTATTTTTTTTGTCCTACCACATCTTTCCTTCACAATGACTGTTCTTCTGGCCTTCCATTTCTGCACCACATTTCTGACTGTGGAAATAGACATCCCAAACCTTCTTGACAATTCCTTGTACCCATCTCCTAATTAATGATAATGAATTATCTTAGTTTTTTGGTCAGTGGAGAGTTGTTTCGATGCCCCCATGTTGCCAGGAGCATAGGACAAGCACAGCCAGCAATTGCCTCTGTTAAATAGCCTTTTTCATGATTGGTTTTACCTGTCTTTGTAATTGAAGCTCTCACAAGCTAATCAAAGCAGTTTGGGGCTGCAACATGTCAGCTACAAATCCCTACAGGTCTTGAAATCAATGTGATTAAAAGGGTGCCCAAACTTTTGCACATACCATTTTTTACATTTTAATTTATTATAATAAAGCTTTGTAATGATACTCTAAGAATTTTGGTCTGGAAAACACTCAAATGTCTACATCTCTGTAGGAAATAAAATCTTGTTGCTGTGATCGTCTTTTATAAAGTTAGAGCAAATTATTATGAAATCTTAGAGGGGTGCCCAAACTTTTGCATACCACTGTATGTTTAAATGTGTCTGAGAATTAGATTTATTTTCTGAGCGTAATGTACACTTAACGTGCAAGTTCTTGCCTTTTATCTCAATGAGGTTAAAGTAGTGCCTACACTTCCACCTTGAAAACAACAGCTTTACCTCTGAATGCTCAGAACTCTCCATTGCTGCAGTCTATCTCTGATCTCTTGAGTAATACTGCTATGCACGCGTTTGTGTGTACACAACTGAACACTGCCCTGCTGCTGATCGGCTTACCATAAAATCTTCGCCAATCATCATCACTTATGTGGGAGGAAAAAAACACATTTGCAGCTCTTGTGGATGGCTAACAGCGCAAGTAACACACCACATTTTACTGTTGATAACGGGATTGTAACGGAGGAAATTGTAATTAGTTAGATTACTCGTAACTGAAAAAAATAATGCCATTAGTAACGCCGTTTATTATAATGCCGTTATCCCCATCACTGCTAATGAAATGGTCTTTGTACATATTTTTGCTCTCTCAAACTATCCAGAAAACACTGAAGCAAAGTTGAATGACACGGCAAGAGAAAGAGATGAGTTGAAGAAGAAGCTGATAGTTTTTGGTGAGTGTATTAAACTGAATACTCCTTAACTTTCCTTCTTATTTGTACATCTCTAGTTGTTGTCTGGGTTGGTGACAGAGCCACAATAAATTCACCTTTTTCAAACCAGTAAGAATCAATGACCAGTTGATGTGTAAAGAAATTTTAGGCAACTGTCATCAGAATCATGGAATGACTTGATTCATTGTACATCACTTAAATGGAATTTATGTGTAGGATTGGAGATGACATCATAATCGCAAAAATATTTGATGATGATTAAAGATTAATTGATTAAGATTAAAATGTTTTCTACACCAGTTCCTTTTTTTTTGTTTTTTTAATTATTCTGTCTTTAAAGTGCAATACCTGTAGGCAGTGTCTAGGTGTCAGTGAATGAATGTGAGAAAGTGAGAAAATGTTTGCAAAAAGTGTGTAACAAATATATTATTAACTTATAATAACATATAATTCAGACAAATTTACAATCACATCCTGATGATATGACAGGCTTCCGTATCCTCACTTAGATATAATAAAAGCACTGTTGACAACTAAATCAGGAAATAATGTGGTGTTGATCACATGTTCAGCATAGCAGAGTTTTTTACAGCTTCACCCTTGTTTATTATTCATAAACAGTGTAGAAAGATTTTAATGCTTTAACACTTTTATAAGATACTTATACTTTGTATAAGTTATAAGTAAATATAACTACAATACAAATACAAGCATCTTACAAGCATCTATTACAGGCTCAGCACTAGAGGTTCTCAGTCTTGGTCAGGTTTCATTAATTAATCATGCTTTTGTTATTGTCTCTAAACAGCTGATTATTCCCAGCAAGGATGGACATATTTCAGTGGAAGTTTATATTACATATCTTCACAGCAGAAATCATGGCAGGACAGCAGAAGTGATTGTCTGCAACGCGGCGCAGACCTGGTGGTTATCAACAGCAAAGAAGAACAAGTTAGTGTGTGTGCATGTGTGAAAAAAAGAGTTACACACTCAGTGGCTTTTACAATGTTTCACTTACATTTGCTGTAAACTAGGAATTCACAAGACGTTTCCGAAAGGAAATCTGGATCGGACTGACTGACCGTGAAGAAGAAGGGATATGGAAGTGGATAGATGGGACTCCAGTAACCATGAGGTTCACACACTTGCATTTACATTTTGAAGTAATGTGGAAGTTCACTTATATAATTTGTATTTTAATATAACATGTTATTTTTTGGTTTTTGATTCCAGCTTCTGGGGAAGTGGTGAACCAAACAGTTACAAAGGCAACGATGAAGACTGTGGAGAGATAAAGTTCTATGATAATGAAAACAGCTGGAATGATAAACCGTGTGACAGGCAAAATGTCTGGATATGTGAAAAGACTATGGTTATATAAGCATCTGTACCAGACACTAAATGATACTTTCCACTAAAATGTTAAGACAGAAGGAACCCTTTGCTTTTAAATAAGCTGCTGAGCTTGTTAACATATACACAAACGGGGATCAAATCAAACACATACAGTCACACTTATATTTTGTCCAGTCAACACATGAGTTTGATAATTTTTGCAATAATAAAAAAACATAATCAAATTAAATTAAGACTTTGTATCTTAAATTAGTGTAAGTAAGTGTTTACTTCATTATCTTCAGGTATTAAGTCCAAGCTTTGGTCAGGCCACCGGAGGACAATCAGCAACTCTCCTTGAAGCCAAGCAAGCATTTATTTTTTTATTTTTTGGCTGTTTTGCTGACAGATGATTAATTTCTTCAAAGAAATTGCTGTAATTCACGGCAGTCATCCATTCCTCACTTCTGACCAGTGTCACTTTCCATGGTTCACAGGAAGCTGCCCTACAGCTCCCATTGTCCCACATGTTCTCTGCAGAGAACTTCTGAAGTCCTGTTTGAGTGCCTGCCGAGTCCTTGATTGCTTGGTTATTCAGTTTAACATGCGTGAACTGAGGAAGTTTACACACAGACATAAGCCATTCTGAAATCTGTCCCAGGAAGCAAACCAGAAAGTGAAAGGAATTAGAGGAAATAATGCCAGTCAGTGAGATAACATGACTGGTATTATATTCAGATGGTGAGGTGTTGCTGTGTCTGTATATCTATGAAAAATGTATAGAATGTTGCTTCATGTTGCCTTAAAAATATAGTCATATCCAAATATCTTCACATGACATGGCTAATTGATTTAACTGCTTCTATCCAGTACAGTATTGCTATTTGAAATAAACTGCATACTTTTTACAGAAATGTGTGGAATTGATTTTGTTTTTCAACAGCTATGATATAAGATCACCAGGTTATGTTATGCAGCAAGATCCAGGCTTATAGGAGGTATAACACAACAACAAAGCCATGCTCAATATTACAGCAGCCAGGAAGTATGCGTTTCACAAGCAGACAGTAAGGGCCTATATATAAACACTCACACTCACAGTTTCCAAGAAAGCAACAGAGGGCAATTTAAACGAAATGGGGTGTTGCTCAGTCAGCAACATTAAATCGAAATTTAAACGAAATGGGGTGGGCGATTTAATGTTGCTCAACATTAAGCAACAGTCGGCAACAGAATAGCACATTGCAGTTTGCAGATTAGTAAGTCTTACTCAAGTAGGTAAAATAAGAGAAATACGAGATGATGGAGAATGAAAATCAACCAGATGCTTCGGGAGGAAGTAAGTGGCTTTAAGCTTGGAAAACTTTATTTCCAGTCACATTCCCTGCGTCTTACTCTCCGTGAGTCCTCTTGTGTTTTTTCTTTGTCTTTTTGTGCCTTCTAATGTTGAATTTGACCATTTGAATGTTTTATTTTTCTTAGTATTTTAAATTGTGGCATATTCCATCTCCAAGCAATTCACGCAGGAAGATGACACAATGTAAGTGCGTGTGTACATTCTGCTCTCTCAGACAGTTCAGATGCACCAGATCTTGAGGCCATTATTAGAAATTTGACGGAGGAGGGAGACATGTTGAAGAGAAAGCTAAATATCTTTGGTGAGTAACACTGATATTTAATATCTTAATAATATTCTTTTTGTTGTTATCACCTTTTTAAGTATGTCATCTTTAACAGATCACTATTCCCAGCAAGGATGGGTGTATTTCAAGGGTAGTTTTTATTACATTTCCTCTGTTAATAAACCCTGGCAAGAGAGTCGAGAAGACTGTCAACAAAGAGGTGCAGACCTGGTGATTGTAAACGACATAGAAGAACAGGTGCAGTATTTTGGTGAAGGAAAAATATGTACAATCAAATATCCCTCGTGTTTATTCATGTTTGTTTCTGCCACTGTTTATAAGGACTTCTTAAGAGAGTTCAGAAGGGTCACATGGATCGGGCTGAGTGACAGAGAGACAGAGGGGACGTGGAAATGGGTGGACGGGACTTTGCTGAACACAAGGTAGAGGACGTACAGTATATTACCTTATATTGTAGTGTGTTGTAATCATAATCTGTTTAGAAATCATTCATCCATCTGTGGCAGCACCATCCTTAATTTTACTGTCTTCAATATCAAGTTCAAGATTTGTCCAGATCAGAACAAAACTAAGACCTGCCTCTGGAAGAACTGTTCATACAATAAGTAACCAGAAACCTGTGTGCATCATCAGAGTCATTTGCTTGCTTTTGGAGGGTCTTTGGTGAACCTTTTAAACCACTGGGTATCAAATCATTCATCACAGCAAAGCTGACTACAGTGCTAGGTAGACTTTAATTCTGCTCAAGTGTAACATTCACACATTTCATCTTACCCAACTAGATTATAGTCATCTTAGTGAATTAACAACAGTATCTAATGTTGATTTTGGACTTAGCTTTAATATTTCTGGCCATCACATGTTTTCTTTGTTGCTGTTTGATTTCAGCTTCTGGAAAGTTGGAGAGCCCAACAGTTATGGTGGTCGTGATGAGGACTGTGGAGAAATACAGACCTATGAAAAATTACTCAACTGGAATGACATTACTTGTGACAGCGAAAACGTTTGGGTCTGTGAAAAAGTAATGAACCATTAAGTCACATTTGAGCCTACCAGACTGTAAGGTGGCTCACATGTGGGTAGTCTGCCTGTTTTGATCAAGCTTTTCAGCGGAGACAATTGGCTTCTAACTGTAACACAATCACAAGGGTGACAAAACTGTTTGTATTTGTATTTAATTACACACATCAGTGGGTATCTAATTATTCTATGTAAATACCTGTGAAATCAGATTTACTGATTTAAGAGGTTACAGCATTGGAGAGGTTTATGTAGATTATAACACAACTTCATGATTCCTTAGACCAGGGGTGCCCATTACGTCGATCGCGATCGACCGGTAGATCTTGAAGGTAGTGCGGGTCGATCGCGTGCCAATGAAATTTTTTTTTTTAGATGTTAGTCTAAAACATTTATCTGTTGCAACTCAAAAACAAACACCAAGACAAGCGTTCATCTTTTATTTTTACTTTATATTTGCAACACGCCCTCAATTCAGCGGCACACATCCACAGCAACGCCCAACTTCAACGACAACTCAAGACTACCGTTCTTAAAGACACAGCGCTATTTTTCTAAAGGTGCAGTGTACCAATTTTTCTTGATAAAAATAAAAACAGATGGATAGAGCTTTTAACACTGTAGCAACAATTAATATGACAATTAATGTATCTAGATAGATAGATAGATAGATAGATAGATAGATAGATAGATAGATAGATAGATAGATAGATAGATAGATAGATAGATAGATCCTCTTATACTATTATAAAAGTAGCTCGCAAACCAAAAAAGTGTGGGCACCCCTGGTCTAAAACATTTATCCGTTGCAACTCCAAAACAAACAGCAAGACAAACATTCATCTTTAACGCTGAAACAACAATTAATATGAATATTAATATGGCTGTTAATATGACTATATATATACAGGTAGATCACTTTGACTTGGTCATTGCAAAAGTAGCTCACAAGCCCAAAAAGTGTGGGCACCCCTGCCTTAGACACTTCCTAGGTCACATATACAGTATATAGTATGTGTGTGTGGGTGTATGAGCTCAGTCTCGAATGTAAGTTAAAAAACAAAGCCACACAAGAAAAAGCACACAAGAGAGATACTGAAAATTGAAACCATTATTGTCATTGATTTCCCAGATTTAATTTTATTCCTCATATTATATTAGTCATCAAAACTAAAGAATTTTTAAAATAACATTATGCTTTTAAAAACATTTTACAGTATACCATCTGCTGTTTTAAAGAAAAAAAATCTGTGTTCAGTGATAAAACTTCTAACACAGAGATTTAGAACAGATATCAGTGAGAGTTCTGCAAAGTTCAGTCTTTAAATAGATAGCATTTTATTGTCATGTGAGGTAGCTGAGAAAATAGAGTTCAAGTTCCCTATTCTCACAAAAATAGCCTTATTCTAGTTGTTTCACTTACATTTGGACAGGATGGTTGGTGGTGTGGATGGAAAAAATACAAAAAGTTTCACATTTATTTGTAAAGTGTCTGTATTTTAAAAACCATGCGAAATTAGTATTTGAACAATCAGTCCATTGGATCATTCTCAGTCAATGGTCATGATTTGTACTTAAGATACTTGTAAAAACTGTGAAACTAATACCGACACTTGTACATTATCTTGAAGTAGCACATGAACTGGTTTCAGATGTGGACTGAAACACTGCTAAAACATTCATACGAGGCACGTACTTAGTAAAGCTACAGAATCCTGTGTGATGTTTTACTAACAACAACAATTGCGTTACTATCAATTAGTTCACCTACAGTTATCAGTTTGATTAACATTATGTGGAAAAACAACAAAAACTGAATAAAATGTTTTCACATTTAAGAATTCCAAACTATTAAAAGCACTGGACTGTAGGTTTTACAGATATGACTGAGGAGAAAGGAAAACTCTTTTTGTGCTAGTGTGAAAGATTTGTCTAATCAGACAGTTAAGTACATATTCCAACAACTAATGTTTAGGGAAATTTTTGCTCTTTAAACTAGAGAGCCATTTGTGTTAAACTCTGTGGAATCCATCACTATATTTAACTGCTTCACTCATGATTCTTCAGAACTTAGTGTACAGATGCTGTACTGGAAAACTCATACTCCAAGTGCATGTCATCTCTATTGGGTAACAAATGGTCAACTTGCAAGTTATTTTTAAATATCTCTTGTCATCAGGGAGGATAGGAATATTAGATTGCCCTGTCTTCCACTGGGGCACGTGCTCTTCACCAGCTGTACTGTCAGTCTCAGCATCAGTAGCCTAATACATGCAAAAAAAAAAAAAAAAAAAAAGATATTTGATCCAATGATGCTTATATATGATCTGCACATTAAACCAGTAAAATTTAGATTCTCAGTAATACTATACAATGTAGTGCCTGATATTTCAAGTTCCTGCATGAAATCTTGCAGGTTTGTGATCTCAGGAACGAATAATGTGTAACAAGTTTGAGGGTTTGCAGCCATCTGGTTCCCCAGACCATTCAGTTCCATGCTCTTTCTAAGCTGCAGCAGCAATGGAATCCGTCTTGTTGTAGAATGCAAGACAACAATACTTTGAAAGAAGTACAAAAGTACAGATGTTTCAATTAACCTTTTTATTTACTCTCCAGCGGATCTGGCCTGTTATGTCATGGGTACATAATATCAGAGAATGTACATCACCTGAAAATAGAGCAGACAATGCATTGTAGACGTGACACATATCGAAGAACGCTTCACAGAGTGCTAACCCTACTGATGAGTTTGGAAGATTCTAGATCTCCCGCATCCTTTTTAGATAGAACTTATAGAGCATGTATTTTAACATTATGTTTTCGTTGTTGAGATGCATCAAAGAATACTTTGGATTTTTACCACTGGTTCTTCAAAGAATCTGTTTTCGTACGTAAAATCATATCTTGGGCACTATTATCAATGAACATTTCAAGGCACTGGCGGTGGTAAGGCTTACATGCATTTTCTATGATTATGGTCCTTTCATCTCATGTAAACAGGAAACACATACTAGGGAAACATTTTGAATCTGTAGGTAAATACAAGCTCTTTAAAAGATACAACAACTCTGCATAAAGAGGGGACAGTTATTCTGACACAGCTGGGGGAATTTCCTCCTCTTAGTGGTACTGTGTCTTCAGTTGGCGTCATTTTTTAGTGTCTGGTTGTTGTCCCTGCCCCACAGCAGCAGCAGGAGCCTTGGCCACCGTCCTCTTCTCATTATGGTCCTGGATAAAAATTCAGGAGGAGATGGTTGGGTGGTGCTGGAGCAATACCTCATCTAGATAACTAGGAGGCAGCAGAGCCCATGGTCCAGGCTACTCCTCAGGTACGATTTAGTTAAAGTGTCTGTCGCTGTCACCCCTGAACCAAGGACAGACACTTTTCAAGAAGATGTTATGTTATACAGAACCCAAAGGCTGTAGGCTTTTGGGTTCTGTATAACGTTCTGAGGATGGATTGTTATTGACGCTGAATGAAATATTAATTGAATTAAATTGAATTGAAAATGGCATATTTTCCTGGAGCTCACTTACACAAATGACAGTAGAGGGCGCTACGCACCAATCGAAAGGCACTTCCGGAAACAAAGAACGAGCCAACGTCCAATCAAACGAGACTTCAGTTTTAAATGAGAACTCATAATTCTTTCTCTCTTTTACGAAAAAACCCGACCATCAAGCTGTTCTGGTTAGGATCAGTATTCTTGGATTTGCCGGAGCTTTTTCTTTTCGTTACTCAGTAGTTTTTGAGCTCCGGTGTCTCTGCCCGACTGCTGTTTCATGGGAACCCAGGAGGGAGAGAGAGGTAAGCCAAGACTTCAGCCTTTGGGAAGCTAACGACACGTAAAGCTAACGTTAGCTGACAGGTTATTGTGGGTTTTCTGTTGTTCCTAAGTATAACATTTGTTGTACACACATATATCTTAGGTATATTTTACTTTAAATACCAGGGCTCGCCGTTTAACGTCCCCCGTTAGCAAACAATAGCAACGTTAGCTAGCTACTTTTGAGGTAACTCAACCGGTAAAGTTCCGTAAACAACATTAATGGTGACTCAGTCGTGGCAGGCAGGTCCAGACAGTAGTTTGCTTTTTGTCTCACCACTGTAACTTCACGACTACATGTGTTGTTTAATTAAAGCGTAATGTGTCTTATCGAAACCAGTAGTTTTAGACGGCAGCTAGTGTTGTTAGCAGTTGGTGTGTGTTAAACAGGGGCGGATGACTCCCCGCTCCCAACCAGAGGTTTGCCGGGTAATAATTGAATTGACGTTATCACCCACAGCAGAGGCAAAGAAGGTGGTTTGTGATTAAACAGCCCGTTCATGTCATCAAAAGTAGATATTTACAAGTAAAGTTATTCTTCATACATGCTTTTACACACGAACTTTTTTTTTTCCCTTAAAGTGTTTGCAATAACATGAACGTGATTTACCCTTTATTCTACAGATTGGGTTGATGTGGCCAATGATCTACTCAGCAAGTGTCACTTAAACCTAAGGCTGAGGAAACTGACAGACTGCAATGCAGATGTTTTCATTGCTTTGTATGAGAACATCTTGGGGGAGAAAGTGCCAGGTACGTTGGAGTTATAGATCTAACACAATGTCAGCACGACTGTCAATCGATTAGTCAGTGGACAGAAAAATAGTGTTCTGTTAAACTACATCTGCCTTTTTAAAGTTTCCAGCCATTTTCTCAGTGATGATTTGCTGCTCCCTTGGAAAGCCAATAAAGCAAGTTAATTGATATGTATACTGTAGATAATAGTCACCATGTAACAGGTGATCATTTGTAATCCTAACAAAGTCCTTCAAATTCTGATCACAAGACTTAACAAGTCTAAGGCTTAACAAGCAATGAGCTTGTTTTATGTTGAGCACGTTCTCCTGAGTGTGCTTAGAAGGTCTGGAATGTATCCTGAAGACCAAACATGTCACGACAAGGCTGTTAAGGTCCCTAAGCCCTTTCATGTATTCGTTCTGTATGTTCTTGAACATTTACGTGCATATTTCCCTGTTCATCTCATCTTCTCTGTGTGTGTTTAGATTATATCACAGCACCATGCAGTCAAGAGGATTACATCCATAACGTTCAATCTGTGATCGATTCATTGTCTTTGGATTACCTCCAGATCAGCCTCTCACATATTACAGGTATTAAAAAAATATGTGTTTTTGCTTAATTGTTTAATTGGGCTCATGTGCATAACTTTCATTTGGATTAACTTGAGTTGGCTAGAATTTAATTTTCCTGCCGCATTTCCTGAGGGGTTATCCAGGCACATTTCATCAATATTTGAAATTTTATATATGATTATAATTCGGAGAATGGCTATGTGTTTGCAGGAGAAAATGTTGTCAGAGGAGATAATGAGTCCATCAAGAACCTCCTAGAAATCTTTGATGGCCTCCTGGAATATCTCAATGAAGAGATACACGAGGAATCACAGAATGGTGGTAGGAAAATAAATTTGTCTTGACAGATAATTTGTAATTTTGAGGATATGACACTAAAATTAATTTTTACTCTCACCAACTGTAACTCATGTCATAAGTCATATGTTTAATTTTCATCTTAATAATGTCATCTGATATGTTATTTAGTAACTTGAACAGCTTGTACCATGCAGTCTGTTGGGGTGTGAGAGGAGATTGTTCAGGATATTTGTATCTGAAATGTTTACAAATGGTGACACTGGAGGAGCGTGACACCTTTGACATTTTGTGGCCTCGCTTGAGTCATTTGTGTTTGTTCCTCTTCCACTGAACTCTTTACATGTTGCAATTACAACTGTTGCTCCTCAGTTTACTGTCACTCTCCCTGGGTCATCTGTGCATTTTATATTTTCAGAGGAACCGAATGACAGCCTCAGTGAAGATGTCTCTGGTGAATCCAAGGACCCAGCAAGCTGTGATGCCATGGAGCAGAAGGATACGAAGCTGGAGGGAGCATCATTGTCATCTACTGCAGAGTAAGAGCTTCTCCTAGATTACCCCACATACTAGACACACACTAAGAAACACAAGAGCATTTTATAAAACGCAGTTTACAATGTCTTAATACTTAGATAATTTTAATAATAATAATAATAATAATAATAATAAATTTATTCCAAACATACCTGTTGTTCCTCCCTCACCCCCTAGCAGCAGTGTAAATACCAAAAGGTTAACAATCTTCATAACAGAAGATGGCTAGCAAACACATCTAACTAACAACCTCAGCGATGCTTCACACCTGTTAAGTAAATAGTAATCCAATCCTCCTGCTGGGAGGATTTCAACAATATACAGTAAGTCTATGTACAGGGTCAAGTATCTTGAAGACAGCGTATTTTACCAAGCAAGACAAATTATTTTATCTTTCTGGTAGTACAGTTGAATTCATTATGCAGAAAAGTGGCGCTTAGTTCACCAGAGACACAGAGGTAGTTGTGGTTTCACAAGTACAGAGCAAGTTTTATCAAATTAAACATCTAATAATTTCATCAAATACAGCATAAACCTCGGCTAGATCGTATTATTTCCTTGTCTTTCAGATCTGCTGTGCAGTCCAGTAAGCAATCCCTCCAATCCTGGAATGCAGAGGAGACAGCCAGTGAGCTCATGGGTCTAGGAGTCTCTGCACGCACGTTTATGGACAAACAAGAAGGTAGGACATTCAGATGCAGCCCATCTTTGCTTCTGCTTTGTTTGTTTGTTTGTTTGTTTGTTTGTTTGTTTTAGTTTTAGAGTCAATGTTCTACTCAGATGTGCCAGCTATGAATGTTTATGTGAAACTGTTTTGGATCCTTAAGTGGACAGACTGGTTTATGCAGTGTTTGTAGTGGCTCATCTAGTTGTCTCAGTGTAACATAGTTACTGAACCTGTTGTGTACCTTGAGCTGGTAATTTGGCATCAACAGTAAGTGTGGCAGACAAGGCATGAGCTTGGCTACATGAATCAAATCTTAAATGAGCTTTATTGTATTGAGAATGAGGAGTTGTCGTCATGGTGGGCGGGGTCTGAGCCGGTTGGCCATGATGGTAGGAGACGCTATCGGTTGCCAGGGACAACGCCTTCAGAACTTAACGGAGGCACAACGAAAGATTCCAGAGCTCTTTAATTTTTAGGCGTTTTCGGCGGAACAGAAAAGTAAGAAAGTAAAGCAAGGTAAGAGTTCTGGGTTGGCTAGTTGGTTTCAGACGGCTAGTTGGTTTAGTGTGAATGCAAGGTGTATGCGATTCAGACGAGGCTGCAGATCTGTCTGCAGCCTCGTCTGAATCTCATTCACTTTGCATTCACACTGTTTTAATCTAACCAGGACATTTACATCTTGCATCACACATTAACTACCCTAGCCAACCCAGAACTGGTTTGTCACTTTGCAGCCCCCAACACAAAAACCTGGTACCTATACAGTCTATGTCTGGTACAGTATGTGTCATTGGGCTAAAATCAAATTACAATTATATACCTAAACATACGCACACAGTTTTAGCCTACATTAAAACATGTTGGAAACGTTTGTGTACATTGAACATCTCGTCGCAATCTAGTGTTTACGAAGCAGTCGCAGTTAATTACTTTGTCATTTGGGTCAAGAAGTGTCTGCTAAATGCAATGTAATTACGACACACTAAAACGCATGTTAAGAAAACTTTTGCAAGTACAGCGCTGTTTTCACCACCCGGAGGCTGCACCCAGCCACAGCAAAAAGCCTCGTAACTTTCCAAAGACTTGTGGCTTTTAAACTCCTGCATCGTGTAGTAACTCACGCCAAAAACAAGGTAATTTATAATATCCATATACGTGCACGGAGGTAAATGGTCCAGGTTTCTGTGCCATTCCGCTGCAGGGAGCTCGTATGGGTCTACGTGTTTAATGTCTGAGGGCTTCTCCAAAACCGCTGTTTTGCGGTAGGTGTAGCTTGTTCCTGCAAGGTCCATTTTCGTTCGCCTTAACTTTATCCATTGCTTTACTTTCTTACCTTTTCTTACTTTTCTTGTATCTGTCCCGCCGAAATAATAAACGCGCAAAAATGAAAGAGTTTTGGAATGTTTCGTCGCTCCTCCGTTAAGTTCTATGGGCGTTGCCCCTGGCAACCGATAGCGTCTCCTACCATCATGGCCGCCCGGCTCAGACCCCGCCCAAATCGACACGTGACTCCTCATTCTCAATATATTTCACATGGTTTATGCACACACATATTGAATTTATTCTATGCATTTAACTCTTCCATTTGCTCCCAGGTATGTACTATTATTATTCAAGAATTAAATAAATAACTGATTCAATAAATCTATTGATTTATCTGTATTTAAGGACTGGCTGCCCCTCCCCGAACCTCAGATGCCATCACCGCCTCTGGTCCTGTGGACAACAGTGAAGCTCCACAGACTATATTGATGCACTCTGCCATCGCTCTACAGCCACCCAGCCAGCGTGACACCCCCCACAGTCCCAGCACAGGCCCACAAACCCAAGGGCATGCAGAGGAAAAAGACCCCCCTGTCACTACAGAGGTAACTCTATAGTACAGTTGGAAAGGACAAACTTTCTTTTTACTCTGAGTTTTTAGGAGCAATGTTTGCCAAACCTTTACTCTCTCTTCTCTTTCTTTTATACCCACACAAATTCAGTTACACTTCCTCTTTTAGTTAGTCCAGAACAATACTACAAGGAAGAGCATTTGCTGAATCAGCATCATTTCCTTCAAAACAAGCACACACAAAAAAACTCCTGCACTTTACTTTCTAGACTGTTTTTTACTTCCTTTTACTTCCTTTTATACATACGTTTGAACTGAGAATAAAAGCCTGACTGGTACAATCAAAAGTCAGTCTTTTAATGCTAGATTGAAACAACATTTGTTTGTTTAAAATTGGATTTTTCTAGGTTCATCTCAGATGGGCAGATTGACAGATGAAATCTTTTTAATCATTTTAAGCCTGGTCTTAAAATGCTGCGCACAAGGTCAAATTCAGATAAGTGCAGAATCCATGCTCGACATCACAGTGAATAACGGTTCATGGGCTAAAGTAAATTGTATTCTGACTCTCTGGGGGGAGGCGTCTGCACAGGTAAAGCTTAGAGCTCCCTAACGTTTCAGTGCCTTACCTCCAGTGTAGCTGCAGTGCATAGTTACCGATGCCTATGCTGTTACCACAGCAACCCATGCGGATCGGTTGCTGATGCCTGGACACAAATCTCATACGATTGCTTGAAAATATCAGCGCAGATGGTCTGTCCCAAAGACCTGTAGCCTGCTGTCTGAACTCATTACTTCTAAGAACATCATTGGAATCAGGAAGTGCTGACACATCAAATTTCTGAGCTCACCAACACTAACAAGTGCATACATGTGCTCGACCTTGCACATTGATGCAGGCATCTTAATCTGTGGTCTGCTTCTATAACTGAGAATACAGATGTTTGAAAGTTGTCTTTATCTTTCATTTACTTGATTATATTTTGACCCATGACCAGATCTAAAACTGTCTTCTAAAAAGGCGCATTTGGTAAACTCTCCTGTCTTCCTCTTCTTTTCCCAGGCCTCTAAACTGGTAGCTGAGCCCACTGTTACTAATGGACTACAGTCTCCTTCTCTATGTCAGTCACCTGGTGAGTCAAAACATGTGTACCTGTAGATAAGATTTAAACGTCACATAATTTAAGCATTTTAATTCCAGAAGAGAGATGTTGGGATTAAGAAGGCCCGCTTAAACTTGATGACAGTGTTGACAGTTCTTTTGGACAACTAGCAAACCTTCTGTGCTGCGGTGAACACCCCCCAGCAAACTGTCACAGATGTGTCACTTAATTCTTCATGTCATGTCTTGTAACCAGCTGTGAGTGAGAAGTCTTTGTCCAAGCAGCAACGGTCAAGGACAGAAGCGGTGGAGGAGACACTCGAGGTATGGAAGAAGCAAACCTTTACATGCACCAGTCGCACTGCAAACTCTAGCACATAAAGCCATGTTTGTATCCTTGGTGTTTACGTGTTTGGTCAGTAAAAGCTCCCCCGATTACTGGTTTAGATCTGTCTGCTGATTACTGGACATCTGTGATGACATACATTATACACAAAGAATTTCCTTTCTTTCCCTCTTATCTCAGCCAACTAATGGAGGTCCCAGGAGGGTTTTATTCCGCACCCAGCCAGATGTGCTGTTCCTCACCCTGCAAGATGAGATGGCATCCAGCACCCCTTCTCCACCAGACACTGATGAGGAAGAGCAAGATGGGGAGGATCAGAGTTATTCACAAAAGTTGCTGCACAGACAGATGGGTCACAGAGATGGGGCAGGCCACAGGTAGGACTAGGCCTGAGCTGTAAGAAAGTAATGGACTGTCATCACATACGTTGTTATAAGTGGAAACAATGTAATAATAATTACTTCTTTTTTTTTTTTATTGTGTGCCTGAGCAGTAGCAGTATCAGGACAGCACAAGTCGAAGAGCCTCTGTCTTATCGCAGACAGAGGAACAAGCAAGCTGAAAAGGAGCTACATCAGATATCAGAGAATCTGTCCCATCGACTAGAGGAACTTGATCAGGTGTGTATATTTAATAGAGTGATCTACTAATCTCTATTCATTTTGAATAGAGTCAGTATTTTGTATTCATGGAGAAAACAGGATCATCCACACAGCATTGTCATTGTTCTGCACAGTCCTGGTTATATAATCTTGAGTTTTTAATATCCCTTTGAACATGTGCAACCATGTGTTGTGTATTTTTTTTTTTGTAGATGCTTAAACGAGTTCTCAGTGAAAGTGGAGAGTTGAGTGAGGTCAGAGAAGAAGACAAACAGTCCCACCACAGTGACAGTATCATGGAGTGTCGTAGGACCCCCAGACAACACACAGGTACTTATACATTCTGGCTAAATACAGTGAACGGCTGCAAGAATTGAATTGTTGAACTATGGCATTTAATCGTTTCAGGAACGTCTGATCCTGAATCCACCCACCGGACACGCTCCTTATCGCCCTCACCTCCACGAGTCCATCGTGGTCTGCAGGAACCGTTAGAGGAAGCCGTGGCAGAGGCCTTGAGCCTGGATGATGGAAAACAAACCAACCTCACAACTTCCAGTCTTTTAAGACAAGGAGAGCCACAGCACAGACACTCTCCCAGAAAACATAGCAAGGTATTAACGCAGTCACTTAAGTTTCATTTTTAAATGTGCTGTATATTATATGCTTCAGAATTACAATTACTCTCTCTTTCAGTATCTGGAGAATAAGGCCTATGAGAAGGAACTGAAAAGATATGAAGACAAAGAACGGGCGGCACTAGACCAGGCACGCCTCAGAGCTTTGGAAGCTGTAAGTATTTCATAGTATGACTTACACACAAACACAATTATCTTTATCTTTTCTAAATCTGTTGTGGCTCACTGGGGAGTGAACACATCCTACAAATACACTGTAATAAGATGATCAATGTTATTCCCTTCACTTGTCAGTGGGTTCACTGTTGTGACAGATCATTCTGTATATCTATATGATATGTCAAACATATGGCCCGCGGGCCAAAAGTGGTCCACCAGCAGGTGAAATCCGACCCATAGTGTGAATTTGCGTATGGGAATTGCATACAAGACTGCAATTTCTCATTGGAAATAACTGCTATCCCTAATTTGTCCAATGTTTTAGAAAGAAAAGTGGACAGAACACAACCAGGGCTAGACAGCAGACAGCAATGTGCCCAAATTGTAATTATTTTAACTTGTCATTTTGTTATAGGATAGATTATTAACTGTAAACATTCTCCTAATTTACTTCTTCTTTGTACTAAAAAAAAAAAAAAATGGAAAAAGTCTGGAGTTGTTGTTACTGATAGGTTTTTATTCCACTGTGTTACTGGTCTTGAGCTCAAATTGGGATGTATGTGGCCCCCAAACTAAAATGAGTTTGTATCTTGGCTCTTTACTTCCCATTTTATAAAGATAACACACTGCCACACATTGCCCAATTATCAAATTATGTTACAAGATACTGTATGAACACTAGACTAAGAAGTCACTGTGTGATGACAGGGGTGAGACAGCAATTTCTCTAATCAAGTGTACAGGCAGGTGCATTTATACATTATGATGCACTAATACACTGATATAGATGAGCTGATGTAGTAAGACGTTCGTTTATTGCTTAATGTATATTCAGAAATATTAAGAAGCAAATTGTGTGGGCACCAAACACAGTCCCAATGGCAATACATCAAAGTGTTAAAAACAATAAACCCACCTGTTTGCTTGTGAGCTGTGAAAGATGTGTTTAGTTATAAAATCCTAACTGTGTGTGCTTGTGTGTGTGTGTGTGTGTGTGTGTAGGAGCGTGAGTACAGAGAAGCCATTCTAAGAGATGTTTCTCAAGCGCCCAGATCGTCCCCAGCTAAAACAAAGTCTCGGCATAACTCTGAACGTCACACACAAAACTCACCAGGACGGAGACGGTCGGAGGCCCCCAGGAAAGTCCCATCAAGTAAGTTCTAACTTTTATATTTACCAAACCAAAGTTTGAGTCCCACAAAACACTATCTCTCACTTATTTGTGCCTAGACGTACCAAATGAACCAAATGTTTATCTGCTCTTTTACGCCTTCACTGCAACTGCCTTTTACTACTAAATTAAATGTTATACTTGGGGATAGAACTGCAAGCCTGTGGCAGATTTTTTCAAAATAGTTTATTATTAAGCATCTCAATGGTAAAATGAGGCTTCAGCCTAAGGCATAATTGAAACTGGTTCTATGCCCATATTCATGTCAGTCATAATTAAGACCGTGTTCACACCTTGAATTAACATGATACTTGCATCAAATTACTAATGGAGAGTTCTGGGCATGTCCTTCCACTCCTGGCATTAAAATGCTCCATCAGATGACAGTTCCACGCTCTGTATGCAAATAATCAGATGCATCATGTGGGAAGAAACCACATGCACAGTAATGTGACTGTTGCCAACAGCCTGCTGTGAAACTGTGAAATGGAAAATATCTGTAATAATTAACTTGACATTTAGCAAACAGATCAATTTGCCTACAACATGCAACTTTTGTTCATTTGTTTTCGATTCATTGCACACATCAGTGGTTGTTGTTGATGTTGGTAGACAGGCTCACCATACATGTTGTTACTATTATTAAAGGTGAACTGTTCAGGAAGTTTGTTTCAAACAGGTAGCCCTTACTATTACCTGGTGCACTTGAAGTAACTCTCAGTTTCAGAAAGGTTGATGACCGTGACACAAGATGTGGAACTGACCTAGAAACCTGTGATCCAACTTTGTCTTAAACTGAAGGGAGAAGTTGGATTCCACAAGATTATTGTCACAAACAGTCTAAGATGTTCTGGTTTGCGTGTCCTCTCTCTCTCCAGTGAAAGTTAAAGAAAATGAGCTCCTCCCTGTGCTCAGAGAAGAATTGCCCCACCTACACATCTCCCCTCATGCCCTGGGGAGGATGTGGGAGCAGCAAATGCAGCAGGTGGACAGACTCCACGCCCTGTCATCCTCTCACAGTCAGCGTCGCAGCAAACTCTCCAGTGAGGTGAGACGGTGGCCATTAAAAGATTTGATAAAACTACATGTATCCAAAGCCAACATGTCCTATTAACTGATCTCTGGACTTATGCATACACAAATAAACTCCTGCTTGTATTCCAGCTGGAGGAAGCTCAGAGGAAACATGACCTGCTGGTGGATCTCATTCGTAAGGATCAGGACCACAACAGACGCCTGGTGAGTATCAGTACGCTTAATCCAAGTGGAAATGGGTTCTGTTTGCCTGCTCTGGATATGCAGCTAAACTGTTGACTCTCCAGAGGGACTTCAAAGACCGGATCCAGCAGCAGAAGTCGACACAGAACAGACTGAGGGAACAGAGGCAGCAGATAGCCCGTGCCAAGAAATACCACAGCGACTACCATGTTCAGCACCGTGCCCGTCTAATGAGGGCCCGCACCAAGGAGGAGAGGGTGGGTAGTGGAGGCATTCTGGTAATCTGTCCTTTAATAACTGGAATATGGTCACATATAACAATCACTTATTCTATCCTTATCCTTATTCTGGTATGTAGATGTTTCGGCAGCTGTTTGAGGAGGGTTTTGGAGTTACAGAAGGTCCGATTGAGAGAGCAGAGAGCTTATGCCAGGGAGCAGCGGATGGAACATCAGAAACGACACCAGGATCAGATCAAATCCATGGAAAACTACTACAAAGATCAAGTAAGATACACACACAAGATGCACACAGTGTCTCCTGTACAGGAACAGGGGCGTTCACATAGTTCTGAGTACTCTGCAAATTTCTAGTGTGAGGTATTACATGCTTTCTCTCTTTCAGTTTTCACTTCTAGCTGAAACTAGCACAAGAACGCCAGGAGATCCAGGTTCGGAAAAGAGCTCAAGAAAAGGTAAACTCTCATATAAATGTACAAGACTGTGCAGCTACTGACAGAACTGGAACCATGATCAAATTCATGTTCTCAAGACTTAAGTGCTGTAAGACAATCAGATGGTAAATGGCTTATATAGACTCTACCTACGGATTTAGTTTCTCTGACCACCAATGGATGTGTGTCAGTGGGTATAGAACAAATCAGAGAAATTAAACCACCGTTCAGACCAAACTTTATCAGACCTATATGCAATGTTTTATGTATGCCTGCCAGCTCGTAGCATACTCATGGTATAAAAAAGCCTTTTGTTTAGTTGTCAAAGGAAATCCCCAGTGCGTAGCTATCCTCAGGGAATCCTTGGAAGCACTTGGTCTGAAAGCATTTACACATGACGATGCTTTCTTTGCCTTTATACCGCGGTAATTCTGCTGCGATACGGCCGTCATAATCAGTAATCATAATCAGTCAGAGCTGCAACACAATTCAAGTTTTTTTTGTCAGATGCAAATATTCAAACCACTGGACAGATAACATGCACATATCTTACTGAACCATGTAGTCCAGATCACCCACTGTTCACACCCATTTTTTGCAGGCTCTGCTGAAGATGAAGCGAGAGCTGCGTTCAAAGATGGAGCGTGAAATTGGTGAACTGCAGAAGATCATTATCCAGAACGATGAAGACGACCATTTCCAGGACCTGGAGGTCCAGAGGCTGCGTAATCGGGTCCAGATGGCCTCATTCCAGTACAACACTAGCTATCTGCACTGACCAGGGAAGCTGGGCACATCTGGTTGAAGCTCGGCTCGATGGAGACTTATTCACATCAAGGGAACATGCTGCTAAAGACTTTCCTCCTATTCACAATTAAAGGTACAAGAATCTGGCTCGTGGACTGTACGGTCTCCTCAGGCATCTTCCTGCAGAGATTTGCACAAGAGGGAATTGAGATGTTAAGAACTTAGAGAAATCCTGATTAATAATTATTAATGAATTGAGGACATTGTGACATATGTAGCTATTAGCTAAGTTAGCTAACTCTTCCTCCAACCTCAGCTGCTACACCTGAACTTAAAGACACCTTGGACCTAGTCCCCCTCTTCCATTGGTTTTAGTATTGATAACATACAAAGGTTTTAACTCTGACACTGTGCAGTCATACGTCATCACTGTAGCAAAAAAAATAAGTAAATGTTGTTCCTCTTGCCAAACAGGGACCACAGATGCAAAGTTGATGAATCACAAGTTAACGTTATTCTTTCTCTCCTTCCTGTGCAACGTCTTCCGTAAATGTTTTAACCATGCTGTTGGATTATTTATTTTTTAACTTGAATGATTTTTAATTAACCTGGTGTGCTTTCTGATCACTAGGAGCGAAGATAATCAAGTCTTTTTTTGACTTCTCCTTAGCTCCATTGTGATTTTTTTTAACTCACCCTGATCATAAGATGGGATAGGTCTGGACCAATAC